>CAOLNX010000005.1:0-1346641 GCA_948477245.1 Thumatha senex
ATATTTAAGACACTGCTAAATATGTCTTAAACGTAAAGGTCACTATAGTCCAAATCAAGGATTTTTACAGTCTTTTACTAACACTTCTGTCCCTTTTTACACAATTTATTTAGATTACACAGGCCCGTTTATAAATCAAATGAAGGGTATAAGTAAATTATTCTCAATTTGAATGGTTTCACTAACTTCAGCTTCCTAAAACCTCTCAAAACACTTAATTCTCAAGGTGCCTCTTATTCGTAACACTATTAGTCTATTTGGTACACATTTAATAGTTAGTTATAAAATATCATCATCATCATCTTCCGAGCGTCTGTTCCAGTTGCGTCTCGTCAGTTAGTTATAACATAGAGGGTACATATGTTAGTAGCAATCAAATTCAAAATAGAGCATCATATGGTTGCAATGGGTACGCCAAATGGTAATGGCCAAGCAGAGACGTACAAAGCAACTATTATTGATTTTGAATACCAATTGTAATTCAATATAGTCAGATTGGCCAAGCGGTTTATGAAAAAAAAAAAAACAACACTAACTACAAATCTACGGATTTTACACACATTCACTTGATTATTGTTTTTAATGATAACATTCCCAGCATTCAAGCACATCGTAATGATGTCCCTTCCCATATGTACGCCCAGTCAGCGAAATGTTCCACGTAGCGAAGCGGATACGGGATTGGGCTAACTTCTTTAGCCGTGCTGGCCCTACATACGGTAGCCCTAGACCACTTGCCACAGGAGTCGGGCTTGGCTCCTGCGCGCCGTTTTGCAGCGGCGCCCCATTTCTAGCAGTATTCCTATTGTGCTTTTCCATTAATTGTTTCGGCAGGTGTATTTTATGGGAGCGACGCCCTCAGACCTCCCAACCCCAGAGGGGAAAGACTTGGGCCCCGAAGATCTTGGTGGGCCCCCTTACGAAATGCATATGAAAGTATTTACCTTATTAAATACTTTTTATTTCTCCAAAATTTCCTCAAAATTTTCATTTAACCCCAGAATATGGAAAAACACCACTAATCTGTCAAAAGTATGTAAATACTTTTATATGCATTTAGTGAAAAGCTGTTAACTTGGAAATACAAACAATTCATTTCAATTTTATTCACCTATGTAGTAGATACCTGGCTTGCATAGTATTTCTCTCCATAGAGCAAAAAACACTAAGTTATGTATTAACGTAGTTCTTATTCCTTTTTAGGTATCTAAAAATGTATAAAAAAGTGTCTTTTTGGGATTTTTTTTTAATCAGATCTGGGGAAGTTTACGACAAAGTAATTAAAACGGCAACATTGGGCAAAATGTGTGAAAAAGTGTCGTTTTGGGGAAAAATAAAATCAGTTCTGGGGAAATTTACGACAAAGTAGCTAAACGGCAACATTGATTTATTTACCAGATTTAGTGCGAAGCAGACTATGTCCGATGTGCGAGTAACCGGACCGAGACGGACTCAATTAATAATAATTGAGACCGCCGGAATGCTCTACAGACGGTAAGATTTGGACTGGAGGCAAACCAAATGCGAACGTTTGTCAGGGCTATTAGGCGAAACGATACAGATTATGTTACGATCGTTGCGGGCGTAAGTGGAACGTAGCCTTTATTGAAATGCTCAGTTCAAGTGTAAATTCGAATTTCGATTTTCATTGATAAATCGCGGCATACTTCCCAAGTACACGATTGGCTCAAGAAAGAGACAAATCAAGTCAAAACCAACCATTTTGTTTTAAATGTTGTGTCAGTGAATTGATACTGCGTCTTAATTATTTCTTGCTTTTGAAATTTTTAACATGCGCGTGTTTGTTATTTTAATTTATTGTGATGGCTTACCAGTTTTGATCACAGGAGTATGTGGCTATGGTACGTTTGTACTTTTTATGTGATGAGAACGTGAGTGCCACTTTAACAATGTACCGAGAAGAATACCCGGATGCTCGACAGCCAAGCTTTAGAACGGTTCTAAACGCTTACCAGTGATTACTAGATCATGGCTCTTTTTACACACCATCACATGCCCACGGCAGACAACAGAACTACTTTGATGAAGATAGATCCCAGACGTAGCACGCAGACGTTGCTCCTCATTTTAACCTAAGCCAGTCCAGTACCAACTGTGCGTGTAAAATTGTATAATATTGTTACTTTTTTTTGTGGAGTGAAATAAAAAGACGTGTGTACTTTAGAACAATTAAAACAGCGCATAATAGACGCTTTTACTAAAGTAGTACCACGTAAGCAGATTGCTCAAAAACGGAAAGGTCAAAAGCACTCGGATACCCAGACGTGCGTGTATTAAGCGATTGATCGAAGCGAAAGAAGTATGCATGGATCGCGAAGCCTGGCGATCTGTCCTCTCTGACTACCCCGTCAGGGATACAGCGTGAAGATAGTTAGTTAGTTAGTTAGTTTTTACTAAAGTGAAACGCCAAAGAACCATACTTCTTTCCCTTAAAAACAATTCAATAAAACGTGCTCGCGTGTGTATTGATAATGCAGGAGGACATTTTAAAGTAAATTAAAACACATGTAAGTTATTTTGTTAAGTTTTGTAAATACGTAAATTATTGTAAATTGCAATCGGTTGCTTCTAACTTTTTAAATACGCCAAAATTATTTTTAATGCTTAATCTTTAGATTTCAAAACTTAAGTTATCTTGTTTAAACTTAATTCCAGTCTAATAAGTTTTTATTTTTCATAACTGAACAAGTACCTACGAAAAGTAATTTTGCCGGTCCTAAGCCCGGTAAGTATGAAGGAAAAGTTAGAATAAAGTGTAGTATTTGGATTTTAAGCTATTTGATAACATTATCATCGCGGGTCACTGTGCGTCAGAACGAGACCACGTGATAAACAGATAGCAGTATTGTTATGAATGAAGTTCGAAAATATGGCCATGATTTTATATTTTTTGGGATATAAATAAACCTTTACAAATTTGTCAATATCAAATATTAATAATTTAAACTACGCGTACTTAACAATAAGGCCTTATATAATAGGCCCCCGAAGTTATTGCCATGATTAAAAACTTTTGGTGTATATGTGACCTGGTGTTCCCCGTCTTGCTGCAAAACTTCGGAGAGCGGCCAAAAATGCTGATGCAGTGAGGTCGGATACTATCTCTAAATGGTTTCTCTTGGTTGCCATACAAACGAAAACTGCGATGTAGCCTTTGGTGCACCTCACTCCACGTCCCTTCGCTGATTTGAAAGCCTGTGTAATCTACCCCTGTATGGTAAAAGGGTCTGGTTATGTTGGTTCTAGCTGCTGGCAGGTCTCCCATTAATTGGGTTTGGTTAGAAGGGTTGTGTCTTCTGCAAACGACGCATTTTCTTAGTCGTTTCTTAATTGCTCTATTTCCACCTACAATCCAATATTGTAGCCACGCTAGTGTCAAGCGTGCACCGCCATGGAAAGTCATTTTGTGTGCCTGGTCAATAAGCATATCCGTGACATGTTGGTTATTTGGTAAAATTGCAGGATGCTTCATGTTATTCTGTATACGCGCTGCAGTTATTCTTCCCCCGACCCTTAAAATACCTTGGTTATCTAGGTACGGGTGTAATTTTAATAACTTGCTTTTAGGATTAGGCTAGGAATGTCTTCGAATAAAATCAATGTCCTCAAAAAACTCCTTCTGTACATATTTAATTAAAATATCTTTCGCTTTTCTCAGTTCTGGTATAGTTAAATAAGTTGGTTTTGTTGGTAATCGTGTGAATATTCGCAAAATCCACGCAAGTACTCGGGCCGCACGTGTAAAATTGCCGTCTCGGTTTAATATAGTGCTAATGACCTCGCTATCTGGTTTCACTTGTGTGACATTTATTGAAATGATTGTCTTCAATTCTTCAGTGGTTTGAAAAGTAATATTTCTCGTGGTTGTTTCTTCAAAGAAATCTAACCATGTTGGGTCATGCCACCATATAGGATGACTTATTAGTTTTACAGTACTAATGCCTTGACTTGCACAATCCACCGGGTTTTGTTTGGATGGCACGTAACGCCATTATTGTGGTAGAATTGTTTTCGTTATAATTTGTACCCTGTTTGCGACAAATGGTTTCCAACGGCTTGGGTCGCCGTTTAACCATCCTAGCACTGCCGTAGAATCTGACCAGCCAAACGATTTAATTTTGAAGTTCTGCAAACATTGCTGAGTGGTTTTTATCAACCTTGCGAGTAAAACAGCCGCACACAACTCTAATTTAGGTAGGGATACTATTTTTCTTGCTGGAACGAGACGTGACTTAGCCGCAACGATGACTACAGGTGGATTTTTCTGTCCCTTACTACTTACTTTGCAGTAAATGACACACGCATAGGCTCTCTCCGATGCGTCACAAATACCATGTAGTTCTATGGTGTCTTCCTCATCACATTGTAGCCAGCGTGGAACCTGGATACCGTTGATATTGGTAATGTCTCCTTTCATGGTATTCCACCTTGAGGTAATGTCATCTGGTAAGACATCATGCCATTGTACATTTAGGGACCAGAGTTCCTGGAATAGTAATTTAAATCTCGTAGTTACTGGATTTAACCAGCCTAAAGGATCGAAGATCTTGGATATGGTAGAGAGCAGAGTCCTTTTGGTAAGTTTGGTTAGCTGCTCTATTTTAAATTGAAAAGAAAAAGTGTCCTCTAGGGGCTGCCACTGTAATCCAAGTGCTTTGGTGGATTCTTGGTGTTTGAAGCTGTAAGTCTGATGACTGGTGAGCTTAATTCATCTAATAATTCCATATTATTGGAGGCCCACTTCCGAAGGTTAAACCCTCCGCTGCTTAGGAGATTCGTTAGGTCCGATTTAAGCTTCCTAGCTGCTTTTATATTGAAGTGACCTTGAAGAAGGTCATCCATATAGAAACTGGTTTCTACAACCTTTGCCGCCTCCGGGTACCGATGAGCTTCATCTTGCGCAAGCTGTCTTAGTGTCATCATAGCTAAGAATGGGGCAGCTTTCATGCCGAAGGTAACAATGGTAAGCTGGTACTCTCGCAGTGGCTCTTTTGGACTGTTGCGCCAGATCAGTTTCTGAAGAGCCTGATCATCTTCATGAACAAAAATCTGCCAAAACATTTTCTCTATATCAGCGATAAATGCTATTGGATATTGCCGCCAACTAATAATAAGAGACAATAACTCGTTTTGAAGGTTTGGTCCACTGTACATAAGGTCATTAAGTGAATAACCTGTCGATGTTTTAGCTGATGCATTAAAAACAATCCGCATCGCGGTGGTTTTAGACTCGGAAAGTACACAATGGTGAGGTAAATATGACTCCGGTGTCTGGTTACCGGCACACTCTATCATATGGTTTAAGTGTAAATAATCATGGATGCCTTGTTTATAATTTTCATAAATCGTTTTATTTCATTAAACTTTTTCTCTAATTGCCGAAATTGTGCGATGGCCTTGGTTTTAGACTCTCCTAATTTGTCCATCGCATCCAGAATAAGAGGTAATCGTACAACATAACGCTCGTCTGGTCGGCGTCTCGTTTGAAACTGGTATTATTTTAAGCATTGTGAGTCCTCACTGGACATATTTGGTGTATCTTGAGACATATCTTCTATCTCCCAAAATCTCCGTATGTCATTTAAATCCACCCTTACAACATTACAGGAGCTCTGGGGTTGAACTGTTCCACTTAAGATCCAACCGAATTCGGTTTGCTGGGCAATTGGCAAGGCTACGCCCTTGTTGATAACGCCTGGTAAAATTATCAACTCATATACCTCTACGCTTAATATTAAGTCAACGGAGCGACTTCTATGGAACTCGGGATCGGCTAAGGGTATATTTTTGATGTGAGGCCACACTGGTTTGGTGAAAGATTGGTTTGGTAAGTTGTTGACAATATGCTTCATGACGTAAGCTACTGTATTAATGGTAAAGTTGTTGTGTAAAGAAGATATGGTAATTTTGACGAGCCCCTTGCTCGTATTAGCCTTGGCTCCTACCCCTACAACAATACAATTTCGTTTCATACGGGGTAGACCCAATCGTTGAGCCGCTTTTTCCGTGATTAGTGACGACTCAGCACAAGGATCAATTAGGGCGCGCAAGGTATGGTAACAGCCATCAATGGTTTTGATGTTAATTAATGCTGTGGCTAGCAGCTTGGTTATACTCTCGGATGGACTCCTAGCAACACAAACATTGGCTTGCCGTGACTCTTTTTCCGTAGATGGTTTGTGTGTCACGTACGCATTGTGCAACAGTGCATAATGTGCTTCGTTGCAATAGCGACATGTTTTTTCTGATTTGCACGGCTTATTAGAATGGTCAATTAGGCAGTTTTTACACAGGTCATTGTTTTCAATTATTTGACGACGTTTTTCTGACCCCGATTCGTAAAATAATTTACATTTGAATAATGCATGATTATTATTGCAGAGTAAACATTTTCGCTGGATTTTCGTAGTCGCATGATTAATTGTGGTTTTATGTAGAAATGTATTATTTGCTGATTTATAAGAATGTCTTTCAGCATATGAGGAATTTGAAGTGGTTGGTTTATTGACCTCTTGTTTACGCCTTGCTGACTCTAAGGACGTAAATTTGGTTTCGAGGAAATCAAGAAATTCGGCTATGGTTGGCAAATCTCTAGGGTTTCGCAACGCTTCAGTTTAGTCATGGTGTGTGTCCGCATCTAATTTCTGGCCTAGAATATACACAATTAGTGAATCCCAGTTGTCTATGCTTACCCCCATCGCTTTGATAGCGTTAAGACATTCATTGGTAGTGTCGTGAGCTAAATATAAGTCTCATATTATTGTATCGATGGTTCAGTATATCCCAGCAAATTTGGTAATTGTCCGAAGTTATGCGTAGGTGTTGAATCAGCTTATCAGCTTCTCCCCTGAGTATACCTTTGAGATACTGCATTTTTTGAGCTTTTGGTAAGGATTTGTTCTTATAAATGGCTTCACAAAACAGATCTTAAAAGAAATCCATTGCTGGTAATTGCCACTAAATGCTGGTATTTCCATTTTTGGTGTGGACTTCTCCCTATACGATGTAGGCCACATTTTGCTGTTTATAGACTTTTTTATTGTATTGTACTTTTCTTCATACTCGTCAAATACTAATTGCTATCTTTCGTTGTTCCCGATACTTTCATTTTCTACATCCCAATGCATGTTATCAATTGCTGACCACATATTTTGTATGGTTTTCAGAATATCCTCGAATTCCCAACGCTCGGAAATACTCTCGAGGTCAATCGCTTCAATTGTACGCGAGAATACTTTAAAATTGGTTTTCTACTTGCGCAGCATTTCCTCAACTTTGCTGGGATTACCCTGAGTGGTTGTATTGGTTGGAAATGGTGAGCGAGTGGTATCTGTATCGGTAGGATTGGAAGTAATATCCTGCCGATCGGACGATTGCGATAATGGTGTCGCTGGTTTTAGGAGTGGTTTAGTAACGTCAGTGGTTATATATTTTTTAATTAGCGTCTTAATTTCATTGTAGAAATTAAGAGCCCTTTGGTAGTAATTTTCGCTAAAATATTGATGGTTTGGATCTTCGAATTCAGCACGTAATTTGGTATGGTTCATCTGAATTTCGTTCCGATACGCATCCAAAGTGGTCAAAAGTTTTTCAAGATAAGCTGGTGTCTTACGCTCCGACCCATCTTTCTTGAAGTTAATGTGGAGATATTGATTTGTTAGTTGGCGCTTCGATTTTCCCGCACCTCCTGTTGCAGCATAAGGTTCAAGGTCACGCATCGCACCCCGCGCCGCTCGCCTTAGAGACGGTTCTTGGGTTTGTTATTGTTGGTTCCGCACCCGCTTGCTGTGATTGTAACTCGACAGTGTCATATTGTTGCGCCGTCGAGCCGCTGGACTCCGCTGTCCGTAAATTTTGGGAGATAGAAGAGGTGAACGTCCCTCCTATTGTCGGCCCGGATAATAAACTTTGTGAAGAGTTTTATAGTCGCACGACTACTCGCGATAGTGATGGTCGATATGTTGTCGCACTCCCCTTTAAGGGTGATGTTAATTCGCTTGGAGATTCGTATCAGTCAGCCGAAAAACGCTTCTTTTGTTTAGAACGGAAAATGCAGACATCTCCAAAGTTGAAGGAGGCTTACAATAGCGTAATAATAGAATATTTGGAAAAAGGTTTCATTTCACCCGCGCCTCCCGAAACCGAAGAGACGAAGCACGCTCCTTCGTATACCATACCGCACCATGGAGTTGTCCGGGAGGATAAACTAACCACCAAGTTGCACGTTGTTTTAGACGGCAGCGCCAAAACTAGTTCGAATGTTTCGGTAAACGATATTTTGCGCAGTGGTCAAAATCTCCAAGGTAATTTGTTCGAAATTATAGTTAACTTTCGCTTATTCGCTGTCGCGCTTTCAGCCGACATTAGACAAATGCTTTGTACTGTTGTTCGCAAATCAGATCGCCGATTTCATCGCATTAATGTAGATAGAATTTTCGCATTCTTGGAGTCGACCGTCGCTTTGTGTTGGACACATTCTTCGCCCCATCGTTGGGATACATTAGTCGCAAATAGGGTGGCCAAAATTCAGTCGGAATTGGCGCCGCAAAACTTTTATCACGTCTCAGGTACAGACAACCCTGCCGATTGTTTGTCTCGTGGGTTAACACCTGCACCGATTTTGGATCATCCGTTGTGGTTCCATGGCCCTTCCTGGTGCCAAGCCCCACTTGATGAATGGCCTGTTAGCCCTTTTAACTCCGCTACTGTGTCCACGCCGCCAGAGGAAAAGAAAGCCTCTTTGGTTGCTACCGCGCCGCTTGAAAAGTCGCCTATCTTCGAATTGGCTAGCCGTGTTTCATCGTGGTCGATTCTTTTAGGTAGTGTTGTTTTTATTTGTAGATTTTTGAAAATCCTTCCTCGTCGCGAGCATGTTACCGCCTTTAACTTAAACAAGGCTGAGTTAATCGTGCTTCGTGAACTTCAGAGATTTTATTTTTCGTCGGAAATTAGAAATTTGGAATTGAATAAGCCTTGTAGTCGCGCTTTTCAGCATTTGAAACCTTTTTTGAAGGATGGCCTCATTCGAGTTGGTGGTCGTTTGAGCCAGTCCGCATTAGAGTACGATCAAATACATCCTATAGTTCTCCCGCGCAAGGATCATATCGTTGATCTTTTAGTTGAATATCACCATAGGGTGAATTGTCACGCTGGTCCAGATTTATTAATGTCAATTCTGCGCCAGAAATACTGGATTCTCTCCGCACGCAATTTGATTTGTTCGATAGTTCATAGATGTATTCCGTGTTTCAAACTTCGCCCGAAGTCAATCGCGCTTGAAATGGCCGATCATCGTCTTTGTCGTGTTGTTCGGGCTGCTAAACCGTTCGTACACACGGGTACAGAATACGCTGGCCCCTTCAGGGTAACAGTTTCTCGTGGTCGTGGTATACGCTCCACGAAAGCTTATGTTTGTCTTTTTGTTTGTATGACGACTCGCGCCGTTCATATAGAATTAGCTGGTAATTTGAGCACGTCATGCTTCATGGCTGCATTTAAAAGATTTTTGTCGCGTCGGGGTTCCGTATCTCGAATGTATTCGGACAACGGTACGAATTACGTCGGAGCTCGTCGTAACCTTTCCGAACTACATCATTTTTTGCGTTCCAAACACTTTACGTTTGAAGAGCTGAGCACCGTGCTCACTCAAGTCGAGGCCGTAATGAATACGCGTCCTCTTTGTAGAACCTTGTCTAGTGATCCCTCGGAGCCGCTCCACCTCAGCATCTCGCAGCAAGCAGCAAGGTAGTGTGCATATTCCTGTTTTTCCATTACTTTTCCCGTCGAAAATCGCGTGTAAATTTCATTTTAGTCTTTCCCCGCAAGTACAGTCCATTTTGAATTTATTTATCTCGCCTGCTCAACCATAAACCAATATGAGATACCACGCTGGATTGGGTATGAGCCTGATGATTTCATCGAACTCCATGGTTATTGTGACGCATCAACTAAAGCTTATGCAGCCGTAATCTACGCACGAATTATGAGAGGAAGCGAGAAGCTTGTCACTCTGGTGGTGGCTAAAACTCGATTAGCACCCATATCTAAGAGTATATCGTTGCCCAGGTTAGAGTTATTGGGCACATATTTATTAGCTAAACGAATGCATAAAGTTGTTTCATGTTTAAGCGAGCTAAAGATACGTGTGTATGGATGGCCGGACTCTATGGTGGTCTAAGGCTGGCTACAAGGCGATCATAATCGCTGGAAGCCCTTTGTTGCAAATATAACTAAAAAAATTACAGAATTAATGGAACCAAAATGTTCGCGGTATGTTGCCTCAAAGGACAATCCAGCCGATGCAGCTAGTAAAGGAATTTCAGCATCTCAATTGAAAAACCAATACCTGTGGTGGCAAGGGCCGGAGTCGTTAAAATTGTTTGACGAAAATGATTCAAAATGCATTACCTATAGCACTAATCAGGAAATAAAAACTAAATATACCACCAAGATAGTCAATACTACCCAGATCAGTGACGCTGAAAGCAGCATTATTTCTAAGTTATTAAGTAAATTTAGTTCTATACGTAAAGTAATTAATGTACTAGCATGGATATTACGAGCCATTAAAATAATAAAATTTAAAGGGAGCAAAGGTACGTCTATTAATATTAAGTTACCTGTTTTTCTTACTATTTTTGAGGTTAAGAAAGCTAAGTTTCTTATAATAAAAAATATTCAGCGGTCGGAATTTTGTGAAGAAATTCTTTCGTTAAGGAAACAAGGGAAAGTAGGTACATAGAAAAAATCGCTTGCATAAATTTAATCCGTTTATTGATATCGACGGCATTTTAAGAGTTGGAGGTCGGTTAAGCAACGCGCACCTTAGTATGGAAATGAAACACCCAGCTATATTACCCCATAATACTCGGTTCACTACTCTGTTGATACAGCAGGCTCATGAACTCACCTGCCACGTTGGACCAAGACTAACCCTATTTAATCTTAGACAAAGTTATTGGATGGTGGGAATAAGGCTGTGAGGAAAGAAGTAAGAAACTGTGTTACATGTCGAAAACACGACCCTAAATTACAAACTCAGTTAATGGGAGATCTACCAGAAGCTAGAAGCAACCCTGCCCTCTCATTCTATCACACCGGCGTGGACTACACCAGTTACGTTGAGGTAAAATGTAACAAGGGACGGGGCATTAAGACAACATAAGAGTACATCGCTCTGTTCATTTGTATGGCTACTAAGGCTATACATTTAGAGCTTGTATCCGATTTAAGCAGTTCTGCGTTTTAAGCAGCACTACGTCGAATGGCAGCTAGAAGAGGACATATTTATCTCGCCTCGACATATTTATAGTGACAATGGGACGAATTTCGTCGCAGCAAATAGGATGTTAGAAGAAAGTTATCACGACTTTAAGAACTTATACGACACTAATTTTTCAGCTGAGTTAGCGGATTTAAACATCGAATGGCACTTTACCGCCCCATCTTGGGGAAGCGGTGGAGGTTATTGTGAACGAGCTATAAGATCCCTGAAGCATCACCTCAAGCGAATTATTGGTAATCAGAAACTGACCTTCAAAGAATTCACCACCATCTTAGCACAGGTGGAGGTCTGATTAAACAGTAGACCACTATGTGCGCTGTCCGAGAACGTTGAAGACCTAAACGTGCTTACTCCAGCTCATTTCCTAATCGGCAGAAGCGGTACAGATGGGGAGGAGGATCCCATCACACACCCTCGATTCGTCAATCCTAACGCACAATGGTCAAGGATAACCTCTACTAATTGTAACGTAGGAATGACGAACCGAACTCCTCAAGGAAAGGGATGTAGGATAGGTAAAAGGAAACCTTACCCTCCAGGTTGTCAAAACTTTTGCAATATTCCGCTTTACAAGGTGGCACTTAGTCGACAAGTCGACACGTGTTTCGCCTACACACGAGGCATCCTCAAGACTGCTTGACAGCAAGTGTGCTCAGCACGTTCGTAATCGTCACTACACCCCGCAGAGGGTGTGTGGAAACAAATCCGGGGCGTATGCCCCCTTTTGTGGATATCTGCTCCTCTTCCTAAGGGAAGAGGGTCCCTGGGTTGAGGTAATTTTGCCTCTTTTGGCATTTAGGGGTCCACTCCATGCTTCACGCCACCGTGGCGGTCGCCCGAGCCAGGTGAGACCACTGGTTGTCCCAGTGGAAGCCCAGCTCCGAGCGTCCAGCGACAGTGGTGGCGGCTTTAATGGAGTGGTCCCTGGGTTGCTTCATGCTAGAGTCTGGGGTGTTCTTCGCCTCTTCAGTGGCGGTTGGGGACCACCGTCCATACTTCACGCCACCGTGGCGGTCGCCCGAGCCAGGTGAGACCAGTGGTTGCCCCAGTGGAAGCCCAGCTCCGAGCATCCAGCGACAGCGGTGGCGACTTTAATGGGGTGGCCCCTGGGTGTGATGGTTTTTTTTTTTTTTTTTTTTTTTTTAATTCTATCATCTCTACCAGGGGCAGAGCCATGCTTACTTTAATGTTTTATTTGTATATTCATATATTAGAGTAGCCTCTTGGGCCTATTAACTTAATTATATTAAAATTTTTACCACTTATTATTTATTCCATCTGTGTAGGGGATCCAGACGCGGGCGGGCCCTGTGCCTCTTTCACCAGGTACCATCACTAAGCGACCCTGAGGACAGTCCGCGCGTCTGCATCCCCACACAGCTTAACTTCTCTTCTATTCTAGTCTGTTCCAACAAACCACTTTTCACTTTTTAGCCAGACATCTAATCCTACGTTCTCAATATCTCAATTATGTATCTTTCCATCTTCTTTCATTCTGGTCTCTATTACTATGTTTGTCATGTTCATACTATTCTCGCACTTTCACTCTATACCTTTCATACTTCATACAATACATGGGATTGGGAGTTGTGGTTATTTTTATTACATTTATCACCTAATTATTAATGTTGAAGTTGAATTTTCCTAATGTCTCATTTGTATCATCTCTAACACCAGATAAAACAATTTTTATTGCCCTTCTGTGCAATATCATTACATATTGAAAAAGGGCAATCTTATGATCTATTTCTTAAATTAACTAAATTTATAATTTTTCCAGTGAAATCAAGAAACTGTTCCCGGTGATTTTTTAAAAGTTCAGGAAAATTTTCGGGCGCTATTGATAATTGTGACTGAATTTCCAGATCTGTACGATCCGCTGCGTGAATCGGGCAGTCTTGCAGCAGGTGGACCACTGTCTCCTCTACCCCGGGCTCGCAGGCGCACGATGGATCCTCCTTACACTTGAAACGTGTCAAGTATGAGGAGAACCCACCGTGCCCCGTCAGCAGTTGGGTTACGGTGCCGGCGATCGTCATTTTGCGGACGATACTATACGCCTCCACTGCGCATGGGAAGAAAAGCTTAGTAACGGAGGCCGTCCCGCCCTCTCTGTATCTCTTGTTCCACTCGTCAAGCGTGTCCCGCCTAAGGGCACGCTTCACGAATGAGACAGGACACAGACCGTAGTCCGGTGCTCTCTTCAACGTCAGAGCCGCTTCCTTCGCGAGCTCATCGGCTCGTTCGTTGCCCTCCAGCCCTGCGTGGGCCTTGACCCAGAATAAGGAAATTTCCTTACCCTGGGCCAATCCGCGCTGAAGTGCGGCCCTGGCTTCCACTGCCAAGGGATGGAGGGCATGACGGTTGATTACCGTCAAGAGAGCGGCTCTGCTGTCGCTGAAGATACCGAACGTGGACGCGCCACGCCTGAGGACCTCACTGGCCGCTTTGCATAGCGCCAGGAGCTCGGCCTGGTAGACGGTGCAATGGGGCGCGAGAGCAAGTTTGAGGGCCTTAGTTTCGGTCCGGCTATTCCAAAACGATAGCGCGGCACCGACTCGGCCCTCAATCTTGCTCCCATCTGTGAAGATGCGCACCTCAAAACGGTTTGCATCTTCCAGTTGCCCCTCGTCTACCAAGCTGGTGAACTCCAAAGGCACATGCTCCACGGGGTGAGGGGCCTCTATCGCTGGGGCCATTCGCTCGACCCCCCAGTCTCCCAGCCATGGCTGGCTTACTCCTCTCTTGGCCTCATACAATGAGGCCACCTCGTGAACTCTGAGGTCTAGAGGGAGCAAACCAGCCAGGACCAGCGCTGAGTTCAAGGAGACCGTGCGATAGGCCTTGCACAACTTTTGGGCGAAACCGCGCTGCACCACGTTCAGCTGCTTTTGGACACAAAGCTTTTCTGCCGATGCGTGCCAAGCACTGGCGGCGTACAATATCGTCGGCTCCACGGCCGCCACGTAGATCGTCCGGATCACCTCGGGGTGTAACCCCCAGCTGATCCGGGCCATCGTCGCTAACTTCCGGTAAATGCCGATCGCCTTTCTGCAAACATTGGTGACATGTGTGTTAAAAGTGAGTGCGTGGTCTATGGTGAGCCCTAGGATTTTTATGTCTTTGGACATTCCAATGTCTATCCCGCCCATGCTAAGGCGCGGGACGTCGTACTTAAGCTTCCGCGTGATTACCATCGCACTGGTTTTGTGCGGTGCGAATTTCAGCTTCATTCCGACGCCCCACTCCCGCACATGTTCGAGAGAGGCATTGGCGTGTCCCTCGATCTCCAGAGCCGTGTCCCCATCGAAGACCAGCACCACGTCGTCCGCAAAAGCCTGCACATGCACACCCTTTCTCTCAAGTTCTTTCAGCAACGGATCCAGAAGTAAGTTCCACAGTAAGGGACCGCCGATCGACCCCTGGACGCACCCTTTATCCGTGGAGCGGGTGTACTCCTCGCCCGCATACCTTACCCTCACCCTCCTGTCGCCAAGGTAGCTGCTGATCACTCGCCTCAAGTTTGCCGGACACCTTTCCTCAGCCAGTCGTACTTTTATAGCTGGCCACCAGGCGCTGTCGAAGGCCCCCTCTATGTCCAGGGACACCATAGTGACTATCCTCTTTTGTTTGAGTTTAGCCACTATGTGCCCCATGAGGTCATAGAGGGCGTCTTCGGTGCTCTTCTGGGGCATAAAGCCGTACTGGCGAGTACTCATCCGCGGCAGTAAATGGTACTTGAGTCGAGTGACCAACATCCTCTCGTACATCTTTCCCAGAACCGGTAACAGACCAATCGGTCTGTACGATTTGGGAACGGCGTACGAGTCCTTACCAGGCTTTTTCAGCACCACAACCACGGCTTCCTTCCATATCTTAGGAAAGTAGCCGTGGTGGAGGCACCGATTAAGCAGCTCCAGGAATAGTGAGGGGTCGGCCCTAATGGCGTGGGCACAGATATCAGCTGTAAAGCCGTCCGCCCCCGGTGCTTTTTTCGGGTTATAATACATTCTCTGATTAATAAAAAACAAAATTCTGTTCGTTCAACAATGTATCCCCTTTATGTTTAATAATTTCTAATTGTTCTAAAACGCACAGTTTAAAACTTTTTTGACAAAAATGCAAAACTTCTAACGTATTATTACTATCTAAGTTATGACCGGTGTCCAACAGATGTTTGGCAAAATGTGATTTTTCGGTATGGCAATTTCGAAAAGCTGTTAAGTGTTCCCTATATCTAGTTTCAAATGAGCGACCCGTTTGGCCTATATATACGTTTTTACAACGATCGCAAATTAATTTATAAATACCCGATTTTTTGTGACGATCTATACTATCTTTGGCATTACATAAACTTTTTAAAAAATTTTGGGATCTATAGGCTGAATAAATATTATTTTCTCTAAGTACCCTCGCCACACGCTGAGTAATATTGCCAAAATAGGGTAGACTAGAAGTAAACTTTTTGCTCTCTCTGACTGATGGATACAAAAGAAGTTTAACCATATTATTTTGTTTTTTATTAATCAGAGAATGTATTATATTCGAGCTATAACCGTTGGACTGCGCAATGTGACAAATAGTATTTAGTTCGTTTTCATTTGACTCTTTGCTTAACGGAACATTTAATAACCTATGAACCATATTATGGAATGCTGCTAGTTTGTGGTTTCACGGGTGACATGATGTGGAAGGAATTGTAGTGTCTGTATAAGTTGGTTTACGATATATACCGAAACTGTGATTGTGCCCTTTCTGGAGATGGATAGATCTAGAAAATTCAGTAAGTGGTTTTGTTCTATTTCTAATTTAAACTTGATTTTAGGATGAATATCATTTAATTTATTTAGAAAGATACTTAGTTGTCTATGTGTCCCTGTCCAACCCATAATAATATCATCAACGTATCTGTAACTAAACTAACTAACTATCTTCACGCTGTATCCCTGACGGGGTAGTCAGAGAGGACAGATCGCCAGGCTTCGCGATCCATGCATACTTCTTTCGCTTCTTCGAGATTCATCAATCGCTTTATACACGCACGTCTGGGTATCCGAGTACTTTTGACCTTTCCGTTTTTGAGCAATCTGCTCACGTGGTCTTCATATGTAAGTCTCGGCCTTCCCTGACTCCTTCTACCCTCTACTTTTGAACAATATATATTCTTCGTCAATCGTTCCTCACTCATTCGTTGGACGTGTCCAAACCAACGGAGCACGCCCTTTTCCAGCTTAACGCTGACACTTTCATTCAAACCTGCCATATTGCGTATCACTTCGTTACGTATTCGGTCGGCCAAGGTAACGCCGCACAATTTTCGAAGTGATCGCATCTCCACAGCATTCAATTTACTTTCATGCATCTGCTGACATACCCAGGTTTCACTACCGTAAAGCAAAGTTGGCACTAGCACTGCGTTATGAATCGCCATTCGTGCTTCTTTTACGATGCTTTGTCGCTTTACTAACTGGGACAAAGCACCGTTAACTTTGTTTCCGGCAGCTACTCGCCGTTCTACATCCGAATCACATCTTCCATCCGCGCTAAACATACTTCCTAAATACACAATTTCATTCTCTTGCTCTAAACGTTCCTGGTTTACTCTAATCTCGCATTTAGTTCTTACGTCACCTCTTTCAAATACTAGAACCTTAGTTTTACTTGCATTCAAGCGGAGACCCTTACTTTCACACCCCTCTTTCATATTAGTGACTAATGCCTGTAGGTCGGCTTCTGATGAGGCCATGAGCACCGCATCATCAGCGTACAGCAGACAGTTTACAGTAAAGTCACCCAAATTCACACCCATATTAAAATCTTTCAACTTCTGTAGGCAGCTGTCCAGATACACTATGAACAGCCAGGCGGACATGACACATCCCTGTTTGACGCCTGTACAGACATCAAAAAGAGGTGACACATCCCCCCCTACTCGCACGCAAGCCTTACAGTCCCTATAAAGCGACTGTATTGCCCGCAGTAGCGAGCCGTCCACACCATATCCTGGCAGCAAGTCCCACAGCGTTTCTCTCACAACGTTATCAAATGCTTTCTCTAGATCCACAAAAGCGCAGAAAACCTTCTGGCTAAGAGCCAGAAACTTTTCCGCGATCATGCGGAGAGAAAACACTTGATCCATGCAACCTCTTCCACGTCGGAATCCGCATTGAGCCTCCCATAAATACCTTTCAGACTTTTCTTGCATTCGTGCCGTTATAACTTTTGCATACACCTTACTAGCTAAGCTGACCAAGCTGATCGCCCTGTAGCTGGAGCAGTTTAGGCGCGAGCCTTTCCCTTTGTAAATAGGTACTACAACTGCTACTCGCCAGTCATCTGGGACCTCACCCGTCCGCCGGCACAAGTTGCATAACAGACATAGTGTGTCCCAGACACGCGACCCACCGTACTTGATCATCTCAGCAGTAACTCTGTCTTTTCCCGCAGCCTTACCACATTTCATACTTCTTATCGCTTATTCTATTTCTTTGACACTAATGACTTCAATGACATCGGGATCCGGAGCATCGAAGTGAGCTCCACTTCCCGACGTGGCATCTCTGTCTTTTCTTGCATACATCTTTCCATAATATTCACTCCATCTCTGCAGGACGTCACTTTGGTCTGTTAGGACGTCATTGTTAACACTAAGCACTTTATTCATACTGCAGATTGCCGAACAACTCCGGGTCTTGCCTACCTCTTTCCAGAAGAGCTTGGCATTATCCCGGAAATTGGACGACAACCTTTCATCCGCTTTCATTCTGCACCTTTCACGAGCTTCTTCTATCAGTGCCTTCGTGTTAACTTTCTGCAGCTTGTATCTCTCTTTCATATTAAAATCATTCCGCGAGACTAAGTAGTCTAGCCATGCTTTCTTCTTCATTCGAACTGCTTCTTTCACTTCCTCATTCCACCATGCATCACGCTTATTACTACTGCCTCTTTTCGTTTCTCCACACACTTCCACAGCGGCATTTATCATACTGTCCCTAAGGTTCTGCCATACACTTTCCACATTCTCACTGCTTACATTGACGTCGCCAAGCTTTTCGGCTACTCTTTCATTATATTTATCCCTAATGGATGCATCCTGCAGCTTCCAGCTTTTGATGCTATAAGTCGGCTCAGGTTCAGGACACTCGGTACGATGACGCCAACCCGCGAACAGACCCCTAATCCTAGTTATGACTAGGTAGTGGTCTGATCCCAGCTCAGCGCCTCGATAAACCCTTGTGTCCATCACCTGTTTACGGAGCCGACTATCCATTAGGAATAGATCTATCATGCTTCTCTTTGACTTACATCTCCTCGTATACATATGAATTTGTTTGTGGTTGAACATCGTGTTCGCCACAAACAAATCCTTTTCCTTACAAAATGCCAGTATTAGCTTGCCAGCGTCGTTCACCCTTTTATCCCCATACTTCCCGAGTACCGACTCAAAACCATCGCGAGCGGTACCCACCCATCCATTCAAGTCTCCACATACTATAAGTCTTTCATTTCCTTCTATCACATTTAGAGCTTCTCTCATACTCTCCCAGAAGTCCTCTAGCTCACTCGCGTTCGACGAAGATACTGGCGCGTAAGCAGCTACCAGGAAAATCTTCGTCAAACCAAGTTTTACACGGATCCAGAGGATTCTAGGACCTACCAGTTTGTACTCATACATACCGGAGGCCAATCGCGAGTACAGCAAAATTCCAACCCCCCGACTGCCATGCTCGCTCTCTGGTACTCCAGACCAAAGCGCGAGCATCCCACCCGGGAGCTCCAAGACTTCGCTGCCCTTGCGCTTGGTCTCTGTCAAGCACACTGCATCTAACTTTCTCTCATTCATAACATCCATCAACTCATTCATCTTATCTGTCATTCCTCCCCTAACATTCCACGCAGCTACCCTGCACTCCATCCTCCACTTCCCGCCGTGTCGGGCCGCGCGTGTAGGGTGGCGGTCCCCTACGCCGCTCTGGCACACACTTTTCGCACCAGCGGGGACGAACTGGTGCGCGTCGCCTCGGGGGCACGCCCTAGCATCATTCGCCCTGGTGGCACTCGTGTTGGAGTAGAATTGCAGCCGTAGCTGGCAGGGATGGCGACGTGCACGCTTCTACTCTTCATCCCCACGTATCTGTAATAATACAAAATACTACTGTTTTTGACAATATGGTTGTTTTCAAAGTAGTCTATAAATAAGTCTGCCATTAAGGGGCTCAAAGGTGATCCCATTGCTAAACCTTCTTTTTGGATGAAGAATTCGTTATTAAACCGAAAATAATTTTGTTTCATACAGAGTTCCGTTAAACGTAAAATGTCACTGATCTATTCTGGATGTAATCTATTTACTTCCAACATATTTAGTATGATTTTTAAGCACTCCTTGTACGGAACGTTTGGAAACAAACTATCGACGTCCAATGAGACTAATATGGAATTACGCGGCAACTGGCTATCTTTAATTTTCTCGATCAAATCATAGCTATTACAAATACTATATTTTGGATTGAAACCGGTTCTCTCTCTAATAATTCCATTGAAATATTTAGCTAATTTATAAGTGGACGCGTTTATATATGAAACTACTGGTCGTACAGGTACACTATCCTTATGAATTTTCGGTAAACCGTAAAACAGTGGGCATTGTGGATTCATCGGTATCAAAATTCGCAGCAAAGGTGAATCTTCTGGAAAAAAGTATGTGGCGGATTTTAAAGTAAGTTTTAGTTCGCAGTGAAATTTTTTGGTTGGATCAGAGACTAGTCGTTAGAATTCATCTGTTAATATGATGTCACTATCTTTTTTAGAATAATCTACTCTAGCTGTGGTCTAGTGCTTAGTACAAGTGTTCGGCTTTTCCAAACATTATTTATAAAGAAACAAGTGTTGTTGTCGTATTTTTAGTGCTTTTGTGTTGTTTTATGTGTGCATTTTTACATTACACGTAAGTAGATGTAACTATGGATGACCATCCTCCCGACCCTGGTGGTGGTGATGTACCTAACCATAATCCTTCAACCCAATCTATTTCCAACCCTCATTCTAAAAAAAGAAATCATCCTCCTGATGACCCTTCATCCCCCGCTATTAAAAAGTCCATTACCGACCCATCACAATCATCCCCTTCCATTCAAACCTCTTATATCCATCCCGATTTTGAAAACAAGCCCACGAACTACACTGATACGGATGCAGGCCCGTACATAGTACATGTACCCAAAGCAGCAGACAATCCATCCGCTGGTACAGTATTTCGTCCTATTAAATTCGGCCATTTTATACATAACAACAAAATTCTTAATGTTACCGAAGATGGCATTAAGCGTGTAGGCCGTTACCGTGTATCAGTACAGTTCAAAACTGCCATAGATGCAAATAACTTCTTGACTCATCCATCACTGTCCAGGGCTAAGTATGACGTATCCATTCCTTCTTATGCATGCTCCAGAAAGGGGATCATTAGGGATGTCCCGGTGGAATGGACCCTTGAGGAAGTGGTCCAATCAATTCGGATCCCTGGTGGATCTGGTCGCATTATGAGAGCCAGAAGACTTAATCGCAGGAAATTAAATGAAAATAATATACCTTCTTATGTACCCACACAGACAGTTGTCCTTACATTCAGTGGCCAAATTCTTCCTTCATATATATACTGTTTTTATAACTCCCTTCCAGTTGAAACATATGTACTTCCACTAATACAATGCCTTAAATGCTGTAGGTTTAGGCATATTACATCACAATGTCGGTCTTCACCACAGCCAGCCGCATGAAGGTATTTCTTGTACAAATCCTTCTCCGTCCTGTTTATTCTGCTCTGGTCCTCATTCTTCCAAAGACTCTTCTTGTCCAGAACACAGCAGACAAAAATCAATAAAATTAGTGATGTCCCAGGAGAACATTTCTTACATGGAGGCATCGGCAAGATTCCCTCATGTGCGAAAGTCTTTTGCGGATACTGCCAAATCTGCTACAACAGCTCGACCCTCTCTCCCCACATCCTCTATACATGTATCCCAAGAATCCCCTGCACCAGAGTCACCTTCACAAATATCATATAGGAAAACAATTCTATTACCCCATAGACCTCATAACCCAGCATCTAGTCCAGGGTTCGATAGGCTAACTCATAGCCTATTAACCCAATCTCCCCCCTCTTCACTTTCTAATGGCTGTGCTCTTTCACAACACAGTTCAACAGGTCAATCAAGCCCCAGCGATAATCTCCTTGAACTACTACTGTCCACTGTCATTAATATGCTTTCCCGGTTTAGTGACACTGAGCTTCCAGAGAAACTAAAATCTAAGATTACTCAGCTATCCTTTTTAACCAACAACATTCCCTCCAATTCTGCAATGGAACTGTAGGAGCTTGATAAAAAAAAAGAATGAATTAATTTTTCTTATAAATAAATATAAACCTTTAGTCCTTGCCATCCAGGAAACATGGTTTAAGCCTGCCTCTCGCTTTAGAGTGTCAGGTTATGCCTGTTTCCGGGATGATAGAGACGATGGTCATGCTGGAACCTGTATTCTGGTTTCCAGATCTTTAATTTTCTCCTTAATCCCACTACCTTCACACAGTGATAGCTTCCATATTGTAGCTGTAAGAGCTATGAATTCGTCTTTTGTATCTGTCTATGTCCCTTACCCAGACCGCTCCATTTTATATGAACTTAATAACATATTATCTCCATTCCCCCGCCTGTTATAATATTAGGCGATTTCAATATCCATCATACATCATGGGGTTCATACAGGTGTGATGACATATCATACATATTTCTGGATATTGTAGACTCCTTGAACCTTAATATTTTAAATGATGGTGCTCCCACTCGTAGACCAACTCCTACTCAACCTGGTCCCAGCGCCGTTGACCTCTCACTTTGCTCACCGTCACTTTCTTCTAGCCTAGGTTGGCTGACATCAAGCAGTACCCACAGTAGCGACCACTACCCAATTATCATCCTCCCTTTTGACAGCCCTAGCCTTCAACTTCCCTTTAATCCTCTACTGAAATATAATATAGCAAGAGCAGACTGGGAAACATACTCTAGTTCCCTGACTCAAAATATTACCCATATTCCTACTCCAAATTTGTATAATGTCCAGGATACTTATAATCTCTTCAAGAAAGGTCTCCTAACAGCTGCTGATAAGGCGATTCCTTTAAAAAAACCTTCTAAACGTCTCCCATCCCCTCCATGGTGGGATCAATCTTGTTCAGAGGCCTGTAAAAAAAGAAAAGATGCTGAAAGAGTATATGCAGCCGTTATGTCAACGGAGAATTACCTAAAGTATAAGAAGGTGGCAGCTGAGACTGTCAGATTTCTGTCACAGAAGAAAAGGGAAGGATGGCGTATCTTCTGTGAGTCCCTCTCCCCCCGTACTCATTCCACTTTAGTTTGGAGAAATATAAGAAGATTTAAGACCTCAATGTCTGACATCCCCATTTCTTCAAATGATCCATCTGTATGGATTCAAGACTTTGAGCAGAAACTAGCCCCCCCCTCTATACCCTCTGCTTTAGACTGTTCTACTTTTACTTCCTTGTCTACTCTTCCTAAACACACCTTTGACTCCCCTTTTACCCAAGAGGAGCTCCTGGCTGTTTTGGGATCCCTGAGGGATTCCTCACCAGGGATTGATGGAATACCATACTCTTTTATAGTCAATAGCAGCTTGGATACCAAAACCTATTTGCTCAAAATTTTAAACCTTGTATTCCATTCTGGCATTCCCCCTGAAGAGTGGAAACACCAAATCATCCTTCCCATATTGAAACCAGGGAAACCTAGTAATGACTGTTCAAGCTATCGTCCCATTGCGCTTTCCTGCACTATGGCCAAAATAATGGAGCACCTTATCTCAAAAACACAGTTTGGCTTTCGTAGGGGTCTGGGAACCATGGATAGTTTGGGCATCATTACAACCGATTTCCGTACCGCAATGTCTAAAAATCAGTACTGTGTGGGCGTATTTCTGGACATAGCAGCCGCTTATGATAATGTACTTCTTCCTGTGCTCAGGCAAAAATTGCTAAAGCTGAGTGTTCCAGAGAAGATAGTAAATTACATATCCAATTTTTTCTCTGGCAGAAATATTTCGATCAAAGTTCAAAATTCAATCCTGCCTCCGAGAACTGTGTGGAGGGGCCTACCGCAGGGTTCTGTGCTTAGTCCCCTACTATACGGTATATATACTGCTGATTTGGACCTCTCTGTAAACTCCTTTTGCAATATCCTTCAATATGCAGATGATATTGCGCTGTATATATCTGTAGACGACATATCGGATGCTGTGTCTAGTCTTACGTCAGCCATCTATTATCTCCAATCCTGGCTTGCGGATCATGGATTATCTTTGTCAGTACCCAAGAGCTCGGTTGTAGTCTTCACTCGTCATAGAATTATAAATGATTGCCAGATCTCTTATGAAAATCAGGTCTTCCCAGTAAGAGAGTCTGTCAAATTTCTGGGTATGATTCTCGATAGCAAATTGTCTGGCGTTCCAATATAAATATTCTACGTTCCCTGTCTGGTACCTGGTGGGGAGCCCACCCTTATTGCCAAAAGCTACTATATAATGCAACTATCCGCAGCCATCTAGATTATGGTTGTTTCCTACTAGAACCATGTAATAGAGAAGCCCTTAAAGCCCTAGACAAGCTCCAAGCAAAATGTTTGCGTATGGTTATTGGTGCGATGAAGTCCTCACCAATAAATTCCCTTCAGGTTGAATGTGTGGAACCTCCCCTTGCTTTAAGGAGACAGTACCTGGCTGATAGGTATCTTTACAAAACTTCTCAATTAGCCCTCCATCCCCTTATCCCTAAACTACACACCCTTTCAGAATGTATCTCATCTGGTGGCTACTGGGCAAATAAAGTCCACCCTTGTTTATTTAATAGCTTTCTCAACTTTCTACGCTTTCCTTTCCCTTTCTCACAATCAAAAATCAATCCCCTATTTGAATCTCCATTCGAATCAATTATCCACACCCCGGACATTATTCTAAATTAAGGTATTAGCAAAGGTTCTGCAGAGGCTAACAAAGAACTACTTGCATTAATTGACCAAAAGTGGCAGGATAGATTGGTCTTTTATACAGATGCCTCTAAACTAGCGGACTCCTCATGTGTTGGGTCTGCTGTTTGGATACCTCTGTACAAAATTATTCTCTCATTTAAATCCCCTTCGGTGAACTCTATCTTTACAGGTGAAGCTATTGCCATACTTGAAGCTATTTTATATATAGAGTCGCACAATATAAGCAAGTCAGTAATTTTCACTGACTCTAAAAGCTGCTTAATGGCTATTCTGGCTAACCAATTCTCCAATAAAGCTAGATCTCCTTTGATCCTCCAAATTAAAAACTCACTTTTTAGATGCCAATCTAAGGGACTGTTAGTCTGCATGGTCTGGATTCCTGGACATAGTGGAATTGTTGGCAATACAATGGTTGACTCATTGGCCAAAAATGCTATTTATGGTGGCACTCTTGACCAATACAGGGCCTATCCTCAAGACCTCGCTTCTTTGGCTAGATCCACCCTATTTGCAAAATGGTCCATCCTTTGGAATAAATCCAATAAAGTTAAGGGCTTACACTATGCTTCCCTACAAAATGATATCCCAGCTAAACCTTGGTTTTTTAAATTCCGTGAAGCTAGCAAGAGAGCAACGTCCATTATTTGTCGTTTGCGGTTAGGTCATGTCTGCACTAATGTATTCTTAACTAAGATAAGGATTAGGGATAATTCTCTGTGTGAATGTGGTTTGGACGATGATACTACAAATTATATCTTTTTCGAATGCCTGAGAAGGAATGGATCCTTATATGACTCTCTTCCTACAGAACATTTCCCCCGTCCTATTAATTTTAACTCTCTCCTGACCTATGTTGATTCCTCTCATATATACCTTATATGTAACTACATTGACTCCAACAACATAAAACTCTAGAACTTTGTGTGTTTGCACTAAATCACTAACATAACTCGTGTGCTTCAATGTTGTCTTATTTTTTTTGTTCCATGTACTTCAACACATAACTTGCCTATTGGATACTTCGGCCTTTATCGTCTATTTTCTCCCTTTTTACCTTGTACACTCACAAAACTTGGATCCTATATAAGTGTGGACCGCCTTGCTAAACTCCTACCTAATCCACACTGAGTTATTGGCGGAGCAACAGTATCGCCAAAAGAACAAAAAAAAAATCTACTCTAGGCATAATTACTAAAGTATTCCTCTTATCAGCTTTATTAATTATTAAATTATTGGTGGCTAGTTTTTGTTGTATAGGTTTAAAGATTTTTAATTCTGGGTTATGGAAGGTTGTCGACTTAAATGATTTAATCTGGTGGGCAGCTAAACTTTTGACCAAATTATCCTTTTTATTTCTTACTATTGCAAATTCGGTATCAACTGCTAAGGTTTCTAAGGACTTTGTAAGAACCGGTTGAGGTATACTGTATTTTAAACCCTTCTTTTTGATTTTTGACCCTAGGATAGTAGTAGATAGTAGTAACCTCTACTAATTGTAACGGCCTGTTCGAAAATAAATTGAGTAATGGAGAAGTGTGAAAATCGGTCTGTTTGTTCAAACTGTGCGTTTTAGAACAATTAGAAATTATTAAACATAAAGGGGATACATTGTTGAACGAACAGACCGATTTTCACACTTCTAACCCCGTTAACCCCTGACCAGCTACAGCGTGAGCTACAGTTTATCTCTGGTCAATTGTCACAAGATGTTACTCTACCTGTCGGAGATATACAGTTAGACCTCAAATATATCTATAGTATGTTAAGAGTTAAGGCGCGAATGATGGAAGATTTTTTTATATTTGAAATAACTTTTCCATTGATTAGTAGAGATAGTTACAAGATTTACAACGTCTTACCCGTTCCACAGCAAATTAAAAGCTATATGATTAGCATTGTACCCATAGCAGAATTTGTAGCTATAAATTTAAGAAAAGAGGCTTTCTTTACAATGTCTTTTTGGGAACTCCAATTATGTTCACATAATGAAAACTCATATCTGTGCGAAACGAAATTACGAAACCTATAAATCATTTTCTATAAATCATTTGGGTGACCACTTTGTGGCTAATACATTTGCGAGCGTTTCCGTGCTTCGGAAGGCACGTTAAGCCGTTGGTCCCGGTTGCCAGTAAAATGGCAGTCGTTAAGCCTGGTTGAAGGCCTTATAGGCGGCTTAAAAAATTTCAACAGCAGGTAGCCACAGCCTGCGTCTGTCTATTTCAACACGGCAATGGGCTCACCACCTATTACGTGGGACAGTAATCCACACGGTGAAAAGTGGGCATATAATATGCCTCTGCCACCCCTTCGGGGATAAGGCGTGATGGATATTTATTTATTTATAAATCATTTAACTATCGAAGAAAAATTTTGCAAACTCGACAATAAATTAAAACAATGCACTGTTATTAGATCTACTCGTATATGCCAAGACTCATGGTTGGAACTGAATGATCAATCTAGATACGAGCTATTTTTGTTGTGACACTTGTACGGTGGCGCCACTGAAAGGTAAAAACTATTATTAAACTTTCAATATATACCTACGACTGTATCTGGGTACTTAACGTGGAATTGCAATACCGATCATCTCTAATATGATCTGAAATTCCAGTGGAAAGAACCTTCACCCAGCTAATTATGCGACTTTTGTATTTTTATTTGTAGATTAGTTATGTAATAAGTAACAAACAAAGAAAATAAATCCTACTAATATTATAAACGCGAAAGTACATAAGTATGGATGTTTGCAACTTTTTCACGCAAAATCTACTGAATGGATTTTGATGAAACTTTAGAATAATATAGCTTACACATCAAAATAACACATAGGCTACTTTTTTACTCCGGAAACAAGTTTCTGTGGGAAACGGGAACAAGAAAACTTCACCACACGTGCGGAGCCGCGGGCCTTAACTACTAAATAAATTTTGTGGTACATTTTTTTTCTTTCTTATCGCCTTCTAGCCCGGAGTAAGCTAAAATAAGCTTTTGTTATGGGATCTAGACGATTGATAAATATATTTAAATATACATACATATCATACATAGGAGACACCCAAACTCCGACACAAACATTTGTGGACCACATATATATTATTTCCGACCCAGGAATCAAACCCGGGACCTCAGTGGCGGTAGACGCATACACACTACCACTGTGAAAACACACACAGTAAAGAGATGTCTAATGAATTTAGAACAAGTTAACATTATCTTAATTTAAATTGAATGGCAATTAATTTAAATTGAAGCGCTCGTGGCCTAGCGGTCTCAGTGCTCAGTGATCACTGAGTTACGCAACTTTCACTATGGATGGTCCTCGGATGGGTGACCACTTTGTGGCATTTACATTTGCGAGCGTTTCCGTGCTTCGGAAGGCACGTTAAGCCGTTGGTCCCGGTTGCCAGTAAAATGGCAGTCGTTAAGCCTGGTTGAAGGCCTTATGGGCGGCTTGAAAACTTCAACAGCAGGTAGCCACAACTTGAGTCTGTCTATTTCAACACGGCAATGGGCTCACCACCTATTACGTGGGACAGAAATCCACACGGTGAAAAATGGGCATATAATATGCCTCTGCCACCCCTTCGGGGATAAGGCGTGATGGATATTTTTAAATTGAATGGCGCTGTGTAAAAAAGATTAAAAATATTTGTCTTTTACACGTAATTATGTCTGAACCAAATAATTAATTTGCGCATTATTCATAATGCTCAGGTAATGAAATTGTAACTCAACTGAGCCCCACTTTTCGTATTCATATTTGTGGGTATTGACAATAAATAACCACTAAGCCTATCAATCCCATATTCTTAATATACCCACGCATTCTACTTGGTCCATGACATAATTTAAATGGTATAGAGAGACGATTTTGTATAATAACCCATTTCGCTCGGCCCATAACAAATATTCATCGATTTGCTCGATAGATGGCGTGGCTTATTTTATGCATCGCGCTATCAGTATTTTATACTAATTAATGTAAGTGTCACATTTTTTTTGTAAAGGCATCGAATATTGGGATACGCAATATAATCTCGGAATACATTCTTGAGGTATTATTTGTTGGTAGCACCCCCTCCCGACGGACCTGGAGGGATTTATTGTTCATGGTCTTTTTCGAGTCGGATCTTGAGGAATTTTTGGTAGTCTTCGGTGGTGAACCACCCGCACTGTTAGGACTGAGTAGTGGATCGCTGCTCAGAAAAAGGCCCCCCACGGGTGAAGTTCGCCGGTCCACAAAGTGTGTGACCTGTGGGCGATATCGTCCGTGTTGTGGAGTGCAGTCGCCGGCAGTGTTAACTGCAGGCAACAGCGAGCGGGAGGAGGAGCAGTACAACGGCTGAACTTAAACGGCAAGACTGGTGGGCGCTCATATTCAAGGCGCTGCGGCAAGTGAGTGAAGTATTAGTGTGTGGCAGTGAAAACGTGAGTACATTTTACGTCCTTTATTTATGAAAAATTTGTGCTGAAAATTGAACCTTATAATCATTGGAAGATAACTTCTTATTCCGGAGTCAATATTGGACTTATATATTTACTGAAAATAGATTTTAGAAAGTTAAAGAATATTGAACTTTATTTCTAGTAATAAATTAACTTAGTCATTTAGTGTTGATCTTTAACTTGTGTTAATTTTAAGGAAAAAGCTGTTGGCACGGGGCACCTATGCCCAATTTCTGTCCTATTTTTGAGTAAAAAAACACTTAGAAAAATTTTGTATAGTGGGACTTAGAATAATCTTATGAGTATACGAACATAGAAAAAAATTCTTTATTTTTGTATCTTCTGTTGTTTATCTTTTATTGACTAACTACTAAACGCAAAGCTGAGTAGACTTTGAATAATTGCAATTTTTGTTTGGTAAACTTGTTTATTTAATTTTGTGTGTGTGTTTCGTATTGCCAACAAAGCTTGCACCTATAAGATTGGTAAGTTATTTAATTAACGTGTGTATATAATAATTTATTTGTGTTAACGATTTGTAACAATGAAATCGTTTTTGAATGTACAGGAAGACATTAAGTCCAAGATTTTGAGGGGAAAAAATAATTTTAAGAAATCACCCAAAGACAGATTAACCATTAGTTATATAGAAGCACGGTTAGAGAGTTTAGAAAAACAGTGGCAAACCTTTGAGAGCACCCATTTTAGAATTATTAGTGAAGTACGAAAAAAGGAATTGCAGGATTCTGACTATTATAAACTAGGTGTATATGACGAGGTAGAAGAGTTTTACATCCAATTCAAATGTGAATTGAAAGACATGTTGACATTGATTAAATGCTCCACGGATAACCCCCAATCAATTAACTGTAAGGATGGGGCAAAAATTAAACTGCTTCAAGTTAAAATACCGGTATTCTCAGGCAAATATACAGAGTGGCAATCCTTTAGGGACTTGTTTGTAGGATTGGTTCACAATAATCTGACCTTGGATGATGCCCAGAGGTTGTATTATTTAAAGGTTCATTTGTCAGGGGAAGCTCAACAATTGTTAAGCAACATTACTACTACTGCTGATAATTATAAAGGTAGTTGGGCAAAATTAGAGGCCATGTATAATAATAAAAGATTTATTGCTAATGGAGTTTTAAATAGATTGTTGAATCGAAGAAATCTGTGTAATGAATCGGCAGCCGATATTAAAAAGTTATTATGTACCACGACTGATTGTTTGGAGTCCATTAAAAACTTGGGCATTGATGTTGCGTCGCGGGACATTATTGTAATTCACCTCATAAGTGCCAAATTAGATAGGGTGACCAGGAAGGCTTGGGAGCTACATAGTGCATCCTAACCTGGTGATGATTTACCATCTTTTAGTGAATTCACCGACTTTTTAACAGGTCGTTTTCGAGGTCTCTAGTATCTAAGTACAAGGAATCCTGTCTCAAAGGGTTCTAATACTAAATCTTTTCATATAGTGGAAAAGGATAACAAGGAACTTTCATGTGCTTATTGTTTAGCTCCACATAAAATCACACCATGTAAAAACTTCACACAAGGTAGGCAACTGCATTCGGCGTAATTTCTGAATATCTGGAATTGAATCACATAGTTGAGCTGGCTCAATCAGAACAAGGTAAGGGGCTGTACCTATGTCATCACGCCGTCGTTCGTGAGGATAAACAGACGTCTAAGGTTCGAGTAGTCTTTGATGCGTCCTGTAAGGGAAAGAATGGCGTATCGTTGAATGACAACCTTATGGTTGGGCCAACTTTACAAGACGATCTTCGGGATATAGTCATGGGTTGGCGACGGTATCCGATTTGCATTAGCGCTGACATTGTAAAAATGTATCGGCAGGTCCTCGTTCATAAAGATGACTCCATATATCAGCGTATCTTGTGGCGAGATAACCCTGTGGAGAATTAAGAGGAATATGAGCTAATTACCGTTACCTTCGGAACGACATCAGCACCATACTTAGCAGTACGCACTCTCCAACAGCTTGCTCAGGATGAGTGTGCCGATAGCCCGGAAACAGCTAAAATTTTACTCCATAATTTTAATGTAGACGATTTGATGGTAGGCGCTGAATCTGTAGAGGAGGGGTATACCATTTATTAAAACTTAACTAAGATCCTATCTAGAGGAGGATTTGAGCTACAGAAGTGGGTCAGTAATGATAAGACGTTGTTAGAACGGATTCGGGAAAAGGAAAGTAGTAAGGATAAAAGCATAAAAATAAAATTAGATAATATCACAAAAATATTAGGACTTACCTGGGATCCAAAGGGCGACGTCTTTCGGTACTCAGTAGAACTCCCTTGCTTACAGGAACCTATAACTAAGCGTAAAATTGTGTCCGATATTTCGCGCCTTTTTGATCCGTTGGGTTGGTTAGCGCCTGGAATAATTTTGGCTAAAATAATCATACAAAAGCTATGGTTGGCAGGTATTGGGTGGGATCAGGAGGTCCCTAGTATTAAAGGAATGGTTAACTTACCGTAATTCTTTGCCATCATTAGTCAATATAAGAATCCCACGGTGGCACAACACTAAATCTAGCAATCGTCTTGTTGAGCTTCATGGCTTCTCGGACGCCTCGAAAATGGCCTACGCTGCCGTAGTATATTTAAGGACAATTGATACAGATGGTAGTATCCGAACAGCTTTGATCACTTCGAAGACAAAGGTTGCACCTATAAAGCAAGTGTCAATTCCACGATTGGAATTGTGCGGTGCTGTCCTTGTGGCGAAACTTATTGTGGAGGTTGCTAAAGTCCTCGAGGTTGCTAAAGTCCTCCTGTTTTTTCAGGAGTCCTCTCCTGAAAAAACAGGAGAATCTGTACGCTTGGACAGATTCTGAAGTAGTTCTCGCCTGGCTTAATTGCCATCCCAGTCGATGGAAGCCCTTCGTCGCAAACCGAGTTTCGGAAATCTTAGGCACCTTAGAAACTAAACATTGGTCGCATGTCTCTACTAAGCAGAATCCAGCTGACTGTGCTTCTCGGGGCGTAGCCCCAGGACAACTTTATACCACTTCCATTTGGTTCGATGGGCCAGAGTTCTTAAGAGAACCTGTAATTACTTAGTAACGTAAGTAAGCCTAAACACTTAGTAACCAATTTATAGGAAATAAAGGTACACATGAGTGTAACAGCCGCTCCGTTCTGGTGCAGGTATTCCTCTCTCCAGAGGTTGACTAAAGTGATTGCGTATTGTCGGAGGTTTTTGAATCTCCGGAATCAGGTCGTAAATCGGCATTGCACTACTTACTTAACAAGTACAGAACTGGATGCAGCGATGATGACTTGTGTTAAAATATGTCAAAGGGACGAATTTTCAAGGGAGATTGAAGAACTAAACGCCCGTGGCTATTTGGATCCTAAAAATACAAAATTTAGATCCTTAAACCTGTTTCTGGACTCTCTTGGTTTAATCCGTGTAGGAAGGAGATTAGATATGTCTAACTTAGATTACAGTCGAACACCCTATACTTATACCCAAAGATTCATTTTTAACGCATCTTCTTATCGAGGACGCCCATAAAAAAATGATGCACGGTGGACCACAAGCAATGATGAATTATTTAAGATCAAGTTATTGGATTGTAGGCATAAAGGTCTTGGTCAAATCTTATTGCAGAAAGTGCGTCACTTACCTTCGATATCAAACCCGGGCACGAAGTCAATTAATGGGACAGTTACCCGCTTCTCGAGTCACTCCCAATAAACCCTTTTTTTGTACGGGAGTAGATTATGCCGGACCCATTAACGTGAGGGTTTCTAAAGGGCGCGGTAATTAATCCTATAAAGGCTACATTGCGTTATTTGTATTGTATGGCCACTCGTTTGGAAGTCGTCAGTGATTTGACTTCGACGGATTTCATAGCTGCCTTTAAGAGGTTCGTAGCCAGGCGTGGGAGCCATTATCACTGTGCTGAACTGCACAGTGATAATGGCTCCAATTTTGTACGAGCAGCCCGTGAGCTGCAGGAACTTTTCAATGAAGAAAAGTCAACTTTTCTGCCGGTGTTGGTGGAATACCTGGCCAACAATGCTGTTGAGTGGCGATTTATATTTCCCCACTCTCCAAATTTCGGGGATTGTGGGAAGCTGGAGTCAGGTCCACGAAGCGAAGCTTGCGGAGAGTTGTTGGTAATTCCACCTTGACCTACGAGGAATTATCGACCGTACTGAGTCAGATTGAGGCGTGTTTTAACTCTACACCACTTTCTTACTCTGAGGAACAGAGCGAACCAACTGTGCTTACTCCTGGTCATTTTTTGGTCGGGGAACCTCTCGTTCTTGTGCCAGACAGAAATTATGAAGACTCCAATCTTGGCAGTCTTAGACGGTGGCAACTTACGCAGCGAATGGTCCAAGATTTTTGGCGACGGTGGTCCCAAGAATACTTGAACCAATTTTTACAGCGGTACAAATGGGCACATCGAACCCCGAAATCATCAGTAGGTGATGTAGTTCTAGTAAAGGAAGACGATTTGCCGCCTGGCAAGTTGTTGTTAGGATTAGTAGAGAAAAAGCATCCTGGTCCTGACGATATTACTCGAGTTAACTCGAGACTTAAGAATACCTTCATTAAGCGCCCTGTTTCAAAGTTGTGTGTGCTTTTCAATCATTAAATAGATGTAAATAGCATATTCATTGGTAAAACATAAGTTTTTTAGAGTTAAGTTTATTTAGATTTCAATATGTATTTTTTTTTTTATTCTTTCATTTAAATTTGTTTTTGTTGTTTTAAGCTATACTTTTATTGTTTTTATGATTAGTGCAATCTGTCGAGATTACCAGCCATCAACGACAATTACTCCACACTACATGGGAATTTTTATTTTTAATATTCAAGGGTATTTGTTCGATCCTGGTCATGGTGGGCGGCGACAAAGTGAAGGACACTCTGTAGCTTGTCCTTGGTGGGCGGTATGTCCAAGTACGCGGTTTATGTAGCTATTATTAATGTACGCAAGGCTCGATAGATGGCGTGGCTTATTTTCTACATCGCGCTATCAGTATGTTATACTAATTAATGTAAGTGTCACATTTTTTTTGTGAAGGCATCGAATATTGGGATACGCAATATAATCTCGGAATACATTCTTGAGGTTTTATTTGTTGGCATCACTCCCTCCTGACGGACCTGGATGGATTTATGTTCAAATGTCGAATATAAATAATTTACTTACTCTCTTTAGTTTTACTAATTTACAAATTCATTATGTGTCATACCTACGTTTTGTATCAACACATACCTACTCCCCTTTCTGTGGTGGAGCGCGTTTCGTTCAAACCTCACGAACTAAAATACCTACATCCAAAGTACGGTTTAGGATAAGTGGGTGTTTTTTTGACAAAGGGAGTGGTATAATATGCTAAACAGTTCACATGTAACATCGGCAGTGGTTTATTATACCGATCCCGGGCCGACTGGTGTGAGCTTTCGCGCTTTAGAGTTTTTGTCATACCTATTTATTTTTAGGAACATATAAAACTCTTAGAACTTGTATTGTAGTATACTAAATATGTGCTGCTTCACTTCTCTATAGCATAATATATTTTTACATCTAGTGGCTTTCCTCGTTTTCCGCTTTGCAAAGGACAAAAATGGGTTTACATTCTTTACAGCTTCTTCAATTCTACGTTATACAAAAACTTTGCCATACCAAGATATCCTTCGATAATGTTATGTAAAAGTGTAAACATCCTGACATCTGTACATCTGTTAGATTTGCGTTATAGATCCTGTAGTGACTATTAGTGGCACACACTTCAGATAGGGTTCGGGTCGGGTCGTAATACATATTTGTGTGATCTACAAATGTTTGTTTTAGAGTTTGGGTGTTTCCTATGTATAATATGTATGTAACATACTTATATATTTAGAAATATATATGTCTAGATCCCATAGCACTAGCTAAAAATACTTAGTGTTGGCTAGATGGCACTGTGCGAAAAGAGTCCCACTATATTTATTTTAATCGTAAGTAGTAGAAGTACTACATAAAGTGTTTAAGCATGCTCCTGCGATAAACTCATTACTTGATTTAGTAATTAACGTTTTAGGTGCTGGATTAATGACAGCAACGTAGATTGGATTGTAAACATTCCAGTCGGGCTATCAATATTGGGTTCCTTTGGTAAGTAAATACATTTTACTAATCAACGCTAAGGTTTAATTTTCTTTTTATTTTAGAACTGATTACTCAAAAACGGTATAGTCAAAAGTACTCGGATACCCAGACGTGGGTGTATGAAGCGATTGATGAATCTACAAGAAGCATGGATCATGCATGGATCGCGAAGCTTGGCGATCTGTCCTCTCTGACAGATCATAATATAATATTTCAATTTCAATTTTCAATTTATTTATTTGTGGAGCATAGGTTAGTTTACAGGTCTTAAATCTATGTTACATATTAGTACGCTATGTCCTACCACACAATATGGTGTACAAATAAAAAAAAAACTATTTTTTTTTAAATTTGTGTTGATAACCTTCTCAAAAATTTTTGCCAGTACGGGAATTAGTGCAATGGGCCTGTAATTACCTATGTCATTAGGACATCCGTTTTTGTACAATGGTTTTATAACTGATATTTCAAGTTTATCGGGAAATATGCCCTGTTCCATACATAAATTAATTATATACTATTAATTATAGTACTGGAGATACTTTTGGAGCCACATCCTTAAGTATCTTTGTACATATACCGTCATACCCAACAGAGTTAGAATTCTTAAGGCTAGATATAATTTTTAGAATGTCAAGTGGTATACAGGGAGCCAAGAAAAAAGAATTAGATTTATTATGTTTAATACTATATGTCATGTCATCATTGTCATTAATTGGATCAATTGCTGAAAAGTAATTATTAAATGCATTAGCTAAGTCATATGGGTTGGTTATTAATTTATTATCAAATAATAATTGTGAGACATTTTCTGTATGTTGATTTTGTACACAATTATTAATAATTCTCCATGTAGCTTTAGATTTGCACTTCGCTATTTTTATTTGATAGTCATTTTGAGATCTTTGGGTGAGTGCAATAACTTTTTTGAATTTATTTGAATATAATTTCAATATGCTCCTATTGCAATTGGTTGGGCACAGTCTGTATTTCCACAACAGTTTCTGTTTGATTTTACTGCCTTTTTTAATGCCATTTGATAGCCATTTTGGTTTATTAGTTACTGTTACTCTGTTTTTTTTAAGGGGAAAACATAAGGAATAATATTTGTTAAAGATGTCATAAAATTTGTTACTTGCATCATTGGCGCTATTTTCGTCTAGTAAATTTTGGAATGAAAACTTATTAATAATATTTTTAAATTTTTGTCTATTTCCTTCACTATAGTCATGTTTAAATTGAACCCAACTAGATATTTTCACTACATTTTTTATTGGAAATTTGATCATTTGTGCAGTGTGGTCTGATAAAGCAAAGTCAATTATTTCGCCTGTGCTACCTTGAATATTATGTATTATGTTATCAAGAGCTGTGCCACTCTCCAATCTTGTAACTTCTTTGAATTGAAATTTTAGATTATATGTTGACATTAGATTTTGAAATTCCTTACAAGCATTGTCGCTTTTAAGAATGTTGACATTAAAATCACCGCATAGTAAGATCTTGAAACCATTCTTGCAGCTAATTTTAGTGAGTATTTGGTCAAGTTTACCGAAAAACATTCCCAATTTTTTTAAATTTCTCTGAGGTGATCTATAAATACAGATTATATAAAGTTTAAATATCATTAATGGTCCCGACAGTAGAACCTTTTTAATTTCCAGTTGTAATTCTGTGTTTGATGTGTATACCATTCCTATTGTGTCGCTGAATTTCAATCAATTCTACAATACTACAATATATATATAATTATGTATACACTTGTAATTTCTATTAGTCTGTATAATCTAAGTATATAATTTTAACTTCAATTTAAAACATAAAATCCCTGCGAGATTACGGCTAGTGACTGATGACATGGCAACTGTTATCTGTTAGTTACTAAAAAATGGATATGTACGTTTTGTATATACGGCACTTTTGTAAATATTAAGTATTCGCCACAAGAATTAAATATATATAAGTATAATTTGGCAGCTTCTCGACTGAGGTGGTAATGAGTTGGCTTTAGCAGAATACCAGCGCTTCTTCATAGGATGAAGTAGCATAATGCTGAGCTAGAGGCCAGTTTTGGCTCAGAGAGGTAAATGTAGATTGGATACCTTTGTAAAACCTTTTTTTTTAATCTACGTATTATCACGGACCTTAGAGGTTCGCATGGACTATTCTAAATATATGCTCCTGTATTATAATGCCTCTGTATGAGAACAAAATAAATAGTTTTCTTTCTTACCAGGTAATGTCAGAGAGGTCAGACAATTTCTGGGTCTGGCTGACTATTTTAGACGCTACATCCCAGGTTATTCTCAAAAAACGTCATGCATAGCAAATTTGACCCGCAAAGGTGTGCAGTTTAGATAGGGTGAAGAACAGGAAAAGTTTCGTAAGGATATTATCAAACGATTAACTAGTGAACCAGTACTGATTATATTTGACTCTACTCTCCCCACTGAAGTGCACACCGATGCGTCAACTTTGGGATATGGTGCAGTCCTACTGCAGACCCATCAAAGTGGACGCAAGCAGCCCGTGGCTTACTTTAGTAAAGTAACCCAGGGGGCTGAGCCACGTTACCATTCGTACGAGCTGGAAACGTTGGCGGTAGTTAGGGCATTACAACATATTAGACATTACTTGATAGGCATAAAATTCAAGGTTGTAACTGATTGTAATGCCTTAAAATTAACTCAGCGCAAGAAGGATTTACTGCCGAGAACTGTCGTTGGTGGGTCTATCTTCAGGACTACGATTTCGAGTTAGAATATCGTAAGGGGTCTGCGTTATTTCATGCCGATTACCTTAGCCGAAAATCGGTCAATATATGCAAAAATAAAAAAAACCTCACCCAGGATATGTTGCAAAGGCTTCAGGATGGTAACCTAGACCCTGCTAGATATATAAGGTGCAATGATGTTTTGTATTATAAGATGGACGTGATTGGTGAACAGTCACGACTACTATTTTACGTACCTAATGGTCGGCCTTAGTTTGTTACGGGTGTTTCATGATGAGCATCAGCATATTGGGATTGACAAAACCACTGATTTAATATTAAAACACTTTTGGTTCCCAAAATTGAGACAGTTTGTTAGAAAATGTGTACAACACTGTGTTGTATGCCTTTCACAAAATAAATTGCCCCTTCAACCCCTACAACCTATTGTATCATGGAAGAAACCTGAACCTCCTTTTGAAACTATTCACACTGATGTACTGGGACCTCTCCCAAACTCAAATGGTTTTAAGTATGTCATTTTAATTGTAGACGCATTTACACAATATTGCCTTCTATACCCCATACATAGACAGGAATCGGAAGAGTTAAGAAGGATTATTGAAAATGCTATTTCACTTTTTGGTACACCAAGCCTTATAATTACTGATCGTGGTAGAATGTATGAAAGTTCTGTAGTCTGTGTTAACTGGATTAAAGTGTTAGGTAGTGAAATACATTTCATAACTCCTGAAATGCATAAAAGTAATGATCAGGTTGAGCGGTACTGTCGCACTGTAATGAACATAATTCGTATAGAGTCCAATTTTAGACAAGAAAACTGATCAACTGTTTTATGGAAATTACAGCTCATCCTGAACATTACCGTGTCTATTAAATGTTCACCAATGAATTTGTTAATTGGCAGCGATAGAACAACGCCCGTTGTACAGGCTCTGGTGCGTGATGTGGTTTGGAAGCGACCAGTCCAAATCGTGAGTCCCTTCGCGAACTTGCCCAACAGCGTGCTTCAGAGTTGCTGGATGAAAATCGCACTCGTCAAGACGCTCGTACCAACGAACACCGCAAGGCTCCTCATGTGTTCGGAGCCGGTGACCTGGTCTTCGTCCGGAAGACGAGTCAGACCACGGGCAAGATGGACTCATGTATGCGAAGCCCGTATAAAATTCTGCGGGCAATGCCAAATAATCGATACGAGCTTAAACTGGTTGCGGGTTCCTATGGGAAAACCACTCAAGCAGCTGCTGAATACATGTCGCTTTGGCGGGGGGAATGGACCCCCGATGTATGTACTCCATTCTTTACAAGTAATTTGGTGACCTATGTTTTGTGTTAGAAGTGGATTGTGACAACTTAAAATTTATTTATATGCATCACGAGGGCTCTGCATTGCGATTTTGACATACTGAGGTTACAAGCTTAGGCAATATGCAACCTTACTGCCATCCACTTCTGACATACAGTTTTAAATGTGTGTTTGCTGTGTGTACCACCCGAGGGCTCTGCACTTATACTAAACATCCTGAGGGCTCTGCGATGAACAAGGACATTGTGAATAGTACTTCTCTGTATTTGTGAGTGCATCCTGAGGGCTCTGTACTAGTAATAAGCATCCTGAGGGCTCTGCTTGTTGGTTTCGCATCCTGAGTGCTCTGCGATGGAAGAGAACATCCTGAATGGTACTTCTCTGTATATGTTGGTACATCCCGAGGGCTCTGTACTTTAACTAAGCATCCTGAGGGCTCTGCTTGTTGGTTTCGCATCCTGAGGGCTCTGTGATGGACGAGAACATCCCGAATGGTACTTCTCGAAATATGTTAGTACACCCCGAAGGCTCTGAACTTTAACTTAGCATCTTGAGGGCTCTGCGATGGTTGTGAGTTTATGAACTGACTTTTCACGTAACGCATTTAATGACAAACGTAAAGTAATGAAAACAATGTTACATACGATGATGTGGCAGGAGTGGTGACAGAAAATCATCCGTGTGATGCTGAACAACAATTCGTTGAAGCAGACATACACATGCCGGTTTCATTACCACATGAAAGTAATGATCCGCTGCAACGACCCCTCTCAGTTCAGACGGGCGAGGACGCACCGCCACCAGAAGAGGCCGAATAAGCAGTGACATCGATTCAACGGAGGCGTGGCTTGGTGACGTCACGATAAATCTTGCGAGAGTGGTACGGTTGGTGGGGTAAGCAGCGCACAGCCGGGCACATCTACTTTTCGAGCAGCACTAGACGTAGACGGACGTTGTATCATTGCGTGTTCTCATTGTGATTAGAGTTAAGTTAAAATAATTAGTCCTTAAGGTTATTGTACAACAGTTTGCAATTATAAAATAGAATAGAATAGAATAAAACTTTATTTGTACACCAAATTATAGCTAGATTACTTACAAATATTTTAGTCAGATAATGTACAAAGGGCGGCCTTATCGCTAAAAACAATTTCTTACAGGCAACCTTGGGATGGACAGAGAAGGATGTTAATTGTTGGAAAGATGGGTAGCATTGGTGTAAAAAAAAAAAGAAAACAAATGATTAGTTACAATATGCACAATACATAATAATAATAAATGTATTATATATATCCCTTTCAGACCTGACGTTGCACGCCAAGGAATTTTAGAATGAAAGTTACTGTTTCTAGCTAATTTGGGGTCCCTGATAACGAATATGATACTGAAAAAAAAACTAGGAAAATGAAAAGTCGGTTTTTCAGAATGCTCACAATTGTGAGGGATCGGGCCAAGTATTGGTACACTCACGATTGTGAGGGGTGTTAAATAAATGCCATTTAGTACAGAAATTTAAACTTTAATTATCATTAAACAGTCAAAATTAACATAAAACCAACCAGTATGGAATATTTAACACAATAACAGTCTTCTGCTTCAGACACAATCAACAAAATTAACATTTTTTACTTATTAGGAACAATATTTCAGACATTTCTCTCTTTGAATGTAATTTTAATCACTCTTTGGAAGTATTTTATTAATTATAAACCCCTACTTTTTTAATTAAACATAACCCTTTTTTTATAATTAGAATTTATTTTACATTGTGAAAAACGTAAAAGCAATGGTTATCTTTGGTATTACAAAGATAAACATTGCACTTTGTGCATCTAATTTTTGAGCGACTGCTGCAACTATTCAGTCTACAGCATCGTGGCGCTTTTATTGTATCACAGATGGGCCAGTGAGTATATCCATCTAGTCTTTTATCCATTGTTGGAATCGTAGCTGGTTTGTAGTGAGATGTTTCAGGCATCTCAGCCAAATCATCTGTAGGATCACGTTGCCTCTTTCTAGTTGTCCCGCCGAGCAAATAATCTGACACTGTCAGCTTGAAATCCAAAAAATCCATGGGTTTCTGCCTGTTAGACTGTGCAGCTATACGATATTCATACCATGCGTTAACAAGCGACATATCGAAGAGATGCATGAATACTTTAAGAGGCCACTTCCTTGATTTGTGCCAAGACCTGTATGCTTCCAACATCTGATCACTGACATCCAACTCCGCCCATGTTTTCGTTATATTTTTTGACGATATTAGGGCATGGAACAGTGACATAGCTTTTACTTGATTTATCCCATCTTTGCACGTCCTGCACAGGTTGAGCACCAAGGCATGTGGAAGCCATCAATACAGATTTGTTGTCTTTCCATTTTACTACGCATACGTTTCTTTCTGCGTTCACTACTTCTTCATAGTCACCTCGCCTCATTTGTGAATCCTTTGTAAATGAATAACCTTTGAATCTGTTAGTCATCATAGTCCCAGTGCCATCAATTTGCTCAGCAATCAATTTCTCCAACAGGGGAATGGTCGTAAAATACCGGTCAAAAAATATAAAACTACCTTTCGGTAATGTAGATATCATTCTGAGTACAACAGATGGGCCTAGACCAAGTGAAGTGTCAGGAAATGGTGTAGTGTTACCTTGGTAGATTTCAAAATCCAGTATCAAGCCAGTTGACGAGGTAATTACAAAGTTTTTTAGGCCAACTGGTCTTGGTTTTCCAGGTACGAATTGTTTGACTGGGCATTTTCCGAGAAATGGAACCATTTGCTCGTCAATTGAATACGTACCATGGGACCTGGGCAACTCCAAACATCTTTTACGAACTGCCTCCACCATTGGTTGAACAAGCCATAACCGATTTTGAGCTTTCTCTTGAGCTGGAACAGCTGCCTTGTCAACAATGTGTAAATTGGTCCTAATCAAAAAGAACCTGTCCCTCGTCAATGCATCTGTAATATATGGCAACCTGAAGCGCTGAAGCCACGCCATCTTGATCCTGGGATACTTCACGCAGCCAAGAATACGATTAATACCAAAGAACTTCTTTACATCAGCTGAAGTGATTGCATGTTTTAGCACTTCGTTTCTAGTTGTTTGGTAGTAAATATTAGTGTACAGTGCGAGTTTTTCAAACAGTTCTTCTGTGAAATACTTTTCAAAGTATTCAGCAGGCGACAGTACCTAAAAAAACATATAAAAAAGTTGAAAAGGGTAAGATGATACAAAGAATTATGTAAAACCAGATTACTATACAAAATGCATACCTCTTCCACAGTTGAAGTCACTGATGGCATGGGTTTCCCACGAAAGGTCCTCCTGGTCCAGGTATTTCTAATATTTGGTGCAACTACAATAGGAGTCGTAACTTCTTCCTCCTGGTCCTCATCAGATTGGCTGTCGGGCTCTTCCCCAGGCGGCACCCAATTTTCGTCTTCATCAGAATCTTCACCGAAGTCCGAGTCATTAATTGCGTTTAAAACCGCATCATCGTCAAGTACTAGGTTTCTTCTACTCATGGTAAATGTTTAACATCGAAACAACACCTAAAACACGAAATAAACTGTATTTTATTTGTATGAAAATACTTACTAATTTTGGAGTTCAAACCCAGCCCTCACAATTGTGAGGTTGATTTTTGCGGCATTAGAATCCATAAAACTTAATAACTAATCCACAATTTTTAATCTTAGAGGCTATTTACAACTCATTCTAAATACAAAAAACCAATAACAAACACGAATATTGCTTACCGGAGTGAAAAAAAAATATCCCTGCGTTAACAAGTCGCGACACGTTCACTTTGCGCGGGCGCGGACGCACACTGACCTAAAAAGACGTCAACTGTCACCGTAAAAAAAATCGTAGGCACAAAAGATTATCCTCAAAATCGTGCGAGCCCGCCCCTGTTCGCGTGCCGTTCCCGAATAAGTGTAAATAAAATCGCAAAATTATACTCACAAAAGTGAGTACAGGGTCCGAAAGGGATTTATATGTTACATACATACGATACACATACATACATACACTTACAAACTATATAAATATATACATACATTTATAATAGAATAAGAATTATCGGAGTCGCAGCAATAAGAGAAGGAATTAACTATCGGGCTATTAAATAATGTTCTTTTACCATGCGCTTAAAGACAAACAGAGACTGAGCCCTTCTAATTGGAATAGGCAATGCATTCCATAACCGCACAGCCTGTATGGTAAACGATTTATCATAATAACTAGTGGAATGAGTAGGTATTGCCAATTCCATAGATTCCGACGACCTCAAGGATCTTGAATGTGTGTCATTAAGGAACATGAATTGTTCTTTGAGATATGCTGGAGAACGCGGATTAAACAGTACATTGTAAAGCATAGAAAGGATATGAGCATTCCGTCGAAGGCAAATTGGAAGCCACTTGAGCAAGTTGCGATATTCGGTTACTTGATCATATTTGCGTAACCCAAATATGAATCTTATACAGAAGTTTTGAAGCCGCTCAAGCTTATCAAGTTGCTCTTCGGTGATATCGAGATAGCTGACATCAGCATAATCTAGCAAGGGAAGAAGGAGAGATTGATCGAGCGCAATTTTAGTGGCCGTTGGCAGGAACCCACAAAACGCAAAGATCCTGCTGATGCGAACAGTTTCCGACTGATTTCTTGCAGTTGGGGTCTCCAGGAAAGAGTGTCATCAACTAAAATGCCCAGATTCTTGACAGTTGTACAAATTTGTGGCACAACACCGTTAAACATGATGTCAGGAAGTTGTGACCTGTCTATTCGTGTCACCATATTGGGGCTGCCTATAACAGTCACCTGAGTTTTGGAGGGGTTCACATTAAGTCCATATAGCTTGTTCCACTTACATATCCGCCTTAAATCTATTAATTATGTATAAGTTAATTATTGAAATTGCCTCACTGATTTCATGCACCGGAGCTTGCATATAGATCTGCAAATCATCTGCGTACAAGTGGTAGGAAGACAGTAAAGATTTAAAAATGGAATTTATAAAAATAGAGAAAAGTAATGGGGATAGAACGCCACCCTGTGGTACGCCAACAGCCGTGTCGCACCAAGAAGAAATAGATTCTTCAATGGATACACGCTGTCGCCGCCCGAACAGGTAACTGTGAAACCAATCAATACCTGTTGGAGATATGTTAATCGAGCGCAGAATACCGAGCAGGATTAGGAAATCCACTGAATTAAAAGCGTTGCTAAAGTCAAGTAAGAATAGTACAGTTAGATTTCCATTCTCCATACCCAGCCTAATGTCATCAGTGATGTTAATCAACGCACTTGTCGTACTATATCCTGGTCGAAAGCTGGACTGGAATGGGTTAAGGAGGTGGTTTTGAGTAAGGAATGAGCTAAGTTGGCTGTATACAAGCCGTTCTAGGAATTTGGAAAGGAAAGGCAAAATGGATATAGGACGAAATTCAGCAAAGGATGTTGGGTTAGGTTTTTTGGAATGGGAATAATTTGTGCCTTTTTCCACATTGAAGGCAAAACACCGCAAGTTATGGAATGGTTCAAGACATGACACAATATGGGAAGAACTTCATCCAGAATAGGCACGACCATGTTTCGACTCAAACAGTCGTTACCAACAGCATTGGAATTTAGCGACATTATGCATAAAATCTTTTTTTTTAATATCTTTTTATTAATTAAAACTAACGAACTAACTATCTTCACGCTTTATCCCTGACGAGGTAGTCAGAGAGGACAGATCGCCAGGTTTCACGATCCATGCATACTACTTTCGCTTCTTGCAGATTCGTCAATCGCTTCATACTTTTGACTTTTCCATTTTTGAGCAATCTGCCAATTACGTGGTCTTCATATATGAGTCTCGGCCTACACTGACTCCTTCTACCCTCTACTTTCGCACAATATATATTCCTCGGTTTTCATCACTTTCTATAAAGGTTCGGTGGAAGTGTGGAACTGCTCAAAATGTAAAGAGTATTTTTTTCTATTCATGTTTACACAATATTTATTACCAGTGTTCCTGATAAATGTGGTGCGAGTGCTCCTCACGAAAGACAGACCGGCCACCAACCCCCCAAATCAACTAGCAGTCAACGCTGGAAGAAAAGCAGCCCGGGTAGCCTGCACTTTGGTGAGTACATGATCGATCGTAATATAGAAACTGCACAAGTGAGAGCTGAACTCAAGGGCCTCGTAAGTATTTAATAATTTCCATTGGAATATTTTTTATAAATTTTGCTTGTAAAAAGAAATTGTTCTTGTAAAATTACAAAATTATAATACGAGTAGTTCTATGTCAATGGAAAATATATTTTAAATTAGAAATCCCTTCTTGTTCACCTTTTTTAGAAATTTTATTTTTACGGCTAAAAGGGTATCGATGATTTTAATTTTAACTTTTAACTTCCACTCATTCCCAAGATCAAGAATTTTGACAGACATAAGTACAGACGTAAAAAAATAAGAAATTCAACGACTTGTTTCGTTTTCTTTTACTATCAAATGTCTTACTATGCGGTCTAAAACAACATGATAAGTGTTAAGAAACTTTCGTGCAAATGCTCGGCGCTCAGTTGGAATTAATGCTCGCGACGCTAATGCCTTGTAAATATAATTTTAAAGTTGATTGTTACCTACCGCGGGACGGGCATGGACTGGGCTCTTTACGGTGTACAATCTTTCATATTGGTTATTGGAGCTCGATCCGTTATACCATAAATTAGTCCTTACCTGTAACAGTTCTGGGGGTTTACATTTACTGTTTTGTACGGCAATTTATTCGAATAAATGTTACATCTATATCAAACCAGATAAGGTCTGACAAAACAGTGAATGCCCGAAGTTCTGTTACGCGAAAGATAGGTTCAAACATATACTGACCATAACCTATCTAGAGGTATAATAATAGGCGTTTAAATATGAAATTGCCGTTTTAACCATTTTGGGTTAAAAATGAATCTCCATGGTGTCAGATTTCAGAGAAAAAACATTCTGAATTTAAATATAAAATACATTTGCTTGCTGTCAGCAAGCAATGTTTTTTTTTTCTTTTTTTTACTATTGTTTTTTTATTAGGTTTTAATGTGATTTTTTTTTAATATAGCTGGCTGTAATAATTTGAATGTACATAACTAGACAGCATTCTATTTGACACAACAGATTTGATTTTGCTATTGAGTATACGTTTCTATACAGTAGGTAGGTAATAATAAAATTGCTACTTTTAATCTTTTTTTATTTGCCTTTATCACAAGGCTCTTTTTAATTAACCTATTAAATTTGTTTAATGGCAAATCTTTAAGGTCACTGCGAAACTTGTTGTAAAAGCGTATACAGTTACCATGGAAAGAATCGCCAATCATATGAAGTCGACTGTGGTGGACTGAAAGATTGTTTTTATATCTAGTATTTATATCTTTATCACACAGTTTAGAAAAGTGTAATAGATTTTTATAGACATACATAAGATTGGCAAAAATGTACTGTGATCCTACGGTTAGAATATTTATTTCTTTGAATGTATCTCGAAGGGAGACACTGGAGCCCAAATTATAAATAGAACGCATGGCCTGCTTTTAAAGAACAATAATATGGTTTAAATCTGCAACATTCCCCCGGAGGAGAATACTGTAAATCAAAATACTATAAAAATAGCTAAAGTAAACTATTCTAACCGTATCCACATTACCTTGGAACACAGTTGATGCCACGAACTCTAACTTGTCCTTTCCGGTGAACATTGGCTGCAATTTGGTTTTACATTTGGCAGATTAAATTTAATATATTTAGTATTTAGTTTTATTCTCATTTAGGTCGTCATAATTATTTTGTCTTTTAATTTAAATATTAAGGAGGTATCATCTGCAAACAGAACAATCCTATTTAATATAAATGAGGACCGAGAATGGCCCAAGTATCGAGCCTTACGGCACTTTCATTGTTATCAGAGATCGTACAGTATTTGTAGGTACCATTAATATTGACCCTCTGTATTCTATTGTTTAAATATGAAGACAGAAGGTCGACAGTTTGCCTCTTATTCCATAATAATGTAAATTTCTGCACAGCGTTTCATACTGAACGCAATCAAAGGCCCTGGATAGATCGCAGAATATATTTAATGCATGTTGCTTGTCTTCCCAGGCTTCATAAATACATTTTAATAACTCAACACTAGCATCGGAAGTTGAGCTCCCTTTCGCAAACCCAAAAAGTTTGTGGAGATCCTGATCGCCAGAATTCTATCGCCAAAGTTTAAATGAACTTCCAATTAGGTGGCAGAAATGTAAATATAATTCAATAGACTGTGGTAAAATAATAAAGATTTTTCCTGCAAAATTATGTTTATTCTTTTAGTTTGAAACAGCAATTTCATATTTTAGGATCTTTGCTAATCCATATTTATTGTTAGATTAATACCTACTTTGCATAAAACAACATTTAGACAATCCCTTTATTAGCATTTTTGCCTAGTAAACTATATCAGGTTTTCTACCATTTATGTTCCTAAAAATAAAACAGAAACGTAGGAATAGAATTTAGTGTATGCGGCATAAATTGTATGGTTATGCTTAGCGATATAAGTATATGCAGTACGATCAATATTATGTGTCTTATTATAGGAATAAATGAAAAAAAATACATAAAACTCAATAAATTTATTTCCAAATCACAGAAACACATGAAAGGCTTAGAATGGGAGCCAACAAATATTTTAGGACTTGTAAATCAAATGTACAGTTAAAACAACTAATAGAAACAAGTAAAAAACAATTAAATACCCAAACAGATCAATATGAGACAGATATACATCAAATACAGACAGAAATTATGAGTTTACATGATTCCTTAGATTCCATAACTTTAAAATTCAAAACATCACAGAAAGACATTGGAGAGTACATTAAGGCATTGAATAGCTTGGTGGAGTCTAGTCACAGCAATGAACAAAGGTTCTTGAAAAATTATATAATCAAACACCTGACTGTGAAAAATTCCTACCATGTTCTTCCTTGTCAATAACATCTCGGGCCGAGTCAACTTCTCCAATGGTTGACTCTGTGGGCAGTATATGTGACAATTTTATAAACACAAATAAAACTTGCTGTAATAGCCCTGTAACAAAAATTACACAACCTTTAAACGTTGAAAAGACTGTTGTTTATTGTGATGAAATAGGCAAGAGTTTAGGTTATCATTTAGTTCAACATCTGGGTAATTCGGTCATGACCCTTTCATTTCCTGGGGAATCCTACTTTCAAATAATTAATAAGGTATTAACCAGTACACATTGCTTACAAACAACAATAGTGATACTTTGATAAATTTTTAAAGCAATTATTTTTGCTAAATTTCTCATAAATTTTTATTAAAGTGGAAAGGACATTTTGATTCGAGACAGGGATTGAACATGTGACCTTTGCCTAACCAGGGCAATGTTCTAGCCACCTGAACTACCCGAACCGTATCGAATCAAGTTGAAATTCTCCACCTTATTTATATCGTCATTTTAAGAGTATGACCAGAGCCATCTATCGAGCTAATGAACAACTCGATACCAATGAACAGTGTTACAACTATTTTTAAACATTGATGCAATGGACTCCACTCAGTATATTGATAAATTTATAAGCAATTATTTTTGCTAAATTTCTCATAAATTTTTATTAAAGTGGAAAAAGACAATTTGATTCGAGACAGGGATTGAACCTGTGACCTTTGCCTAACCAGGGCAATGTTCTAGCCACCTGAACTACCCGAACCGTATCGAATCAAGTTGAAATTCTCCACCTTATTTATATCGTCATTTTAAGAGTGTGACCAGAGCCATCTATCGAGCTAATGAACAACTCGATACCAATGAACAGTGTTACAACTATTTTTAAACATTGATGCAATGGACTCCACTCAGTATATTGATAAATTTTTAAAGCAATTATTTTTGCTAAATTTCTCATAAATTTTTATTAAAGTGGAAAAAGACAATTTGATTAGAGACAGGGATTGAACCTGTGACCTTTGCCTAACCAGGGCAATGTTCTAGCCACCTGAACTACCCGAACCGTATCGAATCAAGTTGAAATTCTCCACCTTATTTATATCGTCATTTTAAGAGTATGACCAGAGCCATCTATTGAGCTAATGAACAACTCGATACCAATGAACAGTGTTACAACTATTTTTATACATTGATGCAATGGACTCCACTCAGTATATTAATAAATTTTTAAAGCAATTATTTTTGCTAAATTTCTCATAAATTTTTATTAAAGTGGAAAAATACAATTTGATTCGAGACAGGGATTGAACCTGTGACCTTTGCCTTTGCCTAACTTTGCCTTTGCATAGTTCATTGGTATAGAGTTGTTCATTAGCTCGATACATGGCTCTGGTCATACTCTTAAAATGACGATATAAATAAGGTGGAGAATTTCAACATGATTCGATACGGTTCGGGTAGTTCAGGTGGCTAGAACATTGCCCTGGTTAGGCAAAGGTCACAGGTTCAATCCCTGTCTCGAATCAAATTGTATTTTTCCACTTTAATAAAAATTTATGCGAAATTTAGCAAAAATAATTGCTTTAAAAATTTATCAATATACTGAGTGGAGTCCATTGCATCAATGTTTAAAAATAGTTGTAACACTGTTCATTGGTATCGAGTTGTTCATTAGCTCGATAGATGGCTCTGGTCATACTCTTAAAATGACGATATAAATAAGGTGGAGAATTTCAACTTGATGCGATACGGTTCGGGTAGTTCAGGTTGCTAGAACATTGCCCTGGTTAGGCAAAGGTCACAGGTTCAATCCCTGTCTCGTATCAAATTGTCTTTTTCCACTTTAATAAAAATTTATGAGAAATTTAGCAAAAATAATTGCTTTAAAAATTTATCAATATACTGAGTGGAGTCCATTGCATCAATGTTTAAAAATAGTTGTAACACTGTTCATTGGTATCGAGTTGTTCATTAGCTCGATAGATGGCTCTGGTCATACTCTTAAAATGACGATATAAATATGGTGGAGAATTTCAACTTGATTCGATACGGTTCGGGTAGTTCAGGTGGCTAGAACATTGCCCTGGTTAGGCAAAGGTCACAGGTTCAATCCCTGTCTCGAATCAAATTGTCTTTTTCCACTTTAATAAAAAAAATAAATAATAGTGATACTTATTGGCAGAAGAGATAATGTGAACATTAGAACAAAAAGTTTTATGAACATTTGTCAAATTTGCAAGTTAAACAGGTTATACTATCTACACTGCCATATAGCAAATCTTTTACACAAATTGAAAACAATATTAGATACAATACGAATAGAAAGTTACATACCTTGACCACATATTGTAGGAATATAGAATTACAATACAATACAATACAATACTCTTTATTGTACACCATAAACTTACAATAGGAATTTACAATATTTATAACTTAAACTATAGGGTACAATCGGCGGTCTTATCGCAAGATGCGATTTCTTCCAGACAACCTAAAATGGACATGGTGCCATGGATTTGCTTCTATAGGCAGTTCATTGGTGCACTGAATTTGGAAGATATTAATAAAATAAATAAATATCCATCACGCCTTATCCCCGAAGGGGTGGCAGAGGCATATTATATGCCCACTTTTCACCGTGTGGATTCCTGTCCCACGTAATAGGTGGTGAGCCCATTGCCATGTTGAAATAGACAGACGCAGGTTGTGGCTACCTGCTGTTGAAATTTTTCATGCCGCCCATAAGGCATTCAACCAGGCTTAACGACTGCCATTTTACTGGCAACCGGGACCATCGGCTTAACGTGCCTTCCGAAGCACGGAAACGCTCGCAAATATAAATACCACAAAGTGGTCACCCATCCGAGGACCAGCCATAGTGAAAGTTGCGTAACTCAGTGATTGTTTACAGAACACTGAGACCGCGGGGCCACGAGCGCTTCATACTTTTATTTTTGTATTTTTGTACATAATTATGCATAACGATACTCACAGTTGGTACACATAAATACATAAATATACACTACGTAATACCTACATATAGGTACAAATATTTATATAATTTTATACATACACAGATACATACATATAATACGTTTCTTTTTTTACTTTTTACGTAAATCTTAGTGTGTACATAAATAAATAAATAAATATACATACATACATAACGAAATATACAAACATACTTTCACATATAATTTATATAACATAGATAGCTCAGATATACTACAAATAATCCAAAGGGAAGTAAGTGTTAGTAGTTATAGTGTTAGGTAGTAATTAGCAAGTAATTTTTTAAAGCTATTTAGAGATTGCGCACGACGCACAGACACAGGCAATGCATTCCACAAACGAGTTGCCTGAACTGTAAAAGATTTATCAAAAAATCTTGTGGAATGCATTGGCATTTTAAGTCGCAAATTTTTCGATGACCTCAGGAATCTCGAATGCGCATCACCCAAGAAATCAAAACGTTCTTTAAGATAAGTGGGAGTACAGGGGTTAAACAAGATATTGTATAGAAGAAATAGAATATGGGCATTCCGGCGAAGTCTAATGGGTAGCCACTTGAGCTTCGTGCGAAATTCAGAAATGTGATCATATTTGCGCAAACAAAATATGAATCTAATGCAAAAATTCTGAAGACGCTGAAGTTTATTGAGTTGTTCCTTGGTGAGATCTAGATAGCTGGCATCAGCATAGCCGAGGATTGGCAGAAGAAGAGATTGAGCCAGCGCAGTTTTAGTGGCAATGGGCAAAAAGTTACGCAATCTCCTAAGGGCACTGCCAGAGGCGAAAATCTTACGACTTACCTCCCGAATCTGCGGATCCCAAGACATCGTTTTATCGAAGTACACCCCTAAGTTCCTCACTTTGTCACTGAACTCAATAACAGTATCATTGATAACAATTTCAGGAAGTTGTGTACAGTCAAGTTTTGGAATAAGCCCGGGGCTACCAATAATTATAACCTGGCTCTTCGATGGATTTACTGTGAGTCCATAGTTCATGATCCAGGCAGCTATATGTGTCAGGTCTCTATTTATCAGGTTAACAGCGTCAGAAAACTGAGCAAGAGGAGCATGTGTATAAATCTGCAAATCATCAGCATAAAGGCGGTAGGATGAAAGAAGTTTAGACGAGATAAGGTTGATAAATACTGCGAAAAGTAAAGGAGATAAAACGCCACCCTGCGGTACACCAGCTGATACATTACTCCAAGATGAAATAATGTCATCTATTTGAATACGCTGTCTGCGGCCAGACAGGTAACTTTGAAACCAATTAATCACTGTTGGAGATATATTAAGAGAGCGAAGAATGGCTAGCAATATATCGAAATCCACGGTATTAAAAGTGTGGCGACCAGCGCCACCTAGCGTAAAGCTATCGAACTACATCGATACTAAGAATCCTACATCGCGCTATGAGAGTTCTCACGCTGAAGAATGATATATACAACAGCCCAACATCAACCGTTGGGCCGCAGCCCGCCAGGCGTGATCACCTTGCCTGGTCGGAGGATCCTCCCTTTGTGTCGGAGGAACAACTCCACCCGTTCCTCCACAGTGGTGACCCCGACGTGATTGGAAGCAGCCTTCACGGAGCAGATCAGCAGCATTATCGGCACATTCACCGCTAATAACAGTTTCCCATTCTCCATACCTATTCTTATGTCATCTGTGACATTGACAAGGGCTGTCGTCGTGCTATGCCCAGGACGAAAGCCTGATTGGTAGCTGTTTAGGAGATTGTTTTTATTAAGGAAGGAGTTGATTTGGTTATGAACTTGACGTTCCATAACTTTGGATAGGAATGGGAGTATAGCAATTGGACGATATTCTAAATAGGATGAGGGATTAGGTTTTTTAGGTAAGGGAATAATTTGGGCGTCTTTCAGGATGCGGGAAAGACACCACTGGATAGAGAAAAATTTAAAAGATGGCACAAGATTGGAAGAATCTCATCTAGCACGGGAATTATCATGTTGCGGCTCACGCAGTCAGTTCCAACAGCATTGGATGTTATTGATAATATGCTCTTCTTAATATCACAAGCAGTGACTTCATTAAAGATAAATGGAAGATGGTCAGGAGTTGGAAGCGATGACAGATGGTCTAAAGTATTTGCTTTAATTGTCCTATTCAAGTTGGACGAGGCTGTGAAATGGTGATTTAACAAATCAAGATTAATGTTTTTGGAAATTGTTTCTGGTTGTGCTTTTCCAACCTCTAATGACTTTAGAAAGTTCCAGACCTTCGATGAATCACCATTTTGAACGGACTTATGAATGTGTTGGCGCTGTGCTTTCCTACACACCTTATTGCAGTGATTACGAATAGATATTGATTGATTTATTGATTGATTTATCTCTTTATTGTACACCAGAAATGTAACAGTATTGGATTACAATTTAAAAAAAAAACTTATCGGTAATACAATTGGCGGCCTTATCGCACAAGGCAATCTCTTACAGGCAACCTTTGGATGGAAACCAAGATGATAAAATGATTTGGGGCTGTATGGTGTACCTTCAACGTACCACTAGGTACTAAAGAATTACGCGCTAAAATTAATTTACATAAACACTACATGTATACATACACATAAAGTATACATATCTTTAATATATATATATCTGTAACATATACATATCTATAATATATACATATATATAATAAATAAACATTATTATATTAATAAGGCATTGCAGTTTAGGCAGAGTCAGCAACACGCAGATAATAATTATTAACAACCACTTTAAAGGTATTCAAAGTTTGTGTACGTCTGATTGACACTGGCAGTGCATTCCATAAACGAACCGCCTGAACAGTGAAAGATTTGTCCATGAAATCAGTGGAGTGGTCCAGGCATTTTCAATCTCAAATTCTCCGATGATCGCAGAGATCTAGAATGGGTGTCACTTAAAAATTCAAAGCGCTGTTTTAGATAGGAAGGAGTGAAAGGATTAAAGAGGATATTATATAGCAAGGATAGGATATGTGTATTCCGGCGAAGGCGAATAGGTAACCACTTGAGCTTTTTGCGATATTCAGAGATGTGATCATATTTGCGCAAACCAAATATGAATCTAATAAAATAATTCTGGAGTCTCTCAAGTTTATTTAGCTGCTCTTCGGTGAGATTTAGATAGCTGGTATCGGCATAATCAAGAATAGGAAAAAGAAGTGATTGAACAAGGGCAGTTTTAGTTTCAATAGGTAAAAAATTTTTTAATCGGCGCAGGGATCCCGAGGCTGCATATATTTTGCGGCTCAGCTCCTGCAGCTGAGGACCCCAGGATAAACATGAGTCTATTCGAATCCCTAAATTTTTTACCGAACTACTATACAAAATGTCAGTCCCACCACAGGTCACTGCTGCGAGCTGTGTCCAGTCGATTTTAGAGATCGACCTGGGGCTGCCAACAACAATGGCCTGAGTCTTGCCAGGATTAACCTTCAGACCATGGGACTCACTCCATTTGCAAATTTTGATTATATCTGCATTGACGTTGCCAACAGCCACATTTAAATTGTCCAGCGAGGCCTGGGAATAAATTTGAAGATCATCTGCGTAAAGATGGTAGGAAGAAGTTAACTCCTTAGTGATGGAGTTTATAAAAACAGAAAAGAGTAAAGGAGATAGCACGCCGCCCTGTGGCACCCCGGCAGATGTGTTGCACCAAGATGATGAAATATCATTTATAGTAATACACTGCCGGCGGCCGAACAGGTAGCTACGAAACCAGTCAACTACAGTTGGAGATATGTTTAGTGAGTATAATATGCCCAGCAGGATATCGAAATCCACCATGTTAAAAGCATTGCTAAAGTCTAGCAAAGTTAGGACTGTTACATTGCTGCTTTCCATACCCGTTCTTATGTCCTCGGTAATATGGACTAAAGAAGTGACAGTACTATGCCCAGCACGAAACCCGGACTGAAAAGTATTTAATAACTGGTTCTGGGAGAGGAAATTAGTGAGCTGAGTGTGAACGAGGCGTTCCAGGACTTTGGAAAGGAAAGGTAGAATAGAGATAGGGCGATAGTCAGAAAACGAGGAAGGGTTATTTCTTTTAGCAATAGGAATAATTAAAGCCTCTTTCCATGCCATGGGAAAAGCACTGTGAGTTATCGAGAAATTTAGTATATGACAGAGAATAGGAAGAAGGTCATCAATTAGAGGAAATATCATATTTCGGCTTAGGCAGTCGGTCCCTACAGCGTTAGAAGTGATGGATAATATACTCTTATTAACATCACAACTAGAGAATTGACTAAAGGAGAATGGAGCACAGTCAAGAGTTGGTATGGTGGAAAGATTTTTAAGAGTAGATTTTTTGGCCTCAGAACTGAAATTAGAAGAGGCAGTGAAAAATTGATTTAATGAATTCAAATTAAGATTGTTAGGGATAGAGTTTTGGCGAGATTTACCAACTCCCAAAGACTTTAGAAATTTCCAGACTTTAGCTGGATCTCCGTTTTGAACGGAGCTATGAATGTACCGGCGTTGTGCGTTCCTACATACCTTACTGCAGTGATTCCTGATCTGAACATATTTTTCCCAATTCGAAGCTGTTGGCCGTCTCTTATATTTGGACTTTGCTGTAGACTTTTTGGCAATAAGCGCTTTGATGTCAGAGGTTAGCCAAGGCGTGGGCAGGTGTTTTACTTTAATACAACGGACTGGTGCATGGACATCATAGAGTGAGATTAAAGTTGATGTGAGCAAATTAATCTTCTCATCAATGCATTGAGAGGAAACCAACGGTGCCCAGTCAATCCCAGCAGCATCCCTACGCAAGCCATCCAGATTAATACCACTAAAATTACGGTGCCAAAGTACTTTATGTTTAAGTTTAGGAGATCGAAGGCGATACGACAGAAATAGCAAATCATGATAAGAGAACTCATCAGCCGTTCGCTGACCATGACAAACCACATGATCTAGTGAAGAAACAAGCACAAGGTCGAGTAGAGAAGGGTTACAGTTTGGAAAGTGATGTGTGGTACTGGATGGAAGAATAGACAGGTTACTAGATTGTACGATAGATTCGAAGGTGGAAGAGCGAGAATCATTTTTGAGGAGACAGGTGTTGAAATCTCCCATGATTATAGTATGACTATAGTTTGGAGTGAAGTTTTCTAAGAGGAGTTCGAAGGAAGAGAAGAAATCTATTTTTGAAGAAGGACAATAATAAACACCTAGAAGTATCTTAGTATGTAGGAGTTCCACCTCAAGAAAAACATGTTAGCCAGTTAGCGGGGGCGGCGGCTGTGGTGATGAAGATATAACAGTATACGACAAATTACTGCGTAAGTAAATGGCCACGCCACCATATCCACTCGGTCCACGATCGTTTCGGATGAGGTTGAATCCTGGAAGAATAAAAGCAGCTGAAAGTAGACAAGGCTTCAACCAAGTTTCTGAAACAAGAATAGCATGAATATGGGGACAGTCGAAAGATACCAACATATCAGTGATGTGAGCCGGAATACTTTGAGCATTTATGTGCACTACATTTAAGTTACCGGGAACACCAGAGAATCGAGATGAAAGAAAATCTGCCAGTGGAGGTTCACTTTGAGAACTGGTATTACTGCAAGCAGAGTAGAAATCGTCACTGCTATCTGTATCATTGCTACAATCTAAAAAAGACATGAATAAATATAATAAAATAATATAAATATCTAAGAAAAAAAAATATATATATATATATATATATATATATATATAAGTAATTCTATGCTAATATAATAATCTGTATAACGTCCAATATCCTGTCTAAACCAATACTAAAATCCACCTTGTTGGGGTGGAGCCGGACCCTGGGGTGGAGCCGGACCCTGGGGTGGAGCTGGACCCTGTGTGTCGTCACTGCTCAAGTGGCGACGTGGACACGGCGGCGCACACACTCGCCGTGTGCCCGGCGTGGGACGGGCCGCGTATCGCCCTTACGGGCCTTGTCGGTGTAAATTTGTCGCTGCCGGCTGTGGTGCAAGCCATGGTCGGCAGCCAACAGTGTTGGGCCGCCGTCGCCTCGTTTGCTAGCGAGGTGATGGCGGCGAAACGAGAGGAGTTGCGGGTGCGGGAGCGTACGGGACAGACGCTCCCGCCCCGCCGTCCTGTTCGGGGGCGTCGACGTGCTCAATACATGCGCGCCCCCGAATAGTGTCTGGCCGAGGGCGGAAGGTCGGGGGACCCCGCCCAACTGGCCACTTGGCGACGGGCACCCTTTCTGTGTTCCAGGGGGTGCCCACTTTTTGCGCACGCCCGTACCGGCCGCTCTCACCTCCTCTGCTTACAGAGGAGCGCTCGAGAGCGGTGGAGGTGCGGGCTAGTTCTTCAGCTCCTTAGGGAGCTCCGGGGTGGTCGCTTATCGACCGCCCCGAGACGGACCCCTCCGTTCTGGGGTGCCCCTTGCCGGCTCGCAGTGATTTAACCTCAGGCCTACCCTGCGAGTCGGTTTTAAGGTGAGGCGGAACACCGCGGGGTTTAGTGGGTAGGACGGCCCTCTCTCTCGGGCCGGGAGCCCCACACACCGTCCCTGCTGCCCCCGCAGCAGGGATGACGGTGCGTAAAGGCATTCCCCGCGAAAACAAAAAAAAAAAAAAAAAAAAATACTAAAATCCACCTGCCGGTTGCTATTTAACTATAAATATATGACTTATTTTACAATAAGTTTGGATATTAATCTAAGAGTAAATAATTTTAATTATCTATACAGTCCAGGCACCAATACAAATGCAAAAAGTGAATTAAACGGTAGTTGCAAATTCGAGCGATTTAAACATAAGGAAAAAAGACAATGGTCACTATAAAACAACAGCTGAACATTTGTTGATCAATAGTGTTAGGTGTGCACTCACCTTAATGAGAAAAATTGTTCTGTGTTAGCAAGGCTGTATAGACAGTGTTTCTCCTGCCTGCCCAACGTAAAACGAAGAAAACAAAAATATTATAGTTCTGTGAGTCGTCGTGTTGTTGTTTTGTTTTTGTGTACTGAGTAGTTAATTTTGTCAATTTAAGTAGTGCGATAAATGAGATATTAAGTTATTATAAATATAGATCTTTTCAACTTTCCAACCTCATATTAGTAGCAAAAGATGTCAACAGTAACCGTAAAAAGAAGTGAAAGTATTAATGAACTTGCGAATAATAACAATTTCAAAACAATATTGCATTGGAAATATACCTGGACTGTGCTGTATCTAATTTTATATCTACTTCGCCTTAGAGGTAGCTGTCCGTTTATGCTTCGCGGTGGCTGCCTTCGACATGACGGCTGTGGGTTTCGGTGGAATATTGCAAGCTGTATTGAGTTCGTCGACGGAATTCACCCGATGCCGCACGTTATCCGCTGCAATTACATAAATGACACCGTCCTTGGTCCAACTTCGTGTGACTCCGAACTTCTCACGGGCCATCATAAATATGTCGTGCCTGGTCTTAGTCAGGAACTCTGACATTGTGACCCCAGAGCCCTTCAGTTTGGACTTAGCAAACCACAGTTTGTCCCTTAAAGATGTGTCGTGAAGCTTGAAGAGTATGGGTCTTGGCCGCTTGGAAGATGTTGTTTGACCAAGGCGTTGACAACGACTAAATTGTTTCGCGCCAAAGTCATGGATGCCTAAGTGTTGCTGGACAAGACTGACCACTGTGTTTGTTGGATCCTCATCTTTGACCTCGCCGACACCATGCAAGAGTAAGACTTTCCTGCGCCTCCGCATTTCCATCGTATCAACCTCACGTCTCAGCTCGTCCATTTGCTGCTGGAGTAACTTCAAAGTTTGCGTGACAAAATCTCTGAACGATGTAAAGTCAGAAGCTAAGCTGGTGACACTGGCTGGCTTGTTAGGCGTTCTCTGCTCCAACTGCGCCTCAAACTCCGTCATTCTTTTGTAGAGGCTGTCTCTCAGAAGATCGATAGTGCCCTGCATAGTGTCCATTGCGAAGTTCGCAGTATAATAAATATGCCGTTGGAAACTACTAAAACCCGGCAGGTAGACTGTTTAACAGCATTTATGTGCCATATAACTAGGCAAATTTGTAATTATTATAATAAAATAAAATAAAATATCTCTGAGCAAAATAATAACAAACTATTTCCTTTAACTACCCACTTATATCCAGATATATATTATTTATCCAGGTTTTCTTGTGTAGCCCGACGTTTATATTTCGTTTTTGCTGATGCCTTTTTAGCAATTAAAGCTTTTATATCATTAGTAAGCCAAGGCGATGGTAAATATTTCAACTTAATTTCCCGGATAGGAGCATGCTTATCGTAGAATTAATTTTCTGTAATCCTTTATTACATAATAATTACTTTTTGACATTAGATAGTTATTTATTATCAAAGTTTTTACGACGTCAGATAGCTGTATTGTTATCCAATTTTTTATAGAATCAAGCCAAACTGTTGGCTTTTAAACCAGCTCCTTTTGAGCATAATTTTAACTTAACTTGGGATATTATCCCAAAAAACTAGCTTGTAAGACAATAGGTAAAAAATCTGGCCATGGTTATAGGTCTTTTGAGCCCATTGAGTCCACCTTTTTTAAAGACACTGAAAATAATATTGGGTGTAATAATTCTGAGTATATTAACAATACTTCTAGTAGTTTAAACTTTGTTCACCAAAATATTGAAGGCATATTTGAAAAACTACTACAAATAGATCTTTTTATAAAGAAACACAATGTTCACATTTTTTGTGTTACAGAACATTGGTTAAAAAGTCATGAACTATTGTTCAACAATGAATTTTATTCACTTAGCAGTGCATTCTCAAGAAAGAAAACTATTCGTGGTGGCTCTCTTATATTCGTTTCTAATAATTTAAATTATAAAGAACGTAAAGATTTTGTGGCACTTTCTATTGAGCGTACTGCAGAATTTTCCTGTGTTGAGCTTGAGCAACTCATTGTCCTCTGTGTCTACAGTCCTCCAGATAGGGATTATAATTTATTAAAAACTGTAATGGAAAATGCATTGAAGCGTTTGTTCACTAGTAGAAAACATGTTGTGGTATGTGGGGATTTTAATGTGGACATACTTGTGCAGTCTTCGATGTATTAGATTTATAAATTTGTTTAAGTCTTTTGGCTTACAAAACTTATTTTGTGAGCCAACTAGAATCACCTCACATTCTGGAAAATGTGTAGATAATATATTCTGCAACTGTGCATCAGTAACAAGGGAGATACCAAGTAACTTTCCATCAGATCATCTTGGTCAGAAAGCGGCATTTCCTATTAATGTCGCTTCTAAAGGGAATAAAATTGTATGTAGGCCGATGAGTGCATATAGACTTAAACAATTTAATGTTAATGTTTCAGCAAAAGTCACTAATATTGACTTTTATCAGGAAGATTCAAACGACTTATATGACTCCTTAATACCATTAAAGCTGAGTACAATAACATTTTTAATCAAAAACATTTTATAAAAACAAAAACTTGCAATTTTGTGAGTGGGCAACTACAGGAATTTACAAAAGTAGGGCTAAGTTGTACATACTATATGGTATGAAGCAATTTAATTTTGATCCTGCCTTTATCCAATATGTTAAAATGTATTCTAAAACCTTCAAAAAGGCCTATGCTGCTGCCAAGTCGTTACGTATAAGTAAATAAGATAAAAATGACTTGGAATGTAATCAATACTGAAACCGGCCGATCACTACCTCGTGATAACATTGAGTTAATTAATCAATCTTGCTTGGGGGCAGTGTAGATCATATAGTGTGTAGATATATAGAAGTATTCAAGTCACTTAACTCAAAAAAAAACAGCTGACTTGTGGGGTTTTTCTGTAAAATTGATACAGTCCATTATTGTTAATATATTACCACATCTAGCTGAAATATTTAATAAATGTGTTGATAAAGGAGTGTTTCCGGATTTAATGAAACACAGTAAAGTAATACCTCTATTTAAATCTGGATCCAAAACCGACCCTGGTAATTTCAGACCAATTTCAATATTACCTGCCATTAGCAAAATTTTTGAAAAAATTATATTGCAACAATTACAAGCTCATTTTAATTCAATTCAAATATGCTATTACATAAGGAGCAGTATGGGTTCAGACGGGGTCGTTCTACCATTCATGCAGGTGTGACACTTCTAAATCATATATATAACGCCTGGGAGAATAGACAAGATGCTATTGGTGTATTCTGCGATCTCTCCAAAGCATTTGATTGCGTTGATCATAAAACACTATTGGGAAAACTCTTTTATTATGGTATCAAAGACTCTGCACTGAACTTTGTTGCCTCCTACCTAAATGATCAAATACAACATGTTGATGTCAATGGAATTCGCTCCCCTGGAGCATCTGTTGCTATGGGCGTACCGCAGGGATCAATTCTGGGTCCGTTTCTATTTTTAATTTATATTAACGATCTGCCATTCTATATACAGAACTTGTGCGATATTGTTCTATTTGCTGATGATACGTCACTTATTTTTAAAGTTGATCGCACGCTTAGTAATTTTAACGGCGTAAATAGTTCACTTGCCCAAGTTGTAGATTGGTTTACGACCAATAATTTGCTACTAAACGCTAAGAAGACAAAATGTATCAGATTCAGCATGCCTAATGTCAGGAATTGCGGTACAAATATAACATTGAACAGTGATACCCTTAATCTTGTAGAATCAACTGTATTTTTGGGGATCACTTTAGATAGCAAACTGCAGTGGAATGCCCAAATAACGTGTCTTGCAGGTAAACTCAGCTCGGCAGCCTTTGCCGTTAGTAAAGTCAGGCAGCTTACTGATGTGGCAACTGCCAGGCTGGTATGCTTTAGTTATTTTCATAGTGTCATGTCTTACGGCATTTTGCTGTGGGGCAAAGCAGCTGCTTGTATATCACTTTTACTTGTATATCAGCTGATATACAAGTAATTTTTGTACTCCAGAAGAGAGCTATACGTGCAATATATAAATTGAGTGCTAGAGTGTCTCTTAGAGAGAAATTTAAATAAATTGGCATTTTAACTTATGTTTATTAACCGTTATTTAACCGTTATGTTTGCAAATATCATGTTAGTTAAACAGAACATACATTTATACAATAGACACAGTGACATACATTCGATAAATACTAGAAATAAGCATAAATTAATTGGAACGCATCATCGTTTACAAAAGGTTCTTTTGCGAGAATTGGTGTACGCCTATATAATAAAATTCCTTTAGACATTACGAACCTGCCGTTACATAAATTTAAGGCGGAAATTAAGACGCACCTCTTGAAAAGGGCCTATTACACAATTAATGATTACTTGAATGATAAAAATAAATGGAAATGAGTTGCTTGCTCTTCGCTTGAACTACTTTGTGTTATTTTGTACTTGTCTTGAATCTGCATATATATGTTGTATTTTTACATTTCTGCATATTGAATAATTTAAAACGTCTGACAACTAAAGGTTTCTAAATTGGCTGCGTTTAGTCCCAGTAATAACTAATATAAAAATATGTAATTTGAGTTTGTGGGTAGTCTTATCATCGTTCACACGTTTCACCTTTACTAAAAAGGGCTTTGTTGTTAAAATACGTCTATACTCGGATTTCTCGTCATACAACGCATCTTGCCCGTCTTCAAACAACTGAATAGTTTGCTTACATTTAGCCATAAAGTGGGTTATGAATTTGAAGAAATATTTATTCCTATTCAACTCCCGCAAATTATCTCTGTGTATTTAGTATATTAAGCATATTTGTGAGAATGTGTCCGGTAAAATATCATTAATATATGGAGTATCGTGTACCATGTCTTTTTTTTTTAATCTTTATTTTTTACAGGACTTTTATCCTAGGATATGTCAGTCCTATTGCTACAAAATACATAATTTACAATATACGAGTACCTTAACGTTAAGTACAATCATTTTGCTTTACTAGGCCTTTCTACACATTTCAAGGACACTCCTTGCAACCTCTGAATGAGGTGCAGATAAAATAATGTGGAATGACCCTATATTTTCTAAATTAATATTGTATTCCGAAATTATTTTATCCCTAGCACTGCGATTCCGTTCACACTCCAACAGCAAATGTTGGACATCGTCAATTGTGCCACATGTTAAACAGTTGGGTGAATCGAGTAATCTCATCATGTGTCCAAATTTCCGTGATGGAATATGACCAGACAGCAGTCTCAATGCTGTAACAATTAAATTTTTATTTAGACTCGACTCGGCAAACCAAGGGCAATGAGGAGGTCGACTTTGAATAATTTTGTACCAGATTCCTTTTTCCTTTGATCTTTCATCAAAATATTCTTTCCAAATGTTATAACAGTATATTTTGAAAAAATTTAGAATTTTTGTATAGAAAGGTAAAATTTCGAAATGGTTTCCTTGATGAGACCCTAACTTTGCTAGACTATCTACCTCCTCATTACCCTTTAATCCAATATGTGAGGGAATCCATTGCAATTTTAATTCAACGTTTTTGCTAGTAATATTATTAATTTTTTGTAGCACTGTATAAGCGATTGGCAAACCTCTTTTTCCTGTAGAACATTTAATTAAGTGTAATAAGACACTTTTGCTGTCAGTAATAATTACAGTTTTTGAGAACATAACTTGGTCTATGTATGATAATGCTTCCGAAATTGCAATGAGTTCCAACGTCATGATGCACACAGGTTGAGTAATCTTATAATATTTTTTTATGTTTCTCGCAGGGTCATAAAAAGCTGCTCCTAAATTATCACCAGTCTTAGAACCATTAGTGTATAGCTGTTATATGCCAATTTCTGTAATTATCGTTTAACTCTTTGAGAATATTATATTTCAGAAAATTGGGTTCATAGGTTCTTTTCGCTTGTAAAACAAAGCTCAGGGCAGGTACCACTATGTTATTTACGTCTATATAACTAGTCCATAATTTTAATTTAAACATCTCTAAGGGGTAAGATGAACTTATTTTCTTTTCTTTAAATTTTTCATAACTTAAGGCTAGCATAGGTATTTTCTTAAAATAAAATCTATTGACGCTTAACCTAAGAAGGGTTTCCAACAAGGTTGAAGTTACACTGTTTGCCCATGAGTTACTTCTTAAACAATATTTTTGTGCTAAGTATTTTCTTCTTGTTTCTAAAGGAGGGATACATAGTTAAGATTCCATGACATGAATTGGAGTAGTTCTTATAAAGCCACCTATAATCCCCAAAGCCCGTTTTTGAACTTTGTCAAGTTTTGATACATTAGAATTTGCACTGTTGTCATATAAGAAACATCCAAAGTACAACCGACTTCTGATCAATGATAAATATTCTTTTAACTATCTTCACGCTGTATCCCTGACGGGGTAGTCAGAGAGGACAGATCGCCAGGCTTCGCGATCCATGCATACTTCTTTCGCTTCTTCGAGATTCATCAATCGCTTCATACACGCACGTCTGGGTATCCGAGTACTTTTGACCTTTCCGTTGTTGAGCAATCTGCTCACGTGGTCTTCATATGTAAGTCTCGGCCTACCCTGACCTCTTCTACATTCTGCTTTCGCACAATATATATTCTTCGTCAATCGTTCCTCACTCATTCGTTGGACGTGTCCAAACCAACGGAGCACGCCCTTTTCCAGCTTAACGCTGACCATTTCATTCAAACCTGCCATATTGCGTATCACTTCGTTATGTATTCGGTCGGCCAAGGTAACGCCGCACAATTTTCGAAAATATCGCATCTCCACAGCATTCAATTTACTTTCATGCATCTGCTGACATACCCAGGTTTCGCTATCGTAAAGCAAAGTTGGCACTAGCACTGCGTTATGAATCGCCAGTCGTGCTTCTTTTACGATGCTTTGTCGCTTTACTAATTGGGACAAAGCACCGTTAACTCTGTTTCCGGCAGCTACTCGCCGTTCTACATCCGTATCACATCTTCCATCCGCGCTAAACATACTCCCTAAATACACAATTTCATTCACTTGCTCTAGACGTTCCTGGTTTACCCTAATCTCGCATTTAGTTCTTACGTCATCTCTTTCAAATACTAGAACCTTAGTCTTACTTGCATTCAAGCGAAGCCCCTTACTTTCACACTCCTCTTTCATATTAGTGACTAATGCCTTAAAGTCGGCTTCTGATGAGGCCATGAGCACCGCATCATCAGCGTACAGCAGACAGTTTACTGAAAAGTCACCCAAATTCACACTCATATCACAATCTTTCAACTTCTGCAGGCAACTGTCCAGATACACTATGAACAGCCAGGCGGACATGACACAACCCTGTTTGACGCCTGTACAGACATCAAAAAGAGGTGACACATCGCCCCCTACTCGCACGCAAGCCTTATAGTCCTTATAAAGCGACTGTATTGCCCGCAGCAGCGAGCCGTCCACACCATATCCGGGCAGCAAATCCCACAGAGTTTCCCTCACAACGTTATCAAATGCTTTCTCCAGATCCACAAAAGCGCAGAAAACCTTCTGGCTAATAGCCAGAAACTTCTCCGCGATCATGCGGAGAGAAAACACTTGATCCATGCAACCTCTTCCACGTCGGAATCCGCATTGAGCTTTCCATAAATACCTTTCAGACTTTTCTTGCATTCTTGCCGTTATAATCTTTGCATACATCTTACTAGCTAAGCTGACCAAGCTGATCGCCCTGTAGCTGGAGCAGTTTAGGCGTGAGCCTTTCCCTTTGTAAATAGGTACTACAACTGCTATTCGCCAGTCATCTGGGACCTCACCCGTCCGCCAGCACAAGTTGCATAACAGACATAGAGTGTCCCATACGCGCGACCCACCGTACTTGATCATCTCAGCAGTAACTCTGTCTTTTCCCTCAGCCTTACCACATTTCATACTTCTTATCGCTTGTTCAATTTCTTTCATACTAATGACTTCAATGACATCGGGATCCGGAGCATCGAAGTGAGCTCCACTTCCCGACGTGGCATCTCTGTCTTTTCTTGCATACATCTTTCCATAATATTCACTCCATCTCTGCAGGACGTCAGTTTGGTCTGTTAGGACGTCATTGTTAACACTAAGCACTTTTTTCATACTGCAGATTGCCGAACAACTCCGGGTCTTGCCTACCACTTTCCAGAAGAGCCTGGCATTATCTCGGAAATTGAACGACAACATTTCATCCGCTTTCATTCTGCACCTTTCACGAGCTTCTTCTATCAGTGCCTTCGTGTTAACTTTTTGCAGCTTGTATCTTTCTTTCATATTAAAATCATTCCGCGAGGCTAAGTAGTCTAACCATGCTTTCTTCTTCATTCGAACTGCTTCTTTCACTTCCTCATTCCACCATGCGTCACGCTTATTACTACTGCCTCTTCTCGTTTCTCCACACACTTCCACAGCGGCATTTACCATACTATCCCTAAGGTTCTGCCATACACTTTCCACATTCTCACTACTGACATTGACGTCGTCAAGCTTTTCGGCTACCCTTTCTTTATATTTATCCCTAATGGATGCATCCTGCAGCTTCCAGCTGTTGATGCTATGAGTCGGCTCAGGTTCAGGACACTCGGTACGATGACATCAACCCGCGAACAGACCCCTTATCCTAGTTATTACTAGGTAGTGGTCTGATCCTAGTTCAGCGCCTCGATAAACCCTTGTGTCCATCACCTGTTTACGGAGCCGACTATCCATTAGGAATAAATCTATCATGCTTCTCTTTGACTTACATCTCCTCGTATACATATGAATTTGTTTGTGGTTGAACATTGTGTTCGCTACAAACAAATCCTTTTCCTTACAAAATGCCAGTATAAGCTTGCTAGCGTCATTCACCCTTTTATCCCCATACTTCCCGAGTACCGACTCAAAACCATCGCGAGCGGTACCCACCCATCCATTCAAGTCTCCACATACTATAAGTTTTTCATTTCCTTCTATCACATTTGACAATGATAAATATAATCTCCTTAAATGATTTTGGTGAATTACCCATGATCCTCCCGCTAAAATTTTAAAAAGATTTAAAAACTTAAAAGCTTTTTCCAATGTTTCATTAATATGTTTGCGCCATAACAAGGACTTGTCTAGCCACGTACCCAAATATTGACACAGTGCGAAGAGTTTAAAATAAGGTTATTAATTTTAAGTTTTACATTATATGCTTAACGTCTCCTTTTAAAAATGCATATATTTGATTTATTTGCCGAAATGTTTAAACCGAGTTCATCTAATAATTTGATCATACAGTTTAACGCGCATTGTAAGTTGTACTCACAGGTTTGATAGTTAATATTACTTGCATATAAAACAAAGTCGTCGGCATATTGAGCTATATAAACATTTTGAATAGTATGACAAATTTTACTAGTTACAATGTTAAAAATTAAAGGTGATATTGGGTCACCTTGGGCCAAACCCTTACTAGTATACCTGGTATACATTTTAGCACTTTCAGCTGTGATGATTGATATTTTCCTTTCAATTAAAAAGTACCAAAAATACCGACAAATTGTCTGTCATCTAATACTTTAATAGTCTGAATTACGGATATGTTATTATATGCATTTTCTATATCTAAGAAACATGCCACTTTGGTAACTCTTTTGAAAAACCTATTTGTATATTAGTTACCAAACGTAGCAGACAGTCTAAACAAGACTGAGATTTTCTAAACCCAGTTGTGAAGGTTGAAATTATTTTATTATGTTCCACATACCATTCAATCCTCCTAGCTAAACTACTATGAAAGGTTTTACATACACATGAAATAAGTGATATGGGTCTAAGTTTGGGCACAGTCCCCGGTTCTTTTGTATATTTTGGTATAGGTATACCCTGATATTTTGCCACGCTTCAGGGACATAACCATGTCCTTAAATCAAGTTGAATATGTTCAGTAAATAGACTTTAGCGATATTTGGAAGATGAAACAACATAGAATACGTTACATCGTCTTGACCAGGTGCTGTATCTTTCCGTTTAAGACAATTAATTAACTCAGCACAGATTATATCTGACTCCATGCAAGTGAACACAACAACTCTTCTTGCTGTTCCTCTGAAGGATAGTATTTGCTTTTCCTATAGCCTTTAAGCCACCTCATGCGGTTCCACATTTCAGAAATTGAGACAGTGTTGTCCATCTCTGAACAAAATTGTTTCCAATGATTACATTTAGCTTTTTCTATAAGAAATGTGCCTTATGAATTTTGTTCTTAAGAACATTATAATTTTGAGGTGTCGGATTCCTACGGAACCTACTCAATGCAAGCCTACGTTCAGCGACCACCATAGATAATAATTGTGTGTATAATCATAAGTATGATTAAAATTGTACCCATTCTTAAACCCGGTCGAGATATAAATGCAGGCAATGCACTACGTCTAATATCATTGATATCGTGTCTGTGCAAAATTTTACATAGTGTTTTAAACCAAAGATTGGAATGGTATTTCGAAAAAAAACAGTTATTCCCAGAAAGTATGGTTGGATTCCGTAAATCTAAATCCTGCTTAGATAATCTCACTCGTTTAGTCTCCCATATCCAGAGCGGTCTTTCGAAGAATATGGTAACGGCTGCATGCTTCATCGATATAAACAACGCGTATAATACAGTCGATGTACCGAGCCTAATAAAAATACTAGACTGCTTTGGAGTTGGTTCTCGAATATGTCTTTATCTCTGGGCCTATTTAAAAAATAGACATTTACACGTAATGGTCGACGATGTATGCATAACCAGGGTCACTGGTCGTGGACTGGCACAGGGAGACCCTATCTCACCGATTTTATTTAACATTGTAACCCTGAACATATGTAAAGAATTCCGAAATCTAGAAATTTCGCAATACGCAGATGATTTTGTACTGTACAAGTCGGATTTTAATGTGACTACTGCAGTTGTGGAACTCGAACATGCTTGTTCCTTCCTAATACCATTGTTAACAAACTTAGGCCTCGAAGTCTCACCCACTAAATGTAAATTCTGTATATTTCGAAAGGGCAATTCTAGAAATCCAATTGAATTGCAAATCGACAATATACGTTTGTCAGTAGTGCACCACGTTAAATATTTAGGCCTGTGGTTGGATAGCTCGCTAAGATGGGGAAAACATATTACCGAAATTTCACTAAGAGTATCCAGGTTACTAAATATTTTAAAAGTATTAGCCGGTCGTGGGTGGGGTTTGCATCAAAAACATATACGACGTCTATATATATCCCTTATTCGAAATAGACTGGATTATGCTAGTTTTCTATTTGACAATAGCTGTAAAACTAACTTGAATAAACTTGACAAAATTCAAAATCAGGCTATGCGAGTCATAGGTGGCTTTATTCGCAGCACCCCCATACATGCAATGGAAAATGAATTACATTTACCAGCCTTGCAATTCCGTCGCCGATACTTAGCTAGCAAATTTTGGTTAAAAGCTAAATCTTTCAAAGAAAGTAAAACTGTTGCTATTTTGTTGCAACTATCGAAGGATATACGTTCTACATACTGGTATAACAAGAGACCACCTTTACTTGCGGTCATTTCCCGATCTTTGAATTCAGTCGTTGTACACTCGTCTTACAAGCCCGAGATGTATTCACTACCCGTATGGGTTAGTAATATTGACTTATCACGGGTTCTTAGTCATTCTATCCCATCTATTGATAAACCGAAACATTCATACAATCCACACGAACTACAAATGAAATGTATCGACTTCATTCAGCAACAATATGATGATTACCATGTCATTTACACGGACGGATCCAAAGATGGACGGATCGGAGGTGCAGCAGTTTTTGACCAAGTCTACAACTGTAGTATTAAATTTGGGATACAATCCAATATTTCTATAATGCATATTGAATTAATCGCTATAGCGGAAGCCTTATCTTATATTAAATCTATAAAATATGATAGGTTCGTTATTTTAACAGATTCCAAAAGTTCCTTGCAACACTTGGCTCAATGTACCTCGCCTTTGCGAGGTAATCCGATAGCCTATAACATATTGGAGTCAATCCTAAGTTTCCAATTGAGTAATATTAAAATAATTATCCAATGGAACCCTTCACATGTTGGTTTATGTGGGAATGATACTGCTGACCAGTTGGCCAAGGAAGCATGTTCAGATGGTATCCCGTTGAAGGTCTCACCTTTATTTTCTGATCACATTAAGCTAGTAAAAGCACAGTGTATTGAATATTGGCAGGAATATTTTGATGCAAGATCGAGAGAGAAAGGTATTTGGTACCGCACTATACAACCACAAATATCTAGGTATCCATGGATTGAAAATGTGGACCTGAATAGAAGATCGCTAGTTTCTGCTCTCAGACTAAGAACGGGACATATAGCCTCAAAAAAATTCGCATTTCTAATGGGTAAAGTCTCATATCCTAACTGCGAGGATTGCAATGTGATAGAGGACGTCTTGCATATTCTATGTGAATGTGTGCGAAACAGAACTTACAGGCTAATACATTTTGGGGTCTCAAGAGATATGAATGTCGGCCAATGTAACAGTCTTCTGGCCAACCCTGCGTCGGTTGATGCCCAAGCGCTGTATACACTAGCAGAAATAGGTCTAGCTATAAACTAAATATTATGTACTTATTTTGATATTTAGTCGATAAGTATACCTTTTTTATAATTGTTATAATAGGGCGATGTGGTCGCAAAGCGACAAAGCCCTTTCATTAAAAAAAAAAAAAAATGTATTGGAATTTCAGTACACCCACACAAGAGTAATAGATTACTAATTCATGATAAGATAAGATAAGATAAGATAATTATTTATTTGCGTGAAATATGGTTATACATTGATCTTATATAGGTACATATTTATCCACAGCACATTTCGTCTAATTTAGACATGCAAATGCCAATTTTCCATTTATAATTTGATAGAAAATCAATCTCAACTATTATAAATTCGATCTCAATTTTACAATTCAATAAAATTAAATTAATTATATGTATTCCAACAAAAATTAAATCAATTACAACAAAAATAAAAAAAAAAAACAAAATAACAAATATCATCTAAAACATTGCCCACTTGCAGTTAAGAACTCCTCTATCGTATAAAAACATTTGTCCACTAACCACTGATAAAATTGTTTTTTAAATCTTTCCAATGTCAAATCTTTAAAATTATTAGGTATCTTATTATATATATTAATTGTCATAGGGTAACAATTTTCCCTGTAGTATGTGGTTTTTATTTTTGGTAGCACTAGTCTGTCTGGATATCTAGTATTGAAATTATAATGTTCTTTAAAAGTTTTATATAAACAATGATTCTTCTTTACAAATATGGCACATTCAAATATGTACATTGAAGGTACAGTTAATATATTCAAATTTCGAAATAGAGGTCTACATGAAGTTAAAGGCTTTGCATTGCATATCGCACGTATACATTGCTTTTGGGCTACAAATACTCTGTTTATATCGATGGAGTTCCCCCAAAGAGGCAAACAATACCTTATGTTGGAAGCGACATATCCATGGTACGCCTGTAAGGCAGCGTTTACGTTACATACTTTTGTAAGTCTCCAGAGTGCATATGCAAATCTATCAATCTTTGTACAAATTTTTTGAATATGCAGATTCCATTTGCATTGATTATCAACGTGAACTCCAAGAAAAACAATATTATCTGCTTCGCACAAAACGTGTTAGACGTAAATTGAGCGCAAGTAAACAATTCTCCGGTTGTTTGGAAGTTTTTTTTAATGTCTTCATTAGACAAAAAACAAAAGGGAATTGTTGCTCGTAAAAATGTTTTTATCGATGTAACATTGTAAAATAAAATAAATAAATATCCATCACGCCTTATCCCCGAAGGGGTGGCAGAGGCATATTATATGCCCACTTTTCACCGTGTGGATTCCTGTCCCACGTAATAGGTGGTGAGCCCATTGCCGTGTTGAAATAGACAGACGCAGGTTGTGGCTACCTGCTGTTGAAATTTTCAAGCCTTATAAGGCCTTCAACCAGGCTTAACGACTGCCATTTTACTGGCAACCGGGACCAACGGCTTAACGTGCCTTCTGAAGCACGGACACGCTCGCAAATGTAAATACCACAAAGTGGTCACCCATCCGAGGACCAGCCATAGTAAAAGTTGCGTAACTCAGTAATCGTTTACAGAACACTGAGACCGCGGGGCCACGAGCGCTTCTAATAAACGTAATGTTACATTGTTGTCACAACAACCCCTTCGGCACAACAGATTTTTAATCAATTCAGCGTACTTTAAAGTTCTGTTAATATAATTCGTTACACGTATTAATCGGTGACATTTATATTAAATCTTTATTAACTAATGGCTACTTAAAACAGCCGGCGGTATCACCCGCGTAAAATTTGACTTTAAGATATGTGTGTTGCCGTAGGCATAAGATGTTTTTTGCAGGATAAAATTTAGCTACTTAACTTATTATATTACTTATATAAAAACTGTTGATCTGTTGATCCCTTATACATTTATTATATACTCGTATAATCAATGCCACGTAAGTGGTAGTGTATGTGACTGCCACGATGAGATGTCGGGAGCGTTCCCCGGTCGGAACAAAAAGTTGCCACAAGACGTGACCATTCCAACGAAGGCGACACTCTTGCAACTTGTCTGCAATGTCACGGACGTGAAGGCTGCCGCGGATGCGAGAGTTCCTCACGCGGTCCATCTGCGTGACTCCACACATCCACCGCAGCATCTTCATTTCCGTGACACGCAGCTCCTGCTTGTGTCGCTCCAATATCGGCCACGTCTCACTGCCATGTAAAAGGAGAGGTCTAATAATGGTTTTGTAGACCTGTCCCTTCAACCGGATCGGCATTTTAGGGTCACAAATGACACCGGTCATCTCCCGCCATTTGGCCCACGCGGCAGCAATGCGTGACTTGACATCGCAATCGATGTCACTGGACGTGTGAAAAACAGATCCCAGGTATTTAACCTGGTCCGTGCGCTCGACCAAATCACCGCCTATGCGGACGGATGTGGGATCTGTCGAGTTTAGTGCCAAGTACTCGGTCTTCGCCACATTTAGTTTCAGACCGCCGTTCTCAAGCGTCTCCTTCCTTTTTGTACGAACTATATGGTATGAAGCAATTTAATTTTGATCCTGCCTTTATTCAACATGTTAAAATTTATTCTAAGACCTTTAAAAAGGCCTGTGCTGCTGCCAAGTCGTTACATATAAGTAATAAAATTAAAGAGTCAAAAAACAAGGCAAAAATGACTTGGAATGTAATCAATACTGAAACCGGTCGATTACTACCCCGTGATAATAACATTGAGTTAATTATAAATAACGAAGTGTGTAATAATAAATTAGATATAGCACAAACTTTTAACAACTATTTTATAGACATACCCGCGAAAACAATAGCTCCTTAAATTCTTGTCTAATAAAAGCTCAACGCATGCTTGGGGGCAGCGTGGATTAGTGTAGTGTCTTATTTGGCTTCAAATATGTAAACCCAAATGATATCATTAAAGTATTCAAGTCACTTAACTCAAAAAAGACAGCTGACTTGTGGGGTATTTCTGTAAAATTGATTGAGTCTATCATTGTTAATATATCACCACATCTAGCTGAAATATTTAATAAATGTGTTGATAAAGGAGTGTTCCCAGATTTAATGAAACACAGTAAAGTAATACCTCTATTTAAATCTGGATCCAAAACCGACCCTGGTAATTTCAGACCAATTTCAATATTACCAGCCGTTAGCAAAATTTTTGAAAAAATTATATTGCAACAATTACAAGCTCATTTTAATTTAAATATGCAATTACATAAGGAGCAGTATGGGTTCAGACGGGGTCGTTCTACCATTAATGCAGGTGTGACACTTCTGAATCATATATATGACGCCTGGGAGAATAGACAAGATGCTATTGGTGTATTCTGCGATCTCTCCAAAGCATTTGATTGCGTTGATCATAAAACACTATTGGGAAAACTCTTTTATTATGGTATCAAAGACTCTGCACTGAACCTTGTTGCCTCCTACCTAAATGATCGAATACAACATGTTGATGTCAATGGAATTCGCTCCCCTGGAGCATCTGTTGCTATGGGCGTACCGCAGGGATCAATTCTGGGTCCGTTTCTATTTTTCATTTATATTAACGATCTTCCATTCTATATACAGAACTTGTGCGACATTGTTCTATTTGCTGATGATACGTCACTTATTTTTAAAGTTGATCGCACGCTTAGTAATTTTAACGGCGTAAATAGTTCACTTGCCCAAGTTGTAGATTGGTTTACGACCAATAATTTGCTACTAAACGTTAAGAAGACAAAATGTATCAGATTCAGCATGCCTAATGTCAGGAATTGCGGTACAAATATAACATTGAACAGTGATACCCTTAATCTTGTAGAATCAACTGTATTTTTGGGGATCACTTTAGATAGCAAACTGCAGTGGAATGCCCAAATAACGTGTCTTGCAGGTAAACTCAGCTCGGCAGCCTTTGCCGTTAGTAAAGTCAGGCAGCTTACTGATGTGGCAACTGCCAGGCTGGTATGCTTTAGTTATTTTCATAGTGTCATGTCTTACGGCATTTTGCTGTGGGGCAAAGCAGCTGATCTATAAGTAATTTTTGTACTCCAGAAGAGAGCTATACGTGCAATATATAAATTGAGTGCTAGAGTGTCTCTTAGAGAAAAATTTAAAGAAATTGGCATTTTAACGGTTGCATCACAGTATATATTTGCAAATATTATGTTAGTTAAACAGAACATACATTTATACAACAGACACAGTGACATACATTCGATAAATACTAGAAATAAGCATAAATTAATTGGAACGCATCATCGTTTACAAAAGGTTCACGACTCTTTTGCAGGAATTGGCGTACGACTATATAATAAAATTCCTTTAAACATTATGAACCTGCCGTTACATAAATTTAAGGCGGAAATTAAGAGGCACCTCTTGAAAAGGGCCTATTACACAACTAATGATTATTTGAACGATAAAAATAAATGGAAATGAGTTGCTTGCTCTTCGCTTGAGCTATTTAGGATTCGAATGAATCTTGTGATATGCCTTGAATCTGCATATATATGTTGTATTTTTACATCTCTACATTATTAATAATTTGAAACATCTGACAACTAAAGGTTTCTAAATTGGCTGCGTTTAGTCCCGGTATACAATGTAATTTGAGTTTGTTATTGTGTGAGCACCATGTAGACTTATTTATTTCTTTGAAATTGACATGATAGTTGCTGTGCAGCTTTTGAGTATGTCATGCTCGCCTAAGTGTCCTGGCAGTGGTGGCGTATGTATCGGGTCGCCTTATTCCCTATAATACGGTTGAGTAGGGCGATGGCTGATATAATGCGTCATACCCGTGAACGGGTGCCGTCTGTTGGGACTGGTCAGCTCATAGCTGTTATAGCAATTATTAAAAATAATCTTATTTATATTTAAGGTAAACTTAAGTTTAGTCGACTGTTCTCACATAAATCCAAAGGAACAATGTAAGTGTAATTTTAATGTTGTAAGCCATTCCTACATTTTAAAATGGCATCCATTGACTTTCTTGCCAGATTCTTCTTCTTCAAGGGTAGGCTGCCCTTAGAACCGGCAACTATAATCGCTCTAATTTTGATATGATTTAAACACAACATTGATTTTGTTTTTTTTGTTTGTATAAATTCATTACTATATAATTGGTCAAATATCATGTTAATCAAACTAATGTAATTACTGGCGTTTAGAAAAGAGTGGCCATGAGTTTTATTGCCAGGTTCTTCCTCAAGCTCTACCTATTGCTTTGGGAATCTGGCAGTAAATGTAAATGTAGAAGCAATATTCTTGACGTCCATAAGTGTTACTTTGTGACCTAAATGAATAAAGATTTATTATTATTCCACGCCTTTACACGTCGCACCAATCTGCCCCTGTCCGCGTCTGCCAGCGCAATATCGTCAGCATACATGAGCAACCATGGAGGCTGCTCATGCGGGTTTCTGATGCTATCCGACAATTCGTCTAATATTACACTGAACAGAAGCGGACTAAGGACAGAACCCTGGTGTACCCCGACGGTGATGGGGAAGGGTTTCGTGTCGCCAACAGCAGTCCGAACCATTGAATCGGAGTCACAGTACATGTCCCGGATAGTGTCAATATACACCTCTGGAACCCCTTTGATCCGCAGTGCCCACCAGATCATCGCACGAGGAACACAGTCGAAGGCCTTCTGCATATCTAGAAACAAACAGTGCAGAGGCGTGTTCTTCGACCTGTATTTCTCTGCGACAACCCTCAGGGCAAAAACAGGGTCCGTGGTCCCATGACCAGGGCGAAACCCATATTGACACTCCGAGAGAGTTCACTCCTGCCGGATCCGAGAGTCTATAATCCTCTCGAAGATCTTCATGGTGTGGGACATCACCTTAATACCGCGGTAGCTCCCGCACTCCTGCACTGACCCCTTACCTTTGAAGACTGGAGTAATAATACTCAGTCTCCATTGGTTTGGGATCTGCCCGCTGAGGAGTATGCGGTTAAAAAGGTTTACTAAGATGCCCACACCGCGAGGACCCATCGCCTTCCAGGCTTCGGTGGGGACTCCATCGGGTCCGACAGCTTTCCGATTCTTCATGCGGCGAAGCGCAGTCAGGACTTCTCCAGGCGTTACCGGTGGCACTAGTCCCTGATTCGGAGGGAGGTCCGGAGGCTGCACCTCTTTGGGCTGTTTATTAAGCAGCTCGTGGAAGTACGAGCGCCATCTCTCCTTTACCGCGAGGTCTTCGCTTAACAGGTTGCCCTCAGGGTCTTTTACACAGCGACACTTGGATATATCCTGTGCCGCTTTGACCCTGGAGCGCGCCAGCTTATAGATGAGCTTCTGCCCCTCAGACGATTCCAGCTTATCATACAAAGGTTGTAAGTGGTCTCGTCTGGCTCTGGCTACAGCTCTCTTTGTGGCGCGCTTGGCAGCCCTGTACGCGTCGCGGTCTTCGGGAGATCCGGTCGCTTGCCACTTTTTAAAGAGGGCTTTCTTCTCCCTGGTCTCCCTCAGGACTGCGTCGTTCCACCACCAAGTTTCCTTGTCACATTTGCGTCCACCCTTAGACTCACCGAGCACCACCTTCGCCGCTCCAAGGATGGCCGCCTGAACTTTGTCCCAGTAATCTTGAACTGGTTCGCCTTCAGTGTCCGTGCACTTGTCACCGACAGCTGAGACGAACTCCTGGGACCTAGTTTCATCAAGCAGCCACCATCTGATGCGGCGCTGGCACCGCTCGATGCGTTTGCCTTTAGGCTTCACGCAGAGGTCCATGACAAGGAGACGGTGTTGTGCAGTAAGACTCTCACCGGGTATGACCTTGCAGTTGGCCACCTTGCCGATGCTGTGTCGCCTAGTGAGTAGGAAATCGATCTGAGTTGTACGCCTCCCGCTCTTGTAGGTGATGAGATGTTCGGATTTCTTTTTGAAATACGTGTTCACAATGGCCAGATCGGCAGCCGCACACGTTCTGAGGATAGTTTCTCCTTCAGTGTTGCGGGTGCAGTATCCAAAACCACCATGAACACGTTCAAACTCCTCACACCTCTCACCCACATGACCGTTTAGGTCGCCGCCCAAAACGATTCCCTGTGACAAGGGAATGCTCCGAAGCACTCCCTCGAGTTGGCCCCAAAACGACATCTTATCGGCGTCGCTACAACCGGCCTGTGGCGCGTAGGCACTTATCAGGTGTTTTATAATCCCATCGATAAGCACCCTCACGATCATAAGCCAGTCGCTACAGCGTTTCACCTCCAAGATGCCGCTCTGCAGCCCTTCGGAGCGCACCACGGCCACCCCGTTCTCCCCACCAGGCGCACCCGTGTAGTACAGCTTGTAGCCTTTCTGCAAAGGCCGGGCTCTGTTGCCCTTCCACCGAGTCTCCTGCAGGAACGCCACGTCCACCCTCCGCCTGAAGAGTACTTCGGCCAACTCTACCGCACGCCCAGTCAGCGTGCCAATGTTCCAAGATACGAAGCGGATTCGGGTTGGGGCTAACTTCTTTAGCCGTGCTGGCCCGACACACGGCAGCCCTAGCCCACTTGCCACAGGAGTCGGGCGGGGCTCCTGCGCGCCGTTTTGCGGCGGCGCCCTATCCCTAGCAGCATTCCTTTTATTTCTTTTCATTTTTGTTTCGGCGGGTGGCTTTTATGGGAGCGACGCCCTCAGACCTCCCAACACCAGAGGGGAAAGCCAGCGCCAGAGCCTCGTCCGTTAATCAGCAGGTGCACGCACTAGCACGGGAGGTTGACTTGGGCCCCGAAGATCTTGGTGGGGCCCCTTACACCCTAATGGATATTATGTATGTATTTAAAAATATATAAGTATTTTTATCAGTTGTCTAGATCCACGTTTGACATAGTCTCTATTTGAATGCAAGGGTCGTAGAGGTCACAAAGTCCTCTTTAAACAACAAGCGAAGCATAACATAACACCATAGCATTACATTAACGTAACAGTTGAAGACGCTTACGATTAATGATTGCTTCATACGAAGCTGGAAATCCACCCTCACCTATATTGAATATAACTAACTAACTATCTTCACGCTGTATCCCTGACGGGGTAGTCAGAGAGGACAGATCGCCAGGCTTCGCGATCCATACATACTTCTTTCGCTTCTTCGAGATTCATCAATCGCTTCATACACGCACGTCTGGGTATCCGAGTGCTTTTGACCTTTCCGATTTTGAGCAATCTGCTCACGTGGTCTTCATATGTAAATCTCGGCCTACCATGACTCCTTCTACCCTCTACTTTTGAACAATATATATTCTTCGTCAATCGTTCCTCACTCATTCGTTGGACGTGTCCAAACCAACGGAGCACGCCCTTTTCCAGCTTAACGCTGACACTTTCATTCAAACCTGCCATATTGCGTATCACTTCGTTACGTATTCGGTCGGCCAAGGTAACGCCGCACAATTTTCGAAGTGATCGCATCTCCACAGCATTCAATTTACTTTTATGCACCTGCTGACATACCCAGGTTTCACTACCGTAAAGCAAAGCTGGCACTAGCACTGCGTTATGAATCGCCATGCGTGCTTCTTTTACGATGCTTTGTCGCTTTACTAACTGGGACAAAGCACCGTTAACTTTGTTTCCGGCAGCTACTCGCCGTTCTACATCCGAATCACATCTTCCATCCACGCTAAACATACTCCCTAAATACACAATTTCATTCACTTGCTCTAGACGTTCCTGGTTTACCCTAATCGCGCATTTAGTTCTTACTTCACCTCTTACAAATACTAGAACCTTAGTTTTACTTGCATTCAAGCGAAGACCCTTACTTTCACACTCCTCTTTCATATTAGTGACTAATGCCTGAAGGTCGGCTTCTGATGAGGCCATGAGCACCGCATCATCAGCGTACAGCAGACAGTTTACTGTAAAGTCACCCAAATTCACACCCATATTAAAATCTTTCAACTTCTGCAGGCAACTGTCCAGATACACTATGAACAGCCAGGCGGACATGACACATCCCTGTTTGACGCCTGTACAGACATCAAAAAGAGGTGACACACCCCCCCCTACTCGCACGCAAGCCTTACCGTCCCTATAAAGCGACTGTATTGCCCGCAGTAGCGAGCCGTCCACACCATATCCGGGCAGCAAGTCCCACAGCATTTCTCTCACAACGTTATCAAATGCTTTCTCTAGATCCACAAAAGCGCAGAAAATCTTCTGGCTAACAGCCAGAAACTTTTCCTCGATCATGCGGAGAGAAAACACTTGATCCATGCAACCTCTTCCACGTCGAAATCCGCATTGAGCTTCCCATAAATACCTTTCAGACATTTCTTGTATTCGTGCCGTTATAACCTTTGCATACACCTTACTAGCTAAGCTGACCAAGCTGATAGCCCTGTAGCTGGAGCAGTTTAGGCGCGAGCCTTTCCCTTTGTAAATAGGTACTACAACTGCTACCCGCCAGTCATCCGGGACCTCACCCGTCCGCCAGCACAAGTTGCATAACAGACAAAGTGTGTCCCAGACACGCGACCCACCGTACTTGATCATCTCAGCAGTAACTCTGTCTTTTCCCGCAGCCTTACCACATTTCATACTTTTTATCGCTTGTTCTATTTCTTTCATACTAATGACTTCAATGACATCGGGATCCGGAGCATCGAAGTGAGCTCCACTTTCCGATGTGGCATCTCTGTCTTTTCTTGCATACATCTTTCCATAATATTCACTCCATCTCTGCAGGACGTCAATTTGGTCTGTTAGGACGTCATTGTTAACACTAAGCACTTTATTCATACTGCAGATTGCGGGTCTTGCCTACCTCTTTCCAGAAGAGCTTGAATATATTAACACAAACGAACACATTTATGTAAATGTCCATAGGAATTTGGATAACACATGCACCTAAACTAGTTATATGTTTGTGAAGACCATTGTCATACAACGTGGCAATGCGACCAGTCTTTTGGGGATAGTATCATCCGAACTGTCATGCGGAGAATTTACATGATGCATATTAAGTTGGTCGTGATATATTTGCCTATTTTTGTTAGAGTATTATTTACCATACTATTTATAATAATTATTATGTCATAAATATCTTATAATCATAAAATAAAACTTATATATAGCAATCGTAACATAAATCAATACACGTGTCTAACAAAATGAGTTGTTGTTAAGCCACATGAGCTGACTGTCAGACCCTAAATAGATATTAATAGATATCAAAACTGCCAAACCTGGGAAACCAAGCAATTAAATAAGTGAATACCGTTTACTCTATATGTTATTGGTTTTCGAGTAGCTATGAAATATTTAGTATCTGGAAATTGTTAGTGATACTTAATGTTTCTGATTGAGATGCAAAAGAATCAAGATCACAAGATCCAAAGTCTGAATTAGGGAGTAATAGCACACCTTGCAGGTAAGTCTGCAAGTGAACCCAGCACCACCTACACACTCTCACTCACCTGCTAAACAAATAGATTTTGATAGAGTTTCATGGGCTTCGAGCTTCCTAGCGAAACAATTATTCAACTGTACACGGTAGTTATTGGGGAATAAAACTATTTATGTCCCACAAAATTAACTTCTTCAAGATGCTTATTGCCTCCCGACTCCGACAAGAATAAATTATTACATTGTTGAAAGTCAATGTGAGTTTCGGACTATGCATAAATGCTGTTTAGGACAATTAATGACTTGAGTTCCTGGCATCACATTGATACACTAATTCTTGAGCTGGTTTACAGCTGTAAATAGCATATTGCGAGATGTAAGGTATGTAAAATAAATAAAATAAATAATAAATAAATATCCATCACGCCTTATCCCCGAAAGGGTGGCAGAGGCATATTATATGCCCACTTTTCACCGTGTGGATTCCTGTCCCACGTAACAGGTGGTGAGCCCATTGCCGTGTTTAAATAGACAGACGCAGGTTGTGGCGACCTGCTGTTGAAGGTTTTCAAGCCGCCCATAAGGCCTTCAACGAACAACTGCCATTTTACTGGCAACCGGGACCAACGGTTTAACGTGCCTTCCGAGGCACGGAAACGCTCGCAAATATAAATGCCACAAAGTGGTCACCCATCCAAGGACCAGCCATAGTGAAAGTTGCGTAACTTAGTGATCGTTTACAGAACACCGAGACCGCGGGGCCGCGAGCGCTTCACATCGACTTACTACATCACACAGATAAACTTGAATACTGATTTTATAATTGATAGCTGATAGCCTGCAGCTCAATAATTGTTTACATTGTCACCGGTCTATGTGTACACGTGATAACTGCTACAAGGAATTCACACTCAAATGATTGTTAGTCTAAAGTTTGGATTATTGAACACAGGCTCTCTTTCAAACAAACATGAGGAGTTTAGGGTGGCTATGCTGAATCATGCTGTAGACATTATGGCTATTAACGAAACGTGGCTTTAAAAAGCTCAGGAGGGAAAGGCTCCAACGGTCCAGGGGTGTAGACTAAGACATCTACCTCGACCAATGAATATAAAAAAAAGGCCGTGGTGGTGAAGTTGCCTTCTACATTAAAACGGGAAGTGCCAGGAAAAGGGTGCACCCGGTTAACCCTAATGTGGAACAAATGTGGATAACCACAAGTGTTTGAGGAAAGACCTTTCTTGTTGGTACCGACTATCGGTCTAGTCGGCAACGTTCATAACATAGCAAAAAACTGCAGAAATTGCAAGCCCTGGGGTGTATGGTAATATTTTGCGGAGATTAATGATAAATATGTGGAGATAAATATGTGGAGAACCAACCAGCTGTAGATCTTGAGCCAAGCCCAGGCCTAAAGTGATATAGGATGATATGTAGTTTATAGCCGAAGTAGTTCGAGTATACTGCAGAATGAGGGATCTGTATACTGATTAGTAGGAAAGTGTACGGATGCTGATGGAAAGCTATGGCAGATCCTGGTCTGGAATGAGGACTCACGAGGTCATAAACAAGCGCAGGCTGCTTATCAAATAGCTAGACTAATTTCATATACCGCCCACACAATCTCTTCTTTTGTGCTAAGTCTTGGTCATGGATTATTTATATAACTTAACTTAACTTAACTTAACTATCTTCACGCTGTATCCCTGACGGGGTAGTCAGAGAGGACAGATCGCCAGGCATCGCGATCCATGCATACTTCTTTCGCTTCCTGTAGATTCATTAATCGCTTCATACATGCACGTCTGGGTATCCGAGTACTTTTGACTCTTCGGTTCTTGAGCAATCCGGTCACGTGGTCTTCATATGTAAGTCTCGGTCTACTTTGACTCCTTCTGCCCTCTACTTTCGCACAATATATATTCTTCGTCAATCTGTCCTCACTCATACGTTGAACGTGTCCAAACCAACGGTGCACGCCCATTTCCAGCTTAACGCTGACAGTTTTACTCAAACCTGCCATATTGCGTATCACTTCGTTGCGTTTTCGGTCGGCCAAGGTTACGCCGCACAATTTTCGAAGTGATCGCATCTCCACAGCATTCAGCTTACTTTTATGCATCTTCTGACATACCCAGGTTTCGCTGCCGTAAAGCAACGTTGGCACTAAAACTGCGTTATGAATCGCGAGTCGTGCTTCTTTTACGATGCTTTGTCGCTTTACTAATTGGGACAAAGCACCGTTAACTTTGCTTCCGGCAGTTACGCGCCGTTCTACATCCGAATCACATCTTCCATTCGCGCTAAACATACTCCCTAAATACACATTTTCATTCACTTGCTCTAGATATTCCTGATTTACCTAAATCTCGCACTTAGTTCTTACCTCTTCTCTTTCAAATACCAGAACCTTAGTTTTACTTGCATTCAAGCGAAGACCCTTTCTTTCACTCTCCTCTTTCATATTAGTGACTAATGCCTGAAGGTTGGCTTCTGATGAGGCCATTAGCACTGCATCATCAGCGTACAACAGACAATTTACTGTTAAGTCACCCAAATTCACACTCATATCATAATCTTTCAATTTCTGCAGGCAACTGTCCAGATACACTATGAACAGCCAGGCAGACATGACACACCCCTGTTTGACGCCTGTACAGACGTCGAAAAGAGGCGTCACATCTCCCCCTACTCGCACGCAAGCCTTACAGTCCCTGTATAGCGACTGTATTGCGATACGGCTTTTTTTAATAGTTAGAGTGATTCTCATAGAAGGTTTTTATGTATAATTTGTTAAGTTTTTGTATATATTGATCAAACTATAACGATATTTGTTGGGGATGTCGGAAAAAATAAGCCGGCTGGTAGCTTTCAACAAAAACGCTGCCTAAACCCTTTGAGATATATCAAAATAATGTATGGTGCAATTGTGTATCTAATAAAGGTCTACAAAAAAGTCCGCGACGACATATGTCTATCTCATAAGAATAACATACTCGTAATATATCCATTTTAATACTTCAAAAAAACAGCAATTATAAAGCGGTTTGAAGGCTATTTACACAAATATGCTATTAATCCTTATCATTTTTACTACATTAGTTGGCATTAGCATTTTATGAAGATTATTTTGTCCCTTTACACCTTGCAAATTAAATGAATATCTTACGAGTTATCGAAAATTCAAAATAAAGCGCAAAGAAATTAATTTCATTCGACGGGGCCGTGCGGGCGAAGTAGGTAGGTACCTAGGTACTGGAGAGCGGAGAAGTAATCAATGAATTTGGAAAATGTTCATACATTATTGTAAATGTGAAATTATTAAACAACGGGGTTAAATGGGTGCCACGGGGTTCGAAGTATGTCACGGGCGAAGCCGGGCGGGACAGCTAGTAATGTATAAACATTTTTCAAATTAATTGATTACCTACTCCTCCGCTCTCAAGTACCTACGCTCGCACGGCCCGGTCGAATTTGGTTACACGAAATTAATTTCGTTGCATTTTTTCTTTTGATTTCGACATATCTCCAAAGATGTTTATTTAATTTGAAATGTGTAAAGGGCAAAAATTATCTTCATAAAATGCTGAAGCCAACTAACGTATTAAAAATGATAAGGACTAATAATATAGTTGTGTAAATAGCCTTCAAACTACTGCTTTATAATTGCTGTTTTTTTTAAGTATAAAAATGGATATAGTACGGTATCCATAAGAGATAGACATATACCGTCGCGGACTTTTTTTGTAGACCTATATTAGATACATAATTCCACAAAACATTATTTTGTTATATCTCAAAGGGTTTAGGCAGCGTTTTCGTTAAAAGCTCCCAAATGGCTCATTTTTTCCGACACCCCCAACATATATAATTAAGTTAATGTATGCAAAAACTTAACAAATTATACATAAAAACCTTCTATGAGAATCACTACAACTATTAAAAAAACTGCATCGAAATTCATTGCGTAGTTTTAAAGATCTAAGCATACATAGAGACAGACAGCGACGACTAAAACGACTTTGTTTTATAATATGTAGTGATGATGAGCGTACACCGTGAACTATAGAAATAACCTAGCAAAAGCCCAGATTATTTTTAAAATCTCGAGAACAGCTTCCTGTGTGAAACGCGCTCTAATTCGTACATTATTTCAGAGTTCCTGGATACTTTCTATAGCGTTTACCCCAGGGGCACATTATGTCACAGTTAATTTCTACATGACAATAGGGTCGGCGGTTAGAGTAACTGACTTCGAAAATGTTTTCGATCAGGTGGGCCGTAAGCTTGTCTGCTACCTTAGTAGTATAAAACGGTTATTATGCTAATCTGTTATAAAGCTCTTCCTCCATGTATGGTTTTCTCATTTTTGAACCATGGTTTTGAGAAGCAGCTGGTGGCAGCTATGATTTTTATTACGATATTAATGAAAGTAACTGCCATCTGATCTATCATCAGTGGAAATGACTGCTACAACTAAATCCCCGACCCGTTGTGGTTGGGCCCCGTCTTTTATAATTTATTTTATATAATCTGTTAATGACATTTGATTTTTTAAGTTATACTGACCTACTCTACTGGAAGCAGGGGTGCTTCTTATTCTTTTTGCCTCCTAGTGCACAAGAGAGCGGACGCTAGACGGCACTCCTGGAACACCATTATACAGCGAGTGCATCACGAAAGCCACGAAGTATCGCCAGAGTCTTCCGAACCGGACAGCCAGAGTGCGCCTGGCGCGCTTTCCGAAAACTTCTCTCTTTACTGTTTGATCTGGCCCCCGTAGATCTCTTCATTCTAAACAATATTATCCTTCTTTACTATTCTCAGTAACAATACTCATCGACAACATTTGAGCATTGGAACTGGTGGTATTAGTTTTCCCCTGCAATTTATTTAGAGTGACTGACTTTTCCGATGAGGTTCTTGAATAACGAAATGTTTTCAACATTTTTTACATAGATATACTTTCCTCCAAATTATGCGTTTGTTTCTTTCTGGACCATATGTTACGCAGGTCTCCTAGTACAGATACCAGTCACTCACATAAATACAAATGCTATAAATGTACCTAAACAAAGTGTAATATAATAATTTTGTATGAGATAAAATAAAACAAAATTTATTATTATTAAAAAAGTCCACACAAACACTAGAAATTCAGTTTAAAGAAAGAAATACAGCTTCATTAATCAGTTTCAAATTTCGTGTATTTAAATACAAGCAGATGTTTTGTAATAGTTGCACCGAATGGTAAGTCACATGAATCAGATTGTAACCAGAAGAATGACTAAATAAAATGAATACACAATGTCAATAAAAAGGAATCAATAAAAATAAATCTCCGCCTACTCCTACTCAATCGTCAGGTACCTCAAACACGTAAGTGGTTTAACATAAATAACGCCAACTATTAGGAACTAAAAGTTCTAACAAAACTTATAAGAGTGTTGTGTGACCTTTAAGATGTAAAAGGAACGATAATATGAGTTAGCCCTGATATCCAAATTGAGAATGTCGAGTTAAATATGTTTTAAACAATTTAAAGGTGGATTCGCCTTTTGAATATATGGCCTAAGGTGATAATGCCTTCGCATTCTTAAACTATTTTTCTTTGTCTTTCTAATCTTCACCATATCACCTGGGTAAATGTAAAGTTCCAAGGTGGAATTCTAAGTCAGGCCCCCACCAAAGAGGGTGCAGGGCTTTACCACGAGGGGTCCCACTTCTTGGACATGAGAAATATATGCCTCCTTTACCAATAGGCTGGAGAAACCTTCAACAATGTGTATCAACTCATTCCATTTTGGAGGGTTATTAGTGGCAGGCCTATTAGTGGCAACACTCTCAAAAACGCAACGCATATTATGCATGGAGGACGTATATCACGGTATGGGACCAAGCGTGCTGGCTGGTCGCAGCGATAGCCATTAAGCAAATAAACAATTATTGTTTGAAAATAAAGAACGGAAAATAAAAGATAGATAGGCTGATGTCAATTTTTTCGAAGATTGGATGGAAGGAGCTCCGTGGTGATGGCTTCGCTGCTGATCGCCACCAATAAAAATCCGGTTTACATACATACATATCGTCACGCCTGTCTCCCATCGGGGTAGGCAGAGACTATGGCTTTCCACTTGCTACGATCCTGGCATACAACTTTCGCTTCTTCCACTTTCATAAGTGTTTTCATACACACACGCCGGTTAAGGGTACTCTTGACCAGACCTTTTTCCAAAATGTTTTCTATTTGATTGACATATGTACGTCGAGGTCGCCCCTTACCAGTTTGCCCATTCACTCTCTTCTGATAAATCTGTTTCGTTAGTCTACTTTCATCCATCCTCTCCACGTGTCCGAACCATCTAAGCATACCTTTTTCTATTTTAGTCACTACTTCTTCTACCATACCGCAATGTTCCCTTATCACACTGTTCCTTTCTTTGTCCATCAATTTCACTCCAGCTATACTCCGCAGACTTCTCATTTTCACTGCATTAATTTTACTTATATGCTTCTTCTGCCACACCCAACTTTCACTACCATACATGAGTGTAGGAACAAGTACTCCTCTATGCACAGCCAGTCTCGCCTTCTCAGACACGTTCTGACTGCTCCTAAAGGCGTGCATGGCTCCATTCACTTGATTTCCAGCCAAAACTCTTCGTTCAATGTCACAATCACACTTTCCATCTCTCACAAATTTTGAACCTAAATATACAAATTCTTTCACCTGTTCCACTCGTTTTCCTTCCACAAAAATCGAGCAATCTGTCATACTTTCCTCTCTTTCAAAAACCATTACTTTTGTCTTATTTACATTCACTTTCATTCCTTTGCTTTTTAGCGTATCATGCATAATGTTAACCATCAACTGCAACTCCTCCGTCGATGATGCCAGTATTACCTGGTCATCAGCGTATAGGAGGCATTTGACAGTCGGTTCATTCATTTTTAAACCATACGCACTCTCTTGCAGTTCTTTCAAACCATTGTCCATGTATAGGTTAAACCTATACATGGACAGGTTGACGCCGCCGGTGACGCTACACAACCCTGTCTCACACCTTTTTCAATGTGAAAAAAGTCTGTGCAAGCTCCGTTGATCCTGACACAAGCACTAGAGTCCTCATAGAGAGATTTCAGTGCTCGTATCAAGTGACTGCTTACTCCATACTTGGCCAGTATTGTCCATAGTTCATCCCTCATGGTCATAGGCCTTTTCCAAGTCTACAAATATGCAATAGACCGTTTGACATTTTGCCAAATATTTTTCGGCTATGCATCCTAAGGAAAAGACCTGATCCGTGCATCCTCTTCCTTTCATAAATCCTGCTTGTACATCCCACATTTTTCCTTCAGTTTCATTCATCACTCTTTTTATCAAAACTTTTGCATACAATTTGCCGACGATGCTGAGCAAGCTTATGCCGCGGTAGTTTTTGCACTCTTGCTGTGACCCTTTTCCTTTGTAAACCGGCACGATGAAAGCCTTGCACGAATCTCCTGGCACGCTGCCATTCCTCCAGCAAAGATTAAAAAGACGGTACAGCTGGCAAGCTACCACGCCATGTCCCGCTTTCAGCATTTCCGGTTTAGATACTGCATTAAATTTGCAGTCGCGTTTGTGATCCGAATATTAAAGTTCTGTGCAACGTAAAAATACGCGATAAACCTAAATAATGAATTTCGTATATTTCATATCGGTGTTTGCATTTACAAACCGGTGTATTCCACGTCCCTAGCACAGGAGTAGGCGTGGACTAGCAACGCAATCCAGTAGCGGACAGTTGCAAGCCCACAGCTCGTACTCCTGTTACTGTTGACTCCAGAAAGGCGTCACAGTACACACCAAGATAAAAGAGAAAGGGTACCAAAAAGAGTGAGAGGCCGCTAAGGGCTGCCAGTGGTCTCTAAATATAAAAAAGGTTGTCGAGAAGACCCAAAGGAAGGCTCTATAAGAATATGGGTAAACCAGTTCAATCAGGGATAAAGTCCGCTAAGGAGTAAGGGGCCCGGAGGGGGAAGTCCCGTGGAATGGGGTGGTTCAATATTCGTCTGTGAAATAAAACTTTGCTTAAGCAATAATTAAGCATTATTTGAACATTCATAACTTTGTAGTCTCAATTAATGTGTACATTAATTTAGTCATGCACTTTTTATTTTACTATGTTAGCGAAATCTGGTTCAGTCTATCATACTTTTTTTGTGAAAAAATCTTGAATATTGAACAGTAGACAAATTTCAACCGATTTAAAGGCAATTTTAGACATGAAATAAAGGTGGCGTATTTTTTTAGGTTCAATCAATTAAATATCGGTTATTTTAGGTATTATAAATTTTATGGACTTATGAGTTTTCAAATACTTTCATACAAACTTGAACGTATGAAACGTATTTAACACCTTTAATTTTAGAATTTTGGGAGATCCTGAAATACTTAAGTTTAGTTATTTTTAAAAAATGTCAATTTCTTCATATTAACTAGGGTTGTACCCAATTTTACTCACTTTTTATATTGAGGGTTGAATTTTGTAACATCCTGAAACACGTGTTTATTTATTTTTAATTAGGTAGGTATAGGAATGATAGTGTTGGTTTCTTTAAAATTGAAGAATCTCCCATATAAATAACAAAACCTCTATTTGTGACCCTTTACAACTAAAACTAACTAACTATCTTCACGCTGTATCCCTGACGGGGTAGTCAAAGAGGACAGATCGCCAGGCTTCGCGATCCATGCATACTTCTTTCGCTTCTTCGAGATTCACCAATCGCTTCATACACGCACGTCTGGGTATCCGAGTACTTTTGACCTTTCCGTGTTTGAGCAATCTGCTCACGTGGTCTTCATATGTAAGTCTCGGCCTTCCCTGACTCCTTCTACCCTCTACTTTTGAACAATATATATTCTTCGTCAATCGTTCCTCACTCATTCGTTGGACGTGTCCAAACCAACGGAGCACGCCCTTTTCCAGCTTAACGCTGACACTTTCATTCAAACCTGCCATATTGCGTATCACTTCGTTACGTATTCGGTCGGCCAAGGTAACGCCGCACAATTTTCGAAGTGATCGCATCTCCACAGCATTCAATTTACTTTCATGCATCTGCTGACATACCCAGGTTTCACTACCGTAAAGCAAAGTTGGCACTAGCACTGCGTTATGAATCGCCATTCGTGCTTCTTTTACGATGCTTTGTCGCTTTACTAACTGGGACAAAGCACCGTTAACTTTGTTTCCGGCAGCTACTCGCCGTTCTACATCCGAATCACATCTTCCATCCGCGCTAAACATACTTCCTAAATACACAATTTCATTCACTTGCTTTAGACGTTCCTGGTTTACCCTAATCTCGCATTTAGTTCTTACGTCACCTCTTTCAAATACTAGAACCTTAGTTTTACATTCATTCAAGCAGAGACCCTTACTTTCACACCCCTCTTTCATATTAGTGACTAATGCCTGTAGGTCGGCTTCTGATGAGGCCATGAGCACCGCATCATCAGCGTACAGCAGACAGTTTACTGTAAAGTCACCCAAATTCACACCTATATTAAAATCTTTCAACTTCTGCAGGCAACTGTCCAGATACACTATGAACAGCCAGGCGGACATGACACATCCCTGCTTGACGCCTGTACAGACATCAAAAAGAGGTGACACATCCCCCCCTACTCGCACGCAAGCCTTACAGTCCCTATAAAGCGACTATATTGCCCGCAGTAGCGAGCCGTCTATACCATATCCTGGCAGCAAGTCCCACAGCGTTTCTCTCACAACGTTATCAAATGCTTTCTCTAGATCCACAAAAGCGCAGAATACCTTCTGGCTAAGAGCCAGAAACTTTTCCGCGATCATGCGGAGGGAAAACACTTGATCCATGCAACCTCTTCCACGTCGGAATCCGCATTGAGCCTCCCATAAATACCTTTCAGACTTTTCTTGCATTCGTGCCGTTATAACCTTTGCATACACCTTACTAGCTAAGCTGCCTTTCACACGAAGCTGTGTTCAAAGTTTTACGCGCCCTACGTATGTCATCTGACAAAGAATAGCTCTTACATTAAATCAATTAAAAGTACTCACCCGAAGATTGCGGCATGATAGTATTTGTTCGAACTGTTACAAGGAATTCTCGTGGTCCGTTTTAAAAAAAAAGAATGTTCACAAATGCACTGATTATTTATAATTTCACACACGTAGAAACACTCAATTTGGAAAACTGGTAAAATACACTTTTAGAAGGTAAAAGAAATGATATTGGAAGGCGAGTGTTCAAGACGAAAGTTCAAACCGGACTGACTGCCCTGCGGGGCATCCTTGCCTAGCATCGTAGGTGGGAAATACTGAGATCAGCCGGATCCCATACATGAGGGCTACGTAACAGCCCCCCGGTTAAGAGGAAACTTACCCTTAAGGAAAGTTTTCGGAAAATTACTCTATTCGCAACCGCGGTTGGGTGACGATTGTATCTAGCTCAACAGGCGGATTTTCATTTTGCTCATTTAGAATTGTTGTCCTCCTTGGCATTGAACACTTGCCCTTTTTACAAAAATACACTAAAGCTAAGGATATACATACAATTATGGATAATACACTGAGGATATGAAAACTAACATGTGTTTTAAAATCATTTGTAGAATCTATAGAATTCAAATCGTCTATGATTTGATCGGATATAATTTTAAGATCCTTAAGATTATCTAATTTTACATTATTAATTTTGGGAAGAGATAAATTTAATTTCTTGACATGATTAATGTTCATAATCATAATCATAATCAAATCTTTATTTCCTTAGAATATGGTATCATGCATAGGTTTCCAGCACATTCTGCCATGTGTGGCGTGGAAAAAATGTGTTTAAAATATATAAAATTTATGCAATAAATTAAGTACATGTCAATAAATTTCATTAAAATTATTTATAATAATGGCGAATTCTTGAGTGCATGTCAATTACATTAAAACTTAATTAATTATGATACTATGTAAATACAAATTAAATATCTGAATATATTATTTTATCTTCCAAATACTCATTAACATTATAATATGTTTTTTCTCTCAGTATGTCACATAGCTTACTGCGAAATAAGGATGCTCTTAGTTTTTTTAATTCATCTGGCAGATGATTATAAAGTGTAATACACATGCAATTTACATTTTTCTTTGAAGTCTCCAGGGTTACCTTTGGGATGTGTAATCTACCTTTGTGCCTCGTTCGACTATTTGGCATATCACCTAACTTTGTAAACAGATGGGGATACTTTTTTACAAAAACGCATATTTCCATGATGTATAAACAAGGTAGAGGCAAAATATTAAGACGCTTAAAGAGAGGTTTGCAACTCGTCAAGTAGTCAACCCCACACATTGCTCGGATACATTTTTTTTGAACTATGAATGCTTTACCTGCTTCCACTGAATTACCCCACATTATAATTCCATAGCGAAGAATGGAAGAGACGTATGCATGATATGTCATGATTGCTGTGTGTAAATTAATTATTTGGCTGATTCGTCTAAGAACAAAAACAAACCTTTCCACCTTGATAAGAAATCTGTCAATGTGCGACTTCCAGTTACAAAATTTGTCCACACTTATACCCAAAAATACGCAATCGCTACAATTATTGACAATATTGCTTTCATACATTATATTAAGTTTCGATACATTAGAATTATAAGTTTGGAATTGAATCATGTTCGTTTTTGTTAAATTTATTTTTAGATTATTTTTCCTTAGCCAGACGATTGCACTACTTAGAGCTTCTGCCACTTCAGCTTCTAGTGTTTCATTCGTCTCACTTTTGACAATTATAGTTGTGTCGTCGGCAAAAAGAATACACTCGTGCTTTACCGCCTTCGGAAAGTCATTTATGTAGAGCAGAAACAGAAGAGGAGAGAGCAGACTACCCTGAGGTACACCGCATTTATTATGACGATACACGGATCTGTATTTGTTTTGCTGGTGTTTTTTAAGTTTTACGATTTCAACACACTGCATTCTTCCCTCCAAGTAGCTATCTATCCAATCGTTGGCAGTTCCTCGTATACCATACTTATATAATTTGGATAATAGCGTTTTATGGCAGACAAAATCAAAAGCCCTCGTCATGTCTAGGAACATACAAGCAATCCTTGATTTGGACTCTAGACATTGCGTGACTTGTTTAATCAAAGAGAAGCACGCAAGAGAAGTTGAGCTTGATTTTCTAAATCCGTATTGTTGGTTATGAAGTATATCACATGATGTTACAAATGACTGCAATTTGGTACACACAATCCTTTCAAAAATTTTGGCAAATATTGGGATCAAGGTAATAGGTCTGTAGTTATTTATGTTTGTCCTTTCCCCTTTCTTGTATAAGGGCTTCACAACTGACATTTTCAGGCGCTCTGGAAATATTCCCTCTGAAAGCGAAAGGTTAATAATATGTGTCAGAGGACCTACTAAACTTGACGCGCACCTTTTGACCACCTTTGTGTTGATATCATCATTACCCGTAGAGTTAGTATTCTTAAGCTTTAAAATTATTTTGTGAACTTCAAACTCATCTACTGGAGTCAAAAATATACTCTTGGTATTCTGAGTTATACCTGCCATCGCCGTCGTGCAGTCCTGGTCAGCGGTTTGTCCATAAATAGGTATGTTAGTTAAGGAAATGAAGTGATTATTAAATAGCTCACACAGTTCCTTGGGGTCTTTATACAGTGTATTATCAATGAGCAGCGAGTCAATTTCAGTTTGATTTTGTAGTGTGTTAGATTTTTCTTTGATTAATTGCCACGCAGCTTTGCAGATATTTTTTGACGATTCAATGTACCGGTGGCTATTGATTTGTTGTGCTTTAAGTATACATTTTTGCAATATTTTAGAGTAACGCATATAATTTAGTTTGTTAATTATTTTATTATCTTTACATAGTCGGTATTTTGTATAGAGGACTCTTTTCTTCACACAACATTTTTTAATTCCTTTTGTCAACCATTTATTTTTAACGGGCTTATTCGTACATTTAATCTTTATTATTGGAAAACACAAATCATAAAAAAGCTTAACAGTGTCATGGAATGCATTAAAGGCGTCACTGGTATGTTCGAGATTAAAAACCTCTGAAAAGCATAGTTGAGCTAGATATGTTTTATACCTATTAATATTTTCGTCACTTAAGTCTCTGACTTTTTTAAACCAAAATTTGGGCGTCTGCTGAATGTCGAACTTTTCAAGTGTAAAGGAAGTTGATTGACCTGTCTCATGGTCCGAGAGACACAAATAGTGAATGTTAGGGGTGGCGTCAGGAATGTTACTCACTATCAAATCCAAGCAGGCTCCACCGCGTGTAGGTAATTGTATATGGCTTTTTAAGTTATTAGAATGTAAAATAGATTTAAGTTTACTTGTCTTCGTGTTGCTCTTGCGCGTGTCAATATTCCAATCGCCACATAGTATAATTTTTTTATTTGTTTTTCTACCTAGTCTACCGACCAGCAGCTCCAACTTTTCCAAAAATATACGTGAGCTAGAATTTGGAGTTCTGTAGATGCAAGCTACAATTAGGTTATAGTTAAGCACTTCAATTGTGCAGTATTCAAAGTGGAATGGTATGGGTGGAAACAATTTACTAATCTGGCTATACTGCAAGTCATTTTTTTGAAAAATACATGTGCCTCCTCTACGTTTATTTGAACGAGAAAACGATGATACCATTCTAAAGTTGTTCAGGTAACAGTTTACTTCGGTACCTCGCTTAATAAATGTCTCACATATGCAAACAATTTGAACATTCTTTATGTCCGTTAGCGCAATTTCGAGTGAATCTAGTTTATTCTTTAGTCCCGCAATATTTTGGTGGAACAATGTGAGGGTTTTGTGCTTGGTTGTGTTTCCGAAAAAACTTAGTCGATGGAGCTTTAGTGGCAAAGTAAGAAGTAATTTTTGTTTGTGTTTTTTTGAGATGGTGTGGGCTACTTACGTCGTGTTTGGACGGATAATGCGGTATCACGGCGCTTGTCCGATTGCTGTGAACCCACCCGAATATCTGGCTTTGATAAAAACTGTGATCAATTTCGGTATTCAGCCTAGTACACAGCTTGTAAATGAAAGAGTAATGACAGTATACAAACAAATCCCGGTAGCAATTCATGGTCTGTGGTATTTCTAGGTATTTACATTTTTTATAATTTAGGGCTATTTGCTTAATGTTATGGTTTAACATGTTTACATTAAGATAAGGATTACACTGTACATTTGTTAGATAAACATTGTGGTCACGCAGTTTATACAATATATTACAAAGCTCAGTTATGAAGTTATAAGGTCGCTTGTCGTTTGATCCAATTGCCAGAATTACGATATCATCTGACGCGAGGCCCTGTAGAAACTTGTCGGTGCAGCTACTTAAGACCTGTGCTGTCGAGGCATTTGGTTTTATAAAGGATGAAACTATATATTTATCATTCCATTTATGTTTTCTTGATATTAAAATTGATTGCGCCAGGCCTTGGGCCTGTTGGTCTCCCAGTATAAATATTTTATGCTTATCAATCGCTACAGGTTCTTCGTTTACAGTCACAGTGTCCCGAAGCGTGGAATTTCGTTCATTTTGGTTGTCCATAGAGGGTTTGGCGCTGGGCACAATGGTTATCTTTTCTGTATCTGAATGTTTACTTTCCTGGTCGGTTTGTTTCATCTGGGAACATGTCGGACCGTCAAATACTGCAACATTCTGATCGAAGCTATCAGTAAGACGGCGTCGGTTAATATTTTTTTTATTATGAGATTTATTTTTTCTTAAAGAAGATATCGGTGAATGACATAAATGTTTTAAAGTGTTGATTTCTTGGGTCAATTGGGAAACAAACTTTTTTAAATCGTTATTTTCGAGTATAATGTTATCAAGTTCATTTTGTGTGCTTTCTAAGTTTTCTAAGTTTAGTAGTGTTGAGGAATCTATTGCGCGTAATAAGGTACCGCCCGGCGATGCTGATATCCTTAGACAGGACGTTGCGGTGATCTTACGTAAAGCAAGGCTTCCGACTAGTAACATCACTAGGAAAGAGCGTCAAGCGCTGAATAACATTCGGGATAACCGGGATATTTTAGTGCTTAAGGCCGACAAGGGAAACGCCACCGTAGTGATGAACACAACTGATTACCAAAGAAAAATACTCGAACTGTTAAGTGATAACGAGGTTTATAAACCGGTATCATACAACCCTACGGCCAGAGTGACGCGAAAAATACGAACTCTAATCCGGAATTACGAGGACCTGTTTTCAGAAGACGAGTACAAACAACTGTATACGCCAAAAACACATCAGCCACCAAAATTGTATGGTCTGCCTAAAATACACAAGGCCAACGTGCCGTTGCGGCCCATTGTAAGTCAAATTGCTTCTCCTACTTACGATCTTGCAAAGCACGTAGCGTCCGTATTACAACCATTGGTAGGTAAAACATCGTCTTTTGTAAAAAACTCACGGCACTTTATAGATATTTTGAAAGATATAAAATTGGAACCTGATGAGGTCATGGTAAGCTTTGACGTGGAGTCGCTTTTTACCAACGTTCCAATAAAAGAGTGCTTAAACGTCGTGAAAGACCTACTGAGGGACAACGAGCTCCCATTAAATTATGTTGATCTGCTTGAACACTGCTTGGATGGCAATTACTTCCTTTTCCAAGGTCAGCATTATCTTCAGATTGATGGTGTCGCAATGGGAAGTCCTGTAGCCCCCGTACTTGCCAACATCTGGATGGAACATTTTGAAAAAAAGGCGCTGATTCTCGGCCCAAAGACCATCAGACTTTGGAAGCGATATGTGGATGACATCTTCAGTATTGTTAAAGGAAACAGTAATGAAGTAGAACAATATGTACACCATCTTAACTCCATTCACACGAAGATGCGGTTCACATTTGAATTGGAGTCGGAGAGGTCGTTGTCCTTCTTAGACGTGAAAGTGACCGTGAGATTGGATGGGTCCTTGGCACACTGTGTGTACCGCAAACCGACTCACACGGATAGGTACTTACACGGTACCTCGCATCATCATCCCCGACACCTGCAGTCCGTTATGACATCTCTCAAGAATAGAGCTTACGATCTGTGTGACCCTGAACATTTAGAGCGAGAGCTGGACCATGTTCAGGAGGTACTAAAAAGCAACGGGTATCAGGTAAAAGGACAAATGAAGCAGCCGACAAGCAGACGCAAACATCCAGAAGTGAACCGACAGCCAGCCTACATGCCTTATGTCAAAGGGGTAACGGATAAGATCGGCTCCATCTTAAAGAAATACTCGATAAAGACAATTTATACACCCGGCATAAAGGTTCACAACATCGTGGGTTCGCCAAAGGATGTAGTTCCGTTACAAACCCCAGGTGTTTATAAGGTGGATTGCAGCTGCGGTAGTTCGTATATAGGCCAAACGAAGCGTACTATAGCTGAAAGGGTCAAGGAACATATCGCAGCTGTAAAGAAATGCAACACTAGTAAATCCGCGATCGCAGAACATTTACTTGAAGCAGGCACTAATCATTGGATTGAATTTCATCACACGCAAGTCCTCTCTACTGAACGGCACTATTATGCAAGAGTTGTACGTGAAGCGATTGAGATTAAAAAACATGAAACATTCAATCGGGAAGAGGGGTTTAAATTATCAGGAGCGTGGAATCCAGTGATTAGTAACATAAAATCTCGCTTTTGTGCACAGTCGGGTAAACATCAGAATAGGCGCGCGTCGGTTAGCTTACAGAATAGGGACACCGTGAGTGTAGTGTGTGACGGTACGTGGAGAAAAAGTAACATCAAGAATAACGAAGATGTGCGGGTGGATGGAGAAACTTCTACCACGCGTACTCGACGACGGAGGGCGTGCACCGCTGAGCCAGTCAGCCTGTGACCACGGCCGGTGCAACCTGGTCGAAACGTCAGGCACCAAAGGTATGTGGAATAACCGCGTTTAGCCCCGTTATTAACAAATATACTGACTTTCTAAGTTCAATTTTAGATCACTTATTTCTTTTCTCATGTCGTTTAAGGTGTCGGAGTTACAAATCTGAGATGATATGTTATCTAAGCTTGTTCCCAAGCGATCATCTGAATTCGAGGTATTCAAGGAACAGCTGCTGTCCAAATATTCACAGGATCTTGCTTTATGTAAGTTGCGGCGACGTATTGTTATATTTTGTACTTGATCCATATCGCTATTTTATTTATCTTAGAACAAATATAGCGGCCTCTGTTTTCAATTATTTATACTATTTGCTGTTTGAAGGTTCGTAAAAATGTTAGTTTAGTATGTTAAGTAATGTCAACCAATCTGAGTTACTTTGCAACAGATGGCGCTGTTCTCAATTCAATTCTGTAAATAGATTAATAATATTCATGATATCATTACATTATCCCCTCCATTGCAACCAATTCTATGATTTACTATGATTAGTAGTAACGATTTTAAATTATTGATCGTACTATTGGTAGTTATCGAAACACTCGTAACAGTTTTAAGGTCGAGTATTTCACCATTCATCAGTAGATGTCACCACTTGTGTTTCGAATACCAATTTTTTGTGAAAAAATTCAAACTTTTAACTGTTCATTTCGAGAGAAAAAGTTTTCACTACTAACAATTTGCAAAGGTTAAACTTTTGTTGCAGTTTAGGACTTACGATGGATCTTCTTGAAAGAATTATAGGTGATTCAAACCGTATTTGAAGTGATTTCCCTCTTATTTCTGAAGTTCTTGACAAAAATTCACCAGAAATTTTATTTGTTATTTATATCACTTTTAGCTTTCACTGCACCTAGATAACACTTGTGCTATAGAATCGCGATTTTCTTGATAAAATTTACTACTTCATTGGAGATTTGCATGTAATTACAAATTTTAAAACACAAATCTTTATGGAGCTGATGTTATTGTTGGCACTGGCGCCATCTCGTTCTATAAGACGATAATCCATCCAATCCGTTGCAACAACTATCATTAATAATATTAAAACTAGAAGAGACCATCGGTAATTTTACAGTAGGAACGGTTTCTTTTACAATTATGGTATTCTTACAATATGCTACGCAATTATAGGGGATGTTCAAGGTGCCTGTGCCAGATATGACAGTTTCTGAAAAGATGCTATCTGAACATTCAATGGTAAGCTTTGTAGGTTCAGATTGAACAAATATCCAGTTATTGTTGTTTAATTTATGCCAAATGTCAATGCTGCCATGAAGGAACCTGTATTGACAGTTTTCGGGAATGGAGGTCACTGCTTTAGTAATTATATCTATTTCACAATATTGGTTACCTGACACTGCATAAATTTCGGGCAATTTGCAAAGATACATATTGTAGGATATCTCTTTACAGCTATCCATATCTTTTATAAATGTAAATGAAGACTTATCTTTACTTAAAGCTAAGAACTGTTCAGTAGGCAAGATCAGGCTAAAAGAATTTGTTTTTTCTAAATCATAAGGAATAGGCAATGGAATACTCTTATATAAACTATATTCTAATACACTAACTAGAAGTATTCTGATTACAAATATTAATTTATCATCTAAATAGTAGCAAATTAACTCGGCAATATTAATTAATGTATGAATATTATTTAAGTCTAATTTAACAGGAAACTCCTTATATTTAGGCAATATTTTAAGATTATTTACAATGTCGTTATACAATTGGCGAGGCGTCAAAACAGATGGGTGTAGAGTGTTACTCTTAACAAACAGAATAGAGTTTAGTACATCTTCAATCCTGAAAGATAGAGCATATAGATTGGATTGAAGAATATTTATAACGTTGTCAAATCTTAACTTAAAGCTATTAACTGCTACAATTTTAGACATATTATTAAGTGACAATGTCAATTCATCTACAACGTCGTTCAATTTTGCCTGATTGAGATATATTTCATGAAGAGATTTATTTATATTAGATATAGCTGATTGAGAGACTATAATACTCTCTTTTACTGCGTCTGTAATTTTCTTCTCGTTTGTAGAAAGTCTTTGTATTGCGTTATTATAATTTTCAGCGTCATCCTCATCTAAAGTGCCAAATATGTGTCTAAAAACTACACCGATGCCAGAGATCCAAGCAGATCTTTTTGAAAGATTGTTGGAAATTATATGAGAAAACGAATTAAAATCGCGTAAAATGTCAGAATACAATGAATTTAAAGGCTCTAGTATGTTATGGCATTGTTTTTCATCTATTTCTTCACTTTTTATTAAAAAAATCACGAATATTTTCAATGTGGCTTTTAAATGCAGATATATCCAAAGGAATGACAACGTGAAATTGGTCATTTACTGATTTCACAGTGCCGACGGGATCGAAGAGTATACCAGGACCCTGGGTGATGTATTCAATGTATTGATTTTCGCTGGTTGCCATGATATAAGCGGCCTCCAGTCTGTAATCGTAATTCATAATAACTATGTTAATTAATTATTAAAAGTACCTAAGATTATTATACTAAATTATGATTATTATATTATAGCTAATATTTCTAGCCGTTCAAATGTGCTGGCTTTACTTCATCGAAATGATGCTTAATGTGACGTCTATTTATCAGAAGGGATAACGTGTTATTTCCATCAATTTCTACAATTTTGTACGGGCCCTTCCAAACCGGTGATAAAGCCTTTCGTAATCTCACGTGATTTTTCAAATAGACATAATCACCAACCTTGTACTGGACCGAGCGACGGCATATAATATGCCTCTGTCACCCCTTCGGGGATAACAGTGTTACTGATAGGCAAATAAAATCTTTTGATAAACACGTTTACAATTTATTCTTAACTGATACCCTACTATCCTTCAAAGTATTAAGGGTGGTAGCTTCATTCAATTTCAAGTTGACTTTTTATGGATTTACGAGGGTACACTATTACGCTGTCTCATACATTTAAATAAAAAACTGCATGTTAACGGATTTTTTTTTCTTAACTAACTAACTAACTAACTATCTTCACGCTGTATCCCTGACGGGGTAGTCAGAGAGGACAGATCGCCAGGCTTCGCGATCCATGCATACTTCTTTCGCTTCGTCGAGATTCATCAATCGCTTCATACACGCACGTCTGGGTATCCGAGTACTTTTGACCTTTCCGTTTTTTAACAATCTGCTCACGTGGTCTTCATATGTAAGTCTCGGCCTTCCCTGACTCCTTCTACCCTCTACTTTTGAACAATATATATTCTTCGTTAATCGTTCCTCACTCATTCGTTGGACGTGTCCAAACCAACGGAGCACGCCCTTTTCCAGCTTAACGCTGTCACTTTCATTCAAACCTGCCATATTGCGTATCACTTCGTTACGTATTCGGTCGGCCAAGGTAACGCCGCACAATTTTCGAAGTGATCGCATCTCCACAGCATTCAATTTACTTTCATGTATCTGCTGACATACCCAGGTTTCACTACCGTAAAGCAAAGTTGGCACTAGCACTGCGTTATGAATCGCCATTCGTGCTTCTTTTACGATGCTTTGTCGCTTTACTAACTGGGACAAAGCACCGTTAACTTTGTTTCCGGCAGCTACTCGCCGTTCTACATCCGAATCACATCTTCCATCTGCGCTAAACATACTTCCTAAATACACAATTTCATTCACTTGCTCTAGACGTTCCTGGTTTACCCTAATCTCGCATTTAGTTCTTACGTCACCTCTTTCAAATACTAGAACCTTAGTTTTACTTGCATTCATGCGGAGACCCTTACTTTCACACCCCTCTTTCATATTAGTGACTAATGCCTGTAGGTCGGCTTCTGATGAGGCCATGAGCACCGCATCATCAGCGTACAGCAGACAGTTTACTGTAAAGTCACCCAAATTCACACCCATATTAAAATCTTTCAACTTCTGCAGGCAACTGTCCAGATACATTATGAACAGCCAGGCGGACATGACACATCCCTGTTTGACGCCTGTACAGACATCAAAAAGAGGTGACACATCCCCCCCTACTCGCACGCAAGCCTTACAGTCCCTATAAAGCGACTGTATTGCCCGCAGTAGCGAGCCGTCCACACCATATCCTGGCAGCAAGTCCCACAGCGTTTCTCTCACAACGTTATCAAATGCTTTCTCTAGATCCACAAAAGCGCAGAAAACCTTCTGGCTAAGAGTCAGAAACTTTTCCGCGATCATGCGGAGAGAAAACACTTGATCCATGCAACCTCTTCCACGTCGGAATCCGCATTGAGCCTCCCATAAATACCTTTCAGACTTTTCTTGCATTCGTGCCGTTATAACCTTTGCATACACCTTACTAGCTAAGCTGACCAAGCTAATCGCCCTGTAGCTGGAGCAGTTTAGGCGCGAGCCTTTCCCTTTGTAAATAGGTACTACAACTGCTACTCGCCAGTCATCTGGGACCTCACCCGTCCGCCAGCACAAGTTGCATAACAGACATAGTGTGTCCCAGACACGCGACCCACCGTACTTGATCATCTCAGCAGTAACTCTGTCTTTTCCCGCAGCCTTACCACATTTCATACTTCTTATCGGTTGGTCTATTTCTTTCATACTAATGACTTCAATGACATCGGGATCCGGAGCATCGAAGTGAGCTCCACTTCCCGATGTGGCATCTTTGTCTTTTCTTGCATACATCTTTCCATAATATTCACTCCATCTCTGCAGGACGTCACTTTGGTCTGTTAGGACGTCATTGTTAACACTAAGCACTTTATTAATACTGCAGATTGCCGAACAACTCCGGGTCTTGCCTACCTCTTTCCAGAAGAGCTTGGCATTATCCCGGAAATTGGACGACAACCTTTCATCCGCTTTCATTCTGCACCTTTCACGAGCTTCTTCTATCAGTGCCTTCGTGTTAACTTTCTGCAGCTTGTATCTCTCTTTCATATTAAAATCATTCCGCGAGGCTAAGTAGTCTAGCCATGCTTTCTTCTTCATTCGAACTGCTTCTTTCACTTCCTCATTCCACCATGCATCACGCTTATTACTACTGCCTCTTTTCGTTTCTCCACACACTTCCACAGCGGCATTTATCATACTGTCCCTAAGGTTCTGCCATACACTTTCCACATTCTCACTGCTTACATTGACGTCGTCAAGCTTTTCGGCTACCCTTTCATTATATTTATCCCTAATGGATGCATCCTGCAGCTTCCAGCTTTTAATGCTAATAGTTGGCCCAGGTTCAGGACACTCGGTACGATGACGCCAACCCGCGAACAGACCCCTAATCCTAGTTATGACTAGGTAGTGGTCTGATCCCAGCTCAGCGCCTCGATAAACCCTCGTGTCCATCACCTGTTTACGGAGCTGACTATCCATTAGGAATAGATCTATCATGCTTCTCTTTGACTTACATCTCCTCGTATACATATGAATTTGTTTGTGGTTGAACATTGTGTTCGCCACAAACAAATCCTTTTCCTTACAAAATGCCAGTATTAGCTTGCCAGCGTCGTTCACCCTTTTATCCCCATACTTCCCGAGTACCGACTCAAAACCATCGCGAGCGGTACCCACCCATCCATTCAAGTCTCCACATACTATAAGTCTTTCATTTCCTTCTATCACATTTAGAGCTTCTCTCATACTCTCCCAGAAGTCCTCTAGCTCACTCGCGTTCGACGAAGATACTGGCGCGTAAGCAGCTACCAGGAAAATCTTCGTCAAACCAAGTTTTACACGGATCCAGAGGATTCTAGGACCTACCAGTTTGTACTCATACATACCGGAGGCCAATCGCGAGGACAGCAAAATTCCAACCCCCCGACTGCCATGCTCGCTCTCTGGTACTCCAGACCAAAGCGCGAGCATCCCACCCGTGAGCTCCAAGACTTCGCTGCCCTTGCGCTTGGTCTCTGTCAAGCACACTGCATCTAACTTTCTCTCATTCATAACATCCATCAACTCATTCATCTTATCTGTCATTCCTCCCCTAACATTCCACGCAGCTACCCTGCACTCCATCCTCCACTTTCCGCCGTGTCGGGCCGCGCGTGTCGGGTGGCGGTCCCCTACGCCGCTCTGGCACACACTTTTCGCACCAGCGGGGACGAACTGGTGCGCGTCGCCTCGGGGGCACGCCCTAGCAGTAATCGCCCTGGTGGCACTCGTGTTGGAGTAGAATTGCAGCCGTAGCTGGCAGGGATGGCGACGTGCACGCTTCTACTCTTCATCCCTTCTTCATTTTTTTTTCTTGCACCGAATTTATTCGGTTGCAGTCAACTATCGCATTTTTGCATAAAGTTATTCGGTTGCATTCAACTACCGCGTTTTGTTCATAGTTACTCATGACAATACATAGTTACTTATGTACCGTTCATTTAAATCCAGTGACGGCATGTTTTAAATGATAAGATTTTTTTGTTTTTTTTATTAAATAAAAATAAATAAATAAATATCCATCACGCCTTATCCCCGAAGGGGTGGCAGAGGCATATTATATGCCAACTTTTCACCGTGTGGATTCCTGTCCCACGTAATAGGTGGTGAGCCCATTGCCGTGTTGAAAATAGACAGACGCAGGTTGTGGCTACCTGCTGTTGAAATTTTTAAGCCGCCCATAAGGCCTTCAACCAGGCTTAACGACTGCCATTTTACTGGCAACCGGGACCAACAGCTTAACGTGCCTTCCGAAGCACGGAAACGCTCGCAAATGTAAATGCCACAAAGTGGTCACCCATCCGAGTACCAGCCATAGTGAAAGTGGCGTAACTCAGTGATCGTTTACAGAACACTGAGACCGCGGGGCCACGAGCGCTTCTTTACAGAACACTGAGACCGCGGGGCCACGAGCGCTTTTTTTTATTCTAGTGTACGATATTTGTGTCAAATTAAAGTAATTGCTGAAAATTACTTTAATTTGACGTGATGTTACCTACTTCTCGCATGACCTTATACCCCAGCAGCCCACACGTTATGTCCATAAAAATATTTAACCAACTTCCAGAATCTATAAAAACGGAAGCCAGTACTAAATTATTCTTAAATAAAATAAAAAAACATGCTCATTGAAAAAGTATATTATGATATTACCGAATACTTAAATGATAAAGAAATAAATCAATACTTCTTAGAAATTCAATAATAATAATAAATTCAATAATAATCATAAATACAATAATAATAATAAATTCAATAATAATCATAAATTCAATAATACATTTAATAATTTTAATAATTATAATAAATTTCATGGATTTAATAATAAAAATTCAATACTTAATTATAATAAATAAATAATAACGACTTTTTTTATGTGGATTGTCAATAAATAGAAACTGTGAACTACTAACCAAAGAAATAAATAAAATATTATCAAGTATCGAATACATGCAATAATTTAGAAAAATAAGTAAATCGTATTGTCTTGTATTATTAATTATATCTTATACATAGACGATGCTTCCTCCTCCCTTCTACGTTGCCGTGCCCGACAGGACTAATTATATATTTTATAACAACTGTAATCACCTTATGGAGCGCAATAAATGAATATGAATATGAATATGAAAATTATTTAAAATATTAAAGACACTGTTTGCAAATCCGTTCATAAATTATTGACTTCAAGTCTATCAATATTATCAAGTTTCAGTTTGACTATCAAAATGACAAATAATATTTTATTTATTAATATTTCTTGAACTTAAACTTATTTAAAATTTGTTGAACTTAATACTTCTCTCACTTCGATAGTAGTGTTTACACTTTTGGTATGTGCATACCAAAAGTATTTAATTTATTGCAGCCGTTTGGGAAGCGGTTAAATTACAAAACAGTAATATGATTCAAGTAAATTTAAATAACAATTTTAATTGCATTGGTATAAATTTAATAATTAATTAAGTAAATTTATTTATTATTTGTATATTAATGACTGACTGCCTCGGTGGCGTTGTAGTAGTGTATACGACTGCTGCGACTGAGGTCCAGAGTTCGATTGCCGGTCGGAAAAAAAGTTTGTGTGACCCACAAATGTTTGTTTCGGTGTTTGGGTGTTTCCTATGTACAATATGTATGTATTTAGAAATATACAAGTATGTTTATCAGTCGTCTAGATCCCATAACACAAGTTTATTATTAGCTTACTTTAGGCTAACGGCGCTGTGTAAAATAAAGAAATAAGGCCATTGTATGTCCCACATTATTAAAAAAAAAACTTACTTTAAGAGAATGCTTCAAGACGAACCAAGAACTTAAAAGGCTCATTCAAAAGTGAATCGTTGCTGTGTTGGGGAGTACAATCAAATAATCTGAGTACTTCCTTGCTAAACAGAGGTCCAAAATAACTGGAAAATCTTCAGAAGACTATAAATAAATCTAAGTAAACTTTACCACCCAAATTTTAATTAGGCATATTTAATGTACAATGCTTCCTTTTGAGGCGATCGTGCAAACACACAATCTACACGTAATTAATTTTATGAAATGTTTATTAAATATGGAAACTCAAACGATTTGTTTTAATTGTGATAAATTAAAATATTTGAATTATAAAAATAATAAAGATTACTGCAGATATTTTCTAATCTATATCTTCTATATTTATAAAATTACGGATCTATCACCACCCAGCCGAAGCCCTAATACCGAACTTTAAATTTATGAAGGGTAAGCTTTTATAATGTAGGCACCCACTATGAGAGGTTTTTCCGAAATTCTACCGCTTTAGGAGTAAAATAAGGGATAATAGGGTATAAAAGTTCTTCATTTTCAGAGTTAGAGTCATGAAATTACGTGCACTTATTCTTGATAACAAACGATTGGACACGTGTATCGCGGTTTGCAAATTGTACCTACAAAGGTATAAAATAAAGGCTGTCCTTATTAATAAAATTGCTGGATGAATCCTTCTCATTATCAACGCCCAGCCGAAGCCCTTAGACTAACAAACTTAAAAAAATAAGGGTAAGCTACGCTTATAATGTAGGCTAAGAATGGACTTTTGAAAATTCCACCAGGGGGTAAAATAAGGGATGAACAGTAGTACAACAGTGCGTCATTCTTAAAGTTAGAGACATTAAATTACGTATACGTATACCAGATTACAAATAAATGGACGCGTGTTTAGCGGTTTTGTATAATTTTACCTGTAAAGGGTCAAAGGTTAGGGGATGAAGATTAGAAGCGTGCACGTCGCCATCCCTGCCAGCTACGGCTGCAATTCTACTCCAACACGAGTACCACCAGGACGAATGATGCTAGGGCGTGCCCCCGAGGCGACGCGCACCAGTTCGTCCCCGCTGGTGCGAAAAGTGTGTGCCAGAGCGGTGTAGGTGACCGCCACCCTACACGCGCGGCCCGACACGGCGGGAAGTGGAGGATGGAGTGTAGGGTAGCTGCGTGGAATGTTAGGGGAGGAATGACAGATAAGATGAATGAGTTGATGGATGTTATGAATGAGAGAAAGTTAGATGCAGTTTGCTTGACAGAGACCAAGCGCAAGGGCAGCGAAGTCTTGGAGCTCACGGGTGGGATGCTCGCGCTTTGGTCTGGAGTACCAGAGAGCGAGCATGGCAGTCGGGGGGTTGGAATTTTGCTGTCCTCGCGATTGGCCTCCGGTATGTATGAGTACAAACTGGTAGGTCCTAGAATCCTCTGGATCCGTTTAAAACTTGGTTTGACGAAGATTTTCCTGGTAACTGCTTACGCGCCAGTATCTTCGTCGAACGCGAGTGAGCTAGAGGACTTCTGGGAGAGTATGAGAGAAGCTCTAAATGTGATAGAAGGAAATGAAAGACTTATAGTATGTGGAGACTTGAATGGATGGGTGGGTACCGCTCGCGATGGTTTTGAGTCGGTACTCGGGAAGTATGGGGATAAAAGGGTGAACGACGCTGGCAAGCTAATACTGGCATTTTGTAAGGAAAAGGATTTGTTTGTGGCGAACACAATGTTCAACCACAAACAAATTCATATGTATACGAGGAGATGTAAGTCAAAGAGAAGCATGATAGATCTATTCCTAATGGATAGCCGACTTATAGCATCAAAAGCTGGAAGCTGCAGGATGCATCCATTAGGGATAAATATAATGAAAGGGTAGCCGAAAAGCTTGGCGACGTCAATGTAAGCAGTGAGAATGTGGAAAGTGTATGGCAGAACCTTAGGGACAGTATGATAAATGCCGCTGTGGAAGTGTGTGGAGAAATGAAAAGAGGCAGTAGTAATAAGCGTGATGCATGGTGGAATGAGGAAGTGAAAGAAGCAGTTCGAATGAAAAAGAAAGCATGGCTAGACTACTTAGCCTCGCGGAATGATTTTAATATGAAAGAGAGATACAAGCTGCAGAAAGTTAACACGAAGGCACTGATAGAAGAAGCTTGTGAAAGGTGCAGAATGAAAGCGGATGAAAGGTTGTCGTCCAATTTCCGGGATAATGCCAAGCTCTTCTGGAAAGAGGTAGGCAAGACCCGGAGTTGTTCGGCAATCTGCAGTATGAATAAAGTGCTTAGAGTTAACAATGACGTCCTAACAGACTAAAGTCACGTCCTGCAGAGATGGAGTGAATATTATGGAAAGATGTATGCAAGAAAAGACAGAGATGCCTCATCGGGAAGTGGAGCTCACTTCGATGCTCCGGATCCCGATGTCATTGAAGTCATTAGTATGAAAGAAATAGAACAATCGATAAGAAGTATGAAATAAATATTGATATAAATATTGTGGGACACTTGTCACACAGCGTCATCTAGACCAAAGTTATTAAATGTGGTAAGGCTGCGGGAAAAGACAGAGTTACTGCTGAGATGATCAAGTACGGTGGGTCGCGTGTCTGGGACACACTATGTCTGTTATTCAACTTGTGCTGGTGGACGGGTGTGGTCCCAGATGACTGGCGAGTAGCAGTTGTAGTACCTATTTACAAAGGGAAAGGCTCGCGCCTAAACTGCTCCAGCTACAGGGCGATCACCTTGGTCAGCTTAGCTAGTAAGGTGTATGCAAAGGTAATAACGGCACGAATGCAAGAAAAGTCTGAAAGGTATTTATGGGAGGCTCAATGCGGATTCCGACGTGGAAGAGGTTGCATGGATCAAGTGTTTTCCCTCCGCATGATCGCGGAAAAGTTTCTGGCTCTTAGCCAGAAGGTATTCTGCGCTTTTGTGGATCTAGAGAAAGCATTTGATAACGTTGTGAGAGAAACGCTGTGGGACTTGCTGCCAGGATATGGTGTAGACGGCTCGCTACTGCGGGCAATATAGTCGCTTTATAGGGACTGTAAGGCTTGCGTGCGAGTAGGGGGGGATGTGTCACCTCTTTTTGATGTCTGTACAGGCGTCAAACAGGGATGTGTCATGTCCGCCTGGCTGTTCATAGTGTATCTGCACAGTTGCCTGCAGAAGTTGAAAGATTTTAATATGGGTGTGAATTTGGGTGACTTTACAGTAAACTGTCTGCTGTACGCTGATGATGCGGTGCTCATGGCCTCATCAGAAGCCGACCTACAGGCATTAGTCACTAATATGAAAGAGGGGTGTGAAAGTAAGGGTCTCTGCTTGAATGAAAGTAAAACTAAGGTTCTAGTATTTGAAAGAGGTGACGTAAGAACTAAATGCGAGATTATTGTAAACCAGGAACGTCTAGAGCAAGTGAATGAAATTGTGTATTTAGGAAGTATGTTTAGCGCGGATGGAAGATGTGATTCGGATGTAGAACGGCGAGTAGCTGCCGGAAACAAAGTTAACGGTGCTTTGTCCCAGTTAGTAAAGCGACAAAGCATCGTAAAAGAAGCACGAATGGCGATTCATAACGCAGTGCTAGTGCCAACTTTGCTTTACGGTAGTGAAACCTGGGTATGTCAGCAGATGCATGAAAGTAAATTGAATGCTGTGGAGATGCGATCACTTCGAAAATTGTGCGGCGTTACCTTGGCCGACCGAATACGTAACGAAGTGATACGCAATATGGCAGGTTTGAATGAAAGTGTCAGCGTTAAGCTGGAAAAGGGCGTGCTCCGTTGGTTTGGACACGTCCAACGAATGAGTGAGGAACGATTGACGAAGAATATATATTGTTCAAAAGTAGAGGGTAGAAGGAGTCAGGGAAGGCCGAGACTTACATATGAAGACCACGTGAGCAGATTGCTCAAAAACGGAAAGGTCAAAAGTACTCGGATACCCAGACGTGCGTGTATGAAGCGATTGGTGAATCTCGAAGAAGCGAAAGAAGTATGCATGGATCGCGAAGCCTGGCGATCTGTCCTCTTTGACTACCCCGTCAGGGATACAGCGTGAAGATAGTTAGTTAGTTTTAGTTGTAAAGGGTCACAAATAGAGGTTTTGTTATTTATATGGGAGATTCTTCAATTTTAAAGAAACCAACACTATCATTCCTATACCTACCTAATTAAAAATAAATAAACACGTGTTTCAGGATGTTACAAAATTCAACCCTCAATATAAAAAGTGAGTAAAATTGGGTACAACCCTAGTTAATATGAAGAAATTGACATTTTTTAAAAATAACTAAACTTAAGTATTTCAGGATCTCCCAAAATTCTAAAATTAAAGGTGTTAAATACGGGATCAAGTTTGTATGAAAGTATTTGAAAACTCATAAGTCCATAAAATTTATAATACCTAAAATAACCGATATTTAATTGATTGAACCTAAAAAAATACGCCTCCTTTATTTCATGTCTAAAATTGCCTTCAAATCGGTTGAAACTTGTCTACTGTTCAATATTCAAGATTTTTTCACAAAAAAACTATGATAGACTGAACCAGATTTCGCAAACATAGTAAAATAAAAAGTGCATGACTAAATTAATGTACACATTAATTGAGACTACAAAGTTATGAATGTTCAAATAATGCTTAATTATTGCTTAAGCAAAGTTTTATTTCACAGACGAATATTGAACCACCCCATTCCACGGGACTTCCCCCTCCGGGCCCCTTACTCCTTAGCGGACTTTATCCCTGATTGAACTGGTTTACCCATATTTTTATAGAGCCTTCTTTTGGGTCTTCTCGACAACCTTTTTTATATTTAGAGACCACTGGCAGCACTTAGCGGCCTCTCATCTTTTTGGTAGGGCCCTTTCTCTTTTATCTTGGTGTGTACTGTGACGCCTTTCTGGAGTCAACAGTAACAGGAGTACGAGCTGTGGGCTTGCAACTGTCCGCTACTGGATTGCGCTGCTAGTCCACGCCTACTCCTGTGCTAGGGACGTGGAATACACCGGTTTGTAAATGCAAACACCAATATGAAATATACGAAATTCATTATTTAGGTTTATCGCGTATTTTTACGTTGCACAGAACTTTAATATTCGGATCACAAGCGCGACTGCAAATTTAATGCAGTATCTAAACCGGAAATGCTGAAAGCGGGACATGGCGTGGTAGCTTGCCAGCTGTACCGTCTTTTTAATCTTTGCTGGAGGAATGGCAGCATGCCAGGAGATTCGTGCAAGGCTGTCATCGTGCCGCTTTACAAAGAAAAAGGGTCACAGCAAGAGTGCAAAAACTACCGCGGCATAAGCTTGCTCAGCATCGTCGGCAAATTGTATGCAAAAGTTTTGATAAAAAGAGTGATGAATGAAACTGAAGGAAAAATGTAGGATGTACAAGCAGGATTTATGAAAGGAAGAGGATGCACGGATCAGGTCTTTTCCTTACGATGCATAGCCGAAAAATATTTGGCAAAATGTCAAACGGTCTATTGCATATTTGTAGACTTGGAAAAGGCCTATGACCATGAGGGATGAACTATGGACCACACTGGCCAAGTATGGAGTAAGCAGTCACTTGATACGAGCACTGAAATCTCTCTATGAGGACTCTAGTGCTTGTGTCAGGATCAACGGAGCTTGCACAGACTTTTTTCACATTGAAAAAGGTGTGAGACAGGGTTGTGTAGCGTCACCGGCGGCGTCAAAGTAAGACAAACGTAATGGTTTTTGAAAGAGAGTAAAATATGACAGATTGCTCGATTATTGTGGAAGGAAAACGAGTGGAACAGGTGAAAGAATTTGTATATTTAGGTTCAAAATTTGTGAGAGATGGAAAGTGTGATTGTGACATTGAACGAAGAGTTTTGGCTGGAAATCAAGTGAATGGAGCCATGCACGCCTTTAGGAGCAGTCAGAACGTGTCTGAGAAGGCGAGACTGGCTGTGCATAGAGGAGTACTTGTTCCTACACTCATGTATGGTAGTGAAAGTTGGGTGTGGCAGAAGAAGCATATAAGTAAAATTAATGCAGTGAAAATGAGAAGTCTGCGGAGTATAGCTGGAGTGAAATTGATGGACAAAGAAAGGAACAGTGTGATAAGGGAACATTGCGGTATGGTAGAAGAAGTAGTGACTAAAATAGAAAAAGGTATGCTTAGATGGTTCGGACACGTGGAGAGGATGGATGAAAGTAGACTAACGAAACAGATTTATCAGAAGAGAGTGAATGGGCAAACTGGTAAGGGGCGACCTCGACGTACATATGTCAATCAAATAGAAAACATTTTGGAAAAAGGTCTGGTCAAGAGTACCCTTAACCGGCGTGTGTGTATGAAAACACTTATGAAAGTGGAAGAAGCGAAAGTTGTATGCCAGGATCGTAGCAAGTGGAAAGCCATAGTCTCTGCCTACCCCGATGGGAGACAGGCGTGACGATATGTATGTATGTAAACCGGATTTTTATTGGTGGCGATCAGCAGCGAAGCCATCACCACGGAGCTCCTTCCATCCAATCTTCGAAAAAGTGACATCAGCCTATCTATCTTTTATTTTCCGTTCTTTATTTTCAAACAATAATTGTTTATTTGCTTAATGGCTATCGCTGCGACCAGCCAGCACGCTTGGTCCCATACCGTGATATACGTCCTCCATGCATAATATGCGTTGCGTTTTTGAGAGTGTTGCCACTAATAGGCCTGCCACTAATAACCCTCCAAAATGGAATGAGTTGATACACATTGTTGAAGGTTTCTCCAGCCTATTGGTAAAGGAGGCATATATTTCTCATGTCCAAGAAGTGGGACCCCTCGTGGTAAAGCCCTGCACCCTCTTTGGTGGGGGCCTGACTTAGAATTCCACCTTGGAACTTTACATTTACCCAGGTGATATTGTGAAGATTAGAAAGACAAAGAAAAATAGTTTAAGAATGCGAAGGCATTATCACCTTAGGCCATATATTCAAAAGGCGAATCCACCTTTAAATTGTTTAAAGCATATTTAACTCGACATTCTCAATTTGGATATCAGGGCTAACTCATATTATCGTTCCTTTTACATCTTAAAGGTCACACAACGCTCTTATAAGTTTTGTTAGAACTTTTAGTTCCTAATAGTTGGCGTTATTTATGTTAAACCACTTACGTGTTTGGGGTACCTGACGATTGAGTAGGAGTAGGCGGAGATTTATTTTTATTGATTCCTTTTTATTGACATTGTGTATTCATTTTATTTAGTCATTCTTCTGGTTACAATCTGATTCATGTGACTTACCATTCGGTGCAACTATTACAAAACATCTGCTTGTATTTAAATACACGAAATTTGAAACTGATTAATGAAGCTGTATTTCTTTCTTTAAACTGAATTTCTAGTGTTTGTGTGGACTTTTTTAATAATAATAAATTTTGTTTTATTTTATCTCATACAAAATTATTATATTACACTTTGTTTAGGTACATTTATAGCATTTGTATTTATGTGAGTGACTGGTATCTGTACTAGGAGACCTGCGTAACATATGGTCCAGAAAGAAACAAACGCATAATTTGGAGGAAAGTATATCTATGTAAAAAATGTTGAAGACATTTCGTTATTCAAGAACCTCACCGGAAAAGTCAGTCACTCTAAATAAATTGCAGGGGAAAACTAATACCACCAGTTCCAATGCTCAAATGTTGTCGATGAGTATTGTTACTGAGAATAGTAAAGAAGGATAATATTGTTTAGAATGAAGAGATCTACGGGGGCCAGATCAAACAGTAAAGAGAGAAGTTTTCGGAAAGCGCGCCAGGCGCACTCTGGCTGTCCGGTTCGGAAGACTCTGGCGATACTTCGTGGCTTTCGTGATGCACTCGCTGTATAATGGTGTTCCAGGAGTGCCGTCTAGCGTCCGCTCTCTTGTGCACTAGGAGGCAAAAAGAGTAAGAAGCACCCCTGCTTCCAGTAGAGTAGGTCAGTATAACTTAAAAAATCAAATGTCATTAACAGATTATATAAAATAAATTATAAAAGACGGGGCCCAACCACAACGGGTCGGGGATTTAGTTGTAGCAGTCATTTCCACTGATGATAGATCAGATGGCAGTTACTTTCATTAATATCGTAATAAAAATCATAGCTGCCACCAGCTGCTTCTCAAAACCATGGTTCAAAAATGAGAAAACCATACATGGAGGAAGAGCTTTATAACAGATTAGCATAATAACCGTTTTATACTACTAAGGTAGCAGACAAGCTTACGGCCCACCTGATCGAAAACATTTTCGAAGTCAGTTACTCTAACCGCCGACCCTATTGTCATGTAGAAATTAACTGTGACATAATGTGCCCCTGGGGTAAACGCTATAGAAAGTATCCAGGAACTCTGAAATAATGTACGAATTAGAGCGCGTTTCACACAGGAAGCTGTTCTCGAGATTTTAAAAATAATCTGGGCTTTTGCTAGGTTATTTCTATAGTTCACGGTGTACGCTCATCATCACTACATATTATAAAACAAAGTCGTTTTAGTCGTCGCTGTCTGTCTCTATGTATGCTTAGATCTTTAAAACTACGCAATGAATTTCGATGCAGTTTTTTTAATAGTTGTAGTGATTCTCATAGAAGGTTTTTATGTATAATTTGTTAAGTTTTTGCATACATTAACTTAATTATATATGTTGGGGGTGTCGGAAAAAATGAGCCATTTGGGAGCTTTTAACGAAAACGCTGCCTAAACCCTTTGAGATATAACAAAATAATGTTTTGTGGAATTATGTATCTAATATAGGTCTACAAAAAAAGTCCGCGACGGTATATGTATATCTCTTATGGATACCGTACTATATCCATTTTTATACTTAAAAAAAACAGCAATTATAAAGCAGTAGTTTGAAGGCTATTTACACAAATATATTATTAGTCCTTATCATTTTTAATACGTTAGTTGGCTTCAGCATTTTATGAAGATAATTTTTGCCCTTTACACATTTCAAATTAAATAAACATCTTTGGAGATATGTCGAAATCAAAAGAAAAAATGCAACGAAATTAATTTCGTGTAACCAAATTCGACCGGGCCGTGCGAGCGTAGGTACTTGAGAGCGGAGGAGTATGTAATCAATTAATTTGAAAAATGTTTATACATTACTAGCTGTCCCGCCCGGCTTCGCCCGTGACATACTTCGAACCCCGTGGCACCCATTTAACCCCGTTGTTTAATAATTTCACATTTACAATAATGTATGAACATTTTCCAAATTCATTGATTACTTCTCCGCTCTCCAGTACCTAGGTACCTACCTACTTCGCCCGCACGGCCCCGTCGAATGAAATTAATTTCTTTGCGCTTTATTTTGAATTTTCGATAACTCGTAAGATATTCATTTAATTTGCAAGGTGTAAAGGGACAAAATAATTTTCATAAAATGCTAATGCCAACTAATGTAGTAAAAATGATAAGGATTAATAGCATATTTGTGTAAATAGCCTTCAAACCGCTTTATAATTGCTGTTTTTTTGAAGTATTAAAATGGATATATTACGAGTATGTTATTCTTATGAGATAGACATATGTCGTCGCGGACTTTTTTGTAGACCTTTATTAGATACACAATTGCACCATACATTATTTTGATATATCTCAAAGGGTTTAGGCAGCGTTTTTGTTGAAAGCTCCCAGCCGGCTTATTTTTTCCGACATCCCCAACAAATATCGTTATAGTTTGGTCAATATATACAAAAACTTAACAAATTATACATAAAAACCTTCTATGAGAATCACTCTAACTATTAAAAAAAGCCGTATCGTAATCCGTTGCATAGTTTTAAAGATCTAAGCATACATAGCGAGAGACAGCGAAAAGCGACTTTGTTTTATAATATGTAGTGATTGTGAAATTAGTAAACGACGGGATTAAATGGGTGCCACGGGGTTCGAAGTATGTCACGGGCGAAGCCGGGCGGGACAGCTAATATTCATATAAATAATTTTAAAGGTAATTAATTCAAATCATACAAGCTAACACTAATTTGAATTAAGGATATTATATAAATGGCGAATAGCAGTTGTAGTACCTATCTATAAAAGGAAAGGCTCTCGCCTAAACTGCTCCAGCTACAGAGCGATCAGCTTGATAAGCAATGTTTTTATACTAAAGTGTGCCCGCCGTTCCTTCCACACACGTAGTCTTTAATTATCCGACTGGAACATTTTACCAGATAAACTATTCATCGAAATCCAGACGGTCGTTTTTGAGTGATTGAGTAATAAATGAATTATACTTCCTCGACTATTTTATCTACTAGTGGTTCTGTGAACCGTATACATCGGAGTAAATTGAGGAAAAAGGCTAAAAATTTTTTTGGTTAATATGTTAATTGTTATTAGTAGAATGCATGTATGGCTTTTTTGTTGCGCACCCATCATGGTTATGCGGTTTGTAGTTATTGCGGTAGTGGACTGTATTATGCGGGGGGACAAAGAAGTAATCCTAGGAACATGTAAAATAGGAAAATAAGGTGACTCACCCTTGCCTCAGCTATGCACGCGCTTGATGGGGTGCGTATCACCGCTCCTTGCAGGGCTGGCCAGCACCTACCTTTTCTATTCCCAAAATATATCTTCTCGATCCTTGGTAATGATAGGTCTTCTCGGAGACGCGGTGGCGGAAATTCATAAAGCGGCGCGGCGCGGCGCGATACGTCTCGATCGACGTAGGTTATAAATCGAAGTGCGTTGTCAAAAAAGTATCTTGACATGCGGGTGTGCCAGTAGCGCGCGGTGCGAGATTATGTCCTTTCCCGCTCGTGGCTGTAGACGTCGAGTGAGTGGGAGTAGGACAGCGGTATATTAGGGCTAGGAATGTAGTAGGACACATAATACGTTTAAATAAAAAGGTCCAACCTTCAACAACGTAGAAACGGCCTAAACATCCTCCCGGCCTTGATAATACGTAGTATTATCAAAGAAAGCGGTAAGAGAAAGCGATAAGAGAAAGCGGTAATTATTAGATTACATTAAACCATTTAAGGTAACATATGAAACACAAATTAACATTACTATACCTACCTATATTATACTAAATTTAATATTATCCAAATAATACTACTGTGTAGGCGTAACGTCATCCTGATGTATCAGAACGATAGTACCCAATTTAACATTGTCTGTATTAGTACACCATTTCTGTCGTAACTGCAAAGAGTTAAGATATTCTAAACGCCATCGCTTCCAGTAGCTATTCACCATTTGATCGAGCAACGCCTTGCGGTAAAGTAAGGGTTTAGTTTCTCCGGAAAGAGGTGCGGTAGGTAGATAAGTCAAAGGAGAAGCCATAATGAAATGCGCGGGAGTAAGAGGCTCCGGATAAGGGTCCTCGGACAAAATACAAAGCGGTCTAGAATTTAAAATAGTTTCAATCTGTGTCAAAACTGTCAAAAGCTCTTCGTAGGTGAGTAACTGAGTAACATTCAATGCGATGATCAGTAAGGAGATCATTTATCTGAGACTTAGCTCCAACGAAATTCGTTCCGTTATCGGAATACATATGTAAAACAGGACCACGCCTGGATATGAAACGTTTAAATGCGGAAATAAATGTTTCGGAAGATAGATCAGTAGCAAGTTCAATATGAACTGCTTTGGTTACTAAGCAGATAAACAAACAAATATAAGATTTCTGACTTCTCTGCCCGCGACGTCGGCATGGAGTTATACTTATAGGGCCAGCGTAGTCTACGCCCGTATGAACAAATGCTTTAGTTTCCTGCACGCGGTATGAAGGTAAGTCAGCCATTTTGGTCTCAAGAGGAGACGGAAAACGGACACAATCCAATACTTTTGACGCAACAAAGAACTCAAAACATTGGCTCCTGTATGACAATGTAAGCGGTGAAAATAATCTATTAAGAGGTGAGTAATATGATCATGCTTAGGCAGTAACACGGGATGCTGAGCTTCGTATGGCAGGTTACTGTTGGAAAGTCTACCTCCTACTCTTATGATTCCGTGTTTATCAATAAATAAATCAAGTCTTTTGAGCGGTGAAGAAATAGACTTATTAGCTTTTAAATCTCTAAATAATTGAGTAAAACAAAAACTCTGAACTGAGCGGATTAAGTATCTTTCAGCTATGGTGAGCTGAGAAGCGGTAATGCGGTCACTGCGCGGTAATCTTTGCAAATATTAGAATATAGGAAATAATGTGGAGAATTTTACTCCAAGAAGAGTATTTTCGACTGAGGTCAAAAATAAAATCAGGAGTAGCGGTATTAGTAGAAGAGGAACAAACGAGAGTTTTGCTTTTAAATTCAGGCAAAGTTTCACAAGTCTCCGGGATAAATGGTGTAATATGCCAATTACATATCGGAGTGGACAGCCATGATGGGCCATGCCACCATAGCGGGTGAGACAATAATTGTTCAGGTAAATTACCTCGCGATAAGCAGTCACTGGGATTTTCTTTCCCGCTGACGTGATAGAAATAATGCGGATGGAGGTTTTCCTGATATTTCGCAATGCGGTTACTAACATAAATATCCCATCTATGCGGTAGGGAACTAATCCATGAAAGCGCTATTTTTGAATCAGAAAAGGCAAATATATTTTCAATTTTTGTACGAGCACTAAAAGTTACATTTATTAGCCGTACCAATCTTGACATAAGAACTGCGGCGCATAATTCAAGCCTCGCCAATGAGACAACTTTTACTGGGGCAACTTTGGACTTTGCACATATTAAATTTACATGAATATTACCAATACTGTCCGTTACGTGAAGGTACACAACACAACCGTATGCTTTCATGCTAGCATCTAAAAATGCCACAATATTGATACGACTACCATTTGTTACACCTAAATGACGCGGTATTTTACACTCGGTAAGACGAGGTAACTGATCGTTGAAATTTTGAAATAGTGAAAGTATATGATCGGGCAAAGGTTCGTCCCAACCAACCTTGAGTAACCAAAGTTCTTTAATTAAGAGTTTCGCGAATAATATGACGGGCGCCGTGAACCCCAGTACGTCCCACAGACGTGCGATGCTAGATAGAATGGTTCGTTTAGTAAAGGTTTCCTTTATAGGAAAAGCGGAAAAGGTAAACATATCTTGAGCGGGAAGCCATCTAAGGCCCAAAACTTTCGTATTTTCATGATCAGAAAATTCAATAGAAGCTCGATTTGTTTGCGGTACAGAGGCTAGCACTTCAGGTGAGTTACTAGTCCATTTAGTTAAGTCAAAACTCCCGGCTCTGAATAAGTCGATGAGTTCTCGCGAAAGGGATTTAGCCTCTTCTACCGAAGGGACAGAAGTAGTTAAATCATCCATATATAGTTCATGAGATGCAACAGCGGCAGCGCGCGGAAAGCGGTCCTGTTCATCCAGGGCTAATTGTCGCACGGTGCGCATGGCTAAAAAAGGGCTACATTTCTCGCCGAACGCCACACAATTGAATTGAAACTCGCGTATAGGTTGCGACGGATCAAAGCGATATAATATTTTTTTGATATTTGCGATGCTCAGGTATGACACGAATCCTCAGGTACATTTGCTTTATGTCAGCGATCAAAGCTATTTCGAATAGGCGGAAATTAAGTAATAGAACAAAAATATTAGCTTGAAGGTTAGGCCCTGAATGAACAATATCGTTAAGTGAAATACCATTGTGGCATTTAGCACTAGCGTCGAGTACCACACGAACCTTCGTAGTTTTCTTGTCACGTCGCACAACGGCGTGATGCGGTATATAATATCCCTGGGAATAGCCTTCGCTGTCAGGCGGGACCTCCGAGAGATATTCCTTATCTATATAGTCTTGTACGACCTCGTTATAACTGGCTCTTAGCTCCGGGTCCTGTAGCTTGCGCTCTAACGATAGCAGTCGACGGACGGCCAAGGAGCGAGAGTCACCCAACTCGGACGGATCTCGACAGAAAGGCAAAGCGGTGCAATATCTACCAGTGGAGTCACGTGACACTGTTGAGGTATACATATCCTCGCACTGGCTTTCCTCCGGGCTAAGAAACCCTTTGGATGGCATTTCCTCCATTTCCCAAAATTTATTCAAAGTTTTATCGAGATAATGAAGATTATCAAAGCGGTTACATATTGCTTCATCCTCAGAGCAGGTGAAGAAGGTTGCGGTGTTTATATTTTGAGATGCGGGAGCGGTATAATTATTATTAACATTTGCGGTGGTGGGCGCTTCACCCATTAAAACGTAACCAAATACGGTTTCGATAGCGGACGGCGCCGGGGGACTTAGTACCCGGCCACCTAACAATAAATGCGGAAACAGCTGAGCGCCTAGTATCAAATCAATCTCACCGGGAACGTGCCACAGTGGATCAGCGAGCGGTAAATCAACTAAATGTTGCACCATCGAAGTATCCACAACCAAAGCGGTAATATTATAGGAATATTTTTTATTTTTCGCGGTTACAAGCAGCTGAACGTAGCCATGAACTGCTGGCGATGCGGACCCTATGCCCTTAATAAATGTATTAGAAATTGAAATAGGTTTAAATCTAAGCCGTTCACAACAAGAGACTGTAATCAGATTATTTTGCGAAGCATTATCAATTAAACATCGAACAGAAATATTTTGTTTAATATTATTTAAAACATTAACTTGTGCGGTCGAGAGGAGTATAGCACAACGCTGCCTAGTCCCGTAAGAGCATAGCGAAACAGACGGTATAGCATCGCTTCCACTATGCGCGGGCTTAACCGTCGCTAGCGAGTGCGCGTGCGACGACGTCATCTCGTCAGCTGTGCCGGCGATCGTAGACGCGGTCAGTGGCTGTTGTCTCAATGACTCGTTATTATTTAAATGTAATAAAGTATGATGTGCCTTTTTACACAATTTGCAAGTGTAAACAGATTTACAGTGCGATGCGGTATGGGATAAGCTTAGGCAGTTTATGCACCCTCTCTTTGATTTAATAAAATCAAAACGACCTTTAGTAGTAAGTGCTCTAAATGTGGAACATTTATACAATTGTTGATGATCGGTCTCGTTACACATCAAACAATGTTCAACACTCTTTCCGTTACTCACGACAAACGTCTGTGTTTGATGAGATCGGAATGCGTTTTTGCTATTTGGCTGTTGACCCATTGGCGCGAAAGAACGCGAGCGGTTCACTAAAGACGACTGCGCGGTGCGGTCTAATATTTTTACTTGACTTTTCATGAATTCTACTGGTTCTTTATAAGAAGGAATTTCCTTTTCTCTAATAAAGGTTTCAAAGTCATGTGCGGTAGCAGCGTCAATTTTACGCATAGCCATATTTAACAAAATAAAATCTTTGATGTCTTCAATCTGTAATAATTCCAAAGCGGAAGCTGCGGCGTCAAACGTTTCGATAAAGGAATTTAAAGAAGTGGAATTATTTGTAGCGGGTTTGACATTAAAAAGAATTGACAAGTAATGACACCCTAATGCTCTTTTCAACAAATAATACCTCAAGAATGTATTCCGAGATTATATTGCGTATCCCAATATTCGATGCCTTTACAAAAAAAATGTGACACTTACATTAATTAGTATAAAATACTGATAGCGCGATGCATAAAATAAGCCACGCCATCTATCGAGCAAATCGATGAATATTTGTTATGGGCCGAGCGAAATGGGTTATTATACAAAATCGTCTCTCTATACCATTTAAATTATGTCATGGACCAAGTAGAATGCGTGGGTATATTAAGAATATGGGATTGATAGGCTTAGTGGTTATTTATTGTCAATACCCACAAATATGAATACGAAAAGTGGGGCTCAGTTGAGTTACAATTTCATTACCTGAGCATTATGAATAATGCGCAAATTAATTATTTGGTTCAGACATAATTACGTGTAAAAGACAAATATTTTTAATCTTTTTTACACAGCGCCATTCAATTTAAAAATATCCATCACGCCTTATCCCCGAAGGGGTGGCAGAGGCATATTATATGCCCATTTTTCACCGTGTGGATTTCTGTCCCACGTAATAGGTGGTGAGCCCATTGCCGTGTTGAAATAGACAGACTCAAGTTGTGGCTACCTGCTGTTGAAGTTTTCAAGCCGCCCATAAGGCCTTCAACCAGGCTTAACGACTGCCATTTTACTGGCAACCGGGACCAACGGCTTAACGTGCCTTCCGAAGCACGGAAACGCTCGCAAATGTAAATGCCACAAAGTGGTCACCCATCCGAGGACCATCCATAGTGAAAGTTGCGTAACTCAGTGATCACTGAGCACTGAGACCGCTAGGCCACGAGCGCTTCAATTTAAATTAATTGCCATTCAATTTAAATTAAGATAATGTTAACTTGTGCTAAATTCATTAGACATCTCTTTACTGTGTGTATTTTCACAGTGGTAGTGTGTATGCGTCTACCGCCACTGAGGTCCCGGGTTCGATTCCTGGGTCGGAAATAATATATATGTGGTCCACAAATGTTTGTGTCGGAGTTTGGGTGTCTCCTATGTATGATATGTATGTATATTTAAATATATTTATCAATCGTCTAGATCCCATAACAAAAGCTTATTTTAGCTTACTCCGGGCTAGAAGGCGATAAGAAAGAAAAAAAATGTACCACAAAATTTATTTAGTAGTTAAGGCCCGCGGCTCCGCACGTGTGGTGAAGTTTTCTTGTTCCCGTTTCCCACAGAAACTTGTTTCCGGAGTAAAAAAGTAGCCTATGTGTTATTTTGATGTGTAAGCTATATTATTCTAAAGTTTCATCAAAATCCATTCAGTAGATTTTGCGTGAAAAAGTTGCAAACATCCATACTTATGTACTTTCGCGTTTATAATATTAGTAGGATTTATTTTCTTTGTTTGTTACTTATTACATAACTAATCTACAAATAAAAATACAAAAGTCGCATAATTAGCTGGGTGAAGGTTCTTTCCACTGGAATTTCAGATCATATTAGAGATGATCGGTATTGCAATTCCACGTTAAGTACCCAGATACAGTCGTAGGTATATATTGAAAGTTTAATAATAGTTTTTACCTTTCAGTGGCGCCACCGTACAAGTGTCACAACAAAAATAGCTCGTATCTAGATTGATCATTCAGTCCCAACCATGAGTCCTGGCATATACGAGTAGATCTAATAACAGTGCATTGTTTTAATTTATTGTCGAGTTTGCAAAATTTTTCTTCGATAGTTAAATGATTTATAGGTTTCGTAATTTCGTTTCGCACAGATATGAGTTTTCATTATGTGAACATAATTGGAGTTCCCAAAAAGACATTGTAAAGAAAGCCTCTTTTCTTAAATTTATAGCTACAAATTCTGCTATGGGTACAATGCTAATCATATAGCTTTTAATTTGCTGTGGAACGGGTAAGACGTTGTAAATCTTGTAACTATCTCTACTAATCAATGGAAAAGTTATTTCAAATATAAAAAAATCTTCCATCATTCGCGCCTTAACTCTTAACATACTATAGATATATTTGAGGTCTAACTGTATATCTCCGACAGGTAGAGTAACATCTTGTGACAATTGACCAGAGATAAACTGTAGCTCACGCTGTAGCTGGTCAGGGGTTAACAGGGTTAGAAGTGTGAAAATCGGTCTGTTCGTTCAACAATGTATCCCCTTTATGTTTAATAATTTCTAATTGTTCTAAAACGCACAGTTTGAACAAACAGACCGATTTTCACACTTCTCCATTACTCAATTTATTTTCGAACAGGCCGTTACAATTAGTAGAGGTTACTACTATCTACTACTATCCTAGGGTCAAAAATCTGTCTAGTATTCAATTCTCTGAAAACGAAATGTCACTTCTTGAGAAGGGTTTAAAATACAGTATACCTCAACCGGTTCTTACAAAGTCCTTAGAAACCTTAGCAGTTGATACCGAGTTTGCAATAGTAAGAAATAAAAAGGATAATTTGGTCAAAAGTTTAGCTGCCCACCAGATTAAATCATTTAAGTCGACAACCTTCCATAACCCAGAATTAAAAATCTTTAAACCTATACAACAAAAACTAGCCACCAATAATTTAATAATTAATAAAGCTGATAAGAGGAATACTTTAGTAATTATGCCTAGAGTAGATTTTTTTTTTGTTCTTTTGGCGATACTGTTGCTCCGCCAATAACTCAGTGTGGATTAGGTAGGAGTTTAGCAAGGCGGTCCACACTTATATAGGATCCAAGTTTTGTGAGTGTACAAGGTAAAAAGGGAGAAAATAGACGATAAAGGCCGAAGTATCCAATAGGCAAGTTATGTGTTGAAGTACATGGAACAAAAAAAATAAGACAACATTGAAGCACACGAGTTATGTTAGTGATTTAGTGCAAACACACAAAGTTCTAGAGTTTTATGTTGTTGGAGTCAATGTAGTTACATATAAGGTATATATGAGAGGAATCAACATAGGTCAGGAGAGAGTTAAAATTAATAGGACGGGGGAAATGTTCTGTAGGAAGAGAGTCATATAAGGATCCATTCCTTCTCAGGCATTCGAAAAAGATATAATTTGTAGTATCATCGTCCAAACCACATTCACACAGAGAATTATCCCTAATCCTTATCTTAGATAAGAATACATTAGTGCAGAGATGACCTAACCGCAAACGACAAATAATGGACGTTGCTCTCTTGCTAGCTTCACGGAATTTAAAAAACCAAGGTTTAGCTGGGATATCATTTTGTAGGGAAGCATAGTGTAAGCCCTTAACTTTATTGGATTTATTCCAAAGGATGGACCATTTTGCAAATAGGGTGGATCTAGCCAAAGAAGCGAGATCTTGAGGATAGGCCCTGTATTGGTCAAGAGTGCCACCATAAATAGCATTTTTGGCCAATGAGTCAACCATTGTATTGCCAACAATTCCACTATGTCCAGGAATCCAGACCATGCAGACTAACAGTCCCTTAGATTGGCATCTAAAAAGTGAGTTTTTAATTTGGAGGATCAAAGGAGATCTAGCTTTATTGGAGAATTGGTTAGCCAGAATAGCCATTAAGCAGCTTTTAGAGTCAGTGAAAATTACTGACTTGCAGCTGACTTTTTTTGCCTTTTCTTTTTTAGAACTGACCTCATTTCAAACATTTTTAAAAAAATGTTGTCTGTGGTTTTAATGAATGAATTTTATACCATTAGAATCGTGGATAAAAAGCCCGTGTATTAGAGGTTTAATATCTATATGTCACAATATCAAAATTCAAAGTAAATGCGGTATAAACATTGCCGGCGGCCATTTTCCCGCCATTTTTTTAGTTTTGCGTTATTATTTAATGGGTTAACAAATTTTTAGTTTTTTTTAGAATAATTATAAGTTATTAGTGTCATATATCGTTTTAATCGTTATAATTCCAAGAATTTAATTATGTAAAAAAAATAATAGTGTTTTATATTAGTTTTTCGTGTGAGTGGCAAATTTTTGAAAAATAACGTTTATTTATTTTTTTACCGACTTTTTCGTGTTTATACCAATATATCAGTTAATTATGATTAAAATTCCAAATTATTATAGCTATAAGTTTTATCTTTATATATTTAACGATTTTTCAGTAGTTAAAATTTTTTGTCTAGATATTATAGTTTCCAAGATATCACGATTTTAGTTAATTAGGTCATAGGTTAATTACAAAAAATGCGCTGCTCTGGCAGCGCGAACGGATAGTGAACGTTTGAGTGGTTAATGCAAGTAGTTCTTTGTTAGCCTCTGCAGAACCTTTGCTAATACCTTAATTTAGAATAATGTCCGGGGTGTGGATAATTGATTCGAATGGAGATTCAAATAGGGGATTGATTTTTGATTGTGAGAAAGGGAAAGGAAAGCGTAGAAAGTTGAGAAAGCTATTAAATAAACAAGGGTGGACTTTATTTGCCCAGTAGCCACCAGATGAGATACATTCTGAAAGGGTGTGTAGTTTAGGGATAAGGGGATGGAGGGCTAATTGAGAAGTTTTGTAGAGATACCTATCAGCCAGGTACTGTCTCCTTAAAGCAAGGGGAGGTTCCACACATTCAACCTGAAGGGAATTTATTGGTGAGGACTTCATCGCACCAATAACCATACGCAAACATTTTGCTTGGAGCTTGTCTAGGGCTTTAAGGGCTTCTCTATTACATGGTTCTAGTAGGAAACAACCATAATCTAGATGGCTGCGGATAGTTGCATTATATAGTAGCTTTTGGCAATAAGGGTGGGCTCCCCACCAGGTACCAGACAGGGAACGTAGAATATTTATATTGGAACGCCAGACAATTTGCTATCGAGAATCATACCCAGAAATTTGACAGACTCTCTTACTGGGAAGACCTGATTTTCATAAGAGATCTGGCAATCATTTATAATTCTATGACGAGTGAAGACTACAACCGAGCTCTTGGGTACTGACAAAGATAATCCATGATCCGCAAGCCAGGATTGGAGATAATAGATGGCTGACGTAAGACTAGACACAGCATCCGATATGTCGTCTACAGATATATACAGCGCAATATCATCTGCATATTGAAGGATATTGCAAAAGGAGTTTACAGAGAGGTCCAAATCAGCAGTATATATACCGTATAGTAGGGGACTAAGCACAGAACCCTGCGGTAGGCCCCTCCACACAGTTCTCGGAGGCAGGATTGAATTTTGAACTTTGATCGAAATATTTCTGCCAGAGAAAAAATTGGATATGTAATTTACTATCTTCTCTGGAACACTCAGCTTTAGCAATTTTTGCCTGAGCACAGGAAGAAGTACATTATCATAAGCGGCTGCTATGTCCAGAAATACGCCCACACAGTACTGATTTTTAGACATTGCGGTACGGAAATCGGTTGTAATGATGCCCAAACTATCCATGGTTCCCAGACCCCTACGAAAGCCAAACTGTGTTTTTGAGATAAGGTGCTCCATTATTTTGGCCATAGTGCAGGAAAGCGCAATGGGACGATAGCTTGAACAGTCATTACTAGGTTTCCCTGGTTTCAATATGGGAAGGATGATTTGGTGTTTCCACTCTTCAGGGGGAATGCCAGAATGGAATACAAGGTTTAAAATTTTGAGCAAATAGGTTTTGGTATCCAAGCTGCTATTGACTATAAAAGAGTATGGTATTCCATCAATCCCTGGTGAGGAATCCCTCAGGGATCCCAAAACAGCCAGGAGCTCCTCTTGGGTAAAAGGGGAGTCAAAGGTGTGTTTAGGAAGAGTAGACAAGGAAGTAAAAGTAGAACAGTCTAAAGCAGAGGGTATAGAGGGGGGGGCTAGTTTCTGCTCAAAGTCTTGAATCCATACAGATGGATCATTTGAAGAAATGGGGATGTCAGACATTGAGGTCTTAAATCTTCTTATATTTCTCCAAACTAAAGTGGAATGAGTACGGGGGGAGAGGGACTCACAGAAGATACGCCATCCTTCCCTTTTCTTCTGTGACAGAAATCTGACAGTCTCAGCTGCCACCTTCTTATACTTTAGGTAATTCTCCGTTGACATAACGGCTGCATATACTCTTTCAGCATCTTTTCTTTTTTTACAGGCCTCTGAACAAGATTGATCCCACCATGGAGGGGATGGGAGACGTTTAGAAGGTTTTTTTAAAGGAATCGCCTTATCAGCAGCTGTTAGGAGACCTTTCTTGAAGAGATTATAAGTATCCTGGACATTATACAAATTTGGAGTAGGAATATGGGTAATATTTTGAGTCAGGGAACTAGAGTATGTTTCCCAGTCTGCTCTTGCTATATTATATTTCAGTAGAGGATTAAAGGGAAGTTGAAGGCTAGGGCTGTCAAAAGGGAGGATGATAATTGGGTAGTGGTCGCTACTGTGGGTACTGCTTGATGTCAGCCAACCTAGGCTAGAAGAAAGTGACGGTGAGCAAAGTGAGAGGTCAACGGCGCTGGGACCAGGTTGAGTAGGAGTTGGTCTACGAGTGGGAGCACCATCATTTAAAATATTAAGGTTCAAGGAGTCTACAATATCCAGAAATATGTATGATATGTCATCACACCTGTATGAACCCCATGATGTATGATGGATATTGAAATCGCCTAATATTATAACAGGCGGGGGAATGGAGGATAATATGTTATTAAGTTCATATAAAATGGAGCGGTCTGGGTAAGGGACATAGACAGATACAAAAGACGAATTCATAGCTCTTACAGCTACAATATGGAAGCTATCACTGTGTGAAGGTAGTGGGATTAAGGAGAAAATTAAAGATCTGGAAACCAGAATACAGGTTCCAGCATGACCATCGTCTCTATCATCCCGGAAACAGGCATAACCTGACACTCTAAAGCGAGAGGCAGGCTTAAACCATGTTTCCTGGATGGCAAGGACTAAAGGTTTATATTTATTTATAAGAAAAATTAATTCATTCTTTTTTTTTATCAAGCTCCTACAGTTCCATTGCAGAATTGGAGGGAATGTTGTTGGTTAAAAAGGATAGCTGAGTAATCTTAGATTTTAGTTTCTCTGGAAGCTCAGTGTCACTAAACCGGGAAAGCATATTAATGACAGTGGACAGTAGTAGTTCAAGGAGATTATCGCTGGGGCTTGATTGACCTGTTGAACTGTGTTGTGAAAGAGCACAGCCATTAGAAAGTGAAGAGGGGGGAGATTGGGTTAATAGGCTATGAGTTAGCCTATCGAACCCTGGACTAGATGCTGGGTTATGAGGTCTATGGGGTAATAGAATTGTTTTCCTATATGATATTTGTGAAGGTGACTCTGGTGCAGGGGATTCTTGGGATACATGTATAGAGGATGTGGGGAGAGAGGGTCGAGCTGTTGTAGCAGATTTGGCAGTATCCACAAAAGACTTTCGCACATGAGGGAATCTTGCCGATGCCTCCATGTAAGAAATGTTCTCCTGGGACATCACTAATTTTATTGATTTTTGTCTGCTGTGTTCTGGACAAGAAGAGTCTTTGGAAGAATGAGGACCAGAGCAACTACTTTGAAAACAACCATATTGTCAAAAACAGTAGTATTTTGTATTATTACAGATACGTGGGGATGAAGAGTAGAAGCGTGCACGTCGCCATCCCTGCCAGCTACGGCTGCAATTCTACTCCAACACGAGTGCCACCAGGGCGAATGATGCTAGGGCGTGCCCCCGAGGCGACGCGCACCAGTTCGTCCCCGCTGGTGCGAAAAGTGTGTGCCAGAGCGGCGTAGGGGACCGCCACCCTACACGCGCGGCCCGACACGGCGGGAAGTGGAGGATGGAGTGCAGGGTAGCTGCGTGGAATGTTAGGGGAGGAATGACAGATAAGATGAATGAGTTGATGGATGTTATGAATGAGAGAAAGTTAGATGCAGTGTGCTTGACAGAGACCAAGCGCAAGGGCAGCGAAGTCTTGGAGCTCCCGGGTGGGATGCTCGCGCTTTGGTCTGGAGTACCAGAGAGCGAGCATGGCAGTCGGGGGGTTGGAATTTTGCTGTACTCGCGATTGGCCTCCGGTATGTATGAGTACAAACTGGTAGGTCCTAGAATCCTCTGGATCCGTGTAAAACTTGGTTTGACGAAGATTTTCCTGGTAGCTGCTTACGCGCCAGTATCTTCGTCGAACGCGAGTGAGCTAGAGGACTTCTGGGAGAGTATGAGAGAAGCTCTAAATGTGATAGAAGGAAATGAAAGACTTATAGTATGTGGAGACTTGAATGGATGGGTGGGTACCGCTCGCGATGGTTTTGAGTCGGTACTCGGGAAGTATGGGGATAAAAGGGTGAACGACGCTGGCAAGCTAATACTGGCATTTTGTAAGGAAAAGGATTTGTTTGTGGCGAACACGATGTTCAACCACAAACAAATTCATATGTATACGAGGAGATGTAAGTCAAAGAGAAGCATGATAGATCTATTCCTAATGGATAGTCGGCTCCGTAAACAGGTGATGGACACAAGGGTTTATCGAGGCGCTGAGCTGGGATCAGACCACTACCTAGTCATAACTAGGATTAGGGGTCTGTTCGCGGGTTGGCGTCATCGTACCGAGTGTCCTGATCCTGAGCCGACTTATAGCATCAAAAGCTGGAAGCTGCAGGATGCATCCATTAGGGATAAATATAATGAAAGAGTAGCCGAAAAGCTTGGCGACGTCAATGTAAGCAGTGAGAATGTGGAAAGTGTATGGCAGAACCTTAGGGACAGTATGATAAATGCCGCTGTGGAAGTGTGTGGAGAAACGAAAAGAGGCAGTAGTAATAAGCGTGATGCATGGTGGAATGAGGAAGTGAAAGAAGCAGTTCGAATGAAGAAGAAAGCATGGCTAGACTACTTAGTCTCGCGGAATGATTTTAATATGAAAGAGAGATACAAGCTGCAGAAAGTTAACACGAAGGCACTGATAGAAGAAGCTCGTGAAAGGTGCAGAATGAAAGCGGGTGAAAGGTTGTCGTCCAATTTCCGGGATAATGCCAAGCTCTTCTGGAAAGAGGTAGGCAAGACCCGGAGTTGTTCGGCAATCTGCAGTATGAATAAAGTGCTTAGTGTTAACAATGACGTCCTAACAGACCAAAGTGACGTCCTGCAGAGATGGAGTGAATATTATGGAAAGATGTATGCAAGAAAAGACAGAGATGCCACATCGGGAAGTGGAGCTCACTTCGATGCTCCGGATCCCGATGTCATTGAAGTCATTAGTATGAAAGAAATAGAACAAGCGATAAGAAGTATGAAATGTGGTAAGGCTGCGGGAAAAGACAGAGTTACTGCTGAGATGATCAAGTACGGTGGGTCGCGTGTCTGGGACACACTATGTCTGTTATGCAACTTGTGCTGGCGGACGGGTGAGGTCCCAGATGACTGGCGAGTAGCAGTTGTAGTACCTATTTACAAAGGGAAAGGCTCGCGCCTAAACTGCTCCAGCTTCAGCGCGATCAGCTTGGTCAGCTTAGCTAGTAAGGTGTATGCAAAGGTTATAACGGCACGAATGCAAGAAAAGTCTGAAAGGTATTTATGGGAGGCTCAATGCGGATTCCGACGTGGAAGAGGTTGCATGGATCAAGTGTTTTCTCTCCGCATGATCGCGGAAAAGTTTCTGGCTCTTAGCCAGAAGGTTTTCTGCGCTTTTGTGGATCTAGAGAAAGCATTTGATAACGTTGTGAGAGAAACGCTGTGGGACTTGCTGCCAGGATATGGTGTGGACGGCTCGCTACTGCGGGCAATACAGTCGCTTTATAGGGACTGTAAGGCTTGCGTGCGAGTAGGGGGGGATGTGTCACCTCTTTTTGATGTCTGTACAGGCGTCAAACAGGGATGTGTCATGTCCGCCTGGCTGTTCATAGTGTATCTGGACAGCTGCCTACAGAAGTTGAAAGATTTTAATATGGGTGTGAATTTGGGTGACTTTACTGTAAACTGTCTGCTGTACGCTGATGATGCGGTGCTCATGGCCTCATCAGAAGCCGACCTACAGGCATTAGTCACTAATATGAAAGAGGGGTGTGAAAGTAAGGGTCTCCGCTTGAATGCAAGTAAAACTAAGGTTCTAGTATTTGAAAGAGGTGACGTAAGAACTAAATGCGAGATTAGAGTAAACCAGGAACGTTTAGAGCAAGTGAATGAAATTGTGTATTTAGGAAGTATGTTTAGCGCGGATGGAAGATGTGATTCGGATGTAGAACGGCGAGTAGCTGCCGGAAACAAAGTTAACGGTGCTTTGTCCCAGTTAGTAAAGCGACAAAGCATCGTAAAAGAAGCACGAATGGCGATTCATAACGCAGTGCTAGTGCTAACTTTGCTTTACGGTAGTGAAACCTGGGTATGTCAGCAGATGCATGAAAGTAAATTGAATGCTGTGGAGATGCGATCACTTCGAAAATTGTGCGGCGTTACCTTGGCCGACCGAATACGTAACGAAGTGATACGCAATATGGCAGGTTTGAATGAAAGTGTCAGCGTTAAGCTGGAAAAGGGCGTGCTCCGTTGGTTTGGACACGTCCAACGAATGAGTGAGGAACGATTGACGAAGAATATATATTGTTCAAAAGTAGAGGGTAGAAGGAGTCAGGGAAGGCCGAGACTTACATATGAAGACCACGTGAGCAGATTGCTCAAAAACGGAAAGGTCAAAGTACTCGGATACCCAGACGTGCGTGTATAAAGCGATTGATGAATCTCGAAGAAGCGAAAGAAGTATGCATGGATCGCGAAGCCTGGCGATCTGTCCTCTCTGACTACCCCGTCAGGGATACAGCGTGAAGATAGTTAGTTAGTTTAGTTACAGATACGTTGATGATATTATTATGGGTTGGACAGGGACACATAGACAACTGAGTATCTTTCTAAATAAATTAAATGATATTCATCCTAAAATCAAGTTTAAATTAGAAATAGAATAAAACCACTTACTGAATTTTCTAGATCTATCCATCTCCAGAAAGGGCACCAATCACAGTTTCGGAATATATCGTAAACCAACTTATACAGACACTACAATTCATTCCACATCATGTCACCCGTGAAACCACAAACTAGCAGCATTCCATAATATGGTTCATAGGTTATTAAATGTTCCGTTAAGCAAAGAGTCATATGAAAACGAACTAAATACTATTTGTCACATTGCGCAGTCCAACGGTTATAGCTCGAATATAATACATTCTCTGATTAATAAAAAACAAAATAATATGGTTAAACTTCTTTTGTATCCATCAGTCAGAGAGAGCAAAAAGTTTACTTCGAGTCTACCCTATTTTGGCAATATTACTCAGCGTGTGGCGAGGGTACTTAGAGAAAATAATATTTATTCAGCCTATAGATCCCAAAATTTTTTAAAAAGTTTATGTAATGCCAAAGATAGTATAGATCGTCACAAAAAATCGGGTATTTATAAATTAATTTGCGATCGACCACTCCATTAAAGCCGCTACCGCTGTCGCTGGACGCTCGGAGCTGGGCTCCACTGGGACAACCAGTGGTCTCACCTGGCTCGGGCGACCGCCACGGTGGCGTGAAGCATGGAGTGGACCCCTAAATGCCAAAAGAGGCAAAATTACCTCAACCCAGGGACCCTCTTCCCTTAGGAAGAGGAGCAGATATCCACAAAAGGGGGCATACGCCCCGGATTTGTTTCCACACACCCTCTGCGGGGTGTAGTGACGATTACGAACGTGCTGAGCACACTTGCTGTCAAGCAGTCTTGAGGATGCCTCGTGTGTAGGCGAAACACGTGTCGACTTGTCGACTAAGTGCCACCTTGTAAAGCGGAATATTGCAAAAGTTTTGACAACCTGGAGGGTAAGGTTTCCTTTTACCTATCCTACATCCCTTTCCTTGAGGAGTTCGGTTCGTCATTCCTACGTTACAATTAGTAGAGGTTATCCTTGACCATTGTGCGTTAGGATTGACGAATCGAGGGTGTGTGATGGGATCCTCCTCCCCATCTGTACCGCTTCTGCCGATTAGGAAATGAGCTGGAGTAAGCACGTTTAGGTCTTCAACGTTCTCGGACAGCGCACATAGTGGTCTACTGTTTAATCAGACCTCCACCTGTGCTAAGATGGTGGTGAATTCTTTGAAGGTCAGTTTCTGATTACCAATAATTCGCTTGAGGTGATGCTTCAGGGATCTTATAGCTCGTTCACAATAACCTCCACCGCTTCCCCAAGATGGGGCGGTAAAGTGCCATTCGATGTTTAAATCCGCTAACTCAGCTGAAAAATTAGTGTCGTATAAGTTCTTAAAGTCGTGATAACTTTCTTCTAACATCCTATTTGCTGCGACGAAATTCGTCCCATTGTCACTATAAATATGTCGAGGCGCTCCTCTTCTAGCTGCCATTCGACGTAGTGCTGCTTAAAACGCAGAACTGCTTAAATCGGATACAAGCTCTAAATGTATAGCCTTAGTAGCCATACAAATGAACAGAGCGATGTACCCTTATGTTGTCTTAATGCCCCGTCCCTTGTTACATTTTACCTCAACGTAACTGGTGTAGTCCACGCCGGTGTGATAGAATGAGAGGGCAGGGTTGCTTCTAGCTTCTGGTAGATCTCCCATTAACTGAGTTTGTAATTTAGGGTCGTGTTTTCGACATGTAACACAGTTTCTTACTTCTTTCCTCACAGCCTTATTCCCACCATCCAATAACTTTGTCTAAGATTAAATAGGGTTAGTCTTGGTCCAACGTGGCAGGTGAGTTCATGAGCCTGCTGTATCAACAGAGTAGTGAACCGAGTATTATGGGGTAATATAGCTGGGTGTTTCATTTCCATACTAAGGTGCGCGTTGCTTAACCGACCTCCAACTCTTAAAATGCCGTCGATATCAATAAACGGATTAAATTTATGCAAGCGATTTTTTCTATGTACCTACTTTCCCTTGTTTCCTTAACGAAAGAATTTCTTCACAAAATTCCGACCGCTGAATATTTTTTATTATAAGAAACTTAGCTTTCTTAACCTCAAAAATAGTAAGAAAAACAGGTAACTTAATATTAATAGACGTACCTTTGCTCCCTTTAAATTTTATTATTTTAATGGCTCGTAATATCCATGCTAGTACATTAATTACTTTACGTATAGAACTAAATTTACTTAATAACTTAGAAATAATGCTGCTTTCAGCGTCACTGATCTGGGTAGTATTGACTATCTTGGTGGTATATTTAGTTTTTATTTCCTGATTAGTGCTATAGGTAATGCATTTTGAATCATTTTCGTCAAACAATTTTAACGACTCCGGCCCTTGCCACCACAGGTATTGGTTTTTCAATTGAGATGCTGAAATTCCTTTACTAGCTGCATCGGCTGGATTGTCCTTTGAGGCAACATACCGCGAACATTTTGGTTCCATTAATTCTGTAATTTTTTTAGTTATATTTGCAACAAAGGGCTTCCAGCGATTATGATCGCCTTGTAGCCAGCCTAAGACCACCATAGAGTCCGGCCATCCATACACACGTATCTTTAGCTCGCTTAAACATGAAACAACTTTATGCATTCGTTTAGCTAATAAATATGTGCCCAATAACTCTAACCTGGGCAACGATATACTCTTAGATATGGGTGCTAATCGAGTTTTAGCCACCACCAGAGTGACAAGCTTCTCGCTTCCTCTCAGAATTCGTGCGTAGATTACGGCTGCATAAGCTTTAGTTGATGCGTCACAATAACCATGGAGTTCGATGAAATCATCAGGCTCATACCCAATCCAGCGTGGTATCTCATATTGGTTTATGGTTGAGCAGGCGAGATAAATAAATTCAAAATGGACTGTACTTGCGAGGAAAGACTAAAATGAAATTTACACGCGATTTTCGACGGGAAAAGTAATGGAAAAACAGGAATATGCACACTACCTTGCTGCTTGCTGCGAGATGCTGAGGTGGAGCGGCTCCGAGGGATCACTAGACAAGGTTCTACAAAGAGGACGCGTATTCATTACGGCCTCGACTTGAGTGAGCACGGTGCTCAGCTCTTCAAACGTAAAGTGTTTGGAACGCAAAAAATGATGTAGTTCGGAAAGGTTACGACGAGCTCCGACGTAATTCGTACCGTTGTCCGAATACATTCGAGATACGGAACCCCGACGCGACAAAAATCTTTTAAATGCAGCCATGAAGCATGACGTGCTCAAATTACCAGCTAATTCTATATGAACGGCGCGAGTCGTCATACAAACAAAAAGACAAACATAAGCTTTCGTGGAGCGTATACCACGACCACGAGAAACTGTTACCCTGAAGGGGCCAGCGTATTCTGTACCCGTGTGTACGAACGGTTTAGCAGCCCGAACAACACGACAAAGACGATGATCGGCCATTTCAAGCGCGATTGACTTCGGGCGAAGTTTGAAACACGGAATACATCTATGAACTATCGAACAAATCAAATTGCGTGCGGAGAGAATCCAGTATTTCTGGCGCAGAATTGACATTAATAAATCTGGACCAGCGTGACAATTCACCCTATGGTGATATTCAACTAAAAGATCAACGATATGATCCTTGCGCGGGAGAACTATAGGATGTATTTGATCGTACTCTAATGCGGACTGGCTCAAACGACCACCAACTCGAATGAGGCCATCCTTCAAAAAAGGTTTCAAATGCTGAAAAGCGCGACTACAAGGCTTATTCAATTCCAAATTTCTAATTTCCGACGAAAAATAAAATCTCTGAAGTTCACGAAGCACGATTAACTCAGCCTTGTTTAAGTTAAAGGCGGTAACATGCTCGCGACGAGGAAGGATTTTCAAAAATCTACAAATAAAAACAACACTACCTAAAAGAATCGACCACGATGAAACACGGCTAGCCAATTCGAAGATAGGCGACTTTTCAAGCGGCGCGGTAGCAACCAAAGAGGCTTTCTTTTCCTCTGGCGGCGTGGACACAGTAGCGGAGTTAAAAGGGCTAACAGGCCATTCATCAAGTGGGGCTTGGCACCAGGAAGGGCCATGGAACCACAACGGATGATCCAAAATCGGTGCAGGTGTTAACCCACGAGACAAACAATCGGCAGGGTTGTCTGTACCTGAGACGTGATAAAAGTTTTGCGGCGCCAATTCCGACTGAATTTTGGCCACCCTATTTGCGACTAATGTATCCCAACGATGGGGCGAAGAATGTGTCCAACACAAAGCGACGGTCGACTCCAAGAATGCGAAAATTCTATCTACATTAATGCGATGAAATCGGCGATCTGATTTGCGAACAACAGTACAAAGCATTTGTCTAATGTCGGCTGAAAGCGCGACAGCGAATAAGCGAAAGTTAACTATAATTTCGAACAAATTACCTTGGAGATTTTGACCACTGCGCAAAATATCGTTTACCGAAACATTCGAACTAGTTTTGGCGCTGCCGTCTAAAACAACGTGCAACTTGGTGGTTAGTTTATCCTCCCGGACAACTCCATGGTGCGGTATGGTATACGAAGGAGCGTGCTTCGTCTCTTCGGTTTCGGGAGGCGCGGGTGAAATGAAACCTTTTTCCAAATATTCTATTATTACGCTATTGTAAGCCTCCTTCAACTTTGGAGATGTCTGCATTTTCCGTTCTAAACAAAAGAAGCGTTTTTCGGCTGACTGATACGAATCTCCAAGCGAATTAACATCACCCTTAAAGGGGAGTGCGACAACATATCGACCATCACTATCGCGAGTAGTCGTGCGACTATAAAACTCTTCACAAAGTTTATCATCCGGGCCGACAATAGGAGGGACGTTCACCTCTTCTATCTCCCAAAATTTACGGACAGCGGAGTCCAGCGGCTCGACGGCGCAACAATATGACACTGTCGAGTTACAATCACAAGCGGGTGCGGAACCAACAATAACAAACCCAAGAACCGTCTCTAAGGCGAGCGGCGCGGGGTGCGATGCGTGACCTTGAACCTTATGCTGCAACAGGAGGTGCGGGAAAATCGAAGCGCCAACTAACAAATCAATATCTCCGCATTAACTTCAAGAAAGATGGGTCGGAGCGTAAGACACCAGCTTATCTTGAAAAACTTTTGACCACTTTGGATGCGTATCGGAACGAAATTCAGATGAACCATACCAAATTACGTGCTGAATTCGAAGATCCAAACCATCAATATTTTAGCGAAAACTACTACCAAAGGGCTCTTAATTTCTACAATGAAATTAAGACGCTATTTAAAAAATATATAACCACTGACGTTACTAAACCACTCCTAAAACCAGCGACACCATTATCGCAATCGTCCGATCGGCAGGATATTACTTCCAATCCTACCGATACAGATACGATTATACAGATTTTTGTTCATGAAGATGATCAGGCTCTTCAGAAACTGATCTGGCGCAACAGTCCAAAAGAGCCACTGTTACCTTCGGCATGAAAGCTGCCCCATTCTTAGCTATGATGACACTAAGACAGCTTGCGCAAGATGAAGCTCATCGGTACCCGGAGGCGGCAAAGGTTGTAGAAACCAGTTTCTATATGGATGACCTTCTTCAAGGTCACTTCAATATAAAAGCAGCTAGGAAGCTTAAATCGGACCTAACGAATCTCCTAAGCAGCGGAGGGTTTAACCTTCGGAAGTGGGCCTCCAATAATATGGAATTATTAGATGAATTAAGCTCACCAGTCATCAGACTTACAGCTTCAAACACCAAGAATCCACCAAAGCACTTGGATTACAATGGCAGCCCCTAGAGGACACTTTTTCTTTTCAATTTAAAATAGAGCAGCTAACCAAACTTACCAAAAGGACTCTGCTCTCTACCATATCCAAGATCTTCGATCCTTTAGGCTGGTTAAATCCAGTAACTACGAGATTTAAATTACTATTCCAGGAACTCTGGTCCCTAAATGTACAATGGGATGATGTCTTACCAGATGACATTACCTCAAGGTGGAATACCATGAAAGGAGACATTACCAATATCAACGGTATCCAGGTTCCACGCTGGCTACAATGTGATGAGGAAGACACCATAGAACTACATGGTATTTGTGACGCATCGGAGAGAGCCTATGCGTGTGTCATTTACTGCAAAGTAAGTAGTAAGGGACAGAAAAATCCACCTGTAGTCATCGTTGCGGCTAAGTCACGTCTCGTTCCAGCAAGAAAAATAGTATCCCTACCTAAATTAGAGTTGTGTGCGGCTGTTTTACTCGCAAGGTTGATAAAAACCACTCAGCAATGTTTGCAGAACTTCAAAATTAAATCGTTTGGCTGGTCAGATTCTACGGCAGTGCTAGGATGGTTAAACGGCGACCCAAGCCGTTGGAAACCATTTGTCGCAAACAGGGTACAAATTATAACGAAAACAATTCTACCACAATAATGGCGTTACGTGCCATCCAAACAAAACCCGGTGGATTGTGCAAGTCAAGGCATTAGTACTGTAAAACTAATAAGTCATCCTATATGGTGGCATGACCCAACATGGTTAGATTTTTTTGAAGAAACAACCACGAGAAATATTACTTTTCAAACCACTGAAGAATTGAAGACAATCATTTCAATAAATGTCACACAAGTGAAACCAGATAGCGAGGTCATTAGCACTATATTAAACCGAGACGGCAATTTTACACGTGCGGCCCGAGTACTTGCGTGGATTTTGCGAATATTCACACGATTACCAACAAAACCAACTTATTTAACTATACCAGAACTGAGAAAAGCGAAAGATATTTTAATTAAATATGTACAGAAGGAGTTTTTTGAGGACATTGATTTTATTCGAAGACATTCCCAGCCTAATCCTAAAAGCAAGTTATTAAAATTACACCCGTACCTAGATAACCAAGGTATTTTAAGGGTCGGGGGAAGAATAACTGCAGCGCGTATACAGAATAACATGAAGCATCCTGCAATTTTACCAAATAACCAACATGTCACGGATATGCTTATTGACCAGGCACACAAAATGACTTTCCATGGCGGTGCACGCTTGACACTAGCGTGGCTACAATATTGGATTGTAGGTGGAAATAGAGCAATTAAGAAACGACTAAGAAAATGCGTCGTTTGCAGAAGACACAACCCTTCTAACCAAACCCAATTAATGGGAGACCTGCCAGCAGCTAGAACCAACATAACCAGACCCTTTTACCATACAGGGGTAGATTACACAGGCTTTCAAATCAGCGAAGGGACGTGGAGTGAGGTGCACCAAAGGCTACATCGCAGTTTTCGTTTGTATGGCAACCAAGAGAAACCATTTAGAGATAGTATCCGACCTCACTGCATCAGCATTTTTGGCCGCTCTCCGAAGTTTTGCAGCAAGACGGGGAACACCAGGTCACATATACACCAAAAGTTTTTAATCATGGCAATAACTTCGGGGGCCTATTATATAAGGTCTTATTGTTAAGTACGCGTAGTTTAAATTATTAATATTTGATATTGACAAATTTGTAAAGGTTTATTTATATCCCAAAAAATATAAAATCATGGCCATATTTTCGAACTTCATTCATAACAATACTGCTATCTGTTTATCACGTGGTCTCGTTCTGACGCACAGTGACCCGCGATGATAATGTTATCAAATAGCTTAAAATCCAAATACTACACTTTATTCTAACTTTTCCTTCATACTTAACCGGGCTTAGGACCGGCAAAATTACTTTTCGTAGGTACTTGTTCAGTTATGAAAAATAAAAACTTATTAGACTGGAATTAAGTTTAAACAAGATAACTTAAGTTTTGAAATCTAAAGATTAAGCATTAAAAATAATTTTGGCGTATTTAAAAAGTTAGAAGCAACCGATTGCAATTTACAATAATTTACGTATTTACAAAACTTAACAAAATAACTTACATGTGTTTTAATTTACTTTAAAATGTCCTCCTGCATTATCAATATACACGCGAGCACGTTTTATTGAATTGTTTTTAAGGGAAAGAAGTATGGTTCTTTGGCGTTTCACTTTAGTAAAAACTAACTAACTAACTAACTATCTTCACGCTGTATCCCTGACGGGGTAGTCAGAGAGGACAGATCGCCAGGCTTCGCGATCCATGCATACTTCTTTCGCTTCGATCAATCGCTTAATACACGCACGTCTGGGTATCCGAGTGCTTTTGACCTTTCCGTTTTTGAGCAATCTGCTTACGTGGTACTACTTTAGTAAAAGCGTCTATTATGCGCTGTTTTAATTGTTCTAAAGTACACACGTCTTTTTATTTCACTCCACAAAAAAAAGTAACAATATTATACAATTTTACACGCACAGTTGGTACTGGACTGGCTTAGGTTAAAATGAGGAGCAACGTCTGCGTGCTACGTCTGGGATCTATCTTCATCAAAGTAGTTCTGTTGTCTGCCGTGGGCATGTGATGGTGTGTAAAAAGAGCCATGATCTAGTAATCACTGGTAAGCGTTTAGAACCGTTCTAAAGCTTGGCTGTCGAGCATCCGGGTATTCTTCTCGGTACATTGTTAAAGTGGCACTCACGTTCTCATCACATAAAAAGTACAAACGTACCATAGCCACATACTCCTGTGATCAAAACTGGTAAGCCATCACAATAAATTAAAATAACAAACACGCGCATGTTAAAAATTTCAAAAGCAAGAAATAATTAAGACGCAGTATCAATTCACTGACACAACATTTAAAACAAAATGGTTGGTTTTGACTTGATTTGTCTCTTTCTTGAGCCAATCGTGTACTTGGGAAGTATGCCGCGATTTATCAATGAAAATCGAAATTCGAATTTACACTTGAACTGAGCATTTCAATAAAGGCTACGTTCCACTTACGCCCGCAACGATCGTAACATAATCTGTATCGTTTCGCCTAATAGCCCTGACAAACGTTCGCATTTGGTTTGCCTCCAGTCCAAATCTTACCGTCTGTAGAGCATTCCGGCGGTCTCAATTATTATTAATTGAGTCCGTCTCGGTCCGGTTACTCGCACATCGGACATAGTCTGCTTCGCACTAAATCTGGTAAATAAATCAATGTTGCCGTTTAGCTACTTTGTCGTAAATTTCCCCAGAACTGATTTTATTTTTCCCCAAAACGACACTTTTTCACACATTTTGCCCAATGTTGCCGTTTTAATTACTTTGTCGTAAACTTCCCCAGATCTGATTAAAAAAAAATCCCAAAAAGACACTTTTTTATACATTTTTAGATACCTAAAAAGGAATAAGAACTACGTTAATACATAACTTAGTGTTTTTTGCTCTATGGAGAGAAATACTATGCAAGCCAGGTATCTACTACATAGGTGAATAAAATTGAAATGAATTGTTTGTATTTTCAAGTTAACAGCTTTTCACTAAATGCATATAAAAGTATTTACATACTTTTGACAGATTAGTGGTGTTTTTCCATATTCTGGGGTTAAATGAAAATTTTGAGGAAATTTTGGAGAAATAAAAAGTATTTAATAAGGTAAATACTTTCATATGCATTTCGTAAGGGGGCCCACCAAGATCTTCGGGGCCCAAGTCTTTCCCCTCTGGGGTTGGGAGGTCTGAGGGCGTCGCTCCCATAAAATACACCTGCCGAAACAATTAATGGAAAAGCACAATAGGAATACTGCTAGAAATGGGGCGCCGCTGCAAAACGGCGCGCAGGAGCCAAGCCCGACTCCTGTGGCAAGTGGTCTAGGGCTACCGTATGTAGGGCCAGCACGGCTAAAGAAGTTAGCCCAATCCCGTATCCGCTTCGCTACGTGGAACATTTCGCTGACTGGGCGTACATATGGGAAGGGACATCATTACGATGTGCTTGAATGCTGGGAATGTTATCATTAAAAACAATAATCAAGTGAATGTGTGTAAAATCCGTAGATTTGTAGTTAGTGTTGTTTTTTTTTTTTTCATAAACCGCTTGGCCAATCTGACTATATTGAATTACAATTGGTATTCAAAATCAATAATAGTTGCTTTGTACGTCTCTGCTTGGCCATTACCATTTGGCGTACCCATTGCAACCATATGATGCTCTATTTTGAATTTGATTGCTACTAACATATGTACCCTCTATGTTATAACTAACTGACGAGACGCAACTGGAACAGACGCTCGGAAGATGATGATGATGATATTTTATAACTAACTATTAAATGTGTACCAAATAGACTAATAGTGTTACGAATAAGAGGCACCTTGAGAATTAAGTGCTTTGAGAGGTTTTAGGAAGCTGAAGTTAGTGAAACCATTCAAATTGAGAATAATTTACTTATACCCTTCATTTGATTTATAAACGGGCCTGTGTAATCTAAATAAATTGTGTAAAAAGGGACAGAAGTGTTAGTAAAAGACTGTAAAAATCCTTGATTTGGACTATAGTGACCTTTACGTTTAAGACATATTTAGCAGTGTCTTAAATATTTTCTGTTAGAAGTTGTCATGCAAGGAAACCAAACATGTCCATTTTTTATTTTCAATGTCTTATAGAGCCCTACATGTCAATTTTCATCCTAAAAAGTCATTTTAGTTCTTTCACTATAAGCAATGACTTTTTGCACATTCTCTCAATTATAGCTCCATATCCCAATGAACTGGCGTCAGTGTAAAGTTATGTTGACAATTTTGGGACCAAAACTGTAAGTAAGAGTTCCGTAGGTAAATGTTCTATAATGTACTCCCTAAATGCAACCTGTTTGGTTCTCATTGCCATCTTTAGTTATGTTTAGTCAAATTGGTAATGCAAGCTGTACTAGTCGCAAAATTTGGAATGTATTAGAGAAAATTATTTGTAACACCCATAAACGACGCATCTTTTTTTAAGTTACTGGGAATATGAGAATTAATTAGCGCTGTTTTTTTTTATACTAGGTGAGGTTTTTTTTTTTTTTGTTTTCGCGGGGAATGCATTTACGCACCGTCATCCCTGCTGCGGGGGCAGCAGGGACGGTGTGTGGGGCTCCCGGCCCGTGAGAGAGGGCCGTCCTACCCACTAAACCCCGCGGTGTTCCGCCTCACCTTAAAACCGTCTCGGGGCGGTCGATAAGCGACCAACCCGGAGCTCCCTAAGGAGCTGAAGAACTAGCTCGCACCTTCACACGCTCTCGAGCACCCCTTTGTAAGCAGAGGAGGTGAGAGCGGCCGGTACGGGCGTGCGCAAAAAGTGGGCACCCCCTGGAACACAGAAAGGGTGCCCGTCGCCAAGTGGCCAGTTGGGCGGGGTCCCCAGACCTTCCGCCCACGGCCAGACATTATTCGGGGGCGCGCATGTATTGAGCACGTCGACGCCGACGAACCGGACGGCGGGGCGGGAGCGTCTGTCCCGTACGCTCCCGCACCCGCAACTCCTCACGTTTCGCCGCCATCACCTCGCTAGCGAACGAGGCGACGGCGGCCCAACACTGTTGGCTGCCGACCATGGCTTGCACCACAGCCGGCAGCGACAAATTTTCACCGACAAGGCCCGTAAGGGCGATACGCGGCCCGTCCCACGCCGGGCACACGGCGAGTGTGTGCTCCGCCGTGTCCACGACGCCACTTGAGCAGTGGCGACACACGGGGTCCGGCTCCACCCCAGCCACCTCCCACAGGTACTTGGCGAATACGCCATGCCCTGTGAGGAGCTGACTGAGGTACTAGGTGAGGTTTTTTTTTTTTTTTTTTTGTTTTCGCGGGGAATGCATTTACGCACCGTCATCCCTGCTGCGGGGGCAGCAGGGACGGTGTGTGGGGCTCCCGGCCCGAGAGAGAGGGCCGTCCTACCCACTAAACCCCGCGGTGTTCCGCCTCACCTTAAAACCGACTCGCAGGGTAGGCCTGAGGTTAAATCACTGCGAGCCGGCAAGGGGCACCCCAGAACGGAGGGGTCCGTCTCGGGGCGGTCGATAAGCGACTACCCCGGAGCTCCCTAAGGAGCTGAAGAACTAGCCCGCACCTCCACCGCTCTCGAGCGCCCCTCTGTAAGCAGAGGAGGTGAGAGCGGCCGGTACGGGCGTGCGCAAAGAGTGGGCACCCCCTGGAACACAGAAAGGGTACCCGTCGCCGAGTGGCCAGTTGGGCGGGGTCCCCCGACCTTCCGCCCACGGCCAGACACTATTCGGGGGTGCGCATGTATTGAGCACGAAGACGCCCCCGAACCGGACGGCGGGGCGGGAGCGTCTGTCCCGTACGCTCCCGCACCCACAACTCCTCACGTTTCGCCGCCATCACCTCGCTAGCAAACGAGGCGACGGCGGTCCAACACTGTTGGCTGCCGACCATGGCTTGCACCACAGCCGGCAGCGACAAATTTCCACCGACAAGGCCCGTAAGGGCGATACGCGGCCCGTCCCATGCCGGGCACACGGCGAGTGTGTGCTCCGCCGTGTCCACGACGCCACTTGAGCAGTGGCGACACACGGGGTCCGGCTCCACCCCAGCCACCTCCCACAGGTACTTGGCGAATACGCCATGCCCTGTGAGGAGCTGACTGAGGTGAAATGTCGGCGCTCCGTGTGCCCTCTCCACCCAAGCCCGCAGGACGGGCCTGACAGCCCCCACGAGCCGGGGGCTAACTGAGGGGCCTACCAACCTCTCGGCCCACTTCCGGAAGAGATCGTCGCGAGCCGACTGTCTCCAGCGGTCGATCTCGTCCGGAAGGGGCCGTCCGCCATTTCTACGCACCAGGGCGCTCTCCTCGTAAACACTCTTGAGGACTCCAGCCTCGAGATCCCAAGGGAGGCTTCCTGCAATCAGGCACGCCGCCTCGTAGGAGACGGTGCAGTACGCTCGTGCCGCCCTCTGCGCAATCGACCGCTGCGGACGCCGCAGCAGCGGGATTGTCTTGGCGCAGAGGGCGTGCGCCCAGATGGGCGCTCCATACAACGCCTTTGAGCGCACTACACCGTCGTAGAGGCGACGGCATGCACTATTTGGGCCTCCCCGATTGGGGAGCAGCCTCGCCAGCCTTCCAGCGTACGACAACAATTTTGGCGACAGACGTCGGAAATGCTCGACGAAGCCCCATCGGCTGTCGAGTACCAAACCAAGATACTTAATACTCGACCCGACAGCGATGGGGGTGCCGCTCACCACAATCTGACAATCTCGAGGTGGCCCTCGCCGAGGCCCGTGAAAGAAAACGGCCTCGGACTTTTCGAGGGCCACCTGGAGTCCTAGTGCCCTGATGCGGCTGACCACCTGGGCAACGCCCGCGGTGGCCAGGACTTTCGCCTCGCGAAAATCTGGGCCCCGCGCGGTGACTAGGGTATCGTCGGCGTAACAGAGGACGCCGACTCCCCGAAGAGTAGCACCGCGCAGGACCCAATCATATCCGATGTTCCACAGGAGCGGACCCAGAACCGACCCCTGTGGAACACCACAAGACATACCAGAGCGGACTACTCCCGACCGGGCCGGATAGGAGATGGCCCGGCCGACAAAGTAGTCCGCGAGAATGCGCCTGAGGTACCACGGGACATTGTGGTACCTCAGCGCCTCAGCGATGGTCTGCCAGGGGATGGTGTTGAAGGCGTTCGCGATGTCGAGCGACACCGCCAGCAACACCTCCCCCTGACAGACCGCCTCCTCGACGCTGTCCCGGAGCCGGGAAATCGCGTCCAGGGTCGACCTCCCGCGACGAAAACCGTACTGGCCGTCACTAAGATTGGGCCCCGCCCCCTCCAGATGCCCGACGAGACGCGCCGCGAGCACCCGCTCGAGCAGCTTGCTCATCTCGTCGAGCAATACGATGGGGCGGTAGGCCGACGGCGACTCGGCCGGGCGCCCGTGCTTCTTCAACAGCACGAGCCGCCCGGTTTTCCACTGTCGCGGGACCTTACCCGACGCCAAACTCTCCGACAGCAAGGACAGCGTCTCCTCCTCGAACGCCGGCATGACCAGGGCGATGACGCGCCCAGGGATGCCGTCCGGACCGGGGGCGCGGTTCCTCGTTTTGAGTTTGAGGACCGCCGCCCCGAGCTCGGCATCTGACACGGGCGGAATCATCGCCTCTGTGTCTGCCGGCGTCTGGCTTGGTGCCATCCGCGGTGGGACCCACTCTTCCCGCGCAGGGAAGAGGGAACTGACAACGTGGCCGACGAATGAGGGCTCGAGAGACTTGGTGAGGGGAGGCGCCCAGGGCCGGAGTTTGTCACTCACGGCTTTGTACGGGCGCCCCCACGGATCTTCATTTAGGGTCTCGAGCCACTCCTTCCAGGCCGCCTCCTTGGCGGCCTTGATCGCCGAGCTGAGGGCAGCTCGGGCAGCCCGGTATGCGGCGAGTAGTTCTTCTTCACGGGCAGGGTCCCTGTTTCTTCGGGCGCGTTGGCGAGTGTACCTGCGCTGGGCTGCGTGACTTGAGGTTCGCAGCCCAGCCAGCTCTTCGTTCCACCAGTAAACTCGCCGCCGCGGCTTGACAGACCCTGCCCTCTTCATGGCCGCATCGCAGACACGAGTCAGGGCGCCGGAAAGCCGCCCAGCCCTCGCGTCCACGTCCGGGCTAATATCGCCCGCGGCCCATCGCTCGACGATGGCCGCCTCCTTTGCCAGTTCCCGGTCCAGCGTCCGCAGACGCCACCGCGGACCATCCTCAACCGGACGGCGGTCCCCGACCGCCGGGGTCCCGGAGCCGGTGTTGACGATGTCGAACCATATGTAGCGATGGTCCGACAGCGTCTCCACCCCCTCGACCACTTTCCAACCACGCGTGCGGCTAGCCAGGCCAGAACTGGCAAAGGACAGGTCGATTATACTACGACCCGTCCCCGTTCGCCGCACAAACGTGTGGACCGACCCTCGGTTGAGCCGTTGGACACCGCCCATTCCTCGACCATCTCACCCCGGCTATCGGTTTCTGGAGATCCCCACGCCTGTGAGTGTGCGTTGAAATCTCCAGCTACCACCACCGGGGTGGGGTGCGCTTCTGCCAACAGAGCCCCGACCTCAATCAACCAACGCTCATACTCAGCGAGGCTTCTGTTGGGCGAGAAGTACACCCCGACTACTGCAACGTCTCCCAGCAGCGCGAGGACGCAACCGCGTCCCTGGAGCACCCTATCAAAAGCACCCCGCTGGGAGACGATAGCCACCAACTCGTCGCGGCTGCCAGCCCAGTTGTCGCGGGCGCGGACCGCGTACGGTTCGGCGACTATAGCCACAGTCAATAGTAAAAATTTGAGTCCCTGACATATCTAGTTTAACATTAAACTTAAACAATCATAGTAAGCTAAATAACAGTAAAAATATGATTTTTATTTCATCCTATGACACTTAAATAAATAGACATTTTGCTCCAGTGTCTATCAAGGAATCGATTAGTAGTAGTATAGTTAATGATAACCGTCCTCAAGATAAGTGCGACTTTAAAAAAAAACTCCTTAGATGGGACACCGTTTTAAATCTGAACTAAATGATTATGCTCTCTGTTTGTGGTAACAAACAGCTTCTTTGTTACCATTTTATTTTGTTGCAATAAATAAAAATAATAATAAAAAAAAGTTATATTTTCGTCTGAAGTTTGGACCTTGGGAGATTGACATAGAACCCGTGGAGAAGATTGAAACACCTTATTATTTTTTTGACGCTGCAATTGTGCTACATTACAAGTAAGACATTTAGCTTGTTTTGCTAAGGGCTAAGGGCCCTAAATCTGTGCTGCTAAAAGGGCTCTTTTTAGTTTTCGCACATATGTATAGAAGAAAGATTAGAAAAGTCATATATATACTAGTGACACCACTATTTAAATTAGCCTTTCTTTCGTCAACACAATAGTTCATCATATAAATTGTAAACATTTCAATGCGATTTTAGTGTTTTAACCATCTTAGTTTTTCTCTTGCATACTCTCCACACGACTCAGCCAAGTCCGGAGTATGTAAGACTACCCTACTAAGGGTCGTATTACAGAAACTAACTCAAGTCACACATAAACGGAATTTAGCAGATTGACACTTGAGTGCTAAATCTAGACATAAGCATGTGGTTTATTATAGAACTATCCCCATGCTCAGATCGGCGAAAAGTAACCTTGAGTAAATATCCAAATCTCCAATCGCCAGAATACGCATTGGAATGTTGCAAGCCTAAAAACAGTCTGTTTTCTATTACATTTTTATTCCTTACATATTTTGTTTTCATTCCACGCAGCTTACTTTTTGATATTGATGTTTCAAAAGCTTATTTTTGATTTACTTTTTTCATTGAAATGGTTTAATAACCTCTGTGATTGCTTTAAAGTATCCTTACTTCAAAATACTAAACAAAAAACTGCTGTAGAGGAAGTCCCGGACTCATAAAATGAACCTTTTCTCTGCGTTAAATGGATCGCGAGTTTAATAAACTTTGCTTGACTGACATTTGATATTATGGTGCCAGTGTTATGTTAACATTGTAAATTAATTGAAATTCTTCTAATTCTGTACATATCTGAAAAAAGAAGTATTTTACGATCGTCCAAAGGAATCTATTACTAGAAATATTGAAATCTTTCAAGAATATTAGGTATACAAAATACAAAACGATGCCATACAACGTCTTGGGCCAATATTTCAGAAAAGTATATTTACTACAAAAACTATCGAAACAGTAAGTGTTGGATGTTTATGGTCTTATATATTTGTGCAGATATACACCATCTAGTAATTCATGATAACTGTTTAATAAGATTCATTCTATTTTTGTTCTAGGCATCCGGAGAGCAGTTTCAGATCAGCAGAGCAGCAAGACAGCGTGATGAACTTACGTGTGAAAGGCAGTACCATATAGCCACTGTCTGTAGAGGTCTTTATCCTGATGCCGATATGGATCCAGATATCTAATGTAACATATGCACTGAATTTAAATACCAGAGACTATTGACACATACCGGGTAATTACCTATTATTTGTTGAAAATATTATAGAGTTTTGTACACTTTGTAACATTGGTTGCATAGGGTTCGGGGCTCTGTCATAAACAACCTTGAGAGGATAGAAAGATAGAGCTTAAAGTTACATGTAGAATAGAAGCTTTAACACCGTGAATCAAAGTTGTATGTAGGTAATGAGTTTATAAATAAACATTGTAGGACACTTTTCACACAGCGCCATCTAACCCTTTAAGCTTGGGTTATGGGAACTACTCACCTGATAAACATACTTATGTATATCTAAATATATAAATTGTTATAGAGCAAACACCCAAACTTCTAAACAAACATTTGGGGATCTCACAAATATTTATTCCAATCTGGGACCCTTACATGAGTAGCAGTCACATACACTATCACCTACACCACCGAGCCAGTAAGATACCTGAAGATTTTTTTTTGTTACAGTGATATTATAAGCTGAAACAGATACTGTGGAAATAATAGTATCTCAGAGAACAGAAGTTGAAACTCTTGTCCTTTTGTTATTAATGAGATAGTCGACTGTGACACAAGCGTCCAAAAACTTGCCGAGCCTGTCGTGCACAATATTCACCACAAGAAAGTACCAAAGAATCTGTCATCAAATCATTATCTTAAGAAATAATAATAATAATGATTAATTATTTTTAGGTTCTTTATTAAAATAAAATAAAATATAATTGTATTGTTTAATATGAATATTTAATTAATATAGTATAAAAAAATCATTAAAATAAATATTTTATCTATTGATGATGGTTGTTATAAGTTGTAGTGTTACCTCTCATTCAAATAAATGTTATTACAGTGATAAAGATAACTCGGTTCAAGATGGGGCTTGAACGAGTGACAATGAAAATATAGTGAATAATTTCATCTTATTTTGGTATGGTTATGATACCTCAGTGGCATAGAACATTGCCCTGGTTAGACATAGGTTACGGGTCAAACCCATCCTAAACCAAGTCATGTTTTTCACTTTAATAAAAATTATATGAAAGTCAGCATCTACAAATTGCTTTGAAAATTTATCCAAACCTCTCCTTTATCTATTCCTATTCCTCCTACATATTGAATGATCATGTTCTTATTATATGGAGTACTCTCTTAGGGGGTAAAGTGTATTGGAAGTCAATAGGGATATTAATATAACAGGCACAATAGTGCAGTACAGCACAAGCTACAGTACTATCCTGAAAGGATGCTGTGGCATAAAAAGGATGTCCACGCTGGTATTGCTTTAACAAATGTTCCATCATTTAAGGTATTATCTTGTGTTTAATGTTATGTGTTTTATGGTACATAGCTACACTACTCGTAAGCGACATTGACTCTACAACACAACCATAATAATGACATTATTTTTTAATATCCACATATCTCATTATTATCATAGGTATTATTTTATTATCACATTTCTATTAAAAGTGTGGTAGTTGAAATAAAAGAATGAAGCAATACGATCCACACTGCCACACAATACAAGATCACACTGTCTTCGTATTAATATAATACTGAATTAATATCTTTGTAAAGTAATTGTTATTGATTGGTACGGGTCTGCTGTTTGGTAGAATGTGCTGGCACTGAAATAGGGGCGTAAATATGGCTCTGCCACCCTTTCGGGGATAAACACGTGAATGATAAGTAAGTAATAGTATATTTATCTTCAAAAATATCAATTTTAGAAAGATAAAGGAGGCCATCTTTTATTTTTGTTAACTAAAATCTCTGCTTGAGCGTGGTGTCGACTAAACTTACGAAAACTGCTCGCAAATCTCGAATCAAGTAGCGAATCTGAGCTGAATATGGTTTAAAAATAAAGGATTACTAAAATGACACTTGAGCACTGTTCTATAATATGAATCAAACGTCATTTCACTGTGACAGCTGGTTATTCTAGATTGACGTTTCACGAATCGAGTAAGGTTCTATAATAAAAGCTCAGCTTAAAACTAGTTCTAAGTAATACTTGAGGCTTGAGTAAGGTTCTATAATACGACCCTAAGACTCTCATACAAGTTTTTATTTTCTTTTCGAAAAAAATGCATCAACAATATCAATCAGATTTTTTTTTAGAATCTTATCTTCTAAATGTTCCCATAAACAATTTTGTATTTGAATTTGATCGACCACATAAATACAGAGCCTGTCTTTATGACCACTTTCAACCCTGTGGCGAGAAATTCGTTGCTGCAACACCAATTCGTAGTTTCAGAGTCATTTCATTTGAGTCTGGGTCAAACAACGGCTGAATAATGTCTTCATCCTTTCGATGTGTTGTCAAGACAGCATCCCGAATGGCCTTGAATAGTTGCTTATCACAATCCAACCTGAAATGTTTAAGATATTATATCCCACTTCTGATGTTAGAAATGATAATGCGATATAATAAACTAACTGTCAAGGAATCCTATATATTTAATGTTTGTTGGAGTAGCTAACACAAATATATGCAAAGAAGTAATTTAACTATAGATGCCAATATCAATATTAGTTTTAGTGGCATACTATTTCATTATTAATTATAGTAAGGTTAAGTAAACTATACGTTAAATATTTATTAGTTATTTATTGCAACAGTAACCATCAATTGAAATCTATTTGATGTAACTTTATATTCAATGTGTCACAATGTGAAATATTAAGAAGGTAGGTACATAATCAAATATTAAATCGGTTTATACTTTATAATCAATAAAATAGCTAGTTTATTAACATAACTGCAGTATATTTACTGTAAAAACACAAATGTATTGTAATATGAATAAATACAAATGTAACAGTAATCAAAATCAAAATCACAATCAAAAATATTTTTATTCATGTAGACCATTTTAGGCACTTATACTTATTAGATGCTCCGTCCTGTGACTGCCATACAACTATCTCCATATAAAATTACTGTATATCATATACACCGCTCTGCAACTACATATAATTTTATCATTAGTATTAATGGTCGTAGTTAACAATTCACATGTGCACCGAACTAACAGCGTTTTTCGAATCCACCCGTTTTTGTGCGAGCACTGCCTTTTATGTCAAATCAATTGGTGGGGTAAGTGACGTAATATTATGCAGATGGTATTTATATATCGAAAATCTATTCGCTGCACATGGTGTTAGGATAAACTGAAATGTCAACATCTTTTTAAACGGATGCTGCTATAATCATACATTCAAAATTAATAAACACGAATTTTGTGATTGGCCACGTGTTTGCTGCCGCCAACAAGCGCATACAAAATTGCTGACACTGTAAACCACACAGGTTTACAGTGTCAGCAATTTTGAAGCCCTTCAGTATTCCCCCTCTATCTAAAAAATACATTTTATTTTAATTTATTATTATTACAATAATAATTTCCAAATAATATTCTCATCAAATACATCTTTCAAACATTGATACAAAGTTCGTAGTTACAGAGTTATCACATTGTTATTGAAACTGAAGAAGACTGCCTCTGTGGCGCGGTGGGAGTGTATCCGACTGCTACGCAAGAGGTCCCGGGTTCAATTCCCGGGTCGGAACAAATATTTGTGTGATCCACAAATGTATGTTTCGGAGTTTGGGTGTTTTCTATGTATAAAATGTATGTATTTAGAAATATATAAGTATGTTTATCAGTTATCTAGATCCCATAACACAAGCTAATATTAGCTTACTTTGGGCTAGATGGCGCTGTGTGAATAGTGTCCCACAATATTAAAAAAAAAATGCGATATGAAGTGTACAATTAAACAGTGATACCTGTGGTACAATGTAAAGGAATGTACTAATGTATGCATATAAGTCTAATATTAAGACAATTTAGTTTGACCAACTATAAAATAAGACGATATGCACTGATATTTTATTAAAATTTTATACAAAACAATGTGAGTTGATTTTTATTTTACCTTGGGGTAACTGAAATGGGTACACATCAAATGAAAATTAATATTATTAGCACAATAGCACATAGTTACTTTTTCTTAGACCTATAAGTACTTACAAATTTAGATCACAATTATTGATAAGTACTGCACATATAAGGATTCGCGACCGATGAAGTAACTGTCTGCTTACCCTTATCGACGTAACCTTCTTCCAATTTTAAAAACATGTCGTTCATTTCTTTGTTTTTTACGTGTTTACTACACTTTTTAATAATAACATAAGAACGAACACAAATCACTATCGTTATGTCATAAATTTTTAATAAAGTGGAAAAAGACAACCCGATTCGAGACAGGGATTGAACCTGTGAACTTTGCCTAACCAGGGCAATGTTTTAGCCACCTGAACTACCCGAACCGTATCGAACCAAGTTGAAATTCTCCACCATATTTATATCGTCATTTTAAGAGTATAAATAAATAAATAAAATAAAAATATCTTTATTTTGCATAGACCATTTTAACGGCGCTTACAAAATGTCATACACTATTTAAAATATTTAAAGCGACCACTGGTTCGGAACGCGGCCCACCTGAGAAGAACCGGCAAGAAACTTAGGAAGGCTTTTTTTTTGATGGCCTATTTACAATTTAATATTATTTCACTTTGCTAGCAGATCATTTCCAGGCGTCCCTGTCCTGCAAATAGTCTGTAACGGAGTAAAAACCTTTTTCACAAAGCTTGTGTTTAATAAATTCTCTTTACCATATTTATATTGTCATTTTGTCATATTATCGTCAAAATGACGATATAAATATGGTGGAGAATTTCAACTTGGTTCGATACGGTTCGGATAGTTCAGGTGGCTAGAACATTGCCCTGGTTAGGCAAAGGTCACAGGTTCAATCCCTGTCTCGAATCGGGTTGTCTTTTTCCACTTTATTAAAAATTTATGAGAAATTTAGCAAATAATTGCTTTAAAAATATTTATCAATATACTGAGTGGAGTCCATTGCATCAATGTTTAAAAATAGTTGTAACACTGTTCATTGGTATCGAGTTGTTCATTAGCTCGATAGATGGCTCTGGTCATACTCTTAAAATGACGATATAAATATGGTGGAGAATTTCAACTTGGTTCGATACGGTTCGGGTAGTTCAGGTGGCTAGAACATTGCCCTGGTTAGGCAAAGGTCACAGGTTCAATCCCGGTCTCGAATCGGGTTGTCTTTTTCCACTTTATTAAAAAATTATGAGAAATTTAGCAAATAATTGCTTTAAAAATATTTATCACTATCGTTATGATAGTAAAGATTAGTATCTTTTTTTTAGATATAGTATTTTTTTTTCCTTGTGGCAACCCCAGGCATAACAGCTGATTTGAATTGGCTCCGTATTTTATATTGTAATATTGCAAAAATAATTATTATTGTAACTAAAACCAATTCATCATTGCCAAATAATATCATATTGAGAGTTAAATAATCATTTTCACTATTTATTGTGCTAAAAGTAGATAAATATAAACTTAAAAATTGTACCGGTGACACTTGTGACAGTTAGAACATCGGAAAAAATTTCAATATTTGAAATTAGTACTTGGATTTGGCAAGATTTATAAAACTAATAGTTTTTTCAATCAAGGTTTGTGAGTTTATTTACTTTTTTATTTAGAATAGAATAGAATAAAATATAGCTTTATTTGCACACCAATTTAAAAAAGTTTACAAAAATAAAAATGCAAGGTAATGTACAAAGGGCGGCCTTATCGCTAAAAAGCAATTTCTGCCCGGCAACCTTGGGATGGACAGAAAAAGATATTAGATATAAGATCAATGGGTAGTTCTGGTGTAGAAATAGAAATATACTTAAACAATACATACAAGCCAATAAGTAAATAAATATAAAATAGCAAATATATACATATATATATATATATATATATATATATATATATATATATATATACCCTAATACTTACAAACATACACACACACATATACATACATATTATTATATATACAAAAACAAATTCAGTAACAAAATGATTATCAACTCCACAGCAATTTAAATTAGAAAGGATTTAACTACAAAGTCAAATAGTATTCCTTTATCATTTTTTTAAATACAGCTAAAGACTGGGCCCGTCTAATTGGTATAGGCAAATTATTCCATAACCGCACAGCCTGTACGGTGAACGATTTATCATAGAAATAAGTGGAGTGAGTGGGTAATGCCAATTCTACAGATTTCGACGACCTCAAGGATCTTGAATGTGTGTCATTAAGGAACATGAAACGCTCTTTGAGATAAGAAGGGGAATATGGATTGAACAGTATATTGTAAAGCATTGATAGGACAAGAGTATTCCGTCGAAGACGAATTGGAAGCCACTCGAGCATGTTGCGGTATTCGGTTACGTGATCATATTTGCGTAATCCAAATATAAATCTTATACAGAAGTTTTGTAAGCGCTCAAGCTTATCAAGTTGTTCCTCGGTGATATCGAGATAGCTGACATCGGCATAATCTAGCAAAGGAAGAAGAAGTGATTGAGCAAGTGCAATTTTAGTGGCCGTTGGAAGGAAATTACGTAATCGACGCAAGGATCCTGCAGATGCAAATATCTTCCGGCTGACTTCTTGCAATTGGGGTCGCCAGGAAAGCGTGCTATCAACCAAAATGCCTAGATTTTTTACAGTTGCACTTATGGGTAGCGCAACACCGTTGAACTTGATATCAGGCAATTGTGTCCAATCTATACGAGACACCATATTGGGACTACCGATAATAGCCACCTGCGTTTTTGAGGGATTTACGCTCAGTCCATAGAGCTTACTCCATTTACATATTCGTCTTAAATCCGAATTTATTATTGAGATGGCTTCAGTGATTTCATGAACTGGAGCCTGCATATATATCTGAAGATCATCTGCGTAAAGGTGGTAAGATGACAATAAAGATTTAGAGATAGAATTTAGGAAAATTGAGAAAAGTAATGGGGATAGCACGCCACCCTGAGGTACGCCGACAGTCATGTCGCACCAAGAAGAAAAGGATTCTTCAATGCGTACACGCTGACGCCGACCAAACAGGTAACTGTGAAACCAATCAATAACTGTTGGAGATATGTTAATCGTGCGTAGTATGGCAAGCAAAATTTGGAAATTCACAGTATTAAAAGCATTGCTAAAATCAAGTAGGGATAGCACTGTAAGATTTCCATTTTCCATGCTAAGCCTAATGTCGTGAGTACTGTTGATTAACGCACTAGTCGTGCTATATCCTGGACGAAAGCCTGACTGGAAAGGATTAAGGAGAAGGTTTTTCGTAAGAAATGTGCTTAGTTGATTGTGTACAAGCCGTTCCAGTGCTTTTGAAAGAAAGGGTAATATGGATATGGGACGATACTCAGCAAAGGATGTAGAGTTAGGCTTTTTAGGAATGGGGATAATTTCTGCCTCCTTCCACTTTGACGGAAATACACCACTAGTTAAGGAGTGATTCAATACGTGACATAATATGGGAAGAATTTCATCCAGGATAGGCACGATCATGTTACGACTTAAGCAGTCTGTGCCAACAGCGTTGGAATTTAACGACAATATGCACCTCTTAACATCACAAGCAGATAATTGTTCAAAAAGAAACGGTGGGAATGGAGGAGTTGGAAGGGATGAAAGATTTTGCAAAGTATTAGCTTTGCAAGATTGGTCGAAACAAGAAGATGAGCAGAAATGTTGATTTAATGAATCGATATCTATTTGATTTGAAATGTCCTGTCGCTTAGGTTTTCCAACTCCTAATGTTTTAAGATACTTCCAGATCTTTGCAGGGTCCCCGTTTTGGACCGATTTATGAATATGTTGGCGTTGTGCTTTCCTACACACCTTACTGCAGAGATTTCTCAAGTCTATATATTTTTCACGGTTCTCAAGTGTAGGCCGACGCTTAAACTTATATTTAGCTACAGCTTTTTTAGTGATAATAGATTTAATTTCATCTGTAAGCCATGGTGTTGGTTAATGTCGCACCCATACTGCACGGATTGGAGCATGTACGTCGTATAGTTCTATTAATTTGTTAGTCACAGTACTAATTTTCTCATCAATGCAATTCGTAAATTAATTGCGGATGAGGAGGAATAATACACACCAAGTAGTACTTTGGTATGATAAAGCTCCACCTCGATGAATATCGATTCACCGTTATTTGGAGCCGTAAGAGAAAACTCTCGACGCACACTCAACTGGTTATACCCGACCATACCCAGTACAAATAATGTGGAATACATCAGCGGATAAAAAGGGTACACACCGTACAGCTTCATGTATAGGTGCCTAGTAAATTTATTTTGTATTTTCTCCAACATTTGCTTGTACTTATCCTGATAGGGTGCCCATATAACGGAACTGTGTTCAAGATGACCTCTAACCAATGCATCGTACAATACTTTCACAGCGCTGATAACAGTAAAGCACCACGATTGTCTCAGCACGAACCCCAGATTTCTGTATGTTTTCAAATATTGGAGATATGATTGCGAAAACACAGGTCCGTTGTCATCATAACCCCTAGGTCTCGCACTTGCGTGACACGTTGCATTGTTTCCTCGTCCTAAATCCGAAACAGGTCTACGCGCGCGGGTGAAAGATATAACCGCGCTCTTTGATTTATTGAATGATAGGTAGTTCTCCGAGGCCCACCTCACGACACTGTTTATATCCTCTTGTAAATATTTACAAGAGGTAAATATTTTCAGTCCGAGACTACCAGGACTTTAATTGGTCGTGCTAATGAGTGTCTAGCACATAAGACCTTTTAGCCTTTTTGTTACCACCTCACTAAAAAGGCAACGGGTTCAAAATTTCTTCCAAATTTAACATCTGAAATAGACACATTTTATTATTAAATTTATTCGGTCCTTTAGACCCACCCCAGTTCCGTGCTTCGGAAGGCACGTTAAGCCATTGGTCCCGGTTGCCAATAAAATGGCAGTCGTCAAGCCAAGTTGGATGGGCGGCTTAAAAAAATTTCAACAGCAGGTCGATGCAGCCTGCGCCTGTCCATTTCAACACGGCAATGGGCTCACCACCTGTTACGTGGGACAGAAATGCATACGGTGAAACGTGGGCGTTAAATATGCCTCTGCCTACCCCTTCGGGGATAAAGGCGTGACAATATGTATGTATGTAAATATTTACAATCGGATTCCCCTCTAACCTTGATCAACAACTTAAGATCATCGGCAAACAATAAACATGAACTGTGTTTGACCACTTCTGGTAAGTCGTTGATCATTATGAGGAACTCCAGAGGCCCTAGGTTACTACCCTGGCTAACGCCAGATCTCGTGAAATACGGCATCGAAACACACCCATTGTAGTCCACATACTGTTGTCGGTCTTTCATGTTACTTGCGAAGAATTTGAGCAAGTGTTCTGAACACCCAAGCAAGTTTGTTCAACAACACATCATTTTGGACAGTATCGAATGCTTTTTTAAAATCAAAATAAGCTGCATCGACCTGCACACCAGAATCCACAGCGGGCACTACTTGAGTCATAAAATTTAGGAGGTTACTGGTAGTACTATAACCGGGACGGAACCCGTGCTGTGCGTCCGATATAAGCCCTCGAACCTGTACCTGCATACTACGCTGTATAGCTGATTCAAAGACCTTAGCCGGTGTCGATAACACAGCTATCGGTCTATAACCTGCAACGTCTGGGCTTAACTTACCCTTAGGTATGGGAATGACTCTAGTGGTTTTCCATCGAATTGGAAAAGTTTCTAACCTCAGACTCAAGTTAAATATGTGCTGAAGAGGACTCGCTAATACTCGGCTGCAATCCTTAAACAAAAATGGAGGTATGCCATCAGGCCCGGTCGAGCGCTTCGGTTTCAGACCATTGAGAGCACGGCTAACATCCTCACTACTCAACGCGTCGAGCTTCACGCATACACCGGAAGTAATGCGTGACGATGCCGCCTCCACAGCAACCGCCACATCCAATTGTGGTGGTGAGTTAATATAAACAGACTTAAAAAACTCAGCAAACTGCTCCGCACACTCAGAGTCCGATAATGGCTGTCCATCCCTTAAAATAGTCCGTCCATCACGTCCACCCCTTTTATTTTTAATATACTGCCAAAAAGACATTGGATCATTCTTAAACTGACCCTGAATATTTTTAATATGCAGTTTATACGCCGCCTCTGTTGCATTTTTAATACGTGTCCTACATTTAGCAAACTCGCTATAATCGATGTCCCGCTTCGTTTGTTTATACCGTTTGTGAAGCCTAGATTTAAGTTGTAGGTCTTTTATTATGGCACCCGTGTACCACTCCGGGTATCTCTATTTAGATTGTACGTTAACCCCCCTTTTTTTTTGGTATAATTTTGGTATAAAATAAAAGAAAAATAATCAACAGCTTGCTCTAAGTCTACTATTTGGTACAATGCGGTCCAATCGGCCGACGCTAAACTAGCATATAGTAATTGAAAGTTTGCCTTAAAAAAGTTCCACTGAGGTCGCAAACAAGGCGCGCACCCATCGGGCAAGTGCTGGTGCGCAGTAGCAGGTGCAATGCTATGAGAGCGAGAGCGCAGCGCCGGCGCCGCCATACACACGCTTACGGCAAGCGATGAATGATGCGGGTCCACCGGCACTAAGGCCTCCCCCGACGCTAAAACTGTGACCCCCCTGCCGATGCCCGCACTCAATACCAAATTGAGTTGACGACCCAAACAATTAGGTATTTTATTATTTTGAGTGAACTCGCAATAGGTCAAAAAATATTCATAATAAATATTAACATTTAAAGGACAAGAATACATATTAAAGTCACCTATTACAATAATTTCTTTGTATCTCGTTGATAATTCTTCTATTATACTAAATAAAATCATATAATCGTTTTCAGAACTTGATGGTGGTATATAAACCACACAGCATAAAAATAATTGTTTACTATTTAAATGTACGGTTGCGCAAACTATTTCAAAAGCATAGTTACTTATATTTATAATGGATAAAGACGGTAGTCCAGCCGAGCGCGAGCTGCGCGCCCCACCCGCGTACAACGATACTCGTCGCAGCTCGAAGCGGTGTGTGGCCACGAGAAATGCTCCTCCCATCTTTCGACCATCCGCTCGGTCACAGCGAAGTATTTGATATCCTAAAGGAACTATTTCAGCATCATAAATTGATTCTTTACAACCACTTTAAGTAATAGCGTATAGATCCGCGTTTAATAGACTTATATTGTTTCTAAAAGTATCTAATTTGGTGCGGAGACCTTGAACATTTTGGTAATATATTTCCATTTTGCTACCTTTAATGAACTGATTTTATAAGCGAGTTTCGAAACCAGATCCACTCGCTATATTCAGTATTCAAAGGCCATGTATCAGACTGCATTAATCTATCAAACATATGTCCTGGGACGCCAATCCTAAATGAGGAGTAATCTCTTTTAGTTTTAGGTGTTAGTTTAACAATTTTCAAATCGGTGTCACAGCTACATATTTTTTTTACATGATTTGTCATGGTTTCCACTGTGGTCTCTGGATGTAAACGCCACACATGCAGATATTTTTTCCGCTCGATAGCCTGTATGGTCATCAATGCAGTATTTCCACCAGTTTCCACTCCGCCAGAGAACCGACCAGGAGTTTTATTCTGCACGAGTGCCAAGTCCGACGGCCTACTATCGTTGTCCACTTCATGTTGTGATAGTTTTTCGCCAACGGGTGAACTAGCAATGGATAATTTCTTTGGCGGCGATTGTGATACTGATTTCGTGGCCCTACCGTTTTCCGGTCGAATTTTAACGGTGTGCAAGTTGTTCATAGATTTATTGCTACTACGATGAGTATGTTTCCGAGCCTTTGCAGGCGTAGTAGTCCCGGGCGGAGAATTTATATTATTTTTAAGTGGTGACAGATTTTCGATCCCCTGAGTATGACGACCCGGTAGAAGTTTCTCATTGATATTTTGTTCGAATAAAGTTATCATTGTGACCAAACGATTCAAATCTGCTTTAGTTTGAGAAAATTGTGAATTAAGCTCTTTAATAGCATTTGCTTGACTGTCCATGCGAGTAAGCATATCTGATCGCAATTCCCTAAGCTCCTCTAGCAATAATGACTCCATATTACTAGATATTGTAGGTGTAAAAGGAACCTGGCTACCTCGCAGTGTGTTTACATAATTGATCGGTGTAATAGCCTTGTTACCTCTAACGGGTGTATCATCAGTGTTTCTAGGTATCGGATTCATGGCTATGCAATCGGGGCATTTCCATGTATTCCTATATTCCGGTGTAAATGCTTTAAAATTGTCAAGTTTGATATTAAGACATTTAATGTCATACTTTTTCATGCATTGGCCGTTAGAACACTCCATAAACAAAGTGTTGACTATATTTGAGCATGCGCTGCACTTGTTCGACATGTTCAGTAAGTTTGTTTATTCGTAGTATTTCAAAAGTAATCAAAGCTTAAATTTTTCGATAGTGATATAAATGCAGTGCAGTGTGGGTATGTTCATGCGCATTATCACTTACGATTAGTCACGATCGACGCTCAGCGACTCGTCGTGTCTCGGCTCAAGGTGGTGCGAGAGAGATGAATTATTTGTAACACGCAGCCCGTTTCTTTTCCCCGAGGTGTGGAGGAGCCTACCTCAGGTCTTATAGTACTTGCATCTATCTCCACTTAATTAAATTCACATTTAAAGTTCACTCTAGTTTCGTCCTTAATATATTTACACTGTAACTAATTCAAAGTCAATATTAAATACATCACCACTGAATAAAAATTGAAATTTTACATCCTCTTAGGTCCATTAATAGTGCGATTTTGTAATTTTCTATAAATAAAACATAACCTTGTTTTGTTTCGCATTTCTTTGCTCTAAGTCTACTTTGCTAATAATTACTGATTCTGTAGTACGTAATTATAACAAAATGTCGAATACTATTAACATGATAATGACGCGTAAGGCCTTGGCTCATCAGCAAGAGACAAGGCTTCAATTAACGTTGAAAGAGTTACAGATTTTGAGTGAGAAGTGCGATAAACTGAACAAGGAAAGGGACGTTAGAACTGCTAGGTATTTTAAGTAAGAACGGACAACTCAAGAAAGAACTGGCACAGTTGCATTCGCTGTATACTGATACCTTACAGGATCGGGATAGGTTACAACTTATAGTTGACAGTTTTGACTCATGTAGGGATCTTTATGAACAAACTCTGCACCAAATTAGAATACTAAAGGAGGAGCTACAACGATCGGAGATCAAAATATCGCAACTAGAAGACGAGAAACAGAGCACAGTGGTTCAATCTAATCAGAGTTTGTTCGATGAACTGATGGCTACAAGCTTAGATACTGCTACAGCTCACCCTTCCATTGTCATAGACCTCACTTCTGATGATGAAACCGGGGGCTGTTCTAAATCATTAAAAATTATTAAGTGTAGTAAGAATAAGTTAAGAAATATTTAAAAATTAAAAAGTTTATTACCAAATCTAAAAAAATTATACATAAATACAAGTTTTTTATAAAAAGCATGTCACTTAATAGACAGAGATTGCAACTGATTGACCAGTTAAATATGTATATGTTAGAACTTGATACTGTCGCACAACAGTACAAAACTGATACACAGGCCCTTCAATGTCAGATTGACCGACTTCAAGACTCTTTGAAATCAATTTCATATAAATATGAAACAGCAGAGAAACAGGGTAGGGAACAGGTGTTAGCCATAGGTAAATTTTTCTCTAATACATTCTAAACATAGTCTTGTGGATTGTAACAGTGGCTTTTAATTCGCTAGGTGTCGCCATGGCTTTCCATCAGGCGGGCGGCGTCACTTTGGGTCTTGACAGCGGGTGTTTCGAATCTAATAATAAGGGGTGTTTTCTTTCATATGAAACCGATGAATTTTGAATACGGCCTCCCACCCTTATAACCTTGGAGGCAGGGTCCATAAAAGGGGTAAGAGAAAGAATTTTAGATTTATTACGTATGGGTTTATTAAGTAATAGCCTAGTGTATTCGTCTGCAAAAGATTCCTTCTGAGATAGCCTCTCTAAATAAAGCAAGTAGTAATATTAATGGGGATTCTAGATCACATCACCCATCGTCTTGACTCTCGCTACGTTCCACTACGCTCGGCAACGCTTCGCGTTGCATCGTCAGCCCATGGGTGATGTGATCCAGAATTCCCATTAATATTCAAAGAACGTTTTTGTTTTAACATTTAACGTAACATCAGTGAGCAAACAGAATATGCATAAATATTTTGTGATGAAAATATTTTCATTATTTCATAATAAACTAATATAGCCTGAAAATAGCGTTTAGTCTTGAAATTTGTTAAGCAACCTTTTTCGTTACAGTTGTTACAGTAATACAGATAATTTTAAATCACAGCTACCTAAATATTTTTTTTGACACGCACTTGAATCAATGACATCGCCGGTTATTAGACATTGCAACAGGGATCTACTTTTTATATCTATATAAACAGATGCATAATAAACACAGCAACACTTTTATGTTTTATAATACGCCAAGAGCATTTAAATAACACGGTATGAAATTTATTAAACAACGCCAATCACTTCAGTTGGAAAACGTTTGTTTGGAACCAAAAAAGAAACTTCAAAGGCATGGCAAATTACTCCCCAATACTGTAAGATGTATCATATGTGGCCCATCGAATACTGGTAAAACTAATTTGATTATAGGACTACACGAGAATGGTTTAAGATTTAGGAGTGTTTATGTTTACTCAAAAACACACCAAAATACATATTTTTAGAAAGAGTTTTGAAATCAGTTCCAGGTAACACATTTTTTAAATACAGCGACAAAGAAGAAGTAGTTGATCCTTAAAAAAGCTAAATGTGATTCAATAATAATATTTGATGACGTGGCATGTGAGAATCAGAATAGTATGTGAGACTATTTTGCGATGGGTAGGCATAAAAGTATAGATTGCTTTTACTTAAATCAGACCTATAGTAAAGTACCAAAACAACTTATTCGAGATAATGCTATCCTAATAATACTTTTTAAGCAAGATGAAATAAATATGCGTCATGTATATGACAAGCATGTAAATACAGATATGACCTGGAACTATTTTCGTTAAGTGTGTGCAAAAATATGGAAGGAGCCTTACAGTTACTTAGTCATAAACAAAGATTGTAAATTAAATGAGGGTTGCTATAGGAATAAATTTGATACATTTGTAGTCTTTGATTGAAAAACTCATATATAAACTTAAACAAGATTAATTTAGAAATATTATTTCCTTAAACGCTGAGACAAAACATAGTATAAGTTTGTATTAGTTAAAATGGAGCAAACCCTGAAAAAACAAATTGTTAAAGCTGCTGAGGTAGTAAAACGAAAGGTGGAAAAATGGGATGAAGAGTAGAAGCGTGCACGTCGCCATTCCTGCCAGCTACGGCTGCAATTCTACTCCAACACGAGCACCGCAAAGACGAATAATGCTAGGACGTGCCCCCGAGGCGACGCGCACCAGTTCGTCTCCGCTGGTGCGAAAAGTGTGTGTCAGACCGGCGTAGGGGACCGCCACCATACACGCGCGTCACAACACGGCGGGAAGTGGAGGATGGAGTGCAGGGTAGCTGCGTGGAATGTTAGGGCAGGAATGGCAGATAAGATGAATGAGTTGATGGATGTTATGAATGAGAGAAAGTTAGATGTAGTGTGCTTGACAGAGACCAACCGCAAGGGCAGTGAAGTCGTGGAGCTCCTGGGTGGGGTGCTCGCGCTATGGTCTGGAGTACCAGAGAGCGAGCATGGCAGTCGGGGGGTTGGAATTTTGTTGTCCACGCGATTGGCCTCCGGTATGTATGAGTACAAACTGGTAGGTCCTAGAATCCTCTGGATCCGTCTAAAACTTGGTTTGACGAAGATTTTCCTGGTAGCTGCTGACGCGCCAGTATCTTCGTCGAACGCGAGTGAGCTAGAGGACTTCTGGGAGAGTATGAGAGAAGCTCTAAATGTGATAGAAGGAAATGAAAAACTTATAGTATGTGGAGACTTGAATGGATGGGTGGGTACCGCTCGCGATAGTTTTGAGTCGGTACTCGGGAAGTATGGGGATAAAAGAGTGAATGACGCTGGCAAGCTTATACTGGCATTTTGTAAGGAAAAGGATTTGTTTGTGGCGAACACAATGTTCAACCACAAACAAATTCATTTGTATACGAGGAGATGTAGGTCAAAGAGAAGCATGATAGATCTATTCCTAATGGATAGTCGGCTCCGTAAACAGGTGATGGACACAAGGGTTTATCGAGGCACTGAACTAGGATCAGACCACTACCTAGTAATAACTAAGATAAGGGGTCTGTTCGCGGGTTGGCGTCATCGTACCGAGTGTCCTGAACCTGAGCCGACTCATAGCATCAACAGCTGGAAGCTGCAGGATGCATCCATTAGGGAGAAATATAATGAAAGGGTAGCCGAAAAGCTTGGCGACGTCAATGTTAGTAGTGAGAATGTGGAAAGTGTATGGCAGAACCTTAGAGATAGTATGGTAAATGCTGCTGTAGAAGTGTGTGGAGAAACGAGAAGAGGCAGTAGTAATAAGCGTGACGCATGGTGGAATGAGGAAGTGAAAGAAGCAGTTCGAATGAAGAAGAAAGCATGGTTAGACTACTTAGCCTCGCGGAATGATTCTAATATGAAAGAGAAATACAAGCTGCAAAAAGTTAACACGAAGGCACTGATAGAAGAAGCTCGTGAAAGGTGCAGAATGAAAGCGGATGAAAGGTTGTCGTCCAATTTCCGGGATAATGCCAGGCTCTTCTGGAAAGACGTAGGCAAGACCCAGCGTCTTGTTCGGCAATCTGCAGTATGAATAAAGTGCTTAGTGTTAACAATGACGTCCTAACAGACCAAACTGACGTCCTGCAGAGATTGAGTGAATATTATGGAAAGATGTATGCAAGAAACGACAGAGATGCCCCATCGGGAAGTGGAGCTCACTTCGATGCTCCGGATCCCGATGTCATTGAAGTCATTATTATGAAAGAAATTGAACAAGCGATAAGAAGTATGAAATGTGGTAAGGCTGAGGGAAAAGACAGAGTTACTGCTGAGATGATCAAGTACGGTGGTTCGCGCGTCTGGGACACTCTATGTCTGTTATGCAACTTGTGCTGGCGGACGGGTGAGGTCCCAGATGACTGGCGAATAGCAGTTGTAGTACCTATTTACAAAGGGAAAGGCTCGCGCCTAAACTGCTCCAGCTACAGAGCGATCAGCTTGGTCAGCTTAGCTAGTAAGGTGTATGTAAAGATTATAACGGCAAGAATGCAAGAAAAGTCTGAAAAGTATTTATGGGAGGCTCAATGCGGATTCCGACGTGGAAGAGGTTGCATGGATCAAGTGTTTTCTCTCCGCATGATCGCGGAGAAGTTTCTGGCTATTAGCCAGAGGGTTTTCTGTGCTTTTGTGGATCTGGAGAAAGCATTTAATAACGTTGAGAGGGAAACTCTGTGGGATTTGCTGCCCGGATATGGTGTGGACGGCTCGCTGCTGCGGGCAATACAGTCGCTGTATAAAGACTGTAAGGCTTGCGTGCGAGTAGGGGGGGGGGGGTGTGTCACCTCTTTTTGATGTCTGTACAGGCATCAAACAGGGTTGTGTCATGTCCGCCTGGCTGTCCATAGTGTATCTCGACAGTTGCCTGCAGAAGTTGAAAGATTGTGATATGGGTGTGAATTTTGGGTGACTTTTCAGTAAACTGTCTGCTGTACGCTGATGATGCGGTGCTCATGGCCTCATCAGAAGCCGACCTTTAGGCATTAGTAACTAATATGAAAGAGGAGTGTGAAAGTAAGGGTCTTCGCTTGAATGCAAGTAAGACTAAGGTTCTAGTATTTGAAAAAGATGACGTAAGAACTAAATGCGAGGTTAGGGTAAACCAGGAACGTCTAGAGCAAGTGAATGAAATTGTGTTTTTAGGGAGTATGTTTAGCACGGATGGAAGATGTGATTCGGATGTAGAACGGCGAGTAGCTGCCGGAAACAGAGTTAACGGTGCTTTGTCCCAATTAGTAAAGCCACAAAGCATCGTAAAAGAAGCACGACTGGCGATTCATAACTCAGTGCTAGTGCCAACTTTGCTTTACGGTAGCGAAACCTGGGTATGTCAGCAGATGCATGAAAGTAAATTGAATGCTGTGGAGATGCGATCACTTCGAAAATTGTGCGGCGTTACCTTGGCCGACCGAATACGTAACGAAGTGATACGCAATATGGCAGGTTTGAATGAAAGTGTCAGCGTTAAGCTGGAAAAGGGCGTGCTCCGTTGGTTTGGACACGTCCAACGAATGAGTGAGGAACGATTGACGAAGAATATATATTGTGCGAAAGCAGAGGGTAGAAGAGGTCAGAGTAGGCCGAGACTTACATATGGAGACCACGTGAGCAGATTGCTCAAAAACGGAAAGGTCAAAAGTACTCGGATTGATTGATGGATTTGATTTATCTCTTTATTGAACACCAGAAATGTAACAGTATTGGATTACAATAAAAAAACATATCGGTAATACAATTGGCGGCCTTATCGCACAAGGCAATCTCTTACAGGCAACCTTTGGATGGAAACCACGATGAAAAAATGATTTGGGGCAGTATGGTGTACCTTCAACGTAACACTAGGTACTAAAGAATTACGCGCTAAAATCAATTTACATAAACACTACATGTATACATACACATAAAGTATACATATCTATAATATATACATATCTATAATATATACATATCTATAACATATACATATCTATAATATATACATATATATAATAAATAAACATCAATAAATGAACATCATATACATATCTATAATATATACATATATATAATAAATAAACATCTAGAATGGGTGTCACTTAAAAATTCAAAGCGCTGTTTTAGATAGGAAGGAGTGAAAGGATTAAAGAGGATATTATATAGCAAGGATAGGATATGTGTATTCCGGCGAAGGCGAATAGGTAACCAGTTGAGCTTTTTGCGATATTCAGATATGTGATCATATTTGCGCAAACCAAATATGAATCTAATAAAATAATTCTGGAGTCTCTCAAGTTTATTTAGTTGCTCTTCGGTGAGATTTAGATAGCTGGTATCGGCATAATCAAGAACAGGAAAAATAAGTGATTGAACAAGGGCAGTTTTAGTTTTAATAGGTAAAAAAATTTTTAATCGGCGCAGGGATCCCGAGGCTGCATATATTTTGCGGCTCAGCTCCTGCAGCTGAGGACCCCAGGATAAACATGAGTCTATGTGAATCCCTAATTTTTTTACCGAACTACTATACAAAATGTCAGTACCACCACAGGTCACTGCTGCGAGCTGTGTCCAGTCGATTTTAGAGATCGACCTGGGGCTGCCAACAACAATGGCCTGTGTCTTGCCAGGATTAACCTTCAGACCATGGGACTCACTCCATTTGCAAATTTTGATTATATCTGCATTGACGTTGCCAACAGCCACATTTAAATTGTCCAGCGAGGCCTGGGAATAAATTTGAAGATCATCTGCGTAAAGATGGTAGGAAGAAGTTAACTCCTTAGTGATGGAGTTTATAAAAACAGAAAAGAGTAAAGGAGATAGCACGCCGCCCTGTGGCACCCCGGCAGATGTGTTGCACCAAGATGAGGAAATATCATTTATAGTAATACACTGCCGGCGGCCGAACAGGTAGCTACGAAACCAGTCAACTACAGTTGGAGATATGTTAAGTGAGTATAATATGCCAAGCAGGATATCGAAATCCTCCATGTTAAAAGCATTGCTAAAGTCTAGCAAAGTAAGAACTGTTACGTTGCTGCTTTCCATACCCGTTCTTATGTCCTCGGTAATATGAACTAAAGAAGTGATAGTACTATGCCCAGCACGAAACCCGGACTGAAAAGTATTTAATAACTGGTTCTGGGAGAGGAAATTAGTGAGCTGAGTGTGAACGAGGCGTTCCAGGACTTTGGAAAGGAAAGGTAGAATAGAGATAGGGCGATAGTCAGAAAACGAGGAAGGGTTATTTCTTTCAGCAATAGGAATAATTAAAGCCTCTTTCCATGCCATGGGAAAAGCACTGTGAGTTATCGAGAAATTTAGTATATGACAGAGAATAGGAAGAAGGTCATCAATTAGAGGAAATATCATATTACGGCTTAGGCAGTCGGTCCCTACAGCGTTAGAAGTGATAGATAATATACGCTTCTTAACATCACAACTAGAGAATTGACTAAAGGAGAATGGAGCACAGTCAAGAGTTGGTATGGTTGAAAGATTTTTAAGAGTAGATTTTTTGGCCTCAGAACTGAAATTAGAAGAGGCAGTGAAAAATTGATTTAATGAATTCAAATTAGGATTGTTAGGGATAGAGTTTTGGCGAGATTTACCAACTCCCAAAGACTTTAGAAATTTCCAGACTTTAGCTGGATCTCCGTTTTGAACAGAGCTATGAATGTACCGGCGTTGTGCGTTCCTACATACCTTACTGCAGTGATTCCTGATCTGAACATATTTTTCCCAATTCGAAGCTGTTGGCCGTCTCTTATATTTGGACTTTGCTGTAGACTTTTTGGCAATAAGCGCTTTGATGTCAGAGGTTAGCCAAGGCGTGGGTAGGTGTTTCACTTTAATACAACGGACTGGTGCATGGACATCATAGAGTGAGATTAAAGTTGATGTGAGCAAATTAATCTTCTCATCAATGCATTGAGAGGAAACCAACGGTGCCCAGTCAATCCCAGCAGCATCCCTACGCAAGCCATCCAGATTAATACCACTAAAATTACGGTGCCAAAGTACTTTATGTTTAAGTTTAGGAGATCGAAGGCGATACGACAGAAATAGCAAATCATGATAAGAGAACTCATCAGCCGTTCGCTGACCATGACAAACCACATGATCTAGTGAAGAAACAAGCACAAGGTCGAGTAGAGAAGGGTTACAGTTTGGAAAGTGATGTGTGGTACTGGATGGAAGAATAGACAGGTTACTAGATTGTACGATAGATTCGAAGGTGGAAGAGCGAGAATCATTTTTGAAGAGACAGGTGTTGAAATCTCCCATGGTTATAGTATGACTATAGTTTGGAGTGAAGTTTTCTAAGAGGAGTTCGAAGGAAGAGAAGACATCTATTTTTCAAGAAGGACAATAATAAACACCTAGAAGTATCTTAGTATGTAGGAGTTCTACCTCAAGAAAAACATGTTCGCCAGTTAGCGGGGTCGGTGGCTATGGGGATGAAGATACAACAGTATACGACAAATTATCGAATAAGTAAATGGCCACGCCACCAAATCCACTCGGTCCACGATCGTTTCGGATGAGGTTGAATCCTGGAAGAATAAAAGCAGCTGAAGGTAGACAAGGCTTCAACCAAGTTTCTGAAACAAGAATAGCATGAATATGGGGACAGTCGAAAGATACCAACATATCAGTGATGTGAGCCGGAATACTTTGAGCATTTATGTGCACTACATTGAAATTACCGGGAACACCAGAGAATCGAGATGAAAGAAAATCTGCCAGTGGAGGTTCACTTTGAGAACTGGTGTTACTGCAAGCAGAGTAGAAATCGTCACTGCTATCTGTATCATTGCTACAATCTAAAAAAGACATGAATAAATATAATAAAATAATATAAATATCTAAAAAAAAAAATTATATATAAGTAATTCTATGCCAATATAATAATCTGTATAACGTCCAATATCCTGTCTAATCCAATACTAAAATCCACCTGCCGGTTGCTATTTAACTATAAATATATGACTTATTTTACAATAAGTTTGGATATTAATCTAAGAGTAAATAATTATAATTATCTATACAGTCCAGGCACCAATACAAATGCAAAAAGTGAATTAAACGGTAGGTGCCAATTCGAGCGATTTAAACATAAGGAAAAAAGAAGAGAAAACATATTATTTGAAAATATGATCGAGGGTGAAGTCGAGAACATATACTAGTATCACATATTAAAAAAAAACGAATAAAACAATGGTCACTATAAAAAACAGCTGAACATTTGTTGATCAATAGTGTTAGGTGTGCAGTCACCTTAATGAGAAAAATTGTTATGTATTAGCCAGGCTGTATGGACAGTGTTTCTCCTGCCTGCCCAACGTAAAACGAAGAAAACAAAAATATTATAGTTCTGTGAGTCGTCGTGTTGGATACCCAGACGTGCGTGTATGAAGTGATTGATGAATCTCGAAGAAGCGAAAGAAGTATGCATGGATCGCGAAGCCTGGCGATCTGTCCTCTCTGACTACCCCGTCAGGGATACAGCGTGAAGATAGATAGTGATAGAGAGAGAGATAATGGAAAAATTACGTAATACGGAAATAGAAAATTCAATGTGTTGGACGCAGTTTTTAAACCGGTGACTGGTCCTCTTACTGAAATTATAAATGCGAAGAAGAAAAAAAAATGAAAATTCATTAGATGAATATGCAATGAAATATGAAAACGATTCTTCGGTAATTTTTTTTTAAATTTTTTATTGAAATAGATGATTATTATTTCAAGAAAGTATCTAAAAATAAAAAAACACACCAATTTCTCAAAATGAGTGTGGCAATAAACTAACTAATATTTTTTTTATAATAATTTATTCTACTTCATAAAACTTATTTGTTAACTTACATGGTATTTAACATTAATAAAATTTTATATAATTCTTACTGTGACTTGGCCATTAATTAAAATATTTATGTAATTATTGACTTTGTCAAAAGAGTTCAAGTGAATACATTACAATGTAAATCTTAGCTACTTATCTGAACTAGGATGAACCTGTGTCTCAGACGATCGCTTGACTGATTTGAATGTAAACATGAATCTATTGGTTTCCAAAATAAAAAAGAAAAATTACCATATATTTAAATATACAAACAGAATATTAGCTTATAATTTCTAATATTTTTTCCGTGTCATCATAATTGAGTTTACGCAAGTAATCAGACAGTCTTGTTGCACAATTTCTATGACTATTGTTATAAATAAAACTCTTATAAAAAGAAGAAAAGATAGTAATGATGATAATTCTGAAATTTATCCAAAATCTGATGAAGAAAATGACTACAGTACTTATGACGATGAAGAAAGTAGTCATGATAATGATGATGCTGATGACAATAGCTTTCATTCATTTGGGACTGCTGATAAAAGTTTAACTCCAAATAAAGATGTCACAAGTTGGTCGTTAAGCAGTGAAATGCATAAAGAAGTTCCATATGGAATTAGACATGAACGAGGTAAATTGATGTTTGGCTCTGCTCGTGTTACTTTTAACGATAACTTCATAACAGTAGGTATACAGAAACATATTACTACACCTGTACTCAAAGAATTAATGTGTAGTAAGACTCCAAACCTAAAGTTAGTTACAGAAAATGATCTTTAGAACTATAAATCTTTGTTAATGTACACGAATGCTCACAGACGAGATTATAATCCAAGAAAGCCAATTAAAAGCAATAAAGTGCAAAAATATTTGCAAGTTATTATACCACTGTTTAAACATCGAAAAGACTGAGTTATCAGATGGCACTATTTCAAAAAGAGAAGGTCTTCCGATGATGAAGAAATGGCAAGAAAATTTTGATTTCATTTATTGGGACGATCCCAATTAATTAGTTGAAAGATTAAAATTGTTAATAGCATCAAAAGAAGCAGGTAACACAGGATTAGACAATGAAATAATTTCCATCATTGAAGAGTTACGTGAAAGGGGATTTATAAGCAAATAAATTAAGTGCATTAGCTTATAATCTATCATTTAAATCTTAACTTCTTAATACATCATACCTTAAAAATGAACGTTGACAAATTTGGACACCACATTCATAAAAGAGTGCGTCTTTCAAATATATTTGACTTCTCAGAAAATGTACTGATTAAAACTGAATTGGGTGATTTCGATTTAAAACTGTGTACATTACGCGGTGCAAATTATCTTATTGCTGCTGATGAAGTTGTAAATAAAGAATTCGTTGATCAAATTACGCAGACTAGATTTTATACAAAGAAAGATGTTGATGGTCTATTAAAACAACATAGAAATAAAATATTAGAAGATAAACACTTCTAATCAGCAATTTAAAAATAGAAATGAAGCGTGTCGTGACTCAGTCTGTTAAAGACCACTTCGCGGGTGAAGCCTTCTAAGAAACTGTAATGAGTTCTATGAAGGGAAATGTTGTTAATGAAATACACAGAACTGCTCGAAGGAAATTCATACGCCGCTCCGTTATTTTAAAGAAGATTGATGACTTGTGGCAAGCTGACCTCATTGATTTGACACAGCTAAAATCATATAATAAGGGATACAAATTTGTCTTAGTTGTGATTGACTGCTTCTCTAAGTTTGCATGGTCAATTGGGTTGAAAACTAAATCCAAGTCTGACGTTACTGATGCCTTTCGACGCATATTAACAAATAGTTGCCGATGTCCTGTTAATTTACAAACTGATATGGGAAAGGAATTCTATAATGAACTATTTAAAAAACTACTAAAGGATTATAATGTAAATCATTATTCTACCTATTCAATAAAAAAAGCGTCAATTGTCGAAAGATTGATAAAGACTTTAAAAAATAAATTGTTCAAATTATTTAGTTTTAATGGTAGCTATAAATGGATAGGAAAACCGTTAGAAGATGTTTTGAGTTCATATAATAATTCAAAACATAGAACCATAAAATGCAAGCCTTCTGAAGTAAATATTTCAAATGAATTAACCATATTGAATAATATTATTAGCTCTCACAAAAAATCTACCCGAGTAAATACATTTAAATTTAGATTAGGTGACTTCGTTCGTATTAGTAAGTATAAAAGTCCATTCCAAAAAGGTTATAGTCCTAATTGGACTAGTGAAATGTTTAAAATTATAAAAGTTAACGATACCAAACCCGAAACATATTATTTATTTATTTTTATTTATTTATTTAAGATATGGAGGACTTACAGCTTACATTATTAGTGTTAACACATTCATAGAATCAGACAGCCAATTACAAGTCCTCGCTTGTAGCGATACATTACATAACAGTAAGTGAGCAAAATAAATTGTAATAATGACTAAAACAGAAAGCAAGAAACACTTTAAATGATAGACAGTTAAATGGTTCATAAGTAAGTTAGTTGTAGAATACTAGTTAGTTCACTTGAAAAAGTCTAGGCTCATAATCTTTCTCATTGACGTCACATCTAATGAGAATAGATCCAAATCATGCTGCCTACTGATCTCACTAATACTCCTGCTCACGCGCACAATATAACTGCTCTGTCTATAGTATGTTGAAGCCTTAGATCTTACTTAAGGGAGGATACTGTCGAAATGACTTACTAGGTACACTAAAATAGAATTTCTCTAGGAGGCCGGGGCAATCGATTTCATTATTAATTATTTTCACTGAGAACAGTAAGTCGGATATCATTCGACGATTAATTAGTAGAAGTATGTGAAATTTCTTACACAATGACATATAATTTTCCGATCTGTATGGCATTCTTTGGTGAAAGCACAGGTACTTAATGAATCGTTTTTGAACATTCTCAATCCTATCAATATACACATTGTAACGCGGGTTCCATATTTGAGATGCATATTCCAAGTGACTTCGCACGTATGTACAGTATAATATTTTTACGGTCTTAGCTTTAGTGAAGCACTTGGAGATACGCATCACAAACCAAAGCGCCTTGGAAGCTCTTTTGACTATTTTATCTATATGTTTGTCGAATAGTAGACAGCTGTCATGGTGTACACCCAAATCCCGTATGTCCTTGGCTCGCGGGAGGGCCTTCACCCTTCAACATATAGCTTGTAGCCAATATCTTACGTTTTCTAGTATATGTAATTACTGAGCATTTCTGCGGATTAAGGTCAAGTTTATTCACCCGACAATATACTTGAAGCCGATCCAAATCAGCCTGAAGTGCCGCCATGTCTTTAAACGACGATATAGTAGAGTAGATTTTCATATCGTCCGCAAAACATAGCAGTTTAGAAGTTTGAAGGCAACAGTCAATGTCATCCACATAGACCACAAAGAGCAACGGCCCTAACAGGGACTTCTGGGGTACGCCAGAAGGCACAGTTACCCAGCCGGACATGCAGCCACTGAGCGCAACAGCCTGAGTCCTATTCATAAGATAAGAAAAGAACCACCGAAGTAGGTCCCGTTTTATCCCAGTGTCATCTAATTTCTTAAATAAGGTGTCATGATGGATACGATCAAAGGCCCGGCTATAATCAGTGTAGACAACATCCACCTGCTTGCCTCCTTCCATTGCACTGGTGATAAAATCGTTAAACAATGTAAAATTAGTCACCGTAGATCGGCCCTTCAAAAAACCATGCTGAAACGGGCTCAAACATACAGATATCGCAGAATATACCTGCTTGTACACAATTTTTTCGAACACTTTGGCTATGATGCATAGTTTTGAAATGAGCCTATAGTTTGTAACTTTACTTTTACATCCTTTTTTATAGACAGGTGTTATGTACGCCGATTTCCAAATATGAGGAACGACACTCAACGCCAAGGATTTTTTGAATAACATCGAAATAGGATATCAGATATAGGACGAACACCTTTTAAGAATATGTGGTGATATGTTATCCGGACCTGAACCTTTAGACGTGTCCAGCTCCTCCAGAATTTTGGAAACCTCCTCAGTCTTAACTTCAATCTGACAGATGTCAACTGTAGACCTGGGACACTGAGGCTCACTGATAGCAGTGGAGTTAGAGTTTTGATTATTATTTGCACTATTGGGGCAAGAAACATTGAAAGAAAATAAGATGAAAATGCCTCACATATTTTGTCAACAGTAAATAATGATTCATTGTTATAGGTAAGTTGATTTGGTACCGCATTTGTGTTATAGCGAGTTTTTACGAATGTCCAAAAAGCTTTAGGGTTATTTTTGATTGAGTTTTCTGTTGACTTTATATAATTGTTATAACACATAGCCTCCATGGATTTAACTCTGTCGCGTAGTATATTGTAGGACAATCCATCGGATTTGTTACTATATTTCTTGTACTTTTTTAGATATTTAGCTTTTTCTTAAATGGTTTTAATAAGAATAGAATCGTACCAAACAGGATATTTACTATCTTTTACAATCCTTCGGGGTATTCAAATTACTACAATTAACGGGATATTTACCATGTTCTGTTCTATTGTTGAGATTCCGATATTTCGGCACGGTTGCAAGCGCCATGATCACGGATGTACTGAAGAGCTGCGAGCTAGTTGTTTGTTGGCAGACCGTAGCGATCTACCCTCTTTCTGACTCGTTTATTACACAGCATAGTTTTTGTATGTTACTATGATTACTTCCGATACTAAGAATCACGATGTCGTCCAGTGAAACGTTTTTTGCAATACTGTCACATTGTTCAAGCATTTCTGAACTTGGAGCATCCGGTTTTATCAAGGCATAGGGTTTGTAATTACAGTCTCCGAACATGCTTTTTTGTTTTAGGAACTGTGCAGATATTCCTCGTGATTGCACATGGTCCCCCAGTATAAAAATATTCTTTTGTTTACTTTGAGTCACACTGGCATCGGACTTGTTTGCTAAATTAAATGTGTTGAGGTTATAGTGATAGTCCAATTGATATTGATTCTGTTCAGTGCTGCACTCCGTCGCAAGTATCAAGGATGTCTCAGGTCGCAATGAATTATTTCGATCTCCTAAAGTGCCCAACGTCATAGGCGTGACTTTTTTCGTAGGCGTTGAATGGTCTTCATTATAAGTAAAACTTAATTTCGATTTCAATAATTATCGATGGTGAGGTTTACTAATATTATTTTTTGAGGGGGTGGTTTTACATATCTGGGTTAGTTGTTCAATCCGTCGCTTGTAGTCAGTAATTTGTTTTGCCTGGTTGCCGTTTTCCAATACTAAAGCATCAATTTCATGTTCTGCTATACTCAATTTCTCTTCAAGGGTAAATATTTTTTCCCTCATAATTTGAATGTCATCAACAATATTGCTACTCCAATCCGGCAGGCTACGATTTAAGTTATGAATGCATGGTGTAGCGCCAGTAGAAGAATACTCATCCTCATCCTCCGAGCATATCGATAATTCTTTGAAGGAATTTTCTGTATGAATGTTAATTTTTGGCTTTTGTCTCAGGGTCACATTTCTCCTTGTTGTACTACTTATCGGTATGCTAGGAGCGCCAGTGCGTATTCGAGGTGTCGCTATTGTAACGTCTTCAAATAACTCTTTGCTATGACTCGATGACATTATTATACTCTTTTAATATCAAAGTGTTGAGGGAGTATGCGATTTAACAAGATTAAATCACAAATACCTACTATACATTAGTTGAAGCTTAAAAACTTTAAAATTAACAATTATATCACAGGTAAGTATCTGTAACAATATTACATTATTAGCAATAATAAAAACTTATATTAGTATTAGTAACACTATTACTTAGGATACTTAACTAAAGCTCCAACAAGTTTAATTTATTTTCAAACTGTTTGTGTTTAACTGCACCGAGAGGCTTTGTTAAAACATAAGCTACCATCTCTCCGGTAGGTAAGTACTTTACAGTTAAGAAACCTTTTAGCACTAGATCTTTTACAAAATGATAACGTAAATCTATATGTTTAGTGCGCTTATGACAATATTCTTTACATTCCAAAATTTTATGCGCACTTTGATTATCATTAAATAATACAATTTTAATATTAACATTTAAAATTTCAGTTAAGAAATTATTAATGAAGCAAAGATCTTTACAAACATCGCCTATAGAGAGATATTCAGCCTCAGTGCTAGACAAAGCTACACAATGCTGTTTGCGTGCTTCCCAGTTAATTATATTACGACCAAGCTTAACAACGAAACCTGTATAAGACTTGCGATCGACTATTTCGTTCGCCCAACTAGCGTCCGAGTATGCGGTTATATCTAAATTACCAGATCCATGAAAATATAGACTATAATTTAGTGTTCCGGCTAAATACCTCAGGACGCGCTTAGCTGCCTGCCAATGCGTCTTATCATAAGCCTGGCCAAACTGGCTCAACTGACTACACGCGAATGCTATATCAGGTCGAGTACACACAGAGAGATACATGAGTCAACCTAAAAGTTCCCTATACCTATAAGTATCAGCATCCAAACAAATAGACTCGACCATTTGCAATTTACAGTTTGTAATCATTGGTGTGGACACTGTTTACATTTCTCCATACCAAACCTAGATAACAATCTCTTTACATATTCTGATTGATCTAGTTTTATAACACGATTACTTCTGTCTCTAGAAATATTAATTCCTAAACCACTTTTTAAACTACCATGGTTTTTAACATCAAAATTGGTCTCAAGCAAGGATAAAAGTTCATTTTTACAAGAGCTATAAAATATATAAAAATCATCAACATACAATGCTACGATAGTAATATCTTTACCATTTTTCTAACATAGACACAAGGCTCACACTTAGACTGCTGGTAGCCATTATTAGTTAATAAATCATGAACTTTAATATTCCAAATTCTACTTGCCTGCTTGACGCCATATATACCTTTCAATAATAAACATACTTTATTGCCAATATTATTATTACAAAAACCTTGAGGTTGCTCCATATAAATTCGTTCCTGGAGCACTCCATTTAAAAATGCAGTAGTAACGTCTACATGATCCATATTTAGATCCAACTGAGCTGCTAATGAAAATAATATTCTAAATAAATAAATAAATATCCATCACGCCGTATCCCCGAAGGGGTGGCAGACGCATATTATGTGCCCACTTTTCAACGTGTGGATTCCTGTCCCACGTAATAGGTGGTGAGCCCATCGCCGTGTTGAAATAGATAGACGCAGGTTGTGGCTACCTGCTGTTGAAATTTTCAAGCCGCCCATAAGGCCTTCAACCAGGCTTAACGACTGCCATTTTACTGGCAACCGGGCCCAACGGCTTAACGTGCCTTCCGAAGCACGGAAACGCTCGCAAATGTAAATGCCACAAAGTGGTCACCCATCCGAGGACCAACCATAGTGAAAGTTGCGTAACTCAGTGATCGTTTACAGAACACTGAGACCGCGGGGCCACGAGCGCTTCTCCAGAAAGTTCTCGCTTCTTCGCAGAAAAAATAATATTCTCATTGTTGAATGTCTAACAACTGGTGAAAAAGTATCATTGTAATCAACCCCTTCAATTTGTGTGAAACCTCTGGCAACCAGACGAGCTTTAAAACGGTCAAACTTACCAGATGCATCATGCTTACGTTTGTATACCCAATTGCATTTCACGACATTTCCATCTGTAGTGCGATCAACTAACCTCCACACATTATTCGCCATCAGTGAATCATATTCATTCTGCATGGCGACTTTCCACTGATCACTATCAGGGCCAGTAACAGCTTCATCATACGATAAAGGATCACCGAGTAACAAAGTTCCATGTTGAGTTAGGAGTGATAAGTCCAAATCAAAATCTTTATACCTGGACGGCAGCTGAGAACGAGTACTACGTACAGGACGTGGTGTAGAGCACACTGGTGTAGGGTGCGCTACTTCCCCTTCAGCTAGCACCTCGGGCGATGACGTCATACGCTCAACGCGCGTGTCAGCGACCGGCGACAAAGCTCGTTCTGCATCGGACTCACCGCTAGTACAACTTCGATCTACATCTGCTCCAACTCCATCTGAAATTACAGAGGAACTGTTAAACTCATGATTCAGCTCAACTACAGTTTCATTAGAACTAGGCCTACTACTCCTCGAGGTAGAATCCGGTTCACTAGAGTGACTAGAATCATTACTTAAATTCATTAAAGTGGCCTGACTAGGACTCACATACTGACTAGACTTTGAATAATTATCATTATTATATATTAAATTATCAATATCATTTATTATAAAATTATCATTATCAGTCAAGTTCATAAAATTCTTCCGTATTGCAGTCTTATCATAAAATTTATTTTCAATAAATACAACGTTCCGAGCAATAATCACATTACTTGGATTCAAGGGGTCTGCTAATCTAAAACCTTTACAAGTGTCACTATAACCGACAAAAATATACATCTTACTTTTTGCATCGAGCTTCTGCCTCTTATGCTCAGGGATCAAAGCATATGCAACACATCCACATACATGCAAGTGACAAGGTCTGGCCGGGACCCGGTCAACTTCTCCTCAGGTGTTAGACCAGACAAAGCGGAAGTAGGGGATCTATTTTTTAAGTAGATTGCGGTCATAACCGCTTCACCCCAAAATCACTTGTCTAAGCCTGCCCCTAAAAGCATGCATCTAGCTTTTTCTAGAACAGTCTTATTCAGACGTTCGGAAACCCCATTTTGCTGCGGGCAATAAGCAACAGTAGTTTGATGTATAATCCCTTCTCTCTTAAGGAAATTAGCGAATTGTCTATTACAATATTCACCCCCATTATCGGAACGTAGTGACTTAATCGGCAACCCCAACTGTTTTTCAACTAGATTCTTAAAATGAACAAAAGTATTACATACCTCATTCTTCCTCTTGAAAATATATCTATAGGATTTTCTGGAGAAGTCATCAGTGTAGGTCACCAAGTATTTTGCTCCACCCCAGCTCTCTATAGGCAAAGGGCCGCAAACATCGGAGTGTATCAACTGCAGCGGTTGAGTAGAACGATGCTCAGTCTCGGCTGGAAAAGGCTTTGCGGCCAACTTTCCCTCCAGACATGGCACACAATTTTCCAAAGAATCTGCTTCCTGAAAATATATACCGCATGCAACACCCTTAAGAGCTAACATACCTGCTTTGCTTAAGTGGCCTAGCCTCCTGTGCCAAATAACAAATGGCACCTCAGCCACGTTAGCACTCTGTTCATCTTGCGGCTGCAAGACAGACGAAGAATGCGCCACAGCACATGAAGACAACTTACTATTGACTCTCATCCTATAAATACCATTTATACTAGGGACTTTAATCACTGGTTTGCCAGATATTTCACTATTACTATAGATAAGACAACCCTCTTCATCAAATGTTACAATAAAACCCTTAGAAACAAGTTTGCTTACCGATATGAGATTAGCCGAAAGCTCAGGAATAAACAGAACATCATAAGGCTTAATTTTACAATTATCTAAGTCAAGGACAACAGAACCAGTGCCCGTGCACTTAAGAACAGAACTATCTGCTATTTTTACATGATTATTACACTTCTCAAATTTTGTGAATAAACTCTTGTCTCTCGTCATATTCTGCGTACACCCACTGACAATGAACCATTCATGACTTGAAGATGAGGCTAAAAATGCTGAAGCCAAGACAGTGCTTCCTTCTTTCTTGTTCTTGTCATTCTTTAACTTATAACATTTATTCTTGTAATGTCCAGGCTTATTACAGTAATGACATACAATCTTTTTATTGTTTGAAGTCTTCTTTGAAATAAATGCAGTAGCTGTAGTGTCCCGACCATTCTTTCTTAATTCTTCTTGAAGTAGCCGAGATCTCACAATCTCACTTGATAGATTTGATGTCATACACGCGGTTTCCAAATTTGAAACTAGCGCATCATATTCCTGTGGTAATCCTGACAACAGTATTTCGGCAACTTCCTCATCATCGATATTCCTGTTAATGTCAGCCAATTGCTGAACCAAACACATAGTACTTTCAATGTATTCCGCCATTGATTTGAAAGTGGAAAACTCTATTCAGTGCAATTTTCTCAACAAAAGCACTCTGCGATAAGCTCCAAGCTTCCTTACATGTTTTGGCATCGCGAACATATTGATAACATCGCGAACATATTGGTGTGGCTTCACGGCGAGACATATTCTGGCCAATGCACGCTGATCTTTAGCAGGATCAGTTTCATCACCAAGCACACATTTCCACAGGCCTTCTAGGGTTAATAACATCTTAATACCGAACTTCCAAGTGTTGTAGTTTTGATTTCCGTCCAATTTTTCAATCTGCAAACCACCGCTTACAAATCCATTTGAACTATCGTGAATCATGGGCAGCGCCTCTCCGACATTGTCACGAAGTCTGGTATGGCTATGGTATCTGGACCGATAACCTCTTATGAATGCTGCAGGTGCGTGGAGGGTGGTTTGCGATAAAATAATACACCGGACAGTTCGGCATGAGCAACACTATATTGCTTAGAATATAAGATGCTAATACAACATTCTATTTGTAAGATTATTAAAGATAAATTGTAACACGATAATATTTATGGGCCTACATCGGCCATGGTTGCAAACGGAAGAGAGAGAATACAAAAGACAGTGACATTGACAGAACACATAGAGATGGAGCATCGCTCATAGACAATTGATAATACTATAATTACAACAATAATTATCTCCACGGAAACAAAATCTTCAACGGTTAATGCGTGTGTTCTGAAAAAATACACACTTATATGAATCTTGTCACAATATAATAATCTGGCAGTAATTTTCAGGTGGTGATATCAGAATCATCTCAACGGAAGGTAAATCTTCAACGATTAATGCGTTTGTTCTGAAAAGCTAAACACTTATATGAATACAGACACAATATAAATGTCTTACAGTAGAAATCTGTTAGAGATGTCAGAATCGTCTCCACGGAAGCTACATACTCAACAGTTAATGCGATTGTTTTGAAAAATTACAAATTTGTATAAATCTTGTGTCAGTATAATAATTTAACAGTAATTTTCTGGTGGTGATGTCATAATCCGTTGAAGCTTGTCATTTGTCATAAACAATCGCATTAACCGTTGAAGATTTCGTTTCCGTGATCTCCACGGAAACGAAATCTTCAACGGTTAATGCGATTGTTCTAAATAATTACACACTTATATAAATCTAGTCATAATATAATAATTTGACAGTTATATTTTAGTAGTGCTGTAAGAATCATCTCCGCAGAAGGTAGATCTTCAACAGTTACTGCAATTGGCCTAAAAATTACACACTAATATAAATCTAGTTACAATATAAATGTGGGAATGGAACGTAGTTAAGATGTATGCGTGTGCTGGAACGTGAGAGAGGATGTTTGTAGCAATGAAAGGAATGACTGAACGGAATGATGTACGTGTAGATGAATGATGAGGTTGAGTAATAGGGGTTCTCTTTGGATGGAGGTGTGCGAGTACGAGGACGTGTGACGAACGAGTGCAAGGATTATTATAATTTTCGAAATAAACGTGTTAGCTTAACTAAGTCCAGGTCTTTCTCTTGATCAATTCCCACAAACTTGGGGGCTCGTCCGGGATCGATCAAGAAAAGTGATAAACGAGTGAATTTGGTGAATACGACGAACGCCGGCCATTACACGAAGGAACAACTACAAAAACGACGGTTACGATGATTAACGAGGCAAGCAAAGTGGCATCGGCGCAAACGCAGCTACCAGCATCATACGGTGGCGGATGGCTACATTTAACTGAAGAGGTAATTCGAAAATTTAGTGCTCAAGATTATTCGTACACAGTAGATATGTGGATTAACGATATAGAAGGACACGGGGTGGTCTTTGAATGGAGTCCTATTCAGCTCCTATTGATTGCACGGCGATCGCTGATTGGAACTGCATCACTTTGGTTGCGATCTGAAAAAAATTTTCAAAACATGGGATGAACTGAAAACCGCCATCAGTAAAGAATTCAGTGTAATAATAGACGCTAAAAAAATACACGAAATGATGAGCGCTAGACGGAAGAAGAGTCAAGAATCTTGTTTGGATTACGTGCTTATCATGAAAGAACTAGGCAGACGCGGTAAAATGGCCGACTATGTCGCCATAAAATATATTATAGACGGTATCATTGACACAGAAATCAACAAAATGATGCTATACGGTGCTACTACCTACACAGACTTAAAGGAAAAATTAAAATTATACGAATTGTTCAAGAAAAATTCCGCTAAAGAGGTGCGTAGTACTAAGCCTAGTAACTCTCAAGCAAATTCGAACACGAGAAAAACAATGGCCGTTATATCCCGATGTTATGGCTGTGGAGAAAGGGATCATGTCTCGGAGCATTGTCCTCACAGATCACGGGGAAAAAAATGTTTCAACTGTAACGATTTTGGACATATTTCTGCAATGTGTCCCATGAGAAAAAATATGGCGGAATCAAATACATCGAAAATTACGTCACCGTCGGGTCCAACATTCGTTCGGCGGAAACAGTTTGAGGTTGGTGATAATAAAAGACCGAACCAAATGTCTAAACAAGCGTTCTTCAATCTGCTGCAAGAGGGCGCCTCAAGTACGGACGATGTTCACGGCGCTGAAGTTTGTTTAGCGATGACGAATGAAATGAACATAGCGACAGGACGTCCATCTTGTGAAGTTATCGACGATGAACGTATCCGACCATCGCCTACAACGATTGGTTCTGGCAGCAATATGGCCGAATGCTCTCATGAAGTCACTGACAGCTACAAAAATGATGGCGTATCCTTTTATAATGTAAACAACGATAATGCATCTATTAGTGAACCGATAAAACAGTTAAAGCCTCTTAAAAAAATAATGTTATGCAATAAAATGGCAACAGCCTTAGTCGATTCTGGTTGTGATATAAATTTGATGTCAATGCATTTTTATAACGAGATGGAAAATCCACAACGTGACGCAAAGTTAAATATAATGTTAACCGGGTTAGGTTACTCAAAAGTGTACTCTCATGGTGCAATAACGTTAAGTATGTGTATAGATGGTCTTAATTACGACAATGTTACATTCCACATTATACCTGATAATGCTGTGCCGTACCAAATCATTCTAGGTAACGATTTCTTATGCCGAATCACGATGTTTATGCAAGATTATAATGTTTTGTTCTTGCCAAAGAATGATTGGAGAAATCCTAATTACGACTGGTTGTGTGATGTTTCATGTTTTGCTTCTAGTGTTGATTGTCTAGGTCACCTCAGTGACCCAACTGTGAAAGAATATGTTGCAAGTTTAGTGGAAAACTATGTCCCGCAACAAATAAAAGAAAGTCCAATTAAATTGAAGATAGTGCTGAAAGATGATTTACCAGTATCCCAGAGGCCACGACGAATCTCATTCGCTGAGCAAGACGCTGTAGATAAACAAATACAGGAATGGCTCTCAAGTGGAATTATTCGGGTGAGTTACTCAGAGTATGCTAGTCCATTAGTGTTAATAAAGAAAAAAGATGGCAGTTTAAGAGTATGTGTTGATTATAGAAAGATCAATAGTAAAATGGTTAAGGATGAGTATCCACTTCCTATAATAGATGAACATATTGATAGATTGAGTAGAGCAAAGATATTTAGTGCCTTAGATTTAAGGAATGGTTATTTTCACTTACCTGTCCATGAGGATTCCATTAAGTATACTGCATTTGTTACTATGACATCACAGTATGAATTTTTACGTGCTCCATTTGGCTTGGCCACTTGTCCTAAGGTGTTTACTCGATATATTACTATAATATTTAGAGACTTAATTGCCAGAGGCATTGTCATTGTTTTTGTCGATGATATTTGTATTCCAGCTGAAGACGAACACCAAGCATTGCAACGTTTGAGTGAAGTACTAAACATTGCCTCTGATTATGGATTATGTATTAATTGGAAGAAGTCTCAGCTGTTGACACGAAGAGTGGAGTATCTAGGTCATGTTATTGAAGGAGGTGCAGTTATGCCATCGCCAGGGAAGACCAATGCTGTCACTAAATTCCCTGAGCCGCAGAATGTGAAGCAGCTGCACAGCTTCCTAGGGCTATGCTCTTACTTTAGGAAGTTTATTGCCCATTATGCCCAGATTGCACGACCTCTGACCGACATGCTTAAGAAAGATTGTATGTTTAATTTCAACGATGAACACAGAACTGTATTCCACGATCTGAAGAAGAAGTTAGCTTCTAAACCTGTATTAAGAATTTATGATCAACGAGCAGAAACTGAACTTCATACTGATGCATCCTGTGTAGCATATTCAGCAATATTGATGCAACTATTTGATGATGGTTTACACCCCATACACTTTATGAGTAGGAGGACAACTGAAGCACAGTCAAAGTATACAAGTTATGAGCTTGAGGCATTGGCCATAGTAGAGGGTGTGAAAAAGTTTCGACATTATCTTTATGGAAAGCCGTTTAAGATTGTCACTGATTGCAAAGCATTCCAAATGACCCTGAATAAAAAAGACTTGGCTCTCTCCACAAGAGTTGCTAGATGGATTATGCTCTTACAAGAATACAATTTTACTGTAGAACATCGTGATGGTTCAAAAATGAAGCATGTGGATGCATTGAGCCGAAACCCATACGTAGCTATAATAACATCTAATTTGCATAAGAATGTACAACATGCACAGGAGACTGATGAAGTTATCTGTGCAATAAAAAAGATCTTGGAGGATGAGGGATCATTTAAAGATTATATTTTAAACCAAGGATTACTTTATAAAGGCACAAATCACCAGCTTGTCATACCAAGTGCTATGGAGATTGAAATTATTAAGAGAGCACATGATAACGGGCATTTTGCTAAAAAGAAAACATTAGATTTGATTGATAAGGATTACTACATTGAAAAAATAGGAAAAAAGGTTGAAGATTACATTGCATCATGCATACCATGTATGTTGGCAAATAGAAAGCAAGGAAAACCAGAGGGCTATCTCAACCCCATTGAAAAAGGAGATACACCACTACATACATTGCACTTGGATCATATTGGTCCACTAGCAGAGACACACAAGCAGTATAATCATATTCTGACAATTGTTGACGCTTTCACCAAATTTGTGTGGTTATTCCCGTGTAAAAGTACGTCTACAAAAGAAGTTTTAAATAAATTGGAAATATTACAACAAACTTTTGGAAATCCTGAAAGATTTATCACTGATCGTGGCACTGCTTTTACTAGCAATGATTTCATGAAATATTGCGAGGATGAGGGGATTAAATGCTGTCACATAACTACAGGTGTCCCTCGCGGCAACGGACAGGTGGAGCGAATTCATCGAACAATTATACCAGTACTTACTAAACTTTGTATTGAAAGACCAGGACTGTGGTACCGACATGTTAATAGGGTACAAATGGCATTGAACAGTACTTACCAACGAAGTGTCAACACTACACCATTTGAGCTATTAGTTGGAAACAAAATGAAAAGAAAAGAAGACATAGAAATATGCGAGTTGCTACGCCAAGAAGGACGCGATAGTTTCATGGAAGCTCGAGATAAACTAAGACAAAAAGCTAAGCTACAGATACTAGAAATACAACAGGAAAATAAAAACAATTATGATGTCGATCGAAAAGACAGTATTAAATATAAGGAAGGAGATCTAGTTGCCATAAAACGAACCCAGTTTGGATCGGGCATGAAGCTTAAACCTAAGTATTTGGGACCGTATAAAGTTGTCAAGACAAAAAACTGTGATAGATATGATGTGGAGAAGGTAGATTCACAGTCTGAAGGACCAATTAAGACATGTACTTCTGCAGATCATATGAAACGATGGCCTAAGTAACGCTAAGTAAAAAAAAAAAAAAACAAATAAAATTAATAATTACTTGGGATGATGTACATGTTTGTGTTTTTACTTTAAAGTTTACTTGCATAAATATCGGCAAAACTTGTGTTTTTAAATGGTACTTTGTAGTCTAAGAGTCGTAAATTTTGTTTTAATTAAGGATTAGTGTTTTGAGATGTATTTAATTAATTAAGTTACGATTTACTTTATTCTTTTTGTAAGGTATGAATGCTAATGTTGTATGATTGAAGATGTATTGTTATGAATGAGGAAACATTGTGAATGAGCGATGGATGTCTGAGGGCAGACAGACAGGGTCAGGACAGCCGAATGTGGGAATGGAACGTAGTTAAGATGTATGCGTGTGCTGGAACGTGAGAGAGGATGTTTGTAGCAATGAAAGGAATGACTGAACGGAATGATGTACGTGTAGATGAATGATGAGGTTGAGTAATAGGGGTTCTCTTTGGATGGAGGTGTGCGAGTACGAGGACGTGTGACGAACGAGTGCAAGGATTATTATAATTTTCGAAATAAACGTGTTAGCTTAACTAAGTCCAGGTCTTTCTCTTGAACAATTCCCACATAAATATCTTTCAGTAGAATTCTGGTAATGATGTGAGAATCATCTCAACGTTAGGTAAATCTCCAACAGTTAATGCAGCTATTCTGACAAAAAATCATAATTATATGAATCTAGTCACAATATATTAATCTAGCAGTATTATTCTGGTAGTAATATCATAATCATCTCCACGGTAACTAAATCTTCAACGGTTAGTGCGATTGTTCTAAATAATTACACACTTTTATAAATTTAGTCATAATATAATAATTTGACAATAATATTTTGGTAGTGATGTAAGAATTATATCCGCAGAAGGTAGATGTTCAACAGTAACTGTAACTGGTCTAAAAATTACACACTAATATAAATCTAGTTACAATATCTTACAGTAGAATTCTGGTAATGATGTCATAATCATCTCAACGGAAGGTAAATCTCCAATGGTTGGTTGGTTTCTTTGGAAAAAGTACACACTTATATAGGGTTTCCGAACATTCAAATATTCAGCATCCATGGCTTACTATGAATTCTAACGATACAGCGCTGGCGGACGCGGACGAGGGCAGTTTGGTGCAACGTGTTAAAATATGTGTCCCGACCCATAGATGCCGAATTTCGCATAACAATAAAAAGTCCATAATAGCACATTATCTGACTTATTGTTCGGGGGGGTCGATATTTTGATCAAATTTATATAAGTGTGTACTTTTTCAAAAGAAACACATTAACCATTGGAGATTTACCTTCCGTTGAGATGATTCTGACATCATTACCAGAATTCTACTGTAAGATATTGTAACTAGATTTATATTAGTGTGTAATTTTTTAGACCAGTTACAGTTACTGTTGAACATCTACCTTCTGCGGATATAATTCTTACATCACTACCAAAATATTATTGTCAAATTATTATATTATGACTAAATTTATAAAAGTGTGTAAATATTTAGAACAATCGCACTAACCGTTGAAGATTTAGTTACCGTGGAGATGATTATGATATTACTACCAGAATAATACTGCTAGATTAATATATTGTGACTAGATTCATATAAGTATGATTTTTTGTCAGAATAGCTGCATTAACTGTTGGAGATTTACCTAACGTTGAGATGATTCTCACATCATTACCAGAATTCTACTGTAAGATATTTATATTGTAACTAGATTTTTATTAGTGTGTAATTTTTAGACCAATTGCAGTAACTGTTGAAGATCTACCTTCTGCGGAGATGATTCTTACAGCACTACTAAAATATTACTGTCAAATTATTATATTATGACTAGATTTATATAAGTGTGTAATTATTCAGAACAATCGCATTAACCGTTGAAGATTTCGTTTCCGTGGAGATCATGGAAACGAAATCTTCAACGGTTAATGCGATTGTTTATGACAAATGACAAGCTTCAACGGATTATGACATCACCACCAGAAAATTACTGTTAAATTATTATACTGACACAAGATTTATACAAATTTGTAATTTTTCAAAACAATCGCATTAACTGTTGAGTATGTAGCTTCCGTGGAGACGATTCTGACATCTCTAACAGATTTCTACTGTAAGACATTTATATTGTGTCTGTATTCATATAAGTGTTTAGCTTTTCAGAACAAACGCATTAATCGTTGAAGATTTACCTTCCGTTGAGATGATTCTGATATCACCACCTGAAAATTACTGCCAGATTATTATATTGTGACAAGATTCATATAAGTGTGTATTTTTTCAGAACACACGCATTAACCGTTGAAGATTTTGTTTCCGTGGAGATAATTATTGTTGTAATTATAGTATTATCAATTGTCTATGAGCGATGCTCCATCTCTATGTGTTCTGTCAATGTCACTGTCCTTTGTATTCTCTCTCTTCCGTTTGCAACCATGGCCGATGTAGGCCCATAAATATTATCGTGTTACAATTTATCTTTAATAATCTTACAAATAGAATGTTGTATTAGCATCTTATATTCTAAGCAATATAGTGTTGCTCATGCCGAACTGTCCGGTGTATTATTTTATCGCAAACCACCCTCCACGCACCTGCAGCATTCATAAGAGGTTATCGGTCCAGATACCATAGCCATACCAGACTTCGTGACAATGTCGGAGAGGCGCTGCCCATGATTCACGATAGTTCAAATGGATTTGTAAGCGGTGGTTTGCAGATTGAAAAATTGGACGGAAATCAAAACTACAACACTTGGAAGTTCGGTATTAAGATGTTATTAACCCTAGAAGGCCTGTGGAAATGTGTGCTTAGTGATGAAACTGATCCTGCTAAAGATCAGCGTGCATTGGCCAGAATATGTCTCGCCGTGAAGCCACACCAATATGTTCGCGATGTTATCAATATGTTCGCGATGCCAAAACATGTAAGGAAGCTTGGAGCTTATCGCAGAGTGCTTTTGTTGAGAAAATTGCACTGAATAGAGTTTTCCACTTTCAAATCAATGGCGGAATACATTGAAAGTACTATGTGTTTGGTTCAGCAATTGGCTGACATTAACAGGAATATCGATGATGAGGAAGTTGCCGAAATACTGTTGTCAGGATTACCACAGGAATATGATGCGCTAGTTTCAAATTTGGAAACCGCGTGTATGACATCAAATCTATCAAGTGAGATTGTGAGATCTCGGCTACTTCAAGAAGAATTAAGAAAGAATGGTCGGGACACTACAGCTACTGCATTTATTTCAAAGAAGACTTCAAACAATAAAAAGATTGTATGTCATTACTGTAATAAGCCTGGACATTACAAGAATAAATGTTATAAGTTAAAGAATGACAAGAACAAGAAAGAAGGAAGCACTGTCTTGGCTTCAGCATTTTTAGCCTCATCTTCAAGTCATGAATGGTTCATTGTCAGTGGGTGTACGCAGAATATGACGAGAGACAAGAGTTTATTCACAAAATTTGAGAAGTGTAATAATCATGTAAAAATAGCAGATAGTTCTGTTCTTAAGTGCACGGGCACTGGTTCTGTTGTCCTTGACTTAGATAATTGTAAAATTAAGCCTTATGATGTTCTGTTTATTCCTGAGCTTTCGGCTAATCTCATATCGGTAAGCAAACTTGTTTCTAAGGGTTTTATTGTAACATTTGATGAAGAGGGTTGTCTTATCTATAGTAATAGTGAAATATCTGGCAAACCAGTGATTAAAGTCCCTAGTATAAATGGTATTTATAGGATGAGAGTCAATAGTAAGTTGTCTTCATGTGCTGTGGCGCATTCTTCGTCTGTCTTGCAGCCGCAAGATGAACAGAGTGCTAACGTGGCTGAGGTGCCATTTGTTATTTGGCACAGGAGGCTAGGCCACTTAAGCAAAGCAGGTATGTTAGCTCTTAAGGGTGTTGCATGCGGTATATATTTTCAGGAAGCAGATTCTTTGGAAAATTGTGTGCCATGTCTGGAGGGAAAGTTGGCCGCAAAGCCTTTTCCAGCCGAGACTGAGCATCGTTCTACTCAACCGCTGCAGTTGATACACTCCGATGTTTGCGGCCCTTTGCCTATAGAGAGCTGGGGTGGAGCAAAATACCTGGTGACCTACACTGATGACTTCTCCAGAAAATCCTATAGATATATTTTCAAGAGGAAGAATGAGGTATGTAATACTTTTGTTCATTTTAAGAATCTAGTTGAAAAACAGTTGGGGTTGCCGATTAAGTCACTACGTTCCGATAATGGGGGTGAATATTGTAATAGACAATTCGCTAATTTCCTTAAGAGAGAAGGGATTATACATCAAACTACTGTTGCTTATTGCCCGCAGCAAAATGGGGTTTCCGAACGTCTGAATAAGACTGTTCTAGAAAAAGCTAGATGCATGCTTTTAGGGGCAGGCTTAGACAAGTGATTTTGGGGTGAAGCGGTTATGACCGCAATCTACTTAAAAAATAGATCCCCTACTTCCGCTTTGTCTGGTCTAACACCTGAGGAGAAGTTGACCGGGTCCCGGCCAGACCTTGTCACTTGCATGTATGTGGATGTGTTGCATATGCTTTGATCCCTGAGCATAAGAGGCAGAAGCTCGATGCAAAAAGTAAGATGTATATTTTTGTCGGTTATAGTGACACTTGTAAAGGTTTTAGATTAGCAGACCCCTTGAATCCAAGTAATGTGATTATTGCTCGGAACGTTGTATTTATTGAAAATAAATTTTATGATAAGACTGCAATACGGAAGAATTTTATGAACTTGACTGATAATGATAATTTTATAATAAATGATATTGATAATTTAATATATAATAATGATAATTATTCAAAGTCTAGTCAGTATGTGAGTCCTAGTCAGGCCACTTTAATGAATTTAAGTAATGATTCTAGTCACTCTAGTGAACCGGATTCTACCTCGAGGAGTAGTAGGCCTAGTTCTAATGAAACTGTAGTTGAGCTGAATCATGAGTTTAACAGTTCCTCTGTAATTTCAGATGGAGTTGGAGCAGATGTAGATCGAAGTTGTACTAGCGGTGAGTCCGATGCAGAACGAGCTTTGTCGCCGGTCGCTGACACGCGCGTTGAGCGTGTGACGTCATCGCCCGAGGTGCTAGCTGAAGGGGAAGTAGCGCACCCTACACCAGTGTGCTCTACACCACGTCCTGTACGTAGTACTCGTTCTCAGCTGCCGTCCAGGTATAAAGATTTTGATTTGGACTTATCACTCCTAACTCAACATGGAACTTTGTTACTCGGTGATCCTTTATCGTATGGATTTCTCGTATCAGCTTGCAGGATGTTCAATATTTTCGACTATAGATCTAGTAAAGGCTTACAACCAAATAGCTGTGAATCCTACTGACATCCCGAAGACAGCGATAACCACTCCTTTTGGTTTATTTGAGTTCCCGTACATGAATTTTGGTCTCGGAAATGCGAGCCAGACGTTTCAGAGGTTTGTTGACGAGGTCCTGGTAGGTCTGGAATTTTTCTACGGATACATAGACGATATTCTAATATTTTCCAAAGATAAAACAGAACATCTGAATCATCTACGACAGTTATTTCAGCGCCTCAAGCAATACGGCTTACTTGTCAACACGTCAAAACGTCATTTGGTCAAGAAAATGTAAATTTCTTAGGTTATAATGTGTCTGCGGATGGAACTAAACCACTAGCCTCTAAAGTTCAAGCTATTGATGAATTTCCTGTGCCTAAAACTGTAAAGGAGCTGAGACGATTTTTGGGCATGCTGAACTACTATCGTCGCTTTGTTCGAAATGCAGCTCAGTGTCAAGCACCTCTTCACGAACTATTAGCAGGACCGAAGATAAAAGGTTCACAACCAGTAGATATAAGTGCACATTTGCTTGATGCTTTTATCGAGTGTAAGAAATCTCTTTCTCAAGCTACATTGCTAGCTCACCCGGATCCATCCGCTGAACTAGCGATAACTACTGATGCATCGGACATGGCTATTGGAGCTGTATTACAACAACGCACAGTCACTGGCAACCGCTAGCATTTTATTCGCACAAACTTTCTACATCGCAGAAAAAGTATAGTCCATACTACAGAGAACTCTTAGCTGTGTATGAAGCTATAAAATATTTCCGATTTATGATAGAGGCAAGAACATTTGCTATATTTACAGACCATAAGCCTCTAACCTATGCTTTTACGACGAACAAGGAGAAATGTTCCCTGCGTCAGTTTCGGTAGCTCGATTTCATCGCTCAATTTACCATTGATGTGAGATACATACCGGGGCACAAAAACGTCGTAGCTGACGCCTTGTCAAGAATTGACGAGATCTCACCTTGCATAAATTATGAAGACCTTGCAAGCTATCAGGAAAATGACCCAGAACTGCAAGATCTAATCAAATATGGTTCATCACTACAACTAAAGAAGCTCAAAACTGATAATTGCACTCAACCAGTATATTGTGATGTATCTACTCAGTTACCGAGACCTTATATAACACCACAACTTCGTCGACAAGTATTTGACACGATACATAATCTGCATCACCCTGGAAGTACTGCTATTGTACGACTGGTCTCACAAAGATTTGTGTGGCCAGGGATGCGTAAACAGTGTAGAGAGTGGTCTAAGCATTGCTTACAATGCCAGCGAAGTAAGATCTCCCGTCATACCATTTCCCCTCCAGCGTCTTTCCTTCCTCCTTCTTCCCGTTTTTCACACATTCATCTTGACCTGGTAGGACCATTACCACTTTCTTATGATTACAGGTACTGTCTCACAGTAATCGATAGATTTACTCGATGGCCTGAGGCATTTCCCCTGAAGGACAAAACAGCAGAAACCTGTGCTTCAGCCCTTGTTTCCGGCTGGATCTCTCGGTTCGGCTGTCCAGAACGTGTGACCACAGACAGAGGACGTCAATTCGAGAGTAACCTTTTAAACGCCCTGACTGCGTTTGTTGGTGCTCGTCATTTCCGTACTACAGCATTCCACCCAGCAGCCAACGGTATCATCGAACGCCTACATCGCCAGTTGAAAGCGGCAATCATGTGCCATAACTCTTCACAGTGGACTGAAGTACTTCCTATTGTTCTCCTTGGGATACGAAGTTCTCTGAAAGAGGATCTACAAACCTCACCTGCAGAACTTGTGTATGGTGAGCCACTCCGCTTACCAGGACAGTTCATATACCCCAAAGATGACTATACTGCAGCTGACGTCACTGAATATGCCAATCGTCTTCGTTCTCAAATGGCAAAGTTAACACCTCGACCTACTGCTTGGCATACATCTTCATCTCCCTTCTACATACCACGAGATTTGGCAACTTCTTCACAAGTTTTCCTGCGACAAGATCGCGTTCGAAAATCGTTAGAAGCACCTTACGTTGGCCCTTTCAAAGTTCTACACCGGCAGCCTAAATTCTTCACCATAGACGTTCAAGGAAAGAAAGTTACCGTCAATGTCGATAGGCTAAAACCGGCGTACCTATTGACAGAACCTCCACGTCAAACAGCACAGTCAATACCACCTTCTCTTCCTTCTACGACACCAGCTTTCGCAGAAGAGAAGAGGACAAAAAGTGGCAGAAGAGTGCGATTCCCTGACTTCTTTCGACCGTAGACACGGTCTGGTCGGGGGGAAGATGTAGCGGACAATGTCCTTACATACAGGTAAGAACAAGCGTTCCGCTCCGCTCATGCAACTTGGACCAACGCCGAAGAGGACCGGTTTTGCCGGCCGACCGCTGCAAGCTAGTACGGACACAACTCTGTGATACCTTGTCGCGCGCTTACGTTGTTACACTATAATAATATTAACCGCTTGCTTTTGATGCTTATATTAACGCTGTATTTATTTAGAATTATTGTAAAAGTAGTTGACAGTAAATATACATAGTGTTTAAACTAAATAATAACATTCTTCATTGTGCTTTCGTAAACTGCTTTCTTTATCACTACCTTATTTAACCTTTGAGTGCATACTAAGAAGTGGATGCAATTACTACTCCTCCACAATGTCAACATCTTTTTATGATGCTGTTATAATCATACATTCAAAATTAATAAACACGAATTTTGTGATCAGCCATGTGTTTGCTGCCGCTAACACGGCCATTCTGACATGTGCTTCGTTCTCGAAGTACAACCTCACTGAAAATTTCCACATACATAGATATAATAATCAAATCAGCACTTAAATTTATTACATCTATCTATCATTTCTTATTATCTAGTCCCTTCTCACATTAAGGGACCTAAAAATAAATTTCCCACATACTTATTTCAAAAATATTACATCTTTTCATTGTTATAGTCCCTTCTCACATTATGGGAACTAACTAACAACGGTCAGTTGCTTTGCTACCGACTAGCCTCACACCTGCTGCACATGCGTCAGGCTAGACCAAAGCAAAAGACTTCAGCAGTTCATCTCAGTCACAACACAACATCAACTCCAATTATTTCACATTTACATTACACAAAATACGCCTTAAAACAATTAGTACATTCAAATAAACTATAACGCACAGGGTAAGTACATAGTTTATAAACAATTACTTCAAAATAAATAATTCAAGTCGGAGTCTCATCTTCATCAGCCCATTCGCCTGGCCATAGTCTCAGTTAGTCTTTACCTATACTTATACTATCTACCCCTCTCAGGAAATATAAGTATGTCATTGGTAAGTTATATATATGTTATAAGTATGTGACAGCTACTTCACATAGTCTCTTAAATCTAAGGATCAAATTATTGTGTCGATGGATCTTCTTTACATATAGTTCGAGTATATTACCAACCACAAAAACCTTATTATATAAACAGTGTCATGAACTGCTTTGCAAGCACTGATTTCGTTAATCGACTGTGCTTATGTCCATCATTGCCGCAGCCTCGCTACGTCAGTGGTGAGGCTGCAGTTCTGATTGATACATTTCATAATAACAATGTAAAAAAATAAGTACTATTTCAGATAACCTTTATTAGCTTACTAACATAGTTATAAATTCCTTTTTTACTAACCCTCATGAGTAGTTATTACTTTCATAAATAAAAATTATTATTATTATTTCGTCTTATGGTATCAAATCCATTTTATTTACCTCCTGACATAGGCGTTGAAGTCTATGTTACATATGGGAAGTGACATTACGATGTGCTTGAATGCTGGGGATGTTATCATTAGAACCAATCAAGTGAATGTGTGTAAAATCCGTTGATTTTTAGTTAGTGGTGTTTTCTTTTTTCATAAACTGCTTGGCCAATCTGACTATATTGGATTACAATTGGTATTCAAAGTCAATAATAGTTGCTTTGTACGGCTCTGCTTGGCCATTACCCTTTAGAGTACCCATTGTAACCATACGATGCTCTATTTTGAATTTGATTGCTACTAAAATATGTACCCTCTATGTTATAACTAACTGACGAGACGCAACTGGGACAGACGCTCGGATGATGATGATGATATTTTATAACTAACTATTGAAGGTTTACCAAATAGACTAATGGTGTTACGAATTAGAAGCACCTTGAGGATTAAGTGGTTGCATATATACCATGAGTTTAGGGCTAACCGTTCTGTTGATCTTGCCTATGTACGTAATATCAAAATTAACAACTCGCATACTATAGGTCTGAAGGAAACCGCGGATTACCTCTTGGATTCTCTTATACCCGACGACTGCTCGGAGAACGATAGTGATTATCACCGACAGATAAGACAGTGGGCTCTTGAGCCACCATACTCACCCCAGTCAGACCTACCAACTTCTGATGAGTTCCTCGAAATTGTTAGGTCGTTGTCCATAGGTAAGGCGTCGGGGGACGATAAAATATCTAACAAAATGATAAAGGAGGTTTGCAAGCTGTTGGGTGAAGTAATATTAAATGTTTTCAACCGGTGTATTTACGAGGGAGTGTTCCCCCGTATTTGGCGATGTGGCTATAATCGGATTATTCCTAAAAAGGGCGACAAGCCGCCAGATGACCCTAAGTCGTACCGACCGATCACATTGTTGCCCTCCTTGGGAAAGCTTTTAGAGCGTCTCATAGTACCCCGGCTCCTGCCGGGCGGTATTAAATTTCACGAAAATCAATTTGGATTTACAGTAGGAAAATCTACTATTGACGCAGCGATATCAGTGCGAAAGACTGTCACTTCATCGGTTTCTCAATAAGTGCTGGCCATCTTCCTAGATATTTCCGGGGCTTTCGATAACGCTTGATGGCCAATGCTAGTAATGAAATTAAAGTCTCGCGGTTGCTATAGAAATATTTACTCTCTTATTTATTCATATTTTTCACAAGGTACAACAACTTTAAAATTTGGTCATTATTATGCTACCAAAACGTTAACAATAGGCTGTCCTCAGGGGTCTGTGCTAGGCCCACACTTGTGGAACTTAGGATTTGATGACTTTTTCAGTTTACCATTACCGGAGGGCTGTTCAATGACAGGATACGCCGATGACGGTATGTTGCTCGTTCAGTAGAATACTCGTGCGGGACTCGAGAGCTTGGCCCACACGTGTTTGCGCGTCGTTGCGGAGTGGCGCGTACGAAACAGGTTATTTTTTGCACCCAACAAAACATTTCAGTTGCTTTTGAAAGGAAGTTTGAAAGTACCACCGCGCATTAAATTCAATAACCTTTACATTAAAAATTAAACTTCGGTTTGCTATTTAGGATTGATTTTAGAGAGAAATTTTGCATTCGTTGAGCAAATAAAAACTGTAGGTGAAAAGGCTAAAAATAGCTTCTATGCGTTGTCGAGAATATCTACTGCTACATGGGGACTTTCGTTCAAAACACTGAAGGTCGTTTACGGGGCCACTTATCTAGGCTGTATGTGTTACGAGGCGCCCGTATGGGCAGATAAGGCTACTATTGGTGCTGCACGTTTAAAGTTACTGCAAAGTCAACGCCTTGGATTGATATTTTTATGCAAGGCCTACAGGACGGTTAGCACGGAGGCTCTGCCGGTGATGGCAGGGGTCGTCCCGGTTGATCTCGAAATTCAGAGACGCGCGGCTTTATACCATTCGGCTAAGGATGGCATGGATGATAGGTTTTTGTTAGAAAGAGATCGCCATGGAATTGCCAGACTGTATCGTGATAATGTACGTGAAGAACTTTTAGACGAATGGCAGCTGCGTTGGAACACTTCTATCAAAGGGCGCCACCTCTACCAGTTTTTCCCAGACGTTCGTGAACGCCTGGGAATGTCCTGGCTGGAGGTTGATCACTGTGTTGCTCAATTTCTCACGGGACATGGTAACTTTAGGAGCAAATTACATTCGTTTGAGCTGGTTGAGTCACCGTTCTGTCAGTGTTCAACTGCTGACGCCAAATATGATCAGACCGCCCATCATATACTATGGGAGTGTAGCATTTGGCAAAATGAGCGATATAATATGCTTAATTGTTTACAAGTAACGTCGGGAGTAGTTTACTATGCGGATCTCGTGGCATCGAGGGTAAATTTTCCTGCTTTTAAACGTTTCTGCCATACATATTACTGGAATCAAACATAGCTCACATAGGACCCGTAATATACTATTACCGTGGTGCTTCCCTATTTCTACAGGATTTACACCTAGTTGCTTTCCAGGTCTCCCGCTTTGCAAAGGAGGGAATAGGCATTATGTTCTTTTCTTACTTCCTCACATTATCTTCTGATTAATTTCGTTGCGGGTTCCAAGACATGCTAACTTCTCATGGGACATCACCGAGATCGAGCTCGGTGTAACTTTTCAGGTGTTTTGGTCATTGCTGTAGATCCTGGTTTACAGGAGTCACAGTAATGGGAATGTGGGTGGGATTAGTCCCAATAAAAAAAAAAGATGATTACTCTCGTAAAGTGTTTGTATATTTTCTTAAGGACAAATTAAATATAATATCAATTTTTCATGACTTTAAATCTGAAGTTGAAAATTTGTTAGATGCAAAAATAAAAGTACTCCACACTGATAATAGTACTGAATTTTGTAACGAACATTTTTCAATATATCTTTCAGGTTCTGGCATTAAGCATCTGACTACAACATCCTATACTCCAGAACAAAATGGCTTAAGTGAGAGAAAAAACCGATCACTTGTAGAACGAGCCAAGTTTATGCTTAGTGATGCTAAACTACCAAAAACATATTGGGCAGAGGCTGTATCTACTGCAGCATATATCATAAATAGACCCCCATCTCGTGTGTTTAATGACATGACACCGGAGGAGAAGTGGTCAGGATAGAAACCCAACATTAACCACATGAAAATTTTTGGTTGTAATGTTATGGTTCATGTACCGAAGCAGCACAGGCAGAAATGGGACTCAAAATCTACAGAAATGATATTTGTTGGTTATTGTCAAAATACAAAAGGTTACAGATTATTAGATTATTAGATGTAAAAAGAAAAAGATGTAAAAACCAGACACTTACTCAAGATACATAGGCTAATGACTCAAAAGGGAGTATTCATTCGAACAATGCTCTTCCAATATCACACTCCGAAGAGAGGATCCTAAGAACAAACAGAGAGTTGTGATAGATGATAACATATTTTATGCATATCTAGCTATATGTAATGACCCTTTTAGCCTTCGAGAAGCTCTAGAATCAACAAATTCACAGCATTGGAGACAAGCTATGGACGATGAATATAAGTCATTAATGGATAATAAAACTTGGATATTGACCCAATTGCCACCTGGTAAGACAGCAATACCTTGTAAGTGGGTGTATATTACAAAAACAGATGAAAAATTTAAATAAAATAAATATCCATCACGCCTTATCCCCGAATGGGTAGGCATATTATATGCCCACTTTTCACCGTGTGGATTCCTGTCCCACGTAATAGGTGGTGAGCCCATTGCCGTGTTGAAATAGACAGACGTAGGATGTGTCTACCTGCTGTTGAAATTTTTAAAGCCACCCATAAGGCATTCAACCAGGCTTAACGACTGCCATTTTACTGGCAACCGGGACCAACGGCTTAACGTGCCTTCCGAAGCACGGAAACGCTCGCAAATGTAAATGCCACAAAGTGGTCACCCATCTGAGGACCAGCCATAGTGAAAGTTGCGTAACTCAGTGATCGTTTACAGAACACTGAGACCGCGGGGCCACGAGCGCTTCAAAAACAGATGAGAAAGGTAATATTACAAAATACAAAGCACGATAACTAATAAAAGGATGTGCTCAACGTAAAGGCATAGATTATGAGGAAGTTTACTCACCTGTTGTAAGGAACACGTCACTCAGATAACTACTGGCATTGGCCACGAAGCATGACTTGGACTCTATTATCACTCTCCTTTTCATAGTAGATAGTTTGTTTTTGCCCTTTATAGTTAAAAACTTGTTTTGTTCTGGTCTATACGCTCCAATGAGGCTACATTCAGGCGTTTGTTTGCTCGGGAGTGGTTCTGTCATACTTTTATTATCTTGAAACGTTTTGTTTTGGTTCCCATCCTCTTTCCTAGCTATCATGTTTATTGGAGTGGTAGTTGTGTTATGAACAGGCTTTGAGTCAACACACGAGTGATGAATGGGTCCTCAGCATTCTAGGTCTACATCCTCAGCATTAGTGCGTTGGTTAAATTGTACTAGTTTGGGGAGTGAAGGTTTTGGTGTTAATGTATGTGCGTTGCTCTTGTGTTGTTTCTTAATGCTGTCAATGGAGCCGCACTTGCTGATCCGAGCTTTGTTTCGGTTCTTCCTCAGTGAAGTTTGAGGACTCCCGCATATTTGTTTCAGCAAAACAATCTCCTGATTAAGTTGAGTGATTAGCTTTTTTAGAGAGTTCTTTTCCAGAATTATGTTTTCCAGTTCATTTTGTGTAGTGTCTTGGCATGCCTGCAATCCCTCAATTTCACTCCTCAAATCTTCCGCTATATCTTGTTTCATGTTCATTGATAAGTCTAGTAAACAGTCCATCCGGTGAGGAATCCAGTGATATTGTTCCACTCCGTGTCACACTTTGTTTCCCTGGATTACTAAATAGCTGCCGCTTCACTGTAACGTTGCTGAAGTCATCACCTGTTATTGACAGCGTAACTCGCAATATATGCGTCTTCCTGCAATATACAAGTAACGCCCTCTATTGAAGCTTTTCACGAGTTGTAGTAGTTTATGATTTTAACTCGTTGAGTCAATATAATGCTCACTGGTAATGCTGCTTAGTTAAGTTAGTTTTGGGTTAGTGCGGATGTAGATGGCGCTATTAGCAATTTCTCAGTTGACTGCCATATTAGTTCGATTTTGAACTGCCCTACTAATTTAACAGATGACGCTGTTAACAAACAAGTCATGTGCAACAGTCAGTCGATGACACGAATATTTCAAACGTAATTTTTTCTTAACGTATTTTTAGAAATATTTTAAAGTTTATATTCACTTATTAACGTTTGTTTCTTGTTTGTTATCACTTATTGTTATTTCTATGGTTGTTATCACAATTTTAGTCGCAGTTTGTATGTTTTTATTATCATATTTTGGAATTTATGTTACATTTTATATTCTTGAGGTTTGTGCACTAATGGACTTACTTATTGATGGGTAAATTATCACTGTTTTACTATTATGCATGTGGCGACATCGACAATGTTTATTGTAATTTAATAGGCGACTAACCTGTACCTCGTCCAGGGGTAAAGCAGTCGTCTCTAGAATCCAGATCGAGCCACTTGTGTGTGCGAATAAACGCATGTATTTTGAGTCCGAGTTTTACTCCTATCCTAATTGATGCTGGCTGTGCATGACGGAGTACTGCAAGCCCTACATATATACAACTATATACATAACGGTCAGCACACTGGTGACCCGAACGTACATTTTGTGAAAGTTAATTTGTTTTAGTGCGTGACTCTATTCGCGAGTGAATAATGGATCCCCGTATAGCCGCAGCTATGGCACCACCGGTGGCACCCGTAGCCGCTCCGGCAACCACGCTACCGAAATAAGAAGTTGATGTTAAGGCTCTGTTGAAGCGCTCGTGGCCTCGCGGTCTCAGTGTTCTGTAAACGATCACTGAGTTACGCAACTTTCAGTATGGCTGGTCCTCGGATGGGTGACCACTTTGTGGCATTTACATTTGCGAGCGTTTCCGTGCTTCGGAAGGCACGTTAAGCCGTTGGTCCCGGTAGCCAGTAAAATGGCAGTCGTTAAGCCTGGTTGAAGGCCTTATGGGCGGCTTGAAAATTTCAACAGCAGGTAGCCACAACCTGCGTCTATCTATTTCAACACGGCAATGGGCTCACCACCTATTACGTGGGACAGGAATCCACACAATGAAAAGTGGGCATATAATATGCCTCTGCCACCCCTTCGGGGACAAGGCGTGATGGATATTTTTATTTATTTTTATGTTAAGGCTGATATCACTGCAGTCAAAGATAAAGATATCGTAGATTGAATGAAATTACCAAACCTGATCGATATCCTATTCCAAGGGTACAAGATTACACATACTTGCTGGCAGGGAAACAGATTTTTACCAAGTTAGATATTTTTAGAGCATATCACTGTATAGAAGTTGCTCCGAAAGACGTAGAAAAAACCGCCATAATCACGCTATTCGGATTATGGTAATTCCCTCGGATGAGTTTTGGTTTGCGAGGAGCTGCAAATTATTTCCAACGCTTTATGAATTCCACAGTATTACATGGTTTAGATTTTTTATTTTGTTATCTGGACGATGTCATTATAGCAAGTAATAATTCTGAACATAAACAGCACCTGGAGCAAGTTTTCGAACGTTTCAACAAGTATGGTACTTCGATTAACATCGCTAAGTGTTGTTTCGGAAAGACGAAACTTAAATTTCTGGGTTATGGGGTGCCCACAGAAGGGATACGCCCTTTGTAAGATAAGGTACAAGTCATTAAATCATTCCCCAAACCACAAACTGTCGAGGATCTACGCAGATTTATGGGAATGGTAAATTTTTACCGCAGTCACCTTTCAAAAGCCGCGTCGTATCAAATGAAACTTAAAAAGTATTTATTTGGTGCAAAAAGAAAAGATAAAACTGTAATAAAATTGTCTGATAAAGCCAATGAGGCGTTTGAACAATGTAAAAAAAGTTTGACAAACGCTTGCACTTTATTTCACCCAGTAGAAGACGCACCGTTATCGCTTATGTGCGACGCTTCGAATACTTAGGTGGGCGCAGTACTGCAACAATATACTGATAATTCGTGGAAGCTGCTTGGATATTTCTCGAAAGCACTATCAACAGCGCAACAGAAATATTCCACATATGATCGCGAACTTTTGTCTATATACTTGGCAGTACAATATTTCAGATATATACATGAAGGACGATCTTTACCGATAATTATACACCGATCACAAGCCCTTGGTTTATGCTTTTACAAAGATTGACTTCGATAAAGAAACGCCGAGAAGGACACGTCAGCTCATGTTCATAAGCGAATTTACGACAGATATTCGACATATAGTGGGATCTGAAAATTTGGTCGCAGACGCTCTATCGCGCATAGAGTCAATACCGTGCCCCACAGTTATTGATTACGCAGCATTAGCGGAAGCGCAGGAACATGACGACTACGTCAACCGGGCGTCAAATAACAATGTGCAGTTACAACGTGTTTATTTACCCGACGGCGACGTTAAAAAAGGAGTATACTGTAATATATGGAAAGATTACGTTCGTTCATATTTACCAGAGGCTTTTCGGAGAACTGCATTTGATTGTATACACAATTTGAGTCACTCTGGAATACGTACATCCCGTAACATGTACCAAAAAATTTTTTTGGCCGTTAATGAACAGAGATATTACGAGTTGGGCTAAGACGTGTGTACGTTGTCAACGAGCGAAAGTCCAACGTCACACTATAGCACCACTCCAGGACTTCCCGACGTGTGGCATGTTTGAACACATACACGTCGATTTGATAGGCCCTTTACCTACCTCACCGGAAGGTTTTAGATATTGCGTAACAATAATTGACAGATGTACCAAGTGACCTGAAGTATTTCCGGTCACGGACATGACCGCGAACACTGTAAGTAAAGTGTTATATGAAGGCTGGATAACAAGATTTGGATGCCCTATCAGAAATACCAGTGACCAGGGTCGTCAGTTTGAGAGTTCATTATTTACTTAACTAATGCGATATATGGGTATAGACAAGATTCGCACCACCAGTTTTCATTCAAGCTCTAACGGATCCGTGGAACGATTTCATCGTAGCTGCAAGACCGCTATTACTGCACGACTGGACTCTACATCTTGGGTAGAAGCCTACAGTAATGTTGGGGTTTAGAGCAGCAATCAGAGCCGATAATGGCGTGAGTGCCGCGGAAATGGTCTATGACCAGCCACTGAGACTTCCCGGAGATTTTTTTGGCTATCAAAAACACCCAATAATCGCAGAAGACTCAGAAACATTATTTTCAAAGATACGTGTACTATTAGCCAGTATAAACCAGTTCCAAAAAGGTAGCGAGATTCAAGGACTTTCTTTGTACACCCGGATTTAGAAAAGAGTGAGTTCGTATTTGTGAGAAACGATGCAGTTCGTAAACCTTTCCAATTTACCTACAACGGACCCTACCGAGTCCTACAGAGAGGGAAAAACACGTAAATTAGATAAAGAAATACACGTCTCGATCGACAGTTGAAACCGGGATACCTGTTGGCAGAGGAAGCTATATCACAATTGCCAGATACAGGCCGAGACCCCGGTCCACCGTCAGACATCGTACCGCAGAGAAGCTCTAAGAGCCCTGCACTACAAAACCACGGTTCAGTTGGTACAGGTGTAAAATGTACAAGATTCGGTCAGATAATAACGAAGCCAATGCGTTATATATAGTTTAGTTATTTGTATTAGTTACTTGTTTGCAACAATATTTTTTCTTTTAAACAAACATTTGTATACTTTTTTTTTAGTTTCATTGTTTCAGGTGTTTATTCATGTGTTTAATTTTTATTGTCTTTATATAAATTATTCAGATGATCCTAATTATGCTACAAATTATTTGATAGACTTAATGAGAAATATAATTGACAAACAAAAAAGAAATGTGTCCCATCGAAGGCCAGAATAATCAAGCCTTGGATTACTCCAGGTCTGCTTAGGTGTATCAGAAATAGAGATAATATGCATATGAAATGTAAAAGAGAACCAGATAATTATATTTTGAAAATAACCTATATACGTTACCGTAATTTTTGTAATAAACTGTTACAAAAGTTTAAAACTAACCATGAAAAAAGCGAACTTTTACAGTCAAAAAATGATCCGTAAAAGACTTGGCAGGTAATAAATAATATAATAAATAAGCGTGTAGCGAAAACTCCCCCCACTAAATTACTGTCTATATCTGGACTTGACTCTAAATCTTCATTAAATTTGATAAATAATACATTTGTACATATGGGTAGCGACCTAGCGGCTAAAATAACAGACTTGGGTACAAAACATAAGGAATGACCGTCAGTTAAATTCAATTGTATTTCTTGAACCTGATTATACAGAAATTGAACGCGTTATAATGGGTTTACGGACGGACTGAAGTTCGGGTTGGGACGGAATTTCCCCAAAATTAATAAAAATGAGTCGTCATGTTCTGATTCCAGTAATCACTCATATATGCGTTTTGTGTATAAATGAGGGTGTCTTTTCAAGGGCTTTAAAGAGGGCAGTTGTCCATCCTATTTTCAAGACGGGAGACAGAGATAATATAAGTAATTACAGACCTATATCAGTTCTTCCTGTGTTATCTGAGAATCTCGAAAAGCTTCTCAATGATCGCCTGGTATCATTTTTGGAAACTCACAAGATTTTGTTTGATCACCAATATGGGTTCCGTAAAGGTAAATCATGTGAAAACGCAATCTCGGCCCTTATTGACGTTGCTGTCGGGATATTGGATGCAAAGACTAAGTGTCTAGGCATATTTCTAGACCTGTCCAAGGCCTTCGATACTGTCTCTGTGTCTAAGCTTTTGGAAAAAATGGAAAGGATTGGGATTAGGGGAACGCCCTTAAAAAAATTTAAAAGTTACCTATCGGAACGTACACAACAAGTGACGGTGGCGTCATGTGTGAGTGATGAGTGTACATTATCCTTTGGTGTCCCACAGGGCTCTATTCTTGGTCCAACTTTGTTTCTAATTTATGTAAACGGGTTATGTGACCTAAAACGCCCATATTGTAACATATATACCTACGCGAATGACACGGCGCTTTTTATACATGCAGCGGATTGGGTTAAGGCCCGTGAGAGAGTGGAGTCCGCGTTGGCTATTGTAAAATCCTGGCTTTCAGGAAACAGTTTAACACTAAATGTAACAAAAACAAAATTTCTAACCTTCGCACTTACGGTCAGAACGCAACCAAGTGACTCATTTTGCATCAAAGTGCATGACTAAAAACGTTAATGTAACATATGTATGTGGGGGCTACGAGAATTAAGAATTAACGGAACAGTTATATATTAAATGTAATGAATGAACTTTTTAAGCCTAAATTATTAATCATAATGCCATGCAATGATGAGTACGCGTAGCTACGCGACGCGACGGTGGAAAATTATATTATATATTTTTTTACTTATCACGGCATCGTATAGCCGCCTTTCTATAGACAGGACTATTTGACGTTATCAGTGGCGAGTCATCATGTTTTTCAGACTCAGTGGCAGGGGGCGGTGACTCCTCAGTCAATTGCCATTCCTCTGTAACTGCATTGTATTGATCAGAATCAGGTGCCGCGGCGGGCACTGTTACTGCTTGATCACATACATCCTCTTCCACCTTTGATAATGAAAATCTAGCCTTCGGATGTTTATTTATCAGTGTCTGATCAATGTGCCTCTTATGTACGCGCCCATCGTCAGATTTTACGGTATAAGTAACTGGACTTTCTCGAAGCACCACTGTCCCCTCGGTCCACTTCTGTCCGTTTTTAGAATAGTCACGTACCAGCACGGGATCCTGGGGCTTAGCTGCCCGGAAGTTGGAGTCCCATCGCCTTTCGCTGGTTTCCTGTTGCTGCGGCACAAAGGTGCAAGTGTCGGGCCGCAGCAGGTCAAGCCGACCACGGAACCTTCGCCCAAACATTAGCATTGCGGGCTCGCAGCCAGTAGTACTGTGTTCAGTATTTCTATATGAAAACAAAAATCTACTGAGTGCGGTGTTACAGTTTTCATTGTCAATCTGGGCCTTTTTAATGCCCTTTTGACCGACTTTACGGCATTTTCAGCCACCCCATTGCTCAAAGGATGGTACGGTACCACTAGGGTGTGTCTTATACCGTTAACATCTAAATCTTTTTAAAATTCTATTGAGGAAAATGGTGGACCATTATCACTAATAATTTGTTTTGGTAAACCAAACAGAGCAAAAATTTTACGTAAGCGATCTATAACTACCGTTGCGGACGTTCCCGGGACATTTTCAACTTCGATCCATTTTGTATGCGCATCGATTATAACTAAGTAATATTTATTATTAAATGTTCCCAAAAAATCTATATTCAGCCTAGACCATGGATCCTCCGGCCATGGCCACGAGTGCAAAGGTGCGGCGGCAGGCGCTGGGCGTTGCGAGCGACATAACACGCATTCACGCACTGTCCGCTCGATATCACCGTCCAACGTCTCCCACCAAACATAGTTACGCGCTATTTGCTTCATCTTTACAATGCCTGGGTGACCGTCATGAATTTCATTAAAAATTGTCGTTCGTAACGATTTGGGAATTATTATCCGGTAACCCCAAATTAGGCAACCTTGATCTACGCAAATACCTTCCTTGCGGTTAAAATATGACTTTTCGGTTTCTAGGTTACAAGTATTTGGCCACCCAAACATTACGTAACCGTGTATTTTACTCAACAAAGGATCTTTCGCAGTCTCAATTTTAATATCTTTAAAACTGAGTGGAAAACTTTCCTGTACGAAATTTAGATAGCTGCTATTATCACTGTCCTCACACCTGATTCTACTCTTAGTAGAATTTAATGGAAGACGAGAAAGCGCATCTGCCTGACAGTTTTGACTCGACTTAATAAATTCGATTTTAAAATTGTAAGCGGACAACCGGACAACATAGCGCTGTAGCCTACTTGCTGCCGTCTGAGGTATTCCCTTAGTCGCCCCAAATATACAGCTTAATGGGCGATGGTCACTACGCAAGATAAATTGTCGGCCGTATAAGTATTGATGATGTTTATGTACACCGAACACAATAGCGAGTGCCTCCTTGTCTAACTGCGAGTAATTTAGTTCGGCTGCGTTAAGCGTCCGTGACGCGCAGCACACGGGCCGCTTGCTGCCATCCGCGTACCGCTGTGTGAGCACGGCCCCCAACCCGTACGCGCTACTGTCCACTGATAACACCAATGGCAAAGTAGGGTCATAGTGTGCCAACACGGGTGCGCTGCTCAATACCTTTTTAATTCGACAAAACGCATGCTCACACTCATCATTCCATTGCCATTTAATGTTTTTTTTTAATAAATTGTACAATGGTTTCAAAATGTCACTCATATTAGAACAACATTTTGAATAAAAATTAACAAAGCCCATAAAACTTTTTAATTGAGTCACGTTTGATGGCGATGGGGCCGCCACAATAGCTTCAATTTTATTAAGGTCCGTATGTAAGCCGTGCTTATCAATTTTATAGCCTAAATTTGTAACACAATCTTTAAAAAATTGACATTTACTAAAATTTATTCTCAAACCATTTTGTTGCAATCTATTTAACACAGCTTTCAAGTTTGCTAAATGAGTGGCCCTATCCCGTCCAGTTACACATATGTCATCTGCAAACACAGCCGTCGAAGGCAGCCCACTCAATGTTTCCTCCATTATCTTTTGAAAATGTTCAGGAATACATCATATCCCGAAAGGAGGGTTCCTTTCGGGATTCGGGTTTATAAATGTATGTCCCTACATGGGTGGTAATTGCCGTCAGCGGCTGTGATTTTTTTTCTAACAAGCATTGTTGAAAAGCGTTTGACAGGTCAAGTTTTGTGTATTGCTCGCCACCCCCCAAGGTGGCAAAGAGTTCTTCAATCCACGGCAAAGGATAATGGAAGTCTTTTAAAATCGGATTGATTGTAATTTTATAATCGCCGCATATTCTAATAGCGCCATTCGATTTGATAACTGGCATAATAGGGGTGCCATATTCGGACCTATCGACTTTATAAATAACTCCTTCTTTTTTTAACCGTTTTAGCTCTTTTTCGACTCAAGGGCGCAAAGCTAACGGCAGCGGCCGCGCCTTTATGAACACGGGGTTTTCATCCTTAAGGTGTAGCGATACACGCGACCTGAATGTACCTAAACCTTCTGCGAACACATCTGGAAACTCCTCCTTCAAAACCTTGGCTACAGAGTCCGAATCGGTAATATTATGATTATATTAGTAGATATTCAATTATTCCTATTTTTAATTGTTTAATCCACGTACGGCACATTAAAGGTGGAACGCCGTTTTCAATCACAAATAACTTAAGCGTTATCGGCTTCGAACCATTAAGAACATTTACCAAAATATAACCGATCGTCTCAATAACATCGCCCGTATATGATCTCAGACACAATAACTTTGTTTGGATAGGTATATGCATAAAATGTTTGTCATAAAAATGTTTCGAAACAGCTGATATCTTGCTGCCCGTGTCGATTTCAAATTTACACGATACGCCTTCTACTACTAAGTTCGCATAGTATGGTCCATCTCCGTCGCTGCCTGAGAATAAGTTAAAAAAATGCAGTCATCCTCATCATCATCATCCGAGCGTCTGTCCCAGTTGCGTCTCGCGACGCCCGGGGTCCGCTTTCCTACATTTTCTCCTCCTCTTCGCACGGTCGTCGGCATCCCCTGTAGTGAGACAATTGGCACGCATGTCATCCCTTACGACGTCAAGCCAGCACTTCTTGGGTCTTCCCCTCTTACCGGGACCGGGCGGGGCTGACATGGTTAGACATGCATGACACCTACGTAGCCCGGCGGTTGCCGCAAGACGTGACCATACCAACGAAGGCGACACTCTTGCAGCTTGTCTGCAATGTCACGGACGTGAAGGCTGCCGCGGATGCGAGAGTTCCTCACGCGGTCCATCCACGTGACTCCACACATCCACCGCAGCATCTTCATTTCCGTGACACGCAGCTCCTGCTTGTGTCGCTCCAATATCGGCCACGTCTCACTGCCATGTAAAAGGACAGGTCTAATAATTGTTTTGTAGACCTGTCCCTTCAACCGGATTGGCATTTTAGGGTCACAAATGACACCGGTCATCTCCCGCCATTTGGCCCACGCGGCAGCAATGCGTGACTTGACATCGCAATCGATGTCACTGGACGTGTGAAAAACAGATCCCAGGTATTTAACCTGGTCCGTGCGCTCGACCAAATCACCGCCTATGCGGACGGATGTGGGATCTGTCGAGTTTAGTGCCAATTACTCGGTCTTCGCCACATTTAGTTTCAGACCGCCGTTCTCAAGCGTCTCCTTCCACGCCTTTACACGTCGCACCAATCTGCCCCTGTCCGCGTCTGCCAGCGCAATATCGTCAGCATACATGAGCAACCATGGAGGCTGCTCATGCGGGTTTCTGATGCTGTCCGACACATCGGATCACACGGTTTCTGATCGCTCGTAACACTCTGCCAATAAAATGGACGTCTGTTCTCGCACATAGACTAGCTGTCACCTGACAATGCCATCTGTCATCTGTGGCAAATCATCACACTGCGGACAATCAAACACACTCAAGCAATATTTCAAATTGATAACAATTTAGCGATTGGGTAAACTAATTGCTAAAACTAATAAAGAAATTAGTTTTATTAGTTTCTGCCTTCGAATAACACGCTATTCGACATATAGTTTAAAATAATAATGTGTCTGTGGTCGTTAATGACCTGAGTTGTTAAAAAGGGACCTTAAATAATAAAAGCGGACGCGCTCGTGGCCCCGCGAACTCAGTGTTCTGCAAACGATCACTGCGTTAAGCAACTTTCATTATGGCTGGTCCTCGGATGGTCACCCATCCGAGGACCAGCCATAATGAAAGTTGCTTAACGCAGTGATCGATTGCGATTACTTACATTTGCGAGCGTTTCCGTACTTCGGAAGGCACGTTAAGCCGTTGGTCCCGGTTGCCAGTAACATGGCAGTCGTTAGTTCAGGTTGAGGGCCTTGTGGGCGGCTTGAAAATTTCAACAGCAGGACAACCGGCGTCTGTTTATTTCAACACGGTGTGGAGGAACGGGTGGAGATGTTCCTCCGACACAAAAGGAGGATCCTCCGACTAGACAAGGTGATTACGCCTGGCGGGCCGCGGCCCAACGGTTGATGTTGGGCTGTTGTAAATATCATTCTTCAGCGTGAGAACTCTCATAGCGCGATGTAGGATTCTTAGTATTGATGTGGTTCGATAGTTTTACGCTAGGTGGCGCTGGTCGCCACATCACTCCCCTCCGAGACCGGAGGTCGATTGTGAGTATGAGTCTGGTGTCATCGTCTGTTGTGAATCGCGCCAGTGCCAGATTGTGTAGTCCCAGTGAGTCGGAACTGTATGTCGCTGATCCCAGTGAGTCGGAATCGTATGCCGCTGAATCCAGTGAGTCGGAATCGAATGCTGCTAGTCCCAGTGAGTCGGGGCTGAGTGCAGTGCTGCGGTGCGCGGTGAGGTAACCCTAGTGAGTCAGGGTGGTTGCTGCGTTGTGACTGTCTGCTGCGTAGACGGGAGAGATGTGCTCTTCTTACATTGACCGTAGTTGCAGTGTGCTGTGCCTAGACGTTGGTGTGGCCGAGGAGGTAACCAGGCTGGAGCGGTCGCTTCTAGCTAGTGGTATCCCTGATGAGGCCGGAGATTCTGGCTGGCTCCGTCCGTCCGCGGATACGGTCAGTGTTGTGTGTCGTGTGTTTCCAAAAAATAACAATTCCGAGGGTACATTAAAAACTCTACATACGTACATACTCTAACTTTATATACGCCTAGTAATGTTCTAGAATATTCGGGAGAATTCGTTCGGTACCTACAATCGGGTACATCTCTAGAATGTTCCACACGATACTAGTTGCTCCTTCGGTATGTACCGGAAGGTTCTCGACCTATTGCTGTCCCTTCTGGTGCTATCTCTATCACATAGTTCTAGAATGTTCTTAGTGTAGCTATCTCTTTTTAATAGTGCTATCCCTGTCTAATAGCTCTGGAATATTCTGAATGTAGCTCTCTCTTTCTAATACTGCTATCCTTGTCACTCTTTCATGAAATTACGCTATATACTGAAGTGGGCTTCAAAGGCTCATAAGGGGTCCTGAAAACGCCTAAAAAGGGTTTTCAGGTTATGATGGCATGTGATAGGGGGTGGCCTGAAACGAACTGAAAACATGTTTCAGGCTCCTGAAAACAACGACAACTGGAGTGAAATTTGAATAATTTGATATGTGATAGAGCCTCCTCGGAAACGTTCTAAAACAGCTTTTCAGCCGGCTGAAAACGTTCCCAAGGTCCAGAAAATGACGTTTAAAGTTGTTCACTAGTCCGCCGGCGTTACACGTTGTTCATAAAACACTATTGCGAAAACTATTTTGTTTTGGTGTCAAAGACTCTGCACTGGACCTTGTTGCCTCCTACCTAAATGATCGAATACAATATGTTGATGTCAATGGAATTAGCTCCTCTGGAGCATCTGTAGCTATGGGAGTACCGCAGGGATCAATTCTAGGTCCGTTTTTATTTTTAATTTATATTAACGATCTGCCATTTATATATACAGAACTTCTGCGACATTGTTCTATCTGCTGATGATACGTCACTTATTTTTAAAGTTGATCGCACGCTTACTGATTTTAACGGTGTAAATAGTTCACTTGCCCAAGTTGTAGATTGGTTTACGACCAATAATTTGCTACTAAACGCTAAGAAGACAAAGTGTACCGGATTCAGCATGCCTAATATCAGGAAATGCGGTACAAATATAACATTGAACGGTGATACCCTAAATCTTGTAGAATCAACTGTATTTTTGGGAATCACTTTAGATAGCAAAGTGCAGTGGAACGCCCAAATAACATGTTTTGCAGGTAAACTCAGCTCGGCAGCCTTTGCCGTTAGTAAAGTCAGGCAGCTCACTGATGTGGAAACTGCTAGGCTGGTATACTTCAGTTATTTTCATAGTGTCATGTCTTACGACATTTTGCTGTGGGGCAAAGCAGCTGATATACAAGTAATTTTTGTACTCCAAAAGAGAGCTATACGTGCAATATATAAATTAAGTGCTAGAGTGTCTCTTAGAGAGAAATTTAAAGAAATTGGCATTTTGACGGTTGCATCACAGTATATATTTGCAAATATCATGTTATTTAAACAAAACATACATTTATACAATAGACACAGTGACATACAATACTAGAAATAAGCATCAATTAATTGGAACGCATCATCGTTTACAAAAGGTTCACGACTCTTTTGCAGGAATTGGCGTACGCCTATAAAATAAAATTCCTTTAGACATTATGAACCTGCCGTTACATATATTTAAGGCGGACATTAAGACGCACCTCTTGAAAAGGGCCTATAACACAATTAATGATTATTTGAATGATAAAAATAAATGGAAATGAGTTGCTTGCTCTTCGCTCGAACTACTTTGTGTTATTTTGTACTTGTGTTGAATCTGCATATATATGTTGTATTTTTACATTTCTGCATATTCAATAATTTGAAACGTCAGACAACTAAAGGTTTCTAAATTGGCTGCGTTTAGTTCCAGTGATAACTAATATACAAATATGTAATTTGAGTATGTGTGAGCACCAAGTAGACTTATTTATTATTTTGAAATTGACATGATAGTTGCTGTGCAGTTTTTGGGTATGTCATGCTCGCCTAAGTGTCCTGGCAGTGGTGGCGTATGTATCGGGTCGCCTTATTCCCTATAATACGCTTAAGTAGGGCGATGGCTGATATATACGTCATACCCGTAAACGGGTGCCGTCTGTTGGAACTGGTCAGCTCATAGCTTTTATTGCAATTGTTACAAATAAAATTATTTAAATTTAAGGCAAACTAAGTTTAGTCGACCGTTCTCACATAAATCCAAAGGAACAATATAAGTGTGATTTTAATGTTGTAAGCCATACCTACATTTTTAAAAAGAGCATCCTTTGACTTTCTTGCTAGATTCTTCTTCTTAAAGTGTAGGCTGCCCTTTGAACTGGCAACTAGAATAGCTCTAATTTTGATTTTAAACTCTAAATTTAATTTTGATTATGGGGATGAAGAGTAGAAGCGTGCACGTCGCTATCCCTGCCAGCTACGGCTGCAATTCTACTCCAACACGAGTGCCACCAGGGCGAATAATGCTAGGGCGTGCCCCCGAGGCGACGCGCACCAGTTCGTCCCCGCTGGTGCGAAAAGTGTGTGCCAGAGCGGCGTATGGGACCGCCACCCTACACGCGCGGCCCGACACGGCGGGAAGTGGAGGACGGAGTGCAGGGTAGCTGCGTGAAATGTTAGGGGAGGAATGGCAGATAAGATGAATGAGTTGATGGATGTTATGAATGAGACAAAGTTAGATGTAGTGTGTTTGACAGAGACCAAGCGCAAGGGCAGCGAAGTCTTGGAGCTCCCGGGTGGGGTGCTCGCGCTATGGTCTGGAGTACCAGAGAGCGAGCATGGCAGTCGGGGGGTTGGACTTTTGTTGTCCACGCGATTAGCCTCCGGTATTTATGAGTACAAACTGGTAGGTCCCAGAATCCTCTGGAGCCGTCTAAAACTTGGTTTGACGAAGATTTTTCTGGTAGCTGCTTACGCGCCAGTATCTTCGTCGAACGCGAGTGAGCTAGAGGACTTCTGGGAGAGTATGAGAGAAGCTCTAAATGTGATAGAAGGAAATGAAAGACTTATAGTATGTGGAGACTTGAATGGATGGGTGGGTATCGCTCGCGATGGTTTTGAGTCGGTACTCGGGAAGTATGGGGATAAACGGGTGAACGACGCTGGCAAGCTTATACTGGCATTTTGTAAGGAAAAGGATTTGTTTGTGGCGAACACAATGTTCAACCACAAACAAATTCATATGTATACGAGGAGATGTAAGTCAAAGAGAAGCATGATAGATCTATTCCTAATGGATAGTCGGCTCCGTAAACAAGTGATGGACACAAGGGTTTATCGAGGCGCTGAGCTGGGATCAGACCACTAGTCATAACTAGGATTAGGGGTCTGTTCGCGGGTTGGCGTCATCGTACCGAGTGTCCTGAACCTGAGCCGATTTATAGCATCAAAAGCTGGAAGTTGCAGGATGCATCCATTAGGGATAAATATAAAGAAAGGGTAGCCGAAAAGCTTGGCGACGTCAATGTTAGTAGTGAGAATGTGGAAAGTGTATGGCAGAAGCTTAGGGATTGTAGGGGGTGCGACCTGCGTGGTACCTAATGGGGTTCGTTACGCTACTAATTTAAAACCACTTTAGTAACTTTAAAGATTTATTGCTAAGTTTACAGTAAAGGATATGCTAAGCTATTGCTAAAACTAGTAAAAGATGGAAATGAATGCACCCGGTCGCTTTCCGTCATGCACTGAGCGCGCGGCGCACTTAGTGCGGCCGTATTGTATCGCTGGGTCAGCAAAAACGTAATCGATGGCAACTATTGCCTCGAACATGCTCCCGACCTGAAGAGAAGAGATGATGAGATAAGCTATATAAAATAAAGAGTTACGTGAGTGTGGACTTAAACGCTAAGGAGTTAGGACAAGTTTGATGATAGATGATTGACAAGATGATAAAACAATTAAGTATATCTAAAAATACATCAATGATATTTGTTTAAACGGGTGAATCATCAATGTAGAACACCGATTTCTGTTTGGCTAGGGGAGACGTTGACATGTCTCGCCTCTTTAAACGTAAACTAGACCACTTTGTAGAAAAATTGGATACGCGCGCACTATCACTTACACTTGGCCCCTGCTCGGACAGGGGTTGAATTCGCGCACTTGCACTAGAACTAGAGCCTTGCTCTTGCTCAGATCGATTTATGCACACACTCACACTTGCTGGAACGTTCTCGTTCCGCCCTTGGATGGGCGGACCACGGCTTCGCTGACACCTCCTTCTCACTGAACCACAGGATCGCTGCGATAGCTCCTGTTAATAGACTATACGACAACGCATACTGATGTACGTCATGTGTCGTTAAGATCTCTGTTTCCGCAGAGTAACCATCCTAGTTGGGTCTGCTGAGCTAAGGGCGAAGACGAATCTGGCCCTCTTATTAAACCATCCAGCATGATAAGAGCATAGGCATCTGCTCCGAGCAATAAGTCTACCGGATGACTTGTATTGAACTCTGGATCCGCTAAATTGATATGTTTCAAATGCGACCACGAAGGGTTTTCGAAAAATCGATTTGGTAGATTTTTTATTACATTTTTCATAATTAAAACCTCCGTATGAAATGTGAATCCAGTATACATAGACTGGCACATAATGCTTAACTTGCCCGTACAATTAGATTCCTTTTCTGCAATTCCGGAAACTGCCCCATCAAATTGCTGTCTCTTTAAACCTAACTGTTGAGCTGCCTTCTCAGTAATCAAGGAAACTTGAGAGCCTTGATCGATGAGAGCTCTCAGGACAAGCTGCGTACTATCTGCTGCTGTCACCTTCACTAACGCTGTAGCTATTAGAATCTGGTTAAGATTTTGCTGAGATGTGTGAATAACATTGCTGCTATTTTGCATTAAGTTCTCTTCTTGCTTAATATTTTCATAATTATTTTGTTTGCCATCAGCAAAACAATCATGCAATACGGTATGATTCCTGCCGGAACACTTGAAACAGCGTTTCTTGGAATGGCATTTATTACCATTATGATTAAAAACACAATTAATGCAACATTTCAGTTGTTTGATGGTTTTAAGTTTCATTTCCTTTGACATTTGAAGAAACCTTTCGCAATTGTATTGTACTTATGTTCAGCAAAACAATGAGGGCATTTTATTTCCTGCACATTTTTTTTTTAACGTGTGGAAATCCCCTCGGATGTCATGCCGGACTCGAACCGGCTAAAACCACACAATCCCAGCCTAACTGTCTTTTGCCGGACGCCCCGGGTAACTCCTCAGAAAGATGTCCCAGAGCTCCCGGCAGACTTTGGCTACCACCGCGGCCTCACCTGGGGTTCGGGTATTATCCCGCTTCTTTGGGGGGTTGGTTCGGGTACTATCCCGCTTCTTGGGGCATGAGGCGTGCGTGACATTTTCATGTCATGCCTACGTCTTGGGCCTGCTTCTGTAAGGATGGCGAGCAGCCCACCCGCCGTCCTCAGGCCCCCGGTCACGGAGGCGGCAGTCTTGGGCGAAGACAAGTCTGCGGCGTCGTCGCCGCAGACTGCGGAACTCGGGCGGGAGAGTCCTCTCCCGTTCCGTCTCCGCCACCTCTTTCGCGAGCATGACCTGCTCGCAGAAAGACGCAGCGGCGTCCCACTTGCTCCCGCTGGAGGCCATGGCTTGCACCATAGTTTCCAACGAGAGAATGTCTACGCCCAGACCGAATTTACCGAAGCACCCGTGCCCGGTAAGTATCTGTGACAACCGGTAGGAGAGGTTGCCATGGCTCCTCTCCATCCATGACCGGTCTGACCGCCCCGATTGTGGCGTTTCCCCACCTTGGATGCTCAAGTCGCACCTTCCATGTCTCCATGAGTTCCTGTCGGAGCTGGGACCGCTGAGCCTCTATTTCTCGGGGCGTAGGCCTATGGCCCTGATCCCGCGCCTCCTTGCGCCATTTAAACAATGACGCAAGGGCTCTCGCTTCCAGGTTCCATGGAGGGGTCCCGGCAAGGAGACATGCCGCCTCGATGGAGATCGTGCGGTACCCTCTTATCACCCTGATGGCCATTGCCTTTAGCGGGCTATGTAATATAGCCGCATTGCGGGCCGTCAGGGTCTCCGCCCATATGGGGGTCCCGTAAAGGGCCATGCTCGATCCCGAGGTACAGTCTCCTGCAGGGAGCGTTAGGTCCCCTTATGTTGGGCAACAACCGCGATAACACAGCTGTTGCCCCCCTCAGTTTTGGGACCAAGCTTCGGAAATGATGTCCGAAGTTCCATCGGCTATCGAGTACGAGCCCCAGATACTTCATCGAGGGCTCGATGCCGATGCTAACGCCCCCCATTGTTATACTGGATCCTGGAGGAGGCTGCTTCCTAGGCCCGTGAAAACACAGAGCCTCGGATTTGTGCAGCGCAACCTCCAGGCCCAGCTGCCGAATTCGACCCACGACTTGAGCAACACCTGCCGTGGCCTTTAGGGCTTTCGGTGACTTCGGGCACGTCATCCTCACTGAGATCCGCGTTGGACGTCTGAAGTGGAGCCATACATGGGGCAGTGTACTCCTGTGCTCCCGCAGGGAACAGAGCACCCAGGACCCTCTCTAGTTGGTCTGGCTGGAGGCTCTGGGTCAGCGGATGCGCCTTAGGGCGAAATTTGCCCCTAATCATAAGGTGCCACTGCGCGATGCTCTGGTACAGAAGATCCTGAGCATCGGAGCAGTGGTTCAGATTGATCTGCAGGATGCGGATATGTGCATTCATTAATGAACATCCATATCCGCATTCCGCCGTAAACGTGGGCGCTCTTGAGCGGCACTCCTATTCCCACCTACAGATGAACGGGGCATTCGCATTCGGCGCCTTCGTCGCGGTGGCCTTTGCCGCCTTATTAGCCGCCTTTTTGGCGGCTTTCGCCTTCCTTTTCCCTCCCGCTACCTCCCAGCTCCCCTCTCTGGAGGGATAGAGGGGTGCAACGGAGGGGGCGGCTGTATCAGGGGGTGCCGGAATGCCGCTCTTCCCGGGTGCTGACTTCGCAGGGACGGGGGGAGCGGAGGCCTTCCGCTTGGAACCGGGAGCCCCTTTGGTAGAAGTCACCGCCGCATACGACATAGGGGTCGTCAGCGGTGGGCGGTATGCCCGGTTCTCAAGGACGCCTAGGCGTCTTTCTATGGCCTCCAGTAGCTGGGTCAAGCTCGGTGTCACTTTGGAGGGCTTAGGAGCAGGCCCCACCTTTGGCTGCACACGAGCTTGAATTTCGAGGGCCTTTTGGGGAGGGAGGTTCTTCACCCCTTGAGCATCCCGGTCCCTTGAACCAGCTGTGTCAGCTTGCCCATTTCCTCCCGCATCTCCAGGAGTTGCTTGCGGGAGTCAGCAAGCTCGACCTCCAGGCTCGCAACCCGAGCCCGGAGTTTTTCCTCCTCTTCGGAGACGCTTCTGTCGAGGAGCTCCTCTAGGGCCTTAGTGGCGCCTGTGACGGCTTCGGTCACTATCTTCTTCCTGCCCTGTACATTTTTGGCGCCCTTTACGGCGTCAGAAATGCGAGCAAGAGCCGTTAGAAGCTCTCTCGCCGCCGGCACATCCGTGGCCTTGCCGCTGGGCGGCAGAGGGGCATGTATCGGCGGATTTGGAACCCGCCCCTTCAAATTGTGGAGGTCGGCTTTTCGACTTCTACCCGCGGTGGTAGCTATCACCTTGGCGAGTACGTCATCCTCACTGGAGGATATTGTCCCCGGCCGACGAAACAGGCTTTTGCCTGATTCAGAGGATCGTGGCCTCTTCCTACGGAGATCCTCAGTCTCGGTGTCTATGCTGAGGACTGACTCGGCGTCAGTCTCAGCCGGGATTGACGCAACCTCTGCGTCCGTTTGGGGGGTGGTTTTGAGGCACACCTCCGGGCCTTTTGGGCTTTGGTAAAAATCATTGTTCATATTTGATCCCACGAGTAGAGACGAACAGACGACAACTCCCCGGGTGACGCTCATTGCGGGGAGTGGGTGGTATACTGTGGGGTGCTCCAGGTGCCCCACAGGTTTTAACGACTTCGCTGTCGGGTTTTAGAGACTTGTCCTTGTCGCGAGCCGGCCAATTAAGGCAAGCCCCTCGTTCCCCAGGACCACCGCGTACCATCTGGTGCCACCAGTTGGGTCGCTGCGGATAATCTTAGGGGTTACGAGACGCGGGGGGATGGCTAGAGCTCCCCAACACCGACGCTGGCACGAATGCCTGTAAGCCCCTGCGTGAGCAGAGAGCCTACACATCCTGCGGTTTCTCCGCTCAATACGCTCTGCTTATAGCAGAGTGTAGACGGAGCAACCCGAAGTGGCCAATACGGCCCCCTTCTTGGTGGACTATTGACCGTGGGCGACGACGTGCGCCTCCAATAAAGCGCACATCGTCGTCCACGTTACCAGGGTGTACCACGTGGAGGTTGTCCTACCCCACACCCCTTATTTCCTGCACATGCATTGTTTTGGAGTTATTCAAATTATAATATTTTGATTTGTGGTTATCACATTTTCGACTGCTACTGCTAGGAAATGATTTTGAAGAATCTGCTTGCGGTTGAAATTGCTGGGATTTTTGCATGGTATCTTGTCGTCGACGAGATGTTTCTAGGCTAGTGAACTTATTTTCTAGAAAATCTAAAAAATCTTGTAGGGTTGGTAGCTCTGTAGCATTCTTTAACGACTCTATGTACTCGGAATGAGATTCGCTATCTAACTTTTGGGACAAAATATGCACAAGTAAAGGGTCCCACGTGCTAGTGTCTACACCTAGGTTTTTAATGGCGTGAAGACTTTCTAACGTGACGTCATGCAATTTTTTAAAAACTGTAAATGATTGATGCTGTATATTGGGTAAATTCAGAAATAAATTAGCGTGTGCTGTAAAGATAAGCTTCTTATTATCAAATCGGTGATTTAGAATCTCCCAACAAACGTTATAGTTATCTGAACTAATCGGAAGGTGCTGAATCAAACGCTCGGCTTCACCTTTTAGCTTGCCTTTCAAGTACTGCATTTTTTGAGCGTTTGATAATGAGCTGTTCTTGTGGATTGCTTCGCAAAATAAATCTTTGAAAGGCACCCATTGCTGGTAATGACCGGTAAATGCGGGAATATCCATTCGGGGAGTGGATTTCTCCCGATAAGATGTTGACCACATTTTGGAGTTAATAGCTTTTTTCAGGCCATTAAAAGTATGTTCGTGCCTGCCGAAGTGACGCTCATAGTCTTCCGCTAGATCTTCCCCCGACTCACCAACAATCTCCCAATGTAGATTATCAATAGTTGTCCAACGGTTTTGTAGGGTTCGAAGTGAATCTTCGAATTCCCACTTGTCAACCATAGCTTCAACATCAACATTGTTTACTGCTCTAAGAAACGCTTTGAAATGACCGACTGTATATGAAGCATATCGTCGAGTTTGCTGTTGGAGCCTCTTGACTCGAAGGTCGGAGTTGTAATTGCTGGCGGTTTCGGCTGAATAACTGAAGCTTCGGCCGCCTCTTTCTGCGTTAATTGAGGACGATACGGTGACTGCACCGTTTGCTGCATCAACTCTTCTTTGCATTGACTAATAAGCCCTTTAGATTTCATATATAGCTGTTTAGTACTCTCAAATTCAGAGTTGATAAAATATTTATGATTCGTTTTTTCTAAGGGAAGGATCTTTTCATGATTCACTTGGAAGTCTTCTCAAGTAACTCAAGTCTACGTTTACAGTAATCTAACGTCTTACGCTCTCCGTTATCGTTTTTGAAATTAACGAGGAGTTTTCTAATACTCTCCGCTATCTCGGATTGAACAAAATAAAGGCTCTCCATCTCGCTATTGGTGTAAGAAAATTGAACGTTCTTACTTGTAAAAATCCTTTGCCGCTGCTAGCCTGACGAGGGTTGCTCCCCACGTCGCTAATTTCTTCCTGTTCGCTAATGTGAGCTGTGAACTCACTGGTGGTGAAAGGTTATGACCCGAGGTAAATTTAATTCAATAACTATATTACCGCTACATTCACTGGTTATATCATTTTTGTATGTATGTATATATAATCATTTTTGTATGTGCATTGTTTCCGATTTATGAAATGTGAAAAATAAGTAAATCTATCCTTTGTCCTATTTAGAAAAATGAGAGAAATAACGTAACATTGTTAATTATTTTATATTTATCGAAAATGTACGAAGCTTAAAACTAAAACGACTTAATTACTTCTTCTATTGAATTTACAATGCATACGGTGGTCTTTTAGTAAAATAAAATCACTAAAATGATTTAGTGAGTTTTTAAAATCAGTAGTTTGCTAAAACACCCAAAAACGAAAATTATTTAATCGAAATAGTGACCATTCACTCCTTAGTTTTAAATGATTTTGTAAAATACTGACAAAGTGAAAAGTCATCATTTCAATTTAATTACTTCTTTTATAATAAAAATGGTAATGTAATGGTAACGTAGAGTGTGATGATTTTCATTTGTGGCACTGACGTCTTCCAACACGTAATATACCATAAATAAAACGTAAATAGGCCATCAAAAAAAAAGCCTTCCTAAGTTTCTTGCCGGTTCTTCTCAGGTGGGCCGCGTTCCGAACCGGTGGTCGCTTTAAATATTTTAAATAGTGTATGACATTTTGTAAGCGCCGTTAAAATGGTCTATGCAAAATAAAGATTTTTTTTTTTTTATTTTTTTTTTACGTCGGGCTTGACGCCAGCTTTGTACTGGCACTACGATCCTTTTGGATCTACTGTACTGTACCCCTCCCTATCTCCAATCTCCCCAGGCAGCGACCTTATAACACCTCCATAAACTTGGGTATATACTTTAAGGGTATGAGCCTGCAGTCCTTCGGCACCGGATATGTATGCCCTAGGAAACTCAATCTCTTTGCACTATATGATACATTCACATAGCAGGTGGTTAATGGTTCCACTCCCATAGCCACAGGACCTGCATATCAGGTTTGCAATGAGTTCAATCTTGTGGAGGTGCTACCTTGTTGTATAATGCCCTATTTGTATGGCCACAGTTCCCTGGATCAGTGCTCTGTAATATTTTCCACAAGCACGTAACTATGGCAAAGGTCTTGGAACCTGGAACACCGCTGTATACTCTCATAAATTGATCATTGTATACGCTTAGCGATGAGCGGTCGGAAACGGTCGCGCCTCACTAATGCAGTCTCATAATTAATTAGTAAACAATTAATTCGCGACACGCGCGACTCACGCGTAGCTGTCCTACGCCCGCCGCGATGGCTACCAATAAGGCGATCATCGTGAACGAGCTGCTGGCATTCATCCAGAATGCAATTGATACCATGGATGAGATCAGTATCATTCAGATCTGCAAATCCAACTTTAAGGAGGAGGAGATCTGCAGTGGGAAGGCTTTGCTGTACCAATCGGTCGGTAAGACTGCCCAGATGCCGTCCCGCAGGAGGGATGAAGGGGAGAGAAGTGTGCAGGACATCATCACCCTGCGAAAGAAACCGATCCTGATGACGTGCCCGACTACGTCGCAAAGGAGCTGCACAAGCTCCCACCTGTGGGATTCGACCACGTCGACGTCACCAGACTACTCAAGGACATCACGTTCCTGAAGTCCAGCCTTTCCAGTGTATTGGCAAAATTGGAGGCCTCTGATAAAACTATCAGTGGCCTACAGATGGTGGTGAAGAAGAAAAGGAAGCCCTCTTGCAAGAACCAGTGTGGTACTGCGTCAAGATCCATCCAGCAGCACTTCCGCGCAGAGGTTCCAAGTACCATGGTCTACGTATCTCGCGTTCACCACAACGTGAAGGTCGTAGACGTCGTCAACTACCTCGACAAGAAAACAGGGTTAGATTTGAGGGTGGAGAAGTTGAACTCACGTCACAAAGTGAGTTTTAACTCTTTTGTGGTGAGGGTTCCCTCAGAACGCATCGCCACCTTCATGAGTCCCGACTTTTGGCCAACAGGGGTGAAGTTCAGGCATTTCAGAGGACGCCTGCCAACGCAGGTAAGAGCAAGCAGCAGTAGAGGCAACGCAAGTGCCGCACCTCTGGTGTTGTAAACTTCCATAGGCTATGGTGACGCTTTCAATAAGGTGGGGCCGTATGCATATCTGCCACCTGTGGAATATAAAAATGCGTGGCAGTAACAGGAGCGCTCCAACCGCAGCAACACTTTCACTCTACTACACATTAGAGTGTTAGATGATAGAGAGGTTAGAGTTTTAGATATAGATTTAGATTCAAGAAATGCCATTAACAGGCTCGGAACTGAACAAAATAAACAAGAATGGGTCTTGACAAAATACAGACCATCTACAACTCTAAAAGGGACTGAAATTCTGCAAAACATAATAAAGCATAGGAAAGTGGTATAAAAAACAAATATGGTATACAGACGGATCGAAGCTGAGAACCGGCTCAGGTCCTCTGCACCTTAGCCGGTTCTCAGCTATAATAATAATAAGCATAATAATAATAATAATAATTCTTTATTATCAGGCAACACGAGAAAAGTTTCAGATCTTATAAACTTATTCTACGACCCATAGATATATACCTTAATCCTAAAAATACATAGAATAATAACTTAACCTAAGTTACACGTAGTGACTTCGACGTGTCACAGGTCGAGGGATGCCGGTCGGCTGCCTCCAGCGCGAGCGCTAGCTCGACTGCCTTCTTATACGTCAAACTGGGTTCGGCAAAAATTCAATCAAGATCTCATATCGTCACTCCGTAGACCGGATACGAACTGGTCTCGCAAGTTCTCTTCGAGACTCGTCTTAAAATTGCACGTACTAGCCAAGTGTTATAACGCGTGTAAATAATCACCGAGACTTTCACCGTCTTTTTGTCTCCTTTGTCGAAAAATATGGCGTTGGGCAATTTCCGAGCGCTTCAGTTCGAGGTGGTCGCCGACTATTTTGATTTTAATGTTAGTTTTTCTATGGATTCGCTAGTCGTCGATAAGGTTACCAAACTTTTACCGACTGTCTTTGAATTTCGAACAAATTACCTTGGAGATTTTGACCACTGTGCAAAATATCGTTTACCGAAACATCCGAACTAGTTTTGGCGCTGCCATCTAAAACAACGCGCAACTTGGTGGTTAATTTATCCTCGCGGACAACTCCATGGTGCGGTATGGTATACAAAGGAGCGTGCTTCGTCTCTTCGGCGCGGGTGAAATGAAACCTTTATCCAAATATTCTTTTATTACGCTATCGTAAGCCTCCTTCAACTTTGGAGATGTCTGCATTTTCCGTTCTAAACAAAAGAAGCGTTTTTCGGCTGACTGAAACGAATCTCAAAGCGAATTAACATCACCCTTAAAGGGGAGTGCGACAACATAACGACCATCACTATCGCGAGTATTCGTGCAACTATAAAACTCTTCACAAAGTTTATCATCTGGGCTGACAATAGGAGGGACTTTCACCTCTTCTATCTCCCAGAATTTACGGACAGTGGAGTCCAGCGGCTCGACGGTGCAACAATATGACACTGTCGAGTTACAATCAAAATAAGCGGGTGCGGAACCAACAATAACAAAACCAAGAACCGTCTCTAAGGCGAGTGGCGCGGGGTGCGATGCGTGACCTTGAACCTTATGCTGCGACAGGAGGTGCGGGAAAATCGAAGCGCCAATTAACAAATCAATATCTCCTGGAACGGCGTAAGTATCATTGGCCAACGGCAAATCTCTAAAATTAGTCAATAATGAGGTATTGACTGCGACAGTCGGTAAAAGTTTGGTAACCTTATCGACGACTAGCGAATCCATCGAAAAACTAACATTAAAATCAAAACGCGAGTGGAATTTAATCCCTACAGAACCTTGGGCGGCTTTAGTGGAACCCCCAATACCTTTCACAACATTACAGGCGGGACGTGTGTCCCCTACCATGCGAAACGTAAACATCAACTCGAGCGGTTGCCAGAAGTACCGTAGTAGGGCTTGTGTGCAAACTTGATAGCGAGCACAAAGCGACATCGTTCGTGGCAGTGGCGTCGCCGTCGCTAGGCGCGGACGGGGACGAAAACACGCGAGAGCGCTCCCCGTCGCGATTCAACGGCGCGGGCGGCTGTGCCGTCACAGCGGACGGACGGTTAGGATTAACGCGCGAGGCACCAACTGAGTTTAAATTGGACGCGGTATTATTGTTTTCGAAGTGTAATAATGAATGGTGTCTACCATTACACTTGCGACAAAAATGATTCGAATTACAGAATGAAACACGATGCCTCCCACTGTCTTATTGTCTCTATAAAGTTCATCGATTAAAAATAGGCGATGTTGCCTTGTTATGTACACGAGCACTGATTATTTTAGCACTGTGGTTTTTATTGCTGTCATTTGATTCACTTACACACTGATATATTACTTTATCACTGACACTTGCACACTGAACACTGTCTTGTATTACCGACGTAGATTCAGGAGACTGCGCACCCTGCGCAGGAGAGGGTGGTGGCGCTATCGGCACACGCCACACGCGCATGCGACGCCACCCGCACACCAGTCCAGCTACTGTCGCCAATCCAATGCTACAGTATATCACGGTATAATGATGTATGTCGTGATAGGAGATGCTTTCTGATAGTAACGGGCTGTCTTTCATATCTTTGAGTCGATATCTCTTAAATCCTTGCGGTTCTCCTCTTCTTCTGTGTCGTTTTGTGTAAAGATATGTGGTACCGAAATATTGATAAGGTTATTTATGGGTGCTATCACAGGTGCAAAAACATATGGTTTTTTGTTTATTTTACTAGACTGTTGCTTGTGTGCAGTTACTGTGAAATGTTGCGTTTTGATAATACAATCATTGTCTAATACAATAATGCCGGCACCCGTCAGTTGGTATGCGGTAATCTGATCTTCACAGATTATACGTAGTGGGCATTGATTGCAGCAATAATAAATGTAGTTGTTTACGTTTAAACTTTCAAGCCACTTGTTTGTACAGGGACTAGTAGTCGTCTCACATCCCACTCTATCTGGTATACAATAATCAACAGGAATAAGAGTTTGAAAGTTTCTGTGATAAAAGCGCTTTTCAATTCAACCGGATATGCCCGTGGAGCAGGAAGCCAGCCAAACCGATTCGCGACCACAGAAATAAAATAAATCACTCACCCCTTGAAGAAATATTACCCGTTCGCAGACGCTGCTCGTCCACTGGTCACGTATGCAGGAACATATACTTACTTGCGGCCACTTAGTACTGAAATCACTGCCACTACCGGTATCTGATCCCGCTTATACGGAAGCGCTCGAAGGACCAAAAAGATGTACGGGGAGAGCCCTATACCTTGTGTTACTGGAGTTGAGTTAGGGAGGAGTGTTGAGTACCGACCGACGGTGCGCGAGGTTTTACTGATTAAAACAACGTTTACCGTACGAGGTGTTTATTGGTACTAAAGAAATGAATACTTATGATACTTAATTACATTGTCGGGTTGTGCTAGCGTTGCATATTAACAATATATATGCAAATGTACGGGTTTGCCCGTACAATTGATACATAAATTACTAGAACGAACAAATTTATAGCGATCGCTAGGAGTGAGTTTATTGAACTCCGAACATTTATAAAGTATACACAAAGAACAATTTTTCGAATGCAACACTTGCGATTGCGAAGTTGTGGGTTCAAAATTAACAAAAGAGTGCGTGGAATTCGTGGGCTTACTACTATTACTACTACGATTAGTAGGACTATTTTTCGCTACTCCGTGGTTTAACGAAGTTCGTTGCAAAATTCGAATATGTTGACGAACGAAAGTTTCTAAATCGTCGTACTTAGGTATTTGATGGCCACGTCTATCCATTTCAAATAAGCGAACGGTTTCGGAATCTAATTTCTTTAAACCGATATACAAAAACAAAAAGTCACAGAGGTCATTGACCTGGACATTCTTTAGGGCAGCTGATGCAAAAAAAACTTGAGAGGTGTCAAGGGACACCCGGATGGAACGAAGTTCAAAAAAAAAAGTTTAAAAAGTTTTTTTTTTATAGATAATATAATATGTAACTAACAACAGATGTAAAAAGATGATGGTAATGTATTAATAAAAAAAAACTTGAGAGGTGTCAAGGGACACCCAGATGGAACGAAGTTAAAAAAAAAAAAAAGATGTACTTATTATCGTTCTAAAAAAAAAAATTATATTAATAGATTAATGTAATAATAAAAAAAAAACTTGAGAGGTGTCAAGGGACACCCGGATGGAACGAAGTTCAAAAAAAAAAAATTTCAAAAGTTTTTTTTTATAGATAATATAATATGTAAAAGAAGCGCTCGTGGCCCCGCGGTCTCAGTGTTCGGTAAACGATCACTGAGGTACGCAACTTTCACTATGGCTGGTCGTCGGATGGGTGACCACTTTGTGGCATTTACATTTGCGAGCGATTCCGTGCTTCGGAAGGCACGTTAAGCCGATGGTCCCGGTTGCCAGTAAAATGGCAGTCGTTAAGCTTGGTTGAAGGCCTTATAGGCGGCTTAAAAAATTTCAACTGCAGGTAGCCACAACCTGCGTCTGTCTATTTCAACACGGCAATGGGCTCACCACCTATTACGTGGGACAGGAATCCACACGGTGAAAAGTGGGCATATAATATGCCTCTGCCACCCCTTCGGGGATAAGGCGTGATGGATATTTATTTATTTTTAATATGTAACTAACAACAGGTGTAAAAAGTTGATGTTAATGTATTAATAAATAATTTATAAAAATATAAAATAAAAAAAGCAAATAGCAAAAAGTGTCGTGACAACTTTTCGTAAGAATTTAAAAAGATGATGTTAATGTATTAATAAATAATTAATAAAAAAATAAAATAAAAAAAGCAAATAGCAAAAAGTGTCGTGACAACTTTTCGTAAGAATTTTTTCCGTCTAGCCCCCTTTCACATCGCGCGATAAGGAACTTCGTTCCAATATCTAAGAATTTTTCTAAGTCGTGTTCATTACACGATGAGCTATTATTTAAATTAAATATTTGATCCAAATTAGCGGTTGTTACTAAGCGTTTGTCTTCGTGACCTTCAAAGTATTCAAAATCAAACTATAATTTTCGGCGCAAAGCGTTATACCGGCGTAAACGGTTTTTGCTTTCCCGGTTAGTTTACTAAGTAATGTAATTTTTCGTAATCCGATAACGCATTATTATTATGGATCGTATTTTCGAAACTAGCGAAAAACAAAGGCCAATTTTTAATATCGCCATCAAATTCGGGTATTTGTATAGGCGGTAATTTAGGTCGGTCCCGTTTCAGCAAATCAAAACCGGCTGGCCCGGGTTTCGAATCGGTGACTACTACGGGCACGGGCGCTTGCAATGACTTAGCGACACGTTTTATGCGACAAATTAAATCTTCGAAAGATGACATGGCGTCATAACTTAATAAGAAATCGGGATTTAATTTTAATTCAAGCAAGTTAATTTTATCGAGAACATTTTCGAAATCTAAGCGCAAAGTATCTACGGTTTCGATCGAGGATAAAAACAATTCTTTTATTGATTCATCTGCGATCCTCGATGAATAATGACAAATTAATTGCATACGCTTAATAAGGCTATCCTTCTTAGCGTGTAATAGTTTTAACTGTAGATCCGGAATCTCTTTCGGAGGCATTGTTAAAACAAAACAATATAGCTACCTACAGTGCAAAACTAACGAAATATCAAAATGGCAGCGGTGGTAAGCAGCGAGACGCGACGCGAACGAGCGTAGGTACCTACTTGCGCGCGCGGGCCTAGGTAGTTGCCCGCGTGGTCTACCTATTACTATGCGGTGCAGTCGAAATTACCAACTATTTAGTACCTACCTATGCTAAAAACAGTAGGTAAGTATGCGTTTATTCCCGTTTTATTTATATTTTCATTTATATTAATGGAATAAAAACTATTATCTAAGCGTTTATTCCCTATAGAATAAAACTATTACCTAATCTATGCGTTTATTCCGTGGTAGAATAAAAACTATAACCTATACCTATGCGTTTATTCCGAATGGAGTAAAAAACTATAACCTATACCTATGCGTTTATTCCGTGGTGGGATAAAAACTATAACCTATACCTATGCGTTTATTCCCTATGGGATGAAAACTATTGCGTTTCTATTAGCAAACTACTAAAGCGGGTGGATCAAAATCCGGATCGTTGGGACCAAAAAGTGGTTGAGCGGGTGAGATAAATAAATTCAAAATGGACTGTATTTGCGGGGAAAGACTAAAATGAAATTTACACGCGATTGTCGACGGAAAAAGTAATGAAAAAACAGGAATAAATAAATAAAATAAATAAAAATAAAAATATCTTTATTTTGCATAGACCATTTTAACGGCGCTTACAAAATGTCATACACTATTTAAAATATTTAAAGCGACCACCGGTTCGGAACGCGGCCCACCTGTGAAGAACCGGCAAGAAACTTAGGAAGGCTTTTTTTTTTGATGGCCTATTTACAATTTAATATTATTTCACTTTGCCAGCAGATCATTTCCAGGCGTACCTGTCCTGCAAATAGTCTGTAACGGAGTAAAAACCTTTTTCACAAAGCTTGTTTTTAATAAACTTTTTAAATTTATTTAAAGGTAAATTTCTCAGGTCACAGGGAAGCTTGTTGTAAAAGCGTATACAATTATCCTGGAAAGAATCGCCAATCTTATGTAGTCGACTGTGGTGGGCTGAAAGATTATTTTTATTTCTAGTGTTTATATTATTTTTATCACAGAGTTTAGAAAACTGTGATAGATTTTTCTGGACATATATAAGATTGGCAAAAATGTATTGTGATGGTACGGTTAGAATATTTACTTCTTTGAATTTTTCTCGGAGAGAAACTCTGGGGCCCAAATTATAAATAGCGCGTACAGCTCGCTTTTGTAGAACAAAAATAATATTTAAATCTGCAGCACTCCCCCAAAGGAGAATACCGTAAGACATAATGCTATGAAAATAGCTGAAGTAAACCATTCTAGCCGTATCCACATCTGTTAGAGTCCTGATCTTTTTTACAGCGTATGCAGCCGAACTTAATCTAGAGGCTGTCTTTTCTATGTGTGGGCCCCACTGCAAATTGGCATCAATAGTTATACCTAGGAACACAGTTGATTCTACAAACTCTAACACTTGTTCATTCAGTTGAACATTGGCCGCAACTTGTTTTACATTTGGTAGAGAAAATTTTATACATTTAGTTTTATTTTCATTAAGGCAAAGATTATTTGAGCTGAACCAATGAACTACTCTTGCAATTGCATTGTTTACATCGTCATAGTTATCTAATTGTCTTTTAATTTTAAAAATTAATGAGGTTTCATCTGCAAACAAAACAATCCTATTCCTGTCCCCTACATAAAATGGTAAATCATTAATATAAATGAGGAACAAGAATGGCCCAAGTATCGAGCCTTGCGGCACACCCATTGTAACCATGGATCCTACAGAACGTGTACCATTAATATCGACCCTCTGTATTCTATTGTTCAAATATGAAGACAGAAGGTCGAGAGCTTTGCCTCTTATTCCATAGTGGTATAATTTTTTGCACAGCGTTTCATGTTGAACGCAATCAAAAGCCTTTGATAAATCGCAAAATATACCTAATGCATTGTGCTTGTCTTCCCAAGCTTCATGAATACATTTTAATAACTCAACACCAGCATCGGAAGTTGAGCGCCCTTTCGTAAACCCAAATTGATTCGCATGGAGTATTTTATGACTATTAAAATGGGATAGCTTTTGATTCAAGATTAATTTTTCAAATACTTTGCTCAAAGTTGGCAGCACTGACACTGGTCGGAAATTAGACGGCTCTGTAGCGCTGCCAGCCTTGAACAAGTGAACGACTTTGCTGAGTTTCATTAAATCAGGAAATGTACCACTAGAAACACAGTCATTAAACACAGTTGCTAGATGGAGCGCAATTACCTCAATTATACATGATGCAGTTTTGACCGATAATTCCCAAATGTCCGCGGTTTTCTTAATTTCGATACATTTAAATGTTTTTACAATGTCCTGAGCACAAATATCTGTGAATACAAATGCATCCCTGCAACAAAGAACAGATTCTTCTAATAAAAGTTCAGCGGAACTGGAAGATGCTTGGAGAGATTTTGTTGTCAATATAGGTACATTTTTGAAAAAATATTCAAACTCCGTAGCCACTTCCAGGTTCCCTGTAACATGGCAACCATTTACTTTTAAGTGGAAATCCCTTCCAGTCACTAAAGATCTACCGCATTCAGAGTTAATGATGTTCCAAGTCATTTTTATTTTATTTACAGAATTAGAAATTTTATTTTTAATGAAGTTTGACTTAGCAAGATGACACGTTTGTTTAAATATCTTTGAATAATTTTTAACATATTCCTGAAAGGTTTGCCTAAAATTATATGATTTTTCTGAATATAATTCAAATAATTTATTTCTACTTTTAAAGATACCTGGTGTTGCCAAGTCACTGAAAACAGGACGACCACCAATCTGTAGAGTTTTTGAGGTAAAAACTTTGCCAAACTCATCATTAATCAAATTAAATAAGTGTTTATATGACTGGCCTACACAAGTGAAGTAAGGTAGATATGGTAATCTCTTTAATACATTTTCTTTAAAATTATTCAAACGACTTTGGTTAATTGGTACATATTTAATTTGTTTTTTGCTGACTTTGTTACTACTTTTAGGAAATTTTATCCATTGGCCACGATGATCTGACTCCACAGGATCCACAATACCTTTATCTATAGGTTTAATATCAGTAAAAATATTATCAATACATTCTGCACTGGTGGCTGTAATACGAGTGGGTTCTAAGAATGTACTATGCAGATTAAAGGATTTAAATAAATTTTTCATTTTATTTCTCTCTGATGGAGTTAATGATGTATCTAATATATCAACATTAAAATCTCCACAAACTATTATAGATTTCTTAGAACATTGGCATTTGAACAGTGCTTCTTCAAGCTTTTCTTCAAATTTAATGTAAGAAGCATCAGGGGGACTGTATACGCTTAACAAGATGAAATGCTCAGACTCAATACTGGCAATCTCAATAACTCGCTCAATGGAGAGGGCTACTAAATCCTTACGTTCTTTAAATTTTAAGTTTTTATTAATTAATATTAAAGAGCCTCCACGTTTAGAATGTTTTCTATTGAACGAGCTAGCAACCTGGTGATTTACGAAGTTCAACAATGTGATTTGATGATCTTTTAACCAGTGCTCTGCACACTACCTTGCTGCTCGCTGCGAGATGCTGAGGTGGAGGCCTCCGGGGGCGTCCCTGGACTTGAATTCCTGGTTTCCTTGCACGAAAACACTATTTGTCCATGGAAAATACAATTATTGCGATAGTTGGTGCGGGACTACTGCGAAAAGTTTGATGCGGGCGCGCGCGCGGTGTTTGTAGGACAGACTGCCAGCCCTCATACGTGGCCGCTGCTCGTGAAGCTAGCGAAGCGAGCGATAGGTACTTGCACGCGCGTAATACAGCTGTCTCGCTCCTCCTTTATGCGAGACAAGGTAGGTGCGAAAGAGAAATGGAATAAAGGGAAAGGGGGGAGTACCGACAACTAATTAATTAAAAGAAATGTAGATCAGCGATGCATCATAGAAAAAATAACGCGGCTATTCTTTTATCATATACCGGCGCAACCAGTATTAAAATAGATATAGTATGTTATCCTTAAGAGATTGACATATACCGTCGTGGACTCTTTTGTAGACCTTTATTAGATACACAATTCCACAATACATAATTTTGTTAGTTAAAAGCTCCCGGACGGCTAATTTTTTCCGACATCCCTAACAAATATCGTTATAATTTGGTCAATATATACAAAAACTTAACAAATTATACATAAAAACTTTCTATGAGAATTACTCTAACTATTAAAAAAAACCTTATCGTAATCCGTTGCGTAGTTTTAAAGATCAAAGCATACATAGGGACAGACAGCGAAAAGCGACTTTGTTTTATAATATGTAGTGTGTAGGGGACAGGAATAGGATTGTTTTGTTTGCAGACGATACCTCATTGATTTTTAAAATTAGAAGTTTAGTTAGTTTTCAATTAGATAACTATGACGATGTAAACAATGCAATCACGAGAGTAGTTCATTGGTTCAGCTCAAATAATCTTTGCCTAAATGAAAACAAAACTAAATGTATTAAATTTAGTCTACCAAATGTAAAAAAAGTTACGGCCAATGTTTACCTGAATGGACAAGTGTTAGAGTTTGTGGAATCAACTGTGTTCCTTGGTATAACTATTGATGCCAATTTGCAGTGGGGCCCACACATAGAAAAGACGGCATCTAGGTTAAGTTAGGCTGCATGTAAAAAAGATCAGGACTATAACAGATGTGGATACGGCTAGAATGGTTTACTTCAGCTATTTTCATTGTATTATGTCTTACGGTATTCTCCTTTGGGGGAGTGCTGCAGATGTAAATAACATTTTTGTTCTTTAAAAGCGGGCTGTACGCGCAATTTATAATTTGGGCCCCGAGTCTCCCTCCGAGAAAAATTCAAAGAAATAAATATTCTAACCGTAGCATCACAATATATTTTTGCCAATCTTATGTATGTTCAGAAAAATCTATCACAGTTTACTAAACTCCATTCGGAATAAACGCATAGGTATAGGTTATAGTTTTTATTCTACCACGGAATAAACGCATAGATTAGGTAATAGTTTTATTCTATAGGGAATAAACGCTTAGATAATAGTTTTTATTCCATTAATATAAATGAAAATATAAATAAAACGGGAATAAACGCATACTTACCTACTGTTTTTAGCATAGGTAGGTACTAAATAGTTGGTAATTTCGACTGCACCGCATAGTAATAGGTAGACCACGCAGGCAGGTACCTAGGCCCGCGCGCGCAAGTAGGTACCTACGCTCGTTCGCGTCGCGTCTCGCTGCTTACCACCGCTGCCATTTTGATAGTTTTGATAGTTCGTTAGTTTTGCACTGTAGGTAGCTATAATTGTTTTGTTTTAACAATGCCTCCGAAAGAGATTCCGGATCTACAGTTAAAACTATTACACGCTAAGAAGGATAGCCTTTTTAAGCGTATGCAATTAATTTTTCATTATTCATCGAGGATCGCAGATGAATCATTAAAAGAATTGTTTTTATCCTCGATCGAAACCGTAGATACTTTGCGCTTAGATTTCGAAAATGTTCTCGATAAAATTAACTTGCTTGAGTTAAAATTAAATCCCGATTTCTTATTAAGTTATGACGCCATGTCATCTTTCGAAGATTTAATTTGTCGCATAAAACGTGTCTCTAAGTCATTGCAAGCGCCCGTGCCCGTAGTAGTCACCGATTCGAAACCCGGGCCAGCCGGTTTTGATTTGCTGAAACGGGACCGACCTAAATTACCGCCCATACAAATACCCGAATTTGATGGCGATATTAAAAATTGGCCTTTGTTTTTAGCTAGTTTCGAAAATACGATCCATAATAATAATGCGTTATCGGATTACGACAAATTACATTACTTAGTTAGTAAACTAACCGGGAAAGCAAAAACCGTTTACGCCGGTATAACGCTTTGCGCCGAAAATTATAGTTTGATTTTGAATACTTTGAAGGTCAAATACGAAGATAAACGCTTAGTAACAACCGCGTATTTGGATCAAATATTTAATTTGAATAATAGCTCATCGTGTAATGAACACTTCTTCTTTCTCCTCTCCTTATCCCATTATTTGGGGTCGGGTCTCCTCACTTTCATGCGCCAAGTCATGCGCCAAGTCTTGGGTTGTCGGTTCAGGCAATTGGGCATTCCTGAGGTCTCTTTCCAGGTTTTTCCACCAGGTTGATGGTGGGCGGCCTCTTCCTCTCTTGTGTTCAGGCAGGTTTAGCGCAATTTGGACCACATGGTCTTCGCTTCTTCTCTTGACGTGCCCATACCAACGAAGGCGGTTTTCGGTGATTTTATCCGCAATGGATGCAACTTTAAAGCTACCCCGCACGTAATCATTACGGATTTTGTCCAGACGTGTGACACCTCCCGCCCATCTTAGCATCTTCATTTCGTTGGTATGAGCTTTTTGTTCATGCGCCTTTTTTATTGTCCAGCATTCAGACCCGTATAGTAACGCAGGGCGAACTGCAGTTTTATAAACTTTTCCCTTAGTTTTTATGGGAACTCGTGGGTCGCACAAAACTCCAGTCAGAGATCGCCATTTTTGCCACGCAGTGTTAATTCTGTGTGCCACATCTGCATCTACGTTAGCATCGGGTGTAAGCATCGATCCTAGGTACTTAAACTTTTGGACCGTAGGGATAGGTGTGGTCCCAATGTTTATTGTTTCCGGTGTTCTGTTTCCACTAAAAGGGCATTTCAGATACTCCGTTTTACTCCTGCTTACCCTTAGTCCGTATTTTTCTAGGGCATGCGTCCATAGGTTTAGGCGATCCTGCAGGTGTGCGGCGGTGTCGGCAGCCAGAACGATGTCATCTGCGTACATCATGGTCCACGGTAGTGGGGAAGGTATGTTTCTGGTGAGGTAGTCCATGACCAGACTAAATAGTAGCGGGCTAAGCACGGATCCTTGATGAACGCCTACCTTTACCTCGAAAGCTTTGCTGACTCCCGCTAAGCTTCGTACTCTAGTTGTGACATTGTTATACATGTCTTTTACAAGTTCGACATAGTACTCAGGTACATATTGTGCCCATAGAGCCTGCCATACTAGTTTACGGGGTACTCGATCGAAGGCTTTTTCGAGGTCTATAAATGTGAGATGCAGGTCTTTGTTGTTTGCTCTGTATTTTTCCATCAAGATCCTGACTGTTTGTATGGCATCTATGGTCGACCTGGACGCTGTAAAGCCAAACTGATTTAGAGATATTTGCGAGATATTGGTGATCCTTCTATTGATGACTCGTTCCCATACTTTAAGCGTATGTGAGGTTAGTTTTATGCCTCTGTAGTTTTCACACTGCGCCACATCCCCCTTGTTCTTATAAAAAGGTAGTAGGTAGCTTTGGCGCCATGATTCCGGTATGCATTTGGTCGTCAAGATGATGTTAAATAGCTTAGTGAGCCAGTCAACGGCTATCGGGCCGAGAGCTTTCCAAAGGTCTGCTGGTATCTCGTCAGGCCCCAAAGCTTTTCGGTTTTTAATTTTAGTAACCGCGTGTTTAACCTCCGCTATCTCTATCTTGGGAATTGGTCCATATGTGGGCTCGCAGGGTTCAGGTTCTTCACTTGGGAATTCTCCATTTAGAAGGTGTTCATAATATTCGAACCACCTATCTCGTATTTGAGCATTGTCGGTTAGCACTTTTTGGTCCTTGCTTTTTATATATTTGTTAACCTTGATATCCATGGTAGATTTGTGTCTCCATTTAGCTATTTTCAGTGCTTCGTTTGCCGTCTTGGCGTTTTCCATACTACTGTAAAACTTTTCATTACACTTTGCTTTTTCTTGTGCCACGCATTTCTTTGCTTGCTTCTTCGCTTCATGATATTGGTCTTTGTCTTCGTCTAGTTTCGAGTTTTGCCAGTTCTTAAAGAGATCTTTTTTGTGAGACAGTGCCTCTTTAACTTTGTCATTCCACCAGTTAGGATCTTTTCCGGTTCCGACAGGTCCTTTGGATACTCCTAGTATTTCAGCGGCTTTTGTTCTGCACTGAGTTTCGAACTTAGACCACATCTCTTCAGCGGTGTTGTAGTGTACGTCGATATCAGTTTCAAGATACTCTTTTACAGTAGCTTTTAGTAGTTCGCCTTTTGGGGCATCCAGATCTTTCCATTTCGTCCTTGGAGTTCTGTCAACCATGGTTTTAATGGGTTTAGGCAAGGCATACACCGCAACAAGGAGGCGATGTTGTGTTGTTAGAGGCTCGCCCGGGATTACTTTACAATCTTTGAATCTATACTTAACTCTGATATCAGCTATGATGAAGTCTATTTGCGACACCCTACCCGCACTTTTATACGTTATTAGGTGTTCTTCTTTCTTTTGAAAGTTTGTATTTATCATGCTTAACGAGTGTAAAGTAAAGTCCAAGATTTCTTCGCCCTGCTTGTTCAATTCGGCTATCCCATACCCGCCATGTCCCGTTCCATGCATGGTCTTCTTGGCTCCTACGTGGCCATTTAGATCCGCTCCTACTAGCCTATATTCGTTTGAAGGTATGCTATGGATCAGGTCATCCATATCCTCCCAGAAGTCCACCTTTTCATTTTCTGCGCAACCCGTTTGTGGGGCATATGCTGATACGACGTTGACGATCTGCTGCTCGTCTAAAGCAAGTTTGATGGATATTATTCGGTCGCTTAACCATGTGATATTTATAATGCGGGTCTTAAAATTTTTATCCAGTACTATTGCTACCCCATTCCTTTTATTGTCTGTGCCGTGATATATCAGTTGGTAATCGTTTCCTATGTCTTTAGATTTAGAGCCTTTCCACTCCGTTTCCTGCAGGCAGCATATGTTAATGCTCCTTCTTTGTAGTGCTTTGCTCAATTCCTGGCTTCTTCCTGTAAGAGACCCCAGGTTCCATGTTGCCAGTCTAATCTTATTAATAGTCAAAAGCGAATGTTTATTCTTGTCCCGATGTTCGTCGCTTCGGGGGAACGCCCTAGTATTTGCATAGTTAGTCGCATTATTCGCATTTGCGTCGCTTACGGGGTACGCCCTAGTATTATAGCCCTTATTCTTTTTGTTGTGCATTTCATGTGAGGAGAGATTTTTGTTGGCAATGGGGTTTTATGGCCGGTTGCCACCTGACGCCAAGACAGTGACTCTTCTGAAGAGCTTAAGAGCCGAGTTATCCTCGCCATCCTTACAACACTACCCTGCCTGATAGCGCCGCTCCAGAGTCAACCTGTGGCCTCAATATGTGAGGGCAGCCTTCCTCTGGGTTTGTGCTTCTTCCGCCTGCTCCGCCGTACCGATATCAATTATCTCCGCCTTCACAGCCGTTGAAGTCTTCACCCGTAACCCTGGGCTCGGGACCGCGTTATACCCCGCGGCACTGGGTCCTTGTTTGAACTTCGCCACCCGTTTATTCTGGCCTACTGGAATAAGGGGTGCCCACCCCCGCGACTGGGACGCGCCAAACAAGTATTACCCCTGTGGGAAAAACAAAGAAGGTGTCTCTGCTCCCCAGGGGCCGGGTTAATGGCTAAGTTTGATGCCTCAACCAACGGCGTATCATCGTGTAATGAACACGACTTAGAAAAAATCTTAGATATTTTTGCATCAGCTGTTCGCGCCCTAAAGAATGTCCAGGTCAATGACCTCTGTGACTTTTTGTTTTTGTATATCGGTTTAAAGAAATTAGATTCCGAAACCGTTCGCTTATTTGAAATGGATAGACGTGGCCATCAAATACCTAAGTTCAACTATTTAGAAACTTTCGTTCGTCAACGTATTCGAATTTTGCAACGAACTTCGTTAAACCTCGGAGTAGCGAAAAATAGTCTGACTAATCGTAGTAAGCCCACGAAGTCCACGCACTCTTTTGTTAATTTTGAACCCACAACTTCGCAATCGCAAGTGTTGCATTCGAAAAATTGTTTTTTGTGTATACTTTATAAATGTTCGGAGTTCAATAAACTCACTCCTAGCGATCGCTATAAATTTGTTCGTTCTAGTAATTTATGTATCAATTGTCTCTGTGGGAGGCATCGTGTTTCATTCTGTAATTCGAGTCATTTTTGTCGCAAGTATAATGGTAGACACCATTCATTTTTACACTTCGAAAACAATAATACCGCGTCGACGACGAAAGCTTATGTTTGTCTTTTTGTTTGTATGACGACTCGAATATAGAGTTAGCTGGTGATTTGAGCACGCCATGCTTCATGGCTGCATTTAAAAGATTTTTGTCGCGTCGGGGTTCCGTATCTCGAATGTATTTGGACAACGGTACGAATTACGTCGGAGCTCGTCGTAACCTTTCCGAACTACATAATTTTTTGCGCTCCAAACACTTTAACACGGAATTTGCCTAGGTCTTAGCTGAAAACCGCATTGAGTGGTCGTTCAATACGCCCGCCGCAAGCCACTTTGGTGGCGACTCGGAGGCTAATATTAAAAGCTTAAAAGCGCACCTGTTTCGCGTTATAGGTGAACAGATGCTCACGTTTGAAGAGGTGAGCACCGTGCTTACTCAAGTGGAGGCCGTAATGAATAGGCGTCCTCTTTGTAGAACCTTGTCTAGTACCTCGGAGCCGCTTGCACTGACTCCAGCGCACTTTTTGAATGTTACACCGTTAAAATACTTACCCGCTTTTGAAATAGAGGAAGATCGACTTCATCTCCTCTCGCGTCATGCATTATTGGATAAACTCGTTCAATCGTTTTGGAAGCGTTAGAGGACAGACTATTTGCATACGCTACAGTCACGTCAGAAATGGAATACTCCATCGAACCCTATTACTGTCGGTACTGTCGTAGTTATTTTAACTGACCCGTATAGTTCGCATTGAAACCGCAACTGGTTCGTACTTGCGACCAGTTATTCGTCTTTGTCCTTTGCCTAATCAACAGTAACTTCAATAACAAATTTAGCTTGTTCAATTAGGTTTAGTTTAGTTTAGTTCGATAGCATTTGCTTATTTAGCAGCTAAAGCTTAGTGGCAACTGTATAGTCAGTTGTTCCTTTTTCGAAGGTAACCTTTCAAACCGGGGGTAAATGGTTGCGCCGGTATATGATAAAAGAATAGCCGCGTTATTTTTTCTATGTTGCATCGCTGATCTACATTTCTTTTAATTAATTAGTTGTCGATACTCCCCCCTTTCCCTTTATTCCATTTCTCTTTCGCACCTACCTTGTGTCGCATAAAGGAGGAGCGAGACAGCTGTATTACACGCGCGCAAGTACCTATCGCTCGCGCCGCTAGCTTCACGGGCAGCGGCCACGTTTGAGGGCTGGCAGTCTGTCCTACAAACACCGCGCGCGCGCCCGCATCAAACCTTTCGCATTAATCCCGCACCAACTATCGCAATAATTGTATTTTCCATGGATAAATAGTGTTTTCGTGCAAGGAAACCAGGAATTCAAGTCCGGGGACGGCCCCGGAGGCCCCCATCTCAGCATCTCGCAGCGAGCAGCAAGGTAGTGTGCATATTCCTGTTTTTCCATTACTTTTTCCGTTGACAATCGCGTGTAAATTTCATTTTAGTCTTTCCCCGCAAATACAGTCCATTTTGAATTTATTTATCTCGCCCGCTCAACCAAATACCTTAAATAAGAGCAATTATGAAACGGTAATTTGAAGGCTATTTACACAAATACATTATTGATCTTTATCATTTTTAATATGTTAGTTGGCTTCAGCATTTAATGAAGATTATTTTGTCCCTTTACACCTTGCAAATTAAATGAATCAAAAAAAATCAAAAATCTTTATTAATGTAGGTCACAAAGTAACACTTATGAACGTCAAGATTACTGCTTCTACATTTACATTTACTGCCAGATTCGCAAAGCAATAGGTAGAGTTTTAATGATTTCTTGATTCTCTCCTCTCGCCGGTCTGCTGGAAGAGATTTCTTTAAGAAATAAGCAGTACCGTTGTACAATTTTCCTGCTATTTTCAATTTTATATTATAATTTGTGTACATAAATTGTTAAATAAAAATAAAATAAAATAGAGTCAGAGGAAGAACCTGGCAATAAAACTCATGGTCACTCTTTTCTTACCGCCATTTGACACAGTTTGATTAACATGATATTTGACCAATTATACAGTAATGAAATTATACAAAAAAAGAACAAAATAAATGTTGTGTTCATTAAAATAACACTTACATAGTTCCTTTGAATTTATGTGAGAACAGTCGACTAAACTTAGTTTGCCTTAAATTTAAATAATATTATTTGTAAAAATTGCTATAACAGCTATGAGCTGACCAGTCCCAACAGACGTCACCCGTTCACGGGTATGACGCTGTGGAGGAGTAGTAATTGCATCCACTTTTTAGTATGCACTCAAAGGTTAAATAAGGTAGTGATAAAGAAAGCAGTTTACGAAAGCACAATGAAGAATGTTATTATTTTGTTTAAACACTATGTATATTTACTGTCAACTACTTTTACAATAATTCTAAATAAATACAGCGTTAATATAAGCATCAAAAGCAAGCGGTTAATATTATTATAGAGTAACAACGTAAGCGCGCGACAAGGTATCACAGAGTTGTGTCCGTACTAGCTTGCAGCGATCGGCCGGCAAAACCGGTCCTCTTCGGCGTTGGTCCAAGTTGCATGAGCGGAGCGGAACGCTTGTTCTTACCTGAATGTAAGGACATTGTCCGCTACATCTTCCCCCCGACCAGACCGTGTCTACGGTCGAAAGAAGTCAGGGAATCGCACTCTTCTGCCACTTTTTGTCCTCTTCTCTTCTGCGAAAGCTGGTGTCGTAGAAGGAAGAGAAGGTGGTATTGACTGTGCTGCTTGACATGGAGGTTCTGTCAATAGGTACGCCGGTTTTAGCCTATCGACATTGACGGTAACTTTCTTTCCTTGTACGTCTATGGTGAAGAATTTAGGCTGCCGGTGTAGAACTTTGAAAGGGCCAACGTAAGGTGCTTCTAACGATTTTCGAACGCGATCTTGTCGCAGGAAAACTTGTGAAGAAGTTGTCAAATCTCGTGGTATGTAGAAGGGAGATGAAGATGTATGCCAAGCAGTAGGTCGAGGTGTTAACTTTGCCATTTGAGAACGAAGACGATTGGCATATTCAGTAACGTCAGCTGCAGTATAGTCATCTTTGGGGCATATGAACTGTCCTGGTAAGCGGAGTGGCTCACCATACACAAGTTCTGCAGGTGAGGTTTTCCATAATATTTACTCCATCTCTGCAGGACGTCAGTTTGGTCTGTTAGGACGTCATTGTTAACACTAAGCACTTTATTCATACTGCAGATTGCCGAACAACTCCGGGTCTTGCCTACCTCTTTCTAGAAGAGCTTGGCATTATCCCGGAAATTGGACGACAACCTTTCATCCGCTTTCATTCTGCACCTTTCACGAGCTTCTTCTACCAGTGCCTTCGTGTTAACTTTTTGCAGCTTGTATCTCTCTTTCATATTAAAATCATTCCGCGAGGCTAAGTAGTCTAGCTATGCTGTCTTCTTTATTCGAACTGCTTCTTTCATTTCCTCATTCCACCATGCATCACACTTATTACTACTGCCTCTTTTCGTTTCTCCACACACTTCCACAGCGGCATTTACCATACTATCCCTAAGGTTCTGCCATACACTTTCCACATGCTCACTGCTTTTCGGCTACCCTTTCTTCATATTTATCCCTAATGGATGCATCCTGCAGCTTCCAGCTTTTGATGCTATAAGTCGGCTCAGGTTCAAGACACTCGGTACGATGACGCCAACCTGCGAACAGACCCCTAATCCTAGTTATGACTAGGTAGTGGACTGATCCCAGCTCAGCGCCTCGATAATCCTTTGTGTCCATCACCTGTTTACGGAGCTGACTATCCATTAGGAGTAGATCTATCATGCTTCTCTTTGACTTACATCTCCTCGTATACATATGAATTAGTTTGTGGTTGAACATTGTGTTCGCCACAAACAAATCCTTTTCCTTACAAAATGCCAGTATTAGCTTGTCGTTCACCCTTTTGTCCCCATACTTCCCGAGTACCGACTCAAAACCATCGCGAGCGGTACCCACCCATCCATTCAAGTCTCCACATACTATAAGTCTTTCATTTCCTTCTATCACATTTAGAGCTTCTCTCATACTCTCCCATACATACATACCGGAGGCCAATCGCGAGGACAGAAAAATTCCAACCCCCCGACTGCCATGCTCGCTCTCTGGTACTCCAGACCAAAGCGCGAGCACCCCACCCGGGAGGTCCAAGACTTCGCTGCCCTTGCGCTTGGTCTCTGTCAAGCACACTACATCTAACTTTCTCTCATTCATAATATCCATCAACTCATTCATCTTATCTGTCATTCCTCCCCTAACATTCCACGCAGCTACCCTGCACTCCATCCTCCACTTCCCGCCGTGTCGGGCCGCGCGTGTAGGGTGGCGGTCCCCTACGCCGCTTTGGCACACACTTTTCGCACCAGCGGGGACGAACTGGTGCGCGTCGCCTCAGGGGCACACCCTAGCATTATTCGTCCTTGTGGCACTCGTGTTGGAGTAGAATTGCAGCCGTAGCTGGCAGGGATGGCGACGTGTACGCTTCTACTCTTCATCCCCAATAATTAAACAATTAAATATTACCTTTGATGTTATTGTAATAACGGAATGTAGGCTTTCTCTGCCATATAATAATAATAATAATAATAAATATTCTTTTTTGTACACCTCAAACATTATTTTAAAACAAACTAATGTAAAAAGTATGTAGTACAATCGGCAGTCTTATCGCTCACAGCGATTTCTTCCAGATAACCTTTATGCGGACATAGCTCAAGGACACATATTCAGGGTATAAGTGGTGTTATTTTTGCAGTATGAAATACAGTTTTCACTAGTATAAATAAAAATACATATACCTACTTAAGCACTCATAATTATAATCATACAAAAACATATATACACGAAAAGTTTTTAACTACCAGAAAAAAATTAAGGGCAGAAGCAGACATAATATACTTTGACATTGGCCTAATGAGAATATTATTATTATTTACTATGACAAAGTTATTACCATTATGAATATTAAAATTGAAGCGCTCGTGACCTAGCGGTCTCAGTGTTCTGTAAAGAAGCGCTCGTGGCCTAGCGGTTTCAGTGTTCTGTAAACGATCACTGAGTTACGCAACTTTCACTATGGCTGGTCCTCGGATGGGTGACCACTTTGTGGCATTTACATTTGCGAGCGTTTCCGTGCTTCGGAAGGCACGTTAAGCCATTGGTCCCGGTTGCCAGTAAAATGGCAGTCGTTAAGCCTGGTTGAAGGCCTTATGGGCGGCTTGAAAACTTCAACAGCAGGTAGCCACAACTTGCGTCTGTCTATTTCAACACGGCAATGGGCTCACCACCTATTACGTGGGACAGGAATCCACACGGTAAAAAGTGGGCATATAATATGCCTCTGCCACCCCTTCGGGGATAAGGCGTGATGGATATTTATTTATTTAATATTAAAAACAGATCACCAATCATGGTTCACTTGCCTATGACGCGACCACTCACCGACCCGGCCCGTGTGGCGCGTCGGTGTAGGCATGTATAGGTAGGTATATGAACACGATCAAACAGCTGATATGAATTATTGTAGTAAATAGTTGTACTGTTGTATGAAGCGCTCGTGCCCTCGCGGACGTAGTGTTTTGTCAACGATCACTGCGTTACGCAACCTTCACTATGGCTGGTCCTCGGATGGGTGACCACTTTGTGGCATTTATATGTGCGAGCGTTTCCGTGCTTCGGAAGGCACGTTAAGCCGTTGGTCCCGGTTGCCAGTAACATGGCAGTCGTTAAGCCAGTTGAATGCCTTATGGGCGGCTTGAAAAATTTCAACAGCAGGTCGCCACAACCTGCACTTGTCCATTTCAACACGGCAATGGGCTCACCACCTGTTACGTGGGACAAAAAAAAAGCAAAGTATACGGTGAAACGTGTGCGTATAGTACGCCTCTGCCTACCCCTTCGGGGATAAAGGCGTGAAAGTATGTTATGTTATGTTTATGTTATAGTTGTACTTTCAACTTACCTACAAATACTTTAATTGGTGTTCGAAATGCCCACCATTATTTTAGACACAAACACGTGCCCGTTTTTGTAAGTTGTTTTTTAAACTTGCTAGTATATCTGTTTGTGGTCGAACTTCGTCAAAGGCGTCAATTATTCTTTGCTTCAAAATTTCCCGGGTATTTGGTTCACAAACATACACTGTTCGTTTTATCTCACTCCACATGAAAAAGTACATTGGAGTTAAGTCAGGAGATCGCGCGGGCCACGCGATGGGACCTCCTCGACCGATCCATCTATCTCTGAACTCAGCATTTGGATAGGTACGTACCGCACTATGGTAATGCGGTGGAGCTTTGTCTTGTTGTATCCATAGCCCTCTTAGGTTTACTAACGGAATGTCGTATAGCATATTGTTCAGCATAGTATGAAGAAGATTTAGATACGTTTTGCCCGTTAGCCGTCCCTCAATGAAGTATGGACCTACAATGTGATCGTTTAAGATCCCAGCTCACACGTTCACGCTAAACCTGTGTTGGAATGCTGTGGGGTTAATTTGGGATTTTGATACGACCACCAATGTTCGTTGTGTTGGTTGAACAGCCCGATCCGCGTAAACAAACATTCATCTGTGTACAGGACATTCAAGTTAGGGTTAGTGATCACCTAGTTGCAGAATGCAATCCTTGGCGCTAGATCGATTGCAGTGAGATGATCATCAAAACCATCGCGAGCGGTACCCACCCATCCATTCAAGTCTCCACATACAATAAGTCTTTCATTTCCTTCTATCACATTTAGAGTTTCTCTCATACTCTCCCAGAAGTCCTCTAGCTCACTCGCGTTCGACGAAGATACTGGCGCGTAAGCAGCTACCAGGAAAATCTTCATCAAACCAAGTTTTACACGGATCCAGAGGATTCTAGGACCTACCAGTTTGTACTCATACATACCGGAGGCCAATCGCGAGGACAGCAAAATTCCAACCCCCCGACTGCCATGCTCGCTCTCTGGTACTCCAGACCAAAGCGCGAGCATCCCACCCGTGAGCTCCAAGACTGCCCTTGCGCTTGGTCTCTGTCAAGCACACTGCATCTAACTTTCTCTCATTCATAACATCCATCAACTCATTCATCTTATCTGTCATTCCTCCCCTAACATTCCACGCAGCTACCCTGCACTCCATCCTCCACTTTCCGCCGTGTCGGGCCGCGCGTGTAGGGTGGCGGTCCCCTACGCCGCTCTGACACACACTTTTCGCACCAGCGGGGACGAACTGGTGCGCGTCGCCTCGGGGGCACGCCCTAGCAGTAATCGCCCTGGTGGCACTCGTGTTGGAGTAGAATTGCAGCCGTAGCTGGCAGGGATGGCGACGTGCACGCTTTTACTCTTCATTCCCAAATTAAATTAAATATACAGTAGTGTAATATACTGATATAATTTATGTATAAAATTAATCAATAAGCACATATACCTGCTAGTTTTGTGTTACATCCAATCTCAGTGAAGCAAGGTGCAAACGCTGCTAGCACATCTTTGAAGGGATCCCTCATGAATATCCAGGCTACATTCGAGGAAAGGATGGCCCGCTTTGAAGCTGAACTGAATAAGAATCCTTCTAATGGTTCCGGGTTGACGGATCTTGCAGAAGACTTCGCAGCTTTTAAGACTCTAATCTTGGTGACATTAAAGTCTTTTCAACAAGAACTGGACTTAATCACTAACCAAGTTGATAAAATGGAGTCGCGCACCCGCCGGAAGATGCTGCTGGTTCACGGTGTAGAAGATAATAAAGAGGAAGACATACTTCAAGTAGTTACTGGGATAATATCCAGTTATCTCCAGCTTGAGACTTTTGCACCAGAGAACGTAACTAGTTGTCACCGGTTGGGACGGCAGCCGTCTGGGACTAAGCCCAGACCTATTTTGGTCAAGTTCTCAACTGCTGCATTACGAGACAGAGTCTGGACGCTGAAGACAAAATTAAAGGGCACTGGTGTCACAATCACTGAGTTTCTCACACGGCAACGGCACGAGGCTTTCACAGCAGCCAGACAAAGATTCGGAGTCTCCAAGGTATGGTCATTGGTTCCGATCGCAAGAGGCACCGCATTACTTCCATAGGCGAATTAGCACGAGTTGAGCCGCCTGTAGTTGAGAAACCAGCTGTGTCCAAGACTGTCTCGGCCCCAAAACAACGCAGAAATATCTCGAAGAAATAATTGTAGTTTATACATTCAGTTAATATTGTACTACGTACTAGAGAAGCCACCGCGTGGCGTTGGTGATAAGTGCACTACGAATACGTACTTGCGTAAGTATTTGTTTCATCTCACACGAATCTCTTTATTATATACGGATCTAAATTTGCATGAATTTTACATAATGGTTATGGTTCAGATTAAATTGACTCGCGTATGGTATTTACTTTAAAATCACAATGTTTACATTATTTTGTACGTAATTATGGGAACCGGTTTGATTTCACTGGTTTGATTGACGGGATCGTCTCGCCTAATGACATATCTGACGTACATTGGTTTTGACATCTGTGCGTGTCAACAATAGTCTGGAGCACAGGCTTTTGGTTTTTTTCTGCCCATGCAGTGCAGTGTTTTCATAGTGTTACTTTTTATATAGTTAAATTTTCATTGTTATTTGTACTTATATTTTTTTTGATATTTAAGTACATAGTGTGTTATACTTGCCTAGTTACAATGTCAGATTTTATGAATGATAGTTTTGCCTCGTGCTTGTCCTCATCTACATCCCTTGAAGGCTTTGCCAGTGCATGTGATAGTAGTGACGATGAACCAATTCACCTTCGAGACCAGCTCTTTTCTATATTTTCCTGCTTACCTAAATTCTTTAATGTCGTTCACATTAATGCTCAAAGCATTCCGGCTCACTATTGTGATCTTCTGTCTTCTTTCGATTCTACCGTGGTTCATGCTGTCCTTGTGTCGGAGAGCCTCTTGAAACCTGCACTGCCCTCTACACTGTATTCTCTACCTGGATATAAACTTATACGTAATGACAGAACGGGCAAACGTTATGAAGGGGTAGCAATTTATCTTTGTGGAGACATCCCACATAAGGTCATTGACCAGTCGCCAAGTGAATATTCAATGTTTGCAGAACATCTGTTTATTGAAATAGACCTAAATCATAATAAAACATTATTAGGAGTTTATTATAACCCTTCCAGTGAATTCGACGACTATGGGTCATTAGAGACTAAACTGGAGTATTTAAATGCCTTATACGACCACACTATTATACTTGGCGACTTCAATACCTGCTTAATTAAAAACGACTCCCACAGTCATAAACTCCAATCTATTGTCCGTTCTGTCAATATGCATATCCTTCAGCTCAATGCTACTCATAAAGTTCCCAATTGCAAACCTTCACTTCTTATTAGAAATATTGTCTACACTGCCAAAAATGTGTATGTCAATAATAATAAAAAAAAAACTACATTACTCTAACGTGTCTATGACAGCTTATCTGTTCAGCTACCTCACCATGGCTGTAACTTGGTGTGTGCAAAGTAATTATTGTAAGTAATGTGTATTAATAAAAGTGTCAGTTTTAATATTCGGTGTTTGTTGCTGATTTATTTACATAACCTTTCATTGGTTATGGGCCCAGACTTAAGAAAAGGTATAGAAAATACGTATAATTATTATCAAGCACAGAGTCGTTCATAATGGCGTCGTCTCATAATTCTCCAATTCACTTCATCGGTGTAGTGCCGCAATTTAATGGAGAAAACTTTAATAATTGGCTATTTCGAGTTAAATGTTTATTAGAAGAAAAGCAATGTAATTGTTTAGCTGAAATTCCAACTAGTGAAAAATTAAAAAACAAAACATGGCGGCAACGTGACTCAAAAGCGAAAAATAAAATAGTTTCTGCATTATCCGATAAATATTTGGAATATGTTAAGAAATCAGAAACGTCAGTGGATATGATTAATGCATTACAACAAATATTTGAAAGAAAGAGTACTTTTAACAGATTGCATTTAAAAAGGCAATTGTTAACCTTGAAGTGCAATAATCAAAAATTACACGATCATTTTCTGAAATTTGACACTTTGATCAATAAATTAGAAGGTACTGGCGCAAAAATGGAGAAATCCGATAAAATTTGTCACCTCTTGTTAACTTTACCCGATTCTTTTGAAAATGTGGTTACGGCCATTGAAACTATGAGTGCTGAAAAAGAACTTACTGTAGATTTTGTAAAGGCATGTTTATTAGATGCTGAGATAAAACAGAGCGATAAAATACAAAGCTCAAATTCTGATGAAGCTGTATTCACTGTACCAAACCAAATAGAGTGCTATAAATGTCATAAAAAGGGTCATATTGCATGACAATGTCGTACCAAGCCCTTTTACCGTGAAAGAGGTAGAGGTTATAACCGTGGTGGTCATAAATTTATAAGCAAACCACAGCCCCAAACCACGCATTTTACTAATGCGAACTGTAGTAAGAGTTTTATTGCATACACTGAAAATGGAATAAAATGTAACAGCGTACATACAGAAAATTTTGATATTGAATTCATATTAGATTCCGGTGCAACGGAGCATTTAATTAAAGAAAGTATGGAAAAATATATGTCCAAAATAGTAGAACTAAAGGATCACATATCGATAAAGATTGCCAATGGTGATACATTGTAAGCAACTAAAAAGGGAACAATAGGAGTGTACTATGATGGTTGGAAAATTAATATTGAGGGAATTATAGTACCAAACTGTATAATAATATAATATCAGTTAAAAAGTTGATCACAAAGAATTACAAAATAATATTTAATAAATATGGTGCCAGAATAATTGATAGAACGGAAACTTTAAAATGTGTGCAGAAAAATGGTTTATATATACTACCTGGAAAAATAATGAAATATGAAGAAACATACTTAAACATAGCAGATGCAAATCTGTGGCATAGAAGGTTAGGCCATTTAAACTATGGCGGCCTTAAAAAATTAGGATTACCCACATCAAATGAGAAGTGCGATACCTGTATGAAAGCAAAAGGTAAGAGAAATCCCTTTTATAGAGTACCATATCCAAAATCAACTCGAATTGGTGAACTTATATACTTTTACATTGGAGACCCCATATCACCTGCTACACAGTCAGGTGAAAGATACTATCTGACAATTATTGATGACTTTTCTCATTTCCTGGAGGTTCACTTACTGGCTAATAAGAATGAAGCACAAAATTACTTGATAGATTACATATATAGAATGAAAAATAATAATACAAGGGAATATAGAATTAGATCAGACAATGGTGGTGAATTTAAAAATGAGAAATTTTCCAGATTTTGTGCATCAAAAGGAATTAGACAAGAATTCACATGCAGCTATACACCACAGCAAAACTCAATAGCAAAACGCATGAACTTAACGTTGATGAATAAGGTGAGAGTAATGCTTATAGACACAAATTTCCCTAAATATATGTGGGGTGAAGCCATAACCTGTGCTGCTTATATTATAAACAGGTCACCTACAGAGGCATTGCAGTGCAATTCACCAGCAAAGGTATTTTATGGCAAATCAAATCTGTCAAATATCAGGACGATAATAAAGGAGGGGAGGAGGATCCCACCACACACCCTCGATTCGTCAATCCTAACGCACAACGGTCAAGGATAACCTCCACCAATTGTAACGGAGGAATGACGAACCGAACTCCTCAAGGAAAAGGATGTAGGAGAGGCAAAAGGAAACCCTACCCTCCAGGTTGTCAAAACTTTTGCAATATTCCGCTTCACAAGGTGGCACTTAGTCGACACGTGTTTCGCCTACACACGAGGCATCCTCAAGACTGCTTGACAGCAAGTGTGCTCAGCGCGTTCCGCTCCGCCTTTTTATCACACTATCTCCCCACTACCCCCACTCGTCACCGAGGCACTACGTGATCTGTGTTGCCTGTTCGAAAATAAATTGAGTAATGGAGAAGTGTGAAAATCGGTCTGTTCGTTCAACAATGTATCCCCTTTATGTTTAATAATTTCTAATTGTTCTAAAACGCACAGTTTAAAACTTTTTTGACAAAAATGCAAAACTTCTAACGTATTATTACTATCTAAGTTATGACCGGTGTCCAACAGATGTTTGGCAAAATGTGATTTTTCGGTATGGCAATTTCGAAAAGCTGCTAAGTGTTCTTTATATCTAGTTTCAAATGAGCGACCCGTTTGGCCTATATATATATATGTTTTTACAAAGATCGCAAATTACTATCTAAGTTAGGTTACCTCCTTGCTAAGCTGGAACTCCTTGGAGTACGCGGTCTGTCTTTGCAAATTTTTAAGGACTATTTGACTAACCGGACACAGGCTGTTAAAATAGGTTCCTACATTAGTGACGAAGAACTTGTAACTTTTGGCATTCCTCAGGGCAGTATTCTGGGCCCCACATTATTCCAGATTTATGTCAACGGGTTATGTATGATTAATCTGCCGGAATACTGTAAATTGTTCGCTTATGCTGACGACACGGCTGTAGTTGTTTATGGCACTACCTGGGAGCACGTCAAATTTAATACGGAATTGGCTCTGGCCGAAGTCATCAAATGGTTAAATTCAAACCTACTAACTGTAAATGTAAATAAAACGGGATACATACCATTTTCCATCCGAAGTAACGCTGCACTACCGGCTTCTTTCAAAATCACTGCGCACGCTTGTCTTGATCGACACTCTCTCTGTGGTTGTTCTGTACTTCTCAAAACAGACTGTGTAAAATATCTGGGAGTTCAAATAGACAGCGGTTTAAGGTGGGATAAACAAGCTGATTCTCTAGTCACCAGGACAATGCGTCTTATACGCATCTTCAAGCTCCTTAGGAAATCAGCGAGGTTTGATACGTTGGAATTAGTTTACTACGCGCTATGCCAATCGGTATTAGGATATTGCATAAATGTATGGGGTGGTGCGGCAACAACATACATCCTAAAAATAGAAAGAGCACAACGTGCTATCTTAAAGGTAATTACAAAAAAACATTTTAGGTATCCAACTTCACAGTTGTACAATGAATGCAAAGTGCTCTCGGTACGCAAGTTATTCATTCTACAATCATCCCTGAATTACCATTGTACCTTGCCTCCAATAGACTCAACAAAACGGAGAACTACTAACCCTACTGTTAAACACACAACTTCATTTGCTGAACACCAATCCTTTGTATTAAGTCCTTTTCTCTATAAAAACCTTAACAAACAATTAAACATTTACAATTTATATAAATATCTTGTCAAAAAGCAACTAACTGAGTGGTTACTGCTTTAGGACTATTCTGCTACAGAGTCTTTACTACATTTTCTAGAATAGCTACAACAAACATAATACTTACGCAAACATACAGACACAGAAACACATACACACGCATGCACACACACGCACACGCGCACACACACACACACACACACACACACACACACACATACACACACACACACACACACACACACACACACACGCACACACATACACACACGCACACACATACACACACATACATAACAAAGAAAATTGTTATAAATTCAATTATATCTTACCAATCGCAGATTACCACGAGTGGATCAACGCGGCGTCACTAGCTATATAATAATTTTGTTAGAAAAGATTGTAGCCGAAAACTGTTCCTTAAGACACAGGCCTAGTTTAAGAGACAGGGTTCATTTGATACATACATTATAATTGCTTACCTGTAACATATAGCTCCATTGTTGTTTGTACTGTTACTTGAAGATCTACCACTGTAATATTCCTTTCTTGCTAATAAATAAATATTATTATTATTATTATATAAGAATTTTTGATTTAGGCTTAGGAGGGCGAAGTTTATATAGTATATATAGCTTGTGTCATGTCCGCCTGGCTGTTCATAGTGTATCTGGACAGTTGCCTGCAGAAGTTGAAAGATTGTGATATGGGTGTGAATTTGGGTGACTTTTCAGTAAACTGTCTGCTGTACGCTGATGATGCGGTGCTCATGGCCTCATCAGAAGCCGACCTTCAGGCATCACTATTATGAAAGTGGAGTGTGAAAGTAAGGGTCTTCGCTTGAATGCAAGTAAGACTAAGGTTCTAGTATTTGAAAGAGATGACGTAAGAACTAAATGCGAGATTAGGGTAAACAAGGAACGTCTAGAGCAAGTGAATGAAATTGTGTATTTAGGGAGTATGTTTAGCGCGGATGGAAGATGTGATTCGGATGTAGAACGGCGAGTAGCTGCCGGAAACAGAGTTAACGGTGCTTTGTCCCAATTAGTAAAGCGACAAAGCATCGTAAAAGAAGCACGACTGGCGATTCATAACGCAGTGCTAGTGCCAACTTTGCTTTACGGTAGCGAAACCTGGGTATGTCAGCAGATGCATGAAAGTAAATTGAATGCTGTGGAGATGCGATCACTTCGAAAATTGTGCGGCGTTACCTTGGCCGACCGAATACGTAACGAAGTGATACGCAATATGGCAGGTTTGAATGAAAGTGTCAGCGTTAAGCTGGAAAAGAGCGTGCACCGTTGGTTTGGACACGTCCAACGAATGAGCGAGGAACGATTGACGAAGAATATATATTGTGCGAAAGCAGAAGGTAGAAGAGGTCAGGGTAGGCCGAGACTTACATATGAAGACCACGTGAGCAGATTGCTCAAAAACGGAAAGGTCAAAAGTACTCGGATACCCAGACGTGCGTGTATGAAGCGATTGATAAATCTCGAAGAAGCGAAAGAAGTATGCATGGATCGCGAAGCCTGGCGATCTGTCCTCTCTGACTACCCCGTCAGGGATACAGCGTGAAGATAGTTAAGTTAAGTTAAGTTAACAACGCTCACGAAAGTTATTATTCTAAGTAATTATTTTTTTTATTAAAAGCCTCAACTTTTTCGTTAATATCCTCCGTTGCGAAAAGTGAACCCCAATCAATGTTACACGCGTCTTCGCGAAGTTTGTCAAGCTGCATACCACCGAAATTGCGTTGCATAAGAATTTTTGATTTAGGCTTGGGAGGGCGAAGTTTATAAGATAGGAAGAGAAGGTCATGGTAGGAAAATTCGTTAGCATTACATTGGCCATGCTTAGCAACCAAATCAACTGAGGAAACAAGAATTAGATCAAGAAGAGAAGGGCAACTATTTGGAAAGTGATGAGTAGCATTTAAAGGTAATATGGACATATTACAGGATTCTATGATATTGGAAAAGGTAGAGGAGCGCGAGTTATTATTAAGCAAACATGTGTTAAAATCTCCCATAATAATGGTGTGATTATAAGATGGGATAAGACGTTCTAAGATATTCTCAAATGAGGGAAAGAAGTTAATTTTAGATGAGGGACAATAGTAAACACCCAGTAAAAGTTTGTTATAACTTAGTTCTATTTCCAAAAATATGTGCTCCCCGGCATTAGGAGGTGGTGGCTGTGTTGACAAATCTAGAATCTGATAGGGAATTGTATTACGCAAATAGATGGCAACACCGCCACAAGATGGAAAACTACGATCGTTTCTAATTAAGTTAAAACCGGGCAGCAAATAAGGAGTCGTAGGATGAATATTGGGTTTAAACCATGATTCAGATACTAGAATGGCATAAAAATGTTTGCAGTCGAAGCTGGTTAGCATCTCCGGGAAGTTACCCAGAACACTCTGTGCATTAATATGGAATACATTAAAGTTCCTGTGAACATCGGAGAACTGGGCCTCTATTGTGTCCGCTAGAGAGGGTTGCCACGTGAGCAGATTGCTCAAAAACGGAAAGGTCAAAAGTACTCGGATACCCAGACGTGCGTGTATGAAGCGATTGATGAATCTCGAAGAAGCGAAAGAAGTATGCATGGATCGCGAAGCCTGGCGATCTGTCCTCTCTGACTACCCCGTCAGGGATACAGCGTGAAGATAGTTAGTTAGTTTTAGTTATTTCCTATATACAAACAAGCGTCATGTTGTGATCTTCTCATATTAATTTTCTCACAGAACTGATTGAATCTATTATTCCAACATTTTGGGGATTCTTTTAACCCATATAAAGCTTTATGCAATTTCAAAACTTTCTTCTTGCCATCTACTAATACACCTTTTGGTACTTTAATATAAACATCATTTTCTAATTGACCATTCAGAAATGCTGTCGGGATATAAAGTTGTCAAATTTCACAGTCATTATTTAGGGCTATTGAAAGAGCTAGTCTTATTGTGGTCATCTTTGCCACTGGTGAATATATATTGTTATCAGATTCTTGCTGAAAGCCTTTGGCTACTAAGCGAGCCTTTTTCATGCCATCTTGTTTTGTACGAAAGACCCATCTGGTATCTATGGCTTTGTGCCCATTAGGCAGGTCACATTCCGACCATACTTCTTGGTTCTCTAACGAGTTCAGCTCTTTGCCAATGGCCTCCTTCCACTCATTGTTTTGTACCGCCTCTTCATAAGATAAAGGGTCACTATCTGTAATTAAAGCATAAGCTATATTCATTTCGTAATCATTGTACCTCACTGGTTGCCTTATCATTCTTTTGGGCCTCTCGTCCCTTTCACTGAAAGCTTCATGCCTTTGTTCTTCAAATAATTCATTTGGCTCTTCTCGCTCTGATTCTCTTTCCTGTGTCTTTTGGATGCTATCTTCTGGATTACCATTATCCTTATAATATATACTGTGCTCTGAATCATTTTCCTTATTATCTTTATTTAATGTGTAATTAGATTCATCAAATTTGACGTCTCTTGAAATGAAAACATGATTTGTTTCTGTATCCCAAATTCTATATCCGCTGCCTGCGTAGCCGACAAATCTTCCCGTTCTGGCTCGTGGTTCTAATTTGCCTCTTTTTGGTAAAATTGTTGCCCAAACTTTACTACCAAATGTCCTGATATTTATAACTAATTGAATCGGGCGTTACATGGCGGAAATCCATCGTAGAACGATAATAAAGGAGGAGAGGAGGATCCCACCACACACCCTCGATTCGTCAATCCTAACGCACAACGGTCAAGGATAACCTCCACCAATTGTAACGGAGGAATGACGAACCGAACTCCTCAAGGAAAAGGATGTAGGAGAGGCAAAAGGAAACCCTACCCTCCAGGTTGTCAAAACTTTTGCAATATTCCGCTTCACAAGGTGGCACTTAGTCGACACGTGTTTCGCCTACACACGAGGCATCCTCAAGACTGCTTGACAGCAAGTGTGCTCAGCGCGTTCCGCTCCGCCTTTTTATCACACTATCTCCCCACTACCCCCACTCGTCACCGAGGCACTACGTGATCTGTGTTGCCTGTTCGAAAATAAATTGAGTAATGGAGAAGTGTGAAAATCGGTCTGTTCGTTCAACAATGTATCCCCTTTATGTTTAATAATTTCTAATTGTTCTAAAACGCACAGTTTAAAACTTTTTTGACAAAATTGCAAAACTTCTAACGTATTATTACTATCTAAGTTATGACTGGTGTCCAACAGATGTTTGGCAAAATGTGATTTTTCGGTATGGCAATTTCGAAAAGCTGCTAAGTGTTCTTTATATCTAGTTTCAAATGAGCGACCCGTTTGGCCTATATATATATATCTGTTTTTACAAAGATCGCAAATTAATTTATAAATACCCGATTTTTTGTGACGATCTATACTATCTTTGGCATTACATAAACGTTTTAAAGAATTTTGGGATCTATAGGCTGAATAAATATTATTTTCTCTAAGTACCCTCGCCACACGCTGAGTAATATTGCCAAAATAGGGTAGACTCGAAGTAAACTTTTTGCTCTGTCTGACCGATGGATACAAAAGAAGTTTAACCATATTATTTTGTTTTTTATTAATCAGAGAATGTATTATCTTCGAGCTATAACCGTTGGACTGCGCAATGTGACAAATAGTATTTAGTTCGTTTTTATATGACTCTTTGCTTAACGGAACGTTTATAACCTATGAACCATACTATGGAATGCCGCTAGTTGGTTTACGATATATTCCGAAACTGTGATTGGTACCAATCACAGTTTCGGAATATATCGTAAACCAACTTATACAGACACTACAATTCCTTCCACATCATGTCACCCGTGGAACCACAAACTAGCGGCATTCCATAGTATGGTTCATAGGTTATAAACGTTCCGTTAAGCAAAGAGTCATATAAAAACGAACTAAATACTATTTGTCACATTGCGCAGTCCAACGGTTATAGCTCGAAGATAATACATTCTCTGATTAATAAAAAACAAAATAATATGGTTAAACTTCTTTTGTATCCATCGGTCAGACAGAGCAAAAAGTTTACTTCGAGTCTACCCTATTTTGGCAATATTACTCAGCGTGTGGCGAGGGTACTTAGAGAAAATAATATTTATTCAGCCTATAGATCCCAAAATTCTTTAAAACGTTTATGTAATGCCAAAGATAGTATAGATCGTCACAAAAAATCGGGTATTTATAAATTAATTTGCGATCTTTGTAAAAACAGATATATATATATAGGCCAAACGGGTCGCTCATTTGAAACTAGATATAAAGAACACTTAGCAGCTTTTCGAAATTGCCATACCGAAAAATCACATTTTGCCAAACATCTGTTGGACACCGGTCATAACTTAGATAGTAATAATACGTTAGAAGTTTTGCAATTTTGTCAAAAAAGTTTTAAACTGTGCGTTTTAGAACAATTAGAAATTATTAAACATAAAGGGGATACATTGTTGAACGAACAGACCGATTTTCACACTTCTCCATTACTCAATTTATTTTCGAACAGGCAACACAGATCACGTAGTGCCTCGGTGACGAGTGGGGGTAGTGGGGAGATAGTGTGATAAAAAGGCGGAGCGGAACGCGCTGAGCACACTTGCTGTCAAGCAGTCTTGAGGATGCCTCGTGTGTAGGCGGAACACGTGTCGACTAAGTGCCACCTTGTGAAGCGGAATATTGCAAAAGTTTTGACAACCTGGAGGGTAGGGTTTCCTTTTGCCTCTCCTACATCCTTTTCCTTGAGGAGTTCGGTTCGTCATTCCTCCGTTACAATTGGTGGAGGTTATCCTTGACCGTTGTGCGTTAGGATTGACGAATCGAGGGTGTGTGGTGGGATCCTCCTCTCCTCCTTTATTATCGTTCTACGATGGATTTCCGCCATGTAACGCCCGATTCAATTAGTTATAAATATCAGGACATTTGGTAGTAAAGTTTGGGCAACAATTTTACCAAAAAGAGGCAAATTAGAACCACGAGCCAGAACGGGAAGATTTGTCGGCTACGCAGGCAGCGGATATAGAATTTGGGATACAGAAACAAATCATGTTTTCATTTCAAGAGACGTCAAATTTGATGAATCTAATTACACATTAAATAAAGATAATAAGGAAAATGATTCAGAGCACAGTATATATTATAAGGATAATGGTAATCCAGAAGATAGCATCCAAAAGACACAGGAAAGAGAATCAGAGCGAGAAGAGCCAAATGAATTATTTGAAGAACAAAGGCATGAAGCTTTCAGTGAAAGGGACGAGAGGCCCAAAAGAATGATAAGGCAACCAGTGAGGTACAATGATTACGAAATGAATATAGCTTATGCTTTAATTACAGATAGTGACCCTTTATCTTATGAAGAGGCGGTACAAAACAATGAGTGGAAGGAGGCCATTGGCAAAGAGCTGAACTCGTTAGAGAACCAAGAAGTATGGTCGGAATGTGACCTGCCTAATGGGCACAAAGCCATAGATACCAGATGGGTCTTTCGTACAAAACAAGATGGCATGAAAAAGGCTCGCTTAGTAGCCAAAGGCTTTCAGCAAGAATCTGATAACAATATATATACACCAGTGGCAAAGATGACCACAATAAGACTAGCTCTTTCAATAGCCCTAAATAATGACTGTGAAATTTGACAACTTTATATCCCGACAGCATTTCTGAATGGTCAATTAGAAAATGATGTTTATATTAAAGTACCAAAAGGTGTATTAGTAGATGGCAAGAAGAAAGTTTTGAAATTGCATAAAGCTTTATATGGGTTAAAAGAATCCCCAAAATGTTGGAATAATAGATTCAATCAGTTCTGTGAGAAAATTAATATGAGAAGATCACAACATGACGCTTGTTTGTATATAGGAAATAACTAAAACTAACTAACTATCTTCACGCTGTATCCCTGACGGGGTAGTCAGAGAGGACAGATCGCCAGGCTTCGCGATCCATGCATACTTCTTTCGCTTCTTCGAGATTCATCAATCGCTTCATACACGCACGTCTGGGTATCCGAGTACTTTTGACCTTTCCGTTTTTGAGCAATCTGCTCACGTGGCAACCCTCTCTAGCGGACACAATAGAGGCCCAGTTCTCCGATGTTCACAGGAACTTTAATGTATTCCATATTAATGCACAGAGTGTTCTGGGTAACTTCCCGGAGATGCTAACCAGCTTCGACTGCAAACATTTTTATGCCATTCTAGTATCTGAATCATGGTTTAAACCCAATATTCATCCTACGACTCCTTATTTGCTGCCCGGTTTTAACTTAATTAGAAACGATCGTAGTTTTCCATCTTGTGGCGGTGTTGCCATCTATTTGCGTAATACAATTCCCTATCAGATTCTAGATTTGTCAACACAGCCACCACCTCCTAATGCCGGGGAGCACATATTTTTGGAAATAGAACTAAGTTATAACAAACTTTTACTGGGTGTTTACTATTGTCCCTCATCTAAAATTAACTTCTTTCCCTCATTTGAGAATATCTTAGAACGTCTTATCCCATCTTATAATCACACCATTATTATGGGAGATTTTAACACATGTTTGCTTAATAATAACTCGCGCTCCTCTACCTTTTCCAATATCATAGAATCCTGTAATATGTCCATATTACCTTTAAATGCTACTCATCACTTTCCAAATAGTTGCCCTTCTCTTCTTGATCTAATTCTTGTTTCCTCAGTTGATTTGGTTGCTAAGCATGGCCAATGTAATGCTAACGAATTTTCCTACCATGACCTTCTCTTCCTATCTTATAAACTTCGCCCTCCCAAGCCTAAATCAAAAATTCTTATGCAACGCAATTTCGGTGGTATGCAGCTTGACAAACTTCGCGAAGACGCGTGTAACATTGATTGGGGTTCACTTTTCGCAACGGAGGATATTAACGAAAAAGTTGAGGCTTTTAATAAAAAAAATAATTACTTAGAATAATAACTTTCGTGAGCGTTGTTAACTTAACTTAACTTAACTATCTTCACGCTGTATCCCTGACGGGGTAGTCAGAGAGGACAGATCGCCAGGCTTCGCGATCCATGCATACTTCTTTCGCTTCTTCGAGATTTATCAATCGCTTCATACACGCACGTCTGGGTATCCGAGTACTTTTGACCTTTCCGTTTTTGAGCAATCTGCTCACGTGGTCTTCATATGTAAGTCTCGGCCTACCCTGACCTCTTCTACCTTCTGCTTTCGCACAATATATATTCTTCGTCAATCGTTCCTCGCTCATTCGTTGGACGTGTCCAAACCAACGGTGCACGCTCTTTTCCAGCTTAACGCTGACACTTTCATTCAAACCTGCCATATTGCGTATCACTTCGTTACGTATTCGGTCGGCCAAGGTAACGCCGCACAATTTTCGAAGTGATCGCATCTCCACAGCATTCAATTTACTTTCATGCATCTGCTGACATACCCAGGTTTCGCTACCGTAAAGCAAAGTTGGCACTAGCACTGCGTTATGAATCGCCAGTCGTGCTTCTTTTACGATGCTTTGTCGCTTTACTAATTGGGACAAAGCACCGTTAACTCTGTTTCCGGCAGCTACTCGCCGTTCTACATCCGAATCACATCTTCCATCCGCGCTAAACATACTCCCTAAATACACAATTTCATTCACTTGCTCTAGACGTTCCTTGTTTACCCTAATCTCGCATTTAGTTCTTACGTCATCTCTTTCAAATACTAGAACCTTAGTCTTACTTGCATTCAAGCGAAGACCCTTACTTTCACACTCCACTTTCATAATAGTGATGCCTGAAGGTCGGCTTCTGATGAGGCCATGAGCACCGCATCATCAGCGTACAGCAGACAGTTTACTGAAAAGTCACCCAAATTCACACCCATATCACAATCTTTCAACTTCTGCAGGCAACTGTCCAGATACACTATGAACAGCCAGGCGGACATGACACAAGCTATATATACTATATAAACTTCGCCCTCCTAAGCCTAAATCAAAAATTCTTATATAATAATAATAATAATATTTATTTATTAGCAAGAAAGGAATATTACAGTGGTAGATCTTCAAGTAACAGTACAAACAACAATGGAGCTATATGTTACAGGTAAGCAATTATAATGTATGTATCAAATGAACCCTGTCTCTTAAACTAGGCCTGTGTCTTAAGGAACAGTTTTCGGCTACAATCTTTTCTAACAAAATTATTATATAGCTAGTGACGCCGCGTTGATCCACTCGTGGTAATCTGCGATTGGTAAGATATAATTGAATTTATAACAATTTTCTTTGTTATGTATGTGTGTGTATGTGTGTGCGTGTGTGTATGTGTGTGCGTGTGTGTGTGTGTGTGTGTGTGTGTGTGTGTGTGTATGTGTGTGTGTGTGTGTGTATGTGTGTGTGTGTGTGCGCGTGTGCGTGTGTGTGCATGCGTGTGTATGTGTTTCTGTGTCTGTATGTTTGCGTAAGTATTATGTTTGTTGTAGCTATTCTAGAAAATGTAGTAAAGACTCTGTAGCAGAATAGTCCTAAAGCAGTAACCACTCAGTTAGTTGCTTTTTGACAAGATATTTATATAAATTGTAAATGTTTAATTGTTTGTTAAGGTTTTTATAGAGAAAAGGACTTAATACAAAGGATTGGTGTTCAGCAAATGAAGTTGTGTGTTTAACAGTAGGGTTAGTAGTTCTCCGTTTTGTTGAGTCTATTGGAGGCAAGGTACAATGGTAATTCAGGGATGATTGTAGAATGAATAACTTGCGTACCGAGAGCACTTTGCATTCATTGTACAACTGTGAAGTTGGATACCTAAAATGTTTTTTTGTAATTACCTTTAAGATAGCACGTTGTGCTCTTTCTATTTTTAGGATGTATGTTGTTGCCGCACCACCCCATACATTTATGCAATATCCTAATACCGATTGGCATAGCGCGTAGTAAACTAATTCCAACGTATCAAACCTCGCTGATTTCCTAAGGAGCTTGAAGATGCGTATAAGACGCATTGTCCTGGTGACTAGAGAATCAGCTTGTTTATCCCACCTTAAACCGCTGTCTATTTGAACTCCCAGATATTTTACACAGTCTGTTTTGAGAAGTACAGAACAACCACAGAGAGAGTGTCGATCAAGACAAGCGTGCGCAGTGATTTTGAAAGAAGCCGGTAGTGCAGCGTTACTTCGGATGGAAAATGGTATGTATCCCGTTTTATTTACATTTACAGTTAGTAGGTTTGAATTTAACCATTTGATGACTTCGGCCAGAGCCAATTCCGTATTAAATTTGACGTGCTCCCAGGTAGTGCCATAAACAACTACAGCCGTGTCGTCAGCATAAGCGAACAATTTACAGTATTCCGGCAGATTAATCATACATAACCCGTTGACATAAATCTGGAATAATGTGGGGCCCAGAATACTGCCCTGAGGAATGCCAAAAGTTACAAGTTCTTCGTCACTAATGTAGGAACCTATTTTAACAGCCTGTGTCCGGTTAGTCAAATAGTCCTTAAAAATTTGCAAAGACAGACCGCGTACTCCAAGGAGTTCCAGCTTAGCAAGGAGGAGAGGAACAGAGACAGTGTCAAACGCCTTGGACAGATCCAAGAATATCCCCAAACACTTTTTCTGCTTATCAAGTTGCTTGGCTACCAGTTATGTGAGTGACAAAACAGCATCTTCAGTAGAGACGCCAGGACGAAAACCATACTGATTTTGGGCTTTTATGTTATATTTGTTCAAAAAAATCCTGAGAACTTTTTCAAGCAGCTTAGAGATAGTTGGTAAGACGGAGATTGGTCTATAATTGTCTACACTGTCCCTGCTTCCTCCCTTATGTACAGGAAAGTAATTAAAAAAATTGCCCTAAAAAAATTGCTTTTTTTAGGGCGACTGGAAACATCCCGTTAAGGCAGAGGTTGAAAATGAAGGTCAATGGAGGTATTAATGCTTGGCGACATTGCTTCAATATTGCAGGTGTGATTCCGTCCCATCTAACCGCGCAGTCTTGGCGCAGCTGTAGGATAAGAGATTCCACCTCAGCAGCATCGATTTCCAAGATGGTTAGCGAATTAGCCGGAGAGTGTTGGAAGCGATCTTCAGTTACATTTGAAGAAGGAGCAGTATGGGAGTGAGATTTTATTTTCTCCGTTAGATTTTTGCCAATACTAGTGAAGGTATGACAAATTTTATTTATGGAAGCTTTAGGAATTTCACAGCTCTGTAATAATACTAAAGGGCTATTATGAGGTTTTTCAGTATTGGTTATTTGTTTTCCATAAAGCCTTGGGATAATTTTTTGCTTTTTCAAGTTCATTTCTCTCATAAGTAGTTTTTAACTTACGGAGAAGTTCATTACAAAAGTTTCGGTACCTAGTATATGCTATTTTAAGTATTATATTGTCCAGTGAAGCTTTAGATTTGGTATGCATCCTATCACGGTTCCTAATACATTTTAGTATACCGGGTGTTATCCAAGGTTTTATTGGTCTAAAAAGGCGAGGTGTGGTTTTATGAATTCTATTATTTGGTATAACAGATGTCACAATCTCAATGAATTTATCCATAGCGGTATCAGCGCATTCCAATGAATATATACTCGAAAAGTTAGTCTTTAGTAGTTCTAATTTGAGAGTTTCAAAATTTATAAAATAAGAGCATGAGGGAGGTTTCTCTTTTAGTTTAACATCTGAAATAGCCAATAGGACGGGTTTGTGATCTGTTATGTGTGCTTCTAGTACCAGAGTAGTAGATGGCAGACTCGATTTTAAAAGTACATGATCATAGCATTTTGCAAGCCGAGTTGGAAAAGTATGTGTAGGCAATAGACCGTGGTAGGCGTTTAAAAATAAGTAGTCTAACGCGTTGTTATCTCTGTTTTCTTGAACTATGTCCACATTCAGATCTCCAACTAGTGTGATGTTAGAGTACGTTGTCAATTGTTGATAAACAAGGTCTAGACCATTTAGGAAATTTGAAAAATTCTCATTAGTAGAATATGAAGGTGAGCAGTATATGGCTAATATTGCTATCTGATTATTCACTTCGCATACCAGACAATTGCCGTCCCTAAAACTTGGTTCCCACACCCTCTGTTGAACCTCAGATTTTATGTAAAATGCGATTCCGTCGTTCTTATTAGAATTAACGTTTGTAGAGTATGATTGATAGCCATTCATAACCGGTAAACTGTCTATCACACTCAGCCAACACTCAGTGAGAACTATGAGGTCGTAGTCAATTTTTGTGTTACATATCAACGCCTGCAATTGATAGAAATTTTTGTTAATACTGCGTATGTTCAGATGTAGGATTTTGAGGCTGTTTTCCGAAGGAGAAATAAGAGTGGGACACTCCTCAGGACTACACTCATAGCAATTCCCCAGCATAGCATCTAATTCATTATTAAGGTTATTAATGTTAGCCATTGATGTATATATAAAGCAGGCAAGCAATATTACACAAGGCAGCAACCACTAAGCTCAGACTGGCCGGAGTGACTATGTATATTTTTTTATAATGAGGTTTAGGGCATGTGAATTGGGAGGACGTTTGTATGTTTGATAATTTCGTTATTAATGTAGTGTATTTAGTGTTTATGTAGATTATATTTAATAGTGTAAGATATGTATATGTATAGAAAGGAATGTGATATAGGTATAATATTGTTTGATTTGATTGTGTTAGTTTACAAGGAGTTTCAACATAAGAAGCAAGATCAATTGTATTCTCTGATAAGCTAAAGAAAGTTAATCTAATGTTTATAATATAGGAATCACTAAAATGTTCATATAGTCACTTTCGGTTGTTTTCTAGGTTTCGTAAGCACATTTCAGAGGTAATTTTTATTTGTTTCTCACCTTCCTGCTTTCGAAGAAAAATGCTTCCATTGGAAATCCAGCAAAATTTATACGAGTTATTTTTGGCATAGTCTCGCGTTAGATAAAATATTTTTTCTGACTTGGAGGTAACTTCTCGACTATGTAAACCGGTTGGTGCTCACCTAACAAACCAATAAGCCCAGTATTTAGTTTGTCTTTTGGAGGTTTATCTTTGTTGTACGTTCTAGCGGCTATAATAAGAGATTGTTTCATTTGTACATTTTTGAATTCCGCAACTATTGGCCGGGGAGAAAAGGTATTATTTGACTTTCCAGGTATGCGGTAAGTATCTCGGAGGTCAGACTCAGAGATATGCAGTCCGATAGTTTTCCCGATGTTGCAAACTAGTTTCGTAAGACACTTTTCAGTTTCAGTTTCTTGTTGCGGGATATTTCTGATTTCCACACTTGAAGGTCTCGATGTAAGTTGTAGGTCTGATATTTTTCTTTCCAGGCCCTCTATGTATAAGGATTGCTCCTTACGCTCCCGTCTTAAGACTTCAACTTCTTTTTTCAAGTTCTCAAACTGATTATTTATGAAAGCCATGGACTGGACAATCTCCTCGTTTGTTTTTCGTATTTCGACATTCGTAGCTTGTATTAAATTATTTTGTTTCTTAATGTCTGCGATATCATTTACTAATTTCGACATAACAGCAGTTTGTTCCGACAGCTTCAAGGACACAGACAAGTCCTGCGAAGGGATCGATCCCTTTTGCGGTGAGTTTTCATTACGCCTACGCTTAGTTCTAGTAGTTCCAACGTAGTCACTGATTGCTATTGCAGAGTTAATATCGGGCTCGGATTGGGTCTGATTCAAGTTACCGGACGGTTTAGAAGTACCAGGAGGAGTGCGTTGAACTTTAGACATTATAAGTTGTATTAAACCAATTTCTAATTGAAGTTATTGGTAATCTCACCGTTGAACCAGCCTGTCGCCGAATTACTATCGTAGCCGAAGCGTGCGTGTGCCAATACTCAGTCACGACGTAGCACCGTCGCTGCTTGCCTACGTCTGTAGTGAAGCTACAATGACGTCTGTTGTGCCGTACGTAGCTTGTAATTTCGATACACACCGTAACCTGTTCGATGGCGTAGCGGTCTAACGGCCCGCCCTGCCACCACTACTGTGAGCTCCGGTTCCGATCCCACCAACAACAAAACACTTTTTGAGATATTTCTTGACGCAACAAGGCAGGTATATGTTTATCCCGCTCTGGATCCGCCTACTCGGAGTAGCCCACCGGTTTAAACTATTCAAGAGTGACAAGGAATTAAATTTTCAAAAATCCACCAATCACTGAATTTCGATAGACAAATTAATTAACAGATCAACACGCGTCCACTTGCTCAAACGTCCTGCGACCGTCCCCTTATGCAACGCAATTTCGGTGGTATGCAGCTTGACAAACTTCGCGAAGACGCGGGTAACATTGATTAGGGTTCACTTTTCGCAACGGAGGATATCAACGAAAAAGTTAAGGCTTTTAATAAAAAAATAATTACTTAAAATAATAACTTTCGTGAGCGTTGTTCATTATTACAAACTACGGTTATACATCCTGTAATTAACACCATAGCAATCTCCACATCTGTTGCGACGAGGTACACGCACCTACACTGACACAACGTGCTCTTCGCCAGAGAGATCGCTGGCAACGCAGTGCCAGCGCAGCTTCCGACGTAGCTTGACGCTCCTCTTGAAAAAGCTCCTCTTTCTTTAATCATTGGGGGTTGGTAAGTCTAACTTGGGAAATAATTTTAAAAAGTTTAGTAGCACATTATTGGTCGTAAACCAATCTACAACTTGGGCAAGTGAACTATTTACGCCGTTAACATTACTAAGCGTGCGATCAACTTTAAAAATAAGTGAAGTATCATCAGCAAATAGAACAATGTCGCAGAAGTTCTGTATATAGAATGGCAGATCGTTAATATAAATTAAAAATAGAAATAAAAAAAAATAATATCCATCACGCCTTATCCCCGAAGGGGTGGCAGAGGCATATTATATGCCCACTTTTCACCGTGTGGATTCCTGTCCCACGTAATAGGTGGTGAGCCCATTGCCGTGTTGAAATAGACAGACGCAGGTTGTGGCTACCTGCTGTTGAAATTTTTTAAGCCGCCGATAAGGCCTTCAACCAGGCTTAACGACTGCCATTTTACTGGCAACTGGGACCAACGGCTTAACGTGCCTTCCGAAGCACGGAAACGCTCGTAAATGCCACAAAGTGGTCACCCATCCGACGACCAGCCATAGTGAAAGTTGCGTACCTCAGTGATCGTTTACCGAACACTGAGACCGCGGGGCCACGAGCGCTTCAAAATAGAAACGGACCCAGAACTGATCCCTGCGGTACGCCCATAGCAACAGATGCTCCAGGGGAGCGAATTCCATTGACATCAACATGTTGTATTCGATCATTTAGGTAGCAGGCAACAAGGTTTAGTGCAAAGTCTTTGATACCATAATTAAAGAGTTTTCCCAATAGTGTTTTATGGTCAACGCAATCAAATGCTTTAGAGAGATCGCAGAATACACCAATAGCATTTTGTCTATTCTCCCAGGCGTCATATATATAATTCAGAAGTATCACACCGGCATGAATGGTAGAACGACCTCTTGTGAACCCATACTGCTCCTTATGTAATAGCATATTTAAATTAAAATGAGCTTGTAATTGTAGCAATATATTTTTTTCAAAAATTTTGCTAATGGCTGGTAATATTGAAATTGGTCTGAAATTACCAGGGTCGGTTTTGGATACATATTTAAATACAGGTATTACTTTACTGTTTCATTAAATCTGGAAACACTCCTTTATCAACACATTTATTAAATATTTCAGCTAGATGTGGTGATATATTAACAATGATAGACTCAATAAATTTTACAGAAATACCCCACAAGTCAGTCTTTTTTGAGTTAAGTGACTTGAATACTTTAATGATATCATTGGGGTTTACATATTTGAAGCCAAATAAGACACTACACTGATCCACGCTGCCCCCAAGCATGCGTTGAGCTTTTACTGGACAAGAATTTAAGGAGCTAGTTGTTTTCGCGGGTATGTCTATAGTATAGTTGTTAAAAGTTTGTGCTATATCTAATTTATTATTATACTCTTCGTTATTTATAATTAACTCAATGTAATTATCACGGGGTAGTAATCGACCGGTTTCAGTATTGATTACATTCCAAGTCATTTTTGCCTTGTTTTTTGACTCTTTAATTTTATTACTTATATGTAACGACTTGGCAGCAGCACAGGCCTTTTTAAAGGTCTTAGAATAAATTTTAACATAATGAATAAAGGCAGGATCAAAATTAAATTGCTTCATAACATATAGTTCGAACAACTTAGCCCTACTTTTGTAAATTCCTGCAGTTGCCCACTCACAAAATTGTTTTTGTTTTTATAAAATGTTTTTGATTTAAATATGTTGTTGTACTCAGCTTTAATTGTATTAAATAAGGAGTAATATAAGCTGTTTGGATCTTCCTGATTAAAGTCAATATGAGTGACTTTTGCTGAAACATTAATATTAAATTGTTTAAGTCGATCTGCACTCATTGGCCTACATACAATTTTATTCTTTTTAGAAGTGACATAAATAGGAAATGCTGCTTTCTGACCAAGATGATCTGATGGAAAGTTACTTAGTATCTCCCTTGTTGTTGATACACAGTTGCAGTATATATTATCTATACATTTTCTAGAATGTGAGGTGATTCTAGTTGGCTCACAAAATAAATTTTGTAAGCCAAAAGACTTAAACAATTTTTTTAAATCTAATACATTTCGAAGACTGCACAAGTAAATCAACATTAAAATCCCCACACACCACAACATGTTTTCTACTAGTGAACAAACGCTTCAATACATTTTCCATTACAGTTTCTAATAAATTATAATCCCTATCTGGAGGACTGTAGACACAGAGGACAATGAGTTGCTCAAGCTCAACACAGGACAATTCTGCAGTACGCTCAATAGAAAGGGCCACAATATCTTTACGTTCTTTACATTTTAAATTATTAGATACAAATATAAGAGAGCCACCACGAATAGCTTTCTTTCTAGAGAACGCACTGCTAAGTGAATAGAATTCATTGTTGAACAATAGTTCATGACTTTTTAACCAATGTTCTGTAATACAAAAAATGTGAACATTGTGTTCCTTTATATAAAGTTCTATTTGTAGTAGTTTTTCAGATATGCCTTCAATATTTTGGTAAACTAAGTTTAAACTACTAGAAGTATTGTTGATATACTCAGAATTATTACAACAAATATTATTTTCAATGTCTTTAAAAAAGATTTTTTTACCTGTTGTCTTACAAACTAGTTTTTTGAGATAATTTCCCAAGTTAGTAAGTCATTCCTAATACGCTCAAAAGGAGCTGGTTTATAAGCCAATAATTTGGCTTGATTCAATAAAAAATTGGATAACAATACAGCTATCTGACGTCGTAAAAAATTTGATAGTTAACAACTATCTAATGTCAAAAAATAATAATTCTGTAATAAAAGATTACAGTCAAATAATTCTATATTCCTACAATATGTGGTCAAGGTATGTAACTTTCTATTTATATTTTATCTAATATTATTTTCAATTTATGTAAAAGATTTGCTATATGGCAGTGTAGACAGTATAACCTGTTTAACTTGCATGTTTGACAACTGTTCATAAAACTTTATGATAGTTTTAATGTTCACATTATCTCTTCTGCCAATAAGTATCACTATTATTGTTTGTGGGCAATGTGTACTGGTATACCTTATTAATTATTTGAGAGTAGGATGCCCCAGGAAATGAAAGTGTTATAACCGAGTTACCCAGATGTTGAATTAAGTGATATCCTAAACTCTTGCCAATTTCATCACAATAAACTACAGTCTTTCCAACATTTAATGGTTGCGTAATTTTTGTTACAAGGCTATCACAGTAAATGTTATTTGTGCTTACAATATTGTCACATATACTGCCTACAGAGTCAACCATTGGAGAAGTTGACCCGGACTGCGATGTTATTGATAACGAAGAACATGGAAGGGATTTATCACAGTCAGGTGTTTGATTATATAATTTTTCAAGTGATAAGAACCTTTGTTCATTGCTGTGACAAGACTCCACCAAGCTATTCAATGCCTTAATGTACTCCCCAATTTCTGTGATCTTTTGTATTTTAATGACTCTAAGGAATCATTTAAACACATAATTTCAGTCTGTAATTGATGTATATCCATCTCAAATTGCTCTGTTTGGGTGTATATATGTTTTTTACTTGTTTCTATTAGTTGTTTTAACTGTACATTTGATTTACAAGTCCTAAGATAATTGTTCATTCCTATTATAAGCTTTTTAATGTGTTTCTGTGATTTGGAAATAAATTTATTGAGTTTTATGAATTTTTTAATTTATTCCTGCTACTACTAACTTATCTTATTGATGTGTTGGTGTTAGTCGATAACAAGTGGTGACCAGTTTTGTCTATTGCTGCAATAGGAATACTCAATGAGTTAACTATCAGGTGCGAGGTGATGGGCTCATCAAGACAAATAAGATCTGGCTCCGACCTCCCACACATTAGCTCATTATACAGACTGTTGGAAAGGGCAGCCTGATCTACCGATTTATGATTTTCCCTAAGAGTGATGGAGTTATGAGCATCGCTCAGCTCACACTCTAGAATGCTAAAACGTTTTAGAGCATGTTCATGGGTGTTACTGCCCTCTTCTAGACCCTTCATTGTTGACTGAAGGTGATCTCGCTGAACGGTGAGCTCCGTGACCTGCGTATGTAGCTCAGCCAACTCTTGTTTGAGTTGGGTGTTTTTGTCAATTACATTTAATATTTCTTTTTGGTTGAACTTTTGAACTTTTGTTGCAAGTCACGGGATACTGCACTACGGGTCATCATTTTTATTTTATTATTTTATTCCTAATAATTATCAACACACTAATGACAAGATTATATAAAAAAAAAAATAAGTCTATGTTTACAACAAACCTAATATATTTGAACTATTTAGTAATGTATTTATTTGAACTATTTAGTATTATATTTTATATTAATTTTATTATTTAGGTACAATTTTTATATTAATATCCCAATAGGTGATGTGATATGTTTTTCCGGTAGGTATTTGAATTGATATCATGTACCCTACTCTCAATTTTTATGTTCGAATTTTGTACAGATTAGTAATAAGTAAGTATGCTATTCTTCTGTTAAAGTTCATTACATGTCACAATATTTGTTTGTTTTTATTACGATTTTAGAATCACTATAAACAGTTTATTCGTCCACTTAATTTTTTACAACGGTAAAAAAAAAAATTAAAAAATTTACGGTTGATCACTGATTCACAAATAACTTTGTCGTAGCCTTGTGCTTGTACATAATAGTATTTACGGTATTTTTCTGTGTGTTTATTTGCACTTTTAACACTTTTTTATTGTAGTATAACTTAATATTTATAAATTTCCTTAATAAGAATATAAAGAGACACTGTTTACGTTACGGCGTTAGTATTGCCAGTGATGAAAAAGATGACATGAAATATGAAAGATGAAATGAAAGACGTGCGCGAAGTTCTCACGTCACGCCACCGTCTAAGGCCTGCTTCTGTAAGGACGGCGAGCAGCCAACTCTCCGTCCTCAGGCCCCTGGTCATGGAGGCCGGTGGTCCTGGGCGTAGATCAGTCTGCGGCGACCCCGCCGCAGACTGCGGAACTCGAGAGGGAGAATTCTCTCCCGTTCCCTCTTCGCCATTGTATGCAGCGCCGTATCCTCGCTGCAGTCCCCACAGTGCTGGCACTCTGGTGTTACCTCCCGGTTTATACGCCACAGAAACTTACCGAAGCACCCGTGTCCGGTAAGTATCTGTGACAACCGGTAGGTGAGGCAGCCATGTTGCCTCTCCAGCCACTCCTCCATGACCGGCTTCACCACCTCAATAGTGGTGTGTCCCCACTTAGGTTGCTCAAGTCGCACCTTCCACGTCTCCATGAGCTCCTGGCGGAGCAAGGATCGCTGGGCGTCGATTTCTTGAGGCACCGGAATGTAATCCCGCTCCAGCGCCACCTTGCGCCATTGATACAACGACGCAAGGGCCCTCGCTTCCAGGTCCCACGGAGGGGTCCCGGCTAGGAGACATGCTGCCTCGACGGAGATCGTGCGGTACCCTCTCATCACCGTGACGGCTATTGTCTTTAACGGGCTATGTAAAATAGCCACGTTGGCAGCCGTCAGGTTTCCCGCCCATACGGTAGCCCCGTAAAGGGCCATGCATGATTTTCCCTAAGAGTGATGGAGTTATGAGCATCGCTCAGCTCACACTCTAGAATGCTAAAACGTTTTAGAGCATGTTCATGGGTGTTACTGCCCTCTTCTAGACCCTTCATTGTTGACTGAAGGTGATCTCGCTGAACGGTGAGCTCCGTGACCTGCGTATGTAGCTCAGCCAACTCTTGTTTGAGTTGGGTGTTTTTGTCAATTACATTTAATATTTCTTTTTGGTTGAACTTTTGAACTTTTGTTGCAAGTCACGGGATACTGCACTACGGGTCATCATTTTTATTTTATTATTTTATTCCTAATAATTATCAACACACTAATGACAAGATTATATAAAAAAAAAAATAAGTCTATGTTTACAACAAACCTAATATATTTGAACTATTTAGTAATGTATTTATTTGAACTATTTAGTATTATATTTTATATTAATTTTATTATTTAGGTACAATTTTTATATTAATATCCCAATAGGTGATGTGATATGTTTTTCCGGTAGGTATTTGAATTGATATCATGTACCCTACTCTCAATTTTTATGTTCGAATTTTGTACAGATTAGTAATAAGTAAGTATGCTATTCTTCTGTTAAAGTTCATTACATGTCACAATATTTGTTTGTTTTTATTACGATTTTAGAATCACTATAAACAGTTTATTCGTCCACTTAATTTTTTACAACGGTAAAAAAAAAAATTAAAAAATTTACGGTTGATCACTGATTCACAAATAACTTTGTCGTAGCCTTGTGCTTGTACATAATAGTATTAACGGTATTTTTCTGTGTGTTTATTTGCACTTTTAACACTTTTTTATTGTAGTATAACTTAATATTTATAAATTTCCTTAATAAGAATATAAAGAGACACTGTTTACGTTACGGCGTTAGTATTGCCAGTGATGAAAAAGATGACATGAAATATGAAAGATGAAATGAAAGACGTGCGCGAAGTTCTCACGTCACGCCACCGTCTAAGGCCTGCTTCTGTAAGGACGGCGAGCAGCCAACTCTCCGTCCTCAGGCCCCTGGTCATGGAGGCCGGTGGTCCTGGGCGTAGATCAGTCTGCGGCGACCCCGCCGCAGACTGCGGAACTCGAGAGGGAGAATTCTCTCCCGTTCCCTCTTCGCCATTGTATGCAGCGCCGTATCCTCGCTGCAGTCCCCACAGTGCTGGCACTCTGGTGTTACCTCCCGGTTTATACGCCACAGAAACTTACCGAAGCACCCGTGTCCGGTAAGTATCTGTGACAACCGGTAGGTGAGGCAGCCATGTTGCCTCTCCAGCCACTCCTCCATGACCGGCTTCACCACCTCAATAGTGGTGTGTCCCCACTTAGGTTGCTCAAGTCGCACCTTCCACGTCTCCATGAGCTCCTGGCGGAGCAAGGATCGCTGGGCGTCGATTTCTTGAGGCACCGGAATGTAATCCCGCTCCAGCGCCACCTTGCGCCATTGATACAACGACGCAAGGGCCCTCGCTTCCAGGTCCCACGGAGGGGTCCCGGCTAGGAGACATGCTGCCTCGACGGAGATCGTGCGGTACCCTCTCATCACCGTGACGGCTATTGTCTTTAACGGGCTATGTAAAATAGCCACGTTGGCAGCCGTCAGGTTTCCCGCCCATACGGTAGCCCCGTAAAGGGCCATGCTCCGCACGATCCCGAGGTAAAGTCTCCTGCAGGGAGCGTTGGGTCCCTTCAAGTTAGGCAACAGTAGCGAGAGCGCGGCTGCGGCCCCCCTCAGCTTAGGGACCAAACCGTCAGGGCTCTAACACGCATAATCGCGTCCACTGTGGAGCGTCCTCGACGGAAACCAAACTGGTTATCCGCTAGGTCTGGCCCCACGTGTGTAAGATGCCCGACGAGACGCTCTGCAATGATGCGCTCAAAGAGCTTGCACACCTCGTCGAGCAACACGATCGGCCGGTATCCGCATGGTGAGTCCGCCGACCGCCCCGCCTTTCGGATCAGAACCAGTTTCCCCGTTTCCCATACCTTGGGAAACTGGCCTTTTACGAGGCATGCGCTAAAGAGCCCAATCAGTCGAGGCCCAAGTTCTTCGAGAGCCAGGACCCATGCTCGGCCTGGGATGCCGTCGGGTCCGGGGGCTGTGCTCTTGCGGGATTTAAGCCGCAGCACCGCTGCCCCTGCTCACCCTCGGTGACGTCAGGTACGTCGTTTTCGCCGCAATCCGCGTCGAGCGCCAGAGACGGAGCCATACGCGGACGAATATGTTCCTCCGCTCTTGATGGGAACAGGGAGCCTAAGACCCTCTCCAGCTTCTCCGGCTGGAGACACTGGGTCAGCGGGGGCGCCTTAGGCCGAAGTTTGCCTCTAACCATAAGGTATGGGCGCCCCCATGGATTCTGCTCCAGAGTCTCCAGAAGCTCTTCGCGGGCCGACTTCTTGGCCCGTTTTATGGCCTCCTGGAGGGTCCTTTTGGCCCCCTTGTAAGACTCGTGCAGCTCCGTCTCTCGGGTCATCGCATCATCTGGGCGGCGACGTCTCCGGCGGAATCTAGTGTATCGACGGCGCGCGGTCACGCACGCTGCGCGCAGCTGTGCGATGTCCGGCGACCACCAATACATTTGCCTCCTTGCCGGTCCGGGCCTGGCCCTAGGCATCCCCGCATCGCAGATTTGCGACATGGCTCTCCTGAACCACTCCGCTTCTTCATCAACATCGATAGGCCTCTCCCTTGCCGGGATCCAAGCCTGCACGATGGATGCCTCCAGGAGAGCCTCCTGATTTAGGCGTTTGAGCGCCCATCGCGGTTCCGGGGGATTCGCGATAGCCGGCGGTAGGTTAGTTGGAAGAGAGATGTCAAACCGAATGTACCTGTGGTCGGATGACGACTCCACTTCCTCCACCACATGCCAGCCCTGGACGTGGCGAGCGAGATCAGGGTCGCAAACGATATGTCTACGACCGAACTGCGCTCCCGTCGTACCCAGGTGGCAACGTTCGCCCGGTTTAGGATTTCTAGGCCACGTGCAGTGAAAGTGAAAAGTGAAAGTGAAAAATCTTTATTCATGTAGGTCACAAAGTAACACTTATAAACGTCAAGATTATTGCTTCTACATTTACATTTACTGCCAGATTCGCAACGCAATAGGTAGAGCCTGCGGAAGAACCTGGCAATAAAACTCATGGCCACTCTTTTCTAACTGCCAGTAATTACATTAGTTTTATTTACATGATATTTGAACAAATTATATAGTAATGAGTCTTTACAAAAGAAACCAAATCAAATCAAAATGAGAGCGTTTCTAGTTGCCAGTTTTAAAGGCCACCCTTATGAGGAAGACTCCGGCAAGAAACTAAATGGCTGCTATTTTAAAATGCAGGTATGGCTTACAATATTAAACTTACATTGCTCCTTTGGAGTTACGTGAGAACAGTCGACTAAACTTAATTTGCCTTAAATATAAATCGTTTTATTTGTAATAATTGCTATAACAGCTATGAGCTGACCAGTCCCAACAGACGGCACCCGTTCACGGGTATGACGCATATATTAGCCATCGCCCTACTCAACCGTATTATAGGGAATAAGGCGACCCGATACATGCGCCACCACTGCCAGGACACTTAGGCGAGCATGACATACTCAAACTGCACAGCAACCATCATGTCAATTTCAAAATTTATAAAAAGCTATGTGGACGGTGCTCACACAATAACAAACTCAAATTACATATAATTATATTAGTTAACCTGACGTTTCAGATCACTTATGTTGAACAAATGTACATTATATTTATAATGTTTCTTTATTATTATCATTAATTATATTTGTACATTTATGTGTGTTGACTTAGAGCGACTTACTCCCATGCATTTTTATCATTTATATAGTCTGAAATTTTATAATATGCCTTGTTACACAATTTGGCCTTGACTGTTGTCTTAAACATATTTATTGACAATATTCTAATTTCATCGTGTTGGGAACGTTCTTCGATATCTTATATTAAGTTGTAATTAAAAGCGGACTGTATTAATTTTAGATAGGTATAATAATAATTCGGCAATACAAAAATATATAACTGTAGGCGAGCGTCGCGGATGGTCTCGCTGCGCGAAGTAAATCCAAGTGGGCGCTGTACCACCACGCCCTCCACTCTTCGGTTGGTAGTGGTATGTTGTACCGTTGTTGTTGTGCTACTTGCGCATCAACATCACATCATCAACAATCTGCCCTTGTAGATCTTGACAATGCGACCCAATGGCCAAAGAAGAGCTGGAGCTGTTATGTCCTTTACAAGGACTAGTGAACCCAGTTCGAGGCTCCCGGTGGATTGTCGCCACTTAGTTTTCTGTTGTAACAGTTGAAGATATTCGCTACTGAAACGTAACCAAAAATGTTGTCGTAAGCATTCGATCCGTTGGTAGCGTTCCAGGCGTGTGATTTTGCCGTCAGTAACCTGAGGATGTGGTACGGACATAAGTGGTCGTCCGATAAGGAAGTGTGCAGGAGTGAGGGCAGTCAAATCTAATGGATCAGAGGAAGCAGGTATTAGAGGACGTGAGTTAAGAATAGCCTTAATTTGACATAAGCAGGTTGCCATTTCCTCAAATGTCAAATGCGTGAGAGTAAGTATTTTCTTTAGATGGCCTTTAGTAGACAGCCGCTTCGGCAATTCCGTTAAAATGTGGAGAGTGGGGTGGGGAAAAGTGGAACGAAATACCCTCTTGGGCCAAGTCCGAAGCGATACCTGAGTTGGATAGGAGTTTGTTTATTTCGTTGGAACCGCCAACGAAATTAGTGCCGTTATCAGACCAAACACTACGAGGCTTGCCTCGACGTGATGTGAACCGCTTAAAGGCAGCCATATAAGCATCCGTGGTTAAGGCCGTGACGAGTTCGAGGTGAATAGCCTTTATCGCAAAACACACAAAAATGCATAAATATGACTTAAGCAGTCTACAACCTCGCCCCTCGCTACAATTTAAAAAAGGGAATTGAAGATCAGTACGAGACGTAGGTAATTGGCCCATAATAGGTTGAACGTTTTTAGCTCTAAATCTAAAACACTTCATGCATTTCCTAACTATAGCTTTAGATAAATTTCTACCACCTAAAGGCCAGTAACGTTGGCGTATGTGTAAAAGTAAAAGCTGTGGACCTGCATGTAAAAGCTTCAAATGTTCAAAATGGAAAAGTAACTTTGTAAATTCATGCTTGCTGCATAACAGTATAGGATGTTTTATATTAAAATCATAGAGGGAGTTGTCAAGCCTGCCGCCCACACGCATAATGTTTTGTGAATCTATAAAAGGAGTTAAAGAAATAAGACGATTGCTACGTGGCAGAGTCTTGCCCGATTTTAATAAGGAGTACTCCTCTGTGAACATCTGAATCTGAGCGGCGTGTAAAATATAATTTGTAGAATTTTGTAGTTCATTTGTTGATAAAAATCCAATAAGTTTATTTTGTTTCAATTTAAAATTGTTAATAGCTCTAAGTACATAAGCAACTACTCTTTGCAAGCGATTAAAATTGGTGTAATTGGTAATGAGATGTTGTATAATCGTACTATCACTACTATGATTGCTACTAACTACATGACATACTACCTCTGGCAGATCTTGTTTCCCAATATTGTTAGGCCTTTGGGGCCAGTGATCCTGTGACTTTAATAAATAAGAGGGCCCAGACCACCACAAGGAACTGGTGCTGATAGCATCAGCCCACGGGAAACAAAGTCCGCCGGGTTGTCTTTTGACGGAACATAGTTCCAAGCACAACCAACAGTACCTTCTTGGATTTCGTTCACTCTGTTACATACAAAAGGTTTGAGTTGATTGGGTGATGTAGATAGCCATGAAAGAACTATTGTTGAGTCACACCATAAATAAATTTTGTCAATACGCATCGTAAGAGAGTCACAAACTTTAGTACACAGTCTTGTTGCCACTAACGCACCGCAAAGTTCAAGCCGGGGTATTGTGGTAGGCTTAATCGGGGCCACGCGGTTTTTTGAGGCTAAAAGTCTTATTTGTATAGTGTTGTCCCTGTTTGTCTTTTGAAAGAATATAAAGACAAGCTCCATATGCCCTTTTAGACGCATCGGAAAAGACGTGAATTTCGTTGCATATGGAGTCACAACATGAAATAAATCTAGGTATCGTAAGCTTATTAAGGGCTGGTAATGCATTTGCAAATGAGGACCAAAGATCCTTAATTTCATGAGAAACCTCTTCATCCCAGTCATAACTGGTAGTCCAAAGCCGCTGCATGATAAGTTTTGCTTCGATCACGCATGCACCGACCAGTCCTAGTGGATCAAAAATTTGACTTATGGCAGACAATATGTGGCGTTTTGTAAGCTTTTTATAATTTGTAGCAATATTTATAGAGAATGAAAGTGAATCTGAATCACACGACCAATGTAGACCTAATGTTTTAGATGAAGTGTTCGTATTATTTCTGTTAAAATCTAATACGTTATCGAAAGTAGAATTCTCTGTAGTATTTATTTGTTTTAAAATTTGAGAGTCATTAGATTTAAATTTTCGCAAGCCAAATTTGGCAGAAGAAAGAGTGTTAATGACACCCCTGCCCAGTTCTACTGCGCCAGAAATAGTGTTAGATCCGCTAAGAAAATCGTCAACATAGAAATCATGTTCTATTGCTCGTCTTACGTCGTCGCTAACCGCTGACGAGGCAAGAGAGGTAAGGCATTTGGTAGCTAAGTACGCCGACGAAGCCAGTCCATAAGTTAGAGTATTGAGGTAGTATACCCGAAGTGGCTTCCTTGGTGTATCGCGAAACACGATACACTGTAGACACCTCTGAGACGGATCTACCTCTATGGCTCTGTACATTTTTTCGATGTTGCCCGATATTACATATGTGGGTTAACGAAAGCGTAACAAGATTGATAGAAGATCGTCTTGAACTACAGGGCCAATCATTTGAATGGCGTTTAGTGAGATGCCAGAAGATGTATTGGCAGAACCGTCGAACACTGTTCGCAACTTGGTTGTTGAACTGGACTCTTTAATGACTCCATGGTGGGGTAAAAAATAGTGAACCTTTTGGTTAAGAAGAGTTTTGGAAAAGTTGGTGACCGTACCTTGATCACTCATATGACCTAATTGTTCATACTCACTCATGAAGTCAAGGTTGTTGTTTGAAGCGTGGGTCACGTTGAAAGCGTCGCTCTAGTGACAAGAAGCGACTGATAGCCATTTGCAAAGACTCACCTAATACATGAGGGTCCTCCTTAAGAGGCATTGTGACCACATAACGTCCTTCATTATTACGGTTAGTATTTTGTTGAAAATGATTTTCACAAGCATTTTCTTCTTTTGTAAATAAATGCGAACTAGGTACTGCATCAAGTTCCCAAAAGCGGTCAATATTGATTTCACCTTTTACAAAATGACAAAATTGGGAGGAAGTTTGACCGTGGGTTTGATGTGATACTTGCCCAGAAACAATCCTACCTAATTTGGTTTCGTGAAGCTTGGGCTGGTGTTTCCCTAAGTTGATCGTATTGCGTAGTAAGACGTTCCAAAAGGCATCAGCGCCGACAAGGATGTCTATGGCTGACGGCATGTTAAAAGTAGGGTCAGCTAGACACAATCCCGATGGAAGAGGGATATGCTTAACATTAATAAAACGCGATGGCAACACTTTAGCGATCTCAGGTAGTATAAGACAATCTAAGTTGAACGTATGGTCACTGTAATAAGACTCCAGCGTGAGGTTACAAGACTGTGTATTATAAGAGGTCTGATTGTTGATACCTGTAATTGTAGATGAACAAGGACCGTGTCGTGGCAACCCTAGCTTCGATGATAAAGCATGTGTTATGAAGTTGGCGGTACTACCGTTGTCCAATAAGATCCTGGCAGAATGCTTAGTACCGTCGGCGCCATACACTCTCACCATAGCTGTGGAAAGTAATACAGTGTCATGTGAATTGCTATGTTCATAATCGGCTGAAAAAATAATGTTTTCACTGCTTGGCATGGGGTTAGAATGCGCGCTTGTTTCAGGTTCTAAATGTAATAGGGTGTTATGACGTGCTTTGCAATATTTGCAGTGTGATAGCTTGCACGCTCTATCAATGTGACCTGAACGTAAACAATTCATGCAAACCTTGAATTGTTTCGCCTTTTCAATACGTGCTGTAATAGGTAAGCTTCTGAATGTATCACAGGCGTATAGAAAATGATTTTCAAAGCATTAAGGACACTTGTAAATTGTTGACATATGTTGATTTGTATTATTAGATGCCACAGCGAAGCTTTTTGGTTTTATGTTTTGGTTAGAATTGTTTTCTGGTACTTTAGGCTTAAGGTTAGTTTTAGTATTTTCTTCTAATTTCTCTAGTAAATTAATTTGATTTTCAATAAATTTTATGAACTGATTTAATGTAGGGCGACAGGGTAAAGTATTGCGGTGCTCTTCCCAATAACGACTTGTACTGTTATCTAATTTCTGAGATATCATAAAAATAATTATAGTGTCCCAGTGTCCAGTCGGCTGTTTTAACGTTTTTAATGCCCTGATGTTTTTATTTGTAACATCAATCAAGTACCTCAAGCTTTTACTAGACTCTTTTGTGCAAGCCTGAACACCAAATAAGGCCTGCAAGTGGTTGTGTATAAGCAAGTGATCATTGTCATACCGCTGACACAACAAATCCCATGCATTAGTATAATTTTCACTAGTAAAATCTATGTTTTTAATTACCAATTCAGCACTACCGCGTAAACAAGATCGTAAATAATGAAATTTCATAATATCATCATTACATTTGTTTTTATGAATAAGGGAAACATAGGTGTCCTTAAACTCGAGCCAACCCTGAACGCTGCCGTCGAAATGTGGCAAGTCAATTTTAGGTAGTGTTAGTTAGGCAGTACATTTGTGTGTGCCTTACCTGTTTCTCCTGACCTGGTGCTATTAGCAAGTAAACTTCGTGCCAGTTCCACTAGTGAATAGTATTGATCCTCGAAATCGCTTCGACTTTTAACCTCGTCCTCGGGCGTATTCAAAAGTAACTCGATGTCGGTCTGTAAGGCATCGAAATCACAATATAAAGCTTGAAAGCGTTCATAACGTCCTTCCAAATCAAGACGTTGTAAGTCAGATAAGCAAGAAGCACTTTGAAACGATTTTAAATAAGTTTTAAAAATAGTTACTTTAGCTTTAAGTGCACTACGTCTTTTTTTAAGATTTTCTAATTTATCCGTTTGTACGCTCATGATGCACTACACAAAAGAAACAGCTGTTTATCGTAATCACAAACAATAGTATGCGTAGATAAAAGAATGCGCCCGCTTGACCTTTGCTCGGCAGCGGTGATCGATGTGTGCAAGCGCAGGCAATGCAAAAAAAATAAGAACGGCAAGTAAAATGAAGTGTACACTATTTTTCTTGTTTAAAGAATATAAATAAGGCACCTATTTAATCAAATTGAGGCGAAAACTATGAGAAATAAAACAGAATGATTTTAAGATGAAGTTGTAGGTAGGTACTAAGTATAGATATTAATGGAAAAGTAAAGGAATTCCAATCGGAACGAACTCACTTATACCGAATCCATCCAAGGTAATTGATTGTTCTTGACTTCATGCAGCTCCCAATGGCTAAGCGAATATTAATTGTAGCTAAATTATCCACAATTTAATCCACGTCTTGCAGTCGATATGTATATCCGTGCCAAAACAGATAGGCGAGTCCACCAACGCCGACGCTCAACAAGCTGGGTATACTCAATCTTGCCGGGTTATTACTACTTGCTGATATTATTCCGGTGAGTTTTACCAACAAACTATAGGACCATTTGTTGGGAACGTTCTTCGATATCTTATATTAAGTTGTGATTAAAAGCGGACTGTATTAATTTTAGATAGGTATAATAATAATTCGGCAATACAAAAATATATAACTGTAGGCGAGCGTCGCGGATGGTCTCGCTGCGCGAAGTAAATCCAAGTGGGGGCTGTACCACCACGCCCTCCACTCTTCGGTTGGTAGTGGTATGTTGTACCGTTGTTGTTGTGCTACTTGCGCATCAACACATCGGGAAGTTTGTTATAGAATCGTATACATTGCCCCATAAAAGAATTGCTGATTATTTCGAGACGAGTAGAATGTAATACAAGATTATCTTTATGCCTAGTGTTTACATTATGTATATCACTTTTTTTAAGAAATGTGTCTATGTTTTTGTGCACATAACGTAAATTCTCATATATATATTGTGATATAACGGTAAGAATATTAAGGTATTTGAATCTTTCTCTTAGAGATACCCTGGGACCAAGCTGGTATATTGCTCTCACAGCTCTCTTCTGTAAAATAAATATCGTATTAATGTCCGCTGAGTCTCCCCAGAGAAGAATTCCGTATGACATAACGCTATGGAAATAACTGAAATAAACTATTCTAGCCATTTCAACATCAGTGAGCCGTCTTATTGTTTTTACTGCATATGCAGCAGAGCTTAATTTGTCTGACAATTTTTCTAAATGTGGTCCCCACTGCAACTTTGAATCAATAGTTATACCCAAAAACACAGAAGCCCCAACAGTATCCAACCCTGATCCATTAAGTTGCACATTGGTCGCCACCTGTCTCACATTAGGTGTCGAAAACTTAATTACTTTAGTTTTTTTATCATTTAAAAGAAGATTATTAACGTTAAACCAATGAACAACTTTTGAGAGTGCACTGTTAACATCGTCATAATTAATTAATTGTCTATTAATTTTAAATATCAAAGAGGTTTCATCCGCAAACAGCACAATCTCATGTTTATCCCTAACATAGTAAGGTAAGTCATTAATGTATATCAAAAAAAGAAATGGACCAAGGATTGATCCCTGTGGAACACCGATTACAACTGGAGATCCTGCTGATCGTTTACCGTTTACTTCAACCCTCTGAATTCTATTGCTTAAATAAGAAGTCATAAGGTCGAGAGCTTTATTTCTGATACCGTAGTGGCGTAATTTTACAAGAGTTTCGTGATGAACGCAATCGAAGGCTTTAGATAAATCGCAAAAAACACCGAATGCATCCTGCGAATCCTCCCAAGCCGCATAAATACTTTTGAGTAAAGCAACCCCTGCATCCACCGTTGAGCAACCCTTTGTAAATCCAAACTGTTTCCTGTGTAGTAAATTATGTATATTAAAGTGACTAAGCAACTGTCCAAGCATTAGCTTTTCAAATATTTTACTTAGTGTTGGTAGTACGGAAACAGGTCGAAAGTTAGAGGGATCTGCATTATCGCCGGCTTTAAATAAAGGAATTACTTTACTATGTTTCATTAGGTCAGGAAATCCCAGACTTGACACAGCAATTGAACACAGCTGCCAGATGTGGAGCTATTACAGTGATAATATGAGATACAATTTTAACAGATAGACCCCACAAATCTTTAGTGTTTTTCATATTAATTGCCTTAAAAGTTTTTAAAATATCTCTAGGACTAACAGCTGAAAATTCAAAGTCTGTGCCACATTCCTCCACGCCTTGTTTTAAAAGTTGTTCAGCATCGTTAGAGCAAGACGAGAGAGTTCTTGTAATTGAAAGAGGAATGTTAGAAAAATATTTTTCAAATTCAGTTGCAACTTTAAAATCTTCTATAATATTTACGTTATTTATTTTTAAATGAAAATCATGACTGCGCACTTTGGATTTACCGGTTTCAATATTTATAACATTCCAAGTTTCCTTAATAACATTATTTGAATATTTGATTTTATTTTTTAAATAAATTAATTTTGCTTTCAGGCAAGTTTGTCTAAATGTTTTTGAGTATTTTTTACAAACTCTTGAAAATTTGGATTATAAATAACTAATTGAATCAGGCGTTACATGGCGGAAATCCATTTTAAAATACTATAATTATTTTGTTTTTAAATGTTATTTTTGCAATATTCCGCTTTTTTAGAATGTCGTACGATGTCGACACGTGTTTCGCCTACACACGAGGCATTATCAAGACTGTTTGGCTTCTTGATAATGCCTCGTGTGTAGGCGAAACATATATGATTATAGGACTTCTCTTCGTATAGTTGATACAATTTCTTACGACTATTATAGATTTTTGGAGTTGCCCAGTCACTGAAAGTTAGGCCTTCACTCTTAGATAAGTGCTTAGGAGTAAAAATTGAGCTGAACTCACCATTGATCAAGTTGACTAATGAGTTGTATAAGTGATCCACATTTCCGTGACAGGGCAAAAATTTAACTTTTTTTGTAATATTACATTTAAAATTTTCTATACGGTTCTCACTGAATGGTATCACATTTATTTGTCTTTTTACATTACTTTGAGAATTACAAAAGGAAACCAACTGCCCTTTGTGGTCCGAGTCAACCTTATGAATTATAGATGTATGTATTGGTTTCAAACTACTAAATATGTTATCAATACATCTTGCAGTAGTGGCCGTTATTCTAGTGGGTTCCATAAAATTGTGATATAAATTAAATGATTTTGCTAAATTCAGAAAATCTATACTTTCTGAAGACTTATCTAAAACATTTATGTTAAAGTCTCCACATACAACAATTGTTTTATGGCTATTATATATTTTACTTAAGGCTTCCTCCAATATTTCAAAAAGAGACTTAACTGGCGCGCATGGAGGTTTGTACAGATTCAACACAATGAATCGCTCCAATTCAACACATGAAATCTCCACAACTCGCTCAACAGAAAGGCTCACAACATCCAATCTTTCTTTAAATTTAAATATTTTATTAATTAATATTAAAGAGCCACCTCGTTTATATTTCTTTCTATTGCACGAGCTTGCAACCTGGTGATTATTGAAGCTATGAGTGAATTGATGACTTTTTAGCCAGTGCTCATTTAAACATACAATATCAATACTGTTACAATTCATTAATAACTCCAATTCTAGCTCTTTACCTTTAAAACCTCGAATGTTTTGATGCACCAGGTGGAGACACTTCTTCATACTGTTACAATTCACAGATATGTTTGATGGATTCATATTTTTATTAGAAACCCTAGTTATACATTTTATTTCTTTAGCCCTAGAATATGGAGGTACATATGTAGGTACTATGCAAGAAAAATTATCTGTTGTCTTATTACTCAGTTTAAATTAAATAAATTTGAATTGTCAGTAGTAAAATTACTGACATTGTGAATGTCATATAAACATTGCTCAATAGGAGCAACTTGTTTAGCCAAGTTCTTGGCTGATATATCTAATAGATATAATAGCGAAGTAGCTATTTGTCTTATAGAATAATTGGAAAGATAATAATAATTATCTTTTGTCAAATAAAATTATTTTCTAACATAGTTGTTAGTATCAATAAAATGAAACTTTTTATTATTCATACATAATGTATGCAAAGTCATATTTAACTTATATCTAGTAATATTTTCCTCCTGTGACAAACTGTTACTATAGGGGAGTGTGAACATTATAATTTTCTTTACATTTAAAGAATCCAGTTTATTTATTTAGTTTATCAAAGTGGACTTGTTTAAATTCCCCCTATTTCCCAAAAATATCATTAAGGTTTTATTATTATTATATACATACTCAGTAGCTGATTTAATATGTACTGGTGGGAGGCACCAGGCATACAACAGTTGATTGTGCAATGTCCCATCTTAGTTAATAAATAACCTATTTTTTTCCAATTTCATCACTAAATATTACTATATTATGCTTGCTTTTGAAATTTTCATTTTTTTTTATAAAACTTAGTAGCAAGGTGCTTCATTTCTACAGACAGTGACACACTAAAGGAGTCTTTACTATTACTGGATTTATTTTGCAACATAGCCGAAGAATCAGCTTCCAAAGAGGATTGCTCACATAACCGTTCATCGCTTAAAAGCTGACACTCACAAATATGCTTGTTTGATAAAGATACAAACCGTTCATTATTATAATTACTTAACCGAATTAGTTCATCCATAGCAAGAATGTGCTGCTGGATTTGTAGTCCAGAAAGCTCATATTTTTTGGTTATTGAATGGAGTGAATCTTGGAGTTGGCTGATTGTAACTTGTTGAGTATGCACATCCAATGTATGTTTTGAAATAATAATTTTTAACCTCATTGAATGTTCCTTTACTTTCTCTCTAAGTTGCAATCTCTCTCTATTAAACTTTTCATACTTAAAGGAAAACTTGTGTTTTTTAATTAATTTTTGAGTTTTCTTAATATGCTTATTAATTTTAACATATTTCTTTAATTTGTTTACAGTCGGCATATAACAAGCACCAGAAATCATAGAAGCGTCCTCGACTAACAATTCACCATAGAGGGACCGATTCGTTGAAGCAACTAACTTATGTTCAGATTTATCTAATTGTAATTTTAATCTTGATATTTCATTATTTGCTTCGTGAAGCTCTTTTTCTAACCTTGAAAATTGCTGCAACCCAAAGTCATACTCTCTGCGACATTGATCAAACCCATCTATCATAGATTGCAGCCTATTCTGCTCATCAATGGCATCACTATATTGATTATATAATAAAACCAATAGGTTTTTAAGAGATTTTATTTCCTCTGAAGATTGATTTAAAACTATTTCATTATCCTCCAACTCTTTGCTGTACTGGTTACATAATTGTTTGGAGGCCTGTAGTTCCTTCAGTACAATTTGTAACTTTTCCTCTTTCTGGCGAGCCAAGGCCCCACGGGTAGTAATGCCAGCCATTATTGTTTAGATTAAAAAAATAAAACAAAACTAAAACAATCGTATAACTAGACAATCGAGGTAGGAGGTCAGATTAGGTATGTTCACGCATTAACCAGTGCTATGTTCTACTTTTAAAACTGATAAATATAATAATCACTATGTTACTTTGATTAAAACAACGAAATAAATTAAATTTTACGTGAAATTGAGATCGAATACAGTATTTTTTACCTTACAAATCCGTTGTCAAATTACCGGTAATCTTCAGACAATTAGTACTGTACATCCAGCAATTTCACATCAAAAACACTAAAATAATACGTAATGATACCTAATTACACTTTTTATATTTATATTAGGAGGCTATTATTAATAAATGGTATTATAAATGTAATTTTATTTAAATAAAATTTGGGACAATTCAAAATCAGCTGTTAACGATAGTGTTGCCACAGAAGAAAAAAAAAATCCCCAGTCCTCCAAAATCCTCCCCCTACCCGTGGTTTCCCGAGAGCCCCAAGCCTGAGACCAAGCGTTGAAGTCTCCCAGGACCAGGACAGGGCGAGGTTGGCATGCGGCAAGAACGGCGTCCAGCTCAGGGAGCCAAAGCTCGAACTGATGCTGGTCACGATTCGGCGAGAAGTAAACGGCCAGGATGGCCACTCCATTGTATTCCGCCGCAACGCACCCTCGGTCCCTTGCAATGACTGCAAGACGCGAGGTGTCCGCGGCGGAACCCCCAAAGATACAGGCCAAACCGTCTAAGGCCGCCGGGCTTCCCGGGTGAACCCAGTACGGCTCAGCAATGGCGACGACGTTAATGGACCACTGCGCGATGCTCTGGTACAGAAGATCCTGAGCAGCGGAGCAGTGGTTTAAATTCACCTGCAGGATGCGGATATGTGTGTCCATTAATGGACGCCCATTCCGGCATCCTGCTGAGAACGTGACCGCTCCTGAGCGGCACCCCTCTCCCCACTACCCCGTGCAGACGAACGGGGCCTCGGTTTGGAGGCGGCGCAGATCCTACTGTCCGCGCGGTGATCCGCCATTTTGTCCTCTGCTACGCACTTAAAGCAGAGCGGCGGGCCAACACAAGAGCTGGCCTTATGCTCTGGCTGACTGCAGCTGAAGCACCTGTTCTCCACGGTAACTTCCGCTGTGCACTGCACTCCCACATGCCCTACGACCAGGCACTTGTAGCACCTGGTTTCGCGAGGCTGCAGGAGATGCATCCGCACCTTTAGGAAACCTCCAATGAGGAGGCCCCGACCGTCTGCTATTTTCTGTGCCGCTGCGACCGGGCAGCTGGCTACCACTGATCCGTGACCAGTGGGGCCGAAGCGAATAGCTCCGGCTTTCACCTGGTCACAAGGGCAGCCGCTCGCCTCCACAATAGCGGAGACGACTTCCTCCATGGTAGCCGCGTCATCCAGACCCGAGATGCGCAGACTAACGCATTTATCAGGGCTGGGTCTGGTGACGCGGACGTCAGCTGCATCAAGCGTTTCTTTCAACTTAGCCGCTAGGGCATCAGCTTTAGGAGCACTAGTGGCGCCGGAGATCTCGAGGAGGCGAGCTCCAGTGCGAGTTGTCTTGCACCGGAGCCCGCCTGTAATCTCAAGGGCCTTGAGGTCCACAGAGGCCTTCACCTGCCTCAAGACCTCGGCGTATCCTACGCCCTTCTCCATACCCTCTGTCGTCACCGTTAATACGACGGCAGTGGAGCGTGGGGCGCGGAGCTTCTTTGGCGTCCTCGCCGCGGCGGCTTTGGCAGCCTTCTTCTTTTTCTTCTTGACTCCCGCTACCTCCCACTCCTCTCTTCTGGAGGAATTATGTGATGTAGCGGGAGCGGCGGTTGCAGGGGGGACGAAGACGCTCTTTTTCTCTTTCGCCCCACCCGATGTCATTTGTAAAGAGGAGGCAGAGGCCTTTCCCTTAAGGCCGCGAGCACCACTAGCCGCAGCCGCGTAGGACGCGTGTTCTAGCGGCGGACGGTACGCCCGGTGCTCTAGGACGGCGAGACGCCTCTCCATAGCCTCCATCACCTGCGTCATAGTCGGCGCCGGTTTAGCCACTGGCTTCGGCAATGGCTTCAGAAATCCGGGCAAGAGCCGTAAGTAGTTTTCGCGCCGCTGGGACGTCCTTGTCCCTACCACTGGGTAGTGGCGGAACATGCACCGGCGGCGGTGGCTTCGGTGCCCGCCCCTTCGGATTATTCAGGTCGGTTTTCCGACATCTACCTGCGGTGGTAGCCGCTAATTTTGCTGGCGGATAGTCGTCCTCACTCAATGTGGCCATCTCCCGCCGTGCGGAACAGCTGTTCCGTTCACGAGACGGCCCACCCGGGCGCGCTCTCTTCCTGCCGAGACCCTCAGTCTCGGTGTCCATGATAAGGACTGACTCCGCATCTGTGTCTGCGGTGATCAACGCGACTTCTGCGTCTGTTTGGGGGGTGTTTTTAAGGCACAGCCTCGGGCCTATTGGGTTTTTTTTTATTTCTGATTCCATATTTGGTCCCACGAGTGGAGACGAAAAGAACAACTCCCCGGGTGACGCTCATTCCGAGGAGCGGGATGCATACTGTGAGGTGCTCCAGGTGCCCCACAGGTTTTAACGACTTCGCTGTCGGGTTTTAGAGACTTATCTTTGTCGCGAGCCGGCCAATTAAGGCAAGCCCCCCGGCCCTCAGGACCACCGCGTACCAACTGGTGCCACCAGTTGGGTTACCGCCCTTCTTGGTGGACTATTGGCCGTGGGCGACAACGTGCGCCTCAATCAAAGCGCACATCGTCGTCCACGTTACCAGGGTGTACCACGTGGAGGTTGTCCTACCCCACACCCCAGGGTTGTCCGTACCTGAGACGTGATAAAAGTTTTGCGGCGCCAATTCCGACTGAATTTTTGCCACCCTATTTGCGACAAATGCATCCCAACGATGGGGTGAAGAATGTGTCCAACACAAAGCGACGGTCGAGTCCGAGAATGCGAAAATTCTATCTATATTAATGCGTTGAAATCGGCGATCTGATTCGCGAACACCAATACAAAGAAACAGTTGTCTAATGTCGGCTGAAAGCGCGACAGCGAATAAGCGAAAGTTAACTATAATTTCGAACAAATTACCTTGGAGATTTAGATCACTGTGCAAAATATCGTTTACCGAAACATTCGAACTAGTTTTGGCGCTGCCATCTAAAACAACGTGTAACTTGGTGGTCAGTTAATCCTCGCGGACAACTCCATGGTGCGGTATGGTATACGAAGGAGCGTGCTTCGTTTCTTCGGTTTCGGGAGGCGCGGGTGAAACGAAACCTTTATCCAAATATTCTACTATTACGCTATCGTAAGCCTCGTTCAACTTTGGAGATGTCGGCATTTTCCGTTCTAAACAAAAGAAGCGTTTTTCGGCTGACTGAAACGAATCTCCAAGCGAATTAACATCACCCTTAAAGGGGAGTGCGACAACATAACGACCATCACTATCGCGAGTAGTCGTGCGACTATAAAACTCTTCACAAAGTTTATCATCCGGGCTGACAATAGGAGGGACGTTCACCTCTTCTATCTCCCAGAATTTACGGACAGCGGAGTCCAGCGGCTCGACGGTGCAACAACTGTCGAGTTACAATCAAAATAAGCGGGTGCGGAACCAACAATAACAAACCCAAGAACCGTCTCTAAGGCGAGCGGCGCGGGGTGCGATGCGTGACCTTGAACCTTATGCTGCGACAGGAGGTGCGGGAAAATCGAAGCGCCAACTAACAAATCAATATCTCCTGGAACGGCGTAAGTATCATCGGACAACGGCAAATCTCTAAAATTAGTCAATAATGATTTGAAGCCAGCGAGCGTAGGAAGCAGGTTATTAAGGGCTATTAGAATATCATTGACACAATGACAAGAGGGCGAACAATAAATGCACACAACAGCTATGTCGGATCCAACTTTAACCAAAATACCGGAAGCAGTTTGATTTAAGTCCAGTTCTATAGTTGTAGCCAGTAGCTCAGTTTTTGCATACACCACTATTCCATCATTTTGATTGAAGTACTTAGTAGTCTGAAAAACTATATAATTTGAAAGAAGTGGCAAAATGGTGTTATTATTGCAAGATAGCCAACATTCACTTAAAATCAGCAAATCGTTGTCAAAAAAGATTCGGTTTAAGAGGACTTGGAGACTCAAGAAATTCTTATTTATGGACCTGACATTTTGTGTAAAAATTTTTAGGAATTTATTTGGGTGATTGACGAAAACTGCAGTTTGCTCTGGGTAGCATGTGTGAACTTCTGATACAGATAGTTCATCAATGCTTTCAATTAAATCATTAGTATTAGTAATAATTTTTTAGAGTATAGTTGTCACAAAATGTAAAAGGGAAGAAGTAATGAGTTCCGGATAACTAGTGATAAGCCCATTGTAAAACAGTAAGTCAAACCATTACATATCAGGACTCTGTTTGGTTACTTTAGTCCGTGTTTGATTAAAGCATTTTCTACGATTGTGAGATATAATAATAGTTAAGAAAATATTTAGTCTCGATTAATATATGATGACAAACAGTACGTGATGACTTGTGTTTTTGCGTTGTGGTATTGAGGTAAATTATGAAAGTTGTTAAGTGTATGCAGTGTATATAAACTTAGAACTAGTAAGACAAAATTAAATCTCAAAACGCATATAAAAACAAGTAATGCATAAGTAATATAGCATATTAGAACAGTTAAGTCATATTTTAGCAAGCTGCTGCAGCTATTGTTGGTTTTTAATAAGTATAGCCTGATTATTTGAGTCTTTCTTCAACATAATTTGACCATTAGAGGTCCAGCAAAAGTTGTAACAGTTCGACTTCGCAAAAATTCTGGCAAGGTGAAATTTTTTTTTAGAATCTATCGTTAATTTTTTGTGACCACTTTGTGGCATTTACATTTGCGAGCGTTTCCGTGCTTCGGAAGGCACGTTAAGCCGTTGGTCCCGGTTGCCAGTAAAATGGCAGTCGTTAAGCCTGGTTGAAGGCCTTATGGGCGGCTTGAAAAATTTCAACAGCAGGTAGTCACAACCTGCGTCTGTCTATTTCAACACGGCAATGGGCTCACCACCTATTACGTGGGACAGGAATCCACGGTGAAAAGTGGGCATATAATATGTCTCTGCCACCCCTTCGGGGATAAGGCGTGATGGATATTTATTTATTTATAGTTAATTGTTCAGCGATGTAAATTGGCAACGTTCAGGCGTTGTTATATCCAAGTGGGATGAATTTATTTTGTTTCTGGGGTTTCGCTTGTTGTACTCTTTGATGGATGTCAGAAAGTTGGTCTTCTGTAGTGTGTTTGAGAATTTTCTTGAAGGTTGTCTGGTAATATCTCGTATATGACTGTATTCGATTAGTATGTTTAACTGTTTAGATAAGTGTATAATTGTCTCGTATAACATACCTTTGATCTCAGCCACTCGTTTAGGAACATTACGGATGTTTCGATGTCTACTGTTTGTTTTGATGTCTACTGATGTTTTAATGAGATTCCGATCATGGTTTTTCAGTTTTTCCTTCAACTTAGTCAATTATATAGCAGTTTCCTGCCGTTGTTTCTCAAATCTGGTTATCTTGACCTCCAGAGTTGACAATTGATCAGATACAAACGAGACAGACTTTTCCAATTCACTATTCGTTGTTTTAATTTCCACACAGTGATTTTTTATATCAACAAAATGGCTTTCCAATTTGTCAAGCCGAGCGTTTTGAGCACTCAACAAATCCTTGATCATCTGTCTAATTTCATTCTTGAAGCTATCAAGTTCTTCAGTGTAGATATCAGACGACAAACATTTGCGTTTAGCTCGTTGGGTAATTTTCGTGGCTGAGGTTTGGTCTGCTGCACACAATTTTTGAATATCGGACTCTGATTTTGAGGGTATGCTTTGCTTTGGCGATGTCCGAGGTGAATTTTTTGACATTATAGCTTGTACCAGCGAGAAGGCAAAACAAGACAAACGCAGCCAAAGCTAGACACAAAAAATGACGTAAGCGCGTCGATGAGGTCGTGGTGTCTTAATAGCTTCGTCTCGCTGTTCCCGTCCCGCTCTTTCTTGCACTCCACGTTCACTGTGTTATGCTCGCCTGGTACTTGGCAATATTTTGAACAATTTTACTCTATAATATGTTTCTAAAATGAATGCACACGGAGGAAACGTCCACTCGCTTACGCGGTCCAGAGGGACCTTATTTATCGACTAACATAAGTACACAGTAACATTTAACATAAGGTCAGATCCGCAGGTAGACACTAATATATTCTGTCACCTACCATTTTATGTTCAAGGTATACTTCAGTCTACAATAAATTTCTACGCGTTTTGTGCTCGGCGTCTGCAGCACTCATACTCAAAGGCTTCATTGCATCTTCATCTGCAGCGATGGACATGTATGTTTGTGGCATTTTTTTATATATTCTACTTTTTAATTATGACAACTTGGCGCTAAAATCATTACAAGCTTCTAATTAATAGATAGAAGGAATTCTAAGATACTTTAATTTGTTTTAAACTTTCTCGATTTTACTCATATTAATATGATATATCTGGTCTTATTCGGGACGTATATTATCAGGTACTAAGCCTACCTTACGTCTACTACGTCACTACTTAACGTCGGGACTATACGGTAGGCTTTGTACCTAATAAAATACGTCGGGAATTAGACCAGAAATATCATCATAATAACTTTATCTTGAGATTTGTATTAATAAAAATTATTTTAAAACTAAAATATATAGGTTTTGATCGCTCGCGTATTATTTATTATAAAATATTTTTTTACTACTAAGGTTCCGTTGTTAACAAGATGAGAATTCTTCCTTTGAACTTTATTTTCTCTATAATTTCTGCTAATAATGGACGCTTGCAACCCTTCTAGGGTTCCTTTTGTAGGACTATATGATGGACTTTTGGGTGTATTTCCATAATCTTAGTATCTATAGAAGTTCAGAATCTACTGCTTATTATTGGTAAAGGGTTTGCTGATAGACAGAGTAACCTGTGCTTTGTTGAGTACTCTATATTACGTCAAGTCTTGGACGACAATAAAGGTTCTTGTAGAAGTGTTGAGAGGTGTGGCATTGTGCCCCAGAGCATATAGGTTGTACTTTGCATTGATTATATAAATTTGTGCCTTGATAAGATCAAATTGGACTAGACTATATAAACCATACGGTGACGTGTTCAACTGCTGATGCCCAATATGATCAGACCCCCCATATTTCTCAAACCAATGAGGGCTGAGTATTATTACTCCAGTCTTCAAAGGTAAGGGGTCAGTGCAGGAGTGTGGAAGCTAACGCGGTATAAACTTAAAACAGGAGAAAAATAATACATTAAATAAATTGAATTATTACATGTCACCCGTGGAACCACAAACTAGCAGCATTTCATAGTATGGTTCATAGGTTATTAAACGTTCCGTTAAGCAAAGAGTCATATGAAAACGAACTAAATACTATTAGTAACATTGCGCAGTTCAACGGTTGTAGCTCGAAGATAATACATTCTCTGATTAATAAAAAACAAAATAATATGGTTAAACTTCTTTTGTATCCATCGGTCAGAGAGAGCAAAAAGTTTACTTCGAGTCTACCCTATTTTGGCAATATTACTCAGCGTGTGGCGAGGATACTTAGAGAAAATAATATTTATTCAGCCTATAGATCCCAAAATTCTTTAAAAAGTTTATGTAATGCCAAAGATAGTATAGATCGTCACAAAAAATCGGGTATTTAGGCATTAATCTTATATGAAACTACTGGTCGTACAGGTACGCTATCCTTATGAATTTTTGGTAAACCGTAAAGCAGTGGGCATTGTGGATTCATCGGTATCAAAGTTCGCAGCAAAGGTGAATCTTCCGGAAAAAAGTATGTGGCGGATTTTAAAGTAAAGTTTTACTCAATTTATTTTCGAACAGGCAACACAGATCACGTAGTGCCTCGGTGACGAGTGGGGGTTGTGGGGAGATAGTGTGATAAAAAGGCGGAGTGGAACGCGCTGAGCACACTTGCTGTCAAGCAGTCTTGATGATGCCTCGTGTGTAGGCGAAACACGTGTCGACTTGTCGACTAAGTGCCACCTTGTAAAGAGGAATATTGCAAAAGTTTTGACAACCTGGAGGGTAAGGTTTCCATTTACCTATCCTACATCCCTTTCCTTGAGGAGTTCGGTTCTTCATTCCTCCGTTACAATTGGTGGAGGTTATCCTTGACCGTTGTGCGTTAGGATTGACGAATCGAGGGTGTGTGGTGGGATCCTCCTCCCCTGCTTTATTATCGTTCTACGATGGATTTCCGCCATGTAACGCCCGATTCAATTAGTTAGATGATCTTCAAATTTACAATCAAGCTTCATTATCTGTCGACAGCTTTTACAATAATAAATACAGACCTGGCGCATATCTGTCAATGGAGCAAGCAATATGGCTTAGAGGTCAATCCCTCTGAGACTAAAGTCATTGTGGTGGGTAGCTCTCGAATGCTAAGTCAAGTTCAATGGAAAACCCTTCCAGATATCAAATTTGATGGAGTTGCCCTGCAAATTAACAGTGAAGTAAAGGATTTGGGTATCATAATCGACAGTACTCTATCTTGGCGTCCACAAATGAAGTCAGCCGTAAGCTATTTGCTTCTGCAGGCTCTTTGCGTAGATTGTGAAACTTCCTTCAAACAGCCACTAAAAGGGCGCTTGCAGAATCCCTTCTCATTCCTATACTCGACTATGCAGATGTCAGCTATCTTGATGTCACCGAGGAGCAGCTAGACAACCTTGAGCGACTTCAAAATTTTTGCATTAGATTTATATTTGGGTTACGCAAATATGATCATGTATCACAATTTCGCAAATTGCTCAAGTGGCTCCCGATTCGCCTTCGACGGAACGCTCATATTCTCTCTTTGCTTTACAGCACCCTTTTCAATCCCACTACTCCCATTTATTTCAAAGAACGATTTATGTTTCTTAATGACACACATTTAAGATCCTTAAGGTCACCAGAGTCACTGGAATTAGAGGTTCCTAGACATTCCACATCGTTTTACGACAAATCCTTCACTGTACAGGCTGTACGGTTGTGGAATGGGCTACCTTTAAACATAAGGCGAGCGCAGTCGTTGACTATTTTTAAGAAACTAATAAAAGAGCACTACTTGGCGTTGTAGTATCTGTGTATATACGCATAATATTTGTGTGGATGTGAATTTATTTATGTATGTGTATGTATTTATGTATGTGTATGTATTTATGTATGTGTATGTATTTATGTATGTGTATGTATTTATGTATGTATATTTATTTTTGTGTACGTATGTGATATAAGTTCTTAGTAAGTTTTTAGGTAAACTACATTATAATTATTAGTTAATCGTCTTCCTTTATTAAAAACACCAATTGCTACCCATTTCCCTTAAGGTCCTTGACAACTTCTCCATCCAAAGGTTGCCTGTAAGAGATTGCTCTTTAGCGATAAGACCGCCCTTTGTACATTTATGAAACTGTAATCTCTTTATGTGAGTGTTTTATATTTGTGTGCAATAAAGTTTATTCTATTATATTCTATTATTGGCTTTAAAACAATAATCATATACCTACCTAAGCAGTGGCGACTATCCCACTTGCCATGCGTTTGTTTTATATTTGTCTCGGTGCTGTTTTTATTAGACACCAGGGATTCTATCCAACTGAGCGTTTCATGGAACTCAGTTAATCAAAAACAAGCCATGTCTATTATTATATCCCCTACGAGCGGTTTGCTACTCGTCTTAAAGAAGCCTCGGCAGATGCGGTTGGTGACATCTAATATAAGCCAATACATAAAAAAATATAACATTTCCTCTATTCTTCTTACATTGTAATTGCATTGTAGTTTTGTGCTCATATCTTAGAATGTAATTGTTTACATCTCTATTTGTAACATCTCTTCCAAGGTTCACGTCGAGTTTCAGCTTATGTTTGCTCGAAACTCTTCAGGAGTGATGCGTCTCACCACATGTATAAATGGTAGCCGCTGATAGGGTAGTAGGTCCTGTCGTGAATCTAGGTAGTTTTTCTGGAGCATGTCAGTAAATAAATAGCGGGTTTTTGCTTAACAAAAACCCTGGATTAATTGGGGGGGGGGGGGGGGGGTATTGTAACAATGTACTTTTTTTTTTGTTTAATTAGTCAATTATTGTCGACTGGTGAGGGTCACTTCATTCCCAACACTATGGGATCAGTTGTGTCTCTTCACTAGTCGACAGAGTAGGGGTGTGGGTAGTGGCCAAATAAAACGGTTGGCTCTAAGCGCATCGACCTCTTTATTTCGCCACGCTCTCCACTTACACTGATCCGGGGTCTCGTCTTCCATCCTCTCTTCTCCACTTCTTTCCGTCTTCGCCCGCCGTCGTATCCGGTTGTACCAGCGCCGCGCCTACGCCGCCGCCTCCTAGTGCAAGCTAAGTCCTTCCCTCCATCTCGGGCACGCGGAGGGACTTCCAAGAGTGTTCCTTAACTAATATTTCCTCGGAACCATTGCATTGAACCCGGCCCTGAATGTAACTAAGTACTTAAAATTCTAATATACATACTGTTGTATTTAAATTGTCTCATCGCTTAATTTATCTTTAAAGCTCTCACCTACTTAATCTTCCTTAACTTGCTGACTAGGGGTAGTTGGTCAACCACCAACCCACCCTAACGTTACAGAGTCTATTGCCGTGTTAAAATAGACAGATTGTGGCTACCTGCTTTATGATTATCTCTTTAATGGTACGGATAGTGCAATATACCTCTAATAATTAATGATTGATCATTCTGTCACTTTGGAGTTAAGTCTGTACAAGGGTTGTAACTTTTGAACTAAGTGCAAAGCTATTATTCTACCCACACACAATTCATGCTGCCCCTTCAGCCCTTGCGCAGGAATGACGGCGCGTAAAGGCATTCCCCGCGTCAATTTACGAAAAAAAGACTATTAGTCTTAAATATGTTTTCGTTGCAGCTTTTGTTTTAAAATTCGAAGTATGGCCTAGTTCAGCAAGAGATTCAATGGATTCAATGATCGTTTGACTGGATCATCCCATATTTATCTCTAACGAGTAGTAGTCTATACGTGGTGATAAAGATACGTGACGTGACGCGACACACTATAAACTGAATAGAATTACGTCACGCTATTGTTAGCCGCGATCCACATTATTGTCGTCTCCGTGTTTATCACGAAACAAGTATTAAACATTTCCGAACATTGAATATCACTACATATTACAAAACAAAGTCACTTTTCGCTGTCTGTCCCTATGTATGCTTAGATCTTTAAAACTAGAAGCGCTCGTGGCCCCGCGGTCTCAGTGTTCGGTAAACGATCACTGAGGTACGCAACTTTCACTATGGCTGGTCGTCGGATGGGTGACCACTTTGTGGCATTTACATTTGCGAGCGTTTCCGTGCTTCGGAAGGCACGTTAAGCCGTTGGTCCCGGTTGCCAGCAAAATGGCGGTCGTTAAGCCTGGTTGAAGGCCTTATAGGCGGCTTAAAAAAAATTCAACAGCAGGTAGCCACAACCTGCGTCTGTCTATTTCAACACGGCAATGGGCTCACCACCTATTACGTGGGACAGGAATCCACACGGTGAAAAGTGGGCATATAATATGCCTCTGCCACCCCTTCGGGGATAAGGCGTGATGTATATTTATTTATTTATTTATTATCTTTAAAACTACGCAACGGGTTACGATACGGTTTTTTTTAGTAGTTAGAGTGATTCTCATAAAAGGTTTTTATGTATAATTTGTTAAGTTTTTGTATATATTGACCAAATTATAACTATATTTGTTAGGGATGTCGGAAAAAATAAGCCGTCTGGGAGCTTTCAACAAAAACGCTGCCTAAACCCTTTGAGATATAACAAAATAATGTATGGTGCAATTGTGTATCTAATAAAGGTCTACAAAAAAGTCCGCGACGACATATAACGACTATCTCTTAAGAATAACATACTATATCCATTTTAATACTTTAAAAAAACAGCAATTATTAAGCGGTAATTTGAAGGCTATTTACACAAATATGCTATTAATCCTTATCATTTTTACTACGTCAGTTGGCTTCAGCATTTCATGAAGATTATTTGGTCCCTTTACACCTTGCAAATTAAATGAATATCTTACGAGTTATCGCAAATTCAAAATTAGGCGCAAAGAAATTAATTTAATTCGACCGGGCCGTGCGGGTAGGTAGGTAGATACCTAAGTACTGGAGAGCGGAGAAGTAGTAGTAAATGGGTGCCACGGGGTTCAAAGTATGTCACGGGTGAAGCCGGGCGGAACAGCTAGTACCATATATACCTAAGAGTAAGAGAGAGGTAAAGGACATTGTCCACTTTTCAAAAGTGTTCTAAAAGAAAACTATTTCTAGGAATTGGGTTACTAATCACTACTTGTAGTTTAGAAATAGAACATTATGAAAGAATTTGTATTTTAGGCAAAATGTGAACATCCTTTAGTCAAACTTATAATGACGTCACATTTAGCATAACAACAGTAACGCCTTTATCTGGAAACAGAAATAAGGCACAAAAAAGCAATCAATCAAAATAACAAAAATATTTAAATTTGTTTCAAATGCTGTATACTTAAAAATCTAAAGTAAAAATTATGGTATAAATAAAGTATCCCTATAATCACCCATACAATTGAAAAGCGTAGAGGAAATTTATACCGCATAACATAAGATTTTGCCCTGGTCATGGGACCATGGAACTTGTTTTTGTCCTAAGGATTGTCGAGGATAAATACAGGACGATAAACACACCTCTGCACTGTCTGTTCATAGACAAACAGAAGGCCTTGTACTGTGTTCCTCGAGCGATGATCTGGTGGGCCCTGCGGTCCAAAGGGGTTCCACAGGTTTATATTGACACTATCCGGGATATGTACCGCGACTCCGATTCCGTGGTTCGGACCACTGTTGGCGACACGAAACCCTTCCCAATCACCGTCGGGGTACACCACGGTTCGCTCCTTAGTCCGCTTCTGTTCAGTGTGATATTAGACGTATAGTCAGACAGCATCAGGGATTCGCATGAGTAGCCTCCATACTTGCTCATGTATGCTGATGATATCGCGCTGGCAGACGCGGACAGGGCAGATTGGTGTGGCGTGTAAAGGCGTGAAAGGAGACGCTTGAGAACGGCAGTCTAAAACTTAATGTAGCGAAGACCGAGTATCTGGCACTAAACTCAACAGATCCCACATCCGTCTGCATAGGCGGTGATTTGGTCGAGCGCACGGACCAGGTAAAATACCTGGAATCTGTATATCACACGTCCAGTGACATCGAATTGCGACCTGTCCTTTCACATGGCAATGAGACATGTTCAATATTCGAGCGACACAAGCAGAAGCTTCGTGTCACGGAAATGATGATGCTGCGGTGGATGTGTGGAGTCACGCGAAAAGACCGCGTGAGGAACTCTCACATCCGCGGCAGCCTTTGTCCGTGATATTGCAGATAAGATGCAAGAGTGTCGCCTTCGCTGGTATAGTCATGTCTTGCGGCAACGCTCCGTGGGAGACAGATGTCTGGCCCAGTCTGGCCATGTCAGTCCCACCGGGTCCCGGTACGAGGGAAGACTCAAGAAGTACTAGCATCACGGCGTAAGCGGTGAGAAGCACTCCAGGTGATGCCGACGACCGTGCGAAGTGGAGGAGAAAAACTAAGAAAGCGGACTTCGGGCCTCGCGAGACGCAACTAGCACAGACGCTCAAATGATAATGATGATGACTTACTTATCATTCACGCCTTTATTCCCGACGGGGTGGCAAGCTTGGCGAGCCGTGTTGCCGTGTTAAAATAGGCGCAGGTTGGACCTGCTGTTGAAATTTTTCAAGCCGAGCCATAAAACAAGCTGAGGGCCTTGTGGGCGGCTAAATATCTTAACGATTACTATGTTACTGGCGACAGGGACCTACGACGGCTTAATGTGCCTTATGAAGCACGGAAAGCTCGTAAGCAAAAATTCCGAAAAAAAACCATCGGAGGATAAGCGTGAGCGGGGCAACAAGCGCTTCTTATCAGCGCTTTATATTACACGTATTGTCCAGAATGTTTAATGGTTTCAAAGAACTGACCAGGTTTTTTAAACGATGTCAAGTGAAGTTAAGGTTTAGGCGCGCATACAATCACAACTCTCAATGCAGTTGTTGGATTCACCACATTTTAGATTATTTTGTATAAAAATCTATCAAAACTAGTCGATTTTCATTGTGCAACGTAAATTGTAAGCGGATTCATAAGATTTTCTTGTATAAACTACGTTGATTGTAAGTGCGCGTGGCTACCTACAATCTACATTCCAATAAAAGAATTGTAATTTTACTTGAAACCGGTGACTGTTGAACGCTTCAGCAATAATAAAACAAAGCAAAGCCACGACGTCTTTAAATCAATCGATAATGCAACTGTACAGGGTTACAGCTATTGACTCATTTTAATGATGAACCGATTTTAGTACCTATAGAAGACATGGCAGAGACATCAATGACGTGAGATGACGTGGGTAGTCGTGAAATCAAGTATCATTTGAAATTGCTCGTTTTTTAATTTTAATTTATAAATATTTACAAGTATATATATTGTAGTTAATGTACATTAATAAAAATTAGACTAGTTCACCTACCAGTGTGAGTGATTTCCAACAATTTGTACAAAATACAACAGCACTATGGAAGGCAACATGAAAGAGTCTATATCCAGTCTCAAGTTGACATTCCTTGATGGTCTTGCAAAGTTTGAATCAAGACTGCAGCAGGCCTCCACTGTGTCACCTTCTGCTGGTACATCAGCTAATGCAGCTGATTTTGTGCTGTTCAGGACTTTCATGTTGGAGGCTGTGAACTTACTTCAGCGCCAGGTGGACAGGCTTGTTAACCAAGTGGATACCCTTGAGATGCATGGACGGCGTAAAATACTGTTGTTTCATGGTATAGCAGAAGATAAGTCGGAGGAAACAACTGCTGTAATTGTTAACACTGTTAAACAGCAACTCGGTATGAGCACTTTTGTTTGCTGGTGATGTCAGAAGGTGTCACAGGATGGGCCGCCCATCTGGTGCCCACAAACCTAGGCCTATTTTGGTCAAATTTGACAGTGTACAAGTACGAGATAAGATCTGGTTCACGAAAACGGTCTTGAAGGGTTCTGGTGTCACACTCTCCGAATTCCTTACTAAGGCTCGCCATTAGGCCTTTCTAGCAGCCCGTGAAAGGTTTGGTGTCAACAAAAGTTGGACAAGAGAGGGATACATTCATTTGATTGACTCGAAGGGAACGCGTCATCGCATAACTTCGCTCCAGGATCTGTCAAATATCACTGAATCCAATGACAAACCAGCTGAGGTCCCGAAAAACGTGATTCGCAAGTCTCGACGTGTTGTTGCTTCCAAAAAGTAGGCAATTTCTGTGTATATTTATCATCCTTGGTGGTGCTGCAGTGATCATAACAATATTTTATCTTTCACTTTTGTTATCACTGTATTTTCTTTCTCAATTATCATAACCTGGATGCAGTATTTTCTATTTAGAAGATATTTAATGCTACTCCTTTAGTTAGCAATACTGTAATACTATTTCGCTTGGCGGTATTGTAATAATACTTTAAACAAGTAAACAAACGTTTATAAATTAAAAACACGACGGCATCCAAGTGTCAACGGCAATATATTGTGTTGTGAATGTCAGTTGTCAGATTGTGCCATAGCCAAAATATCACTAGATTAGTTTCGTTTTTACTATGGACAAGTGCTCAATTCTGCTTGCTCAGTTCTAGGTTGTGGTTGAATTTAAAAAGTAAAATTCTATTTCGAGTTCTTTTACTCTTATACTAAGTTTTTACACTCAACTGGCGGGTGGATAGACGGTCAGACTTGGATATTGTTGATAGTTTTTATTGTTTTCAAACTTATTTTTCTTCTCACACTTCATCTGTATTATATTGTACCTACCTGTTTATATATATTTCTACATAAATATAGTGATACCTATCTATGACAGATAGTGATGCTGAAAGTTTTCATACAGCATCTAGCCTCAATAGTAGTTTCGACAGCGTTCCGTCACTCGCTGATACACTGAATTATCATTTTTCTGATGTACCTGAAAATTTTAATGTAGTCCATTTCAATGCCCAGAGTATTCCCGCCCATTTCCCTGAGATGCTGGTAACTTTTGACTGTAAGAACATACATGCAATTCTTGTTTCAGAATCCTGGTTTAGGACATTTCACTCATCTTCCTCTTATTCACTCCCAGGTTTCCAATTGATAAGAAATGATCGTGGAGGCGACGGGGTTGGTGGTGGTGTTGCTATATATATACGTACACAAATTCCTTTTCACATCATTAATGTGTCAGCATCATCTCTTTTTGGAAGTGGATCTTAATCATTCAAAAAATTTACTAGGTGTTTATTACTGCCCATCGATACATATAAACTATTTCACATCATTCGAACGTCTTTTAGAAAATTTAACTCCCTCTTACAGTCACACAATCTTTCTGGGTGATTTCAATACCTGCCTCATAAAAAATGACTCCCGCAGTTCTTCCCTTTATCGCTTAACTCAATCATGCAATCTTTCCATTCTTCCTCTAAACACTACTCATCACTTTCCTGGTCGAATACCATCTCTCTTAGACCTTATCCTAGTCACATCCAGGCAGCATGTTATTAGACATGGTCAATGTAATGCTGACGCCTTTTCTTACCATGACCTACTTTTCCTTCCTACAAACTTCGTCCTCCTAAGGCAAAATGTAAAATTTTGTGGCAGCGCAATTTTAGTGGTATGGACCTCAGTGGTCTTCGTGATGACGCTAATGAAGTTGACTGGGATCCTTTGTTAACTTCAGAATGCATTGATGAAAAAGTCAATATGCTTAATAATCAAATCGTAAAATTATTTGATTCACATGCACCAGCGCGTGCCGTAAAAATAAAACATCTGCCTGCTCCTTGGCTCACTGATGCTATTAAGGAAGTAATGGCAAAAAAAGCTGCAGCGAAATGCAAATATAAGTGTAGACCAACGGCTTCCAATTTTAAAAGATATGTCGCAATACGTAATCACTGCAATAAGGTGTGTAGAAATGCACAACGCCAGTATATTCATGCATCAGTTGATAATGGTGATCTATCTAAAGTATGGAGATTTTTGAAAAGTATAGGAGCTGGAAAACCTAAAGAAAATACTATTCCTAAAACTGTTGACCTCGAAGCACTTAATTTGCATTTTTCAATTCATCCAATTTTGGTGGGACCGCCAAGATAAAAACACTTAACTGTCTTTCATTACTTCCAACTCCTAATTATCCGCGCTTCTTCTTTGATCCTTTCACTGATAGTGATGTTAAGAAGAGCATTATGTCAATTACATCAAATGCAGTGGGAAATGACTGTGTAAGCCGTAACATGATCATACCTATCCTTGATCAAATACTTCCTGTTCTGACTCATATTTTAAATTTTTCTGTTGAAAGGAATCTCTTTCCATCTGTTTGGAAAGAAGCTCAAATTATACCTATACCAAAAAAGGGTAATCCATCGTCTTTTTCTCACTACAGCCCTATCTCTATATTACCTTTCCTTTCTAAAGTTCTTGAACGCCTTGTCTATAACCAGCTCAATACTTTCCTCTGTACAAACTCTTTGCTTAATCCTTTTCAGTCTGGTTTCCGTCCTGGACACAGTACTGTGACTACCCTGGTCAATGTTACGAACGATATAAAAGCAGGCATGGAAAACGGCAATGTCACTGTATTATCTTTGCTCGATTTTAGTAACGCCTTCAACACTGTGGATTTTGAAATCCTACTTGGCATACTTGGCTCTATTAACATATCTCCTACGGTGATTGCTAGGATTCAAAGTTACCTGTCTGGCCGCCGGCAACGTATACGCATAGAAGATTCCCTGTCTTCTTGGTGTAATATTTCAGCTGGTGTTCCGCAGGATGGCGTTTTATCTCCTTTACTCTTTGCTATATTTATAAATACGATCTCCCAAAAATTAGTTTCATCCTACCACCTTTATGCAGACGATTTACAAATATACACACAAGCGCCATTGAAAAAGTTGCCGGAAGCAATTGCTACAATTAATTTGGATTTAGAACGTGTATGCGAATGGAGCCTTAATTATGGGCTTCAGGTAAACCCTTCAAAGACTCAGGTCATTATCGTGGGTAGTCCCTGGATAATATCACGTATAGACTACACACAGTTGCCCCAGGTTATTTTTGATGGTATTCCTATCAATTTAAGTGATACGTTTCAGAACTTGGGAATACACATCGATAGGGATTCGTGCTGGGATAAGCAACTACAAGAAGTTGAACGCAAAATATTTGCATCTGCAGGATCATTGCGCAGATTACGTAATTTTCTCCCTACAGCCACTAAGATTGCGCTCACACAATCTCTTTTACTCCCAATCCTTGATTATGCAGATGTCAGCTATCTTAATCTCACTGAGGAGCAACTTGACAGGCTTGAGCGTCTTCAAAATGTTTGTATAAGATTTATATTTGGCCTACGCAAATATGATCACTTGTCCGAATACAGAAAAACGCTTAAGTGGCTCCCAATTCGTCTTCGACGGAATACTCACGTTCTCTGTTTATTATACAGTATACTGTTCAATCCTTTCACGCCTTGATATCTTAAAGAACGTTTCAGGTTCCTTCATGACACACATTCTAAATTTTTAAGGTCATCAGAGAATTTGAAACTGGGAATGCCTCAGCATTCCACAAATTTCATGGATAAATCCTTTACGGTACAAGCGGTCCACCTGTGGAACGCTTTGCCTGTTTCCATAAGACGAGCACAATCCCTGCTATCGTTCCGGAGGATGTTAAAGGATCATTTTCTGGCTATGTCTGTTTAGTACTAGGTACGTGTCTCCTCGTGTATGTATTGGTATATAATGTAGATATTTTTCTTATTGTGTATATTTTTATGTAAGTATTTATATAGTTTTTAAGTGTAAGTATGTATTGTGCACTACCTTTATCAGTTCCACAATTTTCTATCCATCCAAAGGTTGCCTGGAAGAGATCGCTTTTAGCGATAAGGCCGCCTATTGTACATTAAATTTAAAATTCTTATTTTTTTCTTAAAATGTGTTCCTTTTATGGTGTACAATAAAGAATATTTATTATTATTATTATTATCAATAAATGTTTACTAATGTTAAAAATGCAAAAGCAACTCTGTCTGGCTGTCGCGCTTTCACGTCAAAGCAACTGCACCGATTAAAATGACAGTAAAGAAACACAAAAACGAAAAAACACAGAAAGTACAGAGATAGTCTAGAGCCCGAAAAATAACATAGACTACTTTTAGTCCCAGTAACAAAATCGTGTGGGAAGCAGGCACTAGAAAGTTTCAATACGCGGACGAAGCTGTGGGCATCAACAAGTAAATAAATATAATTAATAATTATATTTCTGAAACATTCTCACAAAATGCCAATGTAAAGCATGTGCTATGTTTTTTTTGTTTTCGCGGGGAATGCATTTACGCACCGTCATCCCTGCTGCGGGGGCAGCACGGACGGTGTGTGGGGCTCCCGGCCCGTGAGAGAGGGCCGTCCTACCCACTAAACCCTGCGGTGTTCCGCCTCACCTTAAACCGACTCGCAGGGTAGGCCTGAGGTTAAATCACTGCGAGCCGGCAAGGGGCACCCCAGAACGGAGGGGTCCGTCTCGGGGCGGTCGTTAAGCGACCACCCCGGAGCTCCCTAAGGAGCTGAAGAACTAGCCCGCACCTCCACCGCTCTCGAGCACCCCTCTGTAAGCAGCGAAGGTGAGAGCGGCCGGTACGGGCGTGCGCAAAAAGTGGGCACCCCCTGGAACACAGAAAGGGTGCCCGTCGCCAAGTGGCCAGTTGGGCGGGGTCGCCCGACCTTACGCCCACGGCCAGACACTATTCGGGGCGCGCATGTAATGAGCACGTCTACGTCCCCCGAACCGGACGGCGGGGCGGAAGCGTCTGTCCCGTTCGTTCCCGCACCCGCAACTCCTCACGTTTCGCCGCCATCACCTCGCTAGCAAAAGGCGACGGCGGCCCAACACTGTTGGCTGCCGACCATGGCTTGCACCACAGCCGGCAGCGACAAAGCATTACCGACAAGGCCCGTAAGGGCGATACGCTGCCCGTCCCACGCCGTATCCTTCATATATCCCTTTCCCGAGCTTGTCGCATCCAATTAGATCCACATTGTTGACTGAAAATGTCTGTCCCACAGGTACTTGGCGAATACGCCATGCCCTGTGAAGAGCTGACTGAGGTGGCATGTGCTATGTGATCTAGATAGATATATGTAAATACTTATATATATAATATAATATAATATAATAGCCTATTTATTTCTACTACATTTTTTTTAATTCTTTTTTTTACATTAGTGCTTATTTGAGTTTAAATTAATACATGTATGTGCGCAGAAATACACAACATAATAAATTTTCCTATGTTAAAACTTAATCTCTATTATCAAATTTATAGTAGTCGCCTCTGCGGCGTAGGCCTCTCCCAAATCCTTCCATATATCCCTTTCCCGAGCTTGTCGCATCCAATTAGATCCACATTGTTGACTGAAAATGTCTCTCCATCTTTTCCTTGGTCTCCCTTTTTTCCTTTTACTATCCGTTGGTGTCCATTCCGTCAATCTTTTAGTCCATCTATTGTTCCTCATCCTACAAATATGTCCTGCCCAGTGCCATTTGAGTAATCTTATTCTTCTTTTAACATCTATTATTTTGGTTTTCCGTCTGATTGTATCATTACTAATTTTATCTGATAGCTTTACTCCAAGCATACTTCTTTCCATTTTACGCTGACAATAGCATTTTTTTCTTCTTCTTCTTCTTCTAATTTTAATGACCACGTCTGGCAGCCGTATGTCAAGCATGGCAAAATTGCTACATCGTATAGTCTTTTCTTTATATTTATGTGAACAGTATTATTTTTCATTATTACTCCTAATCCACAATATTTTTTCTATGCTATAGCCATTCTTCTTTGTACCTCTTTGCCTATGTTATTCTCGAATGAAACTAACTATCCTAGGTATACATATTCTTTTACATATTCATTTTTTTCTTGTTCTATTATAATGTCTCTGTGAATTCCATTGGTTAGAATTTTGGTTTTCATTCTATTCAGTGAAAGTCCCACTTTTCGACTTTCGTCTGCCAGTTCTCTGATCATACACTCCATTTCTGTCGCGCTTTCTGCACATACCACAATATCGTCTGCGCAGCGTAAGTAACTCAAAAACTCTCCGTCCACCTTTATTCCCTTATTTTCCCAATCTAGTTGCCTGAAAAGGGATTCTAACACGGCCGAGAACATCTTGGGAGAGAGTAGGTCTCCCTGTCTTACTCCTCTTTCTATGGGAAATTCATTACCTTCGCGTTCTAATCGTACTTTAGCAGAACACTTTGAGTAAATACTTTTTATCATATTTATGTACTTTGGGTGAACGCCTTGTTGTGTTAGTCATAGTTTTTTATTACATATTATTCTTGGTAAAATGTCCAAATTTAATGTTGAAACTGCAATTGGCAAGTTGTCGAAGAAAGTTTCTGCGTTGTCATTGAAGATCTCAACGCAAACGGCACTAATTGAGGCGCAAAATAAGAAAATAGATGAACAACATCTGATAATCGAAAATTGTTCTACCATCATTAACAATCTTGTGACTGTAATTGAGAATTTATCAACGAAAATTGAAAATGTTGTTTGCTCAAATGATGGGAGTGGGATGGCAGAACATATAAAGGTATTGGCGGAGCAGCGTTCGAGTGAGACAACACTAATTGTACCGAGTCTCCCAGAGACGGCGTCGCCTAACAATTCCAATGTGACTGCGCGCTCACGTCGAGCAGACGCTAGACGTAATAAACCTAAGGGCATAGTCACACAGAATAATAACACTGTTGAAAATTATATAGCCTCGTCTCAGCGGCAATATCTGAACGACAAAGCAAGTGAGTCTGATGATGATGGTTGGAAAGTTGTTAACAGGAAGAAGGTTAAATTTACTTCAATCTTGAAGGGAGGCAATTCTCAGATCTCGGAATTCCAAGCTATTGAACAGAAAAAGTATATGCATATCTGGTCTCTGCATCCTAATACTACTGTGGAGGCAATAATGAACCATGTCAAAACCATTTGCTCAACGGATGACATTAAGGTGGAAAAGATTATACCTAGAACCAAAAGAGATTATGCTTCTTTTATGGTGGGGGTACCAGAGTCTGAGTTCGGCAAAATAAATAACGTGGATAGTTGGCCGGTTAATACAAAATTCAATGAGTGGGTGTGGTTTCGTAACTCACAAAGACCCACCAAGAAAATGGGGGAAATCCAATAAGTCCATTCATATTTATTACCAGAACGTCCGAGGATTACGAACAAAGACGAAAACATTCTATGAAAACTTGTTAGGTTCGAGTTATGACCTATTTGCAATTACGGAGTCTGGAATAAAGTGTTCAATTAAAGACGGCGAACTTATTCCACCAGGATTTACAGTACTAAGGTGCGACCGAATGGATGGCCGGAAACACGGGGGAGTTTTCGTGGCTGTATCGTCGTGGCTCGACATAAAGTTAGTAAAAATTGAAAATGTGGACTCGGCCTTATTTGAGATAGTTTGTGCGACGGTCAGCTGTAGAAATAAGATGTTGTTTTGCTGTTGCGTAGTGTATCCTCCAAGTTCTAATTATTGTGAATATATGCATATGTTTAATGTTTTGGAGAAAGTTTGTATAAAGTATGAATCGGTTATAGTAGTGGGCGATTTTAATATGCCTTCCGCTCCAGACGATGTGCATTGTTATTTGGAATATTTTCTCGAGTTCTGTGGATTTCGTCAGGTAAATAACATACTTAATGTTCATAATCGTACCTTAGATTTGGTTATGACTAACCTAATGGCGGGTGACTTAAAGGTTAAGGTATCGAATGAGCCACTTGTAGGGATTGACGCCCCCCATCCCCCGTTAGATATTAAAGTGACTCTTGGATCTAGTTTGAAAAAAGGGTCAACCTTGTTTAATGATAGTGTAGCTGTCAATAATGTTACCGCTTGGCAATTTGCAAAATGCAATTTTGCTATGTTATATGAGAGATTTGGTATGGTGGACTGGGATTTACTGTATAATAATAAAAATTCGGAAGAGGCGTTAACCTATTTTTATCAGACAATTAACGAGATTATAAGTCAATATACCCCTGTAAAAATACCGTTTTTAATATGTCAAAGGATAGATATATCTATCCAGAATGGTACCCTCCAGATTTGATTAGTGACATTTAAAAAAAAATCGCGTTTTCACAAAATTTATAAAGCTACGGGACTACGGTGTGATTAAAATTAAATCAACATTTGATGCTTATCAAAAGAGACTACAGATGGATATCAAGAGTGATCCGAAGTCCTTCTGGAATCTTATTAAAAGTAGACAATGTCAACGGTACAAAAACACAATTAGAAAAGACGGGAGAGATTTAGGGGAATCAGAGGGTGCTGAGTGTTTTGCCTCATACTTTAAATCGGTATATAGCACAGAGCAGCCTGTACTGGATCCGGAGGTGGCAGAGCGCACGGAAGGAGCGAGTGCCGGCGCGGCGCGGGTGCATGTTGGCCAGCTCAGCGCGGGAGAGCTGCGCTCGGCGCTAGCCCGCCTAAAGCCCAAACGCTCTGTGGGACCTGATGGGATACCACCTTACATCGTTAAAGATTGTCGCGAGGTGCTCTGGAAACCTTTAATGCATGTATTTAATTTATGTTTAGAGGAGGGACGGTATCCAGATCGGTGGAAAATTACCAGGGTAATACCGGTTCCCAAGGGTGGATCGAGCGATGATGTCAGTGGATATAGACCGGTGGCAGTGCAGTCTGCGTTCGCCAAGGTATTTGAGTCAGCATTACATGCTTCAATTTATGTTCAAATCAGCTCACAGCTGACTGATGTGCAGCATGGTTTTCGGTCAGGCAGAGGTACGAGCAGTAACCTGCTATCTTTTGTAACATATACTACGCCCATTGTTGATGCTGGAGGGCAGGTCGACTGTGCGTACTTCGACTTCCGGAAGGCGTTTGATTTAGTCAATAATGACGTGCTATTGGCGAAGCTGGCGACGGCAGGTTTCACGGGACACCTGCTAAAATTTTTTGCGAGCTACCTTGGCGAGCGCAGACAGTACGTGGATTATGCTGGATACGAATCTGGTTCGTATTTTACTTTTTCAGGCATAAGTCAGGGATCTAATCTAGGACCTCTGGAGTTCCTATTAATGATTAATGACCTCCCTGGGGTCGTACGGCATTCAGAGTGTCTGCTTTTTGCAGATGATCTAAAAGTGTATCTGTCGGTATCGGATGCTTCGGCTGCTGGGCGACTGCAGGAGGATATTGACCGGATAGTGCAGTGGAGTGATAACAATAAGTTGTACTTTAACGTAACAAAATGTGCAGTTATTAGTTACGGCCGGGCTGTGGCTCCACTGGACTATAAATATATGATGAACGGAACGGAGATACCACGTGTTGATTACATCCGGGATCTAGGAGTAGGTATGGTGCCTGAGTTAACGTTTCGTAAGCACATTACGGAGTTGTGTAGTAAATCATTTAGAAATTTAGGGTTTATTTTGAGAAACTGCATAGATTTCAATAGCACTTTAGTAACAAAAATATTATATAATGCACTCGTCCGGAGTCATCTCGAATCCACTGCTATTATTTGGAATCCCCACGAGGCTAAATATAGCCTAATGGTAGAGAAAATTCAAAATAAATTTATTCGTTTTCTTTATCACCAAGAATGTGGAGTGTACCCGCGGTACCCGCTAATGTACCCTAGCTTGTTTGTCCTCGGTATGGTCGGGTATGATCGACTGAGTGTTAGGCGCGACGTGTCACTGGTGACGTATGTGTGGCGCATCTTGGTCGGCCGGCTACACCAACCCGACGTGCTGGCGCAGCTGCAGCTGTGTGCTCCCGACGGGTGCGTGGGCGCCCGTCGGCGCCCCCCTACTCTCAGATTGCCCGTGGCACGAACAAACTTCAGTAAGTTTGCCCCCTTGTCGCGCGCCATACGGTTCATTAATATCATTGCTGAACACGTAGATATATATATCTGCAACCTGCCGACATTTTTAGAGGTCGCGAGGAGGTCCATTGTATCAAACCCTATTTGATGGAACAATATAAATTATATTTATTGCCATTTTCGATTAATTAATATAAAATATTATTAAATTATTATTATAATTTATGAAATTATTGTTCATTAACATTATAGTGATTATTATTAATAATTAGTGTATTCTAGAGTTGTCAGAAATATTGACTATAAAATTATTATAATAAAGTAAATATTATCCATTTTTTAATTGTTATTATATGCAATGAAATTATTATTTTATTATTACTATGATGAAATTATTATATAGTGTATTATTGAATTATTATTATTATGAAATTATTAATTAGTGGATGATTAAGTATCCAAAATGATTAATTATGGAATTATTACTATATATTTTTTAATTTATTTCTTAATAAAAATGTTATATTATTTAAAGAAAATTATAATGTATATTTGTTACTTACAGAATCGTATTGGTTTTTAAGCTGTAAAGATATTGTAATTGTTATGAAGTAAATAAATAAATAAAAATGTCCATATAGCCTCAAAATGTATAGAGTTTGACTGCCTCTGTGGCGCGGTGGGAGTGTATCCGACTGCTACGCAAGAGGTCCTGGGTTCGATTCCCGGGTCGGAATAAATATTTGTGTGATCCGCAAATGTATGTTTCGGAGTTTGGGTGTTTCCTATGTATAATATGTATGTATTTAGAAATATATAAGTATGTTTATCAGTTATCTAGATCCCATATCACAAGCTAATATTAGCTTACTTTGGGCTAGATGACGCTGTGTGAAAAGTCTCCCACAATATTTATTATGAGTCAAAAGCTTTTGTGTAATGGGATGAAGAGTAGAAGCGTGCCCGTCGCCATCCCTGCCAGCCAAGGCTGCAATTCTACTCCAACACGAGTGCCACAGAGGCGAACCATGTTAGGGCGTGCCTCCGAGGCGAAGCGCACCAGTTCGTCACCGCTGGTGCGAAAAGTATGTACCAGAGCGGTGTAGGGGACCGCCACCCTACACGCACGGCCCGACACGGCGGGAAGTGGAGGACGGAGTGCAAGGTAGCTGCGTGAAATGTTAGGGGAGGAATGGCAGATAAGATGAATGAGTTGATGGATGTAATGAAAGAGAGAAAATTTGATGCTGTGTGCTTGACAGGGACCAAGCGCAAGGGCAGCAAAGTCTTGGAGCATCCCGGGTGGGATGCACGCGCTATGGTCTGGAGTACCAGAGAGCGAGCATGGCAGTCAGGGGGTTGGGATTTGTTGTCCTCGCGATTGGTGTCCGGTATGTATGAGTATAAATTGGTTGGTCCTAGAGTCCTCTGGATCCGTTTAAAGCTCGGCTTGACGAAAGTTTTCCTGGTGGCTGCTTACGTACCAGTGTCTTCGTCGAGCGCGATTGAGCTAGAGGACTTCTGGGAGAGTATGAGAGAAGCTCTTAATGTGATAGAAGGAAGTGAAAGACTTATAGTGTGTGGAGACTTAAATGGATGGGTGGGTACCGCTCGCGATGGATTTGAGTCGGTACTCGGGAAGTATGGGGACAAAAGGGTGAATGACGCCGGCAAGCTTATACTGGCATTTTGTAAGGAAAACGATTTGTTTGTGGCGAACACAATGTGCAACCACAAACAATTTCATATGTATACGAGGAGATGTAAGTCAAAGAGAAGCATGATAGATCTATTCCTAATGGATAGTCGGCTCCGTAAACAGGATGGACACAAGGGCTTATCGTGGCGCTGAGCTGGGATCAGACCATTACCTAGCCATAACTAGGATTAGGGGTCTGCTCGTGGGTTGGCGTCATCGTGCCAAGTGTCCTGATCCTGGGCCGACTTATAGCATCAAAAGCTGGAAGCTGCAGGAGTATAGTAAATGCCGCTGTGGAAGTGTGTGGAGAGACAAAAAGAGGCAGTAGTAATAAGCGCGATGCATGGTGAAATGATGAAGTGAAAGAAGCCGTACGAATAAAGAAGAAGAAAGCATGGTTGAACTACTTAGCCTCGCGGAATGATTTGAATATGAAAGAGAGATACAAACTGCAAAAGGTTAACACTAAGGCACTGATAGAGGAAGCTCGTGAAAGGTGCAGAATGAAAGCGGATAAAAGGTTGTCGTCCAATTTCCGAGATAATGCCAAGCTCTTCTGGAAAGAGGTAGGCAAGACTCGGAGTCGTTCGACAATCTGCAGTATGAATAAAGTGCTTAGTGTTGACAACGATGTTTTAACAAAACAAACTGACGTCCTGCAGAGATCGAGTGAATATTATGGAAGGATGTATGCAAGTAAGGACAGAGATGCCGCATCGGGAAGTGGAGCTCACTGTGACGCTCCGGATCCTGGTGTCATTTAAGTCATTAGTATGAAAGAGATTGAACAAGCGATAAGAAGTATGAAATGTGGTAAGGCTGCGGGAAAAGACAGAGTTACTGCTGAGATGATCAAGTACGGTGGGTAGCGCGTCTGGGACACTCTTTTTCTGCTATGCAACTTATGCTGGCGGACGGGTGAGGTCCCAGATGACTAGCGAATAGCAGTTATAGTACCTATCTATAAAGGGAAAGGCTCTCGCCTAAACTGCTCCAGCTACAGAGCGATCAGCTTGGTCAGCTTAGCTAGTAAGGCGTATGCAAAGGTTATAACGGCAAGAATGCAAGAAAAGTCTGAAAGGTATTTGTGGGAGGCTCAATGCGGATTCCGACGTGGAAGAGGTTGCATGGATCAAGTGTTTTCTCTCCGCATGATCGCGGAGAAGTTTCTTTTTCTGCGCTTTTGTGGATCTACAGAAAGCATTTGATAACGTTGTGAGAGAAACTCTATGGGACTTGCTGCCCGGATATGGTGTGGACGGCTCGCTACTGCGGGCAATACAGTCGCTATACAGGGACTGTAAGGCTTGCGTGCGAGCAGGGGGGGATGTGACGCCTCTTTACGACGTCTGAACTGGCGTCAAACAGGGTTGTGTCATGTCTGCCTGGCTGTTCATAGTGTATCTGGACAGTTGCCTGCAGATGTTGAAAGATTGTGATATGGGTGTGAATTTGGGTGACTTAACAGTAAATTGTCTGTTGTACGCTGATGATGCGGTGCTAATGGCCTCATCAGAAGCCAACCTTCAGGCATTAGTCACTAATATGAAAGAGGAGAGTGAAAGAAAGGGTCTTGGATTGAATGCAAGTAAAACTAAGGTTCTGGTATTTGAAAGAGAAGACATAAGAACTAAGTGCGAGATTTGGGTAAATCAGGAATGTCTAGAGCAAGTGAATGAAATTGTGTATTTAGGGAGTATGTTTAGCGCGAATGGAAGATGTGATTCGGATGTAGAACGGCGAGTAACTGCCAGAAGCAAAGTTAACGGTGCTTTGTCCCAATTAGTAAAGCGACAAAGCATCGTAAAAGAAGCACGACTCGCGATTCATAACGCAGTGCTAGTGCCAACGTTGCTTTACGGCAGCGAAACCTGGGTATGTCAGAAGATGCATAAAAGTAAGCTGAATGCTGTGGAGATGCGATCACTTCGAAAATTGTGCGGCGTAACCTTGGCCGACCGAAAACGCAACGAAGTGATACGCAATATGGCAGGTTTGAGTGAAAGTGTCAGCGTTAAGCTGGAAAAGGGCGTGCTCCGTTGGTTTGGACACGTTCAACGAATGAGTGAGGAACGATTGACGAAGAATATATATTGTGCGAAAGTAGAGGGCAGAAGGAGTCAAGGTAGACCGAGACTTACTTATGAAGACCACGTGAGCGGATTGCTCAAGACCGGAAGAGTCAAAAGTACTCGAATACCCAGACGTGCATGTATGAAGCGATTAATAAATCTACAGGAAGCTAAAGAAGTATGCATGGATCGCGATGCCTGGCGGTCTGTCCTCTCTGACTACCCCGTCAGGGATATAACGTGAAGATAGTTAAGTTTAAGAAAATTTTATACAAGTTTGACATGAGGCTAATGGGTCTATAGTTACTTAAGTCGCTTCTGTCTCCTTTTTTGTGTAATAATATGATTGTTGACTGTGACCATTGTTCTGGTGTGCATTCGGGTTTTAGAATATTATTAAATAATACCTGGAGAGGTCTTAGAAGTGAAGCAGATAGAGATTTGTGCATTTCGTTGGCAATGTTGTCTCTACCCGGAGTCTTATAATTTTTTTGGCTTTTTATTGCTTGCTTTATTTCTGAAACAAGGATACTTGGTGGCTCTATGTCTATATTAGCTGTATAGTACTTACCTGGGTGTTTATATAAGGAAGAGCATGTGTTTCTTTCAGCACTGTACAGTTCTTGGTAAAATTTTGTTGCTTCGTTTATAATATCCGGACGTCTTGATTCCCTTATTATTTTTCAGTTTTCCTGTCCATTTTGATTTATCACTTAGCTCTTTATAAGCTTTACGTAGAGCTACTGTTCTACCTATAAACTTTTCGAAGATTTTTTGGCGTATTATACGTTTTTGTTTTCTGATGTTCGTATTAATTATTTTGCCAATTTTGGTTATTTCGTACTTAATTTCTCTTGTTCTTTTTTCCTTATATAATTCTTTTCTCTTGTTCAAAAGATCTTTTGTATCGTCGTTAATATAACTGTTTAATGTCTCTTTTTCCAGAGCAATTGATTCAAAAGCTCTTGTAGTTGAATTTCCAACATATCATATTGGTTTTTAACTTCTTTGGATGTATTTATTGCTCTCATAAACCTACTTTCCCAGTATCCAGCGTCCTCTTCTGAAACAGTTGGTAGTTTGCGGGTGTAGTCAGCAGATCTTATCTTTCGTCGTCTAGGTGTTGAATTTAATGATACGTTATCATCCTGTGGTCAGTGAAAAAGTTTAGGTTTTTTACAATATCAAAATTATCTACACATGTTGGTTTGTTTGTTAGTATATAGTCAATTTCATTAAATTTTGTATCAGTTGGTGATCGCCATGTCCACTTTTTATGCGGTTTACATGGAAAAATACTGTTTATGACGCAATAATTGTTCTCGAGTACAAAGTCAACCAGCATCTGGCCATGTGAGCTTCTTATATCGTGTGCATATTTTCCAATGTTCTTTCCTTCGCTTTTTTGGGCCTTTCCGATTCTTGCATTGAAATCTCCAAGAAGAATAATATTTTTTGGATGAACAAATTCCAAGGCAGATTTTACGCTTTTATAGGAAAGCTCTACATCTTCTTTTGCGTATTCTTTTGTATATACTTGAATAAGTGACCAGATAGTGTTATTGGATGTTTGTATTTCTAAGGTTGCCACACGGTCGAAGCTTTTTAAGCTTACTATATTGTTTTTCAAATATTTTTTTATTAAAAAACCAACTCCGTTCCTTCCGTTAGTCCCGGGTGTATGAAAAAAGATAAAATCGGCTTACTCTTTTAATATTTAAATTTCTCTTCTAATTTCACATAAACCAATTATATCCCATTTCATTAACCTAATAGCATGCTTTAATTCTTCGATTCTACTATCTGATAATAAGGTTCGTACATTATAAGTTGCTATATAAAGTTTTGCGATTTTTTTCTTTTGCTTATATTATTTATACGATTTGGTTTGTGATTTGGGAGGAAATGGTCAGACTTCTCCACAGTGACCAGCCGGCTTGGAGAAGGTAGAGAGGTTGGGGAGGCGCAAATCAGTTTTTTTGTGTATTTTCTACTTCTTCGTTTGGTACGGTTCGATTGTTAACGTTCAGTTGTGAAGGGCGCAGAAAATTGGTTATATTTTGCGATTTGTTTTTTTTTTATATTTGTTTTGTGCCCTCGTTGCCATAGTTTTTTGCAGTTTCTTTCCCTGCCTCCTCAGGTGACATGGACAAGTATCGTTTGATAGTTTGTATGTTCTTACTGTGGGTGGCTTCGATTCTCGTTGCCTCAGAGTCACAATTTTGTCATAGCGCAGGATCACTCTTTTTCCTAACTCTCGTTCGCGCTGGAGTTCTTGTTGTAACTCTTTCCGCTTTTGCATTACATTTGGGGGAAAATCTTTCAAATAAATATTTGTACTAGTGAGGGATTTCTTCTTTTTAAGTATTTCTATTTTCCGACTTTGTTGTTAATGTAACCACAACAGGTCTAATTTTTCCGGATTTTTTACCCAATCTACTCACATATATATTTCCCATTTCTGGCAGGTTATTTTCATTTTATTATTTATTATGTCCAAAATTATGAAAAACAGATTTTCATAGCCTTTTTCTATTTCTTCAATTCCAAAAAATATGAGATTTTTTCTTCTTATTTGTTTATCTAAAATTTCGATGGTTTTTTGTTGTTGTTCAATTTTCGTTTCCAAATATTGAGTTTTATTTCCATAATGCTAAACTTAAGGTCTATGTTATTGTTAATAGATCCTTTAATATTTTGTTCCATCTCTTTCATATCTAGCTTTTGTTTTGATAGTTCTTCTTGTATACTTTTAAAATTTTTTAGATGTCTTCCATTTTGATATTTATATTACTGCCCTCTTTTGGTGAACCCGCGCGAAAGTATCCTTTAGACCCACCCTCAAACTACCTTATAAGCGAAGAAGCGCTCGTGGCCCCGCGGACTCAGTGTTCTGTAAACGATCACTGCATTAAGCAACTGTCTCTATGGCTGGTCCTTGGATGGGTGACCACTTTGTTGCATTTACATTTGCGAGTGTTTCCGTGCTTCGGCACGTTAAGCCGTTGGTCCCAGTTGCCAGTAACATGGCAGTCGTTAAGCCCAGTTGAAGACCTTATGGCTTGAAAATTGTCAACAGCAGGTCGCTACAACCTGCGCCTGTCCATTTCAACGCGGCAATGGGCTCACCACCTGTTATGTGGGACAAATTGCATACGGTGAAATGTGGGCGCATGGTATGCCTCTGCCTACCCCTTTGGGGATAAAGGCGTGACAATATATATGTATGTACAGCATCTATAATACCTTGTCGATGCTTAGATGAGAGATCAACGTTTAGACCTTGTTGATAATTTTAATCGAACTTTCTCCATTTAATTTACAAATTCATCAAACACTCAGAAATATCTTCTAAAGGTTTGTGTTGAAAACAGGTCTAACATTCAGATGACGTTGAACATTCTAACATTAAAGCCGCACCTTTTACAAGCAGAAATTCATTAAATACTCAAAAAGTTGTTATGGTTTCAGTTGCAACTGGGACTAACGCTCGGATGACGTTAAGCATTCAAACATCGAACCGGCATCTATTCCAGTAAGAAATTCATAAAATACTTATAAGAAAAGTAAGGGTTTGACTTGTAACCGGGACCAACACTCAGATGACATTGAACGTTCAAACATCGAACCCGCACCTATTTCAAACACAAATTCGTTAAATACTCAGAATTTCTTTAAGGTTTCGGTTGCCACCTGGACTAACGCTCGTATGGCGTTAAACATTCCAACCATCGAACCAGCATCTTTTCTAATTACAAATACATCAAACTCTCAGAAATTCGTCAAGGTTTCGAATGCAACCGGGACTAACGCTCGGGTGACGTTGAACTTTCTAACAACGAACCTCTGCTCCAAATAAAAATTGATCAAATACTTAGTTGCGTGGTTGTCGGTTGCAACCGGGACCAACGCGCGGATAGCGGATAGCCTATAAGATGGAGGGTACTTTTCCATACTAAAATGTATGAGCAGCAGGAAACAAAGTTCCGTTAGAAAACGAGATATGTTTAGGTTTAGATTGTTGCTTTTAATTTGAATCAATAATAAAACTACTGTGGTAAATTAATTATCTAAACTTTTGTCTCCAATTTTAACTAAAAATGTGTCCAATTATAACAATGATTTAGCAGACAGAGACAAGGCCGATTTTGATGATTTTATCAATGTTGTCGATAGGTTTTATTAATTTAAATATTAGGTAAATCCCGAGTGGTGTAGTTATAGATTCATTCTTTAGGAAACCGAAAATAATAAATTTTGAAAATTCAATGACACCAGTTCCATAGCATTTTTAAAAGGCCAAGTAGTGTTTTGTGCGGTTTAAGGACTCGCCCCTTAATATCTACCTTACTGACGAGTAACATACGGTACAATCTTATTATTAAACTAACTAACTAACTAACTATCTTCACGCTGTATCTCGGGGTAGTCAGCAAAAACAGATCGCAGAAGCCTGGGCTTCGCGATCCTTGCATATTTTTTTTCGATTCCTGCAGATTCATTAATCGCTTCATACAAGCACGTCTGGGTATCCGAATAATTTTGACTTTCCGTTGTTGAGCAATCTGCTCACGTGGTTTCCATATGTAAGTCTCGGCCTACCCTGACTCCTTCTACCCTCTTCTTTCGAACAATACATCTTCATTTTCAATTGTTCCTCACTCATTCGTAGGACGTGCCCAAACCAACGGAGCACGCCCTTTTCCAGCTTAACGCTGACACTTTCATTCAAACCTGCTAAGTTGCGTATCACTGCGTTAAGTATTCCGTTTAGAAGTCTAAAATCGATTTTATAAAATTCAAACCTGACATATTGAGAATCACTTCATTACTTCGTGGCTTTAGCCATTAGCACCGCATCATCAGCGTACAACAGACAATACATATTTACACAATTTTATTCACTTGCTCTAGACGTTCCTGATTTACCCAAATCTCGCACTTAGTTCTTACGTAATCTGTTTCAAATACCTTAGTTTTACCTGCATTTAAGTTTTACTTTCAAACTCTTATTTTATATTAAAAACTACGGCCTCGATTCCAACTAATCATATAGCGGTTGTAAGTGGTGTTATGCTCTGGCTCCTGCGCGCTGTTTTGCGGCGGCGCCCTATCCCAAGCTGCATTCTTTTACATTTTTCCCATTTTCGTTTTGGCAGATGGGCTTTTAAGAGAACGACTGCCCTCAGACCTCCCAACCCCAAAAGGGGAATGCTGACGTACTGACGTGACGTTCCTTCGTTATTCAGCTGGTGCACGAACTTGCGCGTGAGGTTGACTTGGGCCCTGAAGATCTTGGTCAGAAACACGAAACACAAATGTATTTGATGCCCGCATCTCCACCCTCGTAGTGAAGTTTTTCCGTTTCCGTTTTCCACAGGAACTTTTTCCAGGGATAAAAAGTAGGCAATGTGTTATTCTGATGTACATACATGCGTATTGTCACGCCTTTATCCCCGAAGGGGTAGGCAGAAACACCGTTTGCATTTTTTTCCCACGTAACGGGTGGTGAGCCCATTGCCGTGTTGAAATGGACAGGTGCTGGCTGTGGCGACCTGCTGTTGAAATTTTTCAAGCTGCCCATAAGGCCTTCAACCAGGCTTAACGACTGCCATTTTAAACCCGTTATCTTTTAGTGAGGTGGTAACAAAAAGGCAAAAAGGTCTTATGTGCTAGACACTGATTAGCACAACAAATTATAATCCTGGTAGTCTCGGACTACATAACTTCTTACAATATACAATTCTGATGTATACTATATTTATTGTCAAGTTTCATCAAAAGCGCTCGTGGCCCCGCTAACTCGGTGTTCTGTCAACAATCACTGCGTTAAGCAACTTTCGCTATGGCTGGTCCTCGCATAATTTACCACTTTGTAGCATTTATTTGTGCGAGCGTTTTCCGTGCTTCGGAAGGAACGTTAAGCCGTTGGTCCCGGTTGCCAGTAAAATGGCAGACGTAAAGCTTAGTTAAAGGCCCTATGAGTGGCTTGAAAATTTCAGCAAACAGCAGGTCACCACTGCCTACGCTTGTCCATTTCAACACGGCAATCTGCTCACCATCTGTTACGTGGAACAAGAATGCCCACTGATAAAGGCTTGTTAGGATCCTGACGGAATAATAAGGCGTGGATTGTATTTGAAGGCTGGTATAATCGCCGTTTTAATTACATGCATTTAATTAATTACATGTTGAGAATAGGTATGTGTTTGTAATGTGGCAGTGCGTTTACTGCGCCGCCACTGTCAGCTTCTTAGTGTTGTGACGATTCAACAGGCGTGATTTATGCATGTATGTTTTCATCATAATAGTTTTTGTGTGAGAGAGTAGCAAACATACATTCTTACAAACTTTTGCGTTTATAATATTTGTAGGATAAGAAAGGATAGTAATAGAATACTACTAGGCAGCAGAGAAGAATAAAGCGCGCTTGATTGAAAGTGGATATCGTAGCCTATGGACGTTTACAACACAAGAGGCTTAATTACTAGGTACTTGTTTAGCATTAGGACTTCTTTTAGCTAATTTTGTACAGTAATAAAATAAATAAGCAGACATAACAAATTTAGGTTACTATCATTGAAAATTAAGAAATTCCCATAATCTTATCTGTCTAACCCGTTATTTGTAACTATTACAGGTGTACGTTATTTCATAACTTTTTCTTTAAAAATGAAGAAGGAGTGTAATATAATGAGGGTAGAAGGATTCAGGGTAAGCCGTGACCTACAAATAAGGACCACGTGAGCAGATTGCTTAAAATCAGAAAGTGAAAGTACTCGGATACCCAGACGTGCATGCATAAAGCGATTATAGAATCTGCAAGAAGCGAAAGAAATACCTTGCTCGCGAATGTTTGTGATCTGTCTTCTCTGAGTACCTCGTCAGTGATACAGCGTGAGGATATTTAGTTCACTTAATCTTTCATCCTTTATTTTACCCTCTATAAAGGCTTTTTTTTTCTACCCGATTTTTAGATATCTGCTCATATGGTCTTCGTATGCTAGTCTCGGTCTACAGTGACTCCTCTAATTTTGCACAATAGATTTTCTTCGTCAATCCCTCACTTATTCGTTCGATGTGACCAAACTAACAAAGAATAGAATAGAATAGAATAGAATAGAATAGAATAGAATAGAATAAACTTTATTGTACACCAAGTTAAAGTTAATTAACAATACATTTCATATAATATTGTACAAAGGGCGGCCTTATCGCTAAACAGCAATTTCTTCCAGGCAACCTTAGGATGGATAGAGAGAGAGAGAGAGAGAGAGAGATGTCAACAGTCAGAAAAATGGGTAGTTTAGGTGTAGAAGTATAAAGTTTCATAAACAATTCGAACAATACATACATACCAATAAACAAATACACAAACTACTGAAAATATCTACATACATATAAATATATACATTGTCACCAATACTTGTATACATACAATATATGCATACAGTCATAAACTATAAACAAAATGATGTATTGGAGATAATATGATATACCATAATAAAATACAGTGTGCAGATTATTATCGACCTCATAATAATTACTTAGACGTGATAAGGAATTAACTATTGAGTTAAATAGTGATTCTTTAACATATGTTTAAAGGCAACCAGCGACTGTGCTCGTCTAATCGATATAGGCAGTGCGTTCCATAGCCGCACAGCTTGTACGGTGAAAGATTTATCGAAAAATCTAGTGGAATGACTAGGTACTGCCAGTTCCAAAGATTCCGATGACCTCAGGGATCTAGAATGTGTGTCATTAAGGAACATGAATCGTTCTTTAAGATAATTTGGGGTACGCGGATGGAACAGTATATTGTAAAGCATGTTAAGGATATGAGTATTCCGTCGAAGGCGAATTGGAAGCCACTCGAGCAAGTTGCGATATTCAGTTACGTGATCATATTTGCGTAATCCAAATATGAATCTTATGCAAAAGTTTTGTAGGCGCTCAAGCTTATCAAGTTGTTCTTCAGTTATATCGAGATAACTGACATCGGCATAATCTCGTATGGGAAGAAGAAGGGATTGAGCAAGCGCAATTTTAGTAGCCATTGGCAGAAAATTACGAAGTCGACGCAGGGATCCTGCAGATGCAAACAGCTTCCTGCTGACTTCCTGCAATTGGGGTCGCCAGGAAAGTGTGCCGTCCACCAAAATACCCAGATTTTTTACAGTTTCGCTAATGGGTATCGCAACACCGTTGAACAATATACTAGGCAATTGTGACCAATCAATGCGTGACATCATGTTAGGACTGCCAATAACAGCCACCTGAGTTTTGGTGGGGTTCACACTAAGTCCATATTGTTTGCTCCACCTACATATTCGCCTTAAATCAGAGTTAATAATTGATATAGCCTCTGCAATTTCTAGCACTGGAGCCTGCATATAGATCTGTAGATCATCTGCGTAAAGGTGGTAGGATGATAGTAATGATTTAGAGATGGAGTTTATAAAAATAGAAAAAAGTAATGGGGATAGAACGCCACCCTGCGGTACGCCCACAGTCGTGTCGCACCAAGAAGAAAATGATTCTTCAATGCGTACACGCTGACGTCGTCCAAGCAGGTAACTGTGAAACCAATCAATAACTGTTGGAGATATGTTAATTGATCGCAATATGCCGAGCAGGATTTGAAAATCCACTGTATTAAAAGCATTACTGAAATCAAGTAAGGACAGCACAGTAAGATTTCCATTTTCCATGCCCAGCCTAATGTCTTCAGTAACACTGATCAACGCACTAGTTGTACTATGTCCTGGTCGAAAGCCTGATTGGTAAGGGTTAAGGAGGAGGTTTCTGGTAAGGAATGAGCTTAGTTGGGTGTGTACAAGCCGTTCCAGGACTTTAGAAAGGAAAGGTAAAATGGTTATGGGACGATACTCAGCAAAGGATGTAGGGTTAGATTTTTTTGGGATGGGGATAATTTGTGCCTCTTTCCACGTTGTCGGAAATATACTACAAGATAAGGAGTGGTTAAAGACATGACACAATATGGGAAGAATTTCATCTAGAATTGGCACAACCATGTTACGACTCAAGCAGTCAGTGCCCACAGCGTTGGAACTTAGCGACATAATGCATCTCTTAACATCACAAGCAGACAATTGTTCAAAAAGAAACGGCGTAAAAGTAGGAGTTGAAAGCAATGAAAGATATTGTAACGTATTTGCTTTGTTAAGAAATCTCTGCAATAAGGTGTGTAGGAAAGCACAACGCCAACATATCCATAAATCGGTCCAGAACGGGGACCCTGCGAAAATCTGGAAATTTCTCAAAACATTAGGGGTTGGAAAGCCTAAACAACAAGATATTCCTAAAAGAATTGATATCGATTTATTAAATCAACACTTCTGCTCGTCTTCACATTATTTTAGTTTTGCGCCATTTTTTTAGTTTTGCGTTATTATTTAATGGGTTAACAAATTTTTAGTTTTTTTTAGAATAATTATAAGTTATTAGTGTCATATATCGTTTTAATCGTTATAATTCCAAGAATTTAATTATGTAAAAAAAATAATAGTGTTTTATATTAGTTTTTCGTGTGAGTGGCAAATTTTTGAAAAATAACGTTTATTTATTTTTTTACCGACTTTTTCGTGTTTATACCAATATATCAGTTAATTATGATTAAAATTCCAAATTATTATAGCTATAAGTTTTATCTTTATATATTTAACGATTTTTCAGTAGTTAAAATTTTTTGTCTAGATATAATAGTTTCCAAGATATCACGATTTTAGTTAATTAGGTCATAGGTTAATTACAAAAAATGCGCTGCTCTGGCAGCGCGAACGGATAGTGAACGTTTGAGTGGTTAAGGTTAAATATTTCACGTGGTTTTCAGATGTAGGCCGACGCTTATACTTACATTTAGCTGCAGCTTTTTTATCAATTATAGATTTGATTTCAGCTGTAATCCAAGGTGCAGGCAAGTGTCGCACTCTCACTGCACGGATTGGTGCATGTATATTATAAAGTTCAATTATATTATTTGTTAAAATACTAGCTTTGTTATCAATACAATCTGTAGATAAAAGTGAACCCCAGTCAATGTTTGCTGCATCTTCACATAGTTTATCGAGATCCATGCCACTAAAATTGCGCTGCATAAGGATTCTGGATTTAGGTTTAGGAGGGCGAAGGTTATATGAGAGATAGATTAAGTCATGATATGAAAATTGATCAGCTGTGCATTGCCCGTGCGTATCAACTAAATCAGTTGAAGAAACAAGGATAAGGTCAATGAGGGATGGTACACAATTGGGAAAGTGATGTGTGACATTTAAAGGCAGGATAGATAAGTTGCAGGATTCGACAATGCTAGAAAAGGTAGAGGAGCGAGCAAGCGAATGAGGATCATTTTTCCGGAGACAAGTATTAAAATCGCCCATAACAATAGTATGGCTGTATGAGGGAGAAAGACGTTCCATTATATTTTCAAATGACGAAAAAAAACTAATTTCAGATGAAGGGGAATAATAAACACCGAGTAGCACCTTAGTATGAAAAAGCTGCACCTCAATGAATATAGACTCCCCAACATTTGATGGTGTTGGCTGAGGTGACATTTCCAAGACATTGAAATTAATATGGTCACGCAAATAAATAGCAACACCACCACCTCTAGTTAAGCGATCGTTGCGAATCAGGTGAAAGTGAGGCAAGGTGTAAGGAATAGAAGGCAGACAGGGTTTTAGCCACGTTTCTGAGACCAAAACTGCGTGAATATTTTTACAGGCAAATGCGGTCAGCATCTCTGGGAAATGGGCGGGAATACTCTGAGCATTGATATGGACTACATTAAAATTCCTTGGTACATCAGAAAATTGGGCCTCAATAGACTGGTCTAAAGATGGTAGACTCATAAAGCTATCATCCTGGCTGCTAGCTGTATTAAAACTCTCATCATCATCACTGAAGTCACACGCTTCTAACATAAGATAGAACAAATTCAAATTAGTAATTAATAAATATAGAAATAAAAAATATTAATACTAATATATATATATATACAATAAATAGATAGATTGAATATTAATATTACAATAATCCAAAAAAAAAAAAATTATAATAATAATATTATAGTCTTCAACGCTATATTTCCACCCGCCAGTTGTGCTGAATGATTAGACTAGAAGAATATTCACATACACAGTAAGCAGAGCAATAATCAGATTAAAAAAAAAATAACGATAAAAACATCTAGGCATCTCCATAATCACAGCCAACTCATACTCATTAATTAGGCTGAATGGACTAGGGCTCAATGCCGGTCCGACGGACAAGCAAATGGTATAGAACAAAAAAAATTAATAAATAATAAACCTACATTTGTCATTGTCAGTTGTCAAATTAAACCTTATAAATGTGTCATTCAACCAGTTATTTTTCCACAAATGCCTTAAACTAAAAGTTGAAGTGAATAATAATAGATATGTAAAACAAAACAATAAGTACTGTACTATGAAGATATGTAAAACAAAACAATAAGTACTGTACTATTAACAAGTAAAGTTGAATGTTAACAATGAAAATTATGAAAAAAGACAACAAAGTACATATTATGTGCAAAGAGAGAAGAGCCCAGATGCAATGCAATTAAAAAGACACCTACGCCATCAAGGAGACATAAACGAAGCTGAACTACTTCTTATTGACGACTCGCCTGGACTTCATCGTACCCTTTGCAGCGGGTGCTGCCTTCTGTACGTCCCATTCCATCCGATTGAGTTCGATCAAAGAAGCAATACGGTGTCGCGTACCATCCGGGCCAAGAATGTACACATGGCCTCCCCGCGTCCAACATTTAGAGACACCAAGACGTTCGCGTGCAGCCATAAAGGCTTCATGTCGTGTGCGGGTCAAAAACTCCGAAAGTGTGATTCCAGTGCCTTTAAACTTTGTTTTGGTGAACCACACTTTGTCACGGACCGCTACCTGCTGGAACTTTATTAGGATAGGTCTAGGCTTGCTGGAACCTGAAGACCGACCCATCCTTTGACATACGTACGTCCTTTTGCAGCATAATGCAGTCTGGAAAAGGGCGTACTTCATTCAAATCTGCCATATTGCGTAATACTTCATTACGTATTCGGTTGTCCAATGTTTTTGCCCTAATTTACTGCACAATTTATGAAGTGATCGGATCTCCACAGCATTTCATGCGACTTTTGACATACCCAGGTTTCACTACTGAAACGCAACGTTGGCACTAGCACTCGTTATAATTCGCGAGGCGTGCATCTTTTACTATGTGCGTCTATTAACAGAGACAAAGTACCGTCACATGTGTTTCCGACAGCTACTTGCCGTTTTATTTCCGAATCACATCTTTCGTCCGCGCTATACATGCAAATTTCTCAGTGCACACAACTTGAAGAAGCTAGTTCATGCCTATCGGAGGAGGAAAAGGTGAATTATATTCTTTTGGTGATTCTTTTGAATCTGTAGTAACAGCTTTAGAGACTATGGGTAACTTAACACTGAATATCGTGAAAGACAGATTATTAGCTGAAGAAGAAAAAAAGAAAAAAAAAGAGATTTACAGTATAAAGAGAGAGATAATACTAATGCATTTAATTGTTATTTATGTGGAAAAAGCGGTCATAAGAAATTTCAGTGCAAACAATTAGGAAGAGGGCAAATCGTCTACAGATCAAGTCATACTGGACGTGGAAATGGTCATGGCAGAGGTTTTTTTTCAGGTTTTTTAGGACAAGTTAATATTGGACGAGGACCGGGTAATTTCAGAGGAAGAGATTACAACCATGAATATGTAAATACTGGACAAGGCCAAGTGGCACATAGTGGAAGAGGATCGAGGACGAGGTAATGATGGTAGTTTAAATCAAGGTAATGCTTTTTTAACCTTTAAAGATAGTAATGTCAGTTGTTCTGATACTTATATTGAATTTTGTGTTGACTCGGGGTGTATCGATCATTTAATAAATAGTAAAGAGTATTTTACTGAATACATTAAATTGAATTCACCAAAGAAAATAGCAGCTGCCAAGAATGGTACTAGCCTGGAGGCCATAGGGGGCAGGAAATATGGAAATATTATGTAATGTAGGGAAAAGAATACACAAATGTTATATGAAAAATATTTATTTTGTACCAGACTTAAGAAAGAACTTATTATAAGTTTCTAAAATGGAGATGGCTGGATTTGATATAAATTTTTGCAAAGGTAAAGTTAGGGTTTTTAATGGACAATATTTAAACATCATCGGTAACAACGAAAATACGCTGTACACAATTAGTGTAAAACCACTTAAAAGTGCTTGTAATAAGTCAGGGCAAAACAACTATGACTTAGGTTTGTGGCATAGGCGTTATGGTCAATTGGGTATAAATAATTTAGAAATTTGATGGTTTACCAGATTTAACAAACAGTTCTTGTAACAATAATTTATGTGAGCCTTGTTTACTTGGAAAGAATACTAGATTACCATTTAATAAAACTGGATATAGAGAAAGAAAGAAAGAAATAGTTTTTATTCATGCCCATACATAAAAAACAACGTAATTCATTAAAAAAACCATTTTCACATCATGGGCCTGAAAAGGTCACCATCTCAGCATAATGCGTCACATAACAACATCAATATATTGCTAGATGACGCGCTGGTCTTTCGATGGTGCCTCTGTGACACAACACATCTATATATTTGAGTAAACAATATTTACAGCTATACTTAGAGTACAAAATAATAACAACAAAATAAACAAATACACAAAATCACAATAAATCTATCCTAAATTACAAATACACTGACATTTGACCTCTCTTTTTTTCAAAAACCAAAATATTAATAAAACAAAAATTAAAAAATAAATTATAAATGCTCTAACCAAATACACTTTTTTAGGTATGTACCTAAATCGAGACATAGGCTACCTATACATTATAATCTACAACCTACGACGACCGGACGAACTCCTTACAGTAATCTGTGGACTGACATTGACAGGAAGCTCGCTTGACGCGTTTTGTGATTTCATCAGTCAAAGAGTCAGAGTAATAGAAAAAAATGACGAGTTGTACAAAAACAAATAAATTATTGTAAACAATCTAATAAATAATTGAATTGCAACAAATATTAATAAATAATTGACTTGTGGTCATAAATTTAATGGAATTGCATTGACAAAAGAACCAATTGATTTGAACTTTCAAACACTCAGACATTTGATCAAAACAACCGCATGTTACAGACAGTGTACCAGAAGCGCAATGTGTAACCATTATGTACGTATGATAATGATGACTGTGATCTATTTATGAAGTGATGCGGTGCTAGTGTAGCCATATGTTGCTCATGTAAGTAATGAACCATTTTGTTTATTCAACAAATGAATTTTATACCTCTTTTTAAAAGTAAAAATTGATTTTAGGGTTCGTAATGGTGGAGGTAAATCGTTCTATATTCGTTCTATATAGCTGCGAACTTGAAACTGCCTCGATATGCAGCTGTTCTATGCTTCGGTGTCAACATTAGATATATAGAGGCCCTGGTGGCATATCTATTTATATCCTTCGACCAGTCCAATTTCTCATACAAATTCTGAGGCCTACGCTTTAATATAACCCCAAATAGCAGTGCAGCTAGATGAAGTTCTCTACGCCCTTGCATTTTCATCATATTTCCAGTATTCAAAAAGGGTGTAACATGTGTGCGGGGTGGAATGTGGTAACAAAACCGAGCACAAGCATTTTGCACACGCTGTATGAGTCGCTCCGTTCTCTTTAGAAGACAGCTCCCATAAACAGTATCGGCATAGTTGAGCTTAGATAAAATAAGGGACCCGCATAATAGAATTCTTATGCCGACACTTATATATGGGCGTATCCTGTACAGTACCTTCAACTTATAAAAGCAACTTCTAACTGCATGCGTCAAATGTGTTTCAAATCGCAGCTGCTCATCTAAAATAACTCCAAGATTTCGTGCTTCAGTTACCCTTTGTATTGCCGAGTGTTTAATCTTAACGTCTGGAACTAATTGACTAACTTTCTCAATAACCTGTGCTGTACCCATAATAATAAATTTGGATTTTTCTGGGTTTAAGACTAATGAGTTTCTGTGTGCCCAGTTTGCAATATTATCCAAGTCCTCATTCATTTTATTGACTGATTCCAGACATTCATCAGGAGGAAACGAAAAATACAGTTGAAGGTCATCAGCGTATAGATGAAATTTGCAGTTCTCAATGATGTTGGTTATATCAGAAGTGTAGAGAATGAACAGCAGCTGCCCAAGGATAGAACTCTGAGGGACGCCCCTGGTCACCTGACGATGAGCAGAGTCAACCATGTAACCTGTTCCATTATTAATGATCTGAACAAACTGCAATCTGTTGCTAAGATAGCTGTGAAACCACTTGACCACCTCTATGCTGCATCCATAATATGCCAGTTTAGATAGCAGCAGGTTAACATTTATACAATCAAAAGCCCTGGAGAAATCAAGCAGGGTGAGCACAGTACCCAATCCCTCGTCTCTTGCCTCCAACACATTATCGACCACATCTAATAGGGCTGTGGCAGTACTATGTCCCATACGAAAGCCTGACTGCAGTGCCGGAAATATGTTGCAATTTTCAAGATACTTCATCAGCTGATTACTAACAACCCTCTCCAGAATCTTAGACAGACAAGGCAACAGACTAATTGGTCTCAGGTCTTTGGCACTTAATGGACATGAATTTTTGGGAATGGGCCGCACCTTGGCCGTTTTCCATGATCTAGGGAAAGTTGATGTTGCAATAGATATATTTATAATATGTGTAATAACAGGCAGCGTCTGAGGGAGAGTCAGTAATAGCATGTCCAAAGATATGTCATCGGCACCCATAGCATTTGATTTGAGACTTCTGATGATTTTGCTCACATCAACCTCATCCACAGACTCCAGATCAAACTACACTGACCATATCTGTGAAACTCAAAATAGGTGATGTCTGAAATAGTTACCCCTCCCCACCGCCAGGCAAGTCAAGAAAGTGACCATTCAATGTGTCAGGATTTCTGCATGTATCTGGCAGTTCAAGACCACCTCCATTACCTGGCAGAAGGGTTGACTTTAATTGACTCCAAAGCTTCCTAGGGTGTTTTATATTTTTATTGATGTGACATTTAAAATATGCCTGCTTTTTACTTTCCATGGCCTTTCTCACCATATATTTGAGGTCTTGATAGTGAAAGTGAAAAATCTTTATTCATGTAGGTCACAAAGTAACACTTATAAACGTCAAGATTATTGCTTCTAAATTTACATTTACTGCCAGATTCGCAACGCAATAGGTAGAGCCTGAGGAAGAACCTGGCAATAAAACTCATGGCCACTCTTTTCTAACTGCCAGTAATTACATTAGTTTTATTTACATAATATTTGAACAAATTATATAGTAATGAGTCTTTACAAAAGAAACCAAATCAAATCTAAATGAGAGCGTTTCTAGTTGCCAGTTTTAAAGGCCACCCTTATGAGGAAGACTCCGGCAAGAAACTAAATGGCTGCTATTTTAAAATGCAGGTATGGCTTACAATATTAAACTTACATTGCTCCTTTAGAGTTACGTGAGAACAGTCGACTAAACTTAATTTGCCTTAAATATAAATAGTTTTATTTGTAATAATTGCTATAACAGCTATGAGCTGACCAGTCCCAACAGACGGCACCCGTTCACGGGTATGACGCATATATCAGCCATCGCCCTACTCAACCGTATTATAGGGAATAAGGCGACCCGATACATGCACCACAACTGCCAGGACACTTAGACGAGCATGACATACTCAAACTGCACAGCAACCATCATGTCAATTTCAAAATTTATAAAAAGCTATGTGGACGGTGCTCACACAATAACAAACTCAAATCACATACAATTATATTAGTTAACCTGACGTTTCAGATCACTTATGTTGAACAAATGTACATTATATTTATAATGTTTCTTTATTATTATTATTAATTATAACTTAACTTAACTTAACTATCTTTACGCTGAATCCCTGACGGGGTAGTCAGAGAGGACAGATCGCAAGACTTCGCGATCCATGCATACTTCTTTCGCTTCTTCGAGATTCATCAATCGCTTCATACACGCACGTCTGGGTATCCGAGTACTTTTGACCTTTCCGTTTTTGAGCAATCTGCTCACGTGGTCTTCATATGTAAGTCTCGGCCTACCCTGACCTCTTCTACCTTCTGCTTTCGCACAATATATATTCTTCGTCAATCGTTCCTCACTCATTCGTTGGACGTGTCCAAACCAACGGAGCACGCCCTTTTCCAGCTTAACGCTGACACTTTCATTCAAACCTGCCATATTGCGTATCACTTCGTTACGTATTCGGTCGGCCAAGGTAACGCCGCACAATTTTCGAAGTGATCGCATCTCCACAGCATTCAATTTACTTTCATGTATCTGCTGACATACCCAGGTTTCAATACCGTAAAGCAAAGTTGGCACTGGCACTGCGTTATGAATCGCCAGTCGTGCTTCTTTTACGTTGCTTTGTCGCTTTACTAATTGGGACAAAGCACCGTTAACTCTGTTTCCGGCAGCTACTCGCCGTTCTACATCCGAATCACATCTTCCATCCGCGCTAAACATACTCCCTAAATACACAACTTCATTCACTTGCTCTAGACGTTCCTGGTTTACCCTAATCTCGCATTTAGTTCTTACGTTATCTCTTTCAAATACTAGAACCTTAGTCTTACTTGCATTCAAGCGAAGACCCTTACTTTCACACTCCTCTTTCATATTAGTGACTAATGCCTGAAGGTCGGCTTCTGATGAGGCCATGAGCTCCGCATCATCAGCGTACAGCAGACAGTTTACTGAAAAGTCACCCAAATTCACACCCATATCACAATCTTTCAATTTCTGCAGGCAACTGTCCAGATACACTATGAACAGCCAGGCGGACATGACACAACCCTGTTTGACGCCTGTACAGACCTCAAAAAGAGGTGACACATCCCCCCCTACTCGCACGCAAGCCTTACAGTCCTTATAAAGCGACTGTATTGCCCGCAGCAGCGAGTCGGCCACACCATATCCGGGCAGCAAATCCCACAGAGTTTCCCTCACAACGTTATCAAATGCTTTCTCCAGATCCACAAAAGCGCAGAAAACCCTCTGGCTAATAGCCAGAAACTTCTCCGCGATCATGCGGAGAGAAAACACTTGATCCATGCAACCTCTTCCACGTCGGAATCCGCATTGAGCCTCCCATAAATACCTTTCAGACTTTTCTTGCATTCTTGCCGTTATAATCTTTGCATACACCTTACTAGCTAAGCTGACCAAGCTGATCGCCCTGTAGCTGGAGCAGTTTAGGCGTGAGCCTTTCCCTTTGTAAATAGGTACTACAACAACTATTCGCCAGTCATCTGGGACCTCACCCGTCCGCCAGCACAAGTTGCATAACAGACATAGAGTGTCCCAGACGCGCGACCCACCGTACTTGATCATCTCAGCAGTAACTCTGTCTTTTCCCTCAGCCTTACCACATTTCATACTTCTTATCGCTTGTTCAATTTCTTTCATTATTAATTATATTTGTATATTTATGTGTGTTGACTTAAAGCGACTTACTCCCATGCATTTTTATCATATATATAGTCTGAAATTTTATAATATGCCTTGTTACACAATTTGGCCTTGACTGTTGTCTTAAACATATTTATTGACAATATTCTAATTTCATCGGGAAGTTTGTTATAGAATCGTATACATTGCCCCATAAAAGAATTGCTGATTATTTCGAGACGAGTAGAATGTAATACAAGATTATCTTTATGCCTAGTGTTTACATTATGTATATCACTTTTTTTAAGAAATGTGTCTATGTTTTTGTGCACATAACGTAAATTCTCATATATATATTGTGATATAACGGTAAGAATATTAAGGTATTTGAATCTTTCTCTTAGAGATACCCTGGGACCAAGCTGGTATATTGCTCTCACAGCTCTCTTCTGTAAAATAAATATCGTATTAATGTCCGCTGAGTCTCCCCAGAGAAGAATTCCGTATGACATAACGCTATGGAAATAACTGAAATAAACTATTCTAGCCATTTCAACATCAGTGAGCCGTCTTATTGTTTTTACTGCATATGCAGCAGAGCTTAATTTGTCTGACAATTTTTCTAAATGTGGTCCCCACTGCAACTTTGAATCAATAGTTATACCCAAAAACACAGAAGCCCCAACAGTATCCAACCCTGATCCATTAAGTTGCACATTGGTCGCCACCTGTCTCACATTAGGTGTCGAAAACTTAATTACTTTAGTTTTTTATCATTTAAAAGAAGATTATTAACGTTAAACCAATGAACAACTTTTGAGAGTGCACTGTTAACATCGTCATAATTAATTAATTGTCTATTAATTTTAAATATCAAAGAGGTTTCATCCGCAAACAGCACAATCTCATGTTTATCCCCAACATAGTAAGGTAAGTCATTAATGTATATCAAAAAAAGAAATGGACCAAGGATCGATCCCTGTGGAACACCGATTACAACTAGAGATCCTGCTGATCGTTTACCGTTTACTTCAACCCTCTGAATTTATTGCTTAAATAAGAAGTCATAAGGTCGAGAGCTTTATTTCTGATACCGTAGTGGCATAATTTCTTTACAAGAGTTTCGTGATGAACGCAATCGAAGGCTTTAGATAAATCGCAAAAAACACCGAATGCATCCTGCGAATCCTCCCAAGCCGCATAAATACTTTTGAGTAAAGCAACCCCTGCATCCACCGTTAAGCAACCCTTTGTAAATCCAAACTGTTTCCTGTGTAGTAAATTATGTATATTATAGTGACTAAGCAACTGTCCAATCATTAGCTTTTCAAATATTTTACTTAGTGTTGGTAGTACGGAAACAGGTCGAAAGTTAGAGGGATCTGCATTATCGCCGGCTTTAAATTAAGGAATTACTTTACTATGTTTCATTAGGTCAGGAAATATTCCAGACTTGACACAGCAATTGAACACAGCTGCCAGATGTGGAGCTATTACAGTGATAATATGAGATACAGTTTTAACAGATAGACCCCACGAATCTTTAGTGTTTTTCATATTAATTGCCTAAATAATTTAAATTTTTAAATTTAAAAAATAATTAAAAAAATTTTAAAATATCTCTAGGACTAACAGCTGAAAATTCAAAGTCTGTGCCACATTCCTCCACGCCTTGTTTTAAAAGTTGTTCAGCATCGTTAGAGCAAGACGAGAGAGTTCTTGTAATTGAAAGAGGAATGTTAGAAAAATATTTTTCAAATTCAGTTGCAACTTTAAAATCTTCTTTAATATTTACGTTATTTATTTTTAAATGAAAATCATGACTGCGCACTTTGGATTTACCGGTTTCAATATTTATAACATTCCAAGTTTCCTTAATAACATTATTTGAATATTTGATTTTATTTTTTAAATAAATTGATTTTGCTTTCAGGCAAGTTTGTCTAAATGTTTTTGATTATTTTTTTACAAACTCTTGAAAATTTGGATTATGATTATAGGACTTCTCTTCGTATAGTTGATACAATTTCTTACGACTATTATAGATTCCTGGAGTTGCCCAGTCACTGAAAGTTAGGCCTTCACTCTTAGATAAGTGCTTAGGAGTAAAAATTGAGCTAAACTCACCATTAATCAAGTTGACTAATGAGTTGTATAAGTGATCCACATTTCCGTGACAGGGCAAAAATTTAACTTTAATTTGATACATGTTGATATGCGCTTCTAGATTAGTTGCTTTAGATTTCCTATAGTACTTGTCTCTCAGGTGCATCATATCCTTAATTGTAGTAGTAATCCAAGGGTAGCTTTTCTCTTTTATCAAAATTCTCCCTATTGGTGCATGCAGGTCAAATAATGAGATGATATTTGAAGCCAGTGTGTCCACCATTTGGTCCAAGTGGTCTAGGTCCATGATAGAGTTCCAATGGATGTCATTAAGGTCTTGTTCAAACTTATCTATCAATATATCACGTAATGGTCTCTATATTAACCACTGTGGTGCAGACCTGTCCACTTTAAACTTAAATTCTGTAGTGATAAGGGCATGCCTACCAATGGATGGAATATGTTGAACTAAGACCTTACTGGCCTGTGCATCAGTACATATCAGATATATTAATGTTGCACTATGGTCTGTAAAATGAGTAGGCATAACAAAGTTCTTCAAACTCATACTAACAAGAAAGCTCTCAAATAACATAGTTTTACTATCTGCAATATCCAAGGTGGACGCAAATGTGACAAGGAAACTTGGTGGTGGAACGACGCAGTCCAGAGGGAGACTAGGGAGAAGAAAGCCCTCTTTAAAAAGTAGCAAGCGACCGGATCTCCTGAAGACCGCGACGCGTACAGGGCTGCCAAGCGCGCCACAAAGAGAGCTGTAGCCAGAGCCAGACGTGACCACTTACAACCTCTGTATGATAAGCTGGAATCGTCTGAGGGGCAGAAGCTCATCTATAAGCTGGCGCGCTCCAGGGTCAAAGCGGCACAGGATATATCCAAGTGTCGCTGTGTAAAAGACCTTGAGGGCAACCTGTTAAGCGAAGACCTCGCGGTAAAGGAGAGATGGCGCTCGTACTTCCACGAGCTGCTTAATAAACAGCACAAAGAGGTGCAGCCTCCGGACCTCCCTCCGAATCAGGGACTAGTGCCACCGGTAACGCCTGGAGAAGTCCTGACTGCGCTTCGCCGCATGAAGAATCTGAAAGCTGTCGGACCCGATGGAGTCCCCATCGAAGGCTGGAAGGCGATGGGTCCTCGCGGTGTGGGCATCTTAGTAAACCTTTTTAACCGCATACTCCTCAGCGGGCAGATCCCAAACCAATGGAGACTGAGTATTATTACTCCAGTCTTCAAAGGTAAGGGGTCATTGCAGGAGTGCGGGAGCTACCGCGGTATTAATGTGATGTCCCACACCATGAAGATCTTCGAGAGGATTATAGACTCTCGGATCCGGCAGGAGTGCACTCTCTCGGAGTGTCAATATGGGTTTCGCCCTGGTTATGGGACCACGGACCCTGTTTTTGCCCTGAGGGTTGTCGCAGAGAAATACAGGTCGAAGAACACGCCTCTGCACTGTTTGTTTCTAGACATGCAGAAGGCCTTCGACTGTGTTCCGCGTGCGATGATCTGGTGGGCACTGCGGTCCAAAGGGGTTCCAGAGGTCTATATTGACACTATCCGGGACATGTACTGTGACTCCGATTCAATGGTTCGGACTGCTGTTGGCGACACGAAACCCTTCCCCATCACCGTCGGGGTACACCAGGGTTCGGTCCTTAGTCCGCTTCTGTTCAGTGTAATATTAGACGAATTGTCGGACAGCATCAGAAACCCACATGAGCAGCCTCCATGGCTGCTCATGTATGCTGACGATATTGCGCTGGCAGACGCGGACAGGGGCAGATTGGTGCGACGTGTAAAGGCGTGGAAGGAGACGCTTGAGAACGGCGGTCTGAAACTAAATGTGGCGAAGACCGAGTACTTGGCACTAAACTCGACAGATCCCACATCCGTCCGCATAGGCGGTGATTTGGTCGAGCGCACGGACCAGGTTAAATACCTGGGATCTGTTTTTCACACGTCCAGTGACATCGATTGCGATGTCAAGTCACGCATTGCTGCCGCGTGGGCCAAATGGCGGGAGATGACCGGTGTCATTTGTGACCCTAAAATGCCGATCCGGTTGAAGGGACAGGTCTACAAAACTATTATTAGACCTGTCCTTTTACATGGCAGTGAGAAGTGGCCGATATTGGAGCGACACAAGCAGGAGCTGCGTGTCACGGAAATGAAGATGCTGCGGTGGATGTGTGGGGTCACGCGGATGGACCGCATGAGAAACTCTCGCATCCGCGGCAGCCTTCACGTCCGTGACATTGCAGACAAGTTGCAAGAGTGTCGCCTTCGTTGGTATGGTCACGTCTTGCGGCAACCGCCGGGCTACGTAGGTAACAAATGTCTGGCCATGTCAGCCCCGCCGGGTCCTGGTAAGAGGGGAAGACCCAAGAAGTGCTGGCTTGACGTCGTAAGGGATGACATGCGTGCCAATGGTCTCACTACAGGGGATGCCGAAGACCGTGCGAAGTGGAGGAGAAAATGTAGGAAAGCGGACCCCGGGCGTCGCGAGACGCAACTGGGACAGACGCTCGGATGATGATGATGACTATCTGCAATATCCAAAAGATTGATGTTAAAATCTCCTACAAGAATTATTTTATCTACTCCACAGAATGAGGAAAGAGAGTCCGATAAGGCATCAACAAATACATTTGGATTAAGCCGAGGCGGTCTATATGCGGTACCAATAATAATGGTCTGAGAGTTTACGTTAAGTCTCAGCCACATCTGTTCTACACTGGGATAGACAGGATGTGGCTCGTTGCGCACATTTACACCGCGTCGCACATAAAACCCAACCCCACCACCAGTTCCATCACATATATGCCTAGTGCGCGGCTATAGTTAGGCACGAAAGGCGCACGACACTCAGCGTCCTCCCTTATCCACGTCTCATTTATCGCCAATATGTCAACAGAGATTCTTTCCATAGCCACAATGAACTCTTCATGACCAGTACTCAAGGATCCCGCATTGAATAAACCAATCTTCAAACGTTTTTCCTTATTCTTAATCATTGTTTAAGCTTTTAAGTATCCATAGTTTCTTTAGGGTATAAGTTATAAATATAATGTATGTAATCATATTTCTATAATAATTGTTCATATGTACAAATCGTTCTAGTTTTCCGGTCAGTAATGTATTTTTTGTAAATATGTAAATGTTATGTTTATATAAATATGTATTGGTATAACTAAATGTAATATCGCACCTTTAGAATTGAAGTGACTTAAATAAAAAAAATAGCAAAATGACTTTTACTCTTGAAACGACATAAAAACATGTATTCTATCGGTTTATTAATAATAAACAAGCTCTTTTAGGCCAGAAAAAGCCTAGGTACTATTTCTGTCTCTTTTGAAATGACACGCATACCGCACCTCCCTCAGTATTAAAGTACCCGATTCAGTGTTGCCTGGACAGTTCCAAACGTTGGACGTCGTAAGGTGTAATCCGCCGTTTTAATACTAAATTAAAGAGGTAAGTTATTTGTTTGACATTTAATTTTGTAATGACTCTATAGGGTTTTGAGCGTTTTATTACTGAATTGTAATAATATTGTAGTGACGTATTTGTACTCTCGACATTTTATTACTAATCAATGTGTAAATGCACGAACCTTAATTTTTATTTTGTCTGTACTTTACTAACCGATTTTATAACCACAGAGACGTATACGTGATTATGTTTATTCTTAACTGAATGCTATATAATTTAGAGAGCTTTATTGTAATTAAGTCTTTTTATTTTTATTTCAGCTAAAGTTTGAGATTAATAATGAAAAGACGAGCAGATCTTATTTTGCAACTATTACACCGGAATCAAAATACATTGAAAGAACAATGTGAAGACATGATAACGAGTTCGGAATGCATTACTTTTCACCGTGAATCTAAACAATGTGATAAGGAAACCTACTTGAAACTACCTTGCGATAAAGCGACGTATGACAGTGTTAGTGTGAATTTTGAAATATTCCCGCAAATGGCGCAGCGATCCATCGATGCGACGCACTTTAACTATATCATCCACCACTTCGGACATGGAAAATGAAGTTAACGATGTAATTGTTTCCTCTGAATTACTTCCATAAAATAAAAAAATCATTTAGGAAGCGCCTGCGCAATCCATCTTAATGGAAACAAAATATCGTGAAATCGCTTCGAAATACCGGCAAAGCCTACAAATCACTTTCGAAATCTAATAAAGAAGTACCTGCAAAAAAGTAAGAGACAGTTGTACTTGTAGACTTCGTTGTTCTGAACATATAACTCCTGAGAAGAGATGCGAAATATTCGATTGTTATTGGCAGCTAAGTAATTTGGACTTAAAGCGATCTTTTAGCAAGACATGTATGATGGAGATTGAACCTCAATATAAGTATACAAATGCTGCCAATCCTCGTAAACCAAACACAGCCTTTTACTTTACCGTTGATGGCCAAAGGATTCGCGTAGGTAAAACTTTTTTCATAACTACCAACACTAGATATAACAGAGAGACAAATAAGAACTGTGAAACTAAAAACAAACTCCTATGGCTTTGTAGAAGAAGATTGTACAGGGCTTTCTATAAGCCTAGCACTGATTGACCCAAGTCTTGTACAAGATATTGAAGACCACAATAATAGCGCATTGAGTCTCATTATCTAAGATCGTCTACTACAAGAGAATATATTGATGGGAGTAAGAGCATAAAAGAACTATGTAGGGACTTTAATAATCCAAACCAACTTTTTACTTAATTATTACAACTGAATTTAATATTCGTTTTTTTTAAGCCTAAAAAGGATTTGTGTGACCAATGTATAAGATATGAATTAGCATCACAAGAAGTAAAGTTAGCTATTCAAGTAAAGTATGAAAAGCATATTAAAGAAAAGAAATGTGTAGAGAGGAAAAGAGAAAGGATCGCACTAATGTTAACAAAACTAATATTAGTGCAGTTTATGACCTAGAAGCAGCAATGACTTGTCCCAAAGGAGATATTTCATCTCTTTACTTTAGATTACGACTTAATTGTTATAATTTTACCATAGTTGAATTAGCTCCGAAATCAAAACATTCCAAAACAAAAAAAAACAATCTATTCGGTGCATATAAAGCAGTATATTGCTACTTTTGGAACGAAACACAAGGTAACAAGGGTGCGATTGAAATAAGTTCTTGCGTATATAATTATTTAAAATCAATTAGTGAAAATAATTCAGATAAATGACTAAATGTTATATTTTACTCAGAAAATTGTAATGGTCAAAACAAAAATTAATATATTACTAGTTTATACTCTTATGCAGTAGCCGACAACATACAATCAATAACACATTAATATTTGATTAAGGGGCATACACAGAACGAGGGGGATAATGCACATAGTTTGATGGAAAAAGAAACATAGAGAAACTTAAGGTCTGGTCCTATTTATATACCTCAGCAATATGTCCCTTTATTAAGAGGTGCTACAAAAACGGGTAGCCCGTTTAACGTAAAAGAGTTAGATTACAATTTTTTATAGACTTAAAAGTATTACAGCACGAATAATTATAATAAAATTTTAATCAGGATATTGATAAAAATGCAGTGGGTTGGAGAGTCCGCGATAGCAGATAAAAGACTTAAAATTTGTTAAGTACAAGTTATTTACGTTTTACTATAAAAATACATGGGTACGCTGAAGAAAATTTGAAGAAAGTGAATATGCGTAATAAAAGAAATAAACTGAAAGAAGCGTGTGAAATTACACTATCAAATAGAGCTTGCAGAAAATAAAAAGAAAGATCTTAGTTATCTTATAAGAACTATAACAATTCCAAGTACATACACTTGATTTTATGATTCGATTTTGTAATTCATGACTACTTATTCCTACATACCATTATAATTATCTACATAAATATTTTGATTTAATTTGAGTGTAGAAGAACTTCATGTTATTTTCTACAGTTTCGATTGATTTTACAAAGGTGTTTTTATATTGTAATTATTTTTTGGTTATTTAAAACTATTATGTTATAAGTATTAATTAAACTAAATAACTTTTGGTTTGTTGTTATTATTCTATTTTTATAATTTTCTATTCATTTGTCAAAGGTTTAATATTTGATTATTATTTTAAAGCTATTGATTTTTATAAAAAAATGGGTAATTGTACTTACTTATATCAAAAGCTACGTTTAACCATATTAAAATAGTATCTAAATAATACTCAGTTGGGGATACTCTATGTGTAAGCTTATCTCAGTAGGTAGTACTTAATGTTACAAGCATCTGTGAAAGCTTATTTTCAAGTGTGAAATTTTCATTTTTTATTGAGTATTAATATTATGATCAAAATATTATGACCTAAATATTATTTTATGTAAAATGATAATGTGATGATGGTAGATGGTTCCTGAGAGATGATTGATTTTGATTATTTTAAAAATATATAATTTCAAAAGCACACTCTGTTTTTCATTTTTCTTTAATTTAGGAAGTAATTAATAATTAAACTAGCGTATTACAAAATTTGTCAACTACCAAAAACATAACATTAGAAATGAATCGCCTCTATATTAAATAGTAACGTTTTTGTTTTGTGTTGTTAAGTAAAGAATGGACACAAAGTGAAATAAGTCAATTATATTGAACCGTTTTCGGAAAATAACTGACATGCTTTTTTGATAATTAATTAACTAAAGTTCTAAATAGTTATACAGACTGGTTTAGTATACAATCATGAAAACAGTTCCTATCCTACCATAAACAATAAAAATATGACAATAAACGTAAAACTTATAGCATTATAATAGAAAAACAAAAAAAATACCAACTCTTCAATCACATTTTTAGCGTTTACCAAAAAACGAGAATTTTGGATTAGGCCACTTCAATTCTAAAGGTGCGATATATAATGCGCAATAATATGTAGTTGTATTATATCCCTGAATTAAATAAATATTGTGTAACATTTTATAAATAAATAAATAAATTACGTATATATTACTAAATATGGAAGATATTCGACCATGGTGTTTACCAGTGTGTGATTTTAAGGAAATTATATAATTATGAATATAAGAACAAATTACTATTAAAGTGAAATCATAAACAGTTTGATACTCAAATAACATATATGACGCAAAAACAGAAATACAGGTTGGCATTCTTATTGTATTACCATTGCTACTTAGCAACTTCATCGAGAGCATCCGAGCCAAAAATACGCCGCACGTCAGCCTCAGTCCGGATTCCGTAGGTATGCTTACCCTCAGCCTGTTTCACCAAAATTCTTCCTTGCTTCGTCCACGCATACCTCCATCCGAGGCGGTTAGCTGCTTGACGGAATAGAATAGAATAGAATAGAATATTCTTTATTGTACACCAATCACAATATAATAGCAAAGGATTATACAGATATATTGATATGTACAATCGGCGGCCTTATCGCTAAAAGCAATTTCTTACAGGCAACCTTTGGATGGACACATATTCAAAAAAAATCCAATAATATACCTAGTGGGTAGTCGTTGGTGTAAGAAATAATAAACAATAAATTAATAATATATAATAAGTAGACCTATATAAAAAAAAAAGGAAAAAAAAAATCATATATATACATTGAACTAAAATTTTAAGAGAATCCAAGGTACAGACAAATAAACATACCTACATCTATCCAATACACACAATATACCACAATAATAGTGCATTAGTAGAATATACATTATAAAATAAACACACAGACCTACACATCAATAAATAAACAAATTCAAACTCATTCAGGAACGAAATATTAACGTTAAATACTGACAGGAAATATTCAGTCAAGACATAAGATAAAATTCTTTGACCATATTCTTAAACACAGGCAGTGATTGCGCACGCCTAATGGACACAGGTAATGCATTCCACAATCTTACAGCTTGTACAGTAAAAGATTTATCATAAAATTTTGTGGAATGCATAGGTATTGCCAACTCCAATGAATCCGACGACCTCAAGGATCTTGTATGTGTGTCATGAAGGAACGTAAAACGTTCTTTTAAATATCTAGGGGTACAGGGATTAAAGAGAATGCCATAGAGAATAGCAAGAATATGAGTATTCCGACGAAGGCGAATTGGGAGCCACCTGAGCATGCTGCGGAATTCTGAAACGTGATCATATTTGCGCAAGCCAAATATAAATCTTATGCAAAAATTTTGGAGGCGCTCAAGTTTATCGAGTTGCTCCTCCGTGACATCAAGATAGCTGACATCGGCATAGTCGAGTAAAGGAAGAAGCAGAGACTGTGCAAGCGCAATTTTAGTGGCGGTTGGTAAAAAATTTCGCAATCTTCGCATGGAACCTGCCGATGCATACAATTTACGACTAACTTCACGTAGTTGTGGTCGCCATGATAATGTGCTATCCATTATTATACCCAAATTCTTTAGCTCAGTGCTCACAGGTAATGGCACTCCATTAAAAATAATACTTGGAAGAAGTGACCAATCAATTCTAGAAGTCATCCAGGAGCTACCCACCACCACAATCTGTGTCTTAGAGGGATTCACTTCTAATCCATGTAGCCTACTCCAGTTTGACAAACGTGTCAAATCACTGTTAATATCTGAGAATGCTTCGGATAGAGCAGACAGTGGCGCTTGCGTATAGATTTGAAGATCATCTGCATAAAGGTGGCAGGATGAAGTTAATAAGTTGGAGATAGAATTAATAAAAATCGCGAAAAGTAAAGGAGAAAGCACGCCGCCCTGCGGAACACCGACAGAAGTATTAGACCACGACGAATAGGTGTCTTCGAGATGAATACGCTGCCGGCGCCCAAACAGGTAACTACGAAACCAATCAATTACTGTCGGAGATATGTTAATAGAGCATAGAATGCTGAGAAGGAGATCGAAATCAACAGTGTTAAAGGCATTGCTAAAATCGAGTAAGCAGAGTACAGTGAGATTTCCATTCTCCATTCCCAGCCTAATATCATCAGTAATCTTGGTCAATGCAGTGACCGTGCTGTGGCCAGGACGAAAGCCTGATTGGTAAGGATTTAGTAGATCATTTCTGGTAAGATATGAGCTTATCTGAGTATGAACAAGCCGTTCTAAGATTTTGGACAAGAAAGGTAATATGGAGATGGGACGATATTCGGACAAGGAATTAGGATTAGATTTTTTAGGCAACGGTATAATATGGGCCTCTTTCCAAATTTTGGGGTACACGCTACAAGAAAGGGAATAATTCAGTAAATGACTAATTATAGGGAGGATTTTGTCCAGAATCGGCAGTATCATGTTTCGACTTATGCTATCACTGCCCACAGCATTTGAGTTTACCGACAATATACATCTCTTAACATCACAATCAGATAATTGATTAAATGAGAACGGTGGATAGTTAGGAGTTGGAAGCGTTGAAAGTGAAAGTAACGCAATATCTTTATTGGTCTGATCAAATTTAGACAAAGATGTGAAATGTTGATTTAGCAACTCAATATCAATTTGCGTATGAAAAGAATCATGTTGTGCCTTTCCAACTCCTAGGGTTTTAAGAAACTTCCATATCTTTGAAGAATCGCCGTTTTCGATTGAATTATAAATATGTTGTCGTTGTGCTTTTCTACACACCTTACTGCAGAGATTTCGTATTGCGATATATTTTTCATGATTACTATTAGTAGGGCGAGTTTTGTATCTACATTTAGCTGCCGCCTTTCTCACCAGTAAAGCCTTAATATCATTTGTGAGCCATGGTTTAGGCAAATGCCTCACTCTCACAGCACGGATAGGTGCATGCCTGTCGAACAGTTGAGTAAGCTTGTTATTGAATGCACTAACCTTGCAGTCAATAGATTCCATGTCAAGAAGCGGGCCCCAATCAATATTATCGGCATCAACACGCAGTTGATCAAGATTCATACCCCTAAAATTGCGTTGCATGAGAATTTTGGATCGTTGTTTAGGAGGACGAAGTTTATAGGATAGAAAGAGTAAGTCATGGTACGAAAATGCATCAGCAGGATACTGCCCATGCTTAGCCACTAGATCGATAGATGAGACAAGTATGAGATCAAGGAGTGATGGAGCACAGTTGGGCACATGATGTGTGGTATTAGAAGGTAAGACAGATAAATTGCAAGATTCTATAGTACTAAGAAAGATAGAAGAGCGAGTATCTTGTTTCACTAGGCATGTATTAAAATCTCCCATTACGATAGTATGGCTATAATTTGGACAAAGACGTTCTAGAAGTTTTTCAAATGACTGGAAAAAGTCAATAGTAAGCGATGGACAGTAGTACACACCAAGCAGTAGCTTCGTGTGCGAAAGTTCTACCTCGAGAAACAAATGCTCACCAGCGTTTGAAGGAGGAGGCTGCGATGACATGTCTATGGTATGAAAAGGAATACTATTGCGTAAATAAATAGCCACGCCACCACATCGTCCATCCACGCGATCATTCCTGATAAGGTTAAACCCAGGAAGAGCATAAGAGGTTGACAAGAGAAAAGGCTTTAGAAATGACTCAGAAATAAGAATAGCATGTATATCTTTGCAATCAAATGTAGTCAACATATCTGGGAAATGACATGGAATACTTTGTGCATTAATATGGACTACATTAAAATTCTTGGGTACGTCGGCGAAGTGCGCTTGAAGAGTTTCCGCCAATGACGGCATACTTGTAAAACTGTCATTTAGACTGCTGATTGACCGAAAACTTTCATCACTGTCACTGTAATTTAACATTTGAATTTAAAAATTTATATAACTGAAAACTATATATATAATTGTAAGTATATATAATAATATAAGTATGTATAACAAATAGAAATGAAGGAACCAATTAGAGTCAACCCTTAATGCAAGTGTAGCTTCTAAAATTAAATATAGTGTCCACCCGCCAGCTGTGTGTTATAATAAGTAAGAATTTCATCTTATTTGATAAGAATTTAAGAAAAACAATAATTTTAATCACAGCCAGGATTATTTTCTAATAAAAAAAAAATAAAGACTAACCTAAAACAAAAAATACACACAGTGTATAAAAATGCACATTAGGCTGTATAAAGTACAATGCAATTTGCAACAATGCTTTTCCTGCCCAACACCAAGAAACAAATAGAAAAAAAAAATACAAATTGTCACTGTCAGTGTCACACTACCAATCACCAACAAACAATGTCAACAAAACGTTCTTTTTAGTTTTATAGGGTAGCTTGGTAACTTATTATAGTTATTGTTTATAGTTTAATGTGTAGAATTAAATAATAAGAAGTATAATAAGAAAAAGTACAAAAGGTATACCTGGCCGTGATGTAACGAAGCAATGTAATTATCTAATCTACTTCTTACTCACTACTCGTCTCGACTTAGATGTAAATTTTGCAGTCGGGACCGTCTTCTGTGCATCCCAATCCAGTTGACTCAACTGGGCATGAGTAGACACACGATGCCGCAATCCATCAGGGTCAAGAACATATACATGACCCTCTCTTGTCCAGCACTTTGAGATGCCGAAACGCTCCCGTGCTAACATGAAGACTTCATGCCTTGTCCGAGTCATAAATTCGGAGAGAGTCATACCGCTGCCTTTAAGTTTTGATTTAGAGAACCACACTTTGTTTCTCACAGTCATATCATTCAGCTTAAACAATATAGGCCTAGGCCGGCCTGCACCTGAGGGTCGGCCCATCCTATGGCAACGCCGAATATCATCTACTGTGAAGTGCTCGAGCTTTAAGTGAACCTTGACAGCACTCACAAGAGCCTGCGAGGTCTCCTCAGCATTCTGTTCTGGAACACCATGAAGCAGTAGAATCTTCTGACGACTACGCTGTTCAAGATTGTCCACCTGATGGGCCAGAAGTGCCATTTGCTGGCGGAATGCAGCTAAGGTACTAACAACAAAACCCTTGAAGGAAGCGAAGTCTGATGACAAAGAAGCAATAGTTGGTGCACTGCCAGGATTTTTTACATTCTTTTGAAGCTCTGCCTCAAATTGCGCCATCCACTCCTCAAGACCAGTCATGATGGAAGTAAACGAGTCCTTCATTGCCTCCATATTGGTGAAGTTAGATGTAGTGAGCAAGTGTGTAGTGCAATAGTTGAAAGTTTCTCACCTTGGATATAAAGAGTGGAAAATAACACCCAGCTGGTAGATAAATTAAATCAGTATGTCATTCATCTAATTCAAACTTATATAAATGTAAGTTTTATATTTTTATTTAAAAAATTAAACAGGAGCAAAAATTTTAAAATGTCACTTGATAACTACCCACCACTTTTTTTTCACGGACGTGATAAAACAGTATTTTATTTTGTTTGTTTAGTCTCTCGTTGATGAAGAAGCGGCGCGCGGGGGCGCCCAAGCCTAGGTCCTCTGTGGTGGCGCCTCGCCGCACGCGCGCGCCGTGCAGCATGTCGTCGCTCAGGCGACGGCGCGCCAGGCGCACCACGAGGCTGCGCGGTCGGCCCGGCTCGCCCCCGCTCTGTCCGCGCTTAGGGCCCACCCTCTCTGCGAACATTATATCTCTCGTGTCCAACTGTACTCCCAATTTCTTAGCTATTAACTCAACGACGTGTGTTGCATTCTTACCATTGACCTCGGGCAGATTGGTGATCTCAAGGTCAGATGCTAGCTGCTCCTGATCACGGTCGTTGATCTCGGCCTTGAGCAGAGATACAGTACTTTTAAGTTCTTCCGTATTCGATGACTGGCTCTTCAGCTCACTGACCCTATTCTGCAAATCTTCAACACCCGCTTCGCAGTCCGCCACACTCCGTCGAAGATCTCCAACCTCACGCCTGAGCTCCCTTAACTCCCGAGTCACATCGTCTCTCATATCACGGAGTTCGGCCCTGAGCAATCTCATCTCCTCCGCTACGCTTAAGCTTGCGGAGGCAGCAACCATGCCCGGCCGCTGCTGAAAATCCTGCAGGAGTGTGTCCATTGTAGTATCGTATCCCCCATTGGACCTATTTAGAACGCTTGGTGATCCGTGGTTACGATCGATCTGTCTACGAGGGCTCTTTTCCTTACCCCGGGATGGTTTCTCTACACAACACCTACAACTGGTTCCAGAAGCGATATCTTTTGCCCCTCTAGCAGACAAAAACTTCCCACAAGTCGAGCACTTAGCCATAATATTGAATATTAAATAGATGATGTTGGTAAGTATACAGAGATGGAGCCAGTTTACAACACCGAAAACTCGACAACAGTCTTGCACTGACCTACACAGATGGCGCTGTTTTTTGAAATTTGGAGGTTGTTGTTTTTAAAAGGTTCCAAACGCCAATCAATGTCACAGAAATCACCAATTATTGAAGATACCCTATACTTTGTATTTAATATTTTTCATTAAAGTTATATTGTGCTCATTATCAACCGAGCGTCTGTCCCAGTTGCGTCTCGCGACGCCCGGGGTCCGCTTTCCTACATTTTCTCCTCCACTTCGCACGGTCTTCGGCATCCCCTGTAGTGAGACCATTGGCACGCATGTCATCCCTTACGACGTCAAGCCAGCACTTCTTGGGTCTTCCCCTCTTACCAGGACCCGGCGGGGCTGACATGGCCAGACATTTATTACCTACGTAGCCCGGCGGTTGCCGCAAGACGTGACCATACCAACGAAGGCGACACTCTTGCAACTTGTCTGCAATGTCACGGACGTGAAGGCTGCCGCGGATGCGAGAGTTTCTCACGCGGTCCATCCGCGTGACCCCACACATCCACCGCAGCATCTTCATTTCCGTGACACGCAGCTCCTGCTTGTGTCGCTCCAATATCGGCCACGTCTCACTGCCATGTAAAAGGACAGGTCTAATAATGGTTTTGTAGACCTGTCCCTTCAACCGGATCGGCATTTTAGGGTCACAAATGACACCGGTCATCTCCCGCCATTTGGCCCACGCGGCAGCAATGCGTGACTTGACATCGAAATCGATGTCACTGGACGTGTGAAGAACAGATCCCAGGTATTTAACCTGGTCCGTGCGCTCGACCAAATCACCGCCTATGCGGACGGATGTGGGATCTGTCGAGTTTAGTGCCAAGTACTCGGTCTTCGCCACATTTAGTTTCAGACCGCCGTTCTCAAGCGTCTCCTTCCACGCCTTTACACGTCGCACCAATCTGCCCCTGTCCGCGTCTGCCAGCGCAATATCGTCAGCATACATGAGCAGCCATGGAGGCTGCTCATGTGGGTTTCTGATGCTGTCCGACAATTCGTCTAATATTACACTGAACAGAAGCGGACTAAGGACCGAACCCTGGTGTACCCCGACGGTGATGGGGAAGGGTTTCGTGTCGCCAACAGCAGTCCGAACCATTGAATTGGAGTCACAGTACATGTCCCGGATAGTGTCAATATAGACCTCTGGAACCCCTTTGGACCGCAGTGCCCACCAGATCATCGCACGAGGAACACAGTCGAAAGCCTTCTGCATGTCTAGAAACAAACAGTGCAGAGGCGTGTTCTTCGACCTGTATTTCTCTGCGACAACCCTCAGGGCAAAAACAGGGTCCGTGGTCCCATAACCAGGGCGAAACCCATATTGACACTCCGAGAGAGTGCACTCCTGCCGGATCCGAGAGTCTATAATCTTCTCGAAGATCTTCATGGTGTGGGACATCACCTTAATACCGCGGTAGCTCCCGCACTCCTGCACTGACCCCTTACCTTTGAAGACTGGAGTAATAATACTCATTCTCCATTGGTTTGGGATCTGCCCGCTGAGGAGTATGCGGTTAAAAAGGTTTACTAAGATGCCCACACCGCGAGGACCCATCGCCTTCCAGGCTTCGATGGGGACTCCATCGGGTCCGACAGCTTTCCGATTCTTCATGCGGCGAAGCGCAGTCAGGACTTCTCCAGGCGTTACCGGTGGCACTAGTCCCTGATTCGGAGGGAGGTCCGGAGGCTGCACCTCTTTGTGCTGTTTATTAAGCAGCTCGTGGAAGTACGAGCGCCATCTCTCCTTTACCGCGAGGTCTTCGCTTAACAGGTTGCCCTCAGGGTCTTTTACACAGCGACACTTGGATATATCCTGTGCCGCTTTGACCCTGGAGCGCGCCAGCTTATAGATGAGCTTCTGCCCCTCAGACGATTCCAGCTTATCATACAGAGGTTATAAGTGGTCACGTCTGGCTCTGGCTACAGCTCTCTTTGTGGCGCGCTTGGCAGCCCTGTACGCGTCGCGGTCTTCAGGAGATCCGGTCGCTTGCCACTTTTTAAAGGGGGCTTTCTTCTCCCTAGTCTCCCTCTGGACTGCGTCGTTCCACCACCAAGTTTCCTTGTCACATTTGCGTCCACCCTTAGACACACCGAGCACCACCTTCGCCGCTCCAAGGATGGCCGCCTGAACTTTGTCCCAGTAATCTTGAACTGGTTCGCCTTCAATGTCGGTGCACTTGTCACCGACAGCTGAGACGAACTCCTGGGACCTAGTTTCATCAAGCAGCCACCATCTGATGCGGCGCTGGCACCGCTCGATGCGTTTGCCTTTGGGCTTCACGCAGAGGTCCATGACAAGGAGACGGTGTTGTGCAGTAAGACTCTCACCGGGTATGACCTTGCAGTTGGCCACCTTGCCGATGCTGTGTCGCCTAGTGAGTAGGCAATCGATCTGAGTTGTACGCCTCCCGCTCTTGTAGGTGATGAGATGTTCGGATTTCTTTTTGAAATACGTGTTCACAATGGCCAGATCGGCAGCCGCACACGTTCTGAGGATAGTTTCTCCTTCAGTGTTGCGGGTGCCGTATCCAAAACCACCATGAACACGCTCAAATTCCTCACACCTCTCACCCACATGACCGTTTAGGTCGCCGCCCAAAACGATTCCCTGTGACAACGGAATGCTCCGAAGCACTCCCTCGAGTTGACCCCAAAACGACATCTTATCGGCGTCGCTACAACCGGCCTGTGGCGCGTAGGCACTTATCAGGTGGGTAATAATCCCATCGATAAGCACCCTCACGATCATAAGCCGGTCGCTACAGCGTTTCACCTCCAAGATGCCACTCTGCAGCCCCTCGGAGAGCACAACGGCCACCCCGTTCTCCCCACCTGCAGGAACGCCACGTCCACCCTCCGCCTGGAGAGTACTTCGGCCAACTCTACCGCACGCCCAGTCAGCGTGCCAATGTTCCAAGATGCGAAGCGGATTCGGGTTGGGGCTAACTTCTTTAGCCGTGCTGGCCCGACACACGGCAGCCCTAGCCCACTTGCCACAGGAGTCGGGCGGGGCTCCTGCGCGCCGTTTTGCGGCGGCGCCCTATCCCTAGCAGCATTCCTTTTCTGACTGTTCATTATTTTTTTTTGTTTCGGCGGGTGGCTTTTATGGGAGCGACGCCCTCAGACCTCCCAACCCCAGAGGGGAAAGCCAGCGCCAGAGCCTCGTCCGTTAGTCAGCAGGTGCACGCACTAGCACGGGAGGTTGACTTGGGCCCCGAAGATCTTGGTGGGGCCCCTTACACCCAAGTTATATTGTGCTATCACTGAATAATTTTATTATTTATCCTTATTAGGGTAGTCGAGTCACAATCAACACCAACTTTATAGAACTCTAGTTTATTAACAATTTACTGGATGATCACACTGTATAACGATATCTATGCACAGTTATATCACAGTCTATAACTTAGTAAGGGTATTCACGTGAAATTCATATGTTTACTATTTTTAAAACGTAAAATTGCACTGAGGTACTCTTGTATGTTCAACGCTAGATGGCGTTCCCCCCAAAATAGAGCTCGTGGGCCTTTAGAAGTCATTCATACTGACATTTGCGGTCCGATCACACCAAATACATGGGATGGACATAATTATTATTAAACATTTATTGATGATCACACACACCTTGAAATCGTTTGTCTGATAAGAAATAAATCTGAAGTTTTAGAAAAATTTAAACATTGTTTCAATTCGGTAACCAATCATTTTAACTTAAATATTAAAATTATAAAGTTAAATAAATAAATAAATATCCATCACGCCTTATCCCCGAAGGGGTGGCAGAGGCATATTATATGCCCACTTTTCACCGTGTGGATTCCTGTCCCACGTAATAGGTGGTCAGCCCATTGCCGTGTTGAAATAGACAGACGCAGGTTGTGGCTACCTGCTGTTGAAATTTTCAAGCCGCCCATAAGGCCTTCAACCAGGCTTAACGACTGCCATTTTACTGGCAACCGGGACCAACGGCTTAACGTGCCTTCCGAAGCACAGAAACGCTCGCAAATGTAAATGCCACAAAGTGGTCACCCATCCGAGGACCAGCCATAGTGAAAGTTGCGTAATTCAGTGATCGTTTACAGAACACAGAGACCGCGAGGCCACGAGCGTTTCGTACAAATAGAAGTCCCGTTTCTGGAAGAGATAAGACACCTAGCGAGATGTGGAAAGAAATAAAACCAGATATTACTAATCTTAAAGTGGTCGGCTGCACAGCATACAATCATAAACCAAAGCAATTAAGAAGAAAATTAGACAACAATGGTAAGAAAATGGTTATGATAGGTTATAATATTGAAGGATATAAATTGTTTGATGAAGAAACATACACAACATGACAGCAAGAAATGTAACTTTCGATGAGACTCCAAAAATAATTTAAAAAGGAGACAACAATTTATATACCAAACAATACAAAAGATAACTTGGAAAGTTATGATTATGAAGAAGATTAACTTAATTGGGGGTAGTTGAAATATTTACGTGAAAAATAAAAAGCTCTGTATAAGATTTTAAATTAAATATACAGTAGTGTAATATACTGATATAATATATGTATAAAATTAATCAATAAGCACATATACCTGCTAGTTTTGTGTTACATCCAATCTCAGTGAAGCAAGGTGCAAACGCTGCTAGCACATCTTTGAAGGGATCCCTCATGAATATCCAGGCTACATTTGAGGAAAGGATGGCCCGCTTTGAAGCTGAACTGAATAAGAATCCTTCTAATGGTTCCGGGTTGACGGATCTTGCAGAAGACTTCGCAGCTTTTAAGACTCTAATCTTGGTGACATTAAAGTCTTTTCAACAAGAACTGGACTTAATCACTACCCAAGTTGATAAAATGGAGTCGCGCAGCCGCCGGAAGATGCTGCTGGTTCACGGTGTAGAAGATAATAAAGGGGAAGACATACTTCAAGTAGTTACTGGGATAATATCCAGTCATCTCCAGCTTGAGACTTTTGCACCAGAGAACGTAACTAGTTGTCAGCGGTTGGAACGGCAGCCGTCTGGGACTAAGCCCAGACCTATTTTGGTCAAGTTCTCAACTGCTGCATTACGAGATAGAGTCTGGACGCTGAAGACAAAATTAAAGGGCACTGGTGTCACAATCACTGAGTTTCTCACACGGCAACGGCACGAGGCTTTCACAGCAGCCAGACAAAGATTCGGAGTCTCCAAATGCTGGACTAGGGACGGTTATATTATGGTCATTGGTTCCGATGGCAAGAGGCACCCCATTACTTCCATAGGCGAATTAGCACGAGTTGAGCCGCCTGAAGTTGAGAAACCAGCTGTGTCCAAGACTGTCTCGGCCCCAAAACAACGCAGAAATATCTCGAAGAAATAATTGTAGTTTATACATTCAGTTAATATTGTACTACGTACTAGAGCAGCCACCGCGTGGCGTTGGTGATAAGTGCACTACGAATAGGTACTTGCGTAAGTATTTGTTTCATCTCACACGAATCTCTTTATTATATACGGATCTAAATTTGCATGAATTTTACATAATGGTTATGGTTCAGATTAAATTGACTCGCGTATGGTATTTACTTTAAAATCACAATGTTTACATTATTTTGTACGTAATTATGGGAACCGGTTTGATTTCACTGGTTTGATTGACGGGATCGTCTCGCCTAATGACATATCTGACGTACATTGGTTTTGACATCTGTGCGTGTCAACAATAGTCTGGAGCACAGGCTTTTGGTTTTTTTCTGCCCATGCAGTGACCTGTGTGAACCTGGCACCCTACTTGCAAAAATCATTTTTTTTTGCGTATTCTTTATAAGGTTGGTATGTAGTTTTATAAAAAATCAATTCTAACGGTTGATTTGTATGAAGAATCGTTAGAAGTTGATTGAAGTGAACGAATTTTCGTTTGTAGTTAATTATTAAAAAAAAAATGTTTTTTTTTTACAATAGTTACTTGTTATTAAACCTTTTACCTGATTTGAGGTTTGTAGTGAAAGAACTTTTAAGTCTGTTAGAAGAGAAATTCATTAGAATCGATGAAGTTGAGTAAAACTCGTTTTCGAGCGATCTTCACTGAATTACTCCGGTTGTGAAGATTGGACGACTACTACAAACGTCAAATATGACTCAAACATGCACGTAGAGGTTTGTAGTGGAGGAATTTTCGATTGTAGTAGGACGAAAATTGATTGAGATCGATCAAGTTGAGTAAAACTCGTTTACTCAGAATCTGGACTGAATTACTCTGGTTGCGAAGATTGGACGCAACTACAAACGTCAAAAATGACTCAAACATGCTCGTAGAGGTTTGTAGTGAAGGAATTTTCGATTGTAATAGGACGAAAATTGATTGAGATCGATCCAGTTGAGTAAAAACCCGTTTTCTCAGAATCTGGACTGCATTACTCCGGTTGCGAAAATTGGACGACTACTACAGACGTCAAAAATGACTCCAACATGCTCGTAGAGGTTTGTAGTGGAGGAATTTTCCATTGTAGTAGAACGAAAATTTATTGAGATCGATCAAGTTGAGTAAAACTCGTTTACTCAGAATCTGGACTGAATTACTCCGGTTGCAAAGATGGGACGACTACTGCAAACGTCAAAAATTACTCTAACAAGCTCGTAGAGGTTTGTAGTGGAGGAATTTTCGATTGTAGTAGAACGAACATTGATTGAGATCGATCAATATATGTAAAACGCGTTTTCGAGCGATCTCGACTGAATTACTCCAGTTGTGAAGATTGGACGAATACTACAAACGTCAAAAATGACTCGAAGATGCTCGTAGAGGTTATTAGTGGAAGAATTTTTTTATTGTAGTAGAACGAAAATTGATTGAGATCGATCAAACTGAGTAAAACTCGTTATCGAGCGATCTCGACTGAATTACTCCTGTTGTAAAGATTGGACGAATACTACAAACGTCAAAAATGACTCAAAGATGCTCGTAGCGATTAGTAGTGGAAGAATTTTCGATTGTAGTAGAACGAAAATTTATTGAGATCGATCAAGTTGAGTAAAACTCGTTTTCGAGCTATCTTGACTGAATTACTCCAGTTGTGAAGATTGGACGACTACTACAAACGTCAAAAATAACTCAAACATGCTAGTAGAGGTTTGTAGTGGAGGAATTTTCGATTGTAGTAGGACGAAAATTGATTGAGATCGATCAAGTTGAGTAAAACTCGTTTTCGAGCGATCTTCACCGAATTACTCCGTTTGTGAAGATTGGACGGCTACTAAAAACGTCAAAAATGACTCAAACATGCTCGTAGAGGTTTGAAGTGGAGGAAATTTCGATTTTAGTAGGACGAAAATTGATTGAGATCGATCAAGTTGAGAAAAACTCGTTTTCCCGGAATCTGGACTAAATTACTCCGGTTGCGAAGATTGGACGACTACTACAAACGTCAAAAATGACTCAATCATGCTAGTAGAGGTTTGTAGTGGAGGAATTTTTGATTGTAGTAGGACGAAAATTGATTGAAATCGATCAAGTTGAGTAAAACTCGTTTTCGAGCGATCTTCACCGAGTTACTCCGGTTGTGAAGATTGGACGACTACTACAAACGTCAAAAATGACTCAAACTTGCTAATAGAGGTTTGTAGTGGAGGAATTTTCGATTGTAGTAGGACGAAAATTGATTGAGATCGATCAAGTTGAGTAAAACTCGTTTTCGAGCGATCTTCACCGAATTACTCCGGTTGTGAAGATTGGACGACTTTTACAAACACCAAAAATGACACAAACATGCTCGTAGAGGTTAGTAGTGGAAGAATTTTTGATTGTAGTAAAACGAAAATTGATTGAGATCGATCAAGATAAGTAAAACTCGTTTTCGAGCGATCTCGACTGAATTACTCCAGTTGTGAAGATTGGACGACTACTACAAAAGTAAAAAATGACTCGAAGATGCTCGTAGAGGTTAGTAGTGGAAGAATTTTAATTGTAGTAGAACGAAAATTGATTGTGATCGATCAAATCGAGTAAAACTCGTTTTCATGCGATCTCGACTGAATTACTCTAGTTGTGAATATTGGACGACTACTACAAACGTCAAAAATGACTCGAAGATTGAGATCGATAAAGTTGAGTAAAACTCGTTTTCGAATGGTCTTCACTGAATTACTCCGGTTGTGAAGATTGGACGACTACTACAAACGTCAAAAATGACTCAAACATGCTCGTAGAGGTTAGTAGTGGAAGAATTTACGATTGTAGTAAAAAAAAATTGATTGAGATCATCAGAAAAAAATAATAAAATGTGATGGTTCTGTATTTCATTTAGAGTAACATCTCGCAAGATTGCGGATATGGGTGGTCGTTGGGTGGTTAGCGCTCCCGACGCTGATTCCAAGGATCCCGGGCTCAGTCCTACTTGGTTTATTCATATTATTTTACTAGCTGACCCGCCCGGCTTCGCCCGTGACATACTTCGAACCCCGTGGCACCCATTTGAAGTGAAAAGTGAAAAATCTTTATTCATGTTTCGTGTCGCGTTTCTAGTTGCCAGTTTTAAAGGTAGCCCACCCTTATGAGGAAGACTCCGGCAAGAAACTAAATGGCTGCTATTTTAAAATGCAGGTATGGCTTACAATATTAAACTTACATTGCTCCTTTGGAGTTACGTGAGAACAGTCGACTAAACTTAATTTGCCTTAAATATAAATAGTTTTATTTGTAATAATTGCTATAAAAGCTATGAGCTGACCAGTCCCAACAGACGGCACCCGTTCGCGGGTATGACGCATATATCAGCCATCGCCCTACTCAACCGTATTATAGGGAATAAGGCGACCCGATACATGCACCACCACTGCCAGGACACTTAGGCGAGCATGACATACTCAAACTGCACAGCAACCATCATGTCAATTTTAAAATTTATAAAAAGCTATGTGGACGGTGCTCACACAATAACAAACTCAAATGACATACTCGTATAATTATATTAGTTAACCTGACGTTTCAGATCACTTATGTTGAACAAATGTACATTATATTTATAATATTTCTTTATTATTATTATTAATTATATTTGTATATTTATGTGTGTTGACTTAGAGCGACTTACTCCCATGCATTTTTGAAGTGAAAACTTCTTTAGCGGCGTTGAGCACTTTTTCTGTAATGGGTATAAAATCTTAAACTCGCGTCAGGACACGTGACCTGATCGAAAAAGCGTAAGATTTATCATCATCATTAACGTCCATCCCGGTAAATTTTTGAAGTGAATATTCTTTTAGCGCGGTACGCATATTTTTAGATGAGATAAAATCTCTGGACTCGCGACCATAATCATCATCATCATCTAACGTTGATTCCGGTCATCTACAGGTCTTATTAAATAATGCTGTGTAATCAATTAGGACTCTTTCAGTGTAGATTTATTTTTCATCATCATCATCTTTACGTCGATCCCGGTCAATTTTCGAAGGAAAAACTTCTTTTGGCGCGGTATGAGATAAAATCTCTGGACTCGCGACCATAATCATCATCATCATCTAACGTTGATTCCGGTCATCTACAGGTCTTATTAAATAATGCTGTGTAATCAATTAGGACTCTTTCAGTGTAGATTTATTTTTCATCATCATCATCTTTACGTCGATCCCGGTCAATTTTTGAAGGAAAAACTTCTTTTAGCGCGGTACGCATTTTTTGAAGTGAAAACTTCTTTAGCGGCGCTGAGCACTTTTTCTGTAATGGATATAAAATCTTAAACTCGCGTCAGGACACGTGACCTGATCGAAAAAGCGTAAGACGGATGGAGTTTTTAAGTGAAAACGCCTCTTAGCGTGGTACACATATTTTTAGAGGAGATAAAATCTCTGGATTTGCGACTATAATCATCATCATCATCTAATGTGGAACCCGGTCATCTACAGGTCTTATTAAATAATATTGTGTAATCAATTAAGACTCTTTCAGAGTAGAATTTTTTTTTCATCATCATCATTAACGTCCATCCCGGTCAATTTTTGAAGTGAATATTCTTTTGGCGCGGTACGCTTATTTTTAGATGAGATAAAATCTCTGGACTCGCGACCATTATCATCATCATCATCTAACGTTGATTCCGGTCATCTACAGGTCTTATTAAATAATGCTGTGTAATCAATTAGGAGTCTTTCAGTGTAGATTTATTTTTCATCATCATCATCATTAACGTCGATCCCGGTCAATTTTTGAAGGAAAAACTTCTTTTAGCGCGGTATGCAATTTTTTAGATGAGATAAATCTCTGGACTCGCTACACCCCGTTACGATACGCAGCTATAGTGTGTGCATATATGCATGTACCAACGCGTCTAGATAAATAAATTATTAATAAATTGAGTTTTCACTTCTGTCGGCACTCCCGGAGTGGTTAGGTTTTATCATTTATATAGTCTGAAATTTTATAATATGCCTTGTTACACAATTTGGCTTTGACTGTTGTCTTAAACATATTTATTGACAATATTCTAATTTCATCAGGAAGTTTGTTATAGAATCGTATACATTGCCCCATAAAAGAATTGCTGATTATTTCGAGACGAGTAGAATGTAATACAAGATTATCTTTATGCCTAGTGTTCTACTTTTAAAACTGATAAATATAATAATCACTATGTTACTTTGATTAAAAAAACGAAATAAATTAAATTTTACGTAAAATTGAGATCAAATACAGTATTTTTTACCTTACAAATCCGTTGTCAAACTACCGGTAATCTTCACACAATTAGTACTGGGTGTACAGTACTAATTGTGTGAAGATTACCGGTAGTTTACCGCACGGCCCGGTCGAATTTTTGTTACACGTAATTAATTTCTTTGCGCATTTTTTTGATATTGCCATATCGCCTAAGATATTCATTTAATCTGCAAAGTGTAAAGGGACAAAATAATCTTCTTAAAATGATGAAACCAACTAACATATTAAAATGATAGGGATTAATAATGTATTTGTGTAAATAGCATTTAAATTACCGCTTTATTATTGCTGTTTTTTTAAAGTATTAAAATGGATATAGTACGGTATACTTAAGAGATAGACATATACCGTCGCGAACTTTTTTGTAGACCTATATTAGATACATAATTCGACAATACAATATTTTGTTATATCTTAAAGGGTTTAGGCAGCGTTTTCGTTAAAAGCTCCCAGACGTCTTATTTTTTTCCGACACCGCCAACATACATCGTTATAATTAAGTTAATGTATACAAAAACTTAATAAAATATACATAAAAACCATCTCTATTAATCACTCTATCTATTAAAAAAAAACTGCATAGACATTCGTAGCGTAGTTTTAAAGATCAAGTATACATAGGGACATACAGCCAAAACCGACATAGTTTCACAAGTACCTACGCCCGCGCACGCACGGACCTGTCGAATTATTGTTACACGAAATTAATTTATATGCGCAATTTTTGATATTGCTATATCGCCGAAGATATTCATTTAGTTTGCAAAGTGTAAAGGGACAAAATAATCTGCATAAAATGCTGAAACCAACTAACATATTAAAAATTATAAGAATTAATAATCTATTTGTGTAAATAGCCTTTAAATAACCGTTTTATTATTGTTTTTTAAGTATTAAAATGGATATAGTACGTTATCCTTAAGAGATAGACAAATAGCGTCGCGGACTTTTTTGTGGACCTATATTAGATACACAATTCCACAATACATAATTTTTTAAACAGCGTTTTCGTTAAAAGCTCCCAGACGGCTCATATTTTCCGACACCGCCTACATATATCGTTATAATTAAGTTAATGTTTACAAAAACTTAACAAAATATACATAAAAACCTTCAATAAGAATCACTCTATCTATTTAAAAAAAATGCATCGAAAAACGTTGCGTATTTTTAAAGATCTAAGCATACATAGGGACAGAGAGCGATAAACGACTGTGTTTTATAATATGTAGTGATAGTGACTGAAATCTCCCCATGAAAAAATATGAACGGAGAAAAATTCTTCCACCACTAACCTCTACAGATCTTCCTCACTCGATTCTGCCCTTTGTAGTAATCGTTTATCTTTTTGAACGAGAACGGCATCTTGTTCATTGAAATGAACAAGATGCCAAAACAAGTTCATCTTTTTTTTACCACCTAGATTTAACTTTTTTTAACAACTATCAAAATTTCTCCCGCTCCTATCGGGATTTTCTCAATTAATTTTACCGAAATTCAAATTGTTTTAGAACTATCGAAAATTATTTAATATTCGGGCATGTTTGAGTCATTTTTGACGTTTGTAGTAGTCGTCTAATCTTCACAACCGGATTAATTCAGTGCAAATCGCTCCAAAATTACTTTTACTCAACTTCATCGATCTCGATCAATTTTCGATCAACTACAATCGAAAATTCTACCACTACTAACCTTTTCGAACATCTTTCAGCTATTTTTGACGTTTATAGTAGTCGTCCAATCTTCACAACTGGAGTAATTCAGTCGAGATCGCTGGAAAACGAGTTTTACTTATCTTTTTTCTCCACTTCAAACCTCTACGAGCATGTTTGAGTCATTTTTGACGTTTGTAGTAGTCGTTCAATCTTCGCAACCGGAGTAATTCAGCCCAGATTCCGGGAAAACGAGTTTTACTCAACTTGATCGATCTCAATCAATTTTCGTCCTACTAAAATCGTAAATTCCTCCACTTCAAACCTCTACGAGCATGTTTGAGTCATTTTTGACGTTTGTAGTAGTCGTACAGTCTTCACAACCGGAGTAATGCAGTCGAGATCGCTTGAAAACAAGTTTTACTTATCTTGATCGATCTCAATCAATTTTCGTTCTACTACAATCGAAAATTCCTCCACTAAAAACCTCTACGAGCATGTTTGAGTCATTTTTGACGTTTGTAGTAGTCGTCCAATCTTCGCAACCGGAGTAATTCAGTCCAGATTCCGGGAAAACGAGTTTCACTCAACTTGATCGATCTCAATAAATTTTCGTTCTACTACAATCGAAAATTCTTCCACTACTAACCTCTACGAGCATCTTCGAGTCATTAAATTTTAGTACATGAAATACTAATTAGTTATTATTATTGCGTAAATTATGCAAGTGAGGCCGAGAAGCCAATAGCAGGAGCATATATTTACGTGTAGGTCTATATTTATAATTAAGGTTATTTTGCTATAGTTTTGATTAATTATAATTAAATTAGAATAATTTGTAAAAGGTAAAAGGTGAAGTAAATTATGCGAAAGAGGCCGAGAAGCCAATAACAGGAGCATTTATTTACTTGTGTACGATATCTGCATACACGGGAGGCCGAGAAGCTATACAACTGGAGTATGTCAGAAATATTGAATATATACATATGTATATAATTGCACACATGAGGCCGAGAAGCCAAGTATTAGTTTGTAAATATATTGAAATTGAAAAGGATTTGTAACTAAATGAAAACGAAAATTGTTGTAGATACTATGATAAACGATATTGTTTAGTTGTGTGATAGATACTGATATTTAGTGTATCATGTTTCGGGTGGGCCCGAAGAGTTCAGAATGGCCGAACTGTTATATTGTATAATTAAAAGGCACTGTATTGACTATCAATTGTCTGTGATTAAACCAGTCCTGTTGAGAGTACGTCATTTGTCTGTCACCTTATAAAGCCGGCCATTTTCGAATTCCAATGCCATTCGTTCCTAAAAATTTGCAGAGTGAAGACTTAACCTAGTACCTACTGATAAGAGTATATAAGAATTAGCTTATTCTGTTTAATTGAGTCGTATAGATGCAAAACAAGCAACATCCATTTTTTTCACTATAGCAACTTTAAATGTATTCCGAAAGCATATTTTTAATTGATATAGGCAAGTTAAACAAACGTAGCAAAAGCATCAATATCCTATACAAAACAGACGTTCAATCGTGAGGTTAGTAGCAAACACAGCAATATCCCAACTGACAGGTACAAAGACATCATTATCCCTTTCGACCAATCAGAGCACAGTATTTCGACGCTATTACAATGGCGACTTTGTTGTTTTTGTGTTAGTGCGTTCGTAATTAATTAGTGATTTAAATAGGAAAATAGTGATAATTTTAAAAAGAAATAGAAACTTCTTCAAGATGGAATGTTTTCCTAGCCCTTGTGATAATAAAAATTCCCGAAAAAGAAAAGTAATGCCCGAAACATGGAAGAGAAACGTGGCTAAAACTAAGCGGTAAGTTAAAGGACGGCTGAACCAAATTGATACTTAACCGTTTTTTCAGATTTTTAACCCCCGGTGCATAAAGAGACATGTGATAAATTTGACGTGTATTTGTGTTTTTCAGTTGCTTCTCAACTAACTTATTAAATGATTTTGATCGTGATACGTTTGAAGCTATTGTTTTCTGTTATAATTATGGTCTCCATAGGTTACAGACAGTTACGATAGATTGTTAACATATGCAGTGTAGGCTGGCTGGAGTGGGCTGAATTAGAGTGGCCGAAAATCGGGAGCAGTGGCGTGCATTAGGGGAGACCAGTAGTGGACGAACATATGTTGATGATGATGATATGCAATGAATTTGTCGGGGATTGATTTAATTTTTAATTATACAACAATAATTCAGCCGTTATCATCCCATCCTAAAAGTGAAAAAGTGTTACTTCCGGCATATTATTAACACTAGATATAATCTTGGTTTTGGTACACCAAGGACGGATGTTTGTGCTACGTGTCTTAGATTTTCTTCAGAATTGAAACGTGTTAAAAATGATGAAGCCAAGAACAATTTATTTACAAAGCAAAGACTGCATAAGTTGAGAGCTAAAGCATTTTTTTAAAAATTAAAGAAGAAAATTCAGCTCATAAAATATTTTCTTTTGATTGTGAAAAAAATTTAAATTTACTTAAAGTCCCAGACCAGGTGGCATACTATCTGAGAAACATTTACTTGTATAACTTTACAATAGTTGAGGGGTCTTCGAACAGCAAACTTCTTCCAGAAAATGTATTTACCTATTGCTGGACGGAAAATATTTTTCCCAAAGCTGCCAAAGAATATAGTGACTTATCATCATGCCAAACTCTAAGGCTTATAGCAGACGGCTGTGCAGGGCAGAACAAAAATACTATTATGCTTGGAATTCTATGTAAATGGATGACTGAAGCTCCACAGAATATTAAAACAATAGAGTTAGTCTTCCCAGTAGTTGGACATTCTTACATACCCCCTGACAGGGTCTTTGCTAAGATAGAAAAGGAAGTACGCCTGCAAGAAGTAATAAACAGCCCCAAAAAATACTTAGATATTATTTCTAAATTTAGCACAGTTAACAATCTTGGAGGTAATGACTGTAAAGTCTATGATTGGAAAACTGCGGCACAGCAGGTTTTTAAACCTGTTGGCAATTAGCATTTCCAATTTAAAAAATGCAAGCGTTACATTTTGAAACGCTCTAAAAAACAGGGAAATGTTTTAATTCAAGGTCACCTTCATTACCAGATGGATGATGGTGTTTCTAAAAACGTTAATAAAAAAGGGAAAATAAGTGATATGATACAACCCAATGAAATAAACCCCACAAACATAGTGTCAGCTAAAAAAAAGAAAGATATTTTGAATTTATTAAAAAGTCATTGGGGTGATGAATGGGAGAAAAATGATGAATTTAAGTTCTTCATTACTTTATCACTTAATTGTCTGGACGAAGTTGATCATGAATATGAGGAAAATACCCATGATGAAGAACTTTGTGAGATGCAAGAAGAAGTGGATGATATGCATGTGTGATTGATCTTTAATTTGATATTTTGTTTGACATTTTTCATTAAAGTTTATTTTCATATTAAAACGGATTTTATTTCATTCCTTAATATTACATTTCTTTTTAAAAAAAGTTACATATTTACATAAATAATAAAATATTAATTGAGATTTCAATAATAAGAACTTATCAACAATATTAATCCGCGTATACACTAAAGATTACAGATGCAGATATAGCAATATCCAGATTAATAAGAAGCAAAAGGCAATATCCATCTTTAAGATGCAAAAACAGCAATATGCTAATATAACTTTTATCTATTTTGCAGATTATAAAATTTATTTTGATAGTTTCGTACAGTTAATACCATAAATATGTTTTTCAACAATTTAATGTAATTTTTATTGATTAGACACTATTGTATCAGATAATAATGAAAAAAATCTACTGCACTATTTATTGTTAAAGTGTATGTTGCTGGTTTTGCATCTATATGACTCAATTGAGTTATATCTGTGTAGAATAAGCCGAGCGTGTTATATCTGTAAAAAGGAGAAATTATATCTATTGAAAGTATATGGTGGTTTTAAGTTGGCTCTAATTATCATCATCCCTATCACCTATATAATAAAATTCCTTTAAACATTATGAACCTGCCGTTACATAAATTTAAGGCGGAAATTAAAAACGCACCTCTTGAAAAGGGCCTATTACACAATTAATGATTATTTGAATAGTAAAAATAAATGGAAATGAGTTGCTTGCTCTTCGTTTGAGCCATTTAGGATCCGAATGAATCTTGTGTTATATTCTAAATTCTAAATAATATTTTGAAATTGACATGATAGTTGCTGTGCAGTTTTTGAGTATGTCATGCTCGTCTAAGTGTCCTAGCAGTGGTGGCGTATGTATCGGGTCGCCTTATTCCCTATAATACGGTTGAGTAGGGCGATGGCTGATATAATGCGTCATACCCGTGAACGGGTGCCGTCTGTTGGGACTGGTCAGCTTATAGCTGTTATAGCAATTATTACAAATAACCTTATTTATATTTAAGGTAAACTTAAGTTTAGTCGACTGTTCTCACATAAATCCAAAGGAACAATGTAAGTGTAATTTTAATGTTGTAAGCCATTCCTACATTTTAAAATGGCATCCATTGACATTCTTGCCAGATTCTTCTTCTTCAAGGGTCGGCCCCCCTTAGAACCGGCAACTATAATCGCTCTAATTTTGATATGATTTTAAACACAACATTACTTTTGTTTTTTTATGTTTGTATATATTCATTACTATATAATTGGTCAAATATTATGTTAATCAAACTAATGTAATTACTGGCGTTTAGAAAAGAGTGGCCATGAGTTTTATTGCCAGGTTCTTCCTCAGGCTCTACCTATTGCTTTGCGAATCTGGCAGTAAATGTAAATGTAGAAGCAATATTCTTGACGTTTTGACGTTCATAAGTGTTACTTTGTGATCTAAATGAATAAAGATTTATTATTTTTAGTGGTATTAAAAAAAATTGCCTGTAGAAAAGTCGGGCCGGGCCAGTATTGTGCAGTCATTTCAGCAGCGGATTACAAATCCACTACTAGATTTGGGGTCTTAGACAGTCCTCCACATTCCAAATCAAAATCCACACTGTGACATTTTAGAAGTCGCGTCATTGACATCGATGGATGAGGATGATAATATTATGCTATTATATATATGCTATTATTTATATACTACTAGCTGTCCCGCCAGGCTTCACCTGTGACATACTTTGAACCCCGTGGCACCCATTTAATCTCGATGTTTATTAATTTCACATTCACAATAATGTATGAACATTTTCCAAATTCATTGATTACTTCACCGCTCTCCATGCAGTACCTATACCTACCTACGTCCGCACGGGCCGGTCGAATTACGAGTATGGTTACATTAAATTAATTTCTTTGCGCTTTATTTTGAATCTGCGATAACTCGTAAGATATTCATTTAATTTGCAAGGTGTAAAGGGACAAAATAATCTTCATGAAATGCTGAAGCCAACTAACGTAGTAAAAATGATAAGGATTAATTGCATATTTGTGTAAATATCCTTCAAAAAACCGCTTTATAATTGATGATTTTTTAAAGTATTATAATGGATATAGTATGTTATTCTTATGATTATTAGATATTATGATATATTATTAGTCATATATCGTCGCGGACTTTTTTGTAGACCTACATTAGATACACAATTGTACCATACATTATTTTGTTATATCTCAAAGGGTTTAGGCAGCGTTTTTGTCGAAAGCTCCCAGACGGCTTATTTTTTCCGACATCCCGAACAAATATCGTTATAGTTTGGTCAATGTATACAAAAACTTAACAAATTATACATAAAAGCCGTCTATAAGAATTACAATAACAATTAAAAAAAACCGCATCGTAATTCGTTTCGTAGTTTTAAAGATCTAAGCATACATAGGGACAGACAGCGAAAAGCGACTTTGTTTTATAATATGTAGTGATAATATTATCTATACATATAATAAAATCGTAACTAAGTAAAATGTACATTTAATATTTTTACAAAAAAACACTTACTGTGTGTTCACCGAAGGATACCAAAGCCAAAAATGTAATTTTTTAAATTTTTGTCTGTCTGTTTGTCCGCAGTACCTTTGTCCGAGATAAACTCAGAAACGACTCATTGGATTTAATTTAAATTTTGCTCGAACATTAACAGTACGTCGGGTGCCCTTTCGATCGCATAATTTTTTTCAGCATAATGTAGTTTGGCATAACAGTTTCACCTATAAATTATGATAAGCAGAGTGTTATAAACGCATTATGGTTTTATTGGCATAACATTAACTTACTCTAATTTTTTTATCATAATTTTAATCAGCATAAATGTAAAGGGTATAATTGTTATACGCCTAAAGATAATTTATCATAAAATACAAAACGCATAATGGAGGTATGGATATCCGTTTAAACCATAAATGAATAATAATTTGACTAAGAATATTTAAGAAATGATAAGACACCATTGTAAATAATCATCTCACTCATTGCCAAGTTTTTAAGCTGTAAAATACAAAACGATATTTTAAGTGTTATTTTATTTTTTTTAGACTAGTCTTGAGCAATGTCGTAAATAGGTACGACGACGAGCAAAGCGAGGAGGAGTGTTAGGTCACTTGTGACCACAACGCGCGAGCCGAGCGAGCGAAGCGAGCGGGCCACGGCAGCGGCCGGCGATGCGCCAGAATAGAATCGCTCGTTTTAATCTACCTACTTTCTTTTTGTATTTTATTTATATAATCTATATATGTGTTGAAATTTTCATTTTTCAAATCAGTGGGCATTTCAATCTTAGACAGTTTAAGCTTAGATATAAAAATAAAAATATGTACTCGTTGACATTATGGTATTTATTTATTTATTTTATTTATTGATTTTCGTACACACAAATGATAACTAAAGAAAACAAAAAGAAGATAACAAAGTATACAAAGGTATTCTATATGTATGGCTTGTAATATATATGTGAGAGTGAGTGAGATGCCAATAAATGTTATGATTAGTATTAGTTATAGTAAAAAAAATTATGAGTAAACATTTTATGCGGGTATATCATTATTATAAAAAAGTTATGGGAAAATAAAGTATGCCTAATGATTTATTATGTTTGAACGTTATGCGAAACGAAGAGTATGCCAAAAAACGTTATGCAGTTTTAAGTTATGCCTCTAAAATTTATGCAACTCAATACGGAACCCACATAGGCTATATATTATTTCGCTACATAACCTAGGAGCTAGGCAGAGAACAATTTACTAAAAATGCATGTCCGGGATAAACTCAGAAAGTACTGATTGGATTTAATCAAAATTTTGCATGAACATTAACTATATATTGGGGCTACACATAGGGTATATGTTATCACGCTACATAACCTAGGAGCTTGGCAGAGAACAATTAGCTATAAACGCATGTCCGAGATAAAGTCAGAAACTAATGATTGGATTTAATTCAAATTTTGCACGAATATTAACAGTAGGCCGGGTCTACACATAGGCTATATATTATCTAGCTACATAACCTAGGAGCTAGGCAGAGAACAATTTACTAATAATGCATGTCCAGGATAGACTCAGAAACTACTGATTGGATTTCATAAAATTTTTGCATGAACATTAACAATATATTGGGGTTACACATAGGCTATATGTTATCACGCTACATAACCTAGGAGCTCGGCAGAGAACAATTAGGTAAAAACTCAGTAACAATGAAATGCATTTAATTAAAATATTGTTTGAGTATTAACAATAGGTCTTAACTTAAATCTTATCCCTGACGGGGTAGTCAGAGAGGACAGATCGCCAGGCTTCGCGATCCATGCGTACTTCTTTCGCTTCTTCGAGATTCATCAATCGCTTCATACACGCACGTCTGGGTATCCGAGTACTTTTGACCTTTCCGTTTTTGAGCAATCTGCTCACGTGGTCTTCATATGTAAGTCTCGGCCTACCCTGACCTTTTCTACCTTCTGCTTTCGCACAATATATATTCTTCGTCAATCGTTCCTCACTCATTCGTTGGACGTGTCCAAACCAACGGAGCACGCCATTTTCCAGCTTAACGCTGACACTTTCATTCATACCTGCCATATTGCGTATCACTTCGTTACGTATTCGGTCGGCCAAGGTAACGCCGCACAATTTTCGAAGTGATCGCATCTCCACTGCATTCAATTTACTTTCATGCATTTGCTGACATACCCAGGTTTCGCTACCGTAAAGCAAAGTTGGCACTAGCACTGCGTTATGAATCGCCAGTCGTGCTTCTTTTACGATGCTTTGTCTTTACTAATTGGCACAAAGCACCGTTAACTCTGTTTCCGGCAGCTACTCGCCGTTCTACATCCGAATCACATCTTCCATCCGCGCTAAACATACTCCCTAAATACACAATTTCATTCACTTGCTCTAGACGTTCCTGGTTTACCCTAATCTCGCATTTAGTTCTTACGTCATCTCTTTCAAATACTAGAACCTTAGTCTTACTTGCATTCAAGCGAAGACCCTTACTTTCACACTCCTCTTTCATATTAGTGACTAATGCCTGAAGGTCGGTTTCTGATGAGGCCATGAGCACCGCATCATCAGCGTACAGCAGACAGTTTACTGAAAAGTCACCCAAATTCACACCCATATCACAATCTTTCAACTTCTGCCACCAACTGTCCAGATACACTATGAACAGCCAGGCGGACATGACACAACCCTGTTTGACGCCTGTACAGACATCAAAAAGATGTGACACATCCCCCCCTACTCGCACGCAAGCCTTACAGTCCTTATAAAGCGACTGTATTGCCCGCAGCAGTGAGCCGTCCACACTATATCCGGGCAGCAAATCCAACAGAGTTTCCCTCACAACGTTATCAAATGCTTCCTCCAGATCCACAAAAGCGCAGAAAACCCTCTGGCTAATAGCCAGAAACTTCTCCGCGATCATGCGGAGAGAAAACACTTGATCCATGCAACCTCTTCCACGTCGGAATCCGCATTGAGCCTCCCATAAATACCTTTCAGACTTTTCTTGCATTCTTGCCGTTATAATCTTTGCATACACCTTACTAGCTAAGCTGACCAAGCTGATCGCCCTGTAGCTGGAGCAGTTTAGGCGTGAGCCTTTCCCTTTGTAAATAGGTACTACAACTGCTATTCGCCAGTCATCTGAGACCTCACCCGTCCGCCAGCACAAGTTGCATAACAGACATAGAGTGTCCCAGACGCGCGACCTACCGTACTTGATCATCTCAGCAGTAACTCTGTCTTTTCCCTCAGCATTTCATACTTCTTATCGCTTGTTCAATTTCTTTCATACTAATGACTTCAATGACATCGGGCTCCGGAGCATCGAAGTGAGCTCCACTTCCCGACGTGGCATCTCTGTCTTTTCTTGCATACATCTTTCCATAATATTCACTCCATCTCTGCAGGACGTCAGTTTAGTCTGTTAGGACGTCATTGTTAACACTAAGCACTTTTTTCATTCTGCAGATTGCCGAACAACTCCGGGTCTTGCCTACCTCTTTCCAGAAGAGCCTGGCATTATCCCGGAAATTGGACGACAACTTTTCATCCGCTTTCATTCTGCACCTTTCACGAGCTTCTTCTATCAGTGCCTTCGTATTAACTTTTTGTAGCTTGTATCTCTCTTTCATATTAAAATCATTCCGCGAGGCTAAGTAGTCTAACCATGCTTTCTTCTTCATTCGAACTGCTTTTTTCCCTTCCTCATTCCACCATGCGTCACGCTTATTACTACTGCCTCTTCTCGTTTCTCCACACACCTCCACAGCGGCATTTACCATACTATCCTTAATGTTCTGCCATACACTTTCCACATTCTCACTAATAACATTGACGTCGTCAAGCTTTTCGGCTACCCTTTCTTTATATTTATCTCTAATGGATGCATCCTGCAGCTTCCAGCTTTTGATGCTATGAGTCGGCTCAGGTTCAGGACACTCGGTTCGATGACGCCAACCCGCGAACAGACCCCTTATTCTAGTTATTACTAGGTAGTGGTCTGATCCTAGTTCAGCGCCTCGATAAACCCTTGTGTCCATCACCTGTTTACGGAGCCGAGCCATTAGGAATAGATCTATCATGCTTCTCTTTGACTTACATCTCCTCGTATACATATGAATTTGTTTGTGGTTGAACATTGTGTTCGCCACAAACAAATCCTTCTCCTTACAAAATGCCAGTATAAGCTTGCCAGCGTCATTCACCCTTTTATCCCCATACTTCCCGAGTACCGACTCAAAACCATCGCGAGCGGTACCCACCCATCCATTCAAGTCTCCACATACTATAAGTTTTTCATTTCCTTCTATCACATTTAGAGCTTCTCTTATACTCTCCCAGAAGTCCTCTAGCTCACTCGCGTTCGACGAAGATACTGGCGCGTAAGCAGCTACCAGGAAAATCTTCGTCAAACCAAGTTTTAGACGGATCCAGAGGATTCTAGGACCTACCAGTTTGTACTCGTACATACCGGAGGCCAATCGCGAGGACAACAAAATTTCAACCCCCCTGACTGCCATGCTCGCTCTCTGGTACTCCAGACCATAGCGCGAGCACCCCACCCGGGAGCTTCACGACTTCGCTGCCCTTGCGCTTGGTCTCTGTCAAGCACACTACATCTAACTTTCTCTCATTCATGACATCCATCAACTCATTCATCTTATCTGCCATTCCTCCCCTAACATTCCACGCAGCTACCCTGCACTCCATCCTCCACTTCCCGCCGTGTCGGGCCGCGCGTGTAGGGTGGCGGTCCCCTACGCCGCTCTGGCACACACTTTTCGCACCAGCGGGGACGAACTGGTGCGCGTCGCCTCGGGGGCACGCCCTAGCATCATTCGCCTTGGTGGCACTCGTGTTGGAGTAGAATTGCAGCCGTAGCTGGCAGGGATGGCGACGTGCACGCTTCTACTCTTCATCCCCAAAACAATAGGTTGGGTCTACATATAGGCTATATATAATTACGCTATATAGGTAACCAAAGAGCTCGGCAGAAAACGATTAAATTCCGAATATTAACCGGGCAAAAACTACTGCATATATTTAATTTAAATCTTTCCCGAAGAATAACAAGACGTTTGGTCTACATATAGGCTACATATTATCACGCTACATATCCTAGGGGCTCGGTTGAGAACTATTAGGTACATATATATCTGAGCGATAATCGCGAAAACTACCTAATGAATTATGTTTAAATCTTACATGAATGACAACAAGACATTGGATCTACGTGGGGCTACATATTATCACGCGATAACAACTAGGCTATACCGACCCGTAGCCTATGTGTAACAGCATGTATAGCCTTAATTAGCGATAATTATGTTATTTATTGAATCTCTTAAAGGTTAATCGTGGTAACACCTCAGATCAAAGACAATTTTTTAAATAGTCCAGGGAAGGTTGATGTGGGCTATCCTCAGGGAAGCTATGAATCCTGAGGAGATTCGTCACGCAGCACTAGAAGTGTTCTCCAAGTTTAGACCCTGCTTCGAATACGTCTTTGCTCCGCAAAAATCTTAGTACACTTGCTCCGCTATCCATGACGAGGTATTTGCATTATGATTGCTCTGGGGTAAGGAGCAGCCTGGAGCCACTGGCGTAGAACAATAACTTTTTTGGCTGCATTTTACAAAATCTACCATAGTAATGTAACGCCCCCCCAAAGTTAGCCCGCACTTAATATGCGCGTGATTGCAAAAGTGTGAAGAGAAGATGAAGAGAGATTCTAATATTTCTCGTTAACCGCTGAGTTATAATTCTAGCTAAAGAAAGGAGTACCTAAGTGATGTCATGAACATGATACGTAATATATGGCCTTGTGATCCGTAATCGTCTAGTGGTTAAATTAAAAAAAATTTTTTTTTTTGATAACACTTTATAAAATCTCTGAAAAATACAATGAACGAACATACAAAAGATGAATGGTGAATTGTTATCTTAAAGTAAAGAATAGTTTGGATACTGCAAATAAAGTCGCATGCATTCTGACCTGGTATAACTGGCTCGAACTAATTTCTAGTTGTAGGCGATTCAGGTTCGATTCTGGGTCCTGTAAATTTTAATTGACCTATGAGACTAGCCTTTGTCCATACTAAAATTACCCAAATGTGCGTCCCGTAAAGTATAACACAAAATAAGTTTATTCCGATAGATTTTGGTCTAAAAGAATATTTCAAGTAGAAGTCGTAGAATGGGTGAGTTGTTTGATGTGAAAATTTGTAGTTCTCCTGATAGTAGGACGAAGAACTCAGAATAAAGTACTCAACATTAAATACTGGTTTCGAAGCATAGCACTTAACGTGCTGACGTGGAGCCTATGGTATCATACTCCGTATAGGAGTCTTGTAGTTTGATATGGAATAATAGGTCATATTTAAGACTGAGCGTATTAAAATAGCTTAATAAGTTAAGCTTTCAAAGTGTTACATTTGAATTCGAGGCGTGTGTGTAATTAGAGCTCATGATAATTTTAATTAAGTTAATCATGACTAAGCCAGTTACATCACAACTAAGGAACTCCCCTCGGCGCGAGGATTTTCGTCATCACTACAGTGGCCAAACTGTGTTAGACTTTCCCCGGAGGTGTTTTAACCTCATAAATCGTCCTGTGCAGAATAAACATTTAGCCTCAAACATCATGGCAACAGAAAAATTATATTAACTCGCATTACTTCACAGCCAGTGAGATAATTTAGAATAAAGTTGTATGTACGCTCAGTCTTCCATATCGCCTCGAAGTGTGGCTAATAACTAGTAGAAATTGACACTGATTAAATACATTCAGCATTTAATTCAGTCTTTATCTGAAGTCTAGCACTTACACGTACTAGCATGAAACTTAGAACCTCATATTAATTATGAAAGGTCATAGTTGGATAGTTTGATGTATGAAAGGTCATATAGAAGACTAGCGCATTATAGCAGCTTATATAAATTAAGCTTACTAAATAATACATTTGAAGTCTAGGCACATGTGTAAGCTGGAACTCTGGATCATTTTCATCAAGTTAGTCATGACTAAGCCAGATAACATCACAACTAGGAACTTCCCACGTTGCAGGTTCAATTTTTATTTATTTGTTCATGTACACACTAATAATAAAGAAAATAACAGTATGAGGAGACATAAGTACAATGGTACTGCTTATTTCTAAAAGAAATATCTCCCAGCAGACCGGCGAGAGGAGAACGTGAATATATAAAAAAAAAGTCAAGTAAAAGTGTGTAAATAGAAGAGTAGGATAGGATTTAATTAACACACATACCTAAAAGCGTAGTATAAAAAAATAATTTATCAATAAACTTACATACTTACAAAATATAAAATATCAATAAAATTACATACTTACAAATATATAAAACATCAATAAACTTACATATATAAATAATTAGGTTTACAGTGAAGAGATATAGTGTTCACGGACTTTCCTTTTAAACGTAGTAATAGTTTTACTGTCTCTGATAGCAGGCGGAAGAGAGTTCCACAATCTGACCGCATGTACTGTGAAGGAGTAGGAGTAGAAATCGGTTTTGTGTTTAGGAAATTTGAGATTCGTGCGTAGGTTTGATCTGCAGGGAGCGTCAGGAGAACGAACAATCGAGAACCGCTCCCTCAGATACGAAGGTGAAGATGGATTGTAAAGTATATTAAAAAGGAGGATGAAAATTCGAGTGTTCCGGTGAAGACGGATCGGGAGCCACTTGAGTTCTTTGCGAAGATGAGAAACGTGATCATACTTTCTAAGATTGAAAATAAAGCGTATACATAAATTTTGCAACCTCTCAAGTTTATCTAGAAGCTCCTCAGTGGCGTCCAAATAGCAAGCATCAGCGTAGTCAATAATGGGTTGAATAATGGCTTGAGCAAGATTGATTTTTGTCCGTAAAGGCAAGAAGCCCTGGAGGCATCTCAAAGAATGAAAGGAAAAATGCACCTTCTTGCTGACATTGTTGATATGGGCGCTCCAAGATAGCGTGGTGTCCATAATCACCCCTAAATTCCTCACGGTGTCTGAGTATGGTATCTGAGTACCAGCCAAAAGTACAGGATTCAGTCCAGACACCGGAAGATTACTACATTGGTATTTACTTCCAATAACTATAGCTTGTGACTTCGTCGGGTTAATGCGCAATCCAACCGAATTGGCCCAGTCGCTAAGTCTATCCAAATCCCTGTTTAGATGATATCCCAGAGAGGGCGTCTGTAGCCGAAAAATGTCGGTATAGCTGCAGATCATCAGCATAGAGATGGAAATTGTTGGAGATAAGACTCGTTGCAGAGTTTATAAAGATGGAAAATAAAAGAGGAGATAGAACACCGCCCTGAGGAACGCCCGCAGATAGCCCACACCAGTCCGAGGATGTCTGACCGATACGAACGCACTGGGAGCGCCCCCGAATGTAAGAGTCAAACCAGGATAAAGCAGAAGGGGAAATATTGATAGATCTAAATGTACCAAGAAGTATATCAGAATCGACGGAATTGAAAGCACTACTAAAGTCGAGAAGAATTAAGAGGGTTAACTCTTTGTTGATGTCATCTGTTACTTTGATGAGCGTAGTGACAGTACTATGCCCAGTACGAAATCCAGACTGAAATGGGCTAAGGAAGTTTGAAGATAACAAAAAGACGGATAGCTGACGATGAACAATATGCTCAAGGACTTTAGAAAGAAAAGGAAGAATCGAGATTGGTCGATAATCAGTCAACAAGAAGGGATTGGTTGTTTTGGGTAAAGGTATGACATACACTGACTTCCAAACCGCAGGGAAGGAGCCAGACAATATTGAGAAATTGTATATGTGAGTGATGACGGGAAGTACTATAGGGAGAATAGGGAGAATCATCCTTGAGCAAATGTCATCGATTCCCGAAGCAGATGATGAAATAGAAAGAAGAGATCTCTTAACGTCGGCCTCAGACACCGAGTGTAACTCAAAAGAAGTAGTCCGTGGCACAGGCACACCCGAAAGTTTAAGCAATGTATCGCTTTTCACATCGGCATCCAGTGAGACAGGTGGCCGTGAAAAGTGATTGTTTAGGGCATTGATGTCGATATCCTTGTTTTCCGAAACTGGAGATTTGCCTATACCAACGGATCTAAGGAACCTCCAGGTGTCTGCAGAATTTCGACCATTAAGAGAATCATAGAAATGGCGTCTCCTTGCATCTCTACACATCCGACTGCAGCGATTCCGCAATAACTTAAAAGCTACAAAATTTTGTTCCGAGGGGTTTTTCCTAAATCGCCTCTTTGCCTTGTCTCTGCGTCCCATTAGATTTTTTATGGTAGCGTTCAACCAGGGAGCAGGGTAATGTTTGATTCGGATTTGTTTGACAGGGGCATGTCGGTCGAACAACGCACTAACAGTAGAATTAAAGATGTTAACCATATTATTAATATCAGTGGAGTTGAGAACCAACGACCAGTCAGCTGATCCAGCGTCACTTTGTAATGCCTCCAGGTCCATACCTCTGAAATTGCGAAGGAAACAGATTTGCGGCTTGGTCTTAGTAGGACGAACATGGTAAGAAAGATAAAGCAAGTCATGAAAAGAGAAAGGAGCAGGCATCTGACCATGGGTACATACATCGGTTTGAGAGGATACTAAGATAAGGTCAAGTAATGATGGTTAAATTTTAAAGCAATTATTTTGCTAAATTTTTTTCATAAATTTTTATTAAAGTGGAAAAAGACAATTAGATTCGAGACAGGGATTGAACCTGTGACCTTTGCCTCACCAGGGCAATGTTCTAGCCACCTGAACTACCCGAACCGTATCGAATCAAGTTGAAATTCTCCACCATATTTTAACCGCCATTTAAAGAGTATGACCAGAGCCATCTATCGAGCTAATGAACAACTCGATACCAATGAACAGTGTTACAAACATTTTTAAACATTGATGCAATGGACTCCACTCAGTTTATAGATAAATTTTAAAGCAATTATTTTGCTAAATTTTTCATAAATTTTTATTAAAGTGGAAAAAGACAATTAGATTCGAGACAGGGATTGAACCTGTGTAACACTGTTCATTGGTATCGAGTTGTTCATTAGCTCGATAGATGGCTCTGGTCATACTCTTTAAATGGCGGTTAAAATATGGTGGAGAATTTCAACTTGATTCGATACGGTTCGGGTAGTTCAGGTGGCTAGAACATTGCCCTGGTTAGGCAAAGGTCACAGGTTCAATCCCTGTCTCGAATCTAATTGTCTTTTTCCACTTTAATAAAAATTTATGAAAAATTTAGCAAAATAATTGCTTTAAAATTTATCTATAAACTGAGTGGAGTCCATTGCATCAATGTTTAAAAATGGTTGTAACACTGTTCATTGGTATCGAGTTGTTCATTAGCTCGATAGATGGCTCTGGTCATACTCTTTAAATGGCGGTTAAAATATGGTGGAGAATTTCAACTTGATTCGATACGGTTCGGGTAGTTCAGGTGGCTAGAACATTGCCCTGGTTAGGCAAAGGTCACAGGTTCAATCCCTGTCTCGAATCTAATTGTCTTTTTCCACTTTAATAAAAATTTATGAAGTAATGATGGGTTGCAGTTTGGGACATGATGAGTAGAAGAGAGTGGAAGGACATGTAGGTTATAGGCAGACAACAAAGATAACAGTTTGCAAGAGCGGGAATCATCTTTTAACAAACACGTGTTGAAGTCACCCATTATGACTACGTGACTGTAGGACGGAGTTAGACTGTGAAGAAGGTTATCAAAAGAGTTAAAATAGTCAATGTGCAAATTAGGGCTATAGAAGACGCCAAGTAGAACTTTAGTGTGGTGTAGAGTCAATTCAAGGAAAAGGTGTTCTGCTGACTCAGTGTAGGCAGAAGGAGATGCACTAACAACCTTATGAGGTATGCTAGCACGCAGGTAGATTCCTACACCGCCACAACGTATTCCCGTTCTATCGTTACGTATAAGTACGTATCCTGGAAGTGAGCAAAGTGTAGAAGGTATAGAAGGCTTTAAGAACGTTTCAGAAATTAAGATAGCGCCGAGAGAGGAGTAACTAAAGGACGCCAGAAGATCAGAGTAGTGGCCGGTAACACTCTGAGCATTAATATGTGCTAAATTGAGATTTTTAGGATAGTTTAAGCAGAAAGAGGAGAGACTATCGTGCAGGGTTAGAGAAGAAATAGAATCATCGTCCACACTGTGGAAACTATCAGAGACAGAAGAACACGAGTAAAAGCTGCTATTTAAGTTGCAGATGTCATCCGTATTATGCATGATCAAGAGGAAATATAAATATAATATGATTTATTTATAAATATATCAATATGAAAAAACTAGAAAGAAAAAATAATAATTTTGTATCTCACTAACTCGCTGATGTAGTGGCAGAGATTTGAACATGACATCGTCACTAATATTATTGATAGAGTAGCTTACAAAAAAAAAAAAACAAGAATTCGGCATAAAATCTCAATAAAAGGAGTAAATTAGAAAAAAAAAAAACTTTTAACTTGTCTTAGCCGTAATCACGCAAATTGTTACAAAAAAAATCTTTATACCACTGACACTCGTCTATGCAATTAATAAAACTGTGACATGCATTAAAAGCTAAAACAAAAGTAAACCTAATACAAATCGGTCGAACGTGTGTGGTCAGCATTAGCTACATCAAACTTCATCAAAAATAAAATTTCTAATTCTGTAAATAAAATAAAAATGACTTGGAACATCATTAACTCTGAATGCGGTAGATCTTTAGTGACTGAAAGGGATTTCCACTTAAAAGTAAATGGTTGCCATGTTACAGGGGACCTGGAAGTGGCTACGGAGTTTGAACACTTTTTCAAAAATATACCTATTTTGACAACAAAATCTCTCCAAGCATCTTCCAGTTCCGCTGAACTTTTATTAGAAGAATCTGTTCTTTGTTGCAGGGATGCATTTGTATTCACAGATATTTGTGCTCAGGACATTGTAAAAACATTTAAATGTATCGAAATTAAGAAAACCGCGGACATTTGGGGGTTATCGGTCAAAACTGCATCATGTATAATTGAGGTAATTGCGCCCCATCTAGCAACTGTGTTTAATGACTGTGTTTCTAGTGGTACATTTCCTGATTTAATGAAACACAGCAAAGTCGTTCCCTTGTTCAAGGCTGGCAGCGCTACAGAGCCGTCTAATTTCCGACCAGTGTCAGTGCTGCCAACTTTGAGCAAAGTATTTGAAAAAATAATCTTGAATCAAATGCTATCCCATTTATATATAATAATATTTAATAGTCATAAAATACTCCATGCGAATCAATTTGGGTTTACGAAAGGGCGCTCAACTTCCGATGCTGGTGTTGAGTTATTAAAATGTATTCATGAAGCATGGGAAGACAAGCAAGATGCATTAGGTATATTTTGCGATCTATCAAAGGCTTTTGATTGCGTTCAACATGAAACGCTGTGCAAAAAATTACACCACTATGGAATAAGAGGCAAAGCTCTCGACCTTCTGTCTTCATATTTGAACAATAGAATACAGAGGGTCGATATTAATGGTACACGTTCTGTAGGATCCATGGTTACAATGGGTGTGCCGCAAGGCTCGATACTTGGGCCATTCTTGTTCCTCATTTATATTAATGATTTACCATTTTATGTAGGGGACAGGAATAGGATTGTTTTGTTTGCAGATGACACCTCATTAATTTTTAAAATTAAAAGACAATTAGATAACTATGACGATGTAAACAATGCAATTGCAAGAGTAGTTCATTGGTTCAGCTCAAATAATCTTTGCCTTAATGAAAATAAAACTAAATGTATAAAATTTACTCTACCAAATGTAAAACAAGTTGCGGCCAATGTTCAACTGAATGGACAAGTGTTAGAGTTTGTAGAATCAACTGTGTTCCTAGGTATAACTATTGATGCCAATTTGCAGTGGGGCCCACACATAGAAAAGACAGCCTCTAGATTAAGTTCGGCTGCATACGCTGTAAAAAAGATCAGGACTCTAACAGATGTGGATACGGCTAGAATGGTTTACTTCAGCTATTTTCATAGTATTATGTCTTACGGTATTCTCCTTTGGGGGAGTGCTGCAGATTTAAATATTATTTTTGTTCTACAAAAGCGGGCTGTACGCGCTATTTATAATTTGGGCCCCAGAGTTTCTCTCCGAGAAAAATTCAAAGAAGTGAATATTCTAACCGTACCATCACAATACATTTTTGCCAATCTTATGTATGTCCAGAAAAATCTATCACAGTTTTCTAAACTCTGTGATAAACATAATATAAACACTAGAAATAACAATAATCTTTCAGTCCACCACAGTCGACTACATAAGATTGGCGATTCTTTCCAGGGTAACTGTATACGCTTTTACAACAAGCTTCCCTGTGACCTGAGAAATTTACCTTTAAATAAATTTAAAAAGTTTATTAAAAACAAGCTTTGTGAAAAAGGTTTTTACTCCGTTACAGACTATTTGCAGGACAGGGACGCCTGGAAATGATCTGCTGGCAAAATGAAATAATATAAAATTGTAAATAGGCCATCAAAAAAAAAAGCCTTCCTAAGTTTCTTGCCGGTTCTTCTCAGGTGGGCCGCGTTCCGAACCGGTGGTCGCTTTAAATATTTTAAATAGTGTATGACATTTTGTAAGCGCCGTTAAAATGGTCTATGCAAAATAAAGATATTTTTATTTTATTTTTATTTTTTATTTTTACAAATGTCAAACTTACAATCGATGTCAATGCCACATGAACTGTCAAGCCCAACAGATACATCAAAACCGAAAACAATCCGTAAACATTCATTAACCTTACATTAAAAATATAATTGTAACCTTGACATTAATGAAGTTTACTTTATTTATCACAGTTAATAGTGAGCAAACACAGTACAAATGACTAGACAACATAAAGGCGATAAGAATTTGTTACAAAGCGTTGGGCTAAGAGTGACGTATGCCAAGAAAGCTGAAGCGGGATTTTATATTCGGCGGCGACTAGATTTGCCTGCCCTCACCGGTTTCGACGCCTCCCCAGTCCTCGAAGATGAAGCAGGGACAGGTTCAAAGGACTTGTCGGTTGCGGAAACTGATCCAGGGTATTGCCGAATGACAGTGTTGAGCTCGGCCTTTGACTCAATTTTACGGCGTACTTTATCAGGAGTCAGAATGATTATTTTGCCATCAGCGGACCAGCAGTTCCTCACACCAAAGTGATGTCTTGCAGCTGTGAAAACACGGTGCCGTGCCTTGGTTAAGAATTCCGAAACGGTAATAGACGTACCTTTGAGTGAAGTTTTATTGTCCCATACCAAGAGGCGCTGCTGCAAGCCATGGAACCTGACTAGGACTGGACGAACTTTTCCTCGCGTACCCCCCAGCCTATGACAGACATTCAGGTGCTGCAGACCAACTTCAGGGAGCTTCATCTCAGCTGATATTACTTGATGCACAGCCTCATGCAAGTTTTCATTCGGGCTTTCAGGAATGCCATGGAACAGCAGTACCTTACCTCTCATTGCAGTCTCATGCCGGTCCAAACCCAGTGTGAGCAGTTCAATCTGCAACTTAATACTGCATAATGTTTGCCAAACAAACTTCTTGAAATCGCCGAATTCATTAGCCAGGTTTGTTATGTCAGGTGTTGTAGTAGCTCCAGATGAGAGTTTTTGAAGTTTCTCATCGTAATCTTGCATCCTGGCACTAAATAACTTCTCCAGTTCATCAAGACCGTTTGCAAGTTTAAGGTCCATTATGTGTGAGTGGTTAACACAGCTTGGTGAAGTGACAACGAAGCAATTATCACTGTATAGCGAGCACAGGTGAGTATTAAGTACAACTGTAGTACATAAATAGACTAAATACTGGTATAAGTAATTTATATTAATAAAATAATGAGAGCTAAAAAATTATGTGTGTTTATCGTCTGACTACCCACTTTTTGTTTTTCAATCATAGATATCCCCCGAGAACTTATTTACAGCCTCATAAATCGTCCTGTTTGTGTGAGTATCGTAGCGTCAAACGCCATGTCTCATTAATATTGGTGTGTATTCAAATTATATTGGTTTATAGTCGTTGAATAGTTGTGCACTATTATACTACTATTACTCAAATAGTAGTGTCTGGTGGTGATGTACGCTAGGTTATCTATATCTCCTCGAAGTTAGCCAAAATCTAGTAGGATTCGACACTGATTAAATGTACTCAGCATTTAATTCATTTAAAAGGAACAATTTTGTAACGTATTTAGTACGCTACATTAATTCTGTCGTCATTTGTTATCGGTAGCTCGTCGCATCGTCAATAATACTTGTTCTTATAATGTTTAGACCAAAACCAAACCGGATAAAGTATATTGAAGTTATCTAATTAAATCAGCTAATCGTACTGTCGTTAAGCTAAATTTAATTCATCCTTATTTACTAACCCTTTTACGATGTTGTAAATTATTTAACCAATGTTTTAAATTATATAAAATCTGAAGTCCAAAGATAACAAATGTATATAATATGCAAATAGATATCTAAAAATAAATTCTACATGCACAACCTCTTATCTAAAAATCACACACATGCACATAAACAAATTTCATACATTTCAGTACATAAGACACATATATTTTATTATAATATAATCTGTTTATATCTGACCTTTTGAGACTTATAATAATGCTCTATCAATGATATTTTCATATTTAATTACTTAATTTTAGTATTTAACTATACGTGCATGAGAAAATTCATAATCAAACACTAATTAATCCCTTATGGATACTTAAACAATCTCAGCTTATTGATTTATTTGCACACTGAAATTATATAGATATATTTTAATAAATAAAAAAAAAACAATCTAAAGATAGTCTTAAAACCATTTAAATCATAATTAATTACTCGTTAATCCAATTACTTTGAAATAATTAATTGAATTTGAATAAAAGAATATCAAATAGACAATAGGTGATTTCAATAAGTATCAAAAGATATTTAATAAGAATAATTATAAACAAAAGGCACTCTCATTATGTAATAATACTTAATGAGAAGAATTATAAACAATAGGCAAATCTCATTAAGTAATCATACTTAACTTATATCAGCTAGCTCGTTTCACACAAACACTAGACCTTAATACCTTAATTCGGAGGCCTTTCTATGAATATCTATCAAGACAGTTGTGTCTTGTCCGCGCCACGATTGCAATTGAATAGAACTTTTCATGATTTAAATTCATGGTACTTAGGCCCTTTGTTCTCAGTTTGAACAGAACAAAAAAAAGGTCTCCCTTTTTTTGTTTACAAAAATGCGTGCGTCCTTCAGAGAATATTATTTTAACACAACCATGTGTCAAGTGGGCACAAGATAAAATTTCAGATATTAGCACAAAAGTTTGGCAGTAACAAAAACTATTTTAATGGTTTAGTTCCTACTTATGTGGCCAATTTTTACTAGAACTGATGTTATTGTACCCAAAGCACTTATGAACTGTCACTCGATATCACTATTTATGTGAGTGTTTTCAAATGCATAATAAATGCTTAAAATAAATGCTCTTAGCTTTCGTGTGAACAAAAGTTAAGATAACTACAAAAAATATAACGATTTATGGCCCGAACCGCACTTGTATGCAAACCCAACGAAGTTTTTCGTAACAATAAAAAATTATATGCCATTTATGTACTCAATTAGTTACTTTATTTATTATGTAATAGGGGGCGGTAGAGGCCGTTACATCTCCCCCCCTGAATGTGTGCGGAAAGTGATCCCGTTAGCATTTACGACCACATTCATAACTAAGATAAGTTTTGGAATCCAATAAAACTATTTGGCTTTATATTACATTTATTAAAACAATTACACTACATTGCCTTATCGTACGTACTCCAATTTTTAGACACAAAGATCAATTTATTACTTTACTTACTTTTAAAATACTTATTTCTAACGTGTAAACCGTTAATTAAACTATACAAAGTTTTTATATTCTAACATATTTCGTTACATGTTCACATGTCACAACAAAGTTTTTTTTTTTATACCTAATCTTATCCTACAGGACCCAATTGTTTGCACAGTAATTCTGATTCATTCTATGGTGTTTTAATCAATCTTATAGTATTTCTCTAATTTATTAATTTTATTTTTCCCAGTTTCTATTAATTGTTATTAAGTTAGTATCTATAGAATTATAATTACGTACCTATTTATACCCTTGCTTACTTATGTAACGTACTTACTACAGACTAAGTGTATCTCTCATTTCCTTTAGCCCCGTCACCCACAAATAATTCTCCTGTTTCGCTTGGTGAAGTAACATAATAACGAGCTAGATGAATGGTATTGTAATTTCCTATAAGTTTTCCCGTCTCTGAACAGACCAAAGTATATACATTGTCATACGGTACGTCCGCGATTTTATAAGGTCCTCGAAAGAGCATTGCGAATTTTTTTGTTATTTTCTCTTGAGCATTCGATTTGTTCATCACTCTTAACTTGACCCAATCACCTATCTGATAAGACATAGTCCTATGAGACTTATCATACGTTAATTCTCTTCTCTCGGCACTTTGCTTTAAATTTTCCCTAACCTTTTCGATGATTACTTGCCGATCCCAGTTATCTTGTTCAATTAAACCATTCTTCGATAAAGCTTTATCTATAACAAGAGTAGTATTCTTCCCAAACACTATCAAGTTTGGTGTGTATCTTGTGCTCTCGTGTACGGTGTCATTATAACAATTTTCTATATCCTTCACGATATTTGACCAACCTTTATGGTTATTCGAACAATACGTGCGAAAAAACCTTCCTAATTCCCTGTTTACTCGTTCAACCGAATTAGGCCTCGGGTTCCTCACAGTCGTGTGTGAAAATGTTATTTTCAGGTTTTTCAATCCGCTCTCCCAAACCCTTGAGGTAAATTGAGTTCCGTTATCGGTCACCAAATGTCTTATTGGGATAATCTCATGGTAATTCTTCACGCCTCTCAATACTGCAGCTACAGTAGCATTTCTCATCTGATATAGTCGTATATATTTACTAAAGCTGTCGTGTATTACAAATATGTATTTATTACCAAACTTACTCGTTGTTAAGGGCCCATATATGTTTGCAAACACTAATTCACCTATCATTTTATTTTTTCGGTAATTGTTGATGAAGAACCTGAAGAATCAGAAGTCTTAATTGACTTTATTATTTCCTTTAATTGAGCGTCCTGTTCCTGTAATTCCGTTAGCTTAACCAGTTTTCCTAAGAGCTCCTTTTGAACCGTACATTTAAAAACTGCGGTTTCGATTTTCCTAACTTTTGTTTCCTGTATCCCGTCATTAGCTGGTATTTACCGCGATAACACGTCTACCACTACATTTTGTACACCCTTCACATGTTCAACTTCATATTGGAACTGACTCAGGTAAAGCACCCATCGAACTACTCTAGCGCTACATAACTTCCAAGTCTGTGAAAATAGTAAACTTTTGTGGTCCGTTCTTATCGTAAACTGGACTCCGCGCAGATAGGTCTCGAACTTTTTCAGGCTGTATATTTTAGCCCATAATTCTTGCTCACTAATGATCCATTTCTTCTCTGCTTCAGATAATGCTTTGCTACAAAATCCAATTACACGTTGATTTCCTTTTTCATCAATTTGATACAAACACCCAGCTTCTCCAATTTGACTGCTATCAGTTTGTAAATAAAACCGTTTACCCATCAAAGTGCTTTGTTCCTTTTCCGTCCAACGAAAAAATTTCTTACCAGATAAGTTATTCAATAGTTTAGTATATTCACCAAAACCCTCGATGAACCTTCGGTAATAATTAAGCATCCTGAGGAACGCGCGTAGATGCTTAACGGTCTTCGGTGGTGGGAATCCTTTTATCGCTTTTATTTTATCAGGATCCATTTTAATCCCTTCTGTAGACACTATATGCCCCAACAGTTTAACTTCTTTCTTGAGAAAATAGCACTTGTCCAATTTACACGTAAAACCAGCATCTCCTAACTTTCTTAGTACTCGGTTTATGTGTTCTACATGTAGCTCGATATCTCCCCCTTCTTCCTCCCCACGGGTGAAGACACACAAATCATCCATGTAAGCTACACAAAAATCTTTTACTTCAGGTCCCAAAATAAGGTCTATAGCTCGCGAGAAGCTGCCTACGGATGTTTTTAACCCTTGAGGTAATACGCAGTAGGTATAGCTCTTACCTTCTACTGTAAAGCCAGTATACTTAGTCGATTCCTTTGTTAAAGGGATTTGGAAGTAAGCGTCATTTAAATCTAGAATTATAATAAACTTAACCCAACTTAAATCAACGGCGGTGATTCAACATCGCCAGACATACGTTTATTAAGCTCTCTAGCATCCAATAAGATTCTGACAGACCCATCCCGCTTTAAAGTAAACGTGAGTGGGCTACAATAGTCCGTGCTCTCCCGTTTTATAATTCACATACTTTCAAATTCTTTTCATTTATTCCTTATTTGTTTGCGATAGTCAAATGGTATTGGATAATTTCTTTTCACAAACGGCACCGTATCTATCATCCGTATTTCATGATAATATTTATTAGTTCTACCGGGTTTCTCAGAAAATACTTTGTTATTTTCTAATAAGACAGGTAACAACAGGGCTTTAAAGTCATAGGACATATCTTGTTTTCTAAGAAATTCGGTGATTAAACTCTCTGTCGCATAACCTAAACACGAAGTATCGTGCACTCCATATGCATCTGTTTTCTTATTAGAAGGATCGAGAGAATTACAATTTTGCGAATAATTTGGGACGTTCGACCTTATTTGTAATTACAAATGTTGGTTAAGGTGCTCAATTCGCAAGATTCGCTCACCAAAACACTCTATTTGGGCTTTCACCTTCCCTAACCAATCTATTCCTAGAATTAGTGGCCTAGTTAATTTTTTTACTATTAAACATGTTGTGTCTAATTGAAATTGGTCTATCTTTAATGTAATCAAACACATTTTACTTATCTTGTTGCTACGCTTGCCTACGGCGCCTTGTATCTGAATTGCTGGAATAGGAATTTCACTTAAACTGCCTACATTTATTAATAGCTCGCCATATAATACATCTGAAATACATGTAACCTGACTTCCGATGTCTATCAAGGCTTTTATTTTTATATTGCCTACTTCGACACTTATTTCTGGTAATGGTGGTGCCTCCAACTCCCTCCCATAATAATCAATCTCGTCGCTAAAAACTGTTGCGACATCCCGATGCCGTGAAATTAAAATACAGATAATACATTTTTTTATGCTACCTGAACACGTATAGATATAGTTACATTGGTTTCCAATTAACTGTATTAAGTACCTGACGTCCTTTTGAAAGTCATTGTTATTTTCTAACTCAAAAAAAGTTTTAAGTATATGATTTAAAGGATATAGCCTACCCTTTTGATTCAAACCTAGTCCTTGGCCTGGTTTCCAACCCCACTTATTTAATTGTTTATATACTAACTGATTCACTCTAGCATTACTTGCCTCCGCATTACATTCATTATTTTGATTAACCAAATTATTCTGATAATAGCTATTTAACAACCCTGAGTGGTTCCTTTTATTAGCATCAATAGTCGACAGTATGGAACCGTTACAATCAACTGACTGTAGTTTCCCTGAATATTTGATTTATCGGCAACTCCTGACGCCTTATCCTGAGTCTCCGTAGCTGGTACAGAATTACTTCTTCGCACCCATTTCATATTATTCTCGTGGTTATAAAGTCGTTTAAATCCACGTTGATATTTATTTGGTTGCTTTTCATTGTCTCTTCGGTTATTAAAACTTGCTTTAGAGGCACTGAAGTGCATAACTTTGTTTGGGAAGGGTTCCCTTCGTCGATCATTCGACGTATGAGCCTCCATTCTATGGACTCGTCTTAAGCCATCCGGCCTTTGCTTATTTAGTGCGGGTTGACCTTTCCGAACCATCACATTTTTTTCTCTCGTAAAAATTTTACTGCATGTAAAGCCGTAGTAGAATTCTCTCGCGTAAACCACAAGTGCTGTATATCCTGAGGGAAGTGGTGCATTATGCATTTAACAATATCACCTTCTGTCAAAGGTATAGTAAGATGTTTAACACCATCCATTTGCTTAGCAAAGTGTTCTTCCATGGTCAAACCTTTGCCTGGGTTCCAGGTGGCGTTCATTAATTTAAATTTAGCGTTCTCCTGCTCCCTGGGACTCCAGTAAACACTTAGGAAATCTTTAATAAAATCCTCCAAGCATGCCCATTTATCTTTATGTAGCTCCATCAACTTCTGAGGTGCATCCCTCAAGCACTCTAGGGCAATCTCCAACGCCTTATATCCCGCGTTTACATCTCTTATATACCGTTTCAGTTTCTCAATGAATCTAACTGGAGTTATACTTCCTTTTCCATCAAACCGAGGCTGCTCCAAAACCGGCTTCTTATCAAATAAATTAGTCATCCTTGTATTTCCAATATTCTTCCCGGGAATATTAGGGCAAGGATGCTTCCTCATTTTCCTCCGTTGTGCTTGCTTCCGTAGACGAAGCAATAGTAGCGCCAATGGAACCATTTTCTAATTTATTAATCCTCTGCATAATTTGATCAAACTTTTGCTCCATATAGTTAAGAATACTAAGATCTGAATTTATAACTTCGGGGTCAGACCGCGAAGCTCCTAATCTAGCCCGCTTTGATTTGCTAGGAATTGTTGCCGCTTTTGATTTACGCGAACTCATATTATACTCAAATATTCCGCGTTTATCAAACACTTAAAATGTCACTTTCACCACTTAGCCTGTAAGTTTTTTTCAGCAAAGGGTCATTATAGGCATTGAATACGTTTCCTTGTTTCGAATGCATACAATGAATCGTATTCAAACCAATACAGATCATCTGCATGTGGCCCTTTAAATGCTGTTTCAAAATTACACAATTTTTTTTTTGTTTTAAACCGTTTCTCTTTCAGCAGACATTTCAATGTCAGCTTCGAGTTTCGACCTAAGGTTAAGTTGCATCTGTTCTCACATTGAGAAAGCGGTGTTCAGTTATTTACACAATTGTCGGTTTCTCCTTCATCACCAGTCTGGCTTGAATGATTGATTTGAACGTAGTTTGAAAGATGTTTTATAAACATTTACTTTTGTTTGTGTATTTACACCTATTTAATAGCTATGTGGGTAGTTGTGATAGAAAGACATATGTTTACTACTCTCTAGAGAAATTTGTATTAAACATTAAATACAGAGCTATGTCACCTACCAGTGAGAGTGTTATTTCCACTATATAATCTTCTCACACACCGGGAAACATATAAGTAATATGGAGACACTTCAAGATTCAATCACAAGCTTGAAAACTATGTTTCGTGACCAGATGATTAGTTTTGAAGCAAGGTTGGATAAAGGCAACAACTCAACTCCAGATGAAGTCAACTTGGCAGCCTACTTTGCAGCATTTAAAAAAATCACTTTTACTGCCTTAAATCTTCTCCAGACCCAAGTGGAAGCATTAGTCAAAAAGGTAGACACCATGGAGAACCGCAGTAGAAGAAAAATGCTCCTCCTGCATGGTATCAAGGACACATTATCAGAAAACACAGCCGAGTTGGTGGTGAGTGTTGTAAACAAACAGCTCGGCATTGATCCTTTTGTATTAGCAAACATTCAACGTTGCCATAGAATGGGCAGGCCTTCCTCCAAACCGAGACCAATTTTATTTATTTAAAAAAAGTTCACTAAGATTATAAGTCGTGATAATATTTGGTATTCTAAGGCTAAACTCAAAGGCTCTGGCGTTACCTTGTCTGAGTTTCTAACGAAGGCGAGACATGATGCATTCATGGCTGCGAGAGAGCGTTTCGGTATTAACAAATGCTGGATGAGAGAAGGTTTCATCCACATAATAGGCCCTGATGGAACGCGCCACCGTATCACTTCGTGCCAGGAATTGGATGAGATTAAGACCAGTGGCACTCAAGATCAAGCAAAGACAGCTACTGCCTCACTAAAGCCATCCAGTACCAAACGAGACGCGTTGCTGCGTCTAAAAAGTAATTTTACTTTTGTAGCACCTCCATAGCTTCTGGGTGATATTATAATTATTATTATTGTTCTCATTATTCACTTGTGCCCTCTTTTGTAGTGTTGAAGTTGACAAATACACAATAATTTTTATTTACCACCGGCATAGTAAACTTATCAAACTTATCGTTAAATTTATATGTCAACTTATCATCTGTCAAAGTGTCATGTATATTTTTTGTTGTAATTATTTTATGGCCTGGTTGGTTTTAGCCAAATCTTGTTTTTAATATCATACTTCTTCAATCTAATATTCTAATTTAGTCCTGTTCAGTCTTTGTCGATGTCGAGTCCTCAGTCCTAGGTCATGGTCCTTGCCCTCAGTATAATGGTGGTTCTTATACTGAGGTTTTCAGTGGACTTTTCGCGGCAAGAGGGAAAATTGCATTTCACTGCATATATATCATTGTCTTTCACTATAGCACATTGACACAACTTTTATGTCCAGCAAACCACCACTCCCGCACATAGAGCAAGATAAATGCATTAATTTAGAAAATAATATACAGTAGGCGTCCGCACTTGTTTCGTTCACCTTATAATATTATTTTTCTTTTAATTTTTTTTTTCTTTTCTTAATATGACTGTCTTGTTTCCTCGGTTGTATTTATGTATACAAAATGTTTTTATCATTAATCTAGTAATACATCTCTTATTTTTGTAAAAGCACTCGACTGGTGGGTGTATAGGATTGCACCTATACTTACTTGCATTATTAATATATATTTTTACATATACATAATACAATAATATTTATAAATTGTTATATTATATATTTATTATACTTATTCATAATTATACTTTTTTATACGTCGATGTTATAGTTACGTCATTTTTAGATTGCATAAATGTTAATACGGATTCTGACACTTCTATAACAACTAATAGCTTGAACAATAGTTTTACATATGTGCCATCATTCGCAGACATTCTTCAGACACAGTTTTCTGATATACCTATGAACTTCAATGCTGTACACATCAATGCACAGAGTATTCCCGCCCATTTCTCTGATATGCTGGCCACTTTGGACTCTGACAACTTACACGCCATTCTTGTTTCGGTAACATGGTTAAAACTAGGACTCCATTCAACCAATTCTTATACACTTCCAGGTTTCCGGCTAATAAGAAATGACTGCTCGCCTGTTCCCGGCGTTTGTGTTCGTGGTGGCGGTGTTGCTATCTATGTCCGCACGTTTATTCCTTGTAAAGTTATTGAGGTATCAGCACAGCCACCACCATCAAACTCGGGTGAGCACATTTTCATAGAGATGGAACTCTGTCACACAAAGGTCCTTCTCGGTGTGTTTTAATGTCATTCGTCCAGGGTTGATTATTTCTCTTCCTTTGAGCATTCTCTTGAGAAGCTAGTCCCATCCTTTAGGCACACCATTATAATGGGATATTTTAATACATGCCTTATTAAGAAAGATTCACGGTCTGCCTCCCTGTGTAATATTCTAAATTCTAATAAATTAACTATTCTTCCTTTAAATACTACTCATCATTTTCCTGACTGTACTCCTTCTCTCCTAGATCTTATTATTGTTTCATCTTCTGAGCACGTAGCTAAACACGGCCAGTGTGCTGCTGATATCTTTTCATACCACGTCCTTATCTTTCTTTCATATAAAATTCGCCCTTCTAAGGCAAAACGTAGGGTGCTGATGCAGCGAAACTTTGGTGGCATGGACGTCGATCGGCTTTGTGAGGATGCAAGTATGATCGACTGGACGTCGTTCTATAATACAGTCTCTCTGGATGATAAAGTATCAATTTTGACAAGGAACTTGATCAGTATATATGACAAACATGCACCAGTGCGTGCAGTTAAGGTGAAACATGCACCGTCACCGTGCTCACAAAAGAAATTAAAGAACTGATAGCTAAAAAAGGGAGGGCCAAAACTAAATACAAATACCGGCCAAATGAATGCAACCGCGAGAAGTATGTGTCAATTTGAAATCACTGTAATAAGGTGTGTAGGATTGCACAACGCCAACATATCCATTCATCTGTTGATAACGGAGATCCAGCTAAAATCTGGAAATTTCTTAGAACTCTGGGAGTTGGTATGGTAAGGAAAAACAAGAAGTGGAGTTGGTAAGGAAAAACAAGAAGTGGATCCAAATAATATTGATCTCAATGCACTAAATAGGCATTTCTCCTCTACTTCTCGTTTTGACGGTTCTATCAAAACTAACACATTACAATGTCTTTCGCAACTTCCAACTCCCGTATATCCACCTATTGTTTTTAGTCAATTCACTGATTGTGATGTTAAGAGAAGTAAAATAAAATAAAATAAAAATAAATTCTTGATATAATACTGCCAGTAATCTTTGATGTTTTAAATCATTCCATTAAAACTGGTTTGTTTCCATCAAAGTGGAAAGAAGCTCAGTTGATACCATTACCTAAAAAGTCAAACCCTTCATCTTTTACTCATTATCAGTGGACTTTTCGCGGCAAGAGGGAAAAAATCATTCCATTAAAACTGGTTTGTTTCCATCAAAGTGGAAAGAAGCTCAGTTGATACCATTACCTAAAAAGTCAAACCCTTCATCTTTTACTCATTACCGTTCTATTTCTATCCTACTATTTCTGTTTAAAGCCCTAGAACGCCTCGTTCACACCCAACTAAATTCTTTCCTATGTAAAAATCATCTTCTTAACTCCTTCCAATCCTGTTTCCGTCCAGGGCCCAGTACTGTTACAGCACTAGTTAATGTTACGGATGATATCAGAATGGGTATGGAGAATGGAAATCTTACACTCCTTACACTGCTAGACTTTAGTTATGCCTTTAATACTGTAGATTTCCAAATCTTACTTGGTATACTGCGCTCTATTAACATATCTCCAACAGTGATTGATTGGTTTCATAGTTACCTGTCTGGTCGCCGACAACGTATTTGCATTGATGATGTTGTCTCTTTTTGGTGTGAAACTTCTGTTGGCGTACCGCAGGGTGGCGTTTTGTCTCCTCTTTTATTTGCAATATATGTAAATTCCATAACTCAACAATTGGTCTCATCCTACCATCTTTATGCAGATGATTTGCAAATATATACTCAAGCACCACTCGAAGACATGCATGAAGCGTTCTCAGTCATAAATTGCGACTTAGAACGAATATGTAAGTGGAGTTGTAACTATGGCTTGCAGGTAAATCCCACTAAAACTCAAGTGATCCTTTTTGGCAGCCCCTGGATGATTTCTCGTGTACAATGGCCTCAGCTTCCGCAAGTTATTTTTGGTGGGATGCCATTGCCGGTAAGTGATAGTGTTAAGGATTTGGGTATGCAAGTCGATGTAAATTTATCCTGGGGACCTCAATTGCGGGATGTCAGTCGAAAACTGTATGCAGGAACTCGCTGAGTCCTTACGGAGACTACGTAACTTTCTTCCAACCAGTACAAAGATTTCGCTTACACAGTCTCTCTTACTCCCAATATTGGACTACGCAGATGCCAGCTACCTTGATCTTACAGAGGAGCAACTCGATAAACTTGAGCGCCTTCAAAATTTTTGCATAAGATTTATTTATGGTTTACGTAAATATGATCATGTCTCGGAATATCGCAACAAGCTCAAGTGGCTCCCAATTCGCCTTCGTCGGAATACTCATATACTTTCCTTATTTTATAATATTTTATTTAACCCTCTAACTCCTTCTTACCTCAAAGATCGTTTTGAGTTTCTAAGTGATACACATTCGAGGTTCTTAAGGTCGTCAGAGAATTTGAGACTACACCGGTGCATTCTACAAATTTTGGTGACAAATCCTTCACAGTGCAAGCCGCGCGTTTGTGGAATGCTCTACCGGTATTTATTAGGCGAGCTTAATCTTTGGCATCTTTTAAAGCACAGGTAAAACAATATTATTTATCAATGTAAACTAATTTATAGGCCCATTTGTATGTATTTGTGTATGTGTAAATATTTATGTATGTATGCATGTGCATGTATGTATATTTATAAGGAGTATATATGTAGTATATAGTTGAGTATATATTTTAGTTGGACAGAAATACGTCACCATTGAAACTTCCCACACTCGATATTAATACAATCCTATCCATCTAAAGGTTGCCTGGAAGAGATTGCTGTTTGCGATAAGGCCCATTGTACTACATTTATGAATGTAAAAATCTGTAATTTGTTTTATTTATGGTGTACAATAAAGAGTACTATTATTATTTACTTAGTTTTCTTTTCATCTCGATGTATTTAGGACACATCGGTAAATATGAGGCCTAAGCCAAGTGAGTTTCATTGTCTGCTTCGTGTTGGATGTTTAAGTCTTCTTGGAGAAACTTTTGGACTATGCGGCAAGAATTCAAAATTACGGCTTTTTGCATTGTCATATATGTGTTTTCAGTTATGTCTATTGTTTTAAGGGATTGCAATAGATGTTTAGGTATTACTCCTGTACTAGATAGTACTAAAGGTACTATTTAAACTTTGTTCATTTTCCATATTCTAGTTATTTCTTCTTTAAGTTCTGTGTATTTGTTTATTTTATCAGTAATGGTTCTATGGATGTTATGAGTGTTTGGTATTGCGATGTCATTTAGAAATACTGTTTTATTTTATTTATCAATAAGAGTGATGTCGGGTCTGTTATTGTGAATGGTTTTATCTGTTAGATTTGCTCTGTCAAAATATAGTTTATAATTGGTGTTCTCTATTACAGGTTTTGGATTGTATTGGTAGTATGGTGTTGGTTTTCTAGTTATGAGTTTGTGATTAATGGCCAGTTTTTGATGAATAAAATGTGCTACTTGATTGTGTCTATGTGTGTAGTCTGTTTGAGTTAAGGTAGGACAGGCACTGGTAATGTGCTGAATAGTTTCGGAGTGACGGTGGCATTTTCTACATTTATCATCTAGAATATTGGGATCTTTGATAATGAATTTTCTATAATTTTTAGTGTTGATGACTTGATCTTGAATACTTATCATAAAGCCTTCGGTTTCAGGAAAAAGTGAACCTAGTTTAAGCCATTTATTTGAAGCTTCAAAATCTATGTGAGGTGTTCCAAATCGTGGATGTGTCTACCATGTAACTGTTTGCTTCGCCGTCTTATTAGTTTTAGGTTATGTATATTTTCTGACGTGTTAAAATCCTTATTTCTGTCTGCTAAATTTAATGGTATGTAATTTGTATCAGATTCTACTATTGTATTGTAAATGTTACTAGAATTAGATTTTTCGTAAAAAAAGTGTCTTAGTTTTTGTATCTGCCCTTCCCACAGTTTCTTGAGATCTATCATTCCTCTACCCCCTTTCTGCTTCTGTACTGTCATTCGTTCTATTGCTGACTTCGTAAGTAGGTAGTTGTGTTTGGTTAGTGTTGTTCTAGTGTTTATTTCTAATTGGTTAATATCTGTGTAGGTCCATTTTATGATTCCAAAAGAGTAAGTTAAAATGGGTATAGCATATGTGTTAATTGCTTTAAAAAGGTTTTCGGAATGTAGCGATCTTTTACAAATTTGGATTAATCTATGTGTGTATTCTCGGCTTAAGGTTTTCTTAAGTCCTGTGTGATTAATTGTTCGCCCTTGGTGTAGCCCTAAGTATTTGTACGTGTCATTTTCGTATTATTATTATTAATATTAATAGTGGTATACAGGAAGGTGTAGGACGGGGATTGAAACCGTAACCTTTACCTAACCAAAGCAATGTTCTGCACCACTAAACTACGCGAACTGTGCCGAAACAAATTGAAATTCTTCGCTAAATTGTAATCGTCATTAAAGAGTATGATCAGAGTCAAATATCAGCCTCATAACAACTCTGATATCAATGAAAAGCATTTTAACCATTTTAAGACATTGATGCGATGGACTCCACTCAATCCATGGATAAATTTTTAAAGCAATAAGCTAACTTTCAATTCATTTTAATTGCTTTTGCCAACAAAAAGTAAAAATACAACTTGGTTAAGCACGTGGATCCGTTTCAGTCACTGGTATTGCAACATAAACTTTTTCACCTGTGATATGTGAGGTAGTTATGAGTGTTTCCACACAAATATACCTAGTCAGGTCATAAGCATTGTCACACAGTAAAAACTTTTCTTTTAGAATGCTGGCCACAAAAAAGTTTATTGAATTCGAATTTCGAATTGTTCATCAAAATAAAAATGTATACTTTTTATAATTTTACTCATTTTTAAATATGGAGTGGACGCTTAAAGAAGACCGTGTTGCAGTTATTGTGTTGCATCGTTGCGGTTACGCGCCAATTCAAATTTTTGACATACTGAAAAATTTGAATAAAACCAAAAGATTCGTTTATCGTACCATCAAACGATACAATGAAGACTCTAGTGTAGATGACAGGTCCTGAAGTGGTCGCCCTCAGTCTGTTAGGACACCACGGTGAAAAGGGTGTTAAATGAAGACTTAGGGCTTCGGTCATATCGAAGAAAAACAGGACATCGTTTAAATGCTCGTCTAATGGACCTAAGACTGAAGAGATGCCGCGCTTTGTTGAAGCGGTACGCGGGAAAAAAATATCGGGAAATTCTGTTTTCGGATGAAAAAATTTTACCGTAGAAGAGAGCTACGACAAACAAAATTATAAGGTGTACGCACACAGTAGTGAAGAAGCGAGCAACCGTATTCCGCGTGTCCAACGAGGTAAATTTCCACCCTCGCTCATGGTATGGTTGGGAGTTTCTTATTGGGGCTTAACAGAGGTATATTTTTGTGAGAAAGGTGTAAAAACGAATGCAGTTGTGTATGAAAATACAGTCCTGACGAACCTTGTGGAACCTGTTCCTCATACCATGTTCAATAACAGGCACTGGGTATTCCAACAAGATTCGGCGCCAGCTCATAGGGCGAAGAGCACACAAGACTGGCTGGCGGCGCGTGAAATCGACTTCATCCGGCACGAAGACTGGCCCTCCTCCAGTCCAGATTTGAGTCCGTTAGATTACAAGATATGGCAACACTTGGAGGAAAAGGCGTGCTCATCCCAATTTGGAGTCACTCAAGACATCCTTGATTAAGGCAGCCGCCGATATTGACATGGACCTCGTTCGTGCTGCGATAGACGACTGGCCTCGCAGATTGAAGGCCTGTATTCAAAATCACGGAGGTCATTTAGAATAAACTTTATTGTCATAAGAATCTATTTTTTGTTAAGTTCATTTTGGTACATAAATGGTTACATAATGAATAAACTTGTTTCAATTATTTTATATTAAACATGTGACAGAATTTATGACCTGACTAGGTACTTATATGTCTGGGCTAAGTATAGGGTATTTAAATATGATATTAAAAATACATTGAATGTTGTTGAAGAAAGTTTGTTTCATGTATTATATATCTATACCTACATTGAGTATATTAAACCTCAAAACACTAGCTTATTAAATTTTCAATTTGTTTGTTAATTTGTTTGTGTATTGAATTTGGTCTTCATAAACGAATAGTCCGATTTTAACTATTTGTATAAACAAACACGACTTTGCCGAGGGGCTCGGTATAGAGTTATACAAATTTTTCGTCATATCATAATTTTCACGCGAACGAAGTCGCGGGCAAAAGCTAGTATAACATAAAATATAACGTCGACAGTGGTGAAAGGACATTTTAGTTCTTTGTTAGATAATACCGTTAATATTAACACTTTTCACAAGTTACTTACGTTTTGAAATAAGCTTATAGCTTTCTGACCCGTAGTTTTGACTGTGCGTTGATTATTAACGAGGATAAGCTATTTTATATTTATATACATATTTATTTTTTATGCTCATATTTTAGTTAACTAATTAAGTGATTAAACAGATCTTACGGCTCTTGAGCTATACAACTTGGAACTTCCAACCAGTTAATTGTGGATCCCCAATCTCAAATCACACGGGTTTTAAAAAAATAAATACAAAAAAATAATTATGATGTAAGCCTACCAAATGATATGTTTATATGTAGGCTCTTCGCCTACTACATGGAACAGATTATAACTGGTGAAATGTTCTTATGACTGCCTCTGTGGCGCGGTGGGAGTGCATCCGACTGCTACGCAAGAGGTCCTGGGTTCGATTCTCACCCAGGATAAAACTTTGTGTGATGAGCACGATGGTTTATTCTGTGTCTGGGTGTTATTTATCTGTATGTATTTAGAAATATATAAGTATGTTTATCAGTTATCTAGATCCCATAACACAAGCTAATATTAGCTTACTTTGGGCTAGATGGCGCTGTGTGAAAAGTGTCCCACATTATTGATTTATTTATTTATTCTTACCTAACCCTTCAGGGAACGGCGTGATATATGTAAGTATGTAATGTACGTAGATTCTGAGAAGTAAAATTAATTGCCAAAGCGATTTAATGAAATGTCATATTCAACTGCGCTGATAAAACTACCAATTGCAATTGCAAGCTGCTGATAGAATGATTTTTGATCTTAACCTTTAAAAGCAGTTGCAGCTATTATAAACGAGAAAGTTTGTAGGAATGGATGCTTGATGACTTTCACGCAAAATCTACTAAATGGATTTTGATGAAACTTAATTGGTTATGCGGTTTGTATTTATTGCGGTAGTGGACTGTATTATGCGGGGGGACAAAGAAGTAATCCTAGGAACATGTAAAATGGGAAAATAAGGTGACTCACCCTTGCCTCAGCTAAGCACGCGCTTGATGGGGCGCGTATCACCGCTCCTTGCAGGGCTGGCCAGCACCTACCTTTTCTATTCCCAAAATATATATATCTTCTCGATCCTTGGTAATGATAGGTCTTCTCGGAGACGCGGTGGCGGAAATTCATAAAGCGGCGCGGCGCGGTACGTCTCGATCGACGTAGGTTATAAATCGAAGTGCGTTGTCAAAAAAGTATCTTGACATGCGGGTGCGCCAGTAGCGCGCGGTGCGAGATTATGTCCTTTCCCGCTCGTGGCTGTAGACGTCGAGTGAGTGGGAGTAGGACAGCGGTATATTAGGGCTAGGAATGTAGTAGGACACATAATACGTTTAAATAAAAACGTCCAACCTTAAACAACGTAGAAACGGCCTAAACATCCTCCCGGCCTTGATAATACGTAGTATTATCAAAGAAAGCGGTAAGAGAAAGCGATAAGAGAAAGCGGTAATTATTAGATTACATTAAACCATTTAAGGTAACATATGAAACACAAATTAACATTACTATACCTACCTATATTATACTAAATTTAATATTATCCAAATAATACTACTGTGTAGGCAATGGACAAATCTTAACTATGGGTCGTTTGAACGAACCAGTAGCGGTTTTAATTTTAACAACGCGGATTCTACCATCTTTCCCTGGGTAAACCTCCTGTATGATGCCAAGAGGCCAGCGAAGCGGTGGAACGTCATCCTGATGTATCAGAACGATAGTACCCAATTTAACATTGTCTGTATTAGTACACCATTTCTGTCGTAACTGCAAAGAGTTAAGATATTCTAAACGCCATCGCTTCCAGTAGCTATTCACCATTTGATCGAGCAACGCCTTGCGGTAAAGTAGGGGTTTAGTTTCTCCGGAAAAAGGTGCGGTAGGTAGATAAGTCAAAGAAGAAGCCATAATAAAATGCGCGGGAGTAAGAGGCTCCGGATAAGGGTCCTCGGACAAAATACAAAGCGGTCTAGAATTTAAAATAGTTTCAATCTGTGTCAAAACTGTCAAAAGCTCTTCGTAGGTGAGTAACTCTGAGCCAATTACGCGGTATAAATGTAATTTAATACTTCTAATATTCGATTCCCATATCCCGGTCATATGTGGAGCTCTGGGCGGGATCATGTGTCATTCAATGCGATGATCAGTAAGGAGATCATTTATCTGAGACTTAGCTCCAACGAAATTCGTTCCGTTATCGGAATACATATGTGAAACAAGACCACGTCTGGATATGAAACGTTTAAATGCGGAAATAAATGTTTCGGAAGATAGATCAGTAGCAAGTTCAATATGAACTGCTTTGGTTACTAAGCAGATAAACAAACAAATATAAGATTTCTGACTTCTCTGCCCGCGACGTCGGCATGGAGTTATACTTATAGGGCCAGCGTAGTCTACGCCCGTATGAATAAATGCTTTAGTTTCCTGCACGCGGTATGAAGGTAAGTCAGCCATTTTGGTCTCAAGAGGAGACAGAGAATTTTTAAGACAAGAATTACAAGCATGAACGCGTTGTCTAATCACATTTCGTGAAGACACAATCCAATACTTTTGACGCAACAAAGAACTCAAAACATTGGCTCCTGTATGACAATGTAAGCGGTGAAAATAATCTATTAAGAGGTGAGTAATATGATCATGCTTAGGCAGTAACACGGGATGCTGAGCTTCGTATGGCAGGTTACTGTTGGAAAGTCTACCTCCTACTCTTATGATTCCGTGTTTATCAATAAATAAATCAAGTCTTTTGAGCGGTGAAGAAATAGACTTATTAGCTTTTAAATCTCTAAATAATTGAGTAAAACAAAAACTCTGAACTGAGCGGATTAGGCATCTTTCAGCTATGGTGAGCTGAGAAGCGGTAATGCGGTCACTGCGCGGTAATATCTTTGCAAATATTAGAATATAGGAAATAATGTGGACAATTTTACTCCAAGAAGAGTATTTTCGACTGAGGTCAAAAATAAAATCAGGAGTAGCGGTATTAGTAGAAGAGGAACAAACGAGAGTTTTGCTTTTAAATTCAGGCAAAGTTTCACAAGTCTCCGGGATAAATGGTGTAATAGGCCAATTACCGGCCATGCCACCAATAATTGTTCAGGTAAAAGACCTCGCGATAAACAGTCACTGGGATTTTCTTTCCCACTGACGTGATAGAAATAATGCGGATGGAGGTTTTCCTGACATTTCGCAATGTGGTTACTAACATAAATATCCCATCTATGCGGTAGGGAACTAATCCATGAAAGCGCGAAATTTTTGAATCAGAAAAGGCAAATATATTTTCAATTTTTGTACGAGCACTAAAAGTTACATTTATTAGCCGTACCAATCTTGACATAAGAACTGCGGCGCATAATTCAAGCCTCGCCAATAAGACAACTTTTATTGGGGCAACTTTGGACTTTGCACATATTAAATTTACATGAATATTACCAATACTGTCCGTTACGTGAAGGTACACAACACAACCGTATGCTTTAATGCTTGCATCTGAAAATGCCACAATATTGATACGACAACCATTTGTTACACCTAAATGACGCGGTATTTTACACTCGGTAAGACGAGGTAACTGATCGTTGAAATTTTGAAATAGTGAAAGTATATGATCGGGCAAAGGTTCGTCCTAACCAACCTTGAGTAACCAAAGTTCTTTAATTAAGAGTTTCGCGAATAATATGACGGGCGCCGTGAACCCCAGTACGTCCCACAGACGTGCGATATAGATAGAATGGTTCGTTTCATAAATATCTTAGGTCACGATAGATATCAGGTGGCGGATATGAGAGGAGCCGAAAGAATCTCGAAACGTTATGACGGTATTGCTTGCGTTGAAAATATGAAACCTTGGATCCGCATTGCAGAGTGTTTTTGCACATATTTTGCATAATACCTACTTAAAAAAGGTACGTGTATAAACATATATTTGTATATGTAAAGGTACTATAAAACCGTTTATGTAAAATGTCTTATTCACATAAGTTACGTCTAGTCTGACTTAATCTCTTATTTTTCTAATAAAAATGGTCTGATGCCTTCGCTGAATTTCGAAGTATGACCCATTCATTATTGACCAAACTGCAACAGGCATCCGATGTGAACGCTGTAGCAGTGTGTTGTGGTGATACACAACTAGTTGATTCCGTGAGTGAACATCAGCTAGTTAAAACCACAATACATGTGAGGTCAAACAGCTGTGGGTCATACAGCTGATATTCAGAAGGAAGGAGTATTGAACAAACAGATAAAAATAGTAGTATGTATTATAATATTAATATTCTCCTATATAACTTTTCAGCTTCTGCAACAGACCATGACGTGTCCGGGGACGAACACGTGAGCAGGACGGCCGGATGTTGTCGAAATCGCGTTTTAGAACGAATCTTTGCATATTTAACTACCTACATAGCATGATGCCAAACTAAGTGGGGACGACGGAACAAGATGGCGACTATGGAAAAAAGAACGGATAGAACACTTGGTCTCGGACCGCCTCAAGAAAACGTTGTGTCTATTCTATGTGCGGGTTGTGTGTAACAATATATTAGTAACTTATGATTAGAAATTGTGCGCTAATTAAAGTGACGGGAATAATATGTAGGTACATCTAAATAATGAAGAGTAAAATATAAATGTACAAAAAGATTGTAGTCGAGGTATTAGTTATTAAATGGTGTAATTCTGTCGTCAGTAGTTGTCTCTTTTAATTTGATGTAACTTTATATTTAATGTGGCACTATGTGAAATATTAAGAAGGTAGGTACATAATCAAACACAAATATTAAATCGGTTTATACTTTTTAATCAATAAAATAGCTAGTTTATTAACATAACTGCAGTATATTTACTGTATAAACTCAAATGTAATTGTAATATGAATAAATACAAATGTAACAGTAATCAAAATCTAAATCACAATCAAAAATATTTTTATTCATGTAGACCATTTTAGGCACTTATGAATAGTCATGACAATAATTAAAATGAGAGTGATTCTAGTTGCCAGTTCCAAGGGCAGCCTACCCTTCATGGAGAAGAATCTGGCAAGATACTCCATGGATGCTCTTTTCAAAATATATGTATGGCTTACAATATTTAATTTACATTGATCTTTGGAGTTATGTGAGAACAGTTGACTACACTTAGTTTACGACGACGATGTAAAGGTACTTAGCTTAGGTTTTTAGATGCTCCGTCCTGTGACTGTCATACAGCTAACTCCATACAAAACCACTGTATATCATATATACCGCACTGCAACTACATATAATATATCACTAGTATTAATCGTTGTAGTTAACAATTCACATGTGCACCGAACTAACAGCGTTTTTCGAATCCGCCCGTTTTTGTGCGAGCACTGCCTTTTATGTCAAATCAATTGGTGGGGTAAGTGACGTAATAATATGCAGATGGTATTTATATATCGAAAATCTATTCGCTGCACATGTGGATTAGGATAAACTGAAATGTCAACATCTTTTTAAAAGGATACTGTTATAATCATACATTCAAAATTAATAAACACGAATTTTGTGATTGGCCACGTGTTTGCTGCCGCCAACACGGCCATTCTGACATGTGCTTCGTTCTCGAAGTACAACCTCACTAAAATTTCCACATACTTGACTAATCATAATACTTATTTCAAAAATATTACATCTTTTCATTGTTATAGTCCCTTCTCACATTAAGGGAACTAACTAACAACGGTCAGTTGCTTTGCTACCGACTAGCCTCACAACTGCTGCACATGCGACAGGCTAGAACAAAGCAAAAGACTTCAGCAGTTCATCTCAGTCAGTCAATATTTCATTGATTCGAAGATCATCATAACATCAACTCCAATTATTTTACATGTACATTACATAGCCTTAATATAATTAGTACATTCAAATAAACTATAACGCACAGGTTAAGTACGTAGTTTATAAACAATTACATCAAAATAAATCATTCAAGTCTGAGCCTTATCTTCGTCAGCCCATTCGCCTGGCCATTGTCTCAGTTAGCCTTTACCTATACTTAAATTATCTACCCCTCTCAGGGAATATAAGTATGTCATTGGTAAGTTATATATATGTATAAGTATGTGACAGCTACTTCACATGGTCTCTTAAATCTAAGGTTCCAATTATTGTGTCGATGGATCTTCTTTACATATAGTACGAGTAATAAATAATAATAAATCTTTATTAATTTAGGTCACAAAGTAACACTTATGAACATCAAGAATATTGCTTCTACATTTACATTTACTGCCAGATTCGCAAAGCAATAGGTAGAGCCTGAGGAAGAACCTGGCAATAAAACTCATGGCCACACTTTTCAAAACGCCAGTAATTACATTAGTTTGATTAACATGATATTTGACCAATTATATAGTAATGAATTTATACAAACAAAAAAAACAAAATCAATGTTGTGTTTAAATCATATCAAAATTAGAGCGATTATAGTTGCCGGTTCTAAGGGCAGCCTACCCTTGAAGAAGAAGAATCTGGCAAGAAAGTCAATGGATGCTATTTTAAAATGTAGGAATGGCTTACAACATTAAAATTACACTTACATTGTTCCTTTGGATTTATGTGAGAACAGTCGACTAAACTTAAGTTTACCTTAAATATAAATAAGATTATTTTTAATAATTGCTATAACAGCTATGAGCTGACCAGTCCCTACAGACGGCACCCGTTCACGAGTATGACGCATTATATCAGCCATCGCCCTACGCAACCGTATTATAGGGAATAAGGCTACCCGATACATACGCCACCACTGCCAGGACACTTAGGCGAGCATGACATACTCAAAAACTGCACAGCAACTATCATGTCAATTTCAAAGAAATAAATAAGTCTACATGGTGCTCACACAATAACAAACTCAAATTACATTGTATACCGGGACTAAACGCAGCCAATTTAGAAACCTTTAGTTGTCAGATGTTTCAAATTATTAATAATGTAGAGATGTAAAAATACAACATATATATGCAGATTCAAGACATATCACAAGATTCATTCGAATCCTAAATAGCTCAAGCGAAGAGCAAGCAACTCATTTCCATTTATTTTTATCGTTCAAATAATCATTAGTTGTGTAATAGGCCCTTTTCAAGAGATGCCTCTTAATTTCCGCCTTAAATTTATGTAACGGCAGGTACATAATGTTTAAAGGAATTTTATTATATAGTCGTACGCCAATTCCTGCAAAAGAGTCGTGAACCTTTTGTAAACGATGATGCGTTCCAATTAATTTATGCTTATTTCTAGTATTTATCGAATGTATGTCACTGTGTCTATTGTATAAATGTATGTTCTGTTTAACTAACATAATATTTGCAAATATATACTGTGATGCAACCGTTAAAATGCCAATTTCTTTAAATTTTTTTCTAAGAGACACTCTAGCACTTAATTTATATATTGCACGTATAGCTCTCTTCTGGAGTACAAAAATTACTTGTAGATCAGCTGCTTTGCCCCACAGCAAAATGCCGTAAGACATGACACTATGAAAATAACTAAATTATACCAGCCTGGCAGTTGCCACATCAGTAACGGCAAAGGCTGCCGAGCTGAGTTTACCTGCAAGACACGTTATTTGGGCATTCCACTGCAGTTTGCTATCTAAAGTGATCCCCAAAAATACAGTTGATTCTACAAGATTAAGGATATCACTGTTCAATGTTATATTTGTACCGCAATTCCTGACATTAGGCATGCTGAATCTGATACATTTTGTCTTCTTAGCGTTTAGTAGCAAATTATTGGTCGTAAACCAATCTACAACGTGGGCAAGTGAACTATTTACGCCGTTAAAATTACTAAGCGTGCGATCAACTTTAAAAATAAGTGACGTATTATCAGCAAATAGAACAATGTCGCACAAGTTCTGTATATAGAATGGCAGATCGTTAATATAAATTAAAAATAGAAACGGACCCAAAATTGATCCCTGAGGTACGCCCATAGCAACAGTTGCTCCAGGGGAGCGAATTCTATTGACATCAACATGTTGTATTCGATCATTTAGGTAGAAGGCAACAAGGTTCAGTGCAGAGTCTTTGATACCGTAATAAAAGAGTTTTTCCAATAGTGTTTTATGGTCAACGCAATCAAATGCTTTGGAGAGATCGCAGAATACACCAATAGCATCTTGTCTATTCTCCCAGGCGTCATATATATGATTCAGAAGTGTCACACCTGCATGAATGGTAGAACGACCCCTTGTGAACCCATACTGCTCCTTATGTAATAGCATATTTAAATTAAAATGAGCTTGTAATTGTTGCAATATAATTTTTTCAAAAAATTTGCAAATTTTTCTGGTAATATTGAAATTGGTCTGAAACTACCAGGGTCGGTTTTGGATCCAGATTTAAATAGAGGTATTACTTTACTGTGTTTCATTAAATCTGGAAACACTCCTTTATCAACACATTTATTAAATATTTCAGCTAGATGTGGTGATATATTAACAATGATAGACTCAATCAATTTTACAGAAATACCCCACAAGTCAGCTGTCTTTTTTGAGTTAACCGACTTGAATACTTTAATGATATCGTTGGGGTTAACACATTTAAAGCTAAATAAGACATTGCACTGATCTACGCTGCCCCCAAGTATGCGTTGAGCTTTGATTGGACAAGAATTTAAGGAGCTAGTTGTTTTCGCGGGTATGTCTATAAAATAGTTGTTAAAAGTTTGTGCTACATCTAATTTACTATTAATCACCTTGTTATTTATAATTCACTCAAAGTTATTATCACGGGGTAGTAGTCGACCGGTTTCAGTATTGATTACATTCCAAGTCATTTTTACCTTATTTTTTGAATCTTTAATCTTATTACTGATATGTAACGACTTGGCAGCAGCACAGGTCTTTTTGAAGGTCTTGGAATATTTTTTTACATATTGAATAAAAGCAGGATCAAAATTAAATTGCTTCATACCTTATAGTTCGTACAACTTAGCCCTACTTTTGTAAATACCTGTAGTTGCCCACTCACAAAATTACAGGTTTTTGTTTTTATAAAATGTTTTTGATTTAAATATATTGTTGTACTCAGCTTTAATTGTATTAAATAAGGAGTTATATAAGCCGTTTGGATTTTCCTGATTAAAATCAATATTAGTGACTTTTGCTGAAACATTAACATTAAATTGTTTAAGTCGATATGCACTCATTGGCCTACATACAATTTTATTTCCATTGGAAGTGACATCAATAGGAAACGCTGCTTTTTGACCAAGATGATCTGATGGAAAGTTACTTAGTATCTCCCTTGTTGTTGTTGCACAGTTGCAGAATATATTATCTATACATTTTCTAGAATGTGAGGTGATTCTAGTTGGCTCACAAAATAAATTTTGTAAGCCAAAAGACTTAAACAAATTTTTAAATCTAATACATTTTGAAGACTGCACAAGTAAATCAACATTAAAATCCCCACACACCACAACATGTTTTCTACTAGTGAACAAACGCTTCAATACATTTTCCATTACAGTTTCTAATAAATTATAATCCCTATCTGGAGGACTGTAGACACAGAGGACAATGAGTTGCTCAAGCTCAACACAGGACAATTCTGCAGTACGCTCAATAGAAAGGGCCACAATATCTTTACGTTCTTTACATTTTAAATTATTAGATACAAATATAAGAGAGCCACCACGAATAGCTTTCTTTCTAGAGAACGCACTGCTAAGTGAATAGAATTCATTGTTGAACAATAGTTCATGACTTTTTAACCAATGTTCTGTAATACAAAAAATGTGAACATTGTGTTCCTTTATATAAAGTTCTATTTGTAGTAGTTTTTCGGATATGCCTTCAATATTTTGGTGAACTAAGTTTAGACTACTAGAAGTATTGTTGATATACTTAGAATTATTACAACAAATATTATTTACAGTGTCTTTAAAAAAAACGACAGTACCGACAGCAATAGGGTTCGATGGAGTATTCCATTTCTGACGTGACTGTAGCGTATGCAAATAGTCTGTCCTCCAACGCTTCCAAAACGATTGAACGCGTTCATCCAATAAGGCATGAGAGAAGATGAAGTCGATCTTCCTCTATTTCAAAAGTGGGTAAGTGTTTTAACGGTGTAACATTCAAAAGTGCGCTGGAGTCACTGCAAGCGGCTCCGAGGGATCACTAGACAAGGTTCTACAAAGAGGACGCGTATTCATTACGGCCTCGACTTGAGTGAGCACGGTGCTCAGCTCTTCAAACGTGAGTATCTGTTCACCTATAACGCGAAACAGGTGCGACTTTAAGCTTTTAATATTAGCCTCCCAGTCGTCACCAAAGTGGCTTGCGGCGGGCGTATTGAACGACCACTCAATGCGGTTTTCAGCTAAGACGTACGCAAATTCCGTGTTAAAGTGTTTAGAACGCAAAAAAATATGTAGTTCGGAAAGGTTACGACGAGCTCCGACGTAATTCGTACCGTTGTCCGAATACATTCGAGATACGGAACCCCGACGCGACAATTTTTTTTAAATGCAGCCATGAAGCATGGCGTGTCCAAATCACCAGCTAACTCTATATGGACGGCGCGAGTCGTCATACAAACAAAAAGACAAACATAAGCTTTCGTAGAGCGTATACCACGACCACGAATTATATGTAATTTGAGTTTGTTATTGTGTGAGCACCGTCCACATAGCTTTTTATAAATTTTGAAATTGACATGATGGTTGCTGTGCAGTTTGAGTATGTCATGCTCGCCTAAGTGTCCTGGCAGTGGTGGTGCATGTATCGGGTCGCCTTATTCCCTATAATACGGTTGAGTAGGGCAATGGCTGATATATGCGTCATACCCGTGAACGGGTGCCGTCTGTTGGGACTGGTCAGCTCATAGCTGTTATAGCAATTATTACAAATAAAATAAAATAGATAAAAATAAAATAAATAAATAAAAATATCTTTATTTTGCATAGACCATTTTAACGGCGCTTACAAAATGTCATACACTATTTAAAGCGACCACCGGTTCGGAACGCGGCCAACCTGAGAAGAACCGGCAAGAAACTTAGGAAGGCTTTTTTTTTTGATGGCCTATTTACAATTTAATATTATTTCACTTTGCCAGCAGATCATTTCCAGGCGTCCCTGTCCTGCAAATAGTCTGTAACGGAGTAAAAACCTTTTTCACAAAGCTTGTTTTTAATAAACTTTTTAAATTTATTTAAAGGTAAATTTCTCAGGTCACAGGGAAGCTTGTTGTAAAAGCGTATACAGTTACCCTGGAAAGAATCGCCAATCTTATGTAGTCGACTGTGGTGGACTGAAAGATTAATTTTATTTCTACTGTTTATATTATGTTTATCACAGAGTTTAGAAAACTGTGATAGATTTTTCTGGACATACATAAGATTGGCAAAAATGTATTGTGATGGTACGGTTAGAATATTTACTTCTTTGAATTTTTCTCGGAGAGAAACTCTGGGGCCCAAATTATAAATAGCGCGTACAGCCCGCTTTTGTAGAACAAAAATAATATTTAAATCTGCAGCACTCCCCCAAAGGAGAATACCGTAAGACATAATACTATGAAAATAGCTGAAGTAAACCATTCTAGCCGTATCCACATCTGTTAGAGTCCTGATCTTTTTTACAGCGTATGCAGCCGAACTTAATCTAGAGGCTGTCTTTTCTATGTGTGCGCCCTGCAAATTGGCATTTTCATTAAGGCAAAGATTATTTGAGCTGAACCAATGAACTACTCTTGCAATTGCATTGTTTACATCGTCATAGTTATCTAATTGTCTTTTAATTTTAAAAATTAATGAGGTGTCATCTGCAAACAAAACAATCCTATTCCTGTCCCCTACATAAAATGGTAAATCATTAATATAAATGAGGAACAAGAATGGCCCAAGTATCGAGCCTTGCGGCACACCCATTGTAACCATGGATTCTACAGAACGTGTACCATTAATATCGACCTTCTGTATTCTATTGTTCAAATATGAAGACAGAAGGTCGAGAGCTTTGCCTCTTATTCCATAGTGGTGTAATTTTTTGCACAGCGTTTCATGTTGAACGCAATCAAAACCCTTTGATAGATCGCAAAATATACCTAATGCATCGTGCTTGTCTTCCCAGGCTTCATGAATACATTTTAATAACTCAACACCAGCATCGGAAGTTGAGCGCCCTTTCGTAAATCCAAATTGATTCGCATGGAGTATTTTATGACTATTAAAATGGGATAGCATTTGATTCAAGATTATTTTTTCAAATACTTTGCTCAAAGTTGGCAGCACTGACACTGGTCGGAAATTAGACGGCTCTGTAGCGCTGCCAGCCTTGAACAAGGGAACGACTTTGCTGTGTTTCATTAAATCAGGAAAAGTACCACTAGAAACACAGTCATTAAACACAGTTGCTAGATGGGGCGCAATTACCTCAATTATACATGATGCAGTTTTGACCGATAATCCCCAAATGTCCGCGGTTTTCTTAATTTCGATACATTTAAATGTTTTTACAATGTCCTGAGCACAAATATCTGTCAATACAAATGCATCCCTGCAACAAAGAACAGATTCTTCTAATAAAAGTTCAGCGGAACTGGAAGATGCTTGGAGAGATTTTGTTGTCAATATAGGTACATTTTTGAAAAAATGTTCAAACTCCGTAGCCACTTCCAGGTCCCCTGTAACATGGCAACCATTTACTTTTAAGTGGAAATCCCTTTCAGTCACTAAAGATCTACCGCATTCAGAGTTAATGATGTTCCAAGTCATTTTTATTTTATTTACAGAATTAGAAATTTTATTTTTAATGAAGTTTGACTTAGCAAGATGACACGTTTGTTTAAATATCTTTGAATAATTTTTAACATATTCCTGAAAGGTTTGCCTAAAATTATATGATTAATTAATCTCTTTAATACATTTTCTTTAAAATTATTCAAACGACTTTGGTTAATTGGTACATATTTAATTTGTTTTCTGCTGACTTTGTTACTACTTTTAGGAAATTTTATCCATTGGCCACGATGATCTGACTCCACAGGATCCACAATACCTTTATCTATAGGTTTAATATCAGTAAAAATATTATCAATACATTTTGCACTGGTGGCTGTAATACGAGTGGGTTCTAAGAATGTGCAGATTAAAGGATTTAAATAAATTTTTCATTTTATTTCTCTCTGATGGAGTTAATGATGTATCTAGTATATCAACATTAAAATCTCCACAAACTATAATAGATTTCTTAGAACATTGGCATTTGAACAGTGCTTCTTCAAGCTTTTCTTCAAATTTAATGTAAGAAGCATCAGGGGGATTGTATACGCTTAACAAGATGAAATGCTCAAACTCAATACTGGCAATCTCAATAACTCGCTCAATGGAGAGGGCTACTAAATCCTTACGTTCTTTAAATTTTAAGTTTTTATTTTTTAATATTAAAGAGCCTCCACATTTAGAATGTTTTCTATTGAACGAGCTAGCAACCTGGTGATTTACGAAGTTCAACAATGTGATTTGATGATCTTTTAACCAGTGCTCTGTAGCACAAAAAATATTAATAGAATTTGCATTAATGTATAGCTCTAACTCTAAATCTTTACCATTTATTAAACCTCTAACATTATGGTGCACCAGGTTTATAAAAACAATATTTTTACTAAGATTATTCTCAGGGGCCAAAGTCAACTGGCCAGATTTATTATCTGTTGTCCTATAAACTAGTTTTTTGGAATTTCATTTTCCAAATGTGAAGTATCAAAACTATCCTGCTCAGTAAAAGCAGTTGTACTTGCCAATAATATGGCTTGAAAAATTAAAAAATTAGATAGCAACAGAGCTTCCTTTCGTTGTAAAAATTTTGATAGAAAATATCTATCTAATGTCAACAAACTATTATTATTGAAAATTATGTTCCAATCGAACAATTCAATTTTTTTGGAATATGATACCATGGTATGTAGTTTCATATTTAATTTGTATCTTAAGTGATTTTCCTTGTGGCTCATAGCAGTGCTGTATGGCAAGGTGGACAAAATTACTTGTTTTACTTGCAGACTTGATAACTTATCAAAAATTTTTAAAAGTTTGTCACTATTAATATTGCCTCTTCTGCCAACCAGCACCACTATAGTAGACTGCATGCAGTGTGTACCAGTCAATATAAAATCTATAATTTGAGAGTATGAAGCTCCTGGATATGTATGATTTATTACAGAATGACTTAACTGTGATAAATAATGTACAAAATTTTTATCTATTTCATCGCAATAGACTATGGTCTTTGCATCACTTTTTATTTGCAACTTTTCTATTATACTCGTAGATGCCTCGCAATTACTACTTGAACTTAATATACTATTATCCACACTGCACACAGTTTTAATTGGTGAAAATTCATCATTGCATCTAATTCTTTCACAACTTAAGGGTGAGGAGGGAACATGGCCTGCGGATGTCAATTGGTCATTATATTTAAGGCAAATTAAGTTTAGTCGACTGTTCTAAAGTAACTCCAAAGGAGCAATGTAAGTTTAATATTGTAAGCCATACCTGCATTTTAAAATGGCAGCCATTTAGTTTCTTACCGGAGTCTTCCTCATAAGGGTGGGCTACCTTTAAAACTGGCAACTAGAAACGCTCTCATTTTGATTTGATTTGGTTTTTGTAAAGACTCATTACTATATAATTTGTTCAAATATCATGTAAATAAAACTAATGTAATTACTGGCAGTTAGAAAAGAGTGGCCATGAGTTTTATTGCCAGGTTCTTCTTAAGGCTCTACCTATTGCGTTGCGAATCTTGCAGTAAATGTAAATGTAGAAGCAATAATCTTGACGTTTATAAGTGTTACTTTGTGACCTACATGAATTAAAAATCTATAATTATTTTTGTTTTTAACTGTTATTTTTGCAATATTCCGCTTTTTTAGAATGTCGTACGATGTCGACACGTGTTTCGCCTACACACGAGGCATTATCAAGACTGTTTGGCAGCAAAAGTACTTACACGTTCACCTCAACCTTTTATAGTTCGAACGCAACCAAACGATAGCGCGATGTAGACTTCTAGTTGTTTTGTCTATTTTTGAATAAACTAAGCAAAACCGAAGTGTGGAAGTCTGTTTGTTCGTTCAGCAAAGTACACCCGTCCCGTTTTATAATTTCTAACTGCTCTAATACGGACATTTTTAGACCCTTTTCACATAAATGTAATATTTCAAAATTGTTGTTTTCATTCAAAATATGCCCGGTGTCCAGCAAATGCTTCGCGAAATGTGATTTATCTGTATGACCGTTTCGGAATGCTCCTAGGTGTTCCTTATATCTGGTATCAAAGGAACGACCTGTTTGGCCTATATAAACATTGCTACAACCATCACATTTCAACTTATAAATACCGGATTTTTTGCTATTACTAATACTATCTTTACCATTACATAATGTTTTTAAGGTATTTTGAGGTCTATAGGCCGAGAAAACATTATTTTCCTTAAGTACCCTCGCCACACGATGTGTGATACGCCTAAAGTATGGGAGACAAGAAGTATACTTCTTGGTTTCTTTAGTTGATGGGTACAAAAGGAGCTTAACCATTTTATTTTGCTTTTTTAATAAAAGTGAGTGTATTAATTTTGAGCTATAGCCGTTAGATTGTGCAATGCAACAAATTATATTCAATTCCTTGTCAAATGCCTCTCCGCTTAATGGAACATTTAATAGCCTATGAATCATACTATGGAAAGCCGCCATTTTGTGCAGCCACGGGTGGCAAGAATTAAAAGGGATTGTAGTATCTGTATATGTTGGTTTACGGAATATTTCAAAACTATGCTTTGTGCCATTTTTTGAAATTGATATGTCTAGGAAGTTTAATAAATTATTTTGTTCTATCTCTAATTTAAATTTAATTTTAGGGTGAATGCCATTTAAATTACTGAGAAATATACTTAGTTGTCTATGGGTACCCGTCCAATTCATTATTATATCATCTACATATCTATAATAATATGAAATATGACTGTTATTGATTATATTTATATTTTCAAAATAGTCCATAAATATGTCTGCCATTAGGGGGCTTAAAGGCGAGCCCATTGCTAGACCTTCTTTTTGTACATAATATTCATAGTTAAATTGAAAGTAATTTTGCTTCATACAAAGCTCCGTCAAGCGTAAAATATCATTAATTTGTTCTGGATGTAATTTTTTAATTTGCAACATATTTTTTATGATTTTTAAGCATTCCATATAAGGAACGTTTGTAAACAAACTATCTACGTCCAACGATACCAATATTGAATTACGCGGCAACTCGATGTCTTTTATTTTTTGAATCAAATCATAAGTGTTACGTAAACAATATTTTGGATTGAAACCGGTCTTTTCCTTAATAAGTGAATTGAGGTACTTGGCTAATTTATAAGTAGGCGCGTTTATATACGAGACTACAGGTCGGACAGGTACATTGTCTTTATGAATTTTTGGTAACCCGTAAAGTAGTGGACATTGTGGATTCATAGGTATTAAGGTCCGAAGTAACGGCGAATCTTCTGGAAAAAGGTATTTTGCTGCTTTTATACAGAGTTTTAGCTCTGCGTGATACTTCAAAGTTGGATCGGAACCCAGGCGCTGAAACTCATCTGTCAGAATGATGTCATTCACTTTGCTGGTGTATTCAGCTCTGGGCATAATCACTATAGTGTTACCTTTATCAGCTTTATTAATGACTAAATTATTGGTGACAAGTTTTTGGTGTATTGATTTAATGTTTGTTATTTCCGAGCTATGAAAACCTGTGGACTTATATGATTTTATCTGGTGAGCCGCCAGACTTTTAACTATATTGTCCTTTTTATTCCTAACGATTGCTACCTCGGTATCCACTGCCAGTGTCTCTTTGGACCTTGTAGCAACCGGTTTTGGTATACTATATTTTAAACCCTTTTCCAGGAGTGACATCTCGTTCGTAGAAAACTGAATATTCGAAAGATTTTTAACTCTAGGGTAAAAGGAGTGACTGCAACGTTGTACCTCCTCATTATTTTGAAAACGCAAAGCACTATTTCTCAATGTTTGTAATTTATTACGTTGGTTTAGAAATTTTTTATGAGCTACTTGGGATGCCAGGTCGCGAGCTTTTTGATCTAACAAGTCAAATTCAATGTTATGTAATTTAAATGCTAACTCAGAATATAGTATTTTTAAATGGAGTTTTAAATTATCTTTAATTTGAAACCAACGCCTTGTCTCCTCGCTCAACCAAAATATTTGCGCCTTTTTTTTATAGCTACATTAGCAGCCCTAGAATATGTATTTGTACGTATACTGATATAACTTGGAATAACGTTGTAGTGTTTACATTGCCGATTGAACCACACATTTTGGCTAGCAACGCGGTGATGTTTTGATATTTTAATGTATAATTTTGCCTGTACAGCTATGCTTGCTGATTTTAAATAACTAATTGAATCAGGCGTTACATGGCGGAAATCCATTTTAAAAATCTATAATTATTTTTGTTTTTAACTGTTATTTTTGCAATATTCCGCTTTTTTAGAATGTCGTACGATGTCGACACGTGTTTCGCCTACACACGAGGCATTATCAAGACTGTTTGGCAGCAAAAGTACTTAAACGTTCACCTCAACCTTTTATAGTTCGAACGCAACCAAACGATAGCGCGATGTAGACTTCTAGTTGTTTTGTCTATTTTTGAATAAACTAAGCAAAACCGAAGTGTGGAAGTCTGTTTGTTCGTTCAGCAAAGTACACCCGTCCCGTTTTATAATTTCTAACTGCTCTAATACGGACATTTTTAGACCCTTTTCACATAAATGTAATATTTCAAAATTGTTGTTTTCATTCAAAATATGCCCGGTGTCCAGCAAATGCTTCGCGAAATGTGATTTATCTGTATGACCGTTTCGGAATGCTCCTAGGTGTTCCTTATATCTGGTATCAAAGGAACGACCTGTTTGGCCTATATAAACATTGCTACAACCATCACATTTCAACTTATAAATACCGGATTTTTTGCTATTACTAATACTATCTTTACCATTACATAATGTTTTTAAGGTATTTTGAGGTCTATAGGCCGAGAAAACATTATTTTCCTTAAGTACCCTCGCCACACGATGTGTGATACGCCCAAAGTATGGGAGACAAGAAGTATACTTCTTGGTTTCTTTAGTTGATGGGTACAAAAGGAGCTTAACCATTTTATTTTGCTTTTTTAATAAAAGTGAGTGTATTAATTTTGAGCTATAGCCGTTAGATTGTGCAATGCAACAAATTATATTCAATTCCTTGTCAAATGCCTCTCCGCTTAATGGAACATTTAATAGCCTATGAATCATACTATGGAAAGCCGCCATTTTGTGCAGCCACGGGTGGCAAGAATTAAAAGGGATTGTAGTATCTGTATATGTTGGTTTACGGAATATTTCAAAACTATGCTTTGTGCCATTTTTTGAAATTGATATGTCTAGGAAGTTTAATAAATTATTTTGTTCTATCTCTAATTTAAATATTTATTTTATAATTATTTTTGTTTTTAAAAACAAAAATAATTATAGATTTTTAAAATGGATTTCCGCCATGTAACGCCTGATTCAATTAGTTATTTAAAATCAGCAAGCATAGCTGTACAGGCAAAATTATACATTAAAATATCAAAACATCACCGCGTTGCTAGCCAAAATGTGTGGTTCAATCGGCAATGTAAACACTACAACGTTATTCCAAGTTATATCAGTATACGTACAAATACATATTCTAGGGCTGCTAATGTAGCTATAAAAAAGGCGCAAATATTTTGGTTGAGCGAGGAGACAAGGCGTTGGTTTCAAATTAAAGATAATTTAAAACTCCATTTAAAAATACTATATTCTGAGTTAGCATTTAAATTACATAACATTGAATTTGACTTGTTAGATCAAAAAGCTCGCGACCTGGCATCCCAAGTAGCTCATAAAAAAATTCTAAACCAACGTAATAAATTACAAACATTGAGAAATAGTGCTTTGCGTTTTCAAAATAATGAGGAGGTACAACGTTGCAGTCACTCCTTTTACCCTAGAGTTAAAAATCTTTCGAATATTCAGTTTTCTACGAACGAGATGTCACTCCTGGAAAAGGGTTTAAAATATAGTATACCAAAACCGGTTGCTACAAGGTCCAAAGAGACACTGGCAGTGGATACCGAGGTAGCAATCGTTAGGAATAAAAAGGACAATATAGTTAAAAGTCTGGCGGCTCACCAGATAAAATCATATAAGTCCACAGGTTTTCATAGCTCGGAAATAACAAACATTAAATCAATACACCAAAAACTTGTCACCAATAATTTAGTCATTAATAAAGCTGATAAAGGTAACACTATAGTGATTATGCCCAGAGCTGAATACACCAGCAAAGTGAATGACATCATTCTGACAGATGAGTTTCAGCGCCTGGGTTCCGATCCAACTTTGAAGTATCACGCAGAGCTAAAACTCTGTATAAAAGCAGCAAAATACCTTTTTCCAGAAGATTCGCCGTTACTTCGGACCTTAATACCTATGAATCCACAATGTCCACTACTTTACGGGTTACCAAAAATTCATAAAGACAATGTACCTGTCCGACCTGTAGTCTCGTATATAAACGCGCCTACTTATAAATTAGCCAAGTACCTCAATTCACTTATTAAGGAAAAGACCGGTTTCAATCCAAAATATTGTTTACGTAACACTTATGATTTGATTCAAAAAATAAAAGACATCGAGTTGCCGCGTAATTCAATATTGGTATCGTTGGACGTAGATAGTTTGTTTACAAACGTTCCTTATATGGAATGCTTAAATCATAAAAAATATGTTGCAAATTAAAAAAATACATCCAGAACAAATTAATGATATTTTACGCTTGACGGAGCTTTGTATGAAGCAAAATTACTTTCAATTTAACTATGAATATTATGTACAAAAAGAAGGTCTAGCAATGGGCTCGCCTTTAAGCCCCCTAATGGCAGACATATTTATGGACTATTTTGAAAATATAAATATAATCAATAACAGTCATATTTCATATTATTATAGATATGTAGATGATATAATAATGAATTGGACGGGTACCCATAGACAACTAAGTATATTTCTCAGTAATTTAAATGGCATTCACCCTAAAATTAAATTTAAATTAGAGATAGAACAAAATAATTTATTAAACTTCCTAGACATATCAATTTCAAAAAATGGCACAAAGCATAGTTTTGAAATATTCCGTAAACCAACATATACAGATACTACAATCCCTTTTAATTCTTGCCACCCGTGGCTGCACAAAATGGCGGCTTTCCATAGTATGATTCATAGGCTATTAAATGTTCCATTAAGCGGAGAGGCATTTGACAAGGAATTGAATATAATTTGTTGCATTGCACAATCTAACGGCTATAGCTCAAAATTAATACACTCACTTTTATTAAAAAAGCAAAATAAAATGGTTAAGCTCCTTTTGTACCCATCAACTAAAGAAACCAAGAAGTATACTTCTTGTCTCCCATACTTTGGGCGTATCACACATCGTGTGGCGAGGGTACTTAAGGAAAATAATGTTTTCTCGGCCTATAGACCTCAAAATACCTTAAAAACATTATGTAATGGTAAAGATAGTATTAGTAATAGCAAAAAATCCGGTATTTATAAGTTGAAATGTGATGGTTGTAGCAATGTTTATATAGGCCAAACAGGTCGTTCCTTTGATACCAGATATAAGGAACACCTAGGAGCATTCCGAAACGGTCATACAGATAAATCACATTTCGCGAAGCATTTGCTGGACACCGGGCATATTTTGAATGAAAACAACAATTTTGAAATATTACATTTATGTGAAAAGGGTCTAAAAATGTCCGTATTAGAGCAGTTAGAAATTATAAAACGGGACGGGTGTACTTTGCTGAACGAACAAACAAGACTTCCACACTTCGGTTTTGCTTAGTTTATTCAAAAATAGACAAAACAACTAGAAGTCTACATCGCGCTATCGTTTGGTTGCGTTCGAACTATAAAAGGTTGAGGTGAACGTGTAAGTACTTTTGCTGCCAAACAGTCTTGATAATGCCTCGTGTGTAGGCGAAACACGTGTCGACATCGTACGACATTCTAAAAAAGCGGAATATTGCAAAAATAACAGTTAAAAACAAAAATAATTATAGATTTTTAAAATGGATTTCCGCCATGTAACGCCTGATTCAATTAGTTACATGAATTAAGATTTTTCACTTTCACTTTCACGAGAAACTGCTACCCTGAAGGGGCCAGCGTAATCTGTACCCGTGTGAATGAAAGGTTTAGCAGCCTGAACAACACGAGAAGGACGATGATCGGCCATTTCGGGCGCGATTGACTTCGGGCGAAGTTTGAAACACGGAATACATCTATGAACTATCGAACGAATCAAATTGCGTGCGGAGAGAATCTAGTATTTCTGGCGCAAAATTGACATTAATAAATCTGGACCAGCGTGACAACTCACCCTATGGTGATATTCAACTAAAAGATCAACGATATGATCCTTGTGCGGGAGAACTATAGGATGTATTTGATCGTACTCTAATGCAGACTGGCTCAAACGACCACCAACTCGAATAAGGCCATCCTTCAAAAAAGATTCAAATGCTGAAAAGCGCGACTACAAGGCTTATTCAATTCCAAATTTCTAATTTCAGACGAAAAATAAAATCGCTGAAGTTCATGAAGCACGATTATCTCAGCCTTGTTTAAGTCGAAGGCGGTAACGTGCTCGGGACGAGGAAGGATTTTCAGAAATCGACAAATAAAAACAACACTACGCAAGAAAATCGACCACGATGAAACACGGCTAGCCAACTCTAAGATAGGCAATTTTCCAAGCGGTGCGGTAGTAACTAAAGAGGTTTTCTTTTCCTCTGGCGGCGTGGACACAGTAGCCGGGTTGAAAGGACTAATTGGCCATTCATCAGGTGGGGCTTGGCACCAGGAAGAGCCATGGAACCACAACGGATGATCCAAAATCAGTGCAGGTGTTAACCCACGAGACAAACAATCGGCAGGGTTGTCCGTACCTGAGACGTGATAAAAGTTTTGCGGCGCCAATTCCGACTGAATTTTTGCCACCCTATTTGCGACAAATGTATCCCACCGATGGGGCGAAGAATGTGTCCAACACAAAGCGATGGTCGAGTCCGAGAATGCGAAAATTCTATCTATATTAATGCGTTGAAATCGGCGATCTGATTCGCGAACACCAATACAAAGAAACATTTGTCTAATGTCGGCTGAAAGCGCGACAGCGAATAAGCAAAAGTTAACTATAATTTCGAACAAATTACCTTGGAGATTTTAAACACTGTGCAAAATATCGTTTATCGTTCTTTGCAGCGTGTTTTCGCGTTGTCAACAGTTCCCTGCAATGCACTCGCACTTGGGTTCATATCCACCTCTTCTTCACTGCATTTCGTTGGCGGTATGGTACACGAGTGTTAAAAGAGCCGTGAGCGTGCTCCAGAACAACCCGGTGAGTTATTTCCCCAGTCTTATCTTAATAGTCTAATATAGGAACATTTCTGTAACTTTCTTCACACGTCTTAAGATATGTACAATTGACATTGTCTGCGCTTTAATATCAATCGCGATAACACGTTGCATAAATATTTGATAACAGGAACACACAGCAATTATTTTTAAAGGTTTCAACTATATAAATCAAATTTTCCCTATAGCAAATCAGTTAGAATTTGACATTTGTTTTGACACAGCATGACATAGCACGGCATATAGTGTTTCTGCATCCCGAAGGATGCCATTCCATAATCACTCATCAAAGTTACAGATCATGTTTTGGAGACCCATACATACACGTAAATATATTTTCTGAAAGCATTAAAATAAGAATGAAAATGATTGAATCAGTAGAATGAAACAATATGCTAATGATTTATATAATGATAATAATAGGCTTTGCCTTCGTCGTGCCACGAGTATTAAGTATCAAATTAAATTAATATAGTCTCTATAACCTATCTAACTATTACTATTGTCTAAAATAATGTCAAAATAGGTATCATCGGTATCTGTCAACGGAAATTTCAGTTTCAATAACCAAAGATAGATAGAAATGTTTACTTACAACATTGAACTATCTGTCGGAGGAAAACGGAGGTTCTACTTTTTTCCATAGAAAAAATAACTTGAGCGTTTAAATAATTGTTTTGAACTTGTCAAATAACTATCAGTGAGAGATAAAAGCTACCTCTCAATTTTGAGGGATAACGTCAGCGATAATACTCGTAGCCTAAGGATCTGTTTGTTTTTTTGAAATAACCGTAAATAATTAAAAAAATACATGTTCGGAAGTTGCTTTATATAGGTAGTATTGGTTTTAAGTGAGATGTGAAGAAAGAACATATGGCAACAGATGGCTAAACGGTGATAGTGCATATCCCTGCTCTTGGTATTTAATAACACCACTGCTCAATCCAACATCTCCTGTGGAGCATAGATACAATGAAGCACATATAAAAACTAGAAATACTATAGAAAGGTAATAAAACTATTTGAATCATCAATCATAGGTACATTTTATTTAGTATATAATATATCACAGTAATGTGGTAAATTGAAAAATATAAATATACTTTTAGACTGCCTCTGTGGCGCGGTGGGAGTGCATCCGACTGCTACGCAAGAGGTCGTGGGTTCGATTCCCACCCAGGATAAAACTTTGTGTGATGAGCACGATGGTTTATTCTGGGTCTGGGTGTTATTTATCTATAATATGTATGTATATAGAAATATATAAGTATGTTTATCAGTTATCTAGATCCCATAACACAAGCTAATATTTGCTTACTTTGGGCTAGATGGCGCTGTGTGAAAAGTGTCCCATAATATTTATTTATTTATTTATCTGTTACCTAATATTAATTTCCTGAGATGATTGTAATGAGATATTTAAATTCATTAGTATTCGCAGTTGTTATTTACACTACTCTCATAAATTTTTAATAAAGTGGAAAAAGACAATTCGATTCGAGACAGGGATTGAACCTGTGACCTTTGCCTAACCAGGGCAATGTTCTAGCCACCTGAACTACCCGAACCGTATCGAATCAAGTTGAAATTCTCCACCATATTTATATCGTCATTTTAAGAGTATGACCAGAGCCATCTATCGAGCTAATGAACAACTCGATACCAATAAACAGTGTTACAACTATTTTTAAATATTGATGCAATGGACTCCACTTAGTATATTGATAATTTTTTTTAAAGCAATTATTTGCTAAATTTCTTATAAATTTTTAATAAAGTGGAAAAAGACAATTCGATTCGAGACAGATTCATTAGCTCGATAGATGGCTCTGGTCATACTCTTAAAATGACGATATAAATAATGACGATATAAATAAGTATGGTACTTCCTTAAAAGTAATAACTAATGTTCGGTTTATCAATCACGCCTTATCGCCGAAAGAGTGACAGAGGCATATTGCACGCCCAAATTTTACCGTGTGCATTCCTGTCCCACGTAATAGGTGGTGAGCCCATTACAGTGTTAAAATAAACAGACGCACGCAAACTAATATTCAATTAGTATAATATGCAATACATACTCGTACATATAATAAAGTTTTGTTATGTAATTTAAATCCTTCTATGAATCAGAATCATTTATTTTGAAAGTGTCCTGTATTTCACAATAAAATATAATGAACATGAAATATATTTTGTTAGGTTAGGTGTTTGTAAAAAGAGATTTCCAGTGCTCTCACTATAAATTCGCTTAGTTTTGCACACAACTCTCACAGCTGTATTGCATAATTTCTGCCGATTGAATAATATTACTGATGAAGAGTCTGAAGTTGAGATACCTCAAGAAATGCTTGATATTCCTAATGTCAGCATTAGGAATATCAAGCATTTCTCAAGTAGTCAAGATAACCATGCTGCCCGGCTAGAACTTATATGAGATTATTTTGATTTTTAATTTCAGCTTTTTATAGTTAGTTTTTATTTTAGCTACAACAATCGAACAAGTTAATGAATAAATTTGTTTTGTTTACTACAGCTGTATTATTATCTGTCCCCAAATTCAACGATGAGCGGGCACTAAAGAGTGAACCTGCTGTATAATCAATTTTGCAATCACAATAAGAGAAGAGGTCGTTGCCGATTATTCCGTCATATGGAAAACTTATATCTGGAACCATATGGAAGTGGTGACTAAGCGAATTGAAATCAATTGGTATATGACCTAGAGTCTTCATTGGATTTTCGGTTGATCCCAATCCATGGAAGGAAATGGAATGATTTGTAATCATAGGCATTTTCTCGATGACGTTTATTTTTAGGAAGCTGATAGAGGCACCACTGTCTACAAGAAATTTGAGGGGCTTATTGGAAACGGAAGTAAGGATTTCTACATGAGGTAAGTATTTTTTTATACAATTTTTTGTAATATTATGTGTTCTAGGAGATATATTTTCCTTTTCAGATGCCGTACAAGATGGACAAGATTTGGATAAGGATTGGAATGCGGCAATAGACGGAGGAGGAGTATTGGCGGAGTCAGAGTGTACCCGGTTATCCGGTTCGTTGGTGAATGAAGTGGAATTGGAATTGATTGTTACCCGGTTATCCGGTTTGTTATTAAATGAAGTGGAATTGGAGGTTACCCGGTTATCCGGTTTATTTGGAATGGATGAATTGGAAACAGTGGAATTGTAAGGGCTACTATGAATTTGGGGCTGGTTACCCGGTTTGTTAGTGGATGAATTGGAAACAGTGGAATTGTAAGGGCCACTATGAATTTGGGGCTGGTTACCCGGTTTGTTAGTGGATGAATTGGAAACAGTGGAATTGTAAGGGCCACTATGAATTTGGGGCTGGTTACCCGGTTTGTTAGTGGATGAATTGGAAACAGTGGAATCGTAAGGGCCACTATAAATTTGGGGCTGGTTACCCGGTTTGTTAGCGGATGAATTGGAAACAATGAGTTGATTAGATAAGGCTTTAGTATCGGTTTGTCCGGTTGTCATGCCCGCACGATACTGAACGGGTCGGATTACTCGTTTAAATGATAGACGTTCATATTCTCAGGGTTCTGTGATTCTTCAATAACGTCGACAGCGTGAATAGGTTGATTATTTCTCGCAGAACTGTTCGACGGCTGTTGGTGTGGAGGGTTGCCAAATCGTTTATTGTTATAATCACGTTTTCGGCAGTTCTCAATAGTGTGACCTATCGCTTTGCAATATCGACACACTGGCGTTGAAGTAGTTGTCAATCCGTGGCTAGTGGATCTACTGGCAGTGTTGTGCGAATGCTGTATACCGCTTCGATTTGGTAGAAATTGTCTTTGAAGGGACCGACCTTGATTAAATGAATTGTTGTTATTAAAAGACGACGTGTTACGCTTAAAAGTGCTCTGTAAAATTTTCTCCTCAGACATGGCAAAATTGATGGCGTCGTTCAATGTCTCAGGGTCACGACATCTGACTACAGTAGACAAGCGGACATTTAAACCACTAATAAAAGTGTGCAAGGCAAGGTCTTGCATCGCAGCGACACGGCCAGCGAGTTCGCCTTTCTTTTTAGTAGGTATAGAAATATTGATCTCTGTTAAAAGTTTCGATAAACAAGATTCCAAACGCAGGGCGAACTGGTTGACCGTTTCGGTATTGGATTGACGACAATCTTGGAGATCTGAGAGCAGTGCAGCATAATGTTTCCTTTCCCCAAATTGTGATTTTAAGAAGTCTTCTAATTGTGCCCATGTGTCGAATTCTTTTATGGCACACGCACTTTCGGCACGACCTTCAAGTTGACTTAATATGTATTTTAGTAGAATGTTTTGTTGTGCCGTACTTGCGAGATTTATCGCATTTCGGCAATTATTTAAAAACGCGTTTATTTTTTCTCGGTTGCCATCAAATTTATTTATAAATTTTATCAATACATTTATATCGATATCTTTGGTTTCTTTGGGGAGAGGCATCGTCTTTGGTTTCTGTAGCTTCCTTAGACATGCCACACTTGAGCTTAATACAGACTAAAACAAGGAGATAAGAGACGGTAAAGAATGCGATAAGGAAAGTATGTTGCACTGACCTCGGGACTAGACTAAACAATATGATACTTCGATGGTGTGTTCAGCGGTGTATAATGAGCGACAATACTCGTAATTGTAATAAACACTTATCACTTCTTTGTTAGTTGTAAATGCAATATTTCACTAGCACTGATCACTTTGAAATCAGTAAATTTATCAATTTTAAGGAACTTACAGGAGCATGGCGACTGCATAAATACCACAGGTCATGTTGCGGCTGGAGTTTACCTTCACCAAGGTAAGCAGGTTCGGCGATGTATCAGGTCGGCTTAGCAAGATACAGGTGCATATACGTAGATTTAGTACCACAATTTTGCACTACACTTCGCGACGCGGCGATTAGATATGGCGATTCGGGGTTACACAGGAACAGCGGCACAGGTTTTAACCCACAGTTTACACGATACGGCGATTGGATACGGTGTTTTCTTGGGATTTTGAGGCGTACCTGGATTTCCGTTTGAAATCCCTAAGCTGCCACCAATGTTACAATGAATTCTCGTGGTCCGTTTTTAAAAAAAAGAATGTTCACAAATGCACAGATTATTTATAATTTCACACACGCAGAAACACTCAATTTGGAAAACTGGTAAAATACACTTTTAGAAGGTAAAAGAAATGATATTGGAAGGCGAGTGTTCAAGACGAAAGTTCAGACCGGACTAACTGCCCTGCGGGGCATCCTTGCCTAGCATCGTAGGTGGGAAATGCTGAGATCAGCCGGATCCCATACATGAGGGCTACGTAACAGAACGTAAGGTTTTAAACACAAATATAAGTTTCCTAGTTCTAGCGATAAGGGTCTCGATATGTGCACGCCATGACAAGGTGCTATCAATTATTACACCTAAGTATTTTGTGGCATTTACTCCACAGTTTCCGGTTTCGGAAACTCTCGTATCGCCTTGACCCTCTCCTCAAGAGGTCGAATACCTTGTGAGCACACCTCGTAGCCTAAGAATTCTAACTTATCTAAGCCAAACTTACATTTATCTAAATTAATAGTTATACCATATTCTTGAAACCTAGAGAAAACCGTTTGTAGATGATTTTTATGCTCTTCTTCCCCATTGGACGCTATGATGACGTCGTCAATAAAATTGTATAAAAAATCTAGGCCTTTTAAGACCACTGTATCCATGAATATTTGAAACGACTGGCTCGCATTACGCAAACCAAAACACATTCTTTTAAAGGAAAATAAACCAAATGGGGTAATTATGGCAGTTTTCTCTATGTCTTCAGGGGCCACGGGCATGAAATGGTACGCTCTATTCAAGTCAAGCCTGGAAAACATTTTCTTTCCCGCTAATACATATGTGAAATCTTTTAAAGGCGGTATAGGGTAACGATCGGGCTTGGTAATTGCGTTTAGTCGCCTGTAATCTCCACAGGGTCGTAAGTTGCCATTCTTCTTGGGTACCACGTGCAAAGGACTAGCCCAAGCGCTATTGGAGGGTGCGCAGATACCTAGCTCGGTCATTAACCTAAACTCCTCTTTTACACGGGCGTACCTGTCAGGTGGTAATGGCCTGGCCTTCGCATACACAGGGGCTCCTGAAGTTTCTATATGATGTACTACACTATGCTTGGGGGGCTCTTTATAACATATAGGTTTAGTTATTTCCGAGTATTCATTTAATAAACTATGCCAAGGGTTATTATCATCTATTGTTTTGATAGTCGCTAAAAATCGCTCCTTATCACTGATGCAATAACATTAAGATTTGTCACTTGGTCTATTAACCTACGCTTATTTAAATCTACTAATAACTTATGGTGCTTCAAAAAATCTGCGCCTAAAATTGGTTGTTTCACGTCAGCCACTATAAAGGTCCATCGATACCGTCGTCTCATTTTCAAGTTCAAAGTTAGCGTACACATACCGTAAGTTTTAATTGCTGTACCATTGGCCGCGTAAAGTTTGTAATTTTTGTTTAATGCACTACACTTACCACTTGTAATTAAGTTTTTCGGAAAAACTGACACATTCGCACCCGTATCCACCAGGTAGTTGTAGCCACATTTCACGTCCGCTACGCACAGGCGGTGATTGGCGAAATTGATGCAATCCGCCGCGGACTGCACCTCCTCTAGTTTTCCGAACTAGCCTTCTTGGTCCAATTGCATGGTTTTACGCACTTACTAGCTTTTTCTGCGTACCGGTAGTGGTAAAAACATAACCAGTCGTTACTGTTACGACAGCGATTATCTCTAGGCTTATCCCTGTTTTGTGACTTGCGTGACCTTGAACGATTGAAGTTCCGACGTCCAAATCGATGCTCCGATCTACCTCTCTGAGACAACGCCTGCACCTCCAAGGTTAATTTAGCTATCTGTGCAGCTAAGTCGACTGAAGCAGTAGAAGTTCCGGTACATACTTCTGACACCTCAAGCGGTCGAGTTGTCTCCATAATTTTATCTGCCACGATTGCCAAACTCTCCAGATCCTTTACCTCCGTCACAGCTAACACGGCCCTTACAGACGATGGCAGATGTCCAGACCACATGATTTTCAAGGTTTCATCTGGAATTTTCGTGCGGGCAAGGTCCTTCATCCGCCGGAGTAATTGGGACGGCTTCTGGCTGCCCAGTTCCGTTTCTCCGAGTAGTTTCTGAAATTGACGTGCCTCGCTCTCTTCGAACACTTGCATGAGTCGATCCTTCAGAGTTCCGTATTTGTTCTCTGCTGGAGGTTCTAGTAATAAATCACTAACCTGCTCGATGGCGTGTTTGCTTAGTTTGGTGACAACAAGGTTCTGTTTTGCGGCGTCCGTGAGCTTTTGGGCGTAAACTGTGGCTTCAAAATGTACAAACCACAGGCGCGGTTTATCCACCCAAAATTCTGGAATTCTTGACGTCACGGTCACCGACGCTAGGGCGTCAGCTCCGACTTTTACGTCAGGCATTACCGGCGCGGTTGGTGTAGGCAGCATTTTCAAGTGAGTAGTTGTAGACACGCGATTCGTAAGAAATAATTACAAGTTAAGTACACCCAAAACCGTATAAAAGTTCTATCGGGGTCACCAATGTTAAGGTTAGGTCTCCACTCCCAAGATGGTATCTAATCTGCGGATTATTACACACTACGTGTTCTACGAGGGGTGTCTTTAGGGAAGATAAAAATAGACTAATTGATTACACAACTGGTATTTATTCCCAGCGTGCACTCGCTGACCGCGCGTTACAACAACTAGTGACTGGTCGAGCTAACTGCATTTATGTGCATTCAGCATAAGTGCATAATGTGTCCCTACAACGCCATGTCCGGTAGTTCGTCCGTCGATTCCAGCTGCGCGAACTCAGTGCCTAACCGTCCGTCCGCTGTGACGTCACAGCCGCCCGTGCGGGCGACGGGGAGCGCTCTCGCGCGTTTTCGTCCCCGTCCGCGCCTAGCGATGGCGGCGCCTCCAGCCGAACGATGTCGCTTTGTGCTCGCTATCAAGTTTGCACACAAGCCCTACTACGGTACTTCTAGCAACCGCTCGAGTTGTTGTTTACGATTCGCATGGTAGGGGACATAGTGTTCGCGCACTTTTAGATAGTGCTTCTCAAGGTAATTTTATTAGTAAAAATAGTTGTAGTTGTCTTGGTTTGCATATAAATAACCGCCCCGTCTGTAATGTTGTAAAAGGTATTGGGGGTTCCACTAAAGCCGTTCAAGGTTCTGTAGGGATTAAATTCCACTCGCGTTTTGATTTTGATGTTAGTTTTTCGATGGATTCGCTAGTCGTCGATAAGGTTACCAAACTTTTACCGACTGTTGCAGTCAATACCTCATTATTGACTAATGTTACAGATTTGCCGTTGACCGATGATACTTACGCCGTTCCAGGAGATATTGATTTGTTAGTGGGCGTTTCGATTTTCCCGCACCTCCTGTCGCAGCTTAAGGTTCAAGGTCATGCATCGCACCCCGCGCCGCTCGCCTTAGAGACGGTTCTTGGGTTTGTTATTGTTGGTTTCGCACCCGCTTATTTTAATTGTAACTCGACAGTGTCATATTGTTGCGCCGTCGAGCCGCTGGACTCCGCTGTCCGTAAATTCTGGGAGATAGAAGGGGTGAACCCTCCTATTGTCAGCCCGGATGATAAACTTTGTAAAGAGTTTTATAGTCGCACGACTACTCGCGATAGTGATGGTCGTTATGTTGTTGCACTCCCCTTTAAGGGTATGTTAATTTGCTTGGAGATTCGTTTCAGTCAGCCGAAAAACGCTTCTTTTGTTTAGAACAGAAAATGCAGACATCTCCAAAGTTGAAGGAGGCTTACGATAGCGTAATAGTAGAATATTTGGATAAAGGTTTCATTTCACCCGCGCCTCCCGAAACCGAAGAGACGATGCACGCTCCTTCGTATACCATACCGCACCATGGAGTTGTCCGCGAGGATAAACTAACCACCAAGTTGCGCGTTGTTTTAGATGGCAGCGCCAAAACTAGTTCGAATGTTTCGGTAAACGATATTTTGCACAGTGGTCAAAATCTCCAAGATAATTTGTTCGAAATTATTATTCGCTGTCGCGCTTTCAGCCGACATTAGACAATCAGATCGCTCGATTCGCGAGTTCGTGAATCAGATCGCCGATTTCAACGCATTAATATAGATAGAATTTTCGCATTCTCGGACTCGACCGTCGCTTTGTGTTGGACACATTCTTCGCCCCATCGTTGGGATACATTTGTCGCAAATAGGGTGGCAAAAATTCAGTCGGAATTGGCGCCGCAAAACTTTTATCACGTCTCAGGTACGGACAACCCTGCCGATTGTTTGTCTCGTGGGTTAACACCTGCACAGATTTTGGATCATCCGTCGTGGTTCCATGGCTCTTCCTGGTGCCAAGCCCCACCTGATGAATGGCCTGTTAGCCCTTTCAACCCCGCTACTGTGTCCACGCCGCCAGAGGAAAAGAAAGCCTCTTTAGTTGCTACCGTGCCGCTCGAAAAGTCGCCTATCTTAGAGTTAGCTAGCCGTATTTCATCGTGGTCGATTCTTTTACGGAGTGTTGTTTTTATTTGTCGATTTTTGAAAATCCTTCCTCGTCGCGAGCATGTTACCGTCTTTGACTTAAACAAGGCTGAGTTAATCGTGCTTCGTGAACTTAAGCGATTTTATTTTTCGTCTGAAATTAGAAATTTGGAATTAAATAAACCTTGTAGTCGCGCTTTTCAACATTTGAAACCTTTTTTGAAGGATGGCCTCATTCGAGTTGGTGGTCGTTTGAGCCAGTCCGCATTAGAGTACGATCAAATGCATCCTATAGTTCTTCCGCGCAAGGATCATATCGTTGATCTTTTAGTTGAATATCACCATAGGGTGAATTGTCACGCTGGTCCAGATTTATTAATGTCGATTTTCCAGAAATACTGGATTCTCTCCGCACGCAATTTGATTCGTTCGATAGTTCATAGATGTATTCCGTGTTTCAAACTTCGCCCGAAGTCAATCGCGCCCGAAATGGCCGATCATCGTCCTTGTCGTGTGGTTCAGACTGCTAAACCGTTCGTACACACAGGTACAGATTACGCTGGCCCCTTCAGGGTAACAGTTTCTCGTGGTCGTGGTATACGCTCCACGATAGCTTATGTTCGTCTTTTTGTTTGTATGACGACTCGCGCCGTTCATATAGAATTAGCTGGTGATTTGAACACGCCATGCTTCATGGCTGCGTTTAAAAGATTTTTGTCGCGTCGGGGTTCCGTATCTCGAATGTATTCGGACAACGGTACGAATTTCGTCGGAGCTCGTCGTAACCTTTCCGAACTACATAATTTTTTGCGTTCCAAACACTTTACGTTTGAAGAGCTAAGCACCGTGCTCACTCAAGGCGAGGCCGTAATGAATACGCGTCCTCTTTGTAGAACCTTGTGTAGTGATCCCTCGGAGCCGCTTGCACTGACTCCAGCGCAGTTTTTGAATATTACACCGTTAAAATACTTACCCGCTTTTGAAATAGAGGAAGATCGACTTCATCTTCTCTCGCGTCATGCATTATTGGATAAACTCGTTCAATCGTTTTGGAAGCGTTGGAGGACAGACTATTTGCATACGCTACAGTCACGTCAGAAATGGAATACTCCATCGAACCCTATTACTTTCGGTACTGTCGTAGTTATTTTAACTGAAAATATGCCTCCACTACATTGGCCTCTTGGGGTAGTAGAAGAAGTTTTCCCTGGGTCAAATAAGATCACCCGTATAGTTCGCGTTAAAACCGCAACTGGTTCGTACTTGCGACCAGTTATTCGTCTTTGTCCTTTGCCTAATCAACAGTAACTTCAATAACAAATTTAGCTTGTTCGATTAGGTTTAGTTTAGTTTAGTTCGATAGCATTTTGTTTAGTTGGCAGCTAAAGCTTAGTGGCAACTGTATAGTTAGTTGTTCCTTTTTCGAAGGTAACCCTTCAAGCCGGGGGGGAATTGGTTGCGCCGGTATACGATTCCAGAGTAGACGCGTTATTTTTTCTATGTTGCATCGCCGATCTACATTTGTTTTTAATTAATTAGTTGTCGACACTCCCCCGTTTCCCTTTATTCCATTTCTCTTTCGCACCTACCTTGTCTCGCATAAAAGGAGAGCGAGACAGTTGTATTACGCGCGATCTAAAACGCCGCTCACAGATTCACGGATTGAAAACTCGCTGTATTAGTACTGCAATGACCGCGCGCGCACCCGCACCAACTTTCGCAATAATTGTGTTTTCCATGGATAAATAGTGTTTTCGTGCAATGGAACCAGGGATCCAAGTCCAGGGACGTCCCCGGCAGCCTCCACCTCAGTATCTCACAGCAAAAGCAAGGTAGTGTGCCCATTCCTGTTTTCCATTCTTTTCCGTCGACAACCGCGTGTAAATTTCATTATTGTCTTTCCCCGCAAATACAGTCCACTTTGAATTTATTTATCTCGCCCGCTCAACCAAGTTGGGTTGAACTGTGCAATTACTTTAACCGGTGTACTCCTTTGTCAGTTATCTGGAAATATATGCTAAAATTTAACAAAACATACGCTTATAATAGTGGTAGTGATAGTTGGATCCAAGAATTTTTATAGAAACATACTCCAGATCATTTATTTATTTATGTATACACTAGGTAACAGATATCAACAGTTGAAGGACACATAGGTACAATGGTGCTGCTTATTTCTAAAAGAAATATCTCCCAGCAGACCGACGAGAACGTGAAGTAGGAAAATAACAAGTAAAAGTGTGTAAGTAAGAGAGCAAAGATAGAAAATATAATTAACACACATATAAAAGAGCGTAACTAAATAACACTATATAATATATAACAACAAATAAATATAAAATAATGAGCGAACAAACGTGAACCGCTCCCTTAGGTAGGCAGGTGAGGAAGGATTGTAAAGGATATTGAGATGGAGGCAGAGAATTCGAGTGTTACGGCGAAGGCGGATTGGGAGCCACTTGAGTTGTTTGCGAAGATGGGAAACATGATCATACTTTCTAAGATTAAATATAAAGCGTATACATAAATTTTGCAACCTCTCAAGTTTATCTAGAAGCTCCTCAGTGACGTCTAAATAGCAGGCATCAGTGTAGTCAATAATGGGTTGAATAAGAGTTCGAGCAAGACCAATTTTCGTCCCCAAAGGCAGAAAGCTCTGGAGACTTTTCAAGGAGTGAAACGAAAAATGTACCTTCTTGCTGACTTCGCTAAGATGAGCACTCCAAGAAAGCGAAGTGTCCATAGTCACACCCAGGTTCCTCACACTATCCGAAAAAGGTATTCGAGTACCAGCCAACATAACAGGACTCATCTTTGACACCGGAAGAATATCACATTGGTATTTACTACCAATGATAATGGCTTGTGACTTTGAAGGGTTAATACGTAATCCGACCGAACCAGCCCAGCTGCTTAGTTTATCCAAATCTAGGTTTATGGATGAAATCGCTGAAGCGGCATCGGTAGGTGTAAAGTGGCGATACAGCTGCAGATCATCAGCATAGAGATGGTAGTTACTGGAAATAAGACTCGTGGCAGAGTTGATAAAGACAGAAAATAAAAGAGGAGACAAAACGCCACCCTGAGGAAACCCCGCAGATAGCCCAGACCAATCAGAGGATGTCCAACCAATACGAACACACTGGGAGCGCCCCCTAAGGTAGGAGTGGAACCAGGATATGGCAGAAGTGGAGAAATTTATGGACTTCAGTGTACCGAGTAAAATATCTAAATCGACGGAATTCAATGCGCTACTGAAATCTAATAATACTAAAATAGTTAACTCTTTCCGCTCCATAGCCCAGCGAATATCATCCGTCACTTTAAGGAGTGCTGTGACTGTGCTATGGCCAGTGCGAAATCCAGACTGAAATGGGCTGAGAGAGTTAGTAGATGTTAGAAAAACGGAGAACTGTCGATGAACAATATGCTCCAGGACTTTAGAGAAAAAAGGAAGAATAGAAATAGGTCGGTAATCAGTCAACAGACAAGGTAGAGGAATAACATATGCTGATTTCCAAACTGTGGGAAAAGAGCCAGAGAAAGCTACAGGGCACACAACGAGACGGTTTAATGGTGAGTGCTAATCCTAATGTACTCAACCAAACAGCTTAAGGAGCCCTCTCCTACATTTACTTCGAAAGATGTACTTAGTCTCTTAAACTCTATCAAGAACCACCCATCAGCGTCTGGTCCGTTCGATCACCCTAGTAATGTCAACCACAAAAATATATTACCTAATTTTGATCCATCGACCAAAGGTCAACGCATAGATATTTGGCTACGAAAGGTGAACGAGTGTGCCGCCGTTTATGGATGGGACGACAAAACTATTATACATTTTGCCATGCAAAAATTGCAAGGACTGGCCAAAATTTGGTACGAGAGTCTTGAGTCTATTTTATTTTTATGGGCTGAGTGGCAGGAGAAATTGTCGCTTGCTTTCCCTTTCGAACAAAACTATGGCCAGGCCTTGGAAGACATGCTTAAGAGAAAGAGTAAGTATAATGAACCCATTGAAATCTATTATTACGAAAAATTAGCATTGCTGAATCAGTTAGAAATTGAGGGCAAGCGTGCAGCCGATTGTATAATTCACGGTCTTAGCGATAGAACTATGAAGTCAAGTGCTTTAGCGTTGAGATGTTCACAGCCTGATCAATTGTTACAATTCCTATTAAGTAATAAGGAATCTTACAATTCTTTTGACCGCCCTCACATTAGGAATACACCAGGTTCTAGACAAGGGTCTACCCTAATTAGTATCAACATTCAAATAAATAAGACCAGAGATACCCTACTTGATAGTTCCGTGTACTGTTTTAACTGCAAAGAAAAAGGTCACTCATATCGTAAATGTTCAAGGCCATTAATTAGATGCAATAACTGTCGTTTGATAGGTTACAAACTAGATCAATGTCCCACGACATTTGCGGAATCCAATAAGTCGGTAAACATGCAAAAAACTATGTGTATTGCAACCACCGGAGTAGGTTCCAAATTTTACAAGGAGGTCTCAATTAATGGTGTACCACTGAAAGCTTTTATTGATTTTGGAAGTGAAATCAGCATCATGTCAAAATCGCAATTGTTAAAATTGGGACTGGTTCGTGATAACGTAAGCATTCCAATTAAAGGCTTTGGTAATGGGATGGTGTACTCTTTGGGGAAGGTTACACTAGATTTGGTTATCGATGGAGTCTGTGCTGATATCACTTGTCAAGTGGTTGAAGATACATTTTTGGAAGTTCCATTATTAGTGGGTCAAACATTTACTGAACAACCCCAAGTATTAGTATTTAAGACCAGGATTTGCAGTTTATTAATTTAAATCAAGAAACACCTTTTTATGATGTTGAACCACAACATAGTGGTCTAATTAAAATTGTTTCCATGGCTCGCTTAGAAGTTTGGGGTCCTGCTGTAATTAAGGCTTACACTGAACCCAAGGTGGATGGCAATATTTTATTAGATAGTAAAATAATCGGAAATCCGACGAATCAAATCATTATTTACGGTGGTATTTATCAGTCTAGGGAGGGTCTGGTCTTTGTATATGTTAAGCCCATTTCAACAATCAGCCAATTAAATAAGTATACCGTTATAAGTCGTGCGATTAAAACTCAAAGTGTAAACCGACTATTTAGTCGCATTTGCGATAAAGAAACCACCACTACTGATAGTATAGACGTAGATAAACTCCATATTGGAGATAGTGTTAGTAAAGAGCGTAAATTGAAACTGTTAAAAGTCCTTAATAGGCCATATCGATTATCACATAGTGAACGGGCACAAGTGCGTGGTATGGTGGAAGAAATGCTAGAGGCTGGGATAGTTCGGGAGTCCACCTCCGAATACGCCAGTCCTGTGATTCTCGTACGAAAGAAAGATGGACGAATGAGAATGTGCATAGATTATAGGTTGCTTAATTCCGTTATTGTTAAGGAGCACTATCCAATGCCACGGATAGAAGACGAATTTTCAAGGCTTTCTGGTCAGGCATATTTCATTACGTTGGACTTATACTCCGGGTACTATCAAGTACCAATTGCAGAACAGTCAAAAGCACTAACATCTTTTGTCACCCCAGACGGACAATTTGAGTTTAACCGAATGCCGTTTGGTTTGGCTAATGCCCCAGCAGTGTTCCAGAGAATGATGAACAAAGTTCTGGGTTCAGCAAGGTTTAGTGAAGCTACGGCATATATAGATGATGTTTTAATTTATGCTCAAAGCGTAGATCAGTGCTTAGAAAGGTTAGAAAACATACTACAATTACTAAAGCAAGCTAATCTAACTCTTAATTTATCGAAGTGCCAATTTTTGAAAAGGGAAATCGAATATTTAGGATATGAAATTAGTGCTATGGGTATTAGACCCAATGATAAGAAAATTCAAAGTGTAATTGATTTTCCTAGGCCAGTAAATGTCCACACTATCCGGCAATTTCTAGGGTTAGTTAGCTATTTCCGAAAGTTTATTATGAATTTTGGACAGATTTCGTACCCGCTGAGCCAATTACTAAAGAAGGATGTTACCTGGATGTAATCTGATGACCAGGAGGTTTCATTTAAGACTCTCAAGGAAAAATTAGTTAATCGACCAGTTCTCGCAATATATGATCCAAGTAAAGAGACAGAGCTGCATACCGATGCAAGTAAGTTTAGTATTGGCGTAATACTACTGCAACGTCTAAAAGAGAACGAGAGTTTTAGACCCGTCGCGTTCTATAGTCGTCAAACTTCTCCCGAGGAAAGGAATTTCCATGCGTATGAATTGGAGACGTTAGCTGTAGTTTGTTCGTTACGTAAATTTAGAGTTTATTTATTAGGACAGCTGTTTAGAATAATCACTGACTGTAGTGCTTTACGGTCCACGTTTACTAAAAGAGATATGATTCCAAGAATTACGCGTTGGTACCTCTTAATGCAGGAGTTTCAGTGTATAATAGAGTGTAGGCCGGGCCATAAAATGGCTCATGTAGATGCCTTATCAAGAAATCCTATATTAGGTGATGAAATTGACATCGATTCGTCTATAGCCGTTGTAGAACAATGTCCGAAAGTCATGAGTATTACCGGTGAATACTGGTTACACACGTTACAATTAGGAGATAGTGAACTGGCTAGAATACGAGACGTGTTAACAACAGATTTAGACGAAAAAGGTTTGAAGCAAATTAAAAAGAATTATATTCTTAAAGACAATAAACTTTATAGGTGCATTGATGGTGATAAAACCAAATTACGCTGGGTAGTACCCAAGGGTGCCAGATGGCAAATTTGCAAATTGAATCATGACGATATTGGTCATTTTGGTGTTGAAAAGACTCTTCAACGTATAAAGAGTACCTACTGGTTTCTCAAGCTTGCAAAATTTGTAAAGAAGTATGTTGAAGCGTGTATCGAATGTGCTTACTCCAAAAAGACAACTTCCAGTGAAGGCTATTTGCACCCTATACCTAAGGTTGAGGTCCCTTTTCACACCATTCCTGTGAACCACCTGGGACCATTCGTACGCTCAAAGAGGGGAAATTGCTATCTTCTTATGCTTGTAGATGCATTTACGAAGTTTGTTTTTATAAAACCTGTTAGAAATACTAAAACCATTGTAGCTTTGCGAGTTCTAGATGAAATTTTTTATACTTTTCGAGTACCTGATAGACTTATTAGTGACAGAGGGCCTTGTTTCACATCTCACGCATTTAGCAAATTTTGTGGTGATAGAGGTATAAAACATGTGTTGAATGCAGTCGCGAGTCCACGATCAAATGGACAAGTGGAACGGTATAATCGTACAATTCTTGCTTCTTTGACTGCTCAAAATCTTAATCACAATGAAAAAGACTGGGACGATAAAGTGGGGAAAATTCAGTGGGGCATTACAAAACATATAACAACACAGTTAACAACAAACATATAATAACACAGTTAACAAAACTACAGGAAAAACTGCTACCGAAGTGATTTTTGGTAGTTCCATGAACAGTGAAATAGATCCTAGGTTAAATGTAGTTAGGAGGGAAACACAAAATGATACGGACTTATTAACAATTAGAAGGGATGTTAAAGACAAATAGCAACTTAATACTAATTATTTACTTTTAATTACTGTTTGTTATTAAAGATGATGTATTTGTAGTACCCACACATATCCTTATAAAAGTTTGATGTCATAATTCAATGTTCCTTTGACTAAAATTTTGACTGTATATTTAAAAATTGTAAGACATGTTATTAAATTACTATTAACTATATTGTCACCCTTAATAACTGTATAGTAAATTTGTTTACTTTCAAATTTTCTCTAGCCTCCACAGATTTGTGTATGTCATAATAATAAGTTTTTTTTTCCTTTTCCTATCATAATACAAATTTATTTAATCTCCTTTGTTTTGTAACCTGAGTCGATTGGCCAAGTGTTAGGTTATTTCTACCTATTTGTGTTCTACGTGTATGAGGGCATACACGAGGTCAGGATGGACGAGTGTTAGGTTTACTTTAAATTATATTACACAATAACAAACATAATTATAAACTTAATATTAATATATTTCCATTGAGGATAATTTAGTTTTTTTGCTGGCCACACCAACGGAGTGGGGTGGCGTTTCTTTCCTGGCACATTTTGGAAGATCGATTGGGGCATTCGTTTGGGAGACTTGTTGGAAGTAACACGCTTAGAATAACGCGAGTGATCCGGGTTATTATTATCAAGACTTGGCAGTACAATTAAGTATAAGTAGTTGAATGTGAATTATAGTGCATTTGGAAGATACCGAATAAAGTATATCCAGTGTTAGAGGTGTTTTATTATAATATTGTGATTATATAACATACATCCAAATAGTTTTGAATAATAAAAATATAGAGAACAAACTTTCACATTTTTAATATTAGTAAGATTACATTCCCGTAGGAATACCGGGAATTCTTTCTTGGTGCTCATTTAAAACAGGTACGTAAAGAATACTTTCAACAAATTTTGCATAGTTATACCCAAGTAGTTCCCGTTCTCGTGGGAATACCGGGTATTCCTGTCTTAGTGCTGATTCAAGGTAGACACCTAATAAATACTTTCATAAAATTTCAGGTATGTACCTATGTACGATAGTTTAGACTGTATATGGCTTCAACCACGTAGTTCCTGTTCCCATAGAAATATCGGGAATCCCGTTTTTATTGTTTATCTTAAAACTTAAAGTAAACATTCACCAAATTTCAAGTTTCTATGTTTAATTTTATTTTTATTTATTTATTTATGTACACACAAGAATATAGAAAAAACAGAAGGAGGAGTCATAGGTACAATGGTACTGCTTATTTCTATAAGAAATATCTGCCAGCAGACCGGCGAGAGGAAAATGTTAATAAATAGGAAAGAACAAATAAAAGTGTGTAAATAAAAAGTAGACAAGAACTAAATCAACACACAGTCAAAATAACTCAAAATAGACAAAATAATATTATTAACTATAAGGATATACACTAAAAGTTTTTAATCATGGCAATAACTTCGGGGGCCTTTTATATAAGGCCTTATTGTTAAGTAGGCGTAGTTTAAATTATTAATATTTGATATTGACAAATTTGTAAAGGTTTATTTATATCCCTAACAATATGAAATTATGGCCATATTTTCGAACTTTATTCATAACAATACTGCTATCTGTTTATCACGTGGTCTCGTTCTGACGCACAGTGACCCCGCGATGATAATGTTATCAAATAGCTTAAAATCCAAATACTACACTTTATTCTAACTTTTCCTTCATACTTAACCGGGCTTAGGACCGGCAAAATTACTTTTCGTAGGTACTTGTTCAGTTATGAAAAATAAAAACTTATTAGACTGGAATTAAGTTTAAACAAGATAACTTAAGTTTTGAAATCTAAAGATTAAGCATTAAAAAATAATTTTGGCGTATTTAAAAAGTTAGATTGCAATTTACAATAATTTACGTATTTACAAAACTTAACAAAATAACTTACCTGTGTTTTAATTTACTTTAAAATGTCCTCCTGCATTATCAATACACACGCGAGCACGTTTTATTGAATTGTTTTTAAGGGAAAGAAGAATGGTTCTTTGGCGTTTCACTTCAGTACAAGCGTCTATCTGTTTTAATTGTTCTAAAGTATTCGGCTCACTAAAGTACACCCGTCTTTTTATTTCACTCCACAAAAAAAAGTAACAATATTATACAATTTTCCACGCACAGTTGGTACTGGACTGGCTTAGGTTAAAATGAGGAGCAATGTCTGCGTGCTACGTCTGGGATCTATCTTCATCAAAGTAGTTCTGTGGTCTGCCGTGGGCATGTGATGGTGTGTAAAAAGAGCCATGATCTAGTAATCACTGGTAAGCGTTTAGAACCGTTCTAAAGCTTGGCTGTCGAGCATCCGGGTATTCTTCTCGGTACATTGTTAAAGTAGCACTCACGTTTTCATCACATAAAAAGTACAAACGTACCATAGCCACATACTCCCGTGATCAAAACTGGTAAGCCATCACAATAAATTAAAAGAAAAAACACGCGCATGTTAAAAATTTCAAAAGCAAGAAATAATTATTACGCAGTATCAATTCACTGACACAACATTTAAAACAAAATGGTTGGTTTTGACCTGACTTGTCTCTTTCTTGAGCCAATCGTGTACTTGGGAAGTATGCCGCGATTTATCAATGAAAATCGAAATTCGAATTTACACTTGAACTGAGCATTTCAATAAAGGCTACGTTCCACTTAACGCCCGCAACGATCGAAACATCATCTGTATCGTTCCGCCTAATAGCCCTGACAAACGTTCGCATTTGGTTTGCCTCCAGTCCAAATCTTACCGTGTGTAGAGCATTCCGGCGGTCTCAATTATTATTAATTGAGTCCGTCTCGGTCCGGTTACTCGCACATCGGACATAGTCTGCTTCGCACTAAATCTGGTAAATAAATCAAAGTTGCCGTTTAGCTACTTTGTCGTAAATTTCCCCAGAACTGATTTTATTTTTCCCCAAAACGACACTTTGTCACACATTTTGCCCAATGTTGCCGTTTTAATTACTTTGTCGTAAACTTCCCCAGATCTGATTAAAAAAAATTCCCAAAAAAGACACGTTTTTATACATTTTTACGTACCTAAAAAGGAATAAGAACTACGTTAATTCATAACTTAGTGTTTTTTGCTCTATGGAGAGAAATACTATGCAAGCCAGGTATCTACTACATAGGTGAATAAAATTGAAATGAATTGTTTGTATTTCCAAGTTAACAGCTTGAAACTAAATGCATATAAAAGTATTTACATACTTTTGACAGATTAGGGGTGTTGTTCAATATTCTGGGGTTAAATAAAAATTTTGAGGAAATTTTGGAGAAATAAAAAGTATTTAATAAGGTAAATACTTTCATATGCATTTCGTAAGGGGGCCCACCAAGATCTTCGGGGCCCAAGTCTTTCCCCTCTGGGGTTGGGAGGTCTGAGGGCGTCGCTCCCATAAAAGACACCTGCCGAAACAATTAATGGAAAAGCACAATAGGAATACTGCTAGAAATGGGGCGCCGCCGCAAAACGGCGCGCAGGAGCCAAGCCCGCCTCCTGTGGCAAGTGGTCTAGGGCTACCGTATGTAGGGCCAGCACGGCTAAAGAAGTTAGCCCAATCCCGTATCCGCTTCGCTACGTGGAACATTACGCTGACTGGGCGTGCGGTAGAGCTCTCCAGGCGGAGGGTGGACGTGGCGTTCCTGCAGGAGAATCTGTGGAAGGGCAACAGAGCCTGACCTATGCAGAAGAGCTACAAGTTGTATTACACCTGGTGCGCCTGGTGGAGAGAACGGGGTGGCCGTGGTGCTCTCCGAGGGGTTGCAGAGCGGTATCTTGGAGGTAATGTTAATTTGTGTTTCATATGTTACCTTAAATGGTTTAATGTAATCTAATAATTACCGCTTTCTCTTATCGCTTTCTCTTACCGCTTTCTTTGATAATACTACGTATTATCAAGGCCGGGAGGATGTTTAGGCCGTTTCTACGTTATTGAAGGTTGGACCTTTTTATTTAAACGTATTATGTGTTCTACTACATTCCTAGCCCTAATTTACCGCTGTCCTACTCCCACTCACTCGACGTCTACAGCCACGAGCGGGAAAGGACATAATCTCGCACCGCGCGCTACTGGCACACCCGCATGTCAAGATACTTTTTTGACAACGCACTTCGATTTATAACCTACGTCGATCGAGACGTATCGCGCCGCGCCGCGCCGCTTTATGAATTTCCGCCACCGCGTCTCCGAGAAGACCTATCATTACCAAGGATCGAGAAGATATATTTTGGGAATAGAAAAGGTAGGTGCTGGCCAGCCCTGCAAGGAGCGGTGATACGCGCCCCATCAAGCGCGTGCATAGCTGAGGCAAGGGTGAGTCACCTTATTTTCCTATTTTACATGTTCCTAGGATTACTTCTTTGTCCCCCCGCATAATACAGTCCACTACCGCAATAACTACAAACCGCATAACCATGATGGGTGCGCAACAGAAAAGCCATACATGCATTCTACTAATAATAATTAACATATTAACCAAAAAAATTTTTAGCCTTTTTCCTCAATTTACTCCGATGTATACGGTTCACAGAACCACTAGTAGATAAAATAGTCGAGGAAGTATAATTCATTTATTACTCAATCACTCAAAAACGACCGTCTGGATTTCGATGAATAGTTTACCTGGTAAAATGTTCCAGTCGGATAATTAAAGACTACGTGTGTGGAAGGAACGGCGGGCACACTTTAGTATAAAAACATTGCTTATTAGTCATTTTGCTTAAAAATATATAATGCGATTTTTCTCGCTTTATTACTAAAAGGAAGTAAAAGTAAAAAAATCTTTAGACTTCCAGGTATAACAATTGGCGGCCTTATCGCGCCAGGCAATATCTTATAGGCAACCTTTGGATGGAGACTACGGGGCAGTCAGAGAGGACTGATAAAATGGAGTATACTGTATCTACTACTAGAGTTAAATTAAGTCTCTAAGAGTTCGTTTTAGTTATTTTGATTATAATAGCTTAAATTAAGGAAATTTCTCGAAGCGAATAGAGCTAGGGTTGTAATTATGTCTCAGAATGAAAATAATTGTAGGTAAATTTTGTGTAATTAAGTTCAATTACACGAACAAACAAACAAAGTTTTGTTTTATATATACGTTATATTAATTTAGTTATTTAAATTTAGGGAGACCGCTTAGCGTCATTTCTATTTACAATCGTTTTCGTGCTACGAAAGGCACGTTAAGCTGTCAGGCTCAGTTGCCAGTAACATGGCTGTCGTCAATCTAAGATGAAAGCCTTATGGATTATTGAAACAAGTAACAAACCCTTCACTATCGTAGCGAAGAAATTAAAACACTTTTAAACCGAAACCAGATTCAAAATCCGAAGTGGTAGAAACTTCAAAATCAAAATCACCTATGCACGTATTCATGTTGTCTTGAATCGAATATCGCAAACCGTTCGTTACTATCATCTTTAGTTCCTGAAACCTAGATGCGTATAGACGAACAGACTAAGCCGTTTTATAAGACTTTTGTAAACTTTAGGGCTTAGAAGTCTAAAACCTGACCATATCAACACGGCAACGGGTTCACCACCTATTACATGAGACAAAATATAGGCGTATAGTATGCCTTTGCTATCCCTTCCGGCATTATATTTAAAAAAAAACTAAGTTGTTGATAGATACCGTCTAAGGATAACTGCTAAATTGCGCTAATGGTGCTCGTATTTCGCAAAATAAAAAAATACTATTTATTTTATTTTATTTTGCGAAATATTCATAGCTGTGCATTGATCGATCAGTCAGTCAGTCAGTTTTTGATTTTATAATTTTAGATTCAGCGTGTAAAGATAGGTACTTTTATATATTACAACTTAAAGAAGATTTTCCCATTTTTCAGCTTAAAGATAATATTGAAAATCTTGTATATTTATACAAGATATTCAATATTATTTGGAAAACTCTTTATGCTTAACTGCATATTTATGCAGCTAATGAAAAGAATCTCTGTATATTGCCCCTCAAATTTTCAATTTCCAGTTCAAAATTTTATGAAAAATAAAGTTATGGCTGTTATATATGAATACGTATGAATGTAGGTAGGACGATATTTAATAATTATGTTATGTCAGCTATGCATCAAACTCAGTCGCAATATACGCTTATACTGTGCCTACTGGTGTGTAATTTTAACCCGAGATACTTTATAACTAATTGAATCGGGCGTTACATGGCGGAAATCCATCGTAGAACGATAATAAAGGAGGGGAGGAGGATCCCACCACACACCCTCGATTCGTCAATCCTAACGCACAACGGTCAAGGATAACCTCAACCAATTGTAACGGAGGAATGACGAACCGAACTCCTCAAGGAAAACGATGTAGGAGAGGCAAAAGGAAACCCTACCCTCCAGGTTGTCAAAACTTTTGCAATATTCCGCTTTACAAGGTGGCACTTAGTCGACAAGTCGACACGTGTTTCGCCTACACACGAGGCATCCTCAAGACTGCTTGACAGCAAGTGTGCTCAGCGCGTTCCGCTCCGCCTTTTATCACACTATCTCCCCACTACCCCCACTCGTCACCGAGGCACTACGTGATCTGTGTTGCCTGTTCGAAAATAAATTGAGTAATGGAGAAGTGTGAAAATCGGTCATAAAAAGGCGGAGCGGACGAGCATTTAAACGATGTCCTGTTTTTCTTCGAAATGACCGAGGCCCTAAGTCTTCATTTAACACCCTTTTCACCGTGGTTCTGCTTAACCCCATCTGAAGGGCCAACAGTTTCTGCTTACGTTTGTGATTTCTTTAAATTCGCGCCTTCACAGCTTTTATCACTGCTGGAGTCCTAACAGACCGAGGGCGACCACTTCTTGACCTGTCCTCTACACTAGAGTCTTCATTGTATCGTTTGATGCAGTTTTCAGTTACAGTGGAGATGTTCCTCCCGTTCCTCCACAGATATCATGTACCCTACTGTCAATTTTTATGTTCGAATTTTGTACAGATTAGTAATAAGTAGGTATGCTTTTCTTCTGTTTAAGTTATTACATATTTGTTTGTTTTTATTACGATTTTAGGATCACCAATAACAGTTTATTCGTCCACTTAATTTTTCACAACGGCAAAAAAATTTGAAAAAATTTACGGTTGATCACCGATTAACAAATAACTTTGTCGTAGCCTTGTGCTTGTATATAACAGTATTTACGGTATTTTTCTGTGTGTTTATTTGCACTTTTAACACTTTTTTTATTGTAGTATAACTTATAAATTATAAATTTATAAGTTATACTACAATAAAAAATCTTATATATTATAATATTTATAAATTTCCTTAATAAAAATATACAGAGACATATTTTGACTAAATAATTTATGGTTTAAATGAACCTATTTAAATGAGGTCTTTAACTAGAAGTATATTAATGGGATTCAATAGAGATAACACTTTTATGCAAATAATTATTTAAATCGGTTTATAGGTTACGGAGTTATGAGGTACTTAACTAACATGCATACATCCGACTTGCGAACCTTAATTTTTATTAGAGTTTGTTAAAAAAACTGTTAGGCAAGCCCACTGAGAATAAATAGTACGAGAATTTATTAATTTGTAGAAAATGTGAATTGTACACATTACCCTCTTTCGGCAGATGGGTAAAAAAGGCTTAAGATTATGAAAAAATTAACTTGCGAAAGTTTAAGCAAAAACATGCAATCCACTTTTGTATTTTAGTAGATATTATGTATTAATATACCTACTTATAAATGGTAGAAAAAAATGAAAATGAATATGAAGATACTTTAAACTTTTCGATTGTATTATGAATGATTGTGCATTAATGTATAAAGCATGCTAACTGTGTAGCTCAGGCAAAGATCACATTAAAAGTGGATTGGAAATGATAGGTAAACAAAGGAAAGAAAGATCGGGCACTCATCTTATGACGATGCGTTGACTTCACTGTCCAGCCCTGGATCCTCTTGCTTGCTACTTTATTATTTCATCTGGTAGTTGTTCTGCCACGCCACGTCTTCCACGCGACGTAATGTCACGGTCGCCAAACACGATGTTGAGGAAACTTCTTGATTAAATGAAACTGTTTTCTTCGTACAATACTTGTTTTAATGTTTGAAGAATACATAGGTATATTACTTCTTGAATTAAGTAAAACTTAACTATATAAAATAAATATTTTAGATAGGCATTGTTGCTACTTTGACGTGTGTTTTAAGAGCAATCGCAGATGATTGTTGCGCCGTTAAAAACGAAGCGGTGGGGCCCGGGTTCGCGGCCACCTCAAACCTGTTCTAGCGTTTGCTTAAACAGTAAGTATTAGTACCTTAGCACAGTACATACTTTGGTATTAGGTAGTCAAAGAAAACAACAGTTTGTATTTTAGGTAAAGGAGTGATCACACGTCCGCTCGCTATGACTGATAGCTAACAACTGGCGTGGGAACCCCGAGTGCAGTGCGATCACTCCTTTATCATTTATTCTCATAACGTCACACCTTTCCCCTTTTTTTTTAAATCTACATCTTATGTAATAATATATAGGTACATTTTTATTTCATCACCATATTGTATTATTAATATAATGACAATTATTATGACTGCACAAGCAGCACAAAATCATTTATATAATTCGTTTATTTTTATTTAAATTAATTTGTTAAATCTATAACTATAACTATAAGTGATGATCAACTGAATGAAATGGAAAAGTTTAATAACTAAGTATTGAATTAAACATTCTGGAAATAAATATACATTTATTTCATTAATTAATTTATGGATAATGGTTACGATTTCATCTCATTAATTTAGTTAATAACTAAACATTATTCTAGCCCTAAGTGTATAATGGTTAGTTATCATAATGATAACTAACCATTATACACTTAGGGCCTCGTTCACCATCTCTGAGTAAAATCCTAATTAGTTACTTCCCAATTAAAACTAATCAGCAAGTAAAACTAAAAAGTAACGTTTTTCAATTTCACATGCAAAAATGAAGTTCCGATTAGCTACTCAACGGTTAAAAGAATAATGTCGGCGTATCATTCATTCATTTTGAAAAATTCACTCATATCATTGTCATTAACGTCAAACTAATGTCACTGTCAGATAAAACTGGATACTGTGGTGTTTTTTAAATTAAAATTATAAAGATCATGGATAATAAAGTTATAAAAAGAGAAAGAAGTGCAAATTTTTATTCGGATGAAAGAGATTTATTAGTGCCTCTTGTGCAAAAATACATACATACATGTCACGCCTTTATCCCCGAAGGCGTAGGCAGAGGCATACTATACGCCCTCATTTCACCGTATGCATTTTTGTCCCACGTAACAGGTGGTGAGCCTATTGCCGTGTTGAAATGGACAGGCGCAGGCTGTGGCGACCTGCTATTGAATTTTTTTCAAGCCGCCCAAAAGGTCTTCAACTAGGCTTAACGACTGCCATTTTACTGGCAACCGGGACCAACGGCTTAACGGGCCCTCTGAAGCACGGAAACGCTTGCAAATGTAACATCCACAAAGTGGTAACCCATCCAAGGACCACCTATAGCCAATGTTGCTTAACGCAGTGATCGTTTACAGAACACTGAGTAAGCGGAGCCACGAGCACTTTGTGCAAAAATATCGCAATATAATTGAGAATAAGCAAAGTGGTGGTGTTACTTGGAAGAAATAAGAGTTGGCGTGGAAACAAATTGAAAAAGCATCCAATGCTCAATTTCGCGCAATTTTCAGACCGTCAAAACATTGCGGCTCAAGTAAAATTGTGCTTAATTAGATTATGCACATGATTAACTGCATTTTTAGATAACCGAAATAGAGCAAAAAATTCTGTTTTGAAAAATAATCATCATGGACATTATAAACTCAAATCCGCGGAATTCTTCGGAAAAAAATTATTAGTATATATTGTCCGTCATCAATTCGTACAAACCAAGCAAATTGGGATCAGCTATTCTCTATGTTCTCATCTAAAACTATTATTGCCGGAGATTTTAATGCCCATCAGACAAATTGATCCTACAAAAAGGACCAAAGAGGGCTACAATTGCTGGACTCAATATTAGATTATAATTACATTTCGTTGAACAATGGAAGTCACACTAGAATTAAATTGGTGAATAATCATTTGCAGAAGTCGTCCTCTGATATTACCTTTGTATCATCAGATATTGCAACGGAGTTTTCTTGGAATGTACTTAGTGAGAATTTGGGCAGTGACCATTTAATTATCAAATATGTTATGAATTATAGTGATACTTCTCAGTTGGTTAGGCGACGTAATTTCAAAAAAACTAATTGGAAAGACTATCACAATTCTTTAATAGAACCGTTTACTAATAATTTAGACAACTCTTTAGAATTACAGCAAAGGTACTATTATTTTATCAAACAAATACAAAATTCGGCTGAAAAATGTATTCCATATATAAAAATTTGTAATAACCCAGAAAGCAAATTTAAACCTAAACCTTATTGGCATTCGGAACTTTCTATGGTGGTCGCTGAACGTAGGCTTGCATTGAGTAGGTTCCGTAGGAATCCGACACCTCAAAATTATAATGTTCTTAAGAACAAAATTCATAAGGCACATTTACTTATAGAAAAAGCTAAATGTAATCATTGGAAACAATTTTGTTCAGAGATGGACAACACTGTCTCAATTTCTGAAATGTGGAACCGCATGAGGTGGCTTAAAGGCTATAGGAAAAGCAAATACTATCCTTCAGAGGAACAGCAAGAAGAGTTGTTGTGTTCACTTGCATGGAGTCAGATATAATCTATGCTGAGTTAATTAATTGTCTTAAATGGAAAGATACAACACCTGGTCAAGACGATGTAACGTATTCTATGTTGTTTCATCTTCTAAATATCGCTAAAGTCTATTTACTGAACATATTCAACTTGATTTTAGGACATGGTTATGTCCCTGAAGCGTGGCAAAATATCAGGGTATACCTATACCAAAATATACAAAAGAACCGGGGACTGTGCCCAAACTTAGACCCATATCACTTATTTCATGTGTATGTAAAACCTTTCATAGTAGTTTAGCTAGGAGGATTGAATGGTATGTGGAACATAATAACATAATTTCAACCTTCACAACTGGGTTTAGAAAATCTTAGTCTTGTTTAGACTGTCTGCTACGTTTGGTAACTAATATACAAATAGGTTTTTCAAAAGAGTTACCAAAGTGGCATGTTTCTTAGATATAGAAAATGCATATAATAACATATCCGTAATTCAGGATATTAAAGTATTAGATGAGCTTAATATAGGACAGACAATTTGTCGGTATTTTTGGTACTTTTTAATTGAATGGAAAATATCAATCATCACAGCTGAAAGTGCTAAAATGTATACCAGGTATACTAGTAAGGGTTTGGCCCAAGGTGACCCAATATCACCTTTAATTTTTAACATTGTAACTAGTAAAATTTGTCATACTATTCAAAATGTTTATATAGCTCAATATGCCGACGACTTTGTTTTATATGCAAGTAATATTAACTATCAAACCTGTGAGTACAACTTACAATGCGCGTTAAACTGTATGAACAAATTATTAGATGAACTCGGTTTAAACATTTCGGCAAATAAATCAAATATATGCATTTTTAAAAGGGGACGTTAAGCATATAATGTAAAACTTAAAATTAATAACCTTATTTTAAACTCTTCGCACTGTGTCAATATTTGGGTATGTGGCTAGACAAGTCCTTGTTATGGCGCAAACATATTAATGAAACATTGGAAAAAGCTGTTAAGTTTTTAAATCTTTTTAAAATTTTAGCGGGAGGATCATGGGGAATTCACCAAAATCATTTAAGGAGATTATATTTATCATTGTCAAATGTGATAGAAGGAAATGAAAAACTTATAGTATGTGGAGACTTGAATGGATGGGTGGGTACCGCTCGCGATGGTTAAGAGTCGGTACTCGGGAAGTATGGGGATAAAAGGGTGAATGACGCTAGCAAGCTTATACTGGCATTTTGTAAGGAAAAGGATTTGTTTGTGGGAAGTGGAGCTCACTTCGATGCTCCGGATCCCGATGTCATTGAAGTCATTAGTATGAAAGAAATTGAACAAGCGATAAGAAGTATGAAATGTGGTAAGGCTGAGGGAAAAGACAGAGTTACTGCTGAGATGATCAAGTACGGTGGGTCGCGCGTCTGGGACACTCTATGTCTGTTATGCAACTTGTGCTGGCGGACGGGTGAGGTCCCAGATGACTGGCGAATAGCAGTTGTAGTACCTATTTACAAAGGGAAAGGCTCACGCCTAAACTGCTCCAGCTACAGGGCGATCAGCTTGGTCAGCTTAGCTAGTAAGGTGTATGCAAAGATTATAACGGCAAGAATGCAAGAAAAGTCTGAAAGGTATTTATGGGAAGCTCAATGCGGATTCCGACGTGGAAGAGGTTGCATGGATCAAGTGTTTTCTCTCCGCATGTTCGCGGAGAAGTTTCTGGCTATTAGCCAGAGGGTTTTCTGCGCTTTTGTGGATCTGGAGAAAGCATTTGATAACGTTGTGAGGGAAACTCTGTGGGATTTGCTGCCCGGATATGGTGTGGACGGCTCGCTGCTGCGGGCAATACAGTCGCTTTATAAGGACTGTAAGGCTTGCGTGCGAGTAGGGGGCGATGTGTCACCTCTTTTTGATGTCTGTACAGGCGTCAAACAGGGTTGTGTCATGTCCGCCTGGCTGTTCATAGTGTATCTGGACAGTTGCCTGCAGAAGTTGAAAGATTGTGATATGAGTGTGAATTTGGGTGACTTTTCAGTAAAGTGTCTGCTGTACGCTGATGATGCGGTGCTCATGGCCTCATCAGAAGCCGACTTTAAGGCATTAGTCACTAATATGAAAGAGGAGTGTGAAAGTAAGGGGCTTCGCTTGAATGCAAGTAAGACTAAGGTTCTAGTATTTGAAAGAGATGACGTAAGAACTAAATGCGAGATTAGGGTAAACCAGGAACGTCTAGAGCAAGTGAATGAAATTGTGTATTTAGGGAGTATGTTTAGCGCGGATGGAAGATGTGATACGGATGTAGAACGGGGAGTAGCTGCCGGAAACAGAGTTAACGGTGCTTTGTCCCAATTAGTAAAGCGACAAAGCATCGTAAAAGAAGCACGACTGGCGATTCATAACGCAGTGCTAGTGCCAACTTTGCTTTACGGTAGCGAAACCTGGGTATGTCAGCAGATGCATGAAAGTAAATTGAATGCTGTGGAGATGCGATCTCTTCGAAAATTGTGCGGCGTTACCTTGGCCGACCGAATACGTAACGAAGTGATACGCAATATGGCAGGTTTGAATGAAATGGTCAGCGTTAAGCTGGAAAAGGGCGTGCTCCGTTGGTTTGGACACGTCCAACGAATGAGTGAGGAACGATTGACGAAGAATATATATTGTGCGAAAGCAGAATGTAGAAGAGGTCAGGGTAGGCCGAGACTTACATATGAAGACCACGTGAGCAGATTGCTCAACAACGGAAAGGTAAAAAGTACTCGGATACCCAGACGTGCGTGTATGAAGCGATTGATGAATCTCGAAGAAGCGAAAGAAGTATGCATGGATCGCGAAGCCTGGCGATCTGTCCTCTCTGACTACCCCGTCAGGGATACAGCGTGAAGATAGTTAAAAGAATATTTATCATTGATCAGAAGTCGGTTGTACTTTGGATGTTTCTTATATGACAACAGTGCAAATTCTAATGTATCAAAACTTGACAAAGTTCAAAAACGGGCTTTGGGCATTATAGGTGGCTTTATAAGAACTACTCCAATTCATGTCATGGAATCTTAACTATGTATCCCTCCTTTAGAAACAAGAAGAAATTACTTAGCACAAAAATATTGTTTAAGAAGTAACTCATGGGCAAACAGTGTAACTTCAACCTTGTTGGAAACCCTTCTTAGGTTAAGCGTCAATAGATTTTATTTTAAGAAAATACCTATGCTAGCCTTAAGTTATGAAAAAATTAAAGAAAAGAAAATAAGTTCATCTTACCCCTTAGAGATGTTTAAATTAAAATTATGGACTAGTTATATAGACGTAAATAACATAGTGGTACCTGCCCTGAGCTCCGTTTTACAAGCGAAAAGAACCTATGAACCCAATTTTCTGAAATATAATATTCTCAAAGAGTTAAACGATAATTACAGAAATTGGCATATAACAGCTATACACTGATGGTTCTAAGACTGGTGATAATTTAGGAGCAGCTTTTTATGACCCTGCGAGAAACATAAAAAAATATTATAAGATTTCTCAACCTGTGTGCATCATGACGTTGGAACTCATTGCAATTTCGGAAGCATTATCATACATAGACCAAGTTATGTTCTCAAAAACTGTAATTATTACTGACAGCAAAAGTGTCTTATTACACTTAATTAAATGTTCTACAGGAAAAAGAGGTTTGCCAATCGCTTATACAGTGCTACAAAAAATTAATAATATTACTTTTTTGTAGCACTAAACATTAGCAAAAACGTTGAATTAAAATTGCAATGGATTCCCTCACATATTGGATTAAAGGGTAATGAGGAGGTAGATAGTCTAGCAAAGTTAGGGTCTCATCAAGGAAACCATTTCGAAATTTTACCTTTCTATACAAAAATTCTAAATTTTTTTTTAAAATATACTGTTATAACATTTGGAAAGAATATTTTGATGAAAGATCAAAGGAAAAAGGAATCTGGTACAAAATTATTCAAAGTCGACCTCCTCATTGCCCTTGGTTTGCCAAGTCGAGTCTAAATAAAAATTTAATTGTTACAGCATTGAGACTGCTGTCTGGTCATATTCCATCACGGAAATTTGGACACATGATGAGATTACTCGATTCACCCAACTGTTTAACATGTGGCACAATTGACGATGTCCAACATTTGCTGTTGGAGTGTGAACGGAATCGCAGTGCTAGGGATAAAATAATTTCGGAATACAATATTAATTTAGAAAATATAGGGTCATTCCACATTATTTTATCTGCACCTCATTCAGAGGTTGCAAGGAGTGTCCTTGAAATGTGTAGAAAGGCCTAGTAAAGCAAAATGATTGTACTTAACGTTAAAGTACTCGTATATTGTAAATTATGTATTTTGTAGCAATAGGACTGACATATCCTAGGATAAAAGTCCTGTAAAAAATAAAGATTAAAAAAAAGACATAGTACACGAAACTCCATATATTAATGATATTTTACCGGACACATTCTCACAAATATGCTTAATATACCAAATACACAGAGATAATTTGCGGGAGTTGAATAGGAATAAATATTTCTTCAAATTCATAACCCACTTTATGGCTAAATGTAAGCAAACTATTCAGTTGTTTGAAGACGGGCAAGATGCGTTGTATGACGAGAAATCCGAGTATAGACGTATTTTAACAACAAAGCCCTTTTTAGTAAAGGTGAAACGTGTGAACGATGATAAGACTACCCCAGGGTTAAGGGTTTCCCTCAGGATTTGCGGAACCCGAGAGTCGATGAGATAGCTGAGCATTACGCCTATAAGCATTTTGGTGCCTATAAGGTTGACGCAGTCACGACAAAGATAATATCTAAAGATGCAATGTTACAGGATTTAATGGAATATGATCGAAAGTATGCCATGCGACTGACTTTCGAATCCGTATGGAAGTCCGTTAATTAAAATCTTGAAGGAGAAGGCTAAGTATCATTCGAGGTTCAAAGGATATGGCAATAGATCGGATTATGAATCATTCATTTATTGCGCCAACGATGCAAAGACTTAGAGAAGGACATGTTCAATAATTATATAACAAATGCTGAGTTTGCAATTTCTAAAAACCTTAAAGCTTTTGGGCAGTACGTAAAAACCAAACAGGTTGATGGCTCTTATCCGTCGGTTCTTAGTCTGGGTGAAGTATCCTCAAGTAATGGTGATGTAATTTCTAATGTTTAGTGATTACTTTCTGTCAAATTTTCAACTACCAAATGCCCGAAACAATGTTTATTACGATACCACCAATCATTTCACTGCTCATGCTACTAATCTATGCTCTGTGGTAGTGCAGGAACAAGAAGTGCTTAAATTATTGAAAAAGCACAAACATTACGAAGTCAGCAGGTCCGGATCAAGTGGCCCCTGTGGTTGTTTTAAATTGTGCTAGAGCATTATCGGTCCCCTTGACAATATTATTTAACCTTTCATTTTCACTAGGCGAAGTACCTTTAATATGGAAATCAGCGTATATTACACCGATTTACAAAAAGGGACCCATCGACTGCGTTGAAAATTACAGACCAATTTCTAAGCTATACGTATTTGCTAAAATCATGGAGAAAATAATTCACAAATATCTTTCTTACGAGCTGAAATCAAGCTTTTCAGAATATCAACATGATTTCTTAAAAGGACGTTCTACTACCTCAAATTTCGTTGTCTGTAGTGACTTTCTATCAGAACACATGTCTATGCAGTCCCAGGTCGATGACACAGATTTTCGTAAATGTTTCGATCGTATAGATCACACCATCCTATTGCAAAAATTGGAGGTGATAGGGGTCGCGGGTAATCTGTACAGATGGTTCACGTCATATGTACAGAATAGGTGTCAAGTGGTGGTGCTTAAAGGTTATGCCTCTCGACCTGTGGTCATCTCATCGGGCGTACCGCAGGGGTCCTTGTTAGGCCCTTTATTATTTAATATTTTCATTAATGATGTCGGTAAATATTTTCATAGTTCTAAAATTATATTATATGCTGATGATATGAAGGTTCTTAAAGTTTAAGTTTAAAGTTTAAAGTTTTTTATTTGCTTAATACAGGTTCGTTAAGGTTCTTATATTAAATACAATGTTTTCTGTTTTGTTAACATACATTAACATGCAAATTTTGTATCAAGAAATTCATTTAAATCGTAGAAGCAGCTACGTATCAGCCACTCACGCAAATTCTTACACATGCTTTCTGTTGGTCCTTCTTTAAATCTATTATGAATGAATGAATATGAATGAATATCCATCACGCCTTATCCCCGAAGGGGTGGCAGAGGCATATAATATGCCCACTTTTCACCGTGTGGATTTTACCTGTCCCACGTAATAGGTGGTGAGCCCATTGCCGTGTTGAAATAGACAGACGCAGGTTGTGGCTACCTGCCGTTGAAATTTTTCATGCCGCCCATAAGGCATTCAACCAGGCTTAACGACTGCCATTTTACTGGCAACCGGGACCAACGGCTTAACGTGCCTTCCGAAGCACGGAAACGCTCGCAAATGTAAATGCCACAAAGTGGTCACCCATCCGAGGACCAGCCATAGTGAAAGTTGCGTAACTCAGTGATCGTTTACAGAACACTGAGACCGCGGGGCCACGAGCGCTTCAAATCTATTAGGTATTTTATTATAAATTTTTATACACATCGCATAACAACTTTTGAAGTAATTAGGTTCTGGGACAAAACTCCAAAACCAGTCTCTCGGAGGACCTTGTGTTGCGCGGGTACACTTCGCCCGCCGTCTTAAATAAGTGAGAATGCATCTTAACAAATTTAAAGATCTCTACAATATACATTCCCGTAAGCGTCAATATACGTAATTTTATAAATACTGGCCTGCATGAGTCGTACGGTCCTTTACAACAGATGGCTCTGAGGCATTTTTTTTGTACAATAAAAGCTCTCTTAATATCTACACTATTTCCCCACAGTAAAATTCCATAGTTTAATATTGACGCCACATAACCATAATATGCATTAGTGTTACATTTAATGATGTTATTGCAGTCAGTCTTCTCAAGACATAAACAAAACTACTTATTTTATTACATACCTTGTTAATATGTAAAGTAAAATTTAAATTTTCATTTAATAATATTCCAAGAAATGTTGCCTCATTAACGCTTTCTAAATTATGTCCTCCATATTGTAAATTTAGATCCATTTTTTTACGTCCTTTAACATTAAATTGTATATATTTAGTCTTAGATAAATTAACATTTAAATTATTCATGTCAAGCCAGTTGATTACATTTTCAATGCAGTGGTTAATGTCATTCTCATAATTAGAACAATCGTCAGCTCGACACTTAACAATTATAGAAATGTCATCAGCAAACAATATTCATTTGTGCTTAGTGATACATGGTAGATCATTTATATAAAGCAAAAATAGTAAAGGCCCTAACACACTCCCCTGTGGTACACCAAATGTATTTACTTTAAAGTTAGAGCGGTGTGTTGAGAGTATTTTATCAGAATCTAGTCTGGCTATTTAAACACATTGTTGCCTCTCATCTAGATATGTTTTGAGCCAGGATAGTGCAGGCCGAATGCCGTAGTTTTCGAGCTTATCAAGTAGTATTTCATGAACAACAAAATCGAAAGCCTTGGACATATCAAAAAATAGTGCGGTTACGTGTTGCCTCATATCAAGACCATGAGTAATACAATGCACCAATTCAAAGCAAGCAAGAGTAGTGGATTTTCCTTTTTGAAAACCATTTTGTTCAGATTTTATAATTTTGTATTTAGAGCAATAGTCCATTAGTCTATTGTGCATACTTTTTTCAAATATTTTTGATAGAATGGGTATCAGTGTTATAGGCCGATAGTTACCCAGATCCATTTTATCACCCTTTTTGTAGACTGGTTTAACTATGGAACATTTAAGTACTGTTGTAAATTTGCCCGTTTCGAACGATAGATTAATTAGATAAGTTAAGACAGGGGCTATTTCGAATTTACAGAATTTTTGTTGTTATATTATCATAGCCATGAGCATTTGTGTTGTTAAGTGAATTAATAATGTTGATAGTCTCGGATATGTTTATCGGTTCAAGGAAAAAAGAGTTACAATTGGATTTTACCATATATTTAGTATAGCTTTTGTTAGGATAAATATGTTTCCTACTCGTCAAGTTAATGTAGTATTCATTAAAAGCTTCCGCTATTTTCCCGCCCTCTGATATCAAGTGGTTTTTATTTTTTATCATTGGGATATCACAAGTTACTGCGTAGTTCTGTGTTTCTTCTTTAATTATTTTCCAAGAAGCCCTGCAAATATTTTGGCTGCTTTTAAGAAATTTATTATTATAATTTTTTTGAGCATTTAGGATGCATTTCTTTAGTGTCTTAGAGTATTGAAGATATTTTGTCTTATCAGATGTGGTTTTATTTTTATAAAATTTGTATCGTAGTGTTCTTTTTCTATGGGTAGATATTTTGAGGCCTTTTGTTATCCATTTTGGTCTTTTTGGTTTATTATTAACTCTGACTTTTACTTCGGGGAAGTATTTTATTACATACCTTGTTAATATGTAAAGTAAAATTTAAATTTTCATTTAATAATATTCCAAGAAATGTTGCCTCATTAACGCTTTCTAAATTATGTCCTCCATATTGTAAATTTAGATCCATTTTTTTACGTCCTTTAACATTAAATTGTATATATTTAGTCTTAGATAAATTAACATTTAAATTATTCATGTCAAGCCAGTTGATTACATTTTCAATGCAGTGGTTAATGTCCATTCTCATAATTAGAACAATCGTCAGCTCGACACTTAACAATTATAGAAATGTCATCAGCAAACAATATTCATTTGTGCTTAGTGATACATGGTAGATCATTTATATAAAGCAAAAATAGTAAAGGCCCTAACACACTCCCCTGTGGTACACCAAATGTATTTACTTTAAAGTTAGAGCGGTGTGTTGAGAGTATTTTATCAGAATCTAGTCTGGCTATTTAAACACATTGTTGCCTCTCATCTAGATATGTTTTGAGCCAGGATAGTGCAGGCCGAATGCCGTAGTTTTCGAGCTTATCAAGTAGTATTTCATGAACAACAAAATCGAAAGCCTTGGACATATCAAAAAATAGTGCGGTTACGTGTTGCCTCATATCAAGACCATGAGTAATACAATGCACCAATTCAAAGCAAGCAAGAGTAGTGGATTTTCCTTTTTGAAAACCATTTTGTTCAGATTTTATAATTTTGTATTTAGAGCAATAGTCCATTAGTCTATTGTGCATACTTTTTTCAAATATTTTTGATAGAATGGGTATCAGTGTTATAGGCCGATAGTTACCCAGATCCATTTTATCACCCTTTTTGTAGACTGGTTTAACTATGGAACATTTAAGTACTGTTGGAAATTTGCCCGTTTCGAACGATAGATTAATTAGATAAGTTAAGACAGGGGCTATTTCGAATTTACAGAATTTTTGTTGTTATATTATCATAGCCATGAGCATTTGTGTTGTTAAGTGAATTAATAATGTTGATAGTCTCGGATATGTTTATCGGTTCAAGGAAAGAAGAGTTACAATTGGATTTTACCATATATTTAGTATAGCTTTTGTTAGGATAAATATGTTTCCCACTCGTCAAGTTAATGTAGTATTCATTAAAAGCTTCCGCTATTTTCCCGCCCTCTGATATCAAGTGGTTTTTATTTTTTATCATTGGGATATCACAAGTTACTGCGTAGTTCTGTGTTTCTTCTTTAATTATTTTCCAAGAAGCCCTGCAAATATTTTGGCTGCTTTTAAGAAATTTATTATTATAATTTTTTTGAGCATTTAGGATGCATTTCTTTAGTGTCTTAGAGTATTGAAGATATTTTGTCTTATCAGATGTGGTTTTATTTTTATAAAATTTGTATCGTAGTGTTCTTTTTCTATGGGTAGATATTTTGAGGCCTTTTGTTATCCATTTTGGTCTTTTTGGTTTATTATTAACTCTGACTTTTACTTCGGGGAAGTATTTTATTACATACCTTGTTAATATGTAAAGTAAAATTTAAATTTTCATTTAATAATATTCCAAGAAATGTTGCCTCATTAACGCTTTCTAAATTATGTCCTCCATATTGTAAATTTAGATCCATTTTTTTACGTCCTTTAACATTAAATTGTATATATTTAGTCTTAGATAAATTAACATTTAAATTATTCATGTCAAGCCAGTTGATTACATTTTCAATGCAGTGGTTAATGTCCATTCTCATAATTAGAACAATCGTCAGCTCGACACTTAACAATTATAGAAATGTCATCAGCAAACAATATTCATTTGTGCTTAGTGATACATGGTAGATCATTTATATAAAGCAAAAATAGTAAAGGCCCTAACACACTCCCCTGTGGTACACCAAATGTATTTACTTTAAAGTTAGAGCGGTGTGTTGAGAGTATTTTATCAGAATCTAGTCTGGCTATTTAAACACATTGTTGCCTCTCATCTAGATATGTTTTGAGCCAGGATAGTGCAGGCCGAATGCCGTAGTTTTCGAGCTTATCAAGTAGTATTTCATGAACAACAAAATCGAAAGCCTTGGACATATCAAAAAATAGTGCGGTTACGTGTTGCCTCATATCAAGACCATGAGTAATACAATGCACCAATTCAAAGCAAGCAAGAGTAGTGGATTTTCCTTTTTGAAAACCATTTTGTTCAGATTTTATAATTTTGTATTTAGAGCAATAGTCCATTAGTCTATTGTGCATACTTTTTTCAAATATTTTTGATAGAATGGGTATCAGTGTTATAGGCCGATAGTTACCCAGATCCATTTTATCACCCTTTTTGTAGACTGGTTTAACTATGGAACATTTAAGTACTGTTGGAAATTTGCCCGTTTCGAACGATAGATTAATTAGATAAGTTAAGACAGGGGCTATTTCGAATTTACAGAATTTTTGTTGTTATATTATCATAGCCATGAGCATTTGTGTTGTTAAGTGAATTAATAATGTTGATAGTCTCGGATATGTTTATCGGTTCAAGGAAAAAAGAGTTACAATTGGATTTTACCATATATTTAGTATAGCTTTTGTTAGGATAAATATGTTTCCTACTCGTCAAGTTAATGTAGTATTCATTAAAAGCTTCCGCTATTTTCCCGCCCTCTGATATCAAGTGGTTTTTATTTTTTATCATTGGGATATCACAAGTTACTGCGTAGTTCTGTGTTTCTTCTTTAATTATTTTCCAAGAAGCCCTGCAAATATTTTGGCTGCTTTTAAGAAATTTATTATTATAATTTTTTTGAGCATTTAGGATGCATTTCTTTAGTGTCTTAGAGTATTGAAGATATTTTGTCTTATCAGATGTGGTTTTATTTTTATAAAATTTGTATCGTAGTGTTCTTTTTCTATGGGTAGATATTTTGAGGCCTTTTGTTATCCATTTTGGTCTTTTTGGTTTATTATTAACTCTGACTTTTACTTCGGGGAAGTATTTTATTACATACCTTGTTAATATGTAAAGTAAAATTTAAATTTTCATTTAATAATATTCCAAGAAATGTTGCCTCACTAACGCTTTCTAAATTATGTCCTCCATATTGTAAATTTAGATCCATTTTTTTACGTCCTTTAACATTAAATTGTATATATTTAGTCTTAGATAAATTAACATTTAAATTATTCATGTCAAGCCAGTTGATTACATTTTCAATGCAGTGGTTAATGTCCATTCTCATAATTAGAACAATCGTCAGCTCGACACTTAACAATTATAGAAATGTCATCAGCAAACAATATTCATTTGTGCTTAGTGATACATGGTAGATCATTTATATAAAGCAAAAATAGTAAAGGCCCTAACACACTCCCCTGTGGTACACCAAATGTATTTACTTTAAAGTTAGAGCGGTGTGTTGAGAGTATTTTATCAGAATCTAGTCTGGCTATTTAAACACATTGTTGCCTCTCATCTAGATATGTTTTGAGCCAGGATAGTGCAGGCCGAATGCCGTAGTTTTCGAGCTTATCAAGTAGTATTTCATGAACAACAAAATCGAAAGCCTTGGACATATCAAAAAATAGTGCGGTTACGTGTTGCCTCATATCAAGACCATGAGTAATACAATGCACCAATTCAAAGCAAGCAAGAGTAGTGGATTTTCCTTTTTGAAAACCATTTTGTTCAGATTTTATAATTTTGTATTTAGAGCAATAGTCCATTAGTCTATTGTGCATACTTTTTTCAAATATTTTTGATAGAATGGGTATCAGTGTTATAGGCCGATAGTTACCCAGATCCATTTTATCACCCTTTTTGTAGACTGGTTTAACTATGGAACATTTAAGTACTGTTGGAAATTTGCCCGTTTCGAACGATAGATTAATTAGATAAGTTAAGACAGGGGCTATTTCGAATTTACAGAATTTTTGTTGTTATATTATCATAGCCATGAGCATTTGTGTTGTTAAGTGAATTAATAATGTTGATAGTCTCGGATATGTTTATCGGTTCAAGGAAAAAAGAGTTACAATTGGATTTTACCATATATTTAGTATAGCTTTTGTTAGGATAAATATGTTTCCTACTCGTCAAGTTAATGTAGTATTCATTAAAAGCTTCCGCTATTTTCCCGCCCTCTGATATCAAGTGGTTTTTATTTTTTATCATTGGGATATCACAAGTTACTGCGTAGTTCTGTGTTTCTTCTTTAATTATTTTCCAAGAAGCCCTGCAAATATTTTGGCTGCTTTTAAGAAATTTATTATTATAATTTTTTTGAGCATTTAGGATGCATTTCTTTAGTGTCTTAGAGTATTGAAGATATTTTGTCTTATCAGATGTGGTTTTATTTTTATAAAATTTGTATCGTAGTGTTCTTTTTCTATGGGTAGATATTTTGAGGCCTTTTGTTATCCATTTTGGTCTTTTTGGTTTATTATTAACTCTGACTTTTACTTCGGGGAAGTATTTTATTACATACCTTGTTAATATGTAAAGTAAAATTTAAATTTTCATTTAATAATATTCCAAGAAATGTTGCCTCATTAACGCTTTCTAAATTATGTCCTCCATATTGTAAATTTAGATCCATTTTTTTACGTCCTTTAACATTAAATTGTATATATTTAGTCTTAGATAAATTAACATTTAAATTATTCATGTCAAGCCAGTTGATTACATTTTCAATGCAGTGGTTAATGTCCATTCTCATAATTAGAACAATCGTCAGCTCGACACTTAACAATTATAGAAATGTCATCAGCAAACAATATTCATTTGTGCTTAGTGATACATGGTAGATCATTTATATAAAGCAAAAATAGTAAAGGCCCTAACACACTCCCCTGTGGTACACCAAATGTATTTACTTTAAAGTTAGAGCGGTGTGTTGAGAGTATTTTATCAGAATCTAGTCTGGCTATTTAAACACATTGTTGCCTCTCATCTAGATATGTTTTGAGCCAGGATAGTGCAGGCCGAATGCCGTAGTTTTCGAGCTTATCAAGTAGTATTTCATGAACAACAAAATCGAAAGCCTTGGACATATCAAAAAATAGTGCGGTTACGTGTTGCCTCATATCAAGACCATGAGTAATACAATGCACCAATTCAAAGCAAGCAAGAGTAGTGGATTTTCCTTTTTGAAAACCATTTTGTTCAGATTTTATAATTTTGTATTTAGAGCAATAGTCCATTAGTCTATTGTGCATACTTTTTTCAAATATTTTTGATAGAATGGGTATCAGTGTTATAGGCCGATAGTTACCCAGATCCATTTTATCACCCTTTTTGTAGACTGGTTTAACTATGGAACATTTAAGTACTGTTGGAAATTTGCCCGTTTCGAACGATAGATTAATTAGATAAGTTAAGACAGGGGCTATTTCGAATTTACAGAATTTTTGTTGTTATATTATCATAGCCATGAGCATTTGTGTTGTTAAGTGAATTAATAATGTTGATAGTCTCGGATATGTTTATCGGTTCAAGGAAAGAAGAGTTACAATTAGATTTTACCATATATTTAGTATAGCTTTTGTTAGGATAAATATGTTTCCCACTCGTCAAGTTAATGTAGTATTCATTAAAAGCTTCCGCTATTTTCCCGCCCTCTGATATCAAGTGGTTTTTATTTTTTATCATTGGGATATCACAAGTTACTGCGTAGTTCTGTGTTTCTTCTTTAATTATTTTCCAAGAAGCCCTGCAAATATTTTGGCTGCTTTTAAGAAATTTATTATTATAATTTTTTTGAGCATTTAGGATGCATTTCTTTAGTGTCTTAGAGTATTGAAGATATTTTGTCTTATCAGATGTGGTTTTATTTTTATAAAATTTGTATCGTAGTGTTCTTTTTCTATGGGTAGATATTTTGAGGCCTTTTGTTATCCATTTTGGTCTTTTTGGTTTATTATTAACTCTGACTTTTACTTCGGGGAAGTATAAATTATAGAGTAAGCAGAAGAAGTCATGAAAATGTTTGAATGCAGTAAGTATCCAGACACTTGCTTTCGTAAACCTCACTATATGTCAAAGATTACAAGTGTGATTGGAACTTTAATTGATTTTCAATACTATAGTCTATTCTTTTTACGAACCAATGTGTTAAAGGTGGATCCTTTTTTATAAGAAAAGTAAACATTTGTGCTGTATTGTGGTTGGATAATTGCAAAGCAAGTGTTTCCCCTGTTCCTGTCTTTATGTTGCTCAGTATATGATCGATGCAATTGGCCTCTCGTGTTGGCTGATTTATATGAAGTTTCATGTTAAAATATTTAGCAATGTCCTTTAGGTACCTCGACGATGTAAAGTCTACTAGGGTATTTATATTAAAGTCACCTGTGATAATATTTTTTTTTATTCACATGTTTTTTTAATAAGTCATGAATTATAGCTTCTAGTCGTGGGAGGAATTTTTTTGAGTATTTTCTATGTGAAGTATATAGGCAGATTATAATTATTTTATATGCCACTATCTCCATACCACAACATTCAAATATATCCGGACATGTGTATTGGTCAAATGAGTGTAGTGCGGTGCCTTCCATCCCCTTTTGTAGTAAAATTGAGGCACCACCCCTGCTACCCTTTCTAGAATAGTTAGCTACTAGGTTATAATTATGGAATATGATATTTTGTTTTGTTCGGTATCCTTTTTTATGAAAGTTTCTGTGAAGCAGAGAACATCAGGATTTATTCCTTTATCGGCCAATTGACATAACACAATTTCTAATGAGTCTTTTTTCGATAGTAGACTCGCAATATTTTGATGTATTAGTGTAAATTTTCTTTTATTTGGGTGTTTGGACGAAGTTTCCGTATTATTAACGAAAAAGCTGGCTTTCCCCTGGCACACTTGTATCAGTCACAGCATTTAAATTGCATTTTGATTGTGCTGTGTTTTTAGTGTTTAGTTTTAATACTTTATCTTTAATTGATAAGTCCAAGTGATTCGACTGAGAGTTATCTAATGGTTGAAAATAATATGGGATTGTACCTTTTACAGGAGCATATTTATGTGTATAGCGGTTTTCTGTATAATTTCTGTTTACGTTAGTACAATATTTAATATAGCTGCTTTGGTAACCAATGCGTAGGATTTCTCTTAATAACAATCGAGACTTAATCGTCTTGTTTCTATAATTTCCAAAGTCTAGGTAATTTGCATGCTTCACGTTACTACATAGTCTAAGTATATTTTAAGATTTTGTACATTTAAATACCTATTAGTTTGAGCTTTTCCTAGAATATCATTGGTATGTGATATTTTTGATAAATTGTAATGTAAGGCAGACTGCATAATTAGTGGATTTGTATCATGCAAACCCACCAATAGTATTACTATGTCATTCCTGGTAAAGCCCCTACATAATGAAATGCAGCAGTTCAATATTTCCTGTGCGGGCGCATTTGGCTTAACTATAGAGTGTACCTCATATTCATGTCCCAATTTGTGCTGCAGCATACCTCCTATGCCCTTTCCTTGGCCATCTGCAAGAATTAGAACCTGATTTCTTTTGGGAGCCACCTCTTTCTTATGTACCTCATTTTTTCCTGGTTTGTTTATGATTTCTCTATTTTCGGGCGTATAAATTTTGTCTTTACTTTGAAATTCAGCATCCGTCACCGATTGTTGTGTTTTCTTTGGTTTTTCGACTTTACTTTCTACTTCATTAAGTTTCTGAGGAGATGCACAAAAACTGTTTGTGAGGCGACGTCTAACACTTTTTTTAGTGCTTGATGACATACTTTGGTTGAAAGCAGTCAGTGGGCTTCTACATAGCTGTCGTAGTAAGGCTAGCTCTTTGTTCATGCATGTAATTTGTTTTTTTAAATCGTTATTTTCTAAGATAATATCATCCATTACATTTTGTGTAGTCATAAGTTCAGATTTCAACTCCTTAATTTCAGACTTCATTTCAGCCACGTATGTAGTTTAAATATTTGTTGAAATGTCTAGGCTTCTAAGTCGATTTTCATCGAGTGACAGTGGGCTCCCCTCGGTGAAGCTATACTCAAGAGAATCTAATGATTTCGATTGAGTTTTAACTTTGTGTTTTCTTACTGTAATATTATCTATTTTATCCATTTTATTTATATATTTTTAGCATCTGTTCTTTCAATTCATAGTCAATGTTCGTAGTCAATAATTGTTGCTAATTTATTGATTAATTTATTTATATACTTGTCCTACTTATAATAGCTCCAAGTAGTGTTGTATCAGTAATAGGGAAGTGGATTTTTCCAGTATGACGGGGATATATGAGCATTTATTTAAATCCCTTTAAAACTATTATATTACAGGTATATTTCAGATGAAGTCAGGGCCAACTGTAAGATTATAATTTCTTAATATTTTTTTTTTGCTATCATGCAATAATGTCAGGTATTTCGTGGTTTATTTTTTTATTTTTTGGTTTCGCGGGGAATGCCTTTACGCATCGTCATCCCTGCTGCGGGAGCTGTAGGGACGGTGTGTGAGGCTCCCGGCCCGTGGGAGAGGGGCCGTCCTACCCACTAAGTAAATCACTGCGAGCCGGCAAGGGGCACCCCAGAGTGGAGGGGTCCGTATCGGGGCGGCCGCAAAAGTGACCACCCCGGAGCTCCCTAAGGAGCTGAAGAATCTAGCCCGCACCTCTACCGCTCTCGAGCGCCCCTCTGAAAACAGAGGAGGTAGAGAGCGGCCGGTACGGGCGTGCGCTAAAGGGGGGGCACCCCCTGGAACACAAAAAGGGTGCCCGTCGCCATGTGGCCAGTTGGGCGGGGTCCCCAGACCATCCGCCAACGGCCAGACACTATTCGGGGGTGCGCATGTATTCAGCACGTCGTCGCCCCCGAACACGACGGCGGGGCGGGAGCGTCTGTCCCGTACGCTCCCGCACCCGCAATTCCTCACGTTTAGCCGCCATCACCTCGCTAGCAAACGAGGCGACGGCGGCCCAACACTGTTGGCTGCCGACCATGGCGAGTGTGTGCTCTGCCGTGTCCACGACGCTACTCGGCCAGTGACGACACACGGGGTCCGGCTCCACCCCCGCCACCTCCCACAGGTACTTGGTGAATACGCCATGCCCTGTGAGGAGCTGACTGAGGTGAAACGTCGGCGCTCCGTGTGCCCTCTCCACCCAAGCACGTAGGACGGGCCGGACAGCCTCCACGAGCCGGGGGCTAACCGAGGGGCCTACCAACCTATCGGCGCACTTCTGGAAGAGATCGTCGCGAGCCAACTGTCTCAAGCGGTCGATCTCGTCCGGAAGCGGCCTTCCACCGTTTCTTCGCACCAGGGCGCTCTCTTCAGAAAACCTTCCTCAGGACTCTAGCCTCGAGATCCCAGGGGAGGCTCCCTGCGATTAGGCATGCCGCCTCGTAGGACACGGTGCAGTACGCCCGCGCCGCCCTCTGCGCAATCGACCGCTGCGGACGTCGTAGCAGCGGGATTGTTTTGGCGCAGAGGGCGTCTGACCAGATGGGCGCTCCGTACAGTGCCATCGAGCGCACCACACCGTCGTAGAGGCGGCGACACGCGCTGTTCGGTCCCCCCCGATTGGGGAGCAGCCTCGCCAGCCTTCCGGCGTACGAAAGCAATGTAGGTGAAAGACGCCGGAAGTGCTCGACGAAGCCCCATCTACTGTCGAGTACCAACCCAAGATACTTCATACTCGACCCGACAGCGATGGGGGTGCCGCTCACCACAATCTGAGAATCTCGAGGGGGCCCTCGCCGAGGCCCGTGGAAGTAAACGGCCTCGGACTTTTCGAGGGCCACCTGAAGTCCTAGCGCCCTGATGCGACTGACCACCTGGGCAACGCCCGCGGTGGCCAGAACCTTCGCGTCCCGAAAGTCGGGGCCCCGCGCGGTAACCAGGGTATCGTCAGCGTAGCAGAGTACGCCGACCCCCGGAAGAGTGGCACCGCGCAGGACCCAATCATACCCGATGTTCCACAGGAGCGGACCCAGAACCGACCCCTGTGGAACACCGTATGACATGGTCGCACGGACTACTCCCGACCGGGCTGGATAGGAGATGGCCCGGTCCACGAAGTAGTCCACGAGAATGCGCCTGAGGTACCACGGGACATTGTGGTACCTCAGCGCTTCGGCGATGGTCTGCCAGGGTATGGTGTTAAAGGCGTTTGCTATGTCGAGCGACACCGCCAGCAACACCTCCCCCCGACCAACCGCCTTTTTGACGCTGTCCCGGAGCCGGGATATGGCGTCCAGGGTCGACCTTCCGCGACGAAAGCCGTACTGGCCGTTACTTAAGTTGGGCCCCGCCCCCTCCAGGTGCCCGACGAGACGCGCCGCGAGCACCCGCTCGAGCAGCTTACTCATCTCGTCGAGCAAGACAATGGGGCGGTAGGCCGACGGCGACTCGGCCGGGCGCCCGTGCTTCTTCAACAGCACGAGCCGCCCGGTTTTCCACTGTCGCGGGACCTTACCCGACGCCAAACACTCCGACAGTAGGGACAGCGTCTCCTTCTCGAACGCCGGCATGACCAGGGCGATGACACGCCCAGAAATACCGTCCGGGCCGGGGGCGCGGTTCCTCAATTTGAGTTTGAGGACCGCCGCCCCGAGCTCGGCATCTGACACGGGCGGAATCATCGCCTCTGCGTCTGCCGGCGTCTGGCTTGGTGCTATTCGCGGTGGGAACCACTCTACGTGCGCAGGGAAGAGAGAACTGACGACGTGGCCGACGAATGAGGGCTCGAGAGATTTTGTGAGGGGAGGCGCCCAGGGCTGGAGTTTTTTGCTTACGGCTTTGTACGGGCGCCCCCACGGATCTTGATTGAGGCTCTCGAGCCACTCCTTCAAGGCCGCCTCCTTGGCGGCCTTGATGGCCGAGCTGAAGGCAGCTCGGGCAGCCCGTTATGCGGCGAGCAACACTTCTTCTTGGGCAGGATCACTGTTTCTGCGACCGCGATGGCGAGTGCACCTATGCTGGGCTGCGTGGCATGAAGTACGTAGCCCAGCCAACTCGTCGTTCCACCAGTACACTTGCTTCCGCGGCCGGACAGGCCCTGCCCTCTTCATCGCCGCATCGCAGACGCGAGTCAGGGCGCCGGAAAGCCGCCCAGCCCTCGCGTCCACGTTCGGGCCTCCCTCGACCGCAGCCCATCGCTCGACGATGGCCGCCTCCTTCGCCAGTTCCCGGTCCAGCGTCCGCAGACGCCACCGCGGACCTTCCTCAACTGAGCGGCGGTCCCCGACCGCCGGGGTCTCCGAGCCGGCGTCGACGATGTCGAACCATACGTAACGATGATCCGACATCGTCTCCACCCCCTCGATCACCCTCCAACCACGCGTGCGGCTAGCCAGGCCAGAACTGGCGAAGGACAGGTCGATTATGCTACGACCTGTTCCCGTTCGCCGCACGAACGTGTGGACCGACCCGCGGTTGAGCAGCACCAAGCCGTTGGACGCCGCCCATTCCTCTACCATCTCACCCCGCCTATTGGTTTCTGGAGATCCCCACGCCTGTGAATGTGCGTTGAAATCTCCAGCCACCACCACCGGGGTGGGGTGCGCTTCTGCCAACAGAGCCCCGACCTCTATCAACCACTGCTCATACTCGACGAGGCTTCTGTTGGGCGAGAAGTACACCCCGATCACTGCAACGTCTCCCAGCAGCGCGAGGACGCAGCCGCGTCCCTGGAGCACCCTGTCAAAAGCACCCTGCTGGGAGACGATAGCCACCAACTCGTCGCGGCTGCCAGGCCAGTCATCACGGGCGCGAACCGCGTACGGTTCGGCGACTATAGCTACAGTCGCCTGAAACTGTGCGGCGGACTGGAGCAGCAGATCTTGGGCTGCCGCACAATTCCCGACGTTGGCCTGCAGTATCGAGATGGGAGCCATCTAATTTTGGGCGATGTCCATCACCTCCTCTGGGTTCATCTGGGTGGGCGGGCGCGCACGCCCAGCACCACTCCGTTGCCGTCTCTTCTTCGAGGCCGCCAAGCAGGCCTTGGCGGGTTGCCCACAGCGAAAACAGAGCGCGCTGCGGTCCACTCCCGCAGCGCACCGGACTCCAACATGCCCCACCTCCAGGCAGCGGAAGCACCGCTGCGGCCTGGCCTCCAGAAGGACCGCACGGACGCGGGACCAGCCAATCGTAGGAGGGCGGCCATCTGATCGACACGGACATCGTCGCCAAGGGCCGTTCTTAATTCCCCGGCCAGAGCGTCTGCCTTTTGGCACCTTTCGGCGCCCGCCACTTCCAGAATTCGGCCTCCAGTGGCCGCCGTGCGGAAGCGTAAGACCCCAATGCCGAGACCCTTCAGGTTCACCTTCTCTTCGGCCTCAGCTAGCTTGGAGGCGTATGTTACGCCCCTCTCAAGCGCGTCTCGCTGCAGCGTGATGACCACTGCAGCGGTACGCGGTGCGCGGAGTTTCGGGGCGCGCTTCCCCACGGCAGGCGCACTTGCGGGCGCCGGTGCCTTCTTTGCTGGCGGTGCCTAGCCGCTGGTGGCCTGGCCGCTGGCGCTTTCTTAGGGCGCCCAGCCACCACGTTCCAAGCCTCGGTTAGCAGCCGAGGAGTGGGTGGCGGTGGCAGGCGCTCCTTGCGCGCCGCCTCAGCCTCTCGGGCTGCAGCGCTTCTCTTCTTTCGCTTGCTATTGCCCCTATCCCCCTTGAGGTGGAGGAAGCCGGCGGAGCGGCTGAAGGAGACCCCGTCTCCTCCAGCGAAGGGCCGAAGACGGGGACAGAGGGACGCGCGGGGGCAGAGGAGCCAGCGGTCTCAGAAATGCCGGGTCGGGAACCCTTCGAGACAGAAGCGGTAGATTTGACACCAAAGCGAGCTGCGTTCCGAATGTCCGCCTGCAGTGGCGGGCGCAGTCGCGGCTCTGGAAGCAGGCGGTCCCCAATGCCGTCAAAGCGCGCGTCCAGGAGAAACATAATCTCCTCGCGCGACATTGACGGCGGTGGTACGCTCGCCTGCCCCTTCCAGATTTCGACTTCAACCCGCAAGGCAGCAAGCTCTCGCTGCAGACGGGCATTCTCCTCAGACTCCGTGCGGGCCCGCAACTCCCGCACGTGTTCTAAGATTGTATATATGTAATTGTAGGTATTAAATGATTGTCAATACAACTGTCACAATAGAATAGAATAGAATAAACTTTATTGCACATCAATAAGAAACACTCATGTTAAGAGATTACAGTCTTATAATTGTACAAAAGGCGGCCTATCGCTACAGAGCAATCTCTTACAGGCAACCTTTGGATGGAGAAGATTGTCAAGGATCACTTGGGAAATGGGTAGCAATTAGTGTTTTAAATTTTATATGGAACATGAATAACTAATAAATGTAATAATTTTACCTAAAACGTTTCAAGTCATCATCACACATACATAAATACATACAATACATACATAAATATATACATAAATACATACATACACACATATAAATATAGGTATATACACACTATTTACTATATTTACATTCATAAAAAATACTACAGTGACAAGTAGTGCTCTTTAACAATTTTTTTAAAAGCATTCAGTGATTGCGCAAGCCTTATATTTAGTGGTGGTTGAGCGGGCGAGATAAATAAATTCAAAGTGGACTGTACTTGCGAGGAAAAACTAAAATGAAATTTACACGCGATTGTCGACAGAAAAAGTAATGGAAAAACAGGAATATGCACACTACCTTGCTGCTTGCTGCGAGATGCTGAGGTGGAGGCTGCCAATGGCGTCCCTGGACTTGAATTCCTGGTTTCCTTGCACGAAAACACTATTTATCCATGAAAAATACAATTATTGCGATAGTTGGTGCGAAGCGGCCGCGCGCGCGCGTGGTGTAGGACAGACTGCCAGCCCTCAAACGTGGCTGTCGACGTGAGGATAGCGGAGCGCGCGTAGGTACTTGCGCGCTCGTAAAACAGCTGTCTCGCTCCTCCTTTATAGGTGCGTGTGCGAGACAAGGTAGGTGCGAAAGAGAAATGGAATAAAGGGGAGCGGGGGGAGTGTCGACAACTAATTAATTAAAAACAAATGCAGATCAGCGATGAAACATAGAAAAATAACCTAACCTAACCACTCCGGGAGTGCCGACAGAAGTGAAAACTCAATTTATTAATAATTTATTTATCTAGACGCGTTGGTATATGCATATATGCACACACTATAGCTGCGTATCGTAACGGGGTGTAGCGAGTCCAGAGATTTATCTCATCTAAAAAATTGCGTACCGCGCTAAAAGAAGTTTTTCCTTCAAAAATTGACCGGGATCGACGTTAATGATGATGATGATGAAAAATAAATCTACACTGAAAGACTCCTAATTGATTACACAGCATTATTTAATAAGACCTGTAGATGACCGGAATCAACGTTAGCTGATGATGATGATTATGGTCGCGAGTCCAGAGATTTTATCTCATCTAAAAATATGCGTACCGCGCTAAAAGAAGTTTTTCCTTCAAAAATTGACCGGGATCGACGTAAAGATGATGATGATAAAAAATCTTACGCTTTTTCGATCAGGTCACGTGTCCTGACGCGAGTTTAAGATTTTATACCCATTACAGAAAAAGTGCTCAACGCCGCTAAAGAAGTTTTCACTTCAAAAATAACGCGGCTATTCTTTCATCATATACCGGCGCAACCATTTCCCCCCGGCTTGAAGGGTTACCTTCGAAAAAGGAACAACTGACTATACAGTTGCCACTAAGCTTTAGCTGCTAAATAAACAAATGCTATCGAACTAAACTCAACTAAACCTAATCAAACAAGCTAAATTTGTTATTGAAGTTACTGTTGATTAGGCAAAGGACAAAGGCGAATAACTGGTCGCAAGTACGAACCAGTTGCGGTTTTAACGCGAACTATACGGGTGATCCCATTTGACCCAGGGAAAACTTCTTCTACTACCCCAAGAGGCCAATGTAATGGAGGCATATTTTCAGTTAAAATAACTACGACAGTACCGACAGTAACAGGGTTCGATGGAGTATTCCATTTCTGACGTGACTGTAGCGTATGCAAATAGTCTGTCCTCCAACGCTTCCAAAACGATTGAACGAGTTTATCCAATAATTCATGACGCGAGAGGAGATGAAGTCGATCTTCGTCTATTTCAAAAGCGGGTAAGTATTTTAACGGTGTCACGTTCAAAAAGTGCGCTGGAGTCAGTGCAAGCGGCTCCGAGGGATCACTAGACAAGGTTCTACAAAGAGGACGCGTATTCGTTACGGCCTCGACTTGAGTGAGCACGGTGCTCAGCTCTTCTAACGGAAAGTGTTTGGAACGCAAAAAATTATGTAGTTCGGAAAGGTTACGACGAGCTCCGACGTAATTCGTACCGTTGTCCGAATACATTCGAGATACGGGACCCCGACGCGACAAAAATATTTTAAATGCAGCCATGAAGCATGGCGTGCTCAAATCACCAGCTAATTCTATATGAACGGCGCGAGTCGTCATACAAACAAAAAGACAAACATAAGCTTTCGTGGAGAGTATACCACGACCACGAGAAACTGTTACCCTGAAGGGGCCAGCGTAATCGGTACCCGTGTGTACGAACGGTTTAGCAGCCCGAACAACACGACAAGGACGATGATCGGCCATTTCGGGCGCGATTGACTTCGGGCGAAGTTTGAAACACGGAATACATCTATGAACTATCGAACGAATCAAATTGCGTGCGGAGAGAATCCAGTATTTCTGGCGCAGAATTGACATTAATAAATCTGGACCAGCGTGACAATTCACCCTATGGTGATACTCAACTAAAAGATCAACGATATGATCCTTACGCGGGAGAACTATAGGATGCATTTGATCGTACTCTAATGCGGACTGGCTCAAACGACCACCAATTCGAATGAGGCCATCCTTCAAAAAAGGTTTCAAATGCTGAAAAGCGCGACTACAAGGCTTATTCAATTCCAAATTTCTAATTTCAGACTAAAAATAAAATCTCTGAAGTTCACGAAGCACGATTAACTCAGCCTTGTTTAAGTCAAAGGCGGTAACATGCTCGCGACGAGGAAGGATTTTTAAAAATCGACAAATAAAAACAACACTACGTAAAAGAATCGACCACGACGAAACACGGCTAGCCAACTCTAGCCAACCTTTCGAGCAACGCGGTAGCTACCAAAGAGGCTTTCTTTTCCTCTGGCGGCGTGGACACAGTAGCGGGGTTGAAAGGGCTAACAGGCAATTCATCAGGTGGGGCTTTGCACCAGGAAGAGCCATGGAACCACAACGGATGATCCAAAATCTGTGCAGGTGTTAACCCACGAGACAAACAATCGGCAGGGTTGTCCGTACCTGAGACGTGATAAAAGTTTTGCGGCGCCAATTCCGACTGAATTTTGGCCACCCTATTTGCGACAAATGTATCCCAACGATGGGGTGAAGAATGTGTCCAACACAAAGCGACGGTCGAGTCCGAGAATGCGGAAATCCTATCTATATTAATGAGGTTGCGACAACTACTAACAATCGAACTAATGAGCTGGGCTAGAACCAATATAGCGCACAGCTCGAGACGAGCGAGAGAGACTACCTTACTAGGGGCTATTTTAGATTTAGCGCTGATAAGGTGAAATGAGGTGTCATCACCGTTACGAACGTGGAAGTACACAACACCCCCATACGCTTTCTCACTAGCGTCAGTGAAACCCTAAAACAGTTACAATACTATCATCGGAGATGCCAACATGGCGCGGTATTCTAATTTGCTCGAGCATAGGAAGCTCGGCTCTAAAGCGGTCCCACAATTTAATGATGTGGTCAGGAGGAGTGTCGTCCCAGTCACAGTTGGACAGCCAAAGTTCTTTTATGAGAAGCTTTGCGTACAAGACGACAGGTGCTACAAATCCCATCACATCCCATATGCGTGCGACAAACGACAATATGGTGCGCTTAGTGCAGGGTGACGGTGTAGGACAAACCTTCAAACTAAACATGTCGGACGAAGGTGACCAACGCAAACCGAGAACCTTGTGCGTATCATTACTATCAAACTCCTTGACAGTCGACAAGCGATGCGACGGAGGAATCGAATCCAAGACTGTTTGCGAATTACTAGTCCATTTTACGAGATCAAAATGACCAGCCTTCATGAGATCAATTACTTCAGTCGCAGTTGCGGCAGCTTGATCTTCGGTATGCACAGAATAAATATAGTCGTCCATGTACAGACCAGTTTCTACAGTCTCCTTAGCCTTCGGGTAACTGTCGCCCTCATCGGCGGCGAGCTGCTTGACAATGCGAAGAGCGTGGAAGGGACTGGATTTAAGTCCAAAACAAACGCGATTAAATTCGTAAACCTGTAAAGGTTCCTGCGGCGAGAATCTATACAAAATGCGTTGAAATCGGCGATCTGATTCGCGAACACCAATACAAAGAAACATTTGTCTAATTTCGGCTGAAAGCGCGACAGCGAATAAGCGAAAGTTAACTATAATTTCGAACAAATTACCTTGAAGATTTTGACCACTGTACAAAATATATCGTTTACCGAAACATTCGAACTAGTTTTGGCGCTGCCATCTAAAACAACGCGCAACTTGGTGGTTAGTTTATCCTCGCGGACAACTCCATGGTGCGGTATGGTATACGAAGGAGCGTGCTTCGTCTCTTCGGTTTCGGGGTGCGCGGGTGAAATGAAACCTTTATCCAAATATTCTATTATTACGCTATCGTAAGCCTCCTTCAACTTTGGAGATGTCTGCATTTTCCGTTCTAAACATAAGAAGCGTTTTTCGGCTGACTGAAACGAATCTCCAAGCGAATTAACATCACCCTTAAAGGGGAGTGCGATGCGTGACCTTGAACCTTACGCTGCAACAGGAAGTGCGGGAAAATCGAAGCGCCAACTAAAAAATCAATATCTCCTGGAACGGCGTAAGTATCATCGGCCAAAGGCAAATCTTTAAAAGTAGTCAATAATGAGGTATTGACTGCGACAGTCGGTAAAAGTTCGGTAACCTTATCGACGACTAGCGAATCCATCGAAAAACTAACATTAAAATCAAAACGCGAATGGAATTTAATCCCTACAGAACCCTGAACGACTTTAGTGGAACCCCCAATACCTTTCACAACATTACAGGCGGGGCGGTTATTTATATGCAAACCAAGACGACTACAACAATTTTTACTAATAAAATTACTTTGAGAAGCACTATCTAAAAGTGCGCGAACACTATGTCCCCTACCATGCGAATCGTAAACAACAACTCGAGCGGTTGCCAGAAGTACTGTAGTAGGGCTTGTGCGCAAACTTGATAGCGAGCACAAAGCGACATCGTTTGTGGCAGTGGCGCCGCTGCCGCTAGGCGCGGACGGCGACGAAAACACGCGAGAGCGCTCCCCGTCGCGATTCAACGGCGCGGGCGGCCGTAACGTCACAGCGGACGGACGGTTAGGCACTGAGTTCGCGCAGCTGGAATCGACGGGCGAACTACCGGACATGGCGTTATTGTTTTCGAAGTGTAATAATGAATGGTGTCTACCATTACACTTGCGACAAAAATGATTCGAATTACAGGATGAAACACGATGTTTCTTACTGAGACAATTGATACATAAATTACTAGAACGAACAAATTTATAGCGATCGCCCGGAGTGAGCTTATTGAACCCCGAACACTTATAAAGTTGGTCATGGTGACTGTTTATGTTATTATAAGTTTCTCATGCCAGCCTAGATGGCGTTGTACGATTTCGCTGTATCGCGGTATAGTTAACTCACGGGTTTGTATACTGGTTTTGAGTTTCCTTACGAGGGCATAGATGGCGTTGTGCACTATTGTTACATCTCGGTATAAGTCTCGCTACCCCGAGGCCTATTTAAGTTTAAGTTTTATTTGTATAAGTGAGAACCATTGTTTTGAACCGTATCATAGTAAATATATACTCAGTATAAAAGGCTGTGTATTATTTAAAGTGGACCCAATTGTGTTCATGGTCCTTCGAGCCGGATTGCGACGATTCGGCATACTCCGTGGTAGTCTTCGAGACTACAAGTCAGGTTTACTGGTCAGTGGATCGCTGGTCAGATAGTATACCCTGCTGACAAGGGGGACGCTACGCGCTGCGTCTCGTCGGCTGAGAAATCAGGAAGTGGTCACAGAGGAAGCAGAACGTTGCCGCAAGGGGGCGCCACCAGTTACACGTTACACAGTGAGTGAGTGCAGTGTGGGACATCAATCGTGAGTACATTTTCGAATTTATTTGCCAAAGTAAAGTTAGAAGAATTTGAACCTTAACGTCAAGACTAGTGAAACTTAGAAGTATTTGAAAAATTGCTAACAAGTATTGGAACTTAGAATATTTTAAGTAGATTTAGACTTGTGATAGTTTTAAGCTAAAAGTTGGTTTGACGGGGAATCCACGCCCGTTTTCTAACAGACTTTATGCTACAAACACTTGTAATATTTTGAAAAATAGTTTTGGGACTTAGAATAATTTTAGTTCAAATTGTCTTAGTTAAAAATTTGCGATTATTTTATGTACTTAGAAAATCTTTAATTAGTTATTAGATGCTTAAACTATATTAGTTGTTTTATTGCTAGCATATTTGTGTACTATTTGCATATTAAAAAACATTAAGTGTATATTAGTTGCTTTATGGTCTGACAGTAAAATATTTATGCTTTCTATTTATTAGTTTAAAGTAGTTGTGCTTGTGTTTATTTAGTAAATTCTGTAATTAGATAAGATATTAAAAATGGAGTCGTTGGTCAATCTTCAGCAGGACATAAAGGCTAAAATGTTAAAAGCTAGATCTAATTTTAGGAAGTCTCCAAAAGAAAGAGTAACGTTTTCATATATCGAAGCTAGAGTTGAAAATTTGGAGAAACAGTGGGCATTGTTTTCAGAGACCCATACTCAAATTATAAGCACAGCAAAGAAAGCAGAACTTAGTTGCTCTGACTATATGAAAAATTATATGTATGATATTGTTGAAGAGTTTTATATACAATTTAAAAGCGAATTAAAAGATATGTTAAATAGTGTAACCCCCAGCAAGTCGCCTTCAGAGTTAAAGTCTTGTTGTCATAGTGAGAAGGTAGGCAATAGAGTCAAGCTGCCAGAGATTAAAATCCCTACTTTTTCTGGTAAATACACAGAGTGGCAAACATTTAGGGATTTGTTTATGGGTTTAGTTCATGAAAATAAGACATTAGATGATGCGCAACGGCTCTTTTATCTAAAAGGACACTTGACTGGAGAAGCTGAACAATTGTTACGTAACATTAAAGTAAACTCAGATAACTATGAGATTGCATGGGATAAACTAAATAAAATGTACCACAATAAGAGATTTCTGGCTAAGGGTATTTTAAAGCGATTGCTAAATCAAAGGGCTTTAACTTCAGAATCGGCTTTAGAAATTAAAGGTTTGATAAATACTACTACTGAATGCTTAGAGTCCATTAAAGCTTTAGGGGTAAACATATCGTCTTGGGATATTTTAATTATTTATTTAATCAGCGCTAAACTCGATCCAGACACAAAAAAAGCTTGAGAACTTAAGGTGTCATCGGATTCCACTGATGAATTTTTTAACGGGTCGGTTTAGGGGTCTGGAGAATTTAGAGTCAAAACCCCGTGTTGAGAAAAAATCTAATTCTAAGTCATTCCATATCATAAAATCAAAGGTTAGTGATTCTTGTGCGTATTGTGCTGCAGATCATAAAATATCTTCTTGCAAAGCTTTTATCAAGGAATCCAATGAGAGTCGACGTGAATTCGCTATGGAAAATAAATTATGTTTTGTTTGTTTAAATAGCAACCACACTGCCAAATATTGTAAAAAAATTGTACGGTGTCAGGTGTGTAAACGGTGCCACCATTCTTTATTACACCCTAGTGGTGTTTCTGGGTCTACTAATGAAGACACGGTTCAGAAAAAGTCCTCATCGGGTATACAGATGAAGGAGGAAATAGTGACTAATAGTCACAAGCATTCCGCGGAAGCGGAGGGGTCAAGTGAGCCACTGGTCTCTTGTCTTTCGACAGGGAACTGCGGTAAAACAGTTCTATTAACTACAGCCGTCGTGCAAGCTGAGTCGAAAGACGGGAATTTTCGCATGATTAGAGCTTTATTGGACCAAGGGTCGCAGGGATCTTTTATAACCGAAGCTATAGTGCAGTACCTAGGTTTAAAGAAGATTTCTACGAATAACACTATAACTGGTGTCGGTGGACACAAAAGTGTAGTGTCAAGGTCTACCGTTCAGGTTAATATAAGGTCAAGAGTCGATCCTAGATTTCAAATTAAGGTTAATGCTTACGTCTTGACGTCAGTTACGGCCCTTCTCCCAGTTGCTAAGGTAACTAGGGTAGAACGGGTAAGCTTGACTGTGGGAAAGTTGGCTGATCCGGAGTATCACAGACCTAACAAAATCGATATTTTGTTAGGTGCTGAAGTATACAGCCACATTCTTAAAGTAGGTATTAATCGCAGTGAATGTGGGTCCCTCTTAGCGCAAGATACTGCCTTCGGATGGGTGTTATCTGGAGTTTGTGACGTAGACAACTCAATAGTTATACCTTCTCACATCACCGTGATGCATTGTAGTTTAGGTGGTGACGATTTGTTAAAAAGTTTTTGGGAACTAGAATCCGAACCGTTAGGTGTTAAGAAAATGCTCACGGAGGAAGAGCTTAGATGCGAGAAGATGTTTACAGATACCACCAAACGGGATAACAGTGGCCGATATATAGTACGGCTACCGTTTCGGGATGCGGACCCGGACTGCAAGTACGGTGAGTCGAGGAAAATAGCTGAAAAAGGATTTAAAGGGTTAGAATTAAAATTACAGAAAAATATCGAATTAAGAATTAATTATACAAAGGTTATTAAAGAATATTTGGAATTAAATCATATGAGAAAAGTTATTGAGCTAGAAAAAAGAAATATAGAAGCTGTTTACTTGCCTCATCACGCAGTTGTTCGGGAGAACAAGACCACAACGAAGGTCAGGATTGTGTTCGATGCTTCCTGCAAGGGAACAAATGGTAAATCCCTTAATGATAATTTGATGGTGGGTCCATCCTTGCAAGCCGAACTCCGTCACACTATTATGAACTGGAGAAAGTATAAGATATGTCTGGTTGGGGATATAGTGAAAATGTATCGACAGGTTTTAGTTGACCAAAAAGATACCCCATTTCAGAGAATTCTATGGAGAGACAGTCCTGAAAATGAGATAGAAGAATATGAGTTGGTTACGGTGACATTCGGCACTGCCTCCGCCCCATACCTTGCTGTACGGGCCTTGCATCAGCTGGCTTATGATGAGTGTCAAGGTGAGCCTGAAATATCCAAAATAAATTTAAACGATTTCTACATGGATGATCTCATGACTGGAGCTGAAAGCATAGATGACTGTTTTTATATATATAGTGACCTAATTAGAAAAGACGACCTATATGCATACACTGATAGTGAAGTAGTACTGGCTTGGTTGAATCAACATCCAAGCCGCTGGATAACATTCGTGGCGAATCGCGTCTCGGAAATTTTGGGTATCTTTGACACCCAGCACTGGTCTCATATATCGTCTAAGGATAATCCAGCAGATCTATCTATCTCTCCAATAGATCTATCAACCACAGCTATATGGCTTGAAGGTCCTGATTTCCTCAGACAACCGGAAATCAATTTCAAGAGACCAAAGCAACTGCTCACAACTCTGGAGCAGATTAAGGTCCACACAACTATCTGCGACACTGCTCTTTGGCAAAGATTCTCTTCTCTTCCTTAACCTGAAACGAAATTCAGTGACTAGGCACAGCACTAAGAATTTGACAAAACAGGAAATCGACAATGCATTAGATTTATGTACAAAGAGATGCCAAGAAGAAGGGTTGTCAGAGGAGTTAGCGGAATTGAAGAATAAGGGATATTTAGCTAAGAAAAGGAAAATGTTAAAATCACTAAACTTGTTTTTAGACGCTAAAGGTATAGTTAGGGTTGGTGGGAGACTAGGAATGTCTCAGTTAAGTTTTAACGAAAGTCATCCGATTCTTATTCCTAAAGAACCATGGTTAACGAGACTTTTGATTGCCGACGCTCACCAGAAAACCATGCACGGTGGTCCACAACTTATGGTCACGTATTTGCGTTCTATGTACTGGATTGTAGGCGTCAAAGGTTTAGTTAAAAAATATTTCAGAGGTTGTGTAACTTGCATACGTTACTCAACTAAGGTAACCAATCAACTTATGGGACAGCTGCCTTCATCTCGGGTGACTCCAAACAAACCATTTTTACAAAGCGGTGTCGATTACGCTGGTCCATTGAATATAAGAGTGTCTAAAGGCAGAGGTAATAAGTCTTATAAGAGGTACATAGCATTGTTCGTGTGTATGTCAACACGAGCGGTGCATTTGGAACCAGTCAGCGATCTAACTTCTCAAGGGTTTTTGGCTGCCTTTAGAAGGTTTGTGTCCAGGCGTGGTCGATGTGCAGAGCTGTACAGCGACAATGCCACAAATTTCGTTGGAGCCGCTAGAGAGCTGGTTGACTTATTCAACAGCGAAAAATCGACCTTTAAACAAGAATTGACTGAGTGCCTCGCGAATAACAGTACCCAATGGAACTTTATACCCCCACGAGCTCCAAATATGGGCGGTTTATGGGAAGCCGGGGTAAAATCAGCCAAATACCACCTGAAAAGAGTCATAGGGAACTCCACGTTGACATATGAGGAACTAGCCACCGTATTGACTCAAATTGAAGCTTGCCTCAATTCGAGACCCTTATCCTACATGGAAGAGCAAGACGATCTTGTAGTCTTAACCCCAGGTCATTTTCTTGTGGGCGAACCACTTGTCGTTGTACCAGACGTTAATTATGAAAGGTCTAATATATCCTCTCTTCGGCGGTGGCAATTTCACCAAAAAATGATGCAAGATTTTTGGCGACGTTGGTCGCAGGATTATCTTCACCAATTCTTGCAAAGGCATAAGTGGCAGTACAAAACCCCAGAACCATCAATAGGTGATGTAGTACTTATAAAGGAGGATAATATGCCTCCTGGTAGATGGTTGCTAGGTAAAATTGAACAAAAGCATCCAGGTTCGGACAATATTACGCGTGTAGTCACAGTACGCACAAAGGATACATTTATTAAAAGGCCGACTTCAAAACTGTGCTTATTACCAGTAACTGTCTAATTTATTGTATGTATTTAACTATTGTTTATTGTCATAAGTATAAATTGTTATAAGGAGTGTATTTTTTTTGTTAGCAATGCACAACCGTATTACTCTTTTTAGAAGGACAGTTTGCAACGTGTCCTTGGTGGGCGGAAATGTTTATGTTATTATAAGTTTCTCATGCCAGCCTAGATGGCGTTGTACGATTTCGCTGTATCGCGGTATAGTTAACTCACGGGTTTGTATACTGGTTTTGAGTTTCCTTACTAGGGCATAGATGGCGTTGTGCACTATTGTTACATCTCGGTATAAGTCTCGCTACCCCGAGGCCTATTTAAGTTTAAGTTTTATTTGTATAAGTGAGAACCATTGTTTTGAACCGTATCATAGTAAATATATACTCAGTATAAAAGGCTGTGTATTATTTAAAGTGGACCCAATTGTGTTCAGTGACCTTGACACAAAGAACAATTTTTCGAATGCAACACTTGCGATTGCGAAGTTGTGGGTTCAAAATTAACAAAAGAATGTGTGGACTTCGTGGGCTTACTACGATTAGTCGGACTATTTTTCGCTACTCCGTGGTTTAACGAAGATCGTTGCAAAATTCGAATATGTTGACGAACGAAAGTTTCTTAATCGTCGAACTTAGGTATTTGATGGCCACGTCTATCCATTTCAAATAAGCGAACGGTTTCGGAATCTAATTTCTTTAAACCGATATACAAAAACAAAAGTCGCAGAGGTCATTGACCTTGACATTCTTTAGGGCGCGAACAGCTGATGCAAAAATAAATAAATATCCATCACGCCTTATCCCCGAAGGGGTGGCAGAGGCATATTATATGCCCACTTTTCACCGTGTGGATTCCTGTCCCACGTAATAGGTGGTGAGCCCATTGCCGTGTTGAAATAGACAGACGCAGGTTGTGGCTACCTGCTGTTGAAATTTTTTAAGCCGCCTATAAGGCCTTCAACCAGGCTTAACGACCGCCATTTTACTGGCAACCGGGACCAACGGCTTAACGTGCCTTCCGAAGCACGGAAACGCTCGCAAATGTAAATGCCACAAAGTGGTCACCCATCCGACGACTCAGTGATCGTTTACCGAACACTGAGACCGCGGGGCCACGAGCGCTTCTCAAAAATTCTCAAAAATATCTAGGAATTTTTCTAAGTCGTGTTCATTACACGATGAGCTATTTTTCAAATTAAATATTTGATCAAAATAAGCGGTTGTTACTAAGCGTTTGTCTTCGTATTTAACCTTCAAAGTATTCAAAATCAAACTATAATTTTCGGCGCAAAGCGTTATACCGGCGTAAACGGTTATTGCTTTCCCGGTTAGTTTACTAACCAAGTAATGTAATTTTTCGTAATCCGATAACGAATTATTATTATGGATCGTATTTTCGAAACTAGCGAAAAACAAAGGTCAATTTTAATATCGCCATCAAATTCGGGTATTTGTATGGGCGGTAATTTAGGTCGGTCCCGTTTTAGTAAATCAAAACCGGCTGGCCCGGGTTTCGAATCGGTGCCGGCATCGGGATCGGGCACTTGCAATGACTTAGCGACACGTTTTATGCGACAAATTAAATCTTCGAAAGATGACATGGCGTCATAACTTAATAAGAAATCGGGATTTAATTTTAATTCAAGCAAGTTAATTTTATCGAGAACATTTTCGAAATCTAAGCTCAAAGTATCTACGGTTTCGATCGAGGATAAAAACAATTCTTTTATTGATTCATCTGCGATCCTCGATGAATAATCACAAATTGATTGCATATGCTTAAAAAGGCTATCCTTCTTAGCGTGTAATAGTTTTAACTCCGGAATCTCTTTCGGAGGCATTGTTAAAACAAAACAACTATAGCTACCTACAGTGCAAAACTAACGAACGATCAAAATGGCAGCGGTGGTAAGCAGCGAGACGCGACGCGAACGAGCGTAGGTACCTCGCTCGCGTGGTCTACCTGTTACTATGCGGTGCAGTCGAAATTACCAACTATTTAGTACCTACCCATGCGATAAATAGTAGGTAAGTATGCGTTTATTCCCTAATGGAATAAAAAACTATTATCTAAGTGTTTATTCCCTATAGAATAAAACTAATACCTAATCTATGCGTTTATTCCGTGGTAGAATAAAAAACTATAACCTATACCTATGCGTTTACTCCGAATGGAGTAAAAAACTATAACCTATACCTATGCGTTTATTCCGTGGTGGAATAAAAACTATAACCTATACCTATGCGTCCCCTATGGGATAAAAACTATTGCGTTTCCATTAGCAAACTACTAAAGCGAATGGATCAAAATCCGGATCGCTTTATTAGTTTGCTAATGGAAACGCAACATTCCCAACGATCCGGCTCGAAGGACCAGAAAATGGTTTAGCGGGCGAGATAAATAAATTCAAAGTGGACTGTACTTGCGAGGAAAAACTAAAATGAAATTTACACGCGATTGTCGACGGAAAAAGTAATGGAAAAACAGGAATATGCACACTACCTTGCTGCTTGCTGCGAGATGCTGAGGTGGAGGCTGCCGGGGGCGTCCCTGGACTTGAATTCCTGGTTTCCTTGCACGACAACACTATTTATCCATGAAAAATACAATTATTGCGATAGTTGGTGCGAAGCGGCCGCGCGCGCGCGTGGTGTAGGACAGACTGCCAGCCCTCAAACGTGGCCGTCGACGTGAGGATAGCGGAGCGCGCGTAGGTACTTGCGCGCTCGTAAAACAGCTGTCTCGCTCCTCCTTTATAGGTGCGTGTGCGAGACAAGGTAGGTGCGAAAGAGAAATGGAATAAAGGGGAGCGGGGGGAGTGTCGACAACTAATTAATTAAAAACAAATGCAGATCAGCGATGAAACATAGAAAATTTGACCCTAAAGAAGATAAATGGGAAAATTACAAGGAGCAGCTATACTTCGCGTTTGAGGCGTCTGGAACATTGGAAAACACACAAAAAAGGGCCCTATTCTTGTCCCAATGCGGCAAACAAACTTTTTCATTAATTGTGTCATTATTATCTCCAAAGAAACCTTGTGAAGTACCGCTCGAAAAAAATAATTAACATTTTGGATAAGTTTTTCATTACCACCACCCACCCAGTGCTAGAAACACAAAAGTTCTATTAAAGAAAGCAGAAATCTGTCGAGTCAATTACTTCATACATTGCAGCATTACGTGAGATAAGTGCACGGTGCGTATTCAGCTACTTAGAACGCCGAATTGTTGAACAGGTTATCCTGGGTATAAGAAATGCTTCTATTCGGCGAGAATTGTTAAAGATCAAGACCAGTGTCCATCGCGCCGTCGAGTCGAACGCGCACTTTGGCCGTTTCACTTTTACGATTTAATTGTGATATTCTTTTCACGTGCTAAATATGCTTATAATATTGGAAAATGGATGAATTACACGATACCGACTCGTCTGTATTATGTTGTGATGGTATATTGGAGCAAGAGATAGAAGTTGAAAGCGAACAACAAGTAAATACGAAAATAAATAAAACTATTATGGAGGACAAAGAAAACAGGGAGCAACTCGCAGAAAAGAGGGGACGACAAGATGACGAGGAAATAGTTGAAGAAGATGGATTTATTACAGTAAATAGAGGATATAAGCGGCTAAATAGGCAAAATTCCACTACTTTGGTTGTAGAGGGTAGTCAGGAAAAAATTGACATTGTTTGTGTGACTGGAAAAGATGCCTTACCGAAACAATTTGGTATGGCTAAGCTATTAAGATCTCTTAATATTCAAAATATAGTTAAAATTAAATACAAAAGTGCCTTTAGAGTTCAAATTTATTTTGAAAATAGTGAAAATGCAACAAAATTATTAAACTGCGATAGGTTTTCAAATTTAGGATACAGAGTACAGAGGACCGATGAAATTAGCCTGTGTTACGAAGTACTCCATCAAATTGATGTAGAAATTGAAGAGAAAGAGATTTTTGAAAATATCTCATGTGAGTACGGTATTATATCTGTAAAGAGGCTCAAAAGAATATCTGACAACGGTATATGGATAAATTCTGAAGCCGTGAGAGTAGGTTTTAATAGTTCCACTTTACCGCCATATGTATTTGGATATGGCTGCAGATTTAAAGTAGATACCTATACATTCCCTGTCTCCCAATGTTCAGGATGCTGGAAGTTTGGTCACCTCTCAAGGTCCTGTCCAAATAAAAAAGTTATATGCCCGAAATGTGGTGGTGAGCACCCCAGTTGTGATACTGACAAATACGTATGTGTTAACTGCAAAGGCTCGCATATGGCAATATATAAAAGGTGTCCAATATTCTTAAAAGAAAAAGAAATTACAAATATAATGGCGAAACAAAATTGTACATATCGAAAAGGAGCGGAAATGTATTCTACACAAAAGTTAATAAAAGAAGTAAACATTGCAAGCACGAGTCAACTGAGCACTATGAACACGGGTAATAGCCAACGTGAGTCATATGAAAGTGTAGAGGGAACTCAGAAAACCTCTTACAGAGACATACTTCTTACAGAGGCGACAGATCACCGTACGAGTGAGAAAAAATCAAGACAGAATGAGAAGCAGCAAGATTATAGTACGCCCAACAAATATACAGAAGAAACGAGCAAATTAACTAAGAAAAATCACTCCAGAGGAAATAAAAATGTGGAGACAGAAATAAGGGACGTGCAAAAGGGAACGCCTACAGAATTCAAAGAAAATATATTCAGCTGTAATTTAGAAAATATTTGCAATATTTTTCAAAAAGCTAAGGACATTTGTTTTTCTAAAAATGATTGGTGTTATAAAATACAACAATTAGGTAAACTAATGTTAGAAATAATTAGCCAATGGATTATGAAACTTGTGAAAAAGGATGACATTTGCACTAAAATTATTTCAATGTTTAATAATGGCTAAAGGCACTAGAAACCGGTTTTCACTACGCATGGTACAGTGGAATGCACGGAGTTTGCGCCCCAAACTTAATGAATTTGAATTACTATTGGTCCAAGAAAAAATACATATTGCGTTAATATCGGAATCCTGGTTGGAACCCGAGTCATCTTTAAATGTAAGTGGCTATAATATTATTAGAGAGGATAGAATAGATGGGTATGGAGGTATAGCTATGTTCATTTGTAAGTCTATTAAGTTTCAGAAACGTAATATTAGTATTAACAATTTAGACATTCAAATAATGGCAATCCAGTTATTCGGTTGCAATGAAATTAAGAATATAGTTCTAATTTATTGTCCTTCCTCAGTACGGACCACAGTTTTTGATTGGGAACAATTTTTTTCTTTATTTTCCAAAAAGTTAACGTTCATCACAGTGTTTGGTCTACTAAGACTGATGGACGAGGCATCCAAATACACGACGCGGCGTTAGACTCAGGATTCATACCCCTTAATGACGGTAGCATAACTAGGATAGCGTTGGTAAATGGTATTCTTCAGAAAACTACTCCTGACCTGCTATTTGTTTCTTGTCTTGAATTTGTCTTGAATTTAAACAGAGCTGATGTAGGTATTTTCCATAAAATCTTATCGCAACCTAATGGCGATGATGCAGAAGCTCTTTTTGAGTTCATGGCGTCTATCACGTCTGTGTATTCATAGATTTCGTAGACAGCAAATTGCGGGTTAGGGTTCGATGCGACTGACATACGCTACGCGTCAAAGTCTAAAAAAAAAAAAAAAAAAAGATCAAGACATCTGAAATGACATATGAGGTAATGATTCAACGAGCATTTAACCTGGAGGCATTGGGACAAAATATCGATAAACAGATCAGCAGAAACATGAGTGTGTCAACAAACCATCGTGAGGTCATTCTGCAAGGAAAGGACGAGCCGATGGATGTGAATGTGATCAGTGTCAAGACTTGTGTACATTGTGCCAAGCAACATGCATCAAAGTGTAGGTTTCAAAATGCAACCTGTTATAAATGTCACAAGAAAGGACACACCAAAGCAGCATGTGACAGAAGTAAAATGCAAGTAAACAAGTGTAGTGAACTAATGTGTTGTGATACCAACTCTGAGAGTGATAAGAGCACAATAGAAGATGTCTCGTATGGGACATTTGGAAGTTTGAATAATTGCAAACCTCGGATTCTTGTGTGAAATACGTTTACTTTCGTTGTAAAATAATACAGAGCCAATTATCTTGAATTGTAACTAACAATGTACAATAGTGAATAATAGTATTTTTAAGTAGGTAGAATGAAGTCCAATGTAGAAAAATAAAACTCCTGTGGTTAATTGAACGCATCCAGTATAACAGCACTTTGGTAGTATGAAGAAACTTGTTGGCGCTTAGACATCTTCCCCTTCGTTGAAAGAACACTTTCAACCTAGCAGGTGTCATTGGTAGTTGGCAATGGACGAATACGGGTAAGTGGTCTTCTAAGGCAACCTCTAGTTGTATTGATGTCAGCGACGCGGGAAATGCCATCAATCCCTGGAAATAAGCGGCTAACTCGTCCCATGCGCCAACAGAGTGGAGGCACATTATCTTGTAATAGGACTAAATTGTCAACTCGTAGCTTTGTTGTATTAAGGCGCCACTTAGATCGCTGCTGCAGTTCAGCTACGAATTCTGCTTGCCATCGTCGCCAAAAATGTTGGCGAATTTGTTCGAGTCTTTTGTAACGATCAAGATTTGATGCGTTTTTGTCTTCAAGTGTAGGCATTGGTAATGCATTTAAGGGGCGTCCTATCAGGAAGTGCCCTGGTGTTAGGAAATGGTAATCGTTAGGGGATGGAGAGAGGGGACACAAAGGTCGACTGTTCAACATAGCCTCGACCTGAGTGAAATGAGTGGATATTTCGTCAAAAGTAAGATGGGTTTTGCCCATTACGCGCCTGACATGATATTTCGCAGACTTCACGCCCGACTCCCATATATCGCCAAAATGTGCGCCGTATGCAGGCGAGAAAGTAAATTTTATTCCTTCACTGTGAGCAAACTCAGTGAAAGCAATCTGATTGGCCTTGATAAAATCGCCTATCTCTTTGGCAGCAGCAACAAAGTTGCGGCCATTGTCAGAGAATATCTCCGCTGGCTTGCCGCGCCTAGATATGAATTTATGCGATGCTAGCATATACGCATCTTTCGACAAATCGCTAACGGCCTCAAGATGCACACATTTGTATCGAAAACACAAATATGCATAAGTAAGTTTTAGTGAATATTATGGAAAGATGTATGCAAGAAAAGACAGAGATGCAACATCGGGAAGTGGAGCTCACTTCGATGCTCCGGATCCCGATGTCATTGAAGTCATTAGTATGAAAGAAATAGAACAAGCGATAAGAAGTATGAAATGTGGTAAGGTTGCGGGAAAAGACAGAGTTACTGCTGAGATGATCAAGTACGGTGGGTCGCGTGGCCTCATCAGAAGCCGACCTACAGGCATTAGTCACTAATATGAAAGAGGGGTGTGAAAGTAAGGGTCTCCGCATGAATGCAAGTAAAACTAAGGTTCTAGTATTTGAAAGAGGTGACGTAAGAACTAAATGCGAGATTAGGGTAAACCAGGAGCGTCTAGAGCAAGTGAATGAAATTGTGTATTTAGGAAGTATGTTTAGCGCGGATGGAAGATGTGATTCGGATGTAGAACGGCGAGTAGCTGCCGGAAACAAAGTTAACGGTGCTTTGTCCCAGTTAGTAAAGCGACAAAGCATCGTAAAAGAAGCACGAATGGCGATTCATAACGCAGTGCTAGTGCCAACTTTGCTTTACGGTAGTGAAACCTGGGTATGTCAGCAGATACATGAAAGTAAATTGAATGCTGTGGAGATGCGATCACTTCGAAAACTGTGCGGCGTTACTTTGGCCGACCGAATACGTAACGAAGTGATACGCAATATGGCAGGTTTGATTGAAAGTATCAGCGTTAAGCTGGAAAAGGGCGTGCTCCATTGGTTTGGACACGTCCAACGAATGAGTGAGGAACGATTGACGAAGAATATATATTGTTCAAAAGTAGAGGGTAGAAGGAGTCAGGGAAGGCCGAGACTTACATATGAAGACCACGTGAGCAGATTGCTCAAAAACGGAAAGGTCAAAAGTACTCGGATACCCAGACGTGCGTGTATGAAGCGATTGATGAATCTCGACGAAGCGAAAGAAGTATGCATGGATCGCGAAGCCTGGCGATCTGTCCTCTCTGACTACCCCGTCAAGGATACAGCGTGAAGATAGTTAGTTAGTTAGTTATTTATTAAATCGGTATTCTGTAAATTACATCTCGAAGATTAAAATAATGTAATGAAAGCGTAAGGCGTTTGAGTTTCCCCGTGGTGACGCCCACAAAACCTTGATACCTTTGAAGAGGTTGTTGAATATCAGGTCATTCTCCGACATATATATGTAATTGTAGGTATTAAATGATTGTAAATACAACTGTCACAATATGAGGGTAATTCTGTATCTGTCATGAAGTATTAATATAAAATTTGTTCCTGTGCTGAAATCTGTATAATTATTGAGACTATCCCTGAACATAATAGTAGATTTCAACTACTTTAATATACTGGACTATAGATGAGACGTTCCAGTTACACATATTTTATAATCTTTTTATTATCACAAAGGTATATTAATGTGAAACTGTATTTTTACCTTGTTATGTTGTAGCGTATGATGATGATGATGATAGGAAGCGGCGTTGTGTGTTAACAAAACTCAGAGATAGTTTAACTGTATGTCTGTATATAATATAGATATTTTTAAGGCATCTGACAACTGCTTTAATATTTTTCATTTTAGGCCACGCCCATTACCATACTTTGGTTTACATTTTTATTTGTACTAAATATAGGCATATTTTTAAATGACCATTTATATGGATCCCACTATGCATGACTAAGCCATTTCTTTTCACTTTCATATATAAATACTTATGTCTACATATGGATATAGTTTAAATAAATGTAATTAGTAATAGGTACTTGTGTTTTTAATTGCATCATTGCGCCCTCTCTTTATAAATTCTGATATTTCTCTGCTCCAGGTTGGTCCATACTCACTCCCTATCTTCATGCCATGCTAGCTGGTGCACCGGTGATTCTTTGAGATAGTGTTCCTTACACATCTCCAGGGATTACCAACCGTAACCGATGGGTGTATGTAGGTGTGTTGTTGCTACCTAGTGCCCACCACCCCTGTCCACTGTTATATAAAGTGGCTACCGTTATATTGTGGCGCCCAACGTGGGGCCTTGGAGAATGATGCAATTAAATATTAAATATGTATTTTAATTTAGTGGTAAGCATGTACTTAATCGTGTGTCTCTATAGTTTCGTTAGTCTTAAGGTGTACTGTGAAGGAAACTTATAAATTTTCTTTAGTCTTAAGCGTCATGGTATTTGAAGTTACTTTTGCATAAATCTACTACTTTTATGTATTTGGTTGGATAGTTAAAGCTGATAAACTTGTAACATTCTCGCCCAAGTGTTAGTTAAAGTTCGACGTGTTGACGCTGAGACGAAAATATCTATTAACCTATTTTACACCCTGTGCTTATACAATAAGCTGTAATTCTCATTAAAGTCAACAATATACAAAACCAGAATTCATCTACCACGTTATAGTAAAAGTAAAAAATTAAGATAAAATGCAGCGTACGCCAACATCAGGACTGCCAATTAAGTTTTCTTCGCAACCTGATCTGTCAATTGAACCACAAGACAATAATATAATTCGGAACATCAATTTGAGAAAACGAAGAAATCCTGAACAGGCAAGCTTTTTGGATCTAAAAGATGAACTCATGGAATCTTTCAAACAAATGATGAATGCCGAAATTAGTGAAATAAAGCAACAAAATAAACAGATTCTAGATTCCAATTCGCAGATTTTAAAGCTCCTGGAGTTAAATGCTTCTAATTACCAGGAAGTTAAATGCCGAATACTAACTCTTGAAGCTAAATATGAGACAGAAAATGCCCGGATAAATGATTTGGAATTTCAACTAAATGAGATACAAAAAGAATCTATTAAGAACAATATTGAAATAAGGAATTTTCTTGGGGAACACAAGGAGGATCTGAATAATATTGTCAGGAACATTTACGACAGATTGAATGTACCTTTTCATGATGTATCAAAATTGAAGAGGCAAACACGGTGGCCCCATTGTTGTAGAATTTCAGGACGTCAAAAAGAAGGAAGAAATCCTTAATGCCGCTAAGAAGTATAATTCTGACAATAAGGAAAGGCCGTTGAACTCGGAAATGTTGGGGATTGGTGGAGTAACTTCACGAGTCTATATATCTGAAGCGTTGACACCACTATCAAAGAAGATGCTGGCAGCTGCTCGAGATCTTGTGAAGAATGGAAAGTACAAATACTGCTGGGTTTCACGGGGTAATATTCTACTGCGAAAACAAGAGGGTCAGCCTGCTATAGTTATCAAAGCACTGAATCAGGTTAAAAAACTTAGACATACAATGACTATTTGCAGGTATACATTTCAAGAAACCACGGTATTTACTCATTTTCTTTTTAATCATTTTCTATGTATTTATTTGCTACATTTGCACATTTTTACTGGGTTTGATTCAGTTGATTCAAACCAATCTACTACTATAGGTATATCTGTTATTCATAATTACTTGATATTATTGTTCCTGTACTGCTGCACTGGGTATTTTTATGTATCTGTATTTTGTGTGTGTCGTATGTATGGTACTTCTATATTCTTATACTTTATTTATGCCTTGTCCGCTCGTTATAAATTGATAGTCATAGCTTTTATGGCTAATAACGCTCACATAGATATTGGCAGCTGTGATCCTCAACCAAATATTGCGAATCATTGTTTAAAGTTACTATTTAAACTATGGTCTACAATCTAAAGGATGTTGTTACCGATGTTGATAATAATGTCAATGTCGGAGACTCATTTTTGGTTGAGGTTCCGGAATCGCTTATAGATTACAGACTTGATGCTCAGCTATCGCTTAAAATAATTGTACAGAACATTCGGAGTATAAATAAAAATCTGGATGCTTTTATAGTCCATGTGGCAAGAACTAAGATATATTATGACCTAATCATTCTGAGTGCTGGTTGCCAGATTTGCTTTCAGTCCCAGAAATGGAACATTATGACACCTACTATACTCGTATACATATTAATCAGAACAGTGGTGTAGTAGTCTACGTAAAGAGTGACTTAGGAGCTGTAAATGTCTATGAGCCAGATTTTATGGACGCTGATTGTTTGGTAGTGGAAATGAATAATGATAACGCTTTCATCTGCTTGTATCGATTACCGTCTTTTGCCTCTATAACCACCTTTCTTCCTTCCTTGGAGGACCTATTGCTCAGGCTCAAAAGTATACCTAACATTTATATTACTGGGGATATGAATATTGATATTTGTGACCATATTAGTGACACAAAATCTGAGGAGTACTTGGATCTACTGGCCACCCACTGTTTTCTACCTAGTCATTTATTTCCTACCCGTCTTGATAAGTGCTATGACCACTGTTTTGTAAAATCAAATTCGAGAATGCTTACTGTGGTTTGTAATTCGAACCTAACTGACCATTGTAGTCTATATTTAAACGTGTCTGTGAAACAACAACGGTCTAATAATAGACATAAAAACACGTCACAAATACTTGATTATGACATGGCTCATGATCGTATGAACGAGATTGATTTTAATAGTTTGATAGTCCAAAAAGATGCAAATACAGCGACTAAACTCTTTATTGATACCTTGTCTGGGCTCATCAAAAATGGCACACGAATAATAACCACACCAAACCGGAAACAAATACAAAAAAAATGGATTACTCCCGGATTACTACGCTGTATGAAATTCAGAGACACTTTACGTAAAAGACACTTAAAGTCGCCTAATAACATGGAACTGGAAATAACCTATAAACGTTACCGTAATCATTGTAATAGCCTTCTACATCGTTTAAAAAATGAACACGATAAATGTAATTTAAATGCTAGCAAAAATGACATAAAAAAGACTTGGAGTGTAATAAAAAATGTATGTAACTTGAATACGCCAAATAGATCCAAAGTACCACATGAACTATTAAACATTGCATCTACACCTAAAGAATCCCTTGACTATGCAAATAATTACATTGTCAATGCAGGTGCCAACTTATCTAATAATATTTTGAAAAGATTAAAGTTAACAGAAAAAGAGTTAGTTAGGAATTTCAGGAGCAATCATACTCCGGTGAGCTCATTCGTTATGCTCGAAACCGATGAACTGGAGGTGTACGAGGTTATTATGTCTCTGAAGAATACTAAGTCCACGGGTTGGGATGGTATATCTTCAGAATTTATCAAAAAATTTGTCAATTTTCTTATTAAACCTGTTACTTATATACTGAACTTATGCCTATCTGGTGGTATGTTTGCAAGTGTATTGAAGGATTCTATTGTGGTACCTGTATTTAAATCAGGAGAAAAAGAAAGCCTTACAAATTATCGTCCAATTTCGCTCCTATCTGTACTAGCTAAGATTTTAGAAAAGATTATGAACAAAAGATTGGTTGGTTATTTAGAACACAATAATATCCTGGCAAAAAATCAATATGGTTTTAGGAAGAATAAGTCGACACCGACAGGACACAGACCTTAAAAATTGGGGACAATTTTAGTGTTAAATTAAATATCAATTTTGGTGTACCACAAGGGTCTGTGCTAGGGCCTACGTTGTTTCTTATATATGTTAATGAACTCTGCAATACAGTAATACCCCATGCAAAAATTATAGCATTTGCTGATGATACTGCAATTTTATTTGAACATGAATCATGGTGGCAAGTTAAAACAGCAGCTGAAACTGGTCTTATAAAAATTATAAACTGGCTGGATCACAACTTACTAACATTGAACCTAAATAAAACGAAATATATAACTTTTAGTATAAGAAATAACTTACAGCCCCCTGCTGATTTTGCGCTAAAAGTGCACATAGGGGACTGTGCATCTGATGGTTCTACTACCTCTACAAACTGCAATTGTTACAGCTTATCAGCTACTAATAGTACAAAATATTTAGGCATAGAAATAGATAAAAAATTGAATTGGAAATTACGTATTAAACATCTTAGATCTAGAATACGAAAACTAATACCTATCTTTAAAAGAATTAGAAACTTAAAATACCGAAATACCAGTAAGATGGTTTATCTGACCTTATGTCAATCTATAGCTTCTTATGGAATTACCGCTTGGGGTGGTGCCCGCAAAAGCACGCTTATACAAATAGAAAGAGCCCAGCGTTGTATTCTAAAAGTAATTAATTTTAAGCCATTTAAGTATCCCACCTCGCAACTGTACAAAGAATTTGAAGTCCTAACGATTCGTCAACTTTTTATTAAAAGCATTGTTGTAAAACAACACTGCTGTTCGAAGTGTGTTTGTTTACGATGTTCCATTATGTAGAACTACTTTTACTCAGTGTTTTTGGTACTTTCTGGCTCCATTACTTTATAACCACATAAGTAAAACTAAACCTCTGAGAAATATGTCAAGGTTTGTCTGCAAAGCTACACTAGGTGAATATCTGAGTGATTTAGATTACGAACGGACAGAAAAAATTATTCAAATATGTATATAAAAAAGCACTATAACTAATTAATGCATATATTTATATCTATAAAGATTGAAGCGCTCGTGGCCCCGCGGTCTCAGTGTTCGGTAAACGATCACTGAGGTACGCAACTTTCACTATGGCTGGTCGTCGGATGGGTGACCACTTTGTGGCATTTACATTTGCGAGCGTTTCCGTGCTTCGGAAGGCACGCTAAGCCGTTGGTCCCGGTTGCCAGTATAATGGCAGTCGTTAAGCCTGGTTGAAGGCCTTATAGGCGGCTTAAAAAATTTCAACAGCAGGTAGCCACAACCTGCGTCTGTCTATTTCAACACGGCAATGGGCTCACCACCTATTACGTGGGACAGGAATCCACACGGTGAAAAGTGGGCATATAATATGCCTCTGCCACCCCTTCGGGGATAAGGCGTGATGGATATTTATTTATATTTTTATTTTTTTATATCTATAAGTGACTTATATGTACTTATAATGTTAGAGCTTAATCAAAATGGATACACAAATAAATTGATATATATTATGTAAGTGATTAATATGTTTATTCAGCCATACTCGTGATACGTAAAGAATTACATATTTATAAACAGTAAATGTTTATGTATGTATATATGTTTATGTGTGTGTATATGTATATGTGTATGTATGTATATGGATATGTATTTGTATGTGTATATATGTGTGTGTGTGTATATGTATATAAATATGTATGTGTTTATGTATGTATGTGCATATACAAAACATAGTTATAATATCAAATTGTATTTATTGCTAATTGTAAATTTTATGTATTCTACTGTTTTGTCATAGGTGTAGCAGCGGATCTTCATTTTATCTGTAATCACTGAATATACTACTTGTTTACAACAAGCTCATTATTTGATATCATACATGTTATATTCGACTCAAAACAACTATTTAAAAGAAAAAGTGTCTTTTTAATTAGACTTAAGGTTGGTATTTCTGGAGCGAGAATCATTACCTTGCCGTAACATAGTCTTTAGACTAGCACGGAAGGTAAAGATTATTTTATCGGCATACCGCCAATTACTTTATATGAGGGTCAATAATACATGCTTTTTTTATTATAAGTTAGGTTAATTTTCTACTTCCAATGCTTTTACTTAATAAATTAGCTTCCGTAGTTGTTTGTGCTATTGTCACCAGTGATGTATGTGAAAATATGTGTTTAAATGACAGTGTAACCCTTATCAAAATCTTTTATGTGGTCTGCAGGAGGCTATCCGTGAACTGACGGATATATGAAGGTAACTTAGTTTTGCACTATGTAAATCCTGTACTCTTGTACTTTTGTATCAATGTATGACGAAGTTGTATCAATAAATAGCACCCAGACACAGAATAGACCATTGTGCTCGTCACGTGGGGTTTTGTCCTGGGTGGGAGTCGAGCCCGGGACCTCTTGCGTGGCGGTCGGATGCGTTGCCGCCGCGCTACAGAGGCAGTCAAAATGTAATAAAATATAAAATAAATTAATATTCATTCTGTATATGTGTAAAAGGTTACCGTGATTGACTACTGCACAGTTGAAACTACTGAATGATGTGACTCAAATTTGAAAAAAGATTGCAAATGATATGAGTTCATTTCACATTTCAAACACAGCGGGAACCTGATGACCTGAAACACAGGCCTTGCGCCTAGCTTACGTATCAGTCACCTGCAATATATGTAAATATGTAACACTAAATATTTGTTGTTATAAAATAAATATCCATCACGCCTTATCCCCGAAGGGGTGGCAGAGGCATATTATATGCCCACTTTTCACCGTGTGGATTCCTGTCCCACGTAATAGGTGGTGAGCCCATTGCCGTGTTGAAATAGACAGATGCAGGTTGTGGCTACCTGCTGTTGAAATTTTTAAGCCGCCCATAAGGCCTTCAACCAGGCTTAACGACTGCCATTTTCTGGCAACCGGGACCAACGGCTTAACGTGCCTTCCGAAACACGGAAACGCTCGCAAATGTAAATGCCACAAAGTGGTCACCCATCCGAGTACCAGCCATAGCGAAAGTTGCGTAACTCAGTGATCGTTTACAGAACACTGAGACCGCGGGGCTACGAGCGCTTCATTTGTTGTTATTAATTTATAATTATATTTGTGAAATTGTTATTTGTTACTTATGTATATTGTGGTGGAAAATGGAATAAACATTATTATTATTATTACTATCCAACATCAATGAAAGGCAATATATTCAATTTAAGCTTATAAACTTTACGAGATATTAATTTTTAAATACGCCGTGCTTATATCTACTGTTAACTATTTTTCTTTTATTTTGATTAGGTGCCATTACCTTCCTATTATACTTGTGTTGAATTAGAATTGAATTTAGAATTCAATATTCTAAAATGGATTTTCTACAAGCTGGATGTAAGATCTCTCATTTACACAAAGACGAAATTACACATGAACTGTCCATTCGTAAACTAGAAGTCAATCATCTCTCGCGACGATCCAGTTGTCAAGCATTAAATGAGACATCGAAACTTGCTCGAAGGGGTAGTTTAAAATTTACTGATTTAGTCAAGGCTAATTTGACTTCGGAATTAGAAGTGTGTCAACGAAAAGTTGAGGAGATTGAAAGAGAAGCTAAAGGTGATTTGTCTACATCTGCTAGAGGTCGTTTTAACTCTCGTTGCAGATACTTTCTTTGCCGTTTAGGTCGTATTCATGAGACTGAGGAGGTAATGCTTCTCAAAAAGCAATTGAATTCTATATTTGAACGCCTACAAGATAGTAATTCTGCTTCTTCATCGGATTCGGAGGATGACGATGACTCTGTAGTTACTGAGAAGCATGTAGTCAGAGAGGTTATTTATAAACCTGAAAAGATTTGTACTATTAACTCTGAACTTGAAATTCAAGGGGGACACTTGTGTCCGTACTTTCCTTTCTCGCTTGGAAGAACTTCGTGTTGCTAGGAATGTTTCTGAAGACAGAGTATTCAGAGGTTTCCCGGAAATTTTAAGATGGACCGGCGTTGTCTTGGTTCCGTTCACTGCGTATTAATTATTCTACTTATCGTGAACTCAAAAAAGCCCTTCAAGAAGATTTTGATATACCGGACTTTGACTTTCAACTACTGAAAGAAATTCGTGCTAGGACTCAGGCAAAATCTGAAACTGTCGTAATATTTGTTTCCACAGTTCTAGTAATGTACGAGGGCGGCACTGAAAATTTCGGGAATTAAGGAAGTGACACAACATTACTATTTAAAAATGTATTTATTGCTTTTAGAAGTATTCTCCGCGAAATTTGACACATTTTTCTATACGATGGAACCAATCATTGAAGCAACCATTCCATTCGGAAGTTGGGGTATCCAAAATGGCCGTTTCGTAGGCGTCCACAGCTTCTTCAGATGATGAAAATCTCTGACCACGCAATTTATTCTTTATTTTAGGGAAAGTATAGAAATCATTAGGGCTTAGGTCGGGGCTGTACGGCGGATGGTCTAATAATTCTATGTTTTCCTGCTCTAAAAACTCTTGTTCTGTGCGCGGTGTGAGAACTCGCATTGTCGTGATGGAGGATGATGCGGCGGTTGCAGTTCTCTTTACGAAGTTCCGAAACTACCTGTGGCAAACAAATGCTAGCATACCATTGTGCATTAACCGTTCTTTGTCCCTCAAGAGGAATAGTCGCAACATGGCCGGTTTTGGAGACAAACGTGGCCACCATTTTTTTTGCAACACTCCGTGAACGAACAATTTTTGTTGGCTTTAACTCATTTTCAAACACCCAAACTCGTGACTAATTTTTTGTTTCGGGTTCGTACGCGTATATCCAGGATTCGTCACCTGATACGATGTTGTATACAGCATTTGAGGATCCTGCGTGGAATCTTTCGAGAGTTCTGACGCACCAAGTAACGCGAGTCGCTTTTTGCTCTTCACAGAGCGAATGCGGTATCCATCGGGAAACAACTTTTTTACAGCTAATTGTTCATGCAAGATTATTTGTATTTGACTCATGCCAATGTCTAAAGTTGTCTGAATTTCGCGGTATGTCACATGTCGATCTTCCTCAATCAGCTTACGCACAGCATCAATGTTTTCTTGGGTGACTGCAGTTTTTGGACGACTTTGACGGGGATCATCACTGAGCTTGACACGTCCACGTTGAAATTCAGCAAACTAGCGATAAATTGTGGTTTTGGATGGGGCTTCATCACCAAATGCAGAAATCATCCGGTCAACACACTGTTTTTGTGTTAAACCACTTCGAAAGTCATAATAAATCATTGCTCTTGAATTTTTTCGAGTCAATTCCATTTTCTCAACGACTAAACAAGTTTGACAAAACCTTATGACAAGACCGAGACTCTTTTTTTTTTAATAAATAAATGGTATTCGATTTTTAAAACCAAGGAGTTTTCAATTAAAAAGATTTTAATATGACAGGACCAGTGGAAATGTTCCATTCCCGCTACTTTTAGTGCAGCCTATGTATGATCGTTTAAGTAAAGAGGTATCAGAAGAGGAGAAGCTCGATATCATTATCCGTAATATGCGTCCTGAGTATTCTAAAGCTTTGGCTCTGCATGATATAGAATCTATTCAAGAACTTAAAATTTTGTGTAAGCGTATTGAATTGGCTGAGGTAAAAGCCAAACAATTTAGTGAACCTATTTCATCTAAAAAGCCTAACGTTATGTCTACTACTCCTGTACGTGATTATGCATCACGTATACATAAAACTTATAACCCACCTTCTTTTAAAAATTATGTAACTTCCGTAGCTCAAAAGACTTCTAAACGTCCCTGTTTTCGATGTGGCATGACGAACCATTTGACTAGTTTTTGTAAAAATTCTAAACAGATTGTTTTAAATGTGGTGAAAAAGATGTTCGTACTCCCGAATGTCCTAAATGTGAATTCCAAAAAACTGAATAACTTTGTCTTTTCGAAAAAAACTTTAAACTTAACTACTTTAACTTCTACTCCCGTACTCGACGAGAAGACAATATTCTTTCAACCCTCCGAGGGAGATAACAGACTTTATCTAATTTTCAACTTACTTGGTATACAAGTGAAGGCCCTGCTAGATAGTGGTGCCAGTACTTCTTTTCTTGGCTCTGATAGTCATCTTGTTTTTGTTTCAGCTGGCATCCCTGTTCGTACTCATAAGATTCCGGTTAGAATCCGGGTAGCTAATGGTGAACGTTTGATATGTAACAAATATATGATAGTGCCAGTTAATAGTAATAATAATGTACAGCTCTTCACTTTAATATTCATCCTGAACTTGCTAGTCCTATTATCCTAGGTTTAGACTTTTGGAGATCATTTCGTTTGGCTCCAGAAATAATATCTGAAGTATGTACCGAGCTATCGCTGAAAATGGCTTAAATAATTTTGAATCTTTAACTCCAAGGTCCGTATTCCAGAACGTTTCTCAATAGTTAATCAACCCTTGAGGCTAGATTTTGCCTTATAAAATCTACGCTCAAGCTTGGTTTGAGTATTGAGAAACGTTCTGGAATACGACCCTAAGAAAGAAATCTCAATTAGAGGACGTAAGGTCTCTATTTGATCAAATTGATACTGATAAGGTAGGATTAGGTAAAACTCATTTAATGGAACACGTTATTAATACAGGCTATACTCCGCCTATTAAACAATAATATTATAGTCTTAGTCCTGATAAACAAACTGCTTTGGAGAAGGAACTCGATCGTATGTTGGAAGCAGGTATTGTTGAACCTTCTTATTCCCCTTGAAACTCACCTGTCGTTATGGTACAGAAACCTAGTGGTGAGATGAGATTATGTCTAGATAGCCGAAAGGTTAATTCCGTTTCGAAGACGGATGCTTATCCGTTACCTTATGTAAACTACGTACTTAATAACTTAAGAGATGCTAAATACCTCACATCATTAGACTTGAGTGCGGCAAATCATCAAATTCGTCTTAGTGATAATTCTAAGGGAAAAACTGCTTTTACTGTTCCTGGAAGAGGACTTTTTCATTATAATCGAATGTGCTTTTGTTTGGTTGCCGCTAGTGCTACCATGCAACGTCTAATGGACGCTCTTTTTACTGCTCAATTTGATAATAAAGTATTTTGCTATATAGACGACATAGTAATATGTACGTCTGACTTTGATGAACACTTGCGACTACTTAAATCTGTTTTTGAAAAACTTAAGGCTGCAAACCGTACAATAAATATAAAGAAATCTTTATTCTGTAGAAATGAACTCAAATATTTGGGATATATAGTGGATAGGTACGGTTAACGCACCGACACTTCTAAAATAGACGTCATTATGAATTTTCCTATTCCGAAAGATGCGAAAAGCATCAAACGTTTTCTCGGTATGTGCGGTTGGTACCGACGTTTTATGATATATTTTTTCTAAAATCGCTCGTCCCTTGTTTCGATTAACGGGTAAGAGAGTGAAATTTGATTGGTCAAACTATGACCCCGTTTACAGCTCAGATGATCCACAATCCGCCATGCAATATTTAATTGATAATATAAAAAATGCAGTGCAACATAACACTCAACTCATTTATTTGAATACCAAAAATTATAACATGAAGCCATGGGTTCACACCTGGCCTGATTCGATGTATGAAACACAGAGACAAACTACACGTAAAAGCTAAGCAAAATCCTAGTAATATAACTTTGCAGATTTCATACAAAAGATACAGGAATTACTGCAATGATTTACTAAGAAAATAAAAAAATAAATATCCATCACGCCTTATCCCCGAAGGGGTGGCAGATGCATATTATATGCCCACTTTTCAGCGTGTGGATTCCTATCCCACGTAATAGGTGGTGAGCCCATTGCCGTGTTGAAATAGACAGACGCAGGTTGTGGCTACCTGCTGTTGAAATTTTCAAGCCGCCCATAAGGCCTTCAACCAGGCTTAACGACTGCCATGTTCGCAGCAGCTTCAATTGCTCAGGGCAGATGACTTTCTGGACAAGGGATTTTGTTTCGTCACTTGATTTACCCTTGTCACTGGGATAAATGGCCACGGAACTTACATTAGGTTTAGGTATATAGCTGTTTACACCCTTCTTTAATACCTCCGTGAATGAAGGTCCTGCCTTGAAGGCTTCCCTTTCATCACGTACAGTACTAGCTTAAGGTCGCGTATTTCTTGTGCCAGGTGAAACTGCTCTCGAAGGGATTGGACTGTTGTGTTGGCCTGGATAGCTGTAAACTTGAGTGACTGGTATTCCAACACCATGCTCGAGACACTTTTTCTCACATTTCGGCATAGAGCAGATATCTTCATCTTCTGTTCCGAGTTTAACTTGCCCTCTGATGCTATAGTGCAGACGTCATTGAGAGATTTGTTTATTATATCCATTCATCCTTGCAATTCTGAGGTTGAGTACACCTCCATCTGGGGTTCCTCTCGGTCAGCCGCGTTTGGGACGTTGTGCTGATGAAGGCGTCGGGGGTGGTGTGCGGGCCGTCCTGCTACTCCTGTTAAATGGACTGCCGTCCATTATAATGAGAGTCGTTGGCTGTATTTACCTACACATCGTTGTCAATTTGCTTTATACGGATACTATACAGAACACTTGACACACTTAAATGATGTCGCATCTGACGATACGAACTAGGCCACAATTGCAATCGATTATTTGTTTATTTTAATTATTACGAAAGGCACGTCTTTCTACATCAAAATCAGATCATATATCCATTAGATAGAGATATTAAGAGCACATTGATTCTCAGATATGTTCTTATCCCAAGTTCGGTGATCAGAACGCACGTACGAAGCTATGGTTCTTACCAATTCACGATTTACACGCTCGGTAGGGTTTGTCTGTGGATGATATCTAAGATTGTAAAGATATGATGAACATTATATTTAACCATTAGGTCTTTAAAGTCTTTTGAAGTGAATTGTGCGCCGTTGTCACAGTAAAGATATTTAGGTACACCATGTATAAGAAAAATTCCCTTTTCCAAACACTTAACTATCGCTTGAGCAGTTATAGTGCGCAAAGGAAACAAAGTAACATATTTACTAAAGTGATCAGTACAAACAAATAAATATTGATTTCTCTGATAGGAGGGAGGAAATGGACCAAGCATGTCACAAGAGATAGCCTCACCTGGCAACGTTATACGTCGTGGTTTACCCATAAATCCAGGACGAGCTAAATTAGTAGGTTTATACCTTTTGCATATTTCACAAGAATCAACATATTCTTTAACATCTTCAAAGAGATTAGGCCAGTAATATATACTAGCTATTTTAAAATGAGTTTTGGCCACACCGAAATGGCCAGAAGTAACATTATCGTGACACTTCGTCAGAATTTCTTTTCGTTCCTCATAAGGCACTACCAACTTCCAGTCAAATTGATCTGTCAGGCGATATTTATTCTTCGAGAAACGATAGTTTATTATTTTCAATTTTGAAATTAGGAAACATAGATGGGAGTATCAGAGACCTTCTTAGAGATGTCTAAGTACCAAGGATCTTGAGTAGAAAGAACGTCAATTGAGTTTGAATGAATACGCGACAGATAGTCGGGAATTATGTGTTCTTTACCCTTTCGGTGTATAATTTCAAAGTTAAATTGACTCAATCTGCAAGCCCATCTGTTCAAACGACCAGAAGGATTCTTCAAGTTATAAAACCATTTTAAAGATGAGTGATCAGTCACAATGTAGCTTTTTCTACCTTCAACATATGCTCGGAATTGTTCCAGGGCATAAATTACACTTAAAAGTTCACACTCAGTAACTGAGTAGTTAATTTCAGGTTTTACAAGTGTTCGACTACAATATGCTACAGGATGATCGAGTCCATCATACTTTTATGTCAATACTGCACCAATAGCATAAGATGACACGTCAGTATGTATATAGAAAGGTTCTTCAAAGTTAGGGCACTTCAAAATAGGTGCCGAGATAAGAGCAGACTTAAGCAAGTTAAAAGAATTATTGGCCTCTTCTGACCAATCAAATTTCACTCTCTTACCCGTTAATCGAAACAAGGGACGAGCGATTTTAGAAAAAATATATCATAAAACGTCGGTACCAACCGCACATACCGAGAAAACGTTTGATGCTTTTCGCATCTTTCGGAATAGGAAAATTCATAATGACGTCTATTTTAGAAGTGTCGGTGCGTTAACCGTACCTATCCACTATATATCCCAAATATTTGAGTTCATTTCTACAGAATAAAGATTTCTTTATATTTATTGTACGGTTTGCAGCCTTAAGTTTTTCAAAAACAGATTTAAGTAGTCGCAAGTGTTCATCAAAGTCAGACGTACATATTACTATGTCGTCTATATAGCAAAATACTTTATTATCAAATTGAGCAGTAAAAAGAGCGTCCATTAGACGTTGCATGGTAGCACTAGCGGCAACCAAACAAAAGCACATTCGATTATAATGAAAAAGTCCTCTTCCAGGAACAGTAAAAGCAGTTTTTCCCTTAGAATTATCACTAAGACGAATTTGATGATTTGCCGCACTCAAGTCTAATGATGTGAGGTATTTAGCATCTCTTAAGTTATTAAGTACGTAGTTTACATAAGGTAACGGATAAGCATCCGTCTTCGAAACGGAATTAACCTTTCGGCTATCTAGACATAATCTCATCTCACCAGTAGGTTTCTGTACCATAACGACAGGTGAGTTTCAAGGGGAATAAGAAGGTTCAACAATACCTGCTTCCAACATACGATCGAGTTCCTTCTCCAAAGCAGTTTGTTTATCAGGACTAAGACTATAATATTATTGTTTAATAGGCGGAGTATAGCCTGTATTAATAACGTGTTCCATTAAATGAGTTTTACCTAATCCTACCTTATCAGTATCAATTTGATCAAATAGAGACCTTACGTCCTCTAATTGAGATTTCTTTCTTAGGGTCGTATTCCAGAACGTTTCTCAATATTCAATCCAAGCTTGAGCGTAGATTTTATAAGGCAAAATCTAGCCTCAAGGGTTGATTAACTATTGAGAAACGTTCTGGAATACGGACCTTGGAGTTAAAGATTCAAAATTATTTAAGCCATTTTCAGCGATAGCTCGGTACATACTTCAGATATTATTTCTGGAGCCAAACGAAATGATCTCCAAAAGAATGAATGAATTGGTGCATTGTATTACTCATGGTCTTGATATGAGGCAACACGTAACCGCACTATTTTTTGATATGTCCAAGGCTTTCGATTTTGTTGTTCATGAAATACTACTTGATAAGCTCGAAAACTACGGCATTCGGCCTGCACTATCCTGGCTCAAAACATATCTAGATGAGAGGCAACAATGTGTTTAAATAGCCAGACTAGATTCTGATAAAATACTCTCAACACACCGCTCTAACTTTAAAGTAAATACATTTGGTGTACCACAGGGGAGTGTGTTAGGGCCTTTACTATTTTTGCTTTATATAAATGATCTACCATGTATCACTAAGCACAAATGTATATTGTTTGCTGATGACATTTCTATAATTGTTAAGTGTCGAGCTGACGATTGTTCTAATTATGAGAATGACATTAACCACTGCATTGAAAATGTAATCAACTGGCTTGACATGAATAATTTAAATGTTAATTTATCTAAGACTAAATATATACAATTTAATGTTAAAGGACGTAAAAAAATGGATCTAAATTTACAATATGGAGGACATAATTTAGAAAGCGTTAATGAGGCAACATTTCTTGGAATATTATTAAATGAAAATTTAAATTTTACTTTACATATTAACAAGGTATGTAATAAAATAAGTAGTTTTGTTTATGTCTTGAGAAGACTGACTGCAATAACATAATTAAATGTAACACTAATGCATATTATGGTTATGTGGCGTCAATATTAAACTATGGAATTTTACTGTGGGGAAATAGTGTAGATATCAAGAGAGCTTTTATTGTACAAAAAAAATGCCTCAGAGCCATCTGTTGTAAAGGACCGTACGACTCATGCAGGCCAGTATTTATAAAATTACGTATATTGACGCTTACGGGAATGTATATTGTAGAGATCTTTAAATTTGTTAAGATGCATTCTCGCTTATTTAAGACGGCGGGCGAAGTGTACCCGCGCAACACAAGGTCCTCCGAGAGACTGGTTTTGGAGTTTTGTCCCAGAACATAATTACTTCAAAAGTTGTTATGCGATGTGTATAAAAATTTATAATAAAATACCTAATAGATTTAAAGAAGGACCAACAGAAAGCATGTGTAAGAATTTGCGTGAGTGGCTGATACGTAGCTGCTTCTACGATTTAAATGAATTTCTTGATACAAAATTTGCATGTTAATGTATGTTAACAAAACAGAAAACATTGTATTTAATATAAGAACCTTAACGATCCTGTATTAAGCAAATAAAAAACTTTAAACTTTAAACTTAAACTTTAAGAACCTTCATATCATCAGCATATAATATAATTTTAGAACTATGAAAATATTTACCGACATCATTAATGAAAATATTAAATAATAAAGGGCCTAACAAGGACCTCTGCGGTACGCCCGATGAGATGACCACAGGTCGAGATGCATAACCTTTAAGCACCACCACTTGACACCTATTCTGTACATATGACGTGAACCATCTGTACAGATTACCCGCGACCCCTATCACCTCCAATTTTTGCAATAGGATGGTGTGATCTATACGATCGAAACATTTACGAAAATCTGTGTATATCACATCGACCTGGGACTGCATAGACATGTGTTCTGATAGAAAGTCACTACAGACAACGAAATTTGAGGTAGTAGAACGTCCTTTTAAGAAACCATGTTGATATTCTGAAAAGCTTGATTTCAGCTCGTAAGAAAGATATTTGTGAATTATTTTCTCCATGATTCTAGCAAATACGTATAGCTTAGAAATTGGTCTGTAATTTTCAACGCAGTCGATGGGTCCCTTTTTGTGAATCGGTGTAATATACACTGATTTCCATATTAAAGGTACTTCGCCTAGTGAAAATGAAAGGTTAAATAATATTGTCAAGGGGACCGATAATGCTCTAGCACAATTTAAAACAACCACAGGGGCCACTTGATCCGGACCTGCTGACTTCGTAATGTTTGTGCTTTTTCAATAATTTAAGCACTTCTTGTTCCTGCACTACCACAGAGCATAGATTAGTAGCATGAGCAGTGAAATGATTGGTGGTATCGTAATAAACATTGTTTCGGGCATTTGGTAGTTGAAAATTTGACAGAAAGTAATCACTAAACATTAGAAATTACATCACCATTACTTGAGGATACTTCATCCAGACTAAGAACCGACGGATAAGAGCCACCAACGTGTTTAGTTTTTACGTACTGCCCAAAAGCTTTAAGGTTTTTAGAAATTGCAAACTCAGCATTTGTTATATAATTATTGAACATGTCCTTCTCTAAGTCTTTGCCTCGTTGGCGCAATAAATGAATGATTCATAATCCGATCTATTGCCATATCCTTTGAACCTCGAATGATACTTAGCCTTCTCCTTCAAGATTTTAATTAACGGACTTCCATACGGATTCGAAAGTCAGTCGCATGGCATACTTTCGATCATATTCCATTAAATCCTGTAACATTGCATCTTTAGATATTCTCTTTGTCGTGACTGCGTCAACCTTATAGGCACCAAAATGCTTATAGGCGTAATGCTCAGCTATCTCATCGACTCTCGGGTTCCGCAAATCCTGAGGGAAACCCTTAACCCTGGGGTAGTCTTATCATCGTTCACACGTTTCACCTTTACTAAAAAGGGCTTTGTTGTTAAAATACGTCTATACTCGGATTTCTCGTCATACAACGCATCTTGCCCGTCTTCAAACAACTGAATAGTTTGCTTACATTTAGCCATAAAGTGGGTTATGAATTTGAAGAAATATTTATTCCTATTCAACTCCCGCAAATTATCTCTGTGTATTTAGTATATTAAGCATATTTGTGAGAATGTGTCCGGTAAAATATCATTAATATATGGAGTATCGTGTACCATGTCTTTTTTTTTAAATCTTTATTTTTTACAGGACTTTTATCCTAGGATATGTCAGTCCTATTGCTACAAAATACATAATTTACAATATACGAGTACCTTAACGTTAAGTACAATCATTTTGCTTTACTAGGCCTTTCTACACATTTCAAGGACACTCCTTGCAACCTCTGAATGAGGTGCAGATAAAATAATGTGGAATGACCCTATATTTTCTAAATTAATATTGTATTCTGAAATTATTTTATCCCTAGCACTGCGATTCCGTTCACACTCCAACAGCAAATGTTGGACATCGTCAATTGTGCCACATGTTAAACAGTTGGATGAATCGAGTAATCTCATCATGTGTCCAAATTTCCGTGATGGAATATGACCAGACAGCAGTCTCAATGCTGTAACAATTAAATTTTTATTTAGACTCGACTCGGCAAACCAAGGGCAATGAGGAGGTCGACTTTGAATAATTTTGTACCAGATTCCTTTTTCCTTTGATCTTTCATCAAAATATTCTTTCCAAATGTTATAACAGTATATTTTAAAAAAAAATTTAGAATTTTTGTATAGAAAGGTAAAATTTCGAAATGGTTTCCTTGATGAGACCCTAACTTTGCTAGACTATCTACCTCCTCATTACCCTTTAATCCAATATGTGAGGGAATCCATTGCAATTTTAATTCAACGTTTTTGCTAATGTTTAGTGCTACAAAAAAGTAATATTATTAATTTTTTGTAGCACTGTATAAGCGATTGGCAAACCTCTTTTTCCTGTAGAACATTTAATTAAGTGTAATAAGACACTTTTGCTGTCAGTAATAATTACAGTTTTTGAGAACATAATTTGGTCTATGTATGATAATGCTTCCGAAATTGCAATGAGTTCCAACGTCATGATGCACACAGGTTGAGTAATCTTATAATATTTTTTTATGTTTCTCGCAGGGTCATAAAAAGCTGCTCCTAAATTATCACCAGTCTTAGAACCATCAGTGTATAGCTGTTATATGCCAATTTCTGTAATTATCGTTTAACTCTTTGAGAATATTATATTTCAGAAAATTGGGTTCATAGGTTCTTTTCGCTTGTAAAACGGAGCTCAGGGCAGGTACCACTATGTTATTTACGTCTATATAACTAGTCCATAATTTTAATTTAAACATCTCTAAGGGGTAAGATGAACTTATTTTCTTTTCTTTAATTTTTTCATAACTTAAGGCTAGCATAGGTATTTTCTTAAAATAAAATCTATTGACGCTTAACCTAAGAAGGGTTTCCAACAAGGTTGAAGTTACACTGTTTGCCCATGAGTTACTTCTTAAACAATATTTTTGTGCTAAGTATTTTCTTCTTGTTTCTAAAGGAGGGATACATAGTTAAGATTCCATGACATGAATTGGAGTAGTTCTTATAAAGCCACCTATAATCCCCAAAGCCCGTTTTTGAACTTTGTCAAGTTTTGATACATTAGAATTTGCACTGTTGTCATATAAGAAACATCCAAAGTACAACCGACTTCTGATCAATGATAAATATTATTTTAACTATCTTCACGCTGTATCCCTGACGGGGTAGTCAGAGAGGACAGATCGCCAGGCTTCGCGATCCATGCATACTTCTTTCGCTTCTTCGAGATTCATCAATCGCTTCATACACGCACGTCTGGGTATCCGAGTACTTTTGACCTTTCCGTTGTTGAGCAATCTGCTCACGTGGTCTTCATATGTAAGTCTCGGCCTACCCTGACCTCTTCTACATTCTGCTTTCGCACAATATATATTCTTCGTCAATCGTTCCTCACTCATTGTGTCCAAACCAACGGAGCACGCCCTTTTCCAGCTTAACGCTGACCATTTCATTCAAACCTGCCATATTGCGTATCACTTCGTTACGTATTCGGTCGGCCAAGGTAACGCCGCACAATTTTCGAAGTGATCGCATCTCCACAGCATTCAATTTACTTTCACGCATCTGCTGACATACCCAGGTTTCGCTACCGTAAAGCAAAGTTGGCACTAGCACTGCGTTATGAATCGCCAGTCGTGCTTCTTTTACGATGCTTTGTCGCTTTACTAATTGGGACAAAGCACCGTTAACTCTGTTTCCGGCAGCTACTCGCCGTTCTACATCCGTATCACATCTTCCATCCACGCTAAACATACTCCCTAAATACACAATTTCATTCACTTGCTCTAGACGTTCCTGGTTTACCCTAATCTCGCATTTAGTTCTTACGTCATCTCTTTCAAATACTAGAACCTTAGTCTTACTTGCATTCAAGCGAAGCCCCTTACTTTCACACTCCTCTTTCATATTAGTGACTAATGCCTTAAAGTCGGCTTCTGATGAGGCCATGAGCACCGCATCATCAGCGTACAGCAGACAGTTTACTGAAAAGTCACCCAAATTCACACTCATATCACAATCTTTCAACTTCTGCAGGCAACTGTCCAGATACACTATGAACAGCCAGGCGGACATGACACAACCCTGTTTGACGCCTGTACAGACATCAAAAAGAGGTGACACATCGCCCCCTACTAGCACGCAAGCCTTACAGTCCTTATAAAGCGACTGTATTGCCCGCAGCAGCGAGCCGTCCACACCATATCCGGGCAGCAAATCCCACAGAGTTTCCCTCACAACGTTATTAAATGCTTTCTCCAGATCCACAAAAGCGCAGAAAACCCTCTGGCTAATAGCCAGAAACTTCTCCGCGATCATGCGGAGAGAAAACACTTGATCCATGCAACCTCTTCCACGTCGGAATCGCACTCCATATGAATCAACTTTAGATGATTTTATGGATAGACTTGAAATGCTATTGGAACATCTATTCAATATTAAATGTTGCATTTGTGGTGATTTTAACATCAATCTACAAAAGGACTCGGAGAAAAGAACAGACTTTTTAAATTTACTGTCTTGCTATAACTTTAGACCACTTATTGACTCAGCTACGTTTATTCGAAATGACCGTAGCTCTTGTATTGACAATTTTGTGACAAATATCAATGATGATGACATTAATGGCTGTGATGTTGATCACAACGGATTGGGTGACGGGCATGCGGGGTTAATTTGTAATATGACCATAAGTAGTAGTAAACGTAATAAAATGAATCCTATGACATCCATTGAGAGAAGGACATTCGATTGTAACAGTAAATATATATTTAGACGATCTCTTATAGACAAGAATTGGAACGGAATGGGTATTAATACATTCATAAAGCAATTTGAGGTTTTATTCAAACAGACCTTTACAAAAAGAATAACACGAATTCGTGTAAATTCCGCTTCAAGCGTACGCTGGGTCACGAAAGGAATTAAAGTTTCAAGCAAAATGAAACGAGTTTTGGCTCTCGGTAAAAGCAAAGCAAATGATTTGAGTGTAATAAGTTATACAAATAAATATATTAAAGTATATAAAAGAGTTTTGAAACATGCAAAAAAATTAGCAATACAGAGTGAGATAACAAGGAGTAAAAATATTTCCAAAAACATTTGGCAGGTAATTAATAGGCACAGAAATAAAAAACATAGTTCAAAGCACAATATAATTTTAAAATCAGGCAAAAAAACAATAAAGAATCCATCTGATGTTGTAAATACTTTGGCAAATGAATTCTGCAAGAGTTTTGGCAGTGTTCTAGGTTACTCGCAACAAGCATTGCATATACTGGATACTTATACGAACAAGGTTGAAAATACAATTGAATGGGAATCCATCACGCCATATGAAGTGCTGAAAACTGTAAATTTAATGATAAGTAAATCATCTTGCGGGTATGACGATGTGCCGATTACTTTGATTAAAGACAATATTGATTTGCTAGCTGAGCCTCTTAGTGTGTTTTATAATAACTATTTTGAAGAAGGTCTGTATCCCGAACAATTTAAGATAGCCAAGGTCATCCCAATACATAAAAAAGTTTCAAAAACTGATCCGGCCATGTACAGACCAATATCAATTCTTCCAACATTGTCTAAGATATTTGAAAAGCTGATCAAAACGAGGTTAGTACGACATCTACATCGTAATAGGATAATACATAGCAGAAAATTTGGTTACCAGAGAAATATTGGTACTCAGGATGCCATAAGAACGTTAATTGAGGATATAGTTGGACAATTAAAAAGAAAGAAAGTAGCGGGGCTCTTCTTGGACCTAAGTGCTGCCTTTGATACTGTAAATCACGAATTGCTGTTAATAAAACTGGATCATTATGGGATAAGAGGCAAGACTAAGTGCCTCTTACAATCATATTTGAATAATAGAAACATGTTTGTAGAAATTCAAGATATGAGCATATTACAAAATGGAGGAATGTCTGTTCAGTCGTATAGGTCTAAAATGACAGATATTAAAACTGGTGTACCACAGGGCTCGATACTAGGTCCTATCCTGTTTATAACTTTCATAAATGATTTAATAAACTACGTAACCAAAGTATCACCACATGAGATGCATTTAGTAAAGTTTGCAGACGATACTAATGCGGTGATATCTGCAGATAATCTAAGCACTCTCAAAGTGAATGTCAATGATAGTCTGCGTACGTTTTCTGCTTGGTTTACAGCAAATAGTTTAAAACTTAATTCTAATAAGACTAGCTTAGTATTATTTAAAACCACAGCCAAAAAAAATAGCTCTCTTAAATGCGAAGTGGATGGTGAAAGGGTGAGTGCTGTTGAAGTCGTGAAGTTTTTGGGGGTTCATGTCGATGAATATATAAATTGGAAACACGAACTTGCCATTTTAGAAAGCGCCATAAGCTCAGCTTGTTATGTTTTAAGAAGTCTTCGTAATGAGGTGAATATAGAACATCTAAAAATGGTTTACTACGCTTTGGTCGAGTCTAAGGCTAAGGTATAGCATTCTTTTCTGGGGATGTAGCTATAATTATAATGTCCAGAGAGCTTTTACCTTACAAAAACGTGCCATAAGGATCATAGTTAGTATAAGGCAGGATGTGTCATGCAAGAAATACTTTGTGGAGTTGGGTATATTGACTGTTCCTAGTCTATATGTGCTTATTTTATTGACAAATTTTAAGAAGTATATCCGAAGTATATAAGAAGAAAGAAAACAAAGAGAAAGCTCTCGCAGATTAGACTTTCAGAGTGTAGCCTTGCCTCGTCTTGACATTGTTAAGCATGGGTCTGTTTATAATTCTGTCCCAATGTTTACTACGCTACCAATGAATATAAAACGACTGTTATACAAAAGTGATTTTTTAAATGAAACTAAAGGCATTTTTGTTGAGTGGGTGCTACTATTCCATTGAAGAACTTTTTTTTTTCCTAATTCTGCTCTGACATTACTGCTATACTGTTAATTTTAATTTGAGTACCTACATTTTGACATTTTTTTTTTGTAACTACTGTATTAATGATGGGACTTGTATAATGACATATTTTATTGTTGTAATAATATAGACATGATAAATTATTCAATTAATGCTAATGATTTGTATTTATATTTTATTTAGGATTTTGTAAGTATTTCAAAATTCAAACACAATGTAAAAATTGTTCATGAATTAAATAAATAAAATAAAAATGATAGACTCAATCAATTTTACAGAAATACCCCACAAGTCAGCTGTTTTTTTCGAGTTAAGTGACTTCAATACTTTAATAATATCGTTGGGGTTTACATATTTAAAGCCAAATAAGACACTACACTGATCCACTCTGCCCCCAAGCATGCGTTGAGCTTTTATTGGACAAGAATTTAAGTAGCTAGTTGTTTTGCGGGTATGTCTATAAAACAGTTGTTAAAAGTTTGTGCTATATCTAATTTATTATTACACACTTCGTTATTTATAATTAACTCAATGTTATTATCAAGGGGTAGTAATCGACCGGTTTCAGTATTGATTACATTCCAAGTCATTTTTGCCTTGTTTTTTGACTCTTTAATTTTATTACTTATATGTAACGACTTGGCAGCAGCACAGGCCTTTTTAAAGGTCTTAGAATAAATTTTAACATATTGAATAAAGACAGGATCAAAATTAAATTGCTTCATACCATATAGTTCGTACAACTTAGCCCTACTTTTGTAAATTCCTGCAGTTGCCCACTCACAAAATTGCAAGTTTTTGTTTTTATAAAATGTTTTTGATTTAAATATGTTGTTGTACTCAGCTTTAATTGTATTAAATAAGGAGTCATATAAGCTGTTTGGATCTTCCTGATTAAAGTCAATGTGAGTGACTTTTGCTGAAACATTAACATTAAATTGTTGAAGTCGATGTGCACTCATTGGCCTACATAGAATTTTATTCTTTTTAGAAAAGACATTAATAGGAAATGCTGCTTTCCGACCAAGATGATCTGATGGAAAGTTACTTAGTATCTCCCTTGTTGTTGATTCACAGTTGCAGAATATATCTTATATTCTGCAACTGTGTATCAACAGTTCATCAGATCAGCATCAGAATAGATACATTTTCTAGAATGTGAGGTGATTCTAGTTGGCTCACAAAATAAATTTTGTAAGCCAAAAGACTTAAACAAATTTTTAAATCTAATACATTTCAAAGACTGCACAAGTAAATCAACATTAAAATCCCCACACACCACAACATGTTTTCTACTAGTAAACAAACGCTTCAATACATTTTCCATTACAGTTTCTAATAAATTATAATCCCTATCTGGAGGACTGTAGACACAGAGGACAATGAGTAGCTCAAGCTCAACACAGGACAATTCTGCAGTAAAAGCTTTAGAATACTCAGGACGCATATTACGGGTAATGATATCGAGCTTCTCCTCTTCTGATACCTCTTTACTTAAGTGATCATACAATCCTAGAACTGTGGAAACAAATATTACGACAGTTTCAGATTTTGCCTGAGTCCTAGCACGAATTTCTTTCAGTAGTTGAAAGTCAAAGTCCGGTATATCGAAATCTTCTTGAAGGGCTTTTGTGACTTCACGATAAGTAGAATAATTAATACGCTGAGAACGGAACCAAGACAACGCCGGTCCATCTAAAATTTCCGGGAAACCTCTGAATACTCTGTCTTCAGAAACATTCCTAGCAACACGAAGTTCTTCCAAGCGAGAAAGGAAAGTACGGACACAAGTGTCTCCCTTGAATTTCAAGTTCAAAGAGTTAATATTAAAAATCTTTTCAGGTTTATAAATAACCTCTCTGACTACAAGCTTCTCAGTAACTACAGAGTCATCGTCATCCTCCGAATCCGATGAAGAATCAGAATCACTATCTTATAGGCGTTCAAATATAGAATTCAATTGCTTTTTGAGAAGCATTGCCTCCTCAGTCTCATCAATACGACCTAAACGGCAAAGAAAGTATCTGTAACGAGAGTTAAAACGACATCTAATTCCGAAGTCAATTTAGCCTTGACTAAATCAGTAAATTTCAAACTACCCCTTCGAGCAAGTTTCGATGTCACATTTAATGCTTGACAAAGACTGGATCGTCGCGAGAGAAGATTAACTTCTAGTTTACGAATGGACAGTTCATGTGTAATTTCCAGCTTGTAGAAAATCCATTATAGAATATTGAATTCTAAATCTCTAAATCGCGTTGGCTGTGCGCTGTAACATGCTGGCACGGAGGTTTGCACGTTGCAGTGAGCAGGTTAAAATTAAGCTGTTTAAGGCTTACTGCCAGGTGTTCTACTCTTGCAGCCTGTGGGCTAGCTGTGCTCGGAGGGCAGTCGACGCACTAAGGGTCCAATATAACAATGGTTTTAGGGTGTTAATGGGATTGCCGCGTTATTGCAGTGCATCAAGTATGTTTGCGGAAGCTCATGCCGATGACTTTCATGCCATAATCAGAAAGAGATCTGCCTCCCTACTTTGCAGATTACGGGGCAATTCCAACTTCATCCTGAAGACCATAGTGGAGAGATATGACACCCCTTTGCTAAAGACTATTGTTAGTAGATGTGTAACAAGCAATAGTCTTGTATCTAAGTAAGTACACTGGTAGGGCACAATATAATTTAATAATTCAATACAATTGAGACAGTACCTATTTATTTCATTAAATTTCTTATGAAAATTATGATTTTTTTATTTATTTTGATCCATCTGAAATGGTTAAAAAAAAAGAAATAATAATAATAATTAGAATAGGTTTAATTTAATTTGATTAAATTTAATTTGATTTAATTTAATTATATCCAGTTTAATTTACTTTGTTTTTTATGTGTGTAGTATTCATTTAATTTGATGAAGTTTAATTTCATTGTGTATTTTTATTTTATCGGATTTTATTTGATTTTATAGATGGAATTTTTGAATGGAATAATCTATTATGATATTTATTATTGAAATCTACTAACATACTTATAAGTTTGTTAATACTAACCAAATATGGATGTTACTTGTCTGAAATAAATGATTTTTATTTTTATTTATTTATTTAAATTCAATTCTAATTCAACACAAGTATAATAGGAAGGTAATGGCACCTAATCAAAATAAAAGAAAAATAGTTAACAGTAGATATAAGCACGGCGTATTTAATAACTAATATCTCTTTAAGTTTATAAGCTTAAATTGAATATATTGCCTTTCATTGATGTTGGATTGTTTCAAGTTTATCAGCTTTAACATCCAACCAAATACATAAAAGTAGTAGATTTGTTCAAAAGTAACTTTGAAATACCATAACGCTTAAGACTAAAGAAAATTTATAAGTTTCCTTTAAAGTACACCTTAAGACTAACGAAACTATAGAGACACACGATTAAGTACATGCTTATCACTAAATTAAAATACATATTTAATTATTTTTTTTTCAATAATAACACTTGTACTATTCCACAATATTTACTTGATAAACCTTACCGGTTTCGCCTCACGGCATTCTCAAAGGCACACAATATGACAACTGGATCTAGTAGGTGTACTAAAATTAATAACATTATTATGTAGGTATATCAACACATCAAGATACCAGTTTCGAAATTTACCCCAAAATTAGGCAGAATACAAAATTTTGATCTTAATACAATTTATATTCAAAATATTAGAATTTCAAATGTCAACGTGTCAAATAGTAAATGTCAAAGTTGCAAATTATTAAATGTTAAGAATATATATGTCAAAATTATTAAATGTCAAGTACCTATTATTAATTACATTTATTTAAACTATATCCATATGTAGACATAAGTATTTATATATGAAAGTGAAAAAAATGGCTTAGTCATGCATAGTGGGATCCATATATATGGTCACTTAAAAATATGCCTATATTTTGTACAAATAAAAATTTAAACCAAAGTATGGAAGTGGGCGTGGCCTAAAATGACAAATATTAAAGCAAGTGTCAGATGCCTTCAAAATATCTATATTATATACAGTTAAACTATCTCTGACTTTTACACATGAGTTAACACACAACGCCGCTTCCTATCATCATCATCATCATCATACGCTACAACATAACAAGGTAAAAATAAAGTTTCACATTAATATTCCTTTGTGATAATAAAAAGATTATAAAATATCGTCGGTCGAATCACGAAAGGGCGTTACCAACAAAAAGTTGAATTTTGAGCCTGATAAACCAATACATTCAAAATGCCAAGTATTATTATGTCTCAGTATAAAGGGACTTAGTAGTAGTAGTAGTAGGGAGTAGTCGCGAAGAGACCTATCTACTATTCCTATTAATTTAACACATCACGAACAGACTAAGTTCAGTTACGCCTAAACATGCAGAGATATTTTTTTTCACGAAGAGGCGTAAGCAATTAAGCGCGGGAGGAATAACAACAAAACTTGTTTATTGTCATTCATCAGTGTGTAGTTTTGTTGTGTGTTCGTTAGAGTGAAAATAATTAATTTCTTGTGGTTAAAGTGAATAAATACGTAAATAAACAGTTAGTTGCAAGTGTCTATTATACGAATCACAAGGTAAGTTAATAATTACAGTCAATTGTTTTCTACTTCACGCAGAATAGTCCTTAATCTGCATTTTCTAGGTTAGGTTTTTTTTCAAACCTTAGGTAGTGATTTTAAGATTATTTTTGATTAGCTAGATAAAGAATAAGTGATATTACTGGTATATTTTGATTATTCTATAGTAGTTGAGAGTGTGATTTGTCGATATATTGATTATATCAATAACAAATTTATTTTTTATTACAGATACCTACTTCATTTCTTCCCCAAGGGTATTTGTCATAAATTATGGATGTATTAGTGACATGGAGGGACGGAACTCAAAATGTAGTTTTTACAAAAGAGTTATTGCCGATTAAAAAAGGTGAGAAGATTAAGCTTAGGACGAAAGTGAAAATATTGTGTAGACGAAGATGGTGGTATGGTACAGTAACTGTTATAGAAGCTCTGGAATCTGGAAAATTATTCCTAAATCTCTCTGGAAAGTTATTCCTTTTAAACTATTAACATCAGTCGGCCTTTACCGAGTTATTATACATAAAAACTAATTAAGGATTACTACTTATCTGGATATAAGGTTGAGGAACGTCCAAATCCTTCACATCTCTTCCTATTTTAGAAGTCCAGGTAGTAAGTAACCGGAGTAGGGAAACATATCCTCTTCTTTGACCATTGTCTCAGCTTACTAAAAGTCTTCTTACAGACATTCACAAGAAGTAAAAAAAACGTAAAATGCAGAAAACATAAAACACGTAAAACTATAAAATATCATGAAGGTCTAAAATAAAACTAAATAAAACAAAAAACGTAAAAAACCCTTGTAACAACAGAAAAGTTACAGACATTAGTTATTTGTAAAAAAAATCATTATCACCCTCAACATTCTGTTAAGGAATACCGTCTAAGAGATTATATAGTTTTAACTTACCACTTATTTCAGTGGGGTTTTACCTAGATCATTCTACCATCAATCTTTTTCATGTTATTTGCTAAGTCTCTTGATAAGCAGACTGAAATACAAAGTACAACCATTGTAAGAACATATTATTCGCAAACGCCAAGTAATCTTACCGATTACGAAGGAAGCAAATCAAAACAAATATTCTCACCTCATAACAACAATTATGGTGTATACATAATTACAATACTCTTTGGATATTAATCCAAATTAACTTAATCACCATGACCAGGCGTTTTCTTCACCACGCCATTTCGTAAAAAGAACGAGCTCCTTTCTTTTCTTTCGCTCGATTACGGCAGGCTAAAGTCATACGGCCTATACAGCCTTGACAAAACATTGGCAGAATAAACAAAACCAACATAAAAACTTTACTATTCCTGTTTGTCACACCGCACGCAATACATTATGTGTGGATGCAAGTCAGGACAGCTAATATATCTAAGTTAAATGTCCAACACCAAACGGAATGACACCATAGACAGCACGCGTTAATTTTAGAACGCGCCAAAAGCTCAACACGACCTTGACAGTTTTGAGAACGTCAAACTCATGTCGTTCAAAACAAAAACAAACAGAATGAAATGTTGTAACATTCTAAATAATTAGACAAATAAGTTTAGAGTTATAACAAAAGTATTGTGAAAATTGAGTTTGTTTCCACAAAAGGGATGTATACAGAAATAAGGTTAGTAAATCTAAACTTATGAATATGTAACCGACACTTAGAAGTGTTACAGTTCCTCCTCCAGTTGGGTAAAAATTTTTTTTTAGGCACTATATATACAACAACAACAAAAAAATCTTACAACAACTACAGACATCAGACACCTATCTAACTAACAGATAATACTCTGCTCTAAAGAGTATGACAATAACTAACAAATAAAAATAAAACCATGGAAGGAAAAATCATAACGGGACAGATAAGTAGGAAAAATGTTACCACGACGTACCGGAGTACTGATTGTTATGGCAGACGAACTTGACAATACCTTACGCCTAGACTGTACAACCAGTTACCTGTTGAGTTTAGGGAAACTCTCAACGAAAAAAATTGTAAACGAAAATTTAAGAAATACTATTTACAAATTATAAAAAATGAAATAATTTTTTTAAATTATATATAAATATAAAATTATAAAAAGAAAAGATACAAAATTACTACTAAATACGTTTATTAAATTTTCATTATAGTTATAACACATTAACTCTTTTAGGTACTCATAGATCAACATTGCGTGGTATTCATCATCATCCCAGCGTCTGTCCCAGTTGCGTCTCGCGACGCCCGGAGTCCGCTTTCCTACATTTTCTCCTCCACTTCACACGGTCGTCGGCATCCCCTGTAGTGAGACCATTAGCACGCATGTCATCCCTTACGACGTCAAGCCAGCACTTCTTGGGTCTTCCCCTCTTACCGGGACCCGGCGCGGCTGACATGGCCAGACATTTGTTACCTACGTAGCCCGGCGGTTGCCACAAGACGTGACCACACCAACGAAGGCGACACTCTTGCAACTTGTCTGCAATGTCACGGACGTGAAGGCTGCCGCGGATGCGAGTTCTTCACGCGGCCCATCCGCGTGACTCCACACATCCACCGCAGCATCTTCATTTCCGTGACACGCAGCTCCTGCTTGTGTCACTCCAATATCGGCCACGTCTCACTGCCATGTAAAAGGACAGGTCTAATAATGGTTTTGTAGACCTGTCCCTTCAACCGGATCGGCATTTTAGGATCACAAATGACACCGGTCATCTCCCGCCATTTGGCCCACGCGGCAGCAATGCGTGATTTGACATCGCAATCGATGTCACTGGACGTGTGAAAAACAGATCCCAGGTATTTAACCTGGTCCGTGCGCTCGACCAAATCACCTCCTATTGTGGGACACTTTTCACTCAGCGCCATCTAGCCCAAAGTAAGCTAATATTAGCTTGTGTTATGGGATCTAGATAACTGATAAACATAGGTACTTATATAATTACTTTTTACATAGGAAACTATATATATATAACAAAATACATACATATTATACATAGGAAACACCCAAACTCCGAAACAAACATTTGTGGATCACACAAATATTTGTTCCGACCCGGGAATCGAACCCGGGACCTCTTGCGTAGCAGTCGGATACACTCCCACCGCGCCACAGAGGCAGTCAATGCGTGCGCAAACGTGTCGCCTATGCGGACGGATGTGGGGTCTGTCGAGTTTAGTGCCAAGTACTCGGTCATCGCCACATTTAGTTTCAGACCGCCGTTCTCAAGCGTCTCCTTCCACGCCTTTACACGTCGCACCAATCTGCCCCTGTCCGCGTCTGCCAGCGCAATATCGTCAGCATACATGTGCAACCATGGAGGCTGCTCATGCTGGTTTCTGATGCTGTCCGACAATTCGTCGGGTTTTAAATCGGTGACCATTACGGGCACGGGCGCTTGCAATGTCATAGCGACACGTTTTATGCGACAAATTAAATCTTCGAAAGATGACATGGCGTCATAACTTAATAAGAAATCGGGATTTAATTGTAATTCAAGCAAAATCTAAGCGCAAAGTATCTACGGTTTCGATCGAGGATAAAAACAATTCTTTTATTGATTCACCTGCGTTCCTCGATGAATAATCACAAATTAATCGCATACGCTTAAAATGGCTATCCTTCTTAGCGTGGAATAGTTTTAACTCCGAAATCTCTTTCGGAGGTATTGTTAAAACAAAACAACTATAGCTACCTACACCCTCCAACCAACCCATGGTCTTTCCAGCCTCGCGGCTATTAAGACCGAAACGTATGGGAGATGCGCGCCGTACTTGCGTGTGCTCTTTCCGGCGTGCAATTTCTTGACTCAGTACAAATTGTCCCTGTCCCCATTCAGGGGCGGCTAAGTAGCGGCAGGCCGCATTTGTGGCAGACGTCACAGGAACGGCTTCGTCGCTCAACAGGTTCCGCTACTGATCTTCCCGTCGTTCCTGTGTTTCAAGCTCGTTCCTCTGCTCGTGCCATCTGCACGAGAATGTGCGCAGCAGCCGGAAGTTGGCCTCCGAGGAGACAAGGTCGCGGTGATAAATCGGTCCTTCCCCCTCCCGAACGATTCCCGTCAGCATCTGTTCTCTATTGCTACTGTAGAGATGACAGCTCCAAAGAACGTGGTCACGACTTTCTTCTACCCCAAGATTGCAATAGCACAGCGGCGTGCTGACCAATTTCATACTGTGCAGCCTCTTTCTAAAGGCTCCGTGTCCAGTCAAGATTTGCGAGACTTTGTAGTCAGGCTCCACCCACGTCGCATTGAGGCGACCCAACACATCCGGAAAGAACTGACAGAGGTCCCTGCCCTTTTCCTTCACTTACCGTCTCTGTTGCCATTGGACAATAGTCTCCTCCGAAATTCGTTTCCTCTCTGCTTTGAACTCGTCCCTAGCGAGGTTCCGACTATCATCTAATCTGCCTGCACGGGCCACCGCCAGGTCCGCAGGCAGCACATCAGCAAGCACGGGCAGGGCCGGAGTGCTGATCGATCTGTAGGCCTTGGTCAGAAGGATCAAGGCCTGTCTCTGCGTACTCAACAACGCACCGCGGACGACGTACACGGACACGCGCCTCCACCAACATCCTGCGGCGTACGTGACTATTGCCTCGTACGTGCCCAGGTAGAGTAGCTTCAGAACCCTATACCGAAGCCCCTAGGATGCGGTGGAGACGCGTACCATCCTACCAAAGGCCCTAGCTGCCCGCTCCCCCATGACCGAGGCATGCTCCCCGAAACTCTGGCCTGCATCGACCACCACACCTAGGACTTTGGTCGACTGCACGCTTTTGACTGAGATCCCATTGAGTCTTATAGTAGGCGGACGACCCGTCATTCTGCCTTTCAGAGTCATGGAAAATGACTTTGAAGGGGAGAACCCGAGGCGATTCCTCTCACCCCATCCCTTGATAGTCTGCAAAGTGAGGGAGGCAGAAGCCTCTACTCCTGCTCGCGAGTTAGACTCAATGAGGACCGTAACATCATCGGCATACGCGACCATGCTAACTCCGTCTGGGTATGGCAGCCGAAACAGGTCGTCCATTAGTAAATTCCACAGTGACGGCCCCAATACCGATCCCTGCGGACATCCCATTGTAGACGTTTTCCATACTACACTGTTTCCGCCCGCGAAAACACCTACTCGTCGGCCCGTGAAGTAGGATACCAGAAGTTTATAGATGTTAGGGGGACACCCTCTATTTTTAATTTTTAATAGTATCATCGGCCACCACGCGTTGTCGAAGGCGCCCGAGATGTACAAGAAAACTGCCTGCACGTACTTGGCCTGGCTGGTGCTTACTACGTCCTGAAGGGACCTGAGTGCTGTCACCGTAGAACGACCCGGGGTGAACCCATGTTGACTTTCGGAAACACCACACGCGATACCCGTAGCACATTTTAAGATTACCCGCTCCAAGATACGCTTTAGGATCGGATAATGGCTTGCCATTCCCCTTAGGGAGAACAACAAGCTGTCCGTCCTTCCACGCATTCGGAAAGATGCCTTCCTCAACGCAGATTCCAAAAACACGCGTTAGCTCGGAGCCAGCTGCGCGCCACGCATGTTTGACCATGCGGGCGGTGATTCCATCAATTCCCGGCGCAGTGTTAGGTAGTTCCTTGACTATACCCCACATATCCTGACTGGACAGTGCTGGCGCAGGCGCGACCCCACCCTAGGGCGCGCTGGCGGCCATTAGCCTAACCTGTCTGTGGTAAAATGTATCTTTATTGACGTCATCGTCAGGACATAATGTGTGGACCAGATGAGACATGGCCGCCCCCGCGCTCCCCGGATACTCCTCTGCGAACTTGACGCCGTAAAATACGTTCGGTGGTACACGTCTCCTCCCGCTGACCGATCTGTACGCGAGGCCCCACGGATCCTGATTCCCTGACTCAGCGAGACTTTTGGAGAACTCAAGTTGCGTCCGCTCCATGAGGTTTCGGTATTGGCGTCTCCCCAACCTAAACGCCTCCCTAGCCGATTCCAGAGTAGCCTCTGGCAATGCGCGCCCCCTGAGACTCTGCCACGTCCTTCGGGCTCTGTTGAACTTCTTTCGCGCAGCATCAAGCGCAGGGGTCCACCATTCGTGCCCCCTGATTCAGCCCTATTATGCACCCTAAGTCGGTGGCAGGATATAAATTCCTCCACTTCTTCTCGTCGCCTATTCACTTCTGCACCTTGACCAATGTAGTGACGTGGGAGGGAGTGCCACAGTGGGGAGTGGGGAGTGGGCATTGAGGTCTCCTCCGATTATAATTTTTTTGCCCCTGGTTGCTATTTGCACCCGTCTCAGTTGTTCCAGGTGCGGGCCCACAAACTGCGAGAACTGGAAATACGTGCTCACGATGATTGTGCCGGATCCGATGGTTGTCACAAGGCAGTGCGTGGTAGAAAGATGTGTCATTATTACTATTGGAAAGTCACTGCATCCAAGGTAAATACCAGCCTTACTATTCTGACCCGCATGTATGAGCAGGTTAGGCTCGTTCTCAGCATTTTAATCCACGTACGGCTCCTGCACCAGAATCAGATGTAATTTATACTCCCTTGCCAGGATGGGTAGCTCAGCGGTGGCATCCTTAGCGCCCTGGAGATTGATCTGGCCCACCCTTAATTCATCCCCACATTGCAAGCTAGCCATAGTGTATCCTCTGCATCTCTCGCTCCTCGGCATGCTTCCTCGCTGGGCGTTCGCGGGCATTGGTGCGATGATCTGCCGCCCCTTTCGACCAAACCTCTGGCAAGTGGCACAACACCTTCGCTACGTCTGGCATTCGTTGTTTTTGTGCCCGTCGTCACCGCACAAGCCGCATGTGGTTACTTGCGCCTTACAGTACTTCTCTGGGTGCCCGTATTGTTGGCACTTTCTGCAGCAGGTAACACCTAGGAAATCGTTGACCTCTACGACGTCCCAACCAACATAAACCATGCCAAGACCTATTAGGGCTTGACGTAACTCAGGTTAGGCCTGGCACACATGTGGGTGTGCCAGGCATCTATTGTTTCGCCTATTCCTTTTATATAGGGGCCCGATTTCCTTGCCTAGCCGTTCTCTGGTCCACGCGCCTTCCCTGAGATTTTGCTCCCATAAATCATTGAGTATTTCCTCAAATTGCTGGTCGGCCTCGACTCCTACAAAGGAGATGAGAGGCATTCGGTCCTTGGGCTCTTCTGCCCTGAGGGTGACAGGAATAGCTTTTTTGAGGGCTTCTGCTGCGGCCGCAGATCCCGTCTGTACTACTAGGCCCACGTTGCCACATGGCCTAATCCCGACAATCTGCACTCCTAACTCAGATGGCTTAATAGCCTGCTTCAGGACAACCTTGGTGTCCAGCGCGGTCTTGAGATGCTCTCGTTGGTCCTCTGCTGGGAAAATTGTCACTGATGGACCCGGGCGAGGTGGAATTCGTTTTCGGTCGTCCTCGAACTTTCCGAGCTTTAGTGTGCTGGCGTAGGATAGTTTTGACCCGTAATGGTCCACGACCTTAGCTGGTTCCCCATCAGGGCTCGCAGCAATCCATAGCTCCATAGTTGCCACCTTCAGTTTCATGGCAGTGATGTTCTGCTCAGCTTCGGCTAATCTGATGTTCAACGTGGCGATAACCGCTAAAATATCCTGGCTGTGACCGGCGATCGTGCCTTTGTCGGTAAGGTTTACCAATTCTGACACATGTTTAATAAAAAATAATTGAAACAAGTTTATTCATTATGTAACCATTTATATACCAAAATGAACTTAAAAAAACATAGATTTTTATGACAACAAAGTTTATTCTAAATGACCTCGGTGATTTTGAATACAGGCCTTCAATCTGCGCGGCCAGTCGTCTATCGCAGCACGAACGAGGTCCATGTCAATATCGGCGGCTGCCTTAATCAAGGATGTCTTTAGTGACTCCAAATTGGGATGAAGCTTTGAGCACGCCTTTTCCTCCAAGTATTGCCATATCTTGTAATCTAACGGACTCAAATCTGGACTGCAGGAGGGCCAGTCTTCGTGCCGGATAAAGTCGATTTCACGCGCCGCCAGCCAGTCTTGTGTGCTCTTCGCTCTATAGCTGGCGCCGAATCTTGTTGGAATACCCATTGCCTGTTATTTTTTTATATCTAGCTCGCCAAAATGACGCCGTCCGCCTGATGGAAAGCCATGACGACATCTAGCGAATTGAGGGGCACTCTCTTAGTCTACATGACTACTGACAGCGTCCCTCAAGTTGGCGGCCCAATGATGTGCCTCTTCACGCTCCGCTTGAAGAACCCGGGATTGTAGGAGGAAGGAACGTGCGCGTGCAGAGCGTTCCAGGTAACTATAGTTCGACAGAGAAACGATCTTTTAAATCGTTCCGTTCTGGCGAAAATTCTTTCCACTGTATGGGAGTGGCACTTCTGCCCAGCACGCGTTGTTCGGGAACGAAAAGGAGAGGGTGGGATTAGGTTGAAGAGCTCTTCAGAACACTTGCCATGGTACATGCGGTAAAATGCAGCCAAGGACGCTATGGTTCTACGCTGCGCCAGCGGCTCAAGGCTTCCTGTTACCTCAGGACAATCTATAATGCGAATAGCACGTCTCTGCATAGCGTCGAGCGCGTCCAGCAAGTACCTCGCGGAATCATCCCAAAGGTGAGAACAGTATTCGACGCAGGGACGAATCTGTGTTTTGTACAACATACATCTCTGCTGCGGCGTGAAAAAACGTCTCACCTTATTCAGGACTCCTAACTTCCGCGAGGCTAGCCCAATACAGCTCTCTATATAAGATTTGTTACTGAGCTCACGACGAACGTCTATGCCGAGGATGTCTAGATTGTCCTTCATTGGTATTGTAGTGTTCTGAAGAGATGGTAGAGGTAGGAAAGGGGATTTTTTAGCCGTGAACGCACACGCCTGTGTTTTTCGGGCATTGAAATCGACCAGGTTTTCAGAACCCCATCCGGAAATGCGATTCAGAACCCGGTCGACATCAGTCACAAGTTGCCGTCTTTTTTCCTCAATGTCGGCCCTTCCCACTGCTGGACGGGCAGAATAACTCCCGTGCAACGTGCTATCATCTGCATAGCAATGAATGTTCCCGAGGGACAGCATGTCATTGATATGCAGAAGAAAGAGAGTTGGCGACAATACAGACCCCTGTGGTACCCCGGCATTAACCCGCAAAAAGCAAGAAGCCTGGCCATCACAGACGACCCGCATACGACGCCCTTGTAAGAAGCTGGCCATCCAGCAGCACAATTGAGGCGGTAGACCATATGCCGGTAGCTTGGAAAGAAGCGAAAGAAGGTTCGTCAGGACTGTATTTTGATACACAACTGCATTCGTTTTTACACCTTTCTCACAAAAATGTACCTCTGTTAAGCCCCAATAAGAAACTCCCAACCATACCATGAGCGAGGGTGGAAAATAATCTCGTTGGACACGCGGAATACGGTTGCTCGCTTCTTCACTACTGTGTGCGTACACCTTGTCATTTTGTTTGTTGTAGCTCTCTTCTACGGTAAAATTTTTTTATCCGAAAAAACAATTTCCCGATATTTTTTCCCGCGTACCGCTTCAACAAAGCGCGGCATCTCTTCAGTCTCAGGTCCATTAGACGAGCATTTAAACGATGTCCTGTTTTTTTTCGATATGACCGAAGCCCTAAGTCTTCATTTAACACCCTTTTTACCGTGGTTCTGCTTAACCCCATCTGAAGGGCCAATAGTTTCTGCTTACGTTTGGGATTTCTTTGAATTCGCGCCTTCACAGCTTTTATCACTGCTGGAGTCCTAACAGACCGAGGGCGATCAGTTCTTGACCTGTCATCTACACTAGAGTCTTCATTGTATCGTTTGATAGTACGATAAACGAATCTTTTGGTTATATTCAAATTTTTCAGTATGGCAAAAAAATTAATTGGCGCGTAACCGTAACGATGCAACGCAATAACTGCAACACGGTCTTCTTTAAGCGTCCACTGCATATTTAAAAATGAGTAAAATTCTAAAAATTACACATTTTTATTTTCACGAACAATTTGAAATTCGAATTCATTAAACTTTTTTTGTGGCCAGCATTCTAAAAGAAAAGTTTTTACTGTGTGACAATACTTATGACCTGACTAGGTAGGATCTATTCAAGAACTTAAAATTTTGTGTAAGCGTATTGAATTGGCTGAGGTAAAAGCCAAACAATTTAGTGAACCTATTTCATCTAAAAAGCCTAACGTTATGTCTACTACTCCTGTTCGTGATTATGCATCACGAATACATAAAACTTATAACCCACCTTCTTTTAAAAATTATGTAGCTTCAGTAGCTCAAAAGACTTCTAAACGTCCCTGTTTTCGATGTGGCATGACGAACCATTTGTATAGTCTTTGTAAAAATTCTAAACAGATTGTTTTAAAAGATGTTCGTACTCCCGAATGTCCTAAATGTTATAATAATAATCCAAAAAACTGAATAACTTTGTTTTTTGGAAAAAAACATCTACTTTAACTTCTACTCCCGTACTCGACGAGACGACAATATTCTTTCAACCCTCCGAGGGAGATAACAGACTTTTATCTAATTTTAAACATACTTTGTATACAAGTGAAGACCCTGCTAGATAGTGGTGCCAGTACTTCTTTTCTTGGCTCTGATAGTCATCTTGTTTTTGCTTCAGCTGGCATCCCTGTTCGTACTCATAAGATTCCGGTTAGAATCCGGGTAGCTAATGGTAAACGTTTGATATGTACCAAATATATGATAGTGCCATAAATTTTTAATAAAGTGGAAAAAGACAATTTGATTCGAGACAGGGATTGAACCTGTGACCTTTGCCTAACCAGGGCAATGTTCTAGCCACCTGAACTACCCGAACCGTATCGAATCAAGTTGAAATTCTCCACCATATTTATATCGTCATTTTAAGAGTACACTGAGTGGAGTCCATTGCATCAATGTTTAAAAATAGTTGTAACACTGTTCATTGGTATCGAGTTGTTCATTATCTCGATAGATGGCTCTGGTCATACTCTTAAAATGACGATATAAATATGGTGGAGAATTTCAACTTGATTCGATACGGTTCGGGTAGTTCAGGTGGCTAGAACATTGCCCTGGTTAGGCAAAGGTCACAGGTTCAATCCCTGTCTCGAATCAAATTGTCTTTTTCCACTTTATTAAAAATTTATGAGAAATTTAGCAAATAATTGCTTTAAAAAATTATCAATATACTGAGTGGAGTCCATTGCATCAATGTTTAAAAATAGTTGTAACACTGTTCATTGGTATCGAGTCGTTCATTAGCTCGATAGATAGCTCTGGTCATACGCTTAAAATGACGATATAAATATGGTGGAGAATTTCAACTTGATTCGATACGGTTCGGGTAGTTCAGGTGGCTAGAACATTGCCCTAGTTAGGCAAAGTTCACAGGTTCAATCCCTGTCTCGAATCAAATTGTCTTTTTCCACTTTATTAAAAATTTATGAGAAATTTAGCAAATAATTGCTTTAAAAATTTATCAATATGATAGTGCCAGTTAATTATAATAATAATGTACAGCTCATTCACTTTAATATTAATCCTGAACTTGCTACTCCTATTATCCTAGGTTTAGACTTTTGGAGATCATTACGTTTGGCTCCAGAAATAATATCTGAAGTATGTACCGAGCAAAACTTTAGTGTGTCCACAGCTATCGCTGAAAATGGTTTAAATAATTTTGAATCTTTAACTCTAAGACAGAAATCTCAATTAGAAGACGTAAGGCCTTTATTCGATCAAATTGATACTGATAAGGTAGGATTAAGTAAAACTCATTTAATGGAACACGTTATTAATACAGGCTATACTCCACCTATTAAACAAAAATATTATCGTCTTAGTCCTGATAAACAAACTGTTTTAGAGAAGGAACACGATCGTATGTTGGAAGCAGGTATTGTTGAACCTTCTTATTCCCCTTGGAACTCACCTGTCGTTATGGTACAGAAACCTAGTGGTGAGATGAGATTATGTCTAGATAGCCGAAAGGTTAATTCCGTTTTGAAGACGGATGCTTATCCGTTACCTTATGTAAACTACGTACTTGATAACTTAAGAGATGCTAAATACCTCACATCATTAGACTTGAGTGCGGCAAATCATCAAATTCCTCTTAGTGATAATTCTAAGGAAAAAAACTGCTTTTACTGTTCCTGGAAGAGGACTTTTTCATTATAATCGAATGTGCTTTTGTTTGGTTGCCGCTACTGCTACCATGCAACGTCTAATGGACGCTCTTTTTACTGCTCAATTTGATAATAAAGTATTTTGCTATATAGACGACATAGTAATATGTACGTCTGACTTTGATGAACACTTGCGACTACTTAAATCTGTTTTTGAAAAACTTAAGGCTGCAAACCGTACAATAAATATAAAGAAATCTTTATTCTGTAGAAATGAACTCAAATATTTGGGATATATAGTGGATAGGTACGGTTTATGCACCGACACTTCTAAAATAGACGTCATTATGAATTTTCCTATTCCGAAAGATGCGAAAAGCATCAAATATTTTCTCGGTATGTGCGGTTGGTACCGACGTTTTATGATATAATTTTTCTAAAATCGCTCGTCCCTTGTTTCGATTAACGGGTAAGAGAGTGAAATTTTATTGGTCAGAAGAGGCCAATAATTCTTTTAACTTGCTTAAGTCTGCTCTTATCTCGGCACCTATTTTGAAGTGCCCTAACTTTGAAGAACCTTTCTATATACATACTGACGTGTCATCTTATGCTATTGGTGCAGTATTGACATAAAAGTATGATGGACTCGATCATCCTGTAGCATATTGTAGTCGAACACTTGTAAAACCTGAAATTAACTACTCAGTTACTGAGTGTGAACTTTTAAGTGTAATTTATGCCCTGGAACAATTCCGAGCATATGTTGAAGGTAGAAAAAGCTACATTGTGACTGATCACGCATCTTTAAAATGGTTCTATAACTTGAAGAATCCTTCTGGTCGTTTAAACAGATGGGCTTGCAGATTGAGTCAATTTAACTTTTACATTATACACGGAAAGGGTAAAGAACACATAATTCCCGACTATCTGTCGCGTATTCATTTAAACTCAATTGACGTTCTTTCTACTCAAGATCCTTGGTACTTAGACATCTTTAAGAAGGTCTCTGATACTCCCATCTATGTTTCCTAATTTCAAAATTGAAAATAATAAACTTTATCGTTTCTCGAAGAATAAATATCGCCTGACAGATCTATTTGACTGGAAGTTGGTAGTGCCTTATGAGCAACGAAAAGAAATTCTGACGAAGTGTCACGATACTGTTACTTCTGGCCATTTCGGTGTGGCCAAAACTCATTTTAAAATAGCTAGTATATATTACTGGCCTAATCTCTTTGAAGATGTTAAAGAATATGTTGATTCTTGTGAAATATGCAAAAGGTATAAACTTACTAATTTAGCTCGTCCTGGATTTATGGGTAAACCACGACGTATAACGTTGTCTGGTGAGGCTATCTCTTGTGACATTCTTGGTCCATTTCCTCCCTCCTATCTGAGAAATCAATATTTATTTGTTTGTACTGATTACTTTAGTAAATATGTTACTTTATTTCCTTTGCGCACTGCACTATAACTGCTCAAGCGATAGTTAGGTGTTTGGAAATGGGAATTTTTCTTATAGATGGTGTACCTAAATATCTTTACTGTGACAACGGCGCACAATTCACTTCAAAAGACTTTAAAGACCTAATGGTTGAATATAATTTTCATCATATCTTTACAATCTTAGATATCATTATTATTATTCACCACAATTACAACATCTATACAGTTACCACCAAAACGACATTGTAAGCAATTCGATAATTACAAAAATAATTTATTACTAATTGCGTCCATACTATACAAATACAATTTATTTATTCTAATATTATACACTAATTTATGCATATCATTCATTTATGATTAATAATTATAACATCAAAGTCATTACAGTTATCATGTCATTTTAATAATAAATTCAATTCAATTATTATGTCAATTTAATAATAATATAATTTTAATAATAAATGTCAATTCATTTTCAATACTATACAACTATTTGTCATTCCATAAGAAGTCTGTCAAGAAGGTACACATAAAAATTCAATAAAAATAATAATGATTCAACTCATGCAATTAATTTATAAATAATTTGATAAAATTTAATCAACACCATACCAACAAAAGAACATCTACACAGTAACGATTGCGACAAAGCACAAAGACATGGTAATTACGTAAATATCAATATACCTAGTTATAGTTAAACCTTATTAATGAATCAATTCATGGTTCGAGACTACACAATATGTGGTCCGTGTAAACTCACTCAGCGAACACGCGAACACATCTATCTTGACGGCCACTGCATTGAGCACGCGTAGCGCGCGCGCGAGCGGCGCCCTCTGCAGTAAGTTAGTGCGTGCGGTAGGCACCTCCAGCAGGGGCGGGCGCCGCCGCCGCCACACGTACCCACTGGGCACACACAGCTTCACTTCACCCAATATGGCTGGGTTGTGTAACTTACCTCTAAGAACCTTAAACACGTAGATCACCAATGCTACTTCCCTCCTTACCTCCAATGTGTAGTAGCCCACCATTCCCAGAATAAATAGAGTAGGGTACAAGCACGGATATCCTGGGTACACACCGTACAATTTACTGTATAAAAACCTAATAAATTTATTCTGGATGCGCTCCAGCATTAATTTGTATTTGGCCTCATGTGGAGACCAGATGGCAGCGCTGGATTCGAGGTGACTCTTCACCAGGGCCTCGTATAGCGCCCTCAAGGCTGCCATATTTGTAAATTGGTTGGACTGTCGCAAAACGAACCCCAGATTACGGAATGCTTTTTTACAGACCTCAGTAATATGTTTCCCAAACGTCAAGTCGGTAGCAAATCGAACACCCAAATCTCTTACCTCTGTATTGCGTCTCAACGGTGTCCCCTCCATTGTATATTGATGATGAGCAGGATTGTGCGCTCGACTAAATGACATAATAGAACACTTATCTGTATTAAAAAATAGTTTGTTTTCTATGCTCCATTCTACAATCTTGTCTATATCCTGCTGCAACAAATCATGATCAGTTGTCTCCGTAATTTCTTTCACCAATTTGAGATCGTCCGCAAAAAGTAGAGGGGTCTAGTTCACAACCACATTAGGCAAACTGTTGATCATTAACAGAAAGAGGAGTGGCCCTAAACGACTACCTTGGCTGACCCCAGATCTCGTAAAATAAGGCTGGGAAAGGCACCCCTCACAGTCCACGTACTGACACCTGTGACGGAAGTAGTCCGCAAAGAACGCCAGTGCATGTGGCGTGCAACCCACGGCCGCTAGTCGCTCCAGAAGTATGTCATTATGGACCATATCAAACGCTTTCTTAAAATCGAGGTAGACCACATCCACCTGCACACCAGCATCCACCGCCGGCACCAAACGTGACATCAGCTGTAACAGGTTACCTGTCGTCCCCCTTCCCGTACGGAAACCGTACTGCGCATCGGATAACTGGGCACTGACCTGTTTATATAGGCTGATATAGATAGTGGCCTCGAACACTTTGGCTGGGGTATTAAGAACAGCTACTGGCCTATACTTACAGGATTCAGTCACCCCTCCATCTTTAGGTACAGCCACTACTCTCGTAAGTTTCCAGCGCTCGGGAAACGTGGCGGTATCTATACAAGCGTTATATAGATGTAGTAGCGGCTCCACAAATACCATGCGGGCATCCTTAAAAATAAAAGCTGGGATACCGTCGGGCCCCATAGAGCGTTTAGCCGGTAGGCGGGCCATCGCCGCGCGCACGTCGATATCGCGCAGGCGCGTGAGCTCGACTTGCGCGCCCGGCGCAGCCCCACGGGCCGCACTCGCCGCCCTGGACTTAACACGGGCGTCTCCTGGTTGTACACGGCCAGCGGTGGGTGATGGCGGTCCGCAGACTGAAGGCCCTCGTCGGCACCGCACACGCGCACCCCACTGCGCGCACTCAATACGAGGTCCAAATGCCTATTTTTGTAATTAGGTACTGCGTTATACTGAGTGAGCTCACAGAACGCCACAAAATATTCAAAATAGTTCCTAGCATTATCGCTACATGAATACAAATTAAAATCACCAATTATAAGTAGATTGTTATCAAATTTGAAACATCATTTTTCTAATAAGTCAAACATTATCATATACTGACTATCCTCCGTACTCGGTGGAATATACACAACACAACAAGCAAATAGAAAACGGTTATGCAAGTAAACTGAGGCACAAATTAATTCAAACCTGCAATTGTCTATGTTTGTGTCACCTGGAACCGCTACTCGACGCAACTCGAAGCGCGGCACGGCCATCACAAGCGTACCTCCCTGCTTACGCCCATCGGTTCGGTCGCAGCGGAGTATATGATAGCCGGGAAGTACGAATTCTGCATTTTAGATAGAATCCGTTAACCCCGTTTCGGTTATAGTGAATATATCCGCTCCTGATGATTCTACGAACGATAAAAACCGCGTAGTCTTTGTTCTCATGCCGCTTACGTTTTGATAAAATATGTTGATATTTTTATTAGATTGAAAGTAGGCTTGGTTTGGTTGAGCGACGAAAAAAGATCCATTCAATGAACTCAACGTTGACAGGCCATATATCTGAATCACAAATCTTGCCATAGTTCCCCTCTGTCACACCAATCTTAAATGACGCGTAGTCCCTTTCAGTTTTAGGTTTCAATTTTTCTACAACTATTTCAGCACCCTTAGGCAAAACCTGTTTTATATATTCCTTTAACGTATCTTCCGAAGTATTTTTTTCCAACCTCCAAATATGCAGGAACTTCTTACGTTCTACTGCCTTTAATATATCTGATGACGCCTTATCTCCTTTCCGGATAGGGTTTCTTTTCTTGCTTGCAGTAACTTCCACCCAGGTGTTGGTGTCGATATGGTTGCCTGCGGCTCTTGTTTTACTGTCTGCCGGCTTACTTGTGATAGCTGCATAACTTGTGCCAGGACTCGCTGCTTGTGCTGTTTATCTAGTCATATCCATAGAATATTAGTTTGGAGAAAAAATAAAAATGCATTTTTCGAATACCATAAATAGAATAAAAATAGTATAGAAAGTTATAACACCCCGTTTTTGTTTATTTATAATGAAAATACACTCACCTTTGAGAAAACTGGCAACGTTACGGTTGCCATAACAACGCGTGTTTATGTTGACAAAAGGCGGCTGAATGATCAAACACACAATACCTAGTTAATGCACCTTATTTTTTTTAAATGACTACTTGCCACTCATTATCATTATCCGAGCGTCTGTCCCAGTTGCGTCTCGCGACGCCCGGGGTCCGCTTTCCTACATTTTCTCCTCCACTTCGCACGGTCGTCGGCATCCCCTGTAGTGAGACCATTAGCACGCATGTCATCCCTTACGACGTCAAGCCAGCACTTCTTGGGTCTTCCCCTCTTACCGGGACCCGGCGGGGCTGACATGGCCAGACATTTGTTACCTACGTAGCCCGGCGGTTGCCGCAAGACGTGACCATACCAACGAAGGCGACACTCTTGCAACTTGTCTGCAATGTCACGGACGTGAAGGCTGCCGCGGATGCGAGAGTTCCTCACGCGGTCCATCCGCGTGACTCCACACATCCACCGCAGCATCTTCATTTCCGTGACACGCAGCTCCTGCTTGTGTCGCTCCTATATCGGCCACGTCTCACTGCCATTTAAAAGGACAGGTCTAATAATGGTCCCTTCAACCGGATCGGCATTTTAGGGTCACAAATGACACCGGTCATCTCCCGCCATTTGGCCCACGCGGCAGCAATGCGTGACTTGACATCGCAATCGATGTCACTAAATGACTACTTGCCACTATAACAGTTCTAATAAAAACACTTTACACGTATACCTACCTTAATAAAATAAATTTTTATGTTCTCAATATGTCCACCATTCATTGCAATGCACCGCTGACATCGTCGACATAATATTCTGGGGTATTTTGACACACAAATTATCATTAGCTGCTAAAGCTTTTACATTTTCAAAAGCTGTCAGTATTCTTCTTGTTAGGTCCTCTACACTTTCAACTTCAGTAGTATAAACTTCATTTTTTATACGGCCCCAAAGAAAAAAATCCAGAGGCGTAAGGTCTGGTGATCTCGGTGGCCACCGCGTTGATCCAAATCGTCCAATCCACTGTTCACCGAACATTTGGTTCAGACGCTCTCTACTAGCTACCACGGAATGAGCAGGTGCTCCGTCCAGCTGATACCATAAACGCCTGTTTTGAGCTAGAGTGAGTTCTTCGATGTAGTCAGACACTGGACCATTTAATAAGTTTAGAAACTTTGCCGCATTAAGGTTTCCGTCAATAAACACTGGACCAATTATCCGGTTGCCGTGAATTCCAGCCCAAACGTTTAACGAAAAGCGATACTAGTGTCCCAACTGGTGAGAAAGATGAGGATTGTCCCTACTTCAATATAGCAAGTTTTGCCGATTCCATATGCCGTTACGTGTGAACGTACTCTCGTCAGTCCACATAACGTTCGATAGAAATTCATAGTCATTTGCTACCTGGCTGAGTAGCCATTGGCAGTAAGCAACTCTGACTGGTAGATCTCTACTAAGTAGTGCCTGTACTTTACAAAACTTAAAAGCCCGTTTTTTATTTGCCTTCAGAATGGCTAGTACCTTTTTATGGCTTACTTGAAATTGACGACCAGCTCTACGAAGACTGCATGTAAGGTTACGTGCGAAATGGTCCAATATTTGTTCATCAAGAACCACTGGTCTCCTGAAGAACCTCTGCATTCCTTGGCACCAAGTGCTGGTTATCCCGCAATCTTTGCACAGTCCTTACAAAGATTCGGGAGTCCGAAGGACACGTGCGACTGTTTCCGAACCTCTCACGGTATGTCCTTAACGCTAAGGCCGCATTTTGGCGGCATTCCCCGTAAACAAGGATCATGTCAGTGAACTCCGAGGCAGTATAATTCACTCGCGGCATCGTGAGAAGAAAATAAAATAAAAATCACGTCAAATTTCACTATCACAAATTTCAACTAGGTAATAATTTTTCGGTACCTACTAGTCGCGGACACTTCACAACAACAACAACTCGGCGAACGGCCGTGGCGGCGTATAGGTATTGAATACTTCATGACTAATCTACAAACGATTAAGAATAACGTACAGAGGTCAAAGTTCATACAAAATTTTACCACGTCCTTATGGACGGAAAGTCAGACGGCAGTTGCTCCCAACAATGCCGTAACTCTCAAGTGCCAGCAATGCGAAGAGTGCAGCTAGGACATGGCGTAGCATACACTGGCGGAGAACTCATCGTAGGCGCTGCAGCGCCTGGACCTCATTGCGAGTCTGGGCGTCAACGTTCTCAAGCTGGTGACCATGGTCTCCAGCGAGAGCAAGTGGGATGCTGCTACATCTTTTTGAAAAAATAAAAAACGAATCCTAAATGGAAACCTAGCTTTTTGCAGGCAAAAAACGTGAACCTTGGAGTCCACGTTTTTTGCCAGCTTTTTAAAAAAAAAGCTCCAAGCTTTTTTAAAAAAAAAATCTACAATATCACTTTCGTACAGTATTATGTATTTGAAATTTATTGTAAATTAGCTTTACTTTGTTAACAAAGTTTTATTTTATTCTATTCTTAATTATAAATAAAAAAGAGTTTCTGCCTACCTCTTTATGAAATAAGGGAGTATATTATGTTTGTACTAATGTGTACTAAATAAAAACGAAATGTCTACCTTTGTATATTAAGTTTCATTTTCGTTCTACACCCAATAAAAATAGGTATAAAACTTAAAATTTGCACGGACTATGTAGTAGGTACTTACTCTATGTTTGAACTATGTCTGGCTAAGACCGGAAGTTGCCGAATAATAACTAACGAATTTAATAGGTACTACCAATGTTACAAAATAAAAATAATTTAACTTAAACCTTGTTTGTATTAATGTATTTTAGTATTTGGTAATAATTCATAGTTAGAAAATGTATTTTTAACAAAAATAGTGGGTAAATTGGTGTTTATAACGATATGGCGACTACGGAAGTTACAAGATCATGCCTTATGCTTAATATAATTTTCTATTGTAAGTGTTATGTAAATTCTCAAATACACAATAAATCAATACACAATACACATAGTAGGATTTTTTTATTGTATTCATCTAAAATCGTAAAACTTTTACTGAGACTAAAATAGTTGTGAATTTGAATAACTCAAGGTCACACGCTAGTAAACACATCAATGCCGCCGGCCGCCATGACCTAGAGCGGCCTTGTTCAAAAGTTCGACATATCGAAACAAAATATTTAATTTCGAGTCCCTTAGCAGAATATTAAACCAAATTTAAAGTAATTGTGTTTTGTCTGAATGGTATGGTATGTTTTATTTGTGTTGCGTGTATGTGGCGACCATTGTTCATTTTATTTCACTTTGCCCAATGTGGGTTCTTTTTGCATAAGATAGTGTTACGTTCTTAGGGTGGGTACTTATAGGAGTTGCACTAATACCACAAATTATAAAACTAACACTGTAATTACTCTAAATAAAAACTAGTCCGCCAGCGTAACAATAGATAATCCTATACTCATTATTTAATACATACATACCTTTTTTGCATCACTCGATATTAAATATTAAATAAAAATTATATAAACATTTAATTTCACTTTAATGGTAAAAATCAATAACTAATAGTAGTCACCTACCAGTGTGAGTGTTATCTCCCTTCAACAAAGCAGATTGCAGTACTTTACAACACAACAACATGGAGTCAAGCATACAGGAGTCACTTGCAAACTTGAAAGCTCTGTTCCAGGATCAAATGGCCGCTTTTGAGTCAAAGTTATCCAGCAACACTGCACATGATAGTAGCGGTTTGGTTTCTGAGTTTGCTGCATTTAAGACATTTACCATGTCCGCCTTAAAACTACTACAACAACAAGTGGAATATCTGGCATGCAAGGTGGATAGCTTGGAAACACGCAGTCGGCGAAAAATGCTTCTCCTGCATGGTGTGAAGGAGCAAACTACGGAGGACGTCTCAGAAGTGGTGGTGAGTGTGGTGAAACAGCAGCTGCAGATTGATTGTTTTGTAGTAGCTGATGTCCAACGCTGTCATAGAATGGGGCGACCATCTGCTCCCCATAAACCCAGACCCATACTGGTAAAATTATACAAGGTTTCTGATCGCGACAGCATTTGGTTTGCAAAAACCAAACTCAAGGGCTCTGGTACTACAATTTCGGAGTTTTTGACAAAGCCCAGGCATGAAGCATTCATGGCTGCACGGGAACGGTTTGGTGTAAATAAGTGCTGGACAAGAGAGGGGCAAATCCACATAGCTGGGTCTGATGGCACGCGTCATCGCATCACTTCGCTTCACGAGCTAAATCAACTAAAAATCCCTGCGGCTACTTCAAGGGAAACTGAGAAGATTATTACTGCTCCAAGGTCGACAGGTGCCAGTGCAAAGCCCAGACGCACAGCGACGACCAAAAAACAATGATGATTGTTTCTGTAAGGTGATTGTTTCTGACATCGTCGCGAAATTATGTACTTTCAGGTAACACTATCTGTAGTGTTGATTTATCCCTTTCACTGCTATTCATTTACAGTTTCATAAAATTACATGTTTACTTTTAACTAAAAACAACATAATAACATTATGATTACAACCATAGATTAGATACAAAGAAGTACAATTACAACCCGAGCGAGCGAGGTGTCAAATGAGGCGTCAATTTATAGATGACATTATTATTTTCTCTCGCCCATTTTTGGGCAAGCAAAGGAAACTAGATCCATACTACCTATTCTTGTTTTTTATATATATATATATATATATATATTTTTTTCTGTTAGTGTTTTCGTAATACGCCTTCGACTTCTACATCATAGTCAAATAGAATCTAAGTCCTATAACTACAGACAATTAGGGCTCCTTGACAATACGATGATCTGTGATCTGTGAGTTTTTAGTTTATTTGCGTTTCGATATTTAATTTAATTTTATTTTTATTTTTTTTTTTTTAATTTTATTTTTTTCTTAATAGGATATTTAAATAGTATTGTTTAGTGATAAACTGTTATTTGATGGTATTTACACTCAGCTGGTGGGTGAACAGGACTGTATAGGTACCTACTTACCAGTTTCATTTTTTTTTTTTTTTTTTTTTATTTTTTTTTTTTATTATTATTATTATTTTGTTTTTTTTATTATTATTTATATATATTTTATTATTATTTTTTATTATTATTTATTATATATATTTTTTATTATTATTTATATATATTATTGTTGTATATATATTTAGTTGATGTCATCGTCTGAAGTGGATGATGATTTTTATAATAGCTCTAGTACTTATTTTACATGTAGCCCGAATACTAGTTTGGTGAGCTTTGAGCCTTCACTCGCAGACGAGCTCGAATCACAGTTTTCTACTATACCCATGCATTTCAATGTTGTACATATTAATGCCCAGAGTATTTCCGCCCATTTCCCTGATATGCTGGCTAATTTAAGCTGTAACAACATCCACGCAATTTTCGTATCGGAGACTTGGTTGAGGCCACATATGTCCTCTCTTCCATTTACTCTACCAGGATACAAGCTAATTAGGAATGATCGCTCGGTTGGCGAGGGTGGAGGTGTTGCTATCTATTTACGTTCACAAATTCCCTACAATATTATACAGGTATCAGCACAGCCACCGCCGTCAAATTCGGGCGAGTATATTTTTGTAGAAGTGGAACTTCATCACATTAAGGTACTCCTTGGTGTTTACTATAGCCACTCCTTAAGAGTTGACTATTTTGCTTCTTTTGAGAATATATTGGAAAACCTGGTGCCATCCTATCGACATACTATAATACTAGGTGACTTTAATACGTGTCTTGTAAAGAATGACTCCCGCTCTTCCAAGCTTTGCAATATTTTAGAATCCTGTGATCTTAACATTCTTCCTTTGAATACTACCCATCATTTTCCTAACTGTGTTCCTTCCCTTCTTGATCTTATTATCGTTTCGTCAGCTGAGCATGTAGTCAAACACGGGCAATGCTCAGCTGATGTTTTCTCCTATCATGATCTTATCTTCCTTTCCTACAAAGTTCGTCCTCCCAAAGCAAAATCTAAGGTGTTAATGCAGCGAAACTTCACTCGGATGAGTGTAGATAAATTAAGAGAAGATGCAATAAAACTTGATTGGACACCTTTATACAATTCAAGTTCAGTTGACGACAAGGTTAGCATTTTAACACGTAACTTAATAGGCCTCTATGATATTCATGCACCAATCCGGGCAGTAAAAATCAAACATGCTCCGTCGCCTTGGCTCACCAATGAAATTAAAGATTTAATTAATAAAAAAGGGCGGGCTAAAACAAAATTTAAATACAAACCTAATGAATATAACCGGGAGAGATATGTGAAAATACGAAATCTCTGCAATAAGGTGTGTAGGAATGCACAACGCCAGCACATTCAAACATCCATAGAAAACGGAGATCCTGCTAAAATATGGAAATTTCTTAGAACCTTGGGAGTTGGTAAGTCAAAACAAGATATAAATTCAAAGAATATTGATCTCGATGCTTTAAATAAGCACTTCTCATCTTTTTCGAGCTTTGACGATACTACCAAAACTAACACACTTAATTGTCTTTCACAGCTTCCAACTCCCAAATATCAATCTTTCGCATTTGATCAATTCACGGCCTGTGATGTTAAGAAGAGCATAACATCTATAGCGTCTAATGCAGTCGGCAACGACTGCATTAGCCGCAACATGATCCTTCCTGTTCTTGATGTAGTGTTGCCAATCATCTGTAATATTCTGAATCATTCAATTTCCAGTGGTGTTTTCCCATCGATGTGGAAGGAAGCTCAAATTATACCCTTACCTAAAAAGTCTAGCCCTTCGTCTTTCTGTCACTACCGTCCTATTTCTATCTTACCTTTTCTATCTAAAGTCCTTGAACGTCTCGTTCACACACAACTTAACTCCTTTCTCAGTAAAAACTATCTTTTTAACTCCTATCAATCAGGATTTCGCCCGGGGCATAGTACAGTTACTGCTCTTATTAATATTACAGATGATATAAGAATGGGCATGGAGAACGGAAGGCTTACATTACTGACGCTTCTCGACTTCAGTAATGCTTTTAATACAGTTGATTTTCGTATTATGCTTGAGATTCTACGCTCTATTAACATATCTCCACCAGTGATTGATTGGTTTCGCAGTTACCTGACTGGTCGCCGACAACGTATTTGCATTGATGACGCAGTTTCCTCCTGGAACAATATCTCTGTTGGTGTACCGCAGGGTGGCGTTTTATCTCCTCTATTATTTGCAATATTCATTAATTCCATTACAAAACAATTAGTTTCGTCCTACCACCTTTATGCAGACGATCTGCAAATCTACTCACAAGCTGGACTCAATGACATACACGAAGCTTTTAGAGTAACAAATTGTGATTTAGAACGGATATGTACTTGGAGTAACAGCTTTGGTTTGCAAGTGAACCCCACTAAAACTCAAGTAATCCTGATAGGCAGTACCTGGATGATTTCCAGAGTTGACTGGGCACAGTTGCCACAAATTATCTTTAATGGTATGCCGTTACCGGTAAGTGATAGAGTTAAGAACCTGGGGATATATATTGATAGAACTCTGTCTTGGGGACCTCAATTGCAGGAAGTTAATCGTAAATTGTTTGCCTCGGCAGGCTCGTTGCGAAGATTGCGTGGCCTCCTCCCGATTCCAACAAAAATTTCGCTTGCGCAGTCATTACTACTTCCAATATTAGACTATGCTGATGCCAGCTATCTTGATATTACGGAGGAGCAACTAAATAAACTTGAGCGCCTTCAAAATTTCTGTATTAGGTTTATATTTGGGTTACGCAAATATGACCACATTTCTGAATACCGCAACCAACTCAAGTGGCTCCCGATTCGCCTTCGACGAAATATTCATATCCTGTGTATGCTATATAATATATTATTTAACCCACTAGCTCCCTCTTACCTCAAGGAACGCTTTGAGTTCCTAGGTGACACGCACTCAAGGTTCCTGAGATCATCGCACAACTTGAGACTGCATATACCGGTACATTCAACAAACTTCGTTGATAAATCTTTTACTGTTGAAGCAGCGCGACTGTGGAATGCACTACCAGTCACTATCAGACGAGCTCAAACCTTGGGATCGTTTAAAGTCAGAGTGAAAGAATATTATCTTTCAAAATAAGCTATTTGTACGCTGACCTTCTTTCTTATGTATATTGGGCAAGTGTATGTATGTATATACGTATTTATTTGTGTATGTATGTATTTATATGTGTATGTATGTATGTATTTATATGTGTATGTATGTATGTATTTATTTGTGTATGTATTTTCGAAAATATTGGTATATATTATGTTTAATGTAATTTATAAAATATTATTTGTCACCAAACTTGAAACCCAAAATTAAACTTTCACACAGTCCTGTCCATCTAAAGGTTGCCTGGTAGAGATTGCTGCTTGCAATAAGGCCGCCCATTGTACTTGATTTATATCATAATAACTAATCTGTAATAGCTATTCTTGGTGTACAATAAAGCATATATTATTATTATTATTATTATTATTAATAACATAATTATAATATTCTTAAAAAACTATAAATTTTAGAGATTACAATGACAGTCTTATCGCTAAGAGTGATCGCTTTCTAAAACACAACCTGAATAGGGAAAGAGAAGATCAAGAAAGTAATTAAAAATTACGATCTTGAACTAAAACACTTATACTGTTCCATTTATTTATTACTCAAACCACATATTATTTGTATTTCGGATGTCATTGAGTACAATATGGTAACTTATCTTATCAATGACATCCGAAATACAAATAATATGTGCTAACGGTCAGGTTTAAGTAATAAATAAGTGGAACAGTACAAGTGTTTTAGTTCTATATGTGTAACAAGTTCTACCAAGTGCCATCAATCACCAGTGTAAACAGTCTGTAAAAATTACGAATTTATAATACGTACATAGTATTTAATTTTACGTGCCGTGATGATTAAACTGTAAAAATGGCGGATTTATCTGTAACCCTTACGAATTATTAATACATTATTATTTGAAAACCATAATCTCTTGCTATGTGACTTTTGTATCGATATTTTATGCTTGAGGTAGAGATTTTATTAGATGGTGATATTTTAATTAATATCCAAATATCGATATTTGTTTCACTGCTGAACTCCCTAGCTATGCGACTAGGTCAGATAGAGAAAAAAATTTTTTTTCCTTTTCGCACTCTCTAACGAACGACTGAGAATTGTCAACTTATTTCATTGAAATGTGGTTGAATTTTATTTTAAAAATATCTTAGTAAGAGCGGCAACGTGTCAGGTCGATGTCCGAGGTACTGACCTAGGCAATGTAGGTATGGCCTAGGTCAGTTTCAGAAATAAATTAAACAAACATAAGCGAATCCTGGCTAAACCGATTAGTGTTTTTGGTTCATGTTGGGGTATTTTCGCAGAAGACAACATGTACTGTAGGTGGTTCAAATTAATGTGATATCCTCGGCGCCACTCGGTATAATGATGACACTCCCATTAATCCTAACACTTTAGAAGTTGATAATGAGAATAAATTTTCTAACAAGTTAAAAGAACTTGAAACTATATTCAGTAAAGTTCGAAACGGTTTACTCGTATCGCATGAACGTAATGCTCGTTATATTTCCATATTAAGGACATTGTTCGCCCTGGCGAATCTGTTCCTCAGAATGCTAGGAAAAGCACTAGCTTTTCCTAGCTATATCCAAAACTCCATATAAGTGCAAACTCGACGTTGAGTTATAGTTGATACTATTTAAAAGGAATCATAACTGAAAAAAAAATACTTAGAGTTTTCTTTCAGTAGTCATCTAATTCGACAAAGTCTTTCGAGATCTAGTACTCTTGGAATCTCTTGGAACATATGATTTTCCTATACTACCTCGGTTGTAAATAAAACGGCATCTTGGAATATAATAAATGTTTTTGCCATTTAAAATAAACTTGATAGTTTTAACAATATTTTATACATAGTTCTGTCCGTACTGTTTCTTTAGTTTTTTTTTTATTTAATTTTCATTTACAAATTGTTATAGCTAGCCAGTACAACAGTTATCAAAAAAACCTTTACAGGTTTATCCTGATAACCACTTTCATTCGACACTGTTATTCCATTTTATAAAGGTAATGAAACTTGGTATTGAAAACAGCGAATGTGCAGTATTAAGCTATGATAAAGGGCACATTCACCTCTTTGAATGCGCTTAGCTATATAGCAATAACGCACGAATCAACTACAGCGTGATCTGATTTCTTTATTAATTTTTTAATACTATTTATTAAATAGGTAATTCCTTTAATAATCGTACTATAATACTACGCAATGTTGATCTATGAGTACCTAAAAGAGTTAATGTGTTATAACTATTATGAAAAATTTAATAAACGTATTTAGTATTAATTGTGTATCTTTTCTTTTTATAATTTTATATTTATATACAATTTGAAAATTTTATTTCATCATCACGCCTTATCCCCGAAGGGGTGGCAGAGGCATATTATATGCCCACTTTTCACCGTGTGGATTCCTGTCCCACGTAATAGGTGGTGAGCCCATTGCCGTGTTGAAAATAGACAGACGCAGGCTGTGGCTACCTGCTGTTGAAATTTTTTAAGCCGCCTATAAGGCCTTCAACCAAGCTTAACGACTGCCATTTTACTGGCAACCGGGACCAACGGCTTAACGTGCCTTCCGAAGCACGGAATTTATTTTATTTTTTATAATTTGTAAATAGTATTTCTTCAATTTTCGTTTACATTTTTTTTCGTTGAGTGTTTCCCTAAACTCAACAGGTAACGGGTTGTACAGTCCAGGCGTAAGGTATTGACAAGTTCGTCTGCCATAACAATTAGTACTCCGTTACGTTGTGGTAACATTTTTCCTACTTATCTGTCTCGTTATGATTTTTCCTTCCATGGTTTTTTTTCATTTGTTAGTTATTGTCATACTCTTTAGAGCAGAGTATTATCTGTTAGTTAGATAGGTGTCTGATGTCTGTAGTTGTTGTAAGATTTTTGTTGTTGTTGTTGTATATATAGTGCTTAAAAAAAAATTTATTGATAAAAAAAAAATTTTTACCCAACTAAGGAGGAACTGTAACACTTCTAAGTGTCGGTTACATATTCATAAGATTTGATTTACTAACCTTATTTCTGTATACATCCCTTTTGTGGAAACATACTCAATTTTCACAATACTTTATGGTTGCGCCGATTTCTTCTAAATTTAGTAATTAGTAAAATTGTTTATCATAGATTTGGCATTGCATTTCCCACCTAAATTCCTATCCACATTACCTTGCATCATTAGATCGAAACGGCAAAGGCATCTGTCATCCTTCGTTAGCATGAGTTTTCGTTTGCCTCCGCTGGTTGAATTGTTGAAAAATTATCGCTTAAGAGCACTCAAGGAATATAATATTGAAATATAACAAGAAACAAACAGAGACGACGTATAAGAATCGATATCATAAATAAGGTAATATCCTTCCTTTTTTTCTCACCAAATTGCCTACAATTCATGTTTCCTAAGGCAGTTTGATTTTGTCAGTTTGCTGTGCCAAATATACTATTGCATATTGTAGCATAATCCGCGTAAACATTTTTGGTCCTTCAGCCGAATATTGATAAATTGGTGCAACCATTTATTCCTTTTTTTTCGTCGTTTTCGTATTACATTTGCAAACCCGCTAGTACGTAGGAAATAATTTACATATACTTTGTACACCCGCGTCGTACTTATAACTTTTGTAACTATTGTTTTCGTATATAAGTTTCTAATATAAGGGTTCTAACTTGCTTACTATTATATAATTGTTGTAATCGTTGTAAATATTTGAGGCTATGCTATCTTGTAGACGTATATAACTTAGAAAGGTACTAAAGTAAATCTAAAGGGTACTTTATTCTTTTCAAAATTCCTTGTTTACATAGTGGTAGTCAGTGCCATACAGTAAGTGATACCACATACCTACTTACCATGTGTTTACTTATTTAATACAAATAATAATTAATGTAATCAGTTAGAATGACCTCTAAAGAAACTAGTTTAAGTATGTTGTTATGTCAAAAGAGATAGAATGTTTTCCTGTATGCAGAAGATAGCTGATCGAGCTAGGAGTTTGGATTTAAGTTTGTCAGACATAGACTCTTTTTTGTGGGACTGTGAAACCATTGATACATTACGTGATTGTTTCAAAAGTGTATTGGATGATATAAACTCTGGGGAATTAAAAGCCAACCCTGAATATGTTATTAACTATCAAGCGCTTTCCTCATTTGAAGAGTTGCAAGGTTGTGTTCAACGCACTGCTAAGAAAATACAATTACAGTCTGATGCCCAGGTTAGACCCTCCAAGCAGCATAGGTACCCTAAACTACCTCCTGTCGAGATCCCTGAGTTTAATGGTGATATAAAAAATTGGTCATTATTTATAGCTAGTTTTCGAAACGCAGTTCATAACAATACTTCACTGTCAGTATATTTGTTAATAACGGGGCTAAACGCGGTTATTCCACATACCTTTGGTGCCTGACGTTTCGACCAGGTTGCACCGGCCGTGGTCACAGGCTGACTGGCTCAGCGGCGCACGCCCTCCGTCGTCGAGTACGAGCGTGCGCCGCTGAGCCAGTCAGCCTGTGACCACGGCCGGTGCAACCTGGTCGAAACGTCAGGCACCAAAAGGTATGTGGAATAACCGCGTTTAGCCCCGTTATTAACAAATATACTGATAGTATGCAACGCGATAGTTTAAAAGTTAGTATAGCAAACCGCTACGGGCCGGAAATTGCAAAACAAGTGCGTCATCTAGAATTTTTACGTAAAAAACGAGCGCGAGTGGAAACATCGTTGATATTTCTAGTGAAGTGTCGTGATTGGAACTTATTACCTTCGTGTGTTCGAATAAAACCGCGTAGTGATATCGCATTTTCACGTAGAATTCTAACAAACGCGAGTGTACGCCTTTTGAGACAATTAATTCGAAATAAACACAGTGAACTGGGATGTATACAGAGGGAGTTATATGCGTTACAATTAAAGTGTGGTAATGATCTAACTCAAGCGGACTATGATTTGTGTGATCGGGTTACATTTTTACAAGCAAGTCGCACCTTTGATTTAAGCACTGCAAACTTTGAGCGAAAGTTCTCGAAAGAGTATAATCGGCGGTATGCGGAAAAGAAAATGTCAAATGTTGTACCCGAGCAAGCAGACGTAGTTGTGAATTTGTCGAATGTGAGTTTGGATGAAACTACTGTAAGTATCTTGGCCAAAGGTATGAATTTTGCTCCAACACCTAAGCGAATACCGATCGAGACCGTAATTAGTAGTGTTGAGGAATATATTGCGCGTAATAAGGTACCGCCCGGCGATGCTGATATCCTTAGACAGGACGTTGCGGTGATCTTACGTAAAGCAAGGCTTCCGACTAGTAACATCACTAGGAAAGAGCGTCAAGCGCTGAATAACATTCGGGATAACCGGGATATTTTAGTGCTTAAGGCCGACAAGGGAAACGCCACCGTAGTGATGAACACAACTGATTACCAAAGAAAAATACTCGAACTGTTAAGTGATAACGAGGTTTATAAACCGGTATCATACAACCCTACGGCCAGAGTGACGCGAAAAATACGAACTCTAATCCGGAATTACGAGGACCTGTTTTCAGAAGACGAGTACAAACAACTGTATACGCCAAAAACACATCAGCCACCAAAATTGTATGGTCTGCCTAAAATACACAAGGCCAACGTGCCGTTGCGGCCCATTGTAAGTCAAATTGCTTCTCCTACTTACGATCTTGCAAAGCACGTAGCGTCCGTGTTACAACCATTGGTAGGTAAAACATCGTCTTTTGTAAAAAACTCACGGCACTTTATAGATATTTTGAAAGATATAAAATTGGAACCTGATGAGGTCATGGTAAGCTTTGACGTGGAGTCGCTTTTTACCAACGTTCCAATAAAAGAGTGCTTAAACGTCGTGAAAGACCTACTGAGGGACAACGAGTTTCCATTAAATTATGTTGATCTGCTTGAACACTGCTTGGATGGCAATTACTTCCTTTTCCAAGGTCAGCATTATCTTCAGATTGATGGTGTCGCAATGGGAAGTCCTGTAGCCCCCGTACTTGCCAACATCTGGATGGAACATTTTGAAAAAAAGGCGCTGAATCTCGGCCCAAAGACCATCAGACTTTGGAAGCGATATGTGGATGACATCTTCAGTATTGTTAAAGGAAACAGTAATGAAGTAGAACAATATGTACACCATCTTAACTCCATTCACACGAAGATGCGGTTCACATTTGAATTGGTGTCGGAGAGGTCGTTGTCCTTCTTAGACGTGAAAGTGACCGTGAGATTGGATGGGTCCTTGGCACACTGTGTGTACCGCAAACCGACTCACACGGATAGGTACTTACACGGTACCTCGCATCATCATCCCCGACACCTGCAGTCCGTTATGACATCTCTCAAGAATAGAGCTTACGATCTGTGTGACCCGGAACATTTAGAGCGAGAGCTGGACCATGTTCAGGAGGTACTAAAAAGCAACGGGTATCAGGTAAAAGGACAAATGAAGCAGCCGACAAGCAGACGCAAACATCCAGAAGTGAACCGACAGCCAGCCTACATGCCTTATGTCAAAGGGGTAACGGATAAGATCGGCTCCATCTTAAAGAAATACTCGATAAAGACAATTTATACACCCGGCATAAAGGTTCACAACATCGTGGGTTCGCCAAAGGATGTAGTTCCGTTACAAACCCCAGGTGTTTATAAGGTGGATTGCAGCTGCGGTAGTTCGTATATAGGCCAAACGAAGCGTACTATAGCTGAAAGGGTCAAGGAACATATCGCAGCTGTAAAGAAATGCAACACTAGTAAATCCGCGATCGCAGAACATTTACTTGAAGCAGGCACTAATCATTGGATTGAATTTCATCACACGCAAGTCCTCTCTACTGAACGGCACTATTATGCAAGAGTTGTACGTGAAGCGATTGAGATTAAAAAACATGAAACATTCAATCGGGAAGAGGGGTTTAAATTATCAGGAGCGTGGAATCCAGTGATTAGTAACATAAAATCTCGCTTTTGTGCACAGTCGGGTAAACATCAGAATAGGCGCGCGTCGGTTAGCTTACAGAATAGGGACACCGTGAGTGTAGTGTGTGACGGTACGTGGAGAAAAAGTAACATCAAGAATAACGAAGATGTGCGGGTGGATGGAGAAACTTCTACCACGCGTACTCGACGACGGAGGGCGTGCGCCGCTGAGCCAGTCAGCCTGTGACCACGGCCGGTGCAACCTGGTTGAAACGTCAGGCACCAAAGGTATGTGGAATAACCGCGTTTAGCCCCGTTATTAACAAATATACTGATAGTATGCAACGCGATAGTTTAAAAGTTAATACTTCACTGACCGACTCGGAGAAGCTGTATTATTTGATAGGTAGGTTAACCGGCAGGGCTCGATCTGTATGTGCTGGAGTGAGTGCATGCGCTGAAAATTATTAATTAATTTATGAGTTGTTGAATAACAGGTATGAAGATAAGCGTCTTGCTGCTACTTCATATTTGGATCAGATATTTGAATTTAAAACCATCTCCTCTGGTAACCCTGCCAATTTGGGATCATTTTTAGATAAGTTTGCCTCATCAGTGGCTGCTTTAAAAAACTTAGAAGTTGATGATTTATCAGATTTAATCTTTTTACATATTGCACTTAAAAAGTTGGATGCAGACACCTCTCGTTTGTTTGAAACTAGTCAGCACTGTTTCCAACCTTATTTAGAATCCAATAAATCAACAAAGACTGAAATTCCATTATTCAAAAATTTAGTTTCGTTTGTACGTGATCACATTAAAGTGTTGGAACGTACTTCGTCTGTTACTAAGGTTGCAAACAAGCAACAATCCAACCATAAAAACTCACCCACACATGCGTTCACATCTAGTACGGAATCACCTGCGTGTAGTCTGTGCAGCAAGCAACATGGTTATATTTATAAATGTAGAATTTTCAATAATTATAAACCAAAAGAAAGGTTTCAATTTGTTAAATCAAACAATTTGTGCATTCATTGTTTAAGTAGTGGGCATCGTGTTTCCGCATGTAGTTCAGCATCTTTGTGTAAAAAATGTAATTCCAAACATCACACTTTATTATGTTTTGGAAATGAACCTGTCGCTAGTAGGTCACCTAAACCCCCCCAGTCATCGGGTGCGCGCGACTCGACCGTGGCTCCCGCGCGTCCCACTACCTCGTCCGCTACTATCAAAAGCACCGAATGTACTTATAATGCAGTCGCGCTATGTTCCTTATCCGATCGTCGTAATCGCGCAAGTCGTGGTCCTACCACGGTACTTCTAGCAACTGCGCGTATTGTTGTGAAAGATGCTTATAGTAAAGAAATTAATATTCGTGCACTGTTGAATAGCGCTTCACAAAGTAATTTTATTACTAGTGAGTGCTGTCAACGTTTAGGTTTTAAATTAAATAATAGGGCCCCTTATTCCTCAGTGAAGGGTATAGGAGGGTCGAGTAAACCAATACAAGGTTTAATAAACTTAAAATTTTATTCTCGTTTTGATCGAAACATTAATTATGATATTGAGTCGTTAGTAGTTGATAGAATTACTGATCGCTTGCCAACCGCAACGGTTGATACTTCGCTTTTATCAAGCTTTAAAGATTTGCGTTTGGCAGATGATACTTATTACTCCGCGGGTCCAATTGAGATTCTGCTTGGTGGTTCAATATTCCCACATCTCCTCTTGTCGAATAACGTCCATGGACAGCCCCCACATATTTCACCTTTTGCTTTAGAAACTGTCCTAGGCTACGTTATTGTTGGTGAGGCCCCTGTCCGCGTTGACAATAGGGTGACCGTTTCGTTTTGTTGTACCGCGGACCCATTGGAGACCGCTGTCCGAAAATTTGGGAATTAGAGGAGATGGAGTATCCACCGATGCTCAGCGCAGATGATAAGTTATGCGAGAAACATTATGTCCGCACTACCTCTCGGGATAGTGATGGGCGTTATGTAGTTGCCCTTCCCTTCAAGGGTGATGTCCATTCTCTTGGCGACTCGCGTCAGGCAAGTGAGCGTCGCTTTTATTGTTTGGAGAGGAAGATGGTAGCTTCTCCACAGTTGAAGAATGCATATGATAATGTCATTCTTGAATATTTAAATAAAGGTTATATATCACCTGTAAACTCTAACATTTCGGATATTTCGTACTTTATTCCACACTTCCCTGTTATACGTAAGGATAAAGTAACAACTAAATTACGAGTCGTTCTTGATGGTAGTTGTAAAACTACTACTCATATTTCGCTTAATGACATTATATAATTGTCAAAATTTACAAGGAAACCTATTTAACATTCTTGTTAATTTTCGTTTGTTTTCGGTCGCCCTTTCCGCCGACATTTGTCAGATGTTTCTGAGCATTGGAGTCAGAGAATCTGACAGGCGGTTTCTTCTTATTATTTATCGTTTCTCCCCGCAAGAACCTTTACAGGTCTATCAGTTTAACCGCGTTGTGTTTGGTCTCAAGCCAAGCCCTTTTCATGCATTACGCACTATTAGACAACTGGCAGCTGACGAAGGTGCCTCTTACCCTCAGGCCAGAGACATTATAGATACAGGGTTATACATGGATGATTTCGTTTATTCGGTACAGACTGAGGACATGGGTATTTCCACAGCATCTGAGATGATAGGTCTTATGAAGGCTGGTCAATTTGAACTGGTCAATCATCATCATCCGAGCGTCTGTCCCAGTTGCGTCTCGCGACGCCCGGGGTCCGCTTTCCTACATTTTCTCCTCCACTTCGCACGGTCATCGGCATCCCCTGTAGTGAGACCATTGGCACGCATGTCATCCCTTACGACGTCAAGCCAGCACTTCTTGGGTCTTCCCCTCTTACCGGGACCCGGCGGGGCTGACATGGCCAGACATTTGTTACCTACGTAGCCCGGCGGTTGCCGCAAGACGTGACCATACCAGCGAAGGCGACACTCTTGCAACTTGTCTGCAATGTCACGGACGTGAAGGCTGCCGCGGATGCGAGAGTTCCTCACGCGGTCCATCCGCGTGACTCCACACATCCACCGCAGCATCTTCATTTCCGTGACACGCAGCTCCTGCTTGTGTCGCTCCAATATCGGCCACGTCTCACTGCCATGTAAAAGGACAGGTCTAATAATGGTTTTGTAGACCTGTCCCTTCAACCGGATCGGCATTTTAGGGTCGCAAATGACACCGGTCATCTCCCGCCATTTGGCCCACGCGGCAGCAATGCGTGACTTGACATCGCAATCGATGTCACTGGACGTGTGCAAAACAGATCCCAGGTATTTAACCTGGTCGGTGCGCTCGACCAAATCACCGCCTATGCGGACGGATGTGGGATCTGTCGAGTTTAGTGCCAAGTACTCGGTCTTCGCTACATTTAGTTTCAGACCGCCGTTCTCAAGCGTCTCCTTCCACGCCTTTACACGTCGCACCAATCTGCCCCTGTCCGCGTCTGCCAGCGCAATATCGTCAGCATACATGAGCAACCATGGAGGCTGCTCATGCGTGTTTCTGATGCTGTCCGACAATTCGTCTAATATTACACTGAACAGAAGCGGACTAAGGACAGAACCCTGGTGTACCCCGACGGTGATGGGGAAGGGTTTCGTGTCGCCAACAGCAGTCCGAACAATTGAATCGGAGTCACAGTACATGTCCCGGATAGTGTCAATATAGACCTCTGGAACCCCTTTGGACTGCAGTGCCCACCAGATCATCGCACGAGGAACACAGTCGAAGGCCTTCTGCATGTCTAGAAACAAACAGTGCAGAGGCGTGTTCTTCGACCTGTATTTCTCTGCGACAACCCTCAGGGCAAAAACAGGGTCCGTGGTCCCATGACCAGGGCGAAACCCATATTGACACCCCGAGAGAGTACACTCCTGCCGGATCCGAGAGTCTATAATCCTCTCGAAGATCTTCATGGTGTGGGACATCACCTTTATACCGCGGTAGCTCCCGCACTCCTGCACTGACCCCTTACCTTTGAAGACTGGAGTAATAATACTCAGTCTCCATTGGTTTGGGATCTGCCCGCTAAGGAGTATGCGGTTAAAAAGGTTTACTAAGATGCCCACACCGCGAGGACCCATCGCCTTCCAGGCTTCGATGGGGACTCCATCGGGTCCGACAGCTTTCCGATTCTTCATGCGGCGAAGCGCAGCCAGGACTTCTCCAGGCGTTACCGGTGGCACTAGTCCCTGATTCGGAGGGAGGTCCGGAGGCTGCACCTCTTTATGCTGTTTATTAAGCAGCTCGTGGAAGTACGAGCGCCATCTCTCCTTTACCGCGAGGTCTTCGCTTAACAGGTTGCCCTCAGGGTCTTTTACACAGCGACACTTGGATATATCCTGTGCCGCTTTGACCCTGGAGCGCGCCAGCTTATAGATGAGCTTCTGCCCCTCAGACGATTCCAGCTTATCATACAAAGGTTGTAAGTGGTCTCGTCTGGCTCTGGCTACAGCTCTCTTTGTGGCGCGCTTGGCAGCCCTGTACGCGTCGCGGTCTTCGGGAGATCCGGTCGCTTGCCACTTTTTAAAGAGGGCTGTCTTCTCCTTGGTCTCCCTCAGGACTGCGTCGTTCCACCACCAAGTTTCCTTGTCACATTTGCTTCCACCCTTAGACTCACCGAGCACCACCCTCGCCGCTCCAAGGATGGCCGCCTGAACTTTGTCCCAGTAATCTTGAACTGGGTCGCCTTCAGTGTCGGTGCACTTGTCACCGACAGCTGAGACGAACTCCTGGGACCTAGTTTCATCAAGCAGCCACCATCTGATGCGGCGCTGGCACCGCTCGATGCGTTTGCCTTTAGGCTTCCGGCAGAGGTCCATGACAAGGAGACGGTGTTGTGCAGTAAGACTCACACCGGGTATGACCTTGCAGTTGGCCACCTTGCCGATGCTGTGTCGCCTAGTGAGTAGGAAATCGATCTGAGTTGTACGCCTCCCGCTCTTGTAGGTGATGAGATGTTCGGATTTCTTTTTGAAATACGTGTTCACAATGGCCAGATTGGCAGCCGCACACGTTTTGAGGATAGTTTCTCCTTGAGCGTTACGGGTGCCGTATCCAAAACCACCATGAACACGCTCAAACTCCTCACACCTCTTACCCACATGACCGTTTAGGTCGCCGCCCAAAACGTTTCCCTGTGACAAATGGAATGCTCCGAAGCACTCCCTCGAGTTGGCCCCAAAACGACATCTTATCGGCGTCGCTACAACCGGCCTGTGGTGCGTAGGCACTTATCAGGTGGGTAATAATCCCATCGATAAGCACCCTCACGATCATAAGCCGGTCGCTACAGCGTTTCACCTCCAAGATGCCGCTCTGCAGCCCTTCGGAGAGCACCACGGCCACCCCGTTCTCCCCACCAGGCGCACCCGTGTAGTACAGCTTGTAGCCTTTCTGCAAAGGCCGGGCCCTGTTGCCCTTCCACCGAGTCTCCTGCAGGAACGCCACGTCCACCCTCCGCCTGGAGAGTACTTCGGCCAACTCTACCGCACGCCCAGTCAGCGTGCCAATGTTCCAAGATGCGAAGCGGATTCGGGTTGGGGCTAACTTCTTTAGCCGTGCTGGCCCGACACACGGCAGCCCTAGCCCACTTGCCACAGGAGTCGGACGGGGCTCCTGCGCGCCGTTTTGCGGCGGCGCCCTTTTCCTAGCAGCTTTCCTATTATACTTTTCCATTATGTTTTGGCGGGTGGCTTTTATGGGAGCGACGCCCTCAGACCTCCCAACCCCAGAGGGGAAAGCCAGTGCCAGAGCCTCGTCTGTTAGTCAGCAGGTGCACGCACTAGCACGGGAGGTTGACTTGGGCCCCGAAGATCTTGGTGGGGCCCTTTACACCACCAATTTGAACTGGTCAAATGGACAAGTAACTCGCAACCGGTTTTAGATTCCATTCCGCCGTCGCATCGCTTGCCAGCGGTGAGGCGACGACAAGTCAGATCAACAGAAAATACTCGGTTTGTGTTGGTCTCCAACGTCGGATCTGTTCGGAATTAAAAATTGGCACTCCTACCCAATCCTGCACTAAACGTACAATTTTATCATGTGTTGCTAAAATATGGGACGTTATGGGATTCGTCGCACCCGTTGTAGTATACGCCAAACTTCTGATCAAGCAGCTGTGGCTGTGTGACTGTGACTGGGATGACACCCCACCTGAAGATATAGTCCAAGCTTGGACTCGCTTCAAGGAAGAGCTTCCTCTTCTCTCTGACATAACAATACCACGTCAAGTGGGCATAGTTTCAGATAGTATTGTCACTATCTTAGCATTCGCAGACGTCAGTGAGAAAGCTTACGGTGGAGTTATTTATTTCCATGTACAGAACACAATAAAATTGTTGACAGCCAAATCGAAAGTCTCGCCTAAAAAGGTTGTGTCGCTCGCTCGCCTTGAGCTTTGTGCTATCCTTCTACTAGCTCAACTTCTAAAAGCTGTTATAGTCGCTTGTCAAAACCGCATTACCTTTCGCAACATATTCGCGTTCTCAGACTCAACGGTCGCCCTCTGTTGGGTACATTCGTTGCCACATCGGTAGAACACTTTTGTGGCCAACAGAGTCTCAAAAATACATGACAATATATCACCGCAAAATCTATATCACGTGTCCGGCACAGACAACCCAGCTGATTACCTGTCACGTGGATTGACACCATCTCAAATTATTAACCATCCGCTTTGGTTCACCGGACCACAGTGGGCATGTTTAGACGTGTCACAGTGGCCCGCTGTCCCATTCAATCATTCTTTGGAGCCTAATGCACCAGAAGAAAGGAAGCATTCGTTGACCGTCTCTGTACCAAATGAAAGATCTCGTATACTCGAACTAGGAGACCGTATTTCTGTTTTCCGTAGGTCTAAATTGTTAAGAACTGTTATTTATATTTGTCGATTTATTAAATTGTTGCCGTTTAGGTATCATATGTCTGCGTCAGATTATGAATACGCAGAACTATAAATTTTTCGTGAACTTCAAAAGTTTTATTTTGTATCAGAGATTTCCAAACTGAGGGAGGGTAAGGTTTGTAGTCCTTCACTTAAACATCTTAAACCTTTTCTTAAAGACGGGCTCATCAGAGTCGGAGGTCGTTTAAGAAATTCCGATCTAGATTATGACGGTAAATACCCCATCCTACTACCCAGAAAAGACCCTATTCTAAACATATTGGTCGAATACCATTATAAATTGAACTGTCACGCAGGACCTTCTGATGTCACTCTTACGTCAACGGTTTTGGATATTATCTGCACATAATTTAATTAGAAATAGAATACACAAGTGTATACCTTGCTTTCGTCTTCGTCCCAAGCCAATTCTTTCAGAGATGGCGGATCATCGTTCTTGTCGTGTTGTTCAATCCGCTAAACCCTTCGTACATACGGGTACCGATTACGCCGGGCCGTTTAAAGTCACCATGAGTCGTGGTCGAGGGGTTCGTTCTATTAAAGCATATGTGTGTCTATTCGTTTGCTTGACCACACGCGCGGTACACTAAGAACTGGCAGGTGATTTGAGCACAGCCAGTTTTATGAACGCTTTTAAACGATTCCTATCGAGGAGGGGTCCAGTTGCTAAAATTTACTCCGATAATGGAACTAATTACATAGGGGCTAAACGCAAACTTTCAGAACTGCACGAGTTTCTTTGCTCGAAATTTCACAATACCGAATTTAGTCACATATTGGCCGAGAATCGTTTAGATTGGTCGCTTAACGTTCCCACTGCCAGCCATTTTGGTGGAAATTGGGAAACAAATATTAAGAGCTTGAAAGGTCACCTATATCGCGTTATTGGTGACACTATTTTGTCATTCGAGGAGTTAAGCACGGTGCTTGCGCAGATTGAGTCCGTCATGAACACTAGGCCTCTCTGTAGGACACTCTAGCGACCCATCGGAACCGTTGGCCTTGACTCCAGCACACTTTTTAAACGTCACACCTTTAAAGTATCTACGGGTAGAGGACATTGATGAAAATTCAACTACTCTTACTCGACACAAATTGTTAGACAAATTAATTGGATCGTTTTGGAAGCGCTGGAGAAGAGAATACCTTCACACGTTGCAATCACGTCGAAACACACCGGCCGACCCGGTTACAGTCGGCTCGGTCGTGATTCTCATAACGGATAATGGGCCTCCATTACACTGGCCTTTAGGTGTCGTGGAGGAAGTTTACCCTGATGCTACAGGGGTTACCCGCATCGTCAAAGTTAGGACAGTAACGGGTTCTTACATGCGGCCCACAGTACGTCTCTGCCCGGTACCAAACCAGTAGAGTAGTTAGCTTAATTCGTGTGAGTTAGTTTATAGCATTATTAGTTATAGGTTAGTGATAATTGTTTATCTGTTTTCTGGTATGAAATTTCTACCGGTTGGATTAGTAGTTGTTTAACAAAACACGTCTTGTTGCTGGTTGAATTGTTGAAAAATTATCGCTGAAGAGCACTCAAGGAATATAATATTGAAATATAGCAAGAAACAAACAGAGACGACGTATAAGAATCGATATCATAAATAAGGTAATATCCTTCCTTTTTTTCTCACCAAATTGCCCACAATTCATGTTTCCTAAGGCAGTTTGATTTTGTCAGTTTGCTGTGCCAAATATACTATTGCATATTTTAGCATAATCCGCGTAAACACTTTAGTTATAACTCTTAAACTTATTTGTCTAATTATTTAAAATGTTACAACATTTCATTCTGTTTGTTTTTGTTTTGAACGACATGAGTTTGACGTTGTCAAAACTGTCAAGGTCGTGTTGAGCTTTTGGCGCGTTCTAAAATTAACACGTTCTGTCTATGGTGTCATTCCGTTTGGTGTTGGACATTAAACTTAGATATAATAGCTGTCCTGACTTGCATCCACACAATGTATTGCGTGCGGTGTGACAAACAGGAATAGTAAGGTTTTTATGTTGGTTTTGTTTATTCTGCCAATGTTTTGTCAAGGCTGTATAGGCCGTATGACTTTAGCCTGCCGTAATCGAGCTAAAGAAAAGAGCTCGTTCTTTTTACGAAATGGCGTGGTGAAGAAAACGCCTGGTCATGGTGATTTAATTCGGATTAATATCCGAAGAGTATTATAATTATGTATACACCATAATTGTTGTTATGAGGTGAGAATATTTGTTTTGATTTGTAAAATAAATAAATAAATAAATATCCATCACGCCTTATCCCCGAAGGGGTGGCAGAGGCATATTATATGCCCACTTTTCACCGTGTGGATTCCTGTCCCACGTAATAGGTGGTAAGCCCATTGCCGTGTTGAAAATAGACAGACGCAGGTTGTGGCTATCTGCTGTTGAAATTTTCAAGCCGCCCATAAGGCCTTCAACCAGGCTTAACGACTACCATATTACTGGCAACCGGGACCAACGGCTTAACGTGCCTTCCGAAGCACGGAAACGCTCGCAAATATAAATGCCACAAAGTGGTCACCCATCCGAGGACCAGCCATAGTGTAGTTGCGTAACTCAGTGATCGTTTACAGAACACTGAGACCGCCGGGCCACAAGCGCTTTCTTCGTAATCGGTAAGATTACTTGGCGTTTGCGAATAATATGTTCTTACAATGGTTGTACTTTGTATTTCAGTCTGCTTATCAAGAGACTTAGCCAATAACATGAAAAAGATTGATGGTAGAATGATCTAGGTAAAACCCCACTGAAATAAGTGGTAAGTTAAAACTATATAATCTCTTAGACGGCATTCCTTAACAGAATGTTGAGGGTGATAGTGATTTTTTTTTACAAATAACTAATGTCTGTAACTTTTCTGTTGCTACAGGGGTTTTTTACGTTTTTTGTTTTATTTAGTTTTATTTTAGACCTTCATGATATTTTATAGTTTAACGTGTTTCATGTTTTCTGCATTCTACGTTTTTTTTACTTCTTGTGAATGTCTGTAAGAAGACTTCTAGTAAGCTGAGACAATGTTCAAATAAGAGGATATTTTTCCCTACTCTGGATACTTACTACCTGGACTTCTAAAATAGGAAGAGATGTGAAGGATTTGGACGTTCCTCAACCTTATATCCAGATAAGTAGTAATCCTTATTCGTTTTTATGTATAATAACTCGGTGAAGGCCGACTGATGTTAATAGTTTAAAAGGAATAACTTTTAACTTTAAATTAAAAAATAAATTAAATATCCATCACGCCTTATCCCCGAAGGGGTGGCAGAGGCATATTGTATGCCCACTTTTCACCGTATGGATTCCTGTCCCACGTAATAGGTGGTGAGCCCATTGCCGTGTTGAAATAGACAGACGCAGGTTGTGGCTACCTGCTGTTGAATTTTTTCAAGCCGCCCATAAGGCCTTCAACCAGGCTTAACGACTGCCATTTTACTGGCAACCGGAACCAACGGCTTAACGTGCCTTCCGAAGCACGGAAACGCTCGCAAATGTAAATGCCACAAAGTGGTCACCCATCGGAGGACCAGCCATAGTGAAAGTTGCGTAACTCAGTGATCGTTTACAGAACACTGAGACCGCGGGGCCACGAGCGCTTCAAACTTTAAATATTAATTTCTCTGTTACCTATGTAGATTGCAACTACTTTAATATACTGGACTACTGATGAGACGTTCCAGTTACACATATCGTCGGTCGAATCACGAAAGGGCGAATCTGAGTTTTATAAATTTTTCAGGAGGGCGATTTTTAATAAAATGTGCGGTTATGTACCGTCGTAACATTTTACCTAATACTTGAATAAGGTTTGTGGAGTACTTGTGTTGACTAATGGCTAACTCTGTGTATCATCATCATCATCCGAGCGTCTGTCCCAGTTGCGTCTCGCGACGCCCGGGGTCCGCTTTCCTACATTATCTCCTCCACTTCGCACGGTCTTCGGCATCCCCTGTAGTGAGACCATTGGCACGCATGTCATCCCTTACGACGTCAAGCCAGCACTTCTTGGGTCTCCCCCTCTTACCGGGACCCGGCGGGGCTGCCATGGCCAGACATTTGTTACCTACGTAGCCCGGCGGTTGCCTCAAGATGTGACCATACCAACGAAGGCAACACTCTTGCAACTTGTCTGCAATGTCACGGACGTGAAGGCTGCCGCGGATGCGAGAGTTTCTCTCGCGGTCCATCCGCGTGACCCCACACATCCACCGCAGCATCTTCATTTCCGTGACACGCAGCTCCTGCTTGTGTCGCTCCAATATCGGCCACGTCTCACTGCCATGTAAAAGGACAGGTCTAATAATGGTTTTGTAGACCTGTCCCTTCAACCGGATCGGCATTTTAGGGTCACAAATGACACCGGTCATCTCCCTCCATTTGGCCCACGCGGCAGCAATGCGTGACTTGACATCGCAATCGATGTCACTGGACGTGTGAAAAACAGATCCCAGGTATTTAACCTGGTCCGTGCGCTCGACCAAATCACCGCCTATGCGGACGGATGTGGGATCTGTCGAGTTTAGTGCCAAGTACTCGGTCTTCGCCACATTTAGTTTCAGACCGCCGTTCTCAAGCGTCTCCTTCCACGCCTTTACACATCGCACCAATCTGCCCCTGTCCGCGTCTACCAGTGCAATATCGTCAGCAAACATGAGCAACCATGGAGGCTGCTCGTGCGGGTTTCTGATGCTGTCCGACAATACGTCTAATATTACACTGAACAGAAGCGGACTAAGGACCGAAAACCCTGGTGTACCCCGACAGTGATGGGAAAGGGTTTCGTCTCGCCAACAGCAGTCCGAACCATTGAATCGGAGTCACCGTACATGTCCCGGATAGTGTCAATATAGACCTCTGGAACCCCTTTGGACCACAGTGCCCACCAGATCATCGCACGAGGAACACAGTAGAAGGCCTTCTGCATGTCTAGAAACAGACAGTGCAGAGGCGTGTTCTTCGACCTGTATTTCTCTGCGAAAACCCTCAGGGCAAAAACAAGGTCCGTGGTCCCATAACCAGGGCGAAACCCATATTGACACTCCGAGAGGGTACACTCCTGCCGGATCCGAGAGTCTATAATCCTCTCGAAGATCTTCATGGTGTTGGACATCACCTTAATACCGCGGTAGCTCCCGCACTCCTGCACTGACCCCTTGCCTTTGAAGACTGGAGTAATAATACTCAGTCTCCATTGGTTTGGTATCTGCCCGCTGAGGAGTATGCGGTTAAAAAGGTTTACTAAGATGCCCACACCGTGAGGACCCATCGCCTTCCAGGCTTCGATGGGGACTCCATCGGGTCCGACAGCTTTCCGATTCTTCATGCGGCGAAGCGCAGTCAGGACTTCTCCAGGCGTTACCGGTGGCACTAGTCCCTGATTCGGAGGGAGGTCCGGAGGCTGCACCTCTTTGGGCTGTTTATTAAGCAGCTCGTGGAAGTACGAGCGCCATCTCTCCTTTACCGCGAGGTCTTCGCTTAACTCATTCACTGCTGGATCCCGTACCATATGCGTTTTCTTTATTTATCACGTTTGCGTATTTCCGCAAACGGTATGTGATTTGGACATACAAGCAGCGTGTGTGTCTTTTTGGGACAAAGACGCACAGGGGATGGAAATCATCAGTGATAATAACATAAACTTAAACATTTTTTTATTAGATAACAATATAAAGCTTTGTTTGTTGTAACAAACATGTGACAAAACAATAGGGCGGCACCTTTTAAAAAAAAATCTACCTGATTTGTAACAAAGACATATGATCTTTTCAAGAAAAAAAATTGTAATAAAAAATAGTGGCCGCCAAAACATCTATTGTTCTAAAGAAAAGGGTTTTAAAGTTATAAATCTTTTTTATATAAAAGGCCCGATACCAGCCATGTCGGCGCAGTGCCGTGGAGTGACGTGGTGGCCACATGTTTATATCAATTTTAGGATAAGGAAAATTATAAATATTTTACATCGATTTTATTTATTGAAATCCTGTTGTTATATAAAAAAAAAACAATTGAGTCACAGATATACTTCTTACTAATATTATGAATGCGAAAGAATTTGAAAGAATGTATAGATTTAGGTTTGTTACTCTGTCTCATTTAGAATAAATTAATATAAATATTGTGGGACACTTTTCGCACAGCGCCATCTAGCCCAAAGTAAGCTAATATTAGCTTGTGTTATGGGATCTAGATAACTGATAAACATACTTATATATTTCTAAATACATACATATTATACATAGGAAACACACAAACTCCGAAACACATTTGTGGATCACACAAATATTTGCTCCGACCCGGAATAATATTGCTTATGCATCAGAATAACGCATGTTTTATCTTGGGAACAAGTTCCTGTGGTAATCGGGAAAGCTTTTCCACGCGAGTGGTGCTGCGGGCGTCAACTAGTATCGGTAAACTTCGACTTATGTAACAAAGTTGACTTAAGTAAAAAGTAAAAACTTTTCGACTAAAATGACTATTTAGTAAAAATGAGTAAATATAAGTCGAGGTTTTTGAATTGCAAATAGTAGAGACACCCTACTATGACTACTAATATCCACTCACAATCTACCTACGGGTATTAATAAATACCCGTAGGGACTGAAATCACTCCTGGTGTGCCGATGTTAGCATAGCTATTGATTCGAAAAATGTTCGGCAGCAGCCAAAGTGCAGGTTGCCCTCAGGGTCTTTTACACGGCGACACTTGTATATATCATGTGCCGCTTTGACCCTGGAGCGCGCCAGCTTATAGATGAGCTTCTGCCCCTCAGACGATTCCAGTTTATCATACAGAGGTTGTAAGTGATCACGTGGTAACTCTGGCTACAGCTCTCTTTGTGGCGCGCTTGGCAGCCCTATACGCGTCGCGGTCTTCAGGAGATCCGGTCGCTTGCCACTTTTTAAAGAGGTCTTTCTTCTCCCTAGTCTCCCTCTGGACTGCGTCGTTCCACCACCAAATTTCCTTGTCATATTTGCGTCCACCCTTTGACTGACCGAGCACCACCTTCGCCGCTCCAAGGATGGCTGCCTGAACTTTGTCCCAGTAATCTTGAACTGGTTCGCCTTCAGTGTCGGTGCACTTGTCACCGACAGCTGAGACGAACTCCTGGGACCTAGTTTCATCAAGCAGCCACCATCTGATGCGGCGCTGGCACCGCTCGATGCGTTTGCCTTTGGGCTTCACGCAGAGGTCCATGACAAGGAGATGGTGTTGTGCAGTAAGACTCTCTCCGGGTATGACCTTGCAGTTGGCCACCTTGCCGATGCTGTGTCGCTTAGTGAGTAGGAAATCGATCTGAGTTGTACGCCTCCCGCTCTTGTAGGTGATGAGATGTTCGGATTTCTTTTTGAAATACTAACTAACTAACTAATTATCTTCACGCTGTATCCCTGACGGGGTAGTCAGAGAGGACAGATCGCCAGGCTTCGCGATCCATGCATACTTCTTTCGCTTCGTCGAGATTCATCAATCGCTTCATACACGCACGTCTGGGTATCCGAGTACTTTTGACCTTTCCGTTTTTGAGCAATCTGCTCACGTGGTCTTCATATGTAAGTCTCGGCTTTCCCTGACTCCTTCTACCCTCTACTTTTGAACAATATATATTCTTCGTTAATCGTTTCTCACTCATTCGTTGGACGTGTCCAAACCAACGGAGCACGCCCTTTTCCAGCTTAACGCTGACACTTTCATTCAAACCTGCCATATTGCGTATCACTTCGTTACGTATTCGGTTTCATTCTGTTTGTTTTTGTTTTGAACGACATGAGTTTGACGTTGTCAAAACTGTCAAGGTCGTGTTGAGCTTTTGGCCCGTTCTAAAATTAACGCGTGCTGTCTATGTTGTCATTCCGTTTGGTGTTGGACATTTAACTTAGATATATTAGCTGTCCTGACTTGCATCCACACATAATGTATTGCGTGCGGTGTGACAAACAGGAATAGTAAGGTTTAATTTGTTTATTCTGCCAATGTTTTGTCAAGGCTGTATAGGCCGTATGACTTTAGCCTGCCGTAATCGAGCGAAAGAAAAGAAAGGAGCTCGTTCTTTTTACGAAATGGCGTGGTGAAGAAAACGCCTGGTCATGGTGATTTACTTCGGATTAATATCCGAAGAGTATTGTAATTATGTATACACCATAATTGTTGTTATGAGGCGAGAATATTTGTTTTGATTTGTTTCCTTCGTAATCGTTAAGATTACTTAGCGTTTGCTAATAATATGTTCTTACAATGGTTGTACTTTGTATTTCAGTCTGCTTATCAAGAGACTAAGCAAATAACGCGAATGCACAAATCGGGTTATTTAACAAAAACTTGTTAAAACATGATTGCCCGCGGTCATCGACGCTCATTAGACGCTCAATTGTACTCAACAAGTAAGAACAAGTATTCTATGAATCAGCTGATTGATACAGAAATGCACAAATCGGGTTATTTAACAAAAGCTTGTTAAAACATGAATGCCCGCGGTCTTCTATCTACGAAAATTACCTATACACAGATACATGAACTACGCGGAGAGAAATATCGAACCGAGTTTGAGCAATCTCTTAATTAATATTAGTTGATGTTCACAAGTTGTAGCCGAGAGTCGAGAGCTCTGTCGGTGTCTAAGAGTCCTCCTAGCTAGATGAAATTACAAATCGCCCCCCGAAGCCTACACAACGCTGCCATTTTTTTTCTGGGTCTCTTACCGCCCCCCTTTAGGCCTGCAGCGCCCACAAGGGGGCATTATCGCCCACTTTGGGAAACGTTGGTATAGAGTATAAATGACTCGGTGAAATGATGATGGTTGATCAATGCCAATATATATATATATATATATTTATTCATTAAATAAACTCTTCGATAACATCGGTAACATTGAATGCTTACACAAAGTACATTTAGAATAAAATTCTTGATATTACGAACACTTATATTGGCGATATCTCTTCTATATAAAATTCTGGTCCAAGAGCTATTTGTGCAGTCAAATAGCTCTTGGACCAGAATTTCATATAGAAGGCAAGAGTTGGTTTGGTAGAAAATTTCCCAAGTCATCTGTCAATTCAATTGAAAATGAAGTGTCTGCCATGGAATCCATCACCCTACGAAGTAATTAAAGGTTATATTAAAATTCAAATTAACATAATATCACATTTAAAAAAAAAAACGGTTTAGTACGAGTCGAACTAATGCGCCAAGGGTTCCGTACCTATCCATTACCGCCGCCATAAACCTGCCGTCATTATAAAATTAGTACCTTATTTGAAGTTAGTGTCAATTAAGCTCCAAATTGTAGGAGCGCCCATACAACTCATAGGTCTATGTTAATTGGTGTAACTATGTTTGTCTGGACAATCCCTTAATTTTATTTTTTTTATATTTGGAATTTTACCTTTATTTGTGCTTTAAGACCTTGTTTTTTTACCAATTTTCGTGATTCTAGGTCAAAGGAAACTACCATATAGGTACCAAAACTTATAGGGTACTTTCATTTGACCTAGATTTGTCAATTTTGGTTGAAAGTAAGGTCTTATAGCACAAGTAAAGGAAAATTCTAAAAAAATATAAAAATGAAAATTAAAGTATATTTTGGTGCTTACAAGTTTTCACGAAAATTGAAATTTACCCATAAATTTTTATCGTGTTGACTCAGGACCCTGATTTTTATATACCTATAAGGGAATATAGACCTTAGTATTTGGTATTGTTTACAACTTGCTAGGTCCACTCTTTCCTGAGAAATCGATGGTGGCACACAGGCACAAGGTGACACCATTTGAGGTACGGAAGCCTAGTAATAAGTTTTATGGAAAAGCGGAGCCTGCTAATATGCACTAAATAAAAAAAATAAAAGTAAAAATCACAATGAAAGTGGTATCATACTTACTTACCACTGAACTGTTAACATGTATTTGTATTAAAAAAAACCGTTTCTTGCATTTGATTTTAATATCAATTGCTGCAAGTTTCGTGTCATCAAATAATATTTTACAATAAAATTTATCTTGTAACAACCTTAAAATAAAAATGTGAGGATTATTAAACTGAATAAGTAAGTGATAAGTAATATTATATTATACAAAATTATATTATACCGAATGAATTGAATCATTAAAAATGTGTTGGCGTCGTTGTCAATGCTTCTATTTACGTGAAAGCGTTGAAGAACCTGAAAAATAAAATTGTTAATAGTCTCATCTATATCCCCGGTGGGGTGGCATGGCATATTATTAGTACCCCCTGGTAATATATACTTTTGTTTGTTATAGAAACTAAGCTGTTCGGATTTCAACTCCATATTCGCCATACCAAGATAATCAAAATTAAGAAAGAGTTTAAGACACAAAATGGCACTACAAATGAAAGCATTCCAAAAAAATGTAATTGATGAATAATCGACTTTAATTATTGCAAGACTTTCGAGTGATGTAATAATACAGAGTGTATATTCAGTTTAATTATTTGTTTTCGATTTCTGACTATTGATTTTTTATAATAGGAATGTCAATGTCATGGTCAAAAAAAAAAAATACTTAGAGTTTTCTTTCAGTAGTCGTCCAATTCGACAGTCTTTCGAGATCTGGTACTCTTGGAATCTCTTGGAACATATGATTTTCCTATACTACCTCGGTTGTAAATGAAACGGCATCTTGTAATATAATAAATGTTTTTACCATTTAGAATAAACTTGATAGTTTGAACAATATTTTATACATAGTTCTGTCCGTACTGTTTCTTTAGTTATTGTCATACTCTTTAGAGCAGAGTATTATCTGTTGGTTAGGTGTCTGATGTCTGTAGTTGTTGTAAGATTTTTTTTGTTGTTGTTGTATATATAGTCCTTAAAAAAAATTTTTTTACCCAACTAAGGAGGAACTGTAACACTTCTAAGTGTCGGTTACATATTTATAAGATTTGATTTACTAACCATATTTCTGTATACATCCCTTTTGTGGAAACAAACTCAATTTTCACAATACTTTAGTTATAACTCTAAACTTATTTGTCTAATTATTTAAAATGTTATAACATTTCATTCTGTTTGTTTTTGTTTTGAACGACATGAGTTCAAGGTCGTGTTGAGCTTTTGGCCCGTTCTAAAATTAACGCGTGCTGTCTATGGTGTCATTCCGTTTGGTGTTGGACATTAAACTTAGATATATTAGCTGTCCTGACTTGCATCCACACATAATGTATTGCGTGCGGTGTGAAAAACAGGAATAGTAAGGTTTAATTTGTTTATTCAAACATTTGTTTGAATAAACAAATGTTGGATTTGTTTATTCTTCCAATGTTTTGTCAAGGGTGTATAGGCCGTATGACTTTAGCCTGCCGTAATCGAGCGAAAGAAAAGAAAGGAGCTCGTTCTTTTTACGAAATGGCGTGGTGAAGAAAACGCCTGGTCATGGTGATTTACTTCGGATTAATATCCGAAGAGTATTGTAATTATGTATACACCATAATTTCTCTCATTATGAGGTGAGAATATTTGTTTTGATTTGTTTCCTTCGTAATCGGTAAGATTACTTAACGTGTGCTAATAATATGTTCTTACAATGGTTGTACTTTGTATTTCAGTCTGCTTATCAAGAGACTTAGCAAATAACGTGAATGCACAAATCGGGTTATTTAACAAAAACTTGTTAAAACATGATTGCCCGCGGTCATCGACGCTCATTCGATGCTCAATTGTACTCAACAAGTAAGAACAAGTATTCTATGAATCAGCCGATTGATACAGGAATGCACAAATCGGGTTATTTAACAATAATCAATTTTGGTTGAAAGTAAGGTCTTATAGCACAAGTAAAGGAAAATTCTAAAAAAATATAAATATGAAAATTAAAGTATATTTTGGTGCTTACAAGATTTTACGAAAATCGAAATTTACCCATAAATTTTTATCGTGTTGACTCAGGACCCTGATTTTTATATACCTATAAGGGAATATAGACCTTAGTATTTGGTATTGATTACAACTTGCTAGGTCCACTCTTTCCTGAGAAATCGATGGTGGCGCACAGGCGGACAGACGGACACACGAACAGAAGGTGACACCATTTGAGGTACGGAAGCCTAGTAATAAGTTTTACGGAAAAGCGGAGCCTGCTAATATGCACTAAATAAAAAAAATAAAAGTAAAAATCACAATGAAAGTGGTATCATACTTACCACTGAACTGTTAACATGTATTTGTATTTAAAAAAAACCGTTTCTTGCATTTGATTCTAATATCAATTGCTGCAAGTTTCGTGTCATCAAATAATATTTTACAATAAAATTTATCTCGTAACAACCTGAAAATAAAAATATGAGGATTATTGAACTGAATAAGTAAGTGATAAGTAATATTATATTATACAAAATTATATTTTACCGAATGAATTGAATCATTAAAAATGTGTTGGCATCGTTGTCAATGCTTCTATTTACGTGAAAGCGTTGAAGAACCTGAAAAATAAAATTGTTAATAGTCTCATCTATATCCCCGGTGGGGTGGCATGGCATATTATTCGCCCACAATAATTTCAATTTCTAGAATTTGACACTAGTAGTGGCATCTTTTCCTATTTTATTTTACTAAAAATATTTTACCCTTGTTTTTTTTTTGTTTTTAATTAGTACCCCCTGGTAATATATGCTTTTGTTTGTTATAGAAACTAAGCTGTTCGGATTTCAACTCCATATTCGCCATACCAAGATAATCAAAGTTAAGAAAGGACTTAAGACACAAAATGGCACTACAAATGAAAGCATTCCAAAAAAATGTAATTGATGAATAATCGACTTTAATTATTGCAAGACTTTCGAGTGATGTAATAATACAGAGTGTATATTCAGTTTAATTATTTGTTTTCGATTTTTGACTATTGATTTTTTATAATAGGAATGTCATGATGCAGATTTAAGTTTACATTATCATCGGGCGCGAGATTCCTTTAAGTATTTTTAGTTATAACTCATATTTTCGGATTCGACATCCATGTGAGTTTAAAAAACCTCCCCCTGTACATATTACTATAAAGTTATATAAACCATACAAACTTCAAACGGGCAAACTTTTTTACATTAATATTGAAAATAATAATTTAAAACTAAAATCTCACAAAACGAAATCTCCCAATATTTGGGGTAAAATCTTTTACATGCTATGTTTTGCACTACGCACACAAGCGCTACGGCGTACGCAATACACTCGCGCTACGCGGGGCTTACTCACACATGGCTAAAAAGTGGCATCAGCTTTGACAGCACGCGTTGTGCTGGACGTGGTATTTGGGTGTTTATATAATCTAAGCCAACGGGTATAAAAATAATTCAAGAACTCAAACCTACCAAATACACATGAAAAATATCACAAAATCAATTCAATACAAACACTGTGACATGAGAAAGTTATATATCCTGTTATTATGATGTCTACTTACATGTTCATTAAAAATCACGTCGACATCCTTGATGGCAAAGCCCACCGTATTTTTCTTTTGGAATAAATTTTTTCCAGAGTATTTCGCTATAAGAAAATCTAAGGAAACTGCACATAGTTTCGAACTAAGAATTTTCTCTCGAAAACTTATTTTGTTCTGTTTGTCCTTTTTGTATAAAGTACATAATACCACTCCGGCCATGTGTAAATCAACATGTCTTATAAATAGTATAAATGTATTCATTACTTTCAGCATCTGAAAACATATATTCACTAATAGGACATATACATTTCTACCGTGTAACTTTGCTAAGTGGCAGCAGATGGCACCTTTAGGCGGGTGCCCTTTCGATCGCATAATTTTTTTCAGCATAATAAAGTTTTCTCGCATAAATAAGCAGAGTGTTTACTTGGCATAATGGTTTTATTGGCATAACATTAACTTACTCTAATTTTTTTATCATAATTTTAATCAGCATAAATGTAAAGGGTATAATTGTTGTACGCCTAAAGATACTCGTAATTTATCATAAAATACAAAACGTATAATGGAGGTATGGCTTAACGTTTAAATCCTAAATGAATAATAATTTGACTAAGAATATTTAAGAAATAATAAGACACCATTGTAAGTAATCATCTCACTCATAGCCAAGTTTTTAAGCTGTAACATATAAATCGATTTTAAGTGTTATTTTTTTAGACTAGTCTTGAGCAAAGTCGTAAATAGGTACGACGACGAGCGAAGCGAGGAGGAGTGTTAGGTCACTTGTGACCACAACGCGCGAGCCAAGCGAGCGGGCCTCGGCAGCGGCCGGCGATGCGCCAGAATAGAATCGCTCGTTTTAATCTACCTACTTTCATTTTGTATTTTATTTATATATTCTATATATAAGTGTTGAAATTTTGAACTTCAGTATAGTGACAATCGACATTTTTTATCAGTGGGCATTTCAATCTTAGACATTTCAAGCTTAGATATAAAAATAAAAATATGTACTCGTTAACATTATGGTATTCTATATGTATGGCTTGTAATCTTTATGCGAGAGTGAGTGAGATGCCAATAAATGTTATGATTAGTAATGGTTATTGTAAAAAAAAATATGCGTAAACGTTTTATGCGGGTATATCATTATTATAAAAAAGTTATGGGAAAATAAAGTATGCCTTTTACAAATGTAGTTTATTATGCTCTCAGGTACCGCGATGATCTAATATGTTTAAGCCTAATTCAGAGTCGTGTTCGTAACATAAGCAGCAGGGTTGTCCTCCAGTCGTGAGTAACGAAACTGGGACTTATCTTGTATGAATTAGAGGTCGTTAGTAGTAATATTAATGGGGATTCTGGATCACATCACCCATCGTCTTGACTCTCGCTACGTTTCACTACGCTCGGCAACGCTTCGCGTTGCATCCTCTCAGTAGTCGTCTAATTCGACAAAGACTTTCGAGATCTGGTATAACGGTTGACGGGCTTAGTAGGGGTGGTGCGCACTAGGTAGCAAGAACACACCTACGTACACCCATCAGGTACGGTTGGCAATCCCTGGAGATGTGTAAGTAACACTATCTCAAAGAATCACCGGTGCACCAGCTAGCAGAGCATGTGTATAGGGAGTGAGTATGGACCAACCTGGAGCAGAGAAATACCAGAATTTATAAAAACAAAGGAGGGCGCCAAGTATCTCTTCATCAAACGAATGATGCAATTAAAAAACTCAAGTATCTACTTATTAATTATATTTATTTAAACTATATCCATATGTAGACATGAATATACATATATGGACGTAAAAAAAGAAATTGGCTTAGTCATGCCTAGTGGGATCCATATATATATGGTCACTTAAAAACAAGTTTATATTTAGTACAAATAAAAATTTAAACCAAAGTATGGAAATGGGCGTGACCTAAAATGACAAATATTAAAGCAGTTGTCAGAGGCCTTAAAATATCTAAATTATTTACAGACATACATTTAAACTATTTCTTAGTTTAGTTAAACACACAACGCCACTTCCTATCATCATCATCATCGTACACTACAACATAACAAAGTAAAAATAAAGTTTCACATTAATAATCTTGTGATAATTAAAAGATTATAAAATATGTGTAACTGGAACGTCACATCGGTAGTCCAGTATATTAAAGTAGTTGAAAGCTACATATGTAATAGAAAAATGAATGTTTAAAGTTAAAAGTTATTCCTTTTAAACTATCAACATCAGTCTGCCTTTACTGGGTTATTATACATAGAAACTAATTACAGATTACTACTTAACTGGATTAAGGTTGAAGATCATCCAAGTCCTTCACATCTCTTCCTATTCTAGAAGTCCAGGTAGTAGGTAACCAGAGTAGAGAAAAATATCATCTTTGCACATTGTCTCAGCTTACTTTTAAGTCTTCTTACAGATATTCAGGAGTAAAAAAATATAGAATGCAGAGAAAACTCAATTATTATGTAGATATAAAATAAAGAACCAAAACGAAAAACATAAAACGAAAAAAACCCCTGTAACAACAGAAAAGTTACAGACATTAGTAATTTGTAATAAAAATCACTTTTACCCTCAACATTCTGTTAAGGAATACAGTTAAAACTATATAATCTCTTAGGATTATATAGTTTTAACTTACCACTTATTTCAGTGGGGTTTTAACTAGATCCTTCTATCATCAATCTTTTTCATATTATTTGCTAAGTCTCTTGAAAAGCAGACTGAAATACAAAGTACAGCCATCGTAAGAACATATTATTCGCAAAGGCCAAGTAATTTTACCGATTACGAAGAAACCAATATAAACAAATATGCTCACCTCAGCACAAATTATTATGTCTACATATTTGCTAAAAAGACTTTGGATATTAATCCGAATTAAATCACCATGACAGGCATATTATCATCACGCCGTTCTCGTCAAAAAGAACCAGCTTTCTTTTCTTTTCTCCCGCTCGATTACAGCAGGCTAAAGTCATACGGCCTATACAACCTTGACAAATAATCAAAAAATAAATAAACAAAACCAACATGGAAACCTTACTATTCCTGTTTGTCACACCTCACGCAATACATTATGGGTGGATGTGAGTCAGGACAGCCAATCTATCTAGGTTCAATGTCTAGCACCAAACTGAAAGACACCATAGACGCACGCGTTAATTTTAGAACGCGCCATAAGAGCCGAAACGTTCGTGAAAGTTTTGACAACGTCAAACTCATGTCGTTCCGAACAAAAACAAACAATGTGAAATATTTATAAACTTTTAAATAATTAGACAAGTGACTTTAGAGTTATAACTAAAGTATTGTGAAAATTGAGTTTGTTTCCACTAAAGGGATGTATTTAAAAACAAGGTTAGTAAATAAATCTTAGGAATATGTAACCGACCCTCAGAAGTGTTACTCTTGGAATCTTTTGGAACATATGATTTTCCTATACTACCTCGGTTGTAAATGAAACGGCATCTTGTAATATAATAAATGTTTTTGCCATTTAGAATAAACTTGATAGTTTGAACAATATTTTATACATAGTTCTGTCCGTACTGTTTCTTTAGTTATTGTCATACTCTTTAGAGCAGAGTATTATCTGTTAGTTAGATAGGTGTCTGATGTCTGTAGTTGTTGTAAGATTTTTTTAGCTGTTGTTGTATATATAGTGCTTAAAAAATATTTTTTTTGAGAAAAAAAAATTTTTTTTTTACCTAAGTAAGGAGGAACTGTAACACTTCTAAGTGTCGGTTACATATTTATAAGATTTGATTTACTAACCTTATTTCTGTATACATCCCTTTTGTGGAAACAAACTCAATTTTCACAATACTTTAGTTATAACTCTAAACTTATTTGTCTAATTATTTAAAATGTTACAACATTTCATTCTGTTTGTTTTTGTTTTGAACGACATGAGTTTGACGTTGTCAAAACTGTCAAGGTCGTGTTGAGCTTTTGGCCCGTTCTAAAATTAACGCGTGCTGTCTATGGTGTCATTCCGTTTGGTGTTGGACATTAAACTTAGATATATTAGCTGTCCTGACTTGCATCCACACATAATGTATTGCGTGCGGTGTGACAAGCAGGAATAGTAAGGTTTTTATGTTGGATTTGTTTATTCTGCCAATGTTTTGTCAAGGCTGGATAAGGCCGTATGACTTTAGCCTGCCGTAATCGAGCGAAAGAAAAGAAAGGAGCTCGTTCTTTTTACGAAATGGCGTGGTGAAGAAAACGCCTGGTCATGGTGATTTACTTCGGATTAATATCCGAAGAGAATTGTAATTATCTATACACCATAATTGTTGTTATGAGGTGAGAATATTTGTTTTGATTTGTTTCCTTCGTAATCGGTAAAATTACTTAGCGTTTGCTAATAATATGTTCTTACAATGGTTGTACTTTGTATTTCAGTCTGCTTATCAAGAGACTTAGCAAATAACGTGAATGCACAAATCGGGTTATTTAACAAAAACTTGTTAAAACATGATTGCCCGCGGTCATCGACGCTCATTCGATGCTCAATTGTACTCAACAAGTAAGAACAAGTATTCTATGAATCAGCCGATTGATACAGGAATGCACAAATCGGGTTATTTAACAAAAATCGATTTTGGTTAGGTTGAAAGTAAGGTCTTATAGCACAAGTAAAGGAAACTTCCAAAAAAATATAAAAATGAAAATTAAAGTATATTTTGGTGCTTACAAGATTTCACGAAAATCTAAATTTACCCATAAATTTTTATCGTGTTGACTCAGGACCCTGATTTTAATATACCTATAAGGGAATATAGACCTTAGTATTTGGTATTGATTACAACTTGCTAGGTCCACTCTTGCCTGAGAAATCGATGGTGGCACACAGGCGGACAGACGGACACACGAACAGAAGGGTGTCACCTCCATTTGAGGTACGGAAGCCTAGTAATAAGTTTTATATACTTTTGTTTGTTATAGAAACTAAGCTGTTCGGATTTCAACTCCATATTCGCCATACCAAGATAATCAAAGTTAAGAAAGGATTTAAGACACAAAATGGCACTACAAATGAAAGCATTCCAAAAAAATGTAATTGATGAATAATCGACTTTAATTATTGCAAGACTTTGGAGTGATGTAATAATACAGAGTGTATATTCAGTTTAATTATTTGTTTTCGATTTCTGACTATTGATTTTTTTATAATAGGAATGTCATGATGCAGATTTAATTTTACATTATCATCGGGCGCGAGATTCCTTTAAGTATTTTTAGTTATAACTCATATTTTCGGATTCGACATCCATGTGAGTTTAAAAAACCTCCCCCTGTACATATTACTATAAAGTTATATAAACTATACAAACTTCAAACGGTCGAGCTTTTTTACATTAATATTGAAAATAATATTTTTTAAACTAAAATCTCACATAACGAAATCTCCCAATATTTGGGGTAAAATCTTTTACATGCTATGTTTTGCACTACGCACACAAGCGCTACGGCGTACGCAATACACTCGCGCTACGCGGGGCTTACTCACACATGGCTAAAAAGTGGCATCAGCTTTGACAGCACGTGTTGTGCTGGACGTGGTATTTGAGTGTTTATATAATCTAAGCCAACGGGTATAAAAGTAATTCAAGAACTTAAACCTACCAAATACACATGAAAAATATCACAAAATCAATTCAATACAAACACTGTGACATGAGAAAGTTATATATCCTGTTATTATGATGTCTACTTACATGTTCATTAACAATAACGTCGACATCCTTGATGGCAAAGCCCATCGTATTTTTCTTTTGGAATAAATTTTTTCCAGAGTATTTCGCTATAAGAAAAGCTAAGAAACTGCACATAGTTTTGAACTAAGAATTTTCTCTCGAAAACTTCTTTTGTTCTGTTTGTCCTTTTTGTATAAAGCACATAATACCACTCCGGCCATGTGTAAATCAACATGTCTTATAAATAGTATAAATGTATTCATTACTTTCAGCATCTGAAAACATATATTCACTAATAGGACATATACATTTCTACCGTGTAACTTTGCTAAGTGGCAGCAGATGGCACCTTTAGGCGGGTGCCCTTTCGATCGCATAATTTTTTTCAGCATAATAAAGTTTTCTCGCATAAATAAGCAGAGTGTTTACTTGGCATAATGGTTTTATTGGTATAACATTAACTTACTCTAATTTTTGAAGTGAAAACTTCTTTAGCGGCGTTGAGCACTTTTTCTGTAATGGGTATAAAATCTTAAACTCGCGTCAGGACACGTGACCTGATCGAAAAAGCGTAAGATTTTTTTATCATCATCATCTTTACGTCGATCCCGGTCAATTTTTGAAGGAAAAACTTCTTTTAGCGCGGTACGCATATTTTTAGATGAGATAAAATCTCTGGACTCGCGACCATAATCATCATCATCATCTAACGTTGATTCCAGTCATCTACAGGTCTTATTAAATAATGCTGTGTAATCAATTAGGACTCTTTCAGTGTAGATTTATTTTTTATCATCATCATCTTTACGTCGATCCCGGTCAATTTTTGAAGGAAAAACTTCTTTTAGCGCGGTACGCATATTTTTAGATGAGATAAAATCTCTGGACTCGCGACCATAATCATCATCATCATCAAACGTTGATTCCGGTCATCTACAGGTCTTATTAAATAATGCTGTGTAATCAATTAGGACTCTTTCAGTGTAGAATTATTTTTTATCATCATCATCTTTACGTCGATCCCGGTCAATTTTTGAAGGAAAAACTTCTTTTAGCGCGGTACGCATATTTTTAGATGAGATAAAATCTCTGGACTCGCGACCATAATCATTATCATCATCTAACGTTGATTCCGGTCATCTACAGGTCTTATTAAATAACTAACTAACTATCTTCACGCTGTATCCCTGACGGGGTAGTCAGAGAGGACAGATCGCCAGGCTTCGCGATCCATGCATACTTCTTTCGCTTCTTCGAGATTCATCAATCGCTTCATACACGCACGTCTGGGTATCCGAGTACTTTTGACCTTTCCGTTTTTGAGCAATCTGCTCACGTGGTCTTCATATGTAAGTCTCGGCCTACCCTGACTCCTTCTACCCTCTACTTTTGAACAATATATATTCTTCGTCAATCGTTCCTCACTCATTCGTTGGACGTGTCCAAACCAACGGAGCACGCCCTTTTCCAGCTTAACGCTGACACTTTCATTCAAACCTGCCAAATTGCGTATCACTTCGTTACGTATTCGGCCAGCCAAGGTAACGCCGCACAACTTTCGAAGTGATCGCATCTCCACAGCATTCAATTTACTTTCATGCATCTGCTGACATACCCAGGTTTCACTACCGTAAAGCAAAGTTGGCACTAGCACTGCGTTATGAATCGCCAGTCGTGCTTCTTTTACGATGCTTTGTCGCATTACTAACTGGGACAAAGCACCGTTAACTTTGTTTCCGGCATCTACTCGCCGTTCCACATCCGAATCACATCTTCCATCCGCGCTAAACATACTTCCTAAATACACAATTTCATTTGCTCTAGACGTTCCTGGTTTACCCAAATCTCGCATTTAGTTCTTACGTCGCCTCTTTCAAATACTAGAACCTTAGTTTTACTTGCATTCAAGCGGAGACCCTTACTTTCACATCCCTCTTTCATATTAGTGAATAATGTCTGTAGGTCGGCTTCTGATGGGGCCATGAGCACCGCATCATCAGCGTACAGCAGACAGTTTACTGTAAAGTCACCCAAATTCACACCCATATTAAAATCTTTCAACTTCTGCAGGCAACTGTCCAGATACACTATGAACAGCCAGGCGGACATGACACATCCCTGTTTGACGCCTGTACAGACATCAAAAAGAGGTGACACATCCCCCCCTACTCGCACGCAAGCCTTACAGTCCCTATAAAGCGACTGTATTGCCCGCAGTAGCGAGCCGTCCACACCATATCCTGGCAGCAAGTCCCACAGCGTTTCTCTCACAACGTTATCAAATGCTTTCTCTAGATCCACAAAAGCGCAGAAAACCTACTGGCTAAGAGCCAGAAACTTTTCCGCGATCATGCGGAGAGAAAACACTTGATCCATGCAACCTCTTCCACGTCGGAATCCGCATTGAGCCTCCCATAAATACCTTTCAGACTTTTCTTGCATTCGTGCCGTTATAACCTTTGCATACACCTTACTAGCTAAGCTGACCAAGCTGATCGCCCTGTAGCTGGAGCAGTTTAGGCGCGAGCCTTTCCCTTTGTAAATAGGTACTACAACTGCTACTCGCCAGTCATCTGGGACCTCACCAGTCCGCCAGCACAAGTTGCATAACAGACATAGTGTGTCCCAGACACGCGACCCACCGTACTTGATCATCTCAGCAGTGACTCTGTCTTTTCCCGCAGCCTTACCACATTTCATACTTCTTATCGCTTGTTCTATTTCTTTCATACTAATGACTTCAATGACATCGGGATCCGGAGCATCGAAGTGAGCTCCCCTTCCCGATGTGGCATCTCTGTCTTTTCTTGCATACATCTTTCCATAATATTCACTCCATCTCTGCAGGACGTCACTTTGGTCTGTTAGGACGTCATTGTTAACACTAAGCACTTTATTCATACTGCAGATTGCCGAACAACTCCGGGTCTTGCCTATCTCTTTCCAGAAGAGCTTGGCATTATCCCGGAAATTGGACGACAACCTTTCATCCGCTTTCATTCTGCACCTTTCACGAGCTTCTTCTATAAGTGCCTTCGTGTTAACTTTCTGCAGCTTGTATCTCTCTTTCATATTAAAGTCATTCCGCGAGGCTAAGTAGTCTAGCCATGCTTTCTTCTTCATTCGAACTGCTTCTTTCACTTCCTCATTCCACCATGCATCACGCTTATTACTACTGCCTCTTTTCGTTTCTCCACACACTTCCACAGCGGCATTTATCATACTATCCCTAAGGTTCTGCCATACACTTTCCACATTCTCACTGCTTACATTGACATCGCCAAGCTTTTCGGCTACCCTTTCATTATATTTATCCCTAATGGATGCATCCTGCAGCTTCCAGCTTTTGATGCTATAAGTCGGCTCAGGTTCAGGACACTCGGTACGATAACCCCAACCCGCGAACAGACCCCTAATCCTAGTTATGACTAGGTAGTGGTCTGATCCCAGCTCAGCGCCTCGATAAACCCTTGTGTCCATCACCTGTTTACGGAGCCGACTATAGGAATAGATCTATCATGCTTCTCTTTGACTTACATCTCCTCGTATACATATGAATTTGTTTGTGGTTGAACATTGTGTTCGCCACAAACAAATCCTTTTCCTTACAAAATGCCAGTATTAGCTTGCCAGCGTCGTTCACCCTTTTATCCCCATACTTCCCGAGTACCGACTCAAAACCATCGCGAGCGGTACCCACCCATCCATTCAAGTCTCCACATACTATAAGTCTTTCATTTCCTTCTATCACATTTAGAGCTTCTCTCATACTCTCCCAGAAGTCCTCTAGCTCACTCGCGTTCGATGAAGATACTGGCGCGTAAGCAGCTACCAGGAAAATCTTCGTCAAACCAAGTTTTACACGGATCCAGAGGATTCTAGGACCTATCAGTTTGTACTCATACATACCGGAGGCCAATCGCGAGGACAGCAAAATTCCAACCCCCCGACTGCCATGCTCGCTCTCTGGTACTCCAGACCAAAGCGCGAGCATCCCACACGGGAGCTCCAAGACTTCGCTGCCCTTGCGCTTGGTCTCTGTCAAGCACACTGCATCTAACTTTCTCTCATTCATAACATCCATCAACTCATTCATCTTATCTGTCATTCCTCCCCTAACATTCCACGCAGCTACCCTGCACTCCATCCTCCACTTCCCGCCGTGTCGGGCCGTGCGTGTAGGGTGGCGGTCCCCTACGCCGCTCTGGCTCACACTTTTCGCACCAGCGGGGACGAACTGGTGCGCGTCGCCTCGGGGGCACGCCCTAGCAGTAATCGCCCTGGTGGCACTCGTGTTGGAGTAGAATTGCAGCCGTAGCTGGCAGGGATGGCGACGTGCACGCTTCTACTCTTCATCCCCCTCTTATTAAATAATGCTGTGTAATCAATTAGGACTCTTTCAGTGTAGATTTATTTTTTATCATCATCATCTTTACGTCGATCCCGGTCAATTTTTGAAGGAAAAACTTCTTTTAGCGCGGTACGCATATTTTTAGATGAGATAAAATCTCTGGACTCGCGACCATAATCATCATCATCATCTAACGTTGATTCCGGTCATCTACAGGTCTTATTAAATAATGCTGTGTAATCAATTAGGACTCTTTCAGTGTAGAATTATTTTTTATCATCATCATCTTTACGTCGATCCCGGTCAATTTTTGAAGGAAAAACTTCTTTTAGCGCGGTACGCATATTTTTAGATGAGATAAAATCTCTGGACTCGCTACCATAATCATCATCATCATCTAACGTTGATTCCTGGCATCTACAGGTCTTATTAAATAATGCTGTGTAATCAATTAGGAGTGTAGATTTATTTTTCATCATCATCATCTTTACGTCGATCCCGGTCAATTTTCGAAGGAAAAACTTCTTTTAGCGCTGTACGCATATTTTTAGATGAGATAAAATCTCTGGACTCGCGACCATAATCATCATCATCATCTAACGTTGATTCCGGTCATCTACAGGTCTTATTAAATAATGCTGTGTAATCAATTAGGACTCTTTCAGTGTAGATTTATTTTTTATCATCATCATCTTTACGTCGATCCCGGTCAATTTTTGAAGGAAAAACTTCTTTTAGCGCGGTACGCATATTTTTAGATGAGATAAAATCTCTGGACTCGCGACCATAATCATCATCATCATCAAACGTTGATTCCGGTCATCTACAGGTCTTATTAAATAATGCTGTGTAATCAATTAGGACTCTTTCAGTGTAGAATTATTTTTTATCATCATCATCTTTACGTCGATCCCGGTCAATTTTTGAAGGAAAAACTTCTTTTAGCGCGGTACGCATATTTTTAGATGAGATAAAATCTCTGGACTCGCTACCATAATCATCATCATCATCTAACGTTGATTCCGGTCATCTACAGGTCTTATTAAATAATGCTGTGTAATCAATTAGGACTCTTTCAGTGTAGATTTATTTTTCATCATCATCATCTTTACGTCGATCCTGATCAATTTTTGAAGGAAAAACTTCTTTTAGCGCGGTACGCAATTTTTTTTCATCATCATCATCATTAACGTCGATCCCGGTCAATTTTTGAAGGAAAAACTTCTTTTAGCGCGGTACGCAATTTTTTAGATGAGATAAATCTCTGGACTCGCTACACCCCGTTACGATACGCAGCTATAGTGTGTGCATATATGCATGTACCAACGCGTCTAGATAAATAAATTATTAATAAATTGAGTTTTCACTTTTGTCGGCACTCCCGGAGTGGTTAGGTTTTTTTTATCATAATTTTAATCAGCATAAATGTAAAGGGTATAATTGTTGTACGCCTAAAGATACTCGTAATTTATCATAAAATACAAAACGCATAATGGAGGTATGGATAAACGTTTAAATCATAAATGAATAATAATTTGACTAAGAATATTCAAGAAATGATAAGACACCATTGTAAGTAATCATCTCACTCATAGCCAAGTTTTTAAGCTGTAACATATAAATCGATTTTAAGTGTTATTTTTTTAGACTAGTCTTGAGCAAAGTCGTAAATAGGTACGACGACGAGCGAAGCGAGGAGGAGTGTTAGGTCACTTGTGACCACAACGCGCGAGCCAAGCGAGCGGGCCTCGGCAGCGGCCGGCGATGCGCCAGAATAGAATCGCTCGTTTTAATCTACCTACTTTCATTTTGTATTTTATTTATATATTCTATATATAAGTGTTGAAATTTTGAACTTCAGTATAGTGACAATCGACATTTTTTATCAGTGGGCATTTCAATCTTAGACATTTCAAGCTTAGATATAAAAATAAAAATATGTACTCGTTAACATTATGGTATTCTATATGTATGGCTTGTAATCTTTATGCGAGAGTGAGTGAGATGCCAATAAATGTTATGATTAGTAATGGTTATTGTAAAAAAAAATTTGCGTAAACATTTTATGCGGGTATATCATTATTATAAAAAAGTTATGGGAAAATAAAGTATGCCTTTTACAAATGTAGTTTTTATGCTCTCAGGTACCGCGATGATCTAATATGTTTAAGCCTAAATCAGGGTCGTGTTTGTTACATAAGCAGCAGGGTTGTCCTCCAGTCGTGAGTAACGAAACCGGGACTTATCTTGTATGAATTCGAGGTCGTTAGTAGTTCTAAAATTAACGCGTGCTGTCTATGGTGTCATTCCGTTTGGTGTTGGACATTAAACTTAGATATATTAGCTGTCCTGACTTGCATCCACACATAATGTATTGCGTGCGGTGTGACAAACAGGAATAGTAAGGTTTTTATGTTGGATTTGTTTATTCTGCCAATGTTTTTTCAAGGCTGTATAAGGCCGTATCACTTTAGCCTGCCGTAATCGAGCGAAAGAAAAGAAAGGAGCTCGTTCTTTTTACGAAATGGCGTGGTGAAGAAAACGCCTGGTCATGGTGATTTACTTCGGATTAATATCCGAAGAGTATTGTAATTATGTATACACCATAATTGTTGTTATGAGGTGAGAATATTTGTTTTGATTTGTTTCCTTCGTAATCGGTAAAATTACTTAGCGTTTGTTAATAATATGTTCTTACAATGGTTGTACTTTGTATTTCAGTCTGCTTATCAAGAGACTTAGCAAATAACGTGAATGCACAAATCGGGTTATTTAACAAAAACTTGTTAAAACATGATTGCCCGCGGTCATCGACGCTCATTCGATGCTCAATTGTACTCAACAAGTAAGTTCAAGTATTCTATGAATCAGCCGATTGATACAGGAATGCACAAATCGGGTTATTTAACAAAAATCAAATTTGGTTTGGTTGAAAGTAAGGTCTTATAGCACAAGTAAAGGAAAATTCTAAAAAAATATAAAAATGAAAATTAAAGTATATTTTGGTGCTTACAAGATTTCACGAAAATCTAAATTTACCCATAATTTTTTATCGTGTCGACTCAGGACCCTGATTTTTATATACCTATAAGGGAATATAGACCTTAGTATTTGGTATTGATTACAACTTGCTAGGTCCACTCTTGCCTGAGAAATCGATGGTGGCACACAGGCGGACAGACAGACACACGAACAGAAGGTGACACCATTTGAGGTACGGAAGCCTAGTAATAAGTTTTATGGAAAAGCGGAGCCTGCTAATATGCACTAAATAAAAAAAATAAAAGTAAAAATCACATTGAAAGCCCACCGTATTTTTCTTTTGGAATAATTTTTTTCCAGAGTATTTCGCTATAAGAAAATCTAAGGAAACTGCACATAGTTTCGAACTAAGAATTTTCTCTCGAAAACTTCTTTTGTTCTGTTTGTCCTTTTTGTATAAAGTACATAATACCACTCCGGCCATGTGTAAATCAACATGTCTTATAAATAGTATAAATGTATTCATTACTTTCAGCATCTGAAAACATATATTCACTAATAGGACATATACATTTCTACCGTGTAACTTTGCTAAGTGGCAGCAGATGGCACCTTTAGGCGGGTGCCCTTTCGATCGCATAATTTTTTTCAGCATAATAAAGTTTTCTCGCATAAATAAGCAGAGTGTTTACTTGGCATAATGGTTTTATTGGCATAACATTAACTTGCTCTAATTTTTTTATCATAATTTTAATCAGCATAAATGTAAAGGGTATAATTGTGGTACGCCTAAAGATACTCGTAATTTATCATAAAATACAAAACGCATAATGGAGGTATGGATAAACGTTTAAATCATAAATGAATAATAATTTGACTAAGAATATTTAAGAAATGATAAGACACCATTGTAAGTAATCATCTCACTCATAGCCAAGTTTTTAAGCTGTAACATATAAATCGATATTTTAAGTGTTTTTTTTTTAGACTAGTCTTGAGCAAAGTCGTAAATAGGTACGACGACGAGCGAAGCGAGGAGGAGTGTTAGGTCACTTGTGACCACAACGCGCGAGCCAAGCGAGCGGGCCTCGGCAGCGGCAGGCGATGCGCCAGAATAGAATCGCTCGTTTTAATCTACCTACTTTCATTTTGTATTTTATTTATACATTCTATATATAAGTGTTGAAATTTTGAACTTCAGTATAGTGACAATCGACATTTTTAATCAGTGGGCATTTCAATCTTAGACATTTCAAGCTTAGATATAAAAATAAAAATATGTACTCGTTAACATTATGGTATTCTATATGTATGGCTTGTAATCTTTATGCGAGAGTGAGTGAGATGCCAATAAATGTTATGATTAGTAATGGTTATTGTAAAAAAAAATATGCGTAAACATTTTATGCGGGTATATCATTATTATAAAAAAGTTATGGGAAAATAAAGTATGCCTTTTACAAATGTAGTTTTTATGCTCTCAGGTACCGCGATGATCTAATATGTTTAAGCCTAAATCAGGGTCGTGTTTGTTACATAAGCAGCAGGGTTGTCCTCCAGTCGTGAGTAACGAAACTGGGACTTATCTTGTATGAATTCGAGGTCGTTAGTAGTTCTAAAATTAACGCGTGCTGTCTATGGTGTCATTCCGTTTGGTGTTGGACATTAAACTTAGATATATTAGCTGTCCTGACTTGCATCCACACATAATGTATTGCGTGCGGTGTGACAAACAGGAATAGTAAGGTTTTTATGTTGGATTTGTTTATTCTGCCAATGTTTTTTCAAGGCTGTATAAGGCCGTATGACTTTAGCCTGCCGTAATCGAGCGAAAGAAAAGAAAGGAGCTCGTTCTTTTTACGAAATGGCGTGGTGAAGAAAACGCTTGGCCATGGTGATTTACTTCGGATTAATATCCGAAGAGTATTGTAATTATGTATACACCATAATTGTTGTTATGAGGTGAGAATATTTGTTTTGATTTGTTTCCTTCGTAATCGGTAAAATTACTTAGCGTTTGCTAATAATATGTTCTTACAATGGTTGTACTTTGTATTTAAGTCTGCTTATCAAGAGACTTAGCAAATAACGTGAATGCACAAATCGGGTTATTTAACAAAAACTTGTTAAAACATGATTGCCCGCGGTCATCGACGCTCATTCGATGCTCAATTGTACTCAACAAGTAAGAACAAGTATTCTATGAATCAGCCGATTGATACAGGAATGCACAAATCGGGTTATTTAACAAAAATCAATTTTGGTTTGGTTGAAAGTAAGGTCTTATAGCACAAGTAAAGGAAAATCCTAAAAAAATATAAAAATGAAAATTAAAGTATATTTTGGTGCTTACAAGATTTCACGAAAATCTAAATTTACCCATAAATTTTTATCGTGTTGACTCAGGACCCTGATTTTTATATACCTATAAGGGAATATAGACCTTAGTATTTGGTATTGATTACAACTTGCTAGGTCCACTCTTGCCTGAGAAATCGATGGTGGCACACAGGCGGACAGACGGACACACGAACAGAAGGTGACACCATTTGAGGTATGGAAGCCTAGTAATAAGTTTTATGGAAAAGCGGAGCCTGCTAATATGCACTAAATAAAAAAAATAAAAGTAAAAATCACAATGATAGTGGTATCATACTTACTTACCACTGAACTGTTAACATGTATTTGTATTTAAAAAAAACCGTTTCTTGCATTTGATTTTAATATCAATTGCTGCAAGTTTCGTGTCATCAAATAGTATTTTACAGTAAAATTTATCTCTTAACAACCTGAAAATTAAAATATGAGGATTATTGAACTGAATAAGTAAGTGATAAGTAATATTATATTATACAAAATTATATTTTACCGAATGAATTGAATCATTAAAAATGTGTTGGCGTCGTTGTCAATGCTTCTATTTACGTGAAAGCGTTCAAGAACCTGAAAAATAAAATTGTTAATAGTCTTGTTGAATCACGGGTTCGGGTCAAATAACATAGACGAATGATCTTGGTCAAGGTATAATTATTGGATTTATTACAGGTCTTGCACCCGACCTACTCGTAGCCCGACAGTCCCGTGACTAACGAGAGGTTGTGCATAATCGAGCGCATGTACAAAATTGCTGACACTGTAAACCTGTGTCCCTACAGTATTCCCCCTCTATCTAAAAAAAATACATTTTATTTTAAATTACTATAATTATACATAATAATTTCCAAATAATATTCTCATCTAATATATCTTTCAACCATTGATACAATGTTCATAGTTACAGAGTTATCACATTGTTATTGAAATGCGATATGTAGTTTACAATTAAGCAGTGATAAATACCTGTGGTACAATGTGAAGGAATGTGCTAATGTATGCATATAAGTCTAATATAAAGACTATCTATTTTAACCAACTATGAAAGTAGGAGGTTATGCATTGATATATTTTATTAAAATTTTATACAAAACAATGTGAGTTGATTTTTATTTTACCTTGGGGTAACTGAAATGGGTACACATCAAATGAAAATTATATTATTAGCACAATAGCATATAGTTACACTTTCTTAAAACTATATGTACTTAAAAGTTAAGATAAAATACAAAATTATTGATAAGAACTGCACATGTTAGGGTTCGCGACCGATGGCGTAGCTGTCTGCTTACCCTTATCGACGCGACCTTCTTCCAATTTTAAAAACATGTCGTTCATTAATTTGTTTTTCACGTGTTTACTACACTTTTTAATAATAACATACGAACAAACACAAATCACTATCGTTGTGATAGTAAAGATTAGTATCCCTTGTATTTCAATTTTTCTTTCAAATTCTGTTCTCGCCTGGTTGTCTGCGCCGGTTTGCGCGATCACAACCTGGGAGTTCTTTGACTGTTGCTTGCCCATGTTAACCAAAATGGTCATTGACTTGGGTATGACTCGTGTAAATCTAATGAATACTAAATGAACGTTACTAAAATTAAACATAAATGCATTTAATGCTGATTTGTTTGCTCCCAATATTTTTGCTTAATAAGTAGATACTGTTACTTACTAGATTTTGCAATTTTAAATTATATATATTTTATATTACGCATATAAATGTAAAGTTTTTATCTGTTTATTGTTAACGAACCGAACAATAGGTATGTTACATACATGTAGTATACTGCTACTATACTTACAGGTAAGAAAGGTAGGTTTCTAAATACAATAATACTTATATTATAGTCGTCAATTTCAATGTGTCGTAGTCTACCTTACTACAACTTATTTACATGAATCGTACAGGTTGTCTAATCACTCTTCCACCTCGTGTAGTACTAGTGGTGGGCGAAATGCTTTTTGGCACCTCAGTTCTTGACCGATTCGTTATTTCGTTATCATCATCATTTAAACAATATGCAGGTTTTAACCTATCCATTGATATACACAGCTTTCGTCCAGATAATTATATTACGTATGTTTTGTCTCGTCTCTGTAATACGCGATAAGGTCCGTCGTACGTGGGTTGTAACGGTTTGCGTACGGCGTCGTGTCGTATAAACACATAATTGCAATTTTCTAACTCTGGATTGACAAATGTATTAGTTTTACTGTTTTCCCTAGTAGCTAAAGATTGAAATTTCTTTATTGTTTCCCTCAATTGATTTACATATTCGCAACTGTCGTTTAAACTGATATTTGATCGACTATCATAAAAATCTGCTGGTAAACGAAGTGTCGTACCATATGTCATTTCTGCAGCGCTTATGCCGTTATCACTTCTGATTGCTGACCTAAGACCTAATAAAACGATCGGTAGTTCGTCAATCCACGAGGATGCGGTTGTATTGCATAGGCGAGCGGTTAGTGACGTTTTTACGGCTTTGTTCCAAATTTCTACTTTCCCATTGCTACAAGGATGGTAAGGTGTAGTTCTTAGCTTTTCTATGCCTAAAAATGTCATTAGCGAGCAAAACAATTGACTTTCAAATTGGCGTCCTTGATCGCTGGTTAGCTTCTTTGGACAACCAAAGCGAGAGATCCACCCTTCAAATAAGGTACGCGCTACGGTTTCTGCCGTCATATAGAGATATGACGAATGTTTTCCTATTAGAGAATAGGAAAACATTCAGGCCAACGCGTCGCTCTATCAACGACGGTGAGGCAATATTTATACCCTTCTGCCGAAGTTGGCAGAGGTCCTATTAAGTCGACGTGAACGTGTTCAAACCTATCGCAAGGTGGAAACGTTCCTAGGGCTGACGTAGTGTGACGATTGACCTTAGACCTTTGACATTGAATGCACGTCCTAGCCCATCGCCCTACATCGCGATTCATCTCAGGCCAGAAAAAACGATTCTGTATTAATTTACGCGAAGTTCTTATGCCAGGATGGCTTAAGTCATGTATAGAGTCGAAAGCTACGCGTCTAAATTTTTCTGTTAAAAATGGCCTAATTCTATCCTTATCAACGTTGCAGTAAATTCCTTTCGTGCTCGTTGGCAAAATTATCTTTTTAAAGTTATGTTTATGATTCTCATCGTTTACTAAGTTCGAAATGCTGACGTCGCGATCTTGCTCCCGCGCGAGTTCCTCGTAATCAATGACCGTGGGACAATTTATAGTTGCGACGCGCGATAATGTGTCTGCGACTATATTATCCTGTCCGCTCAAATGCCTAATATCGGTAGTGAACTCACTAATGAGCATTAAGTGGCGAGTACGTCTTGGAAGTTCATTTTCGTACTTTGTCTTCGAAAAAGCATACGTTAGTGATTTGTGATCTGTAAATACAGCTAACTGACGTCCTTCAATCATGTAACGAAAATGTTTGATTGATAAGTATATAGCTAAAAGTTCTCTGTCATAGGTACTATATTTGCGTTCCGTAATCGACATACTTTTAGAATAATAACCTAATGGATACCATGTATTATTAATAAGTTGCTGTAATACAGCGCCTACACACGTATCGGACGCATCGGTCATCAGCGCAAGCGATGCATTCTTGACCGGATGCGCGAGTGTGGTCGCCTTGCAAAGACTCAGCTTACATTCCTCAAAAGCTTGCTCAGCAGATGGGGTCCAGCTAATGGGTGTTTTGTCTTTCTTCTTTGAACCATGTAGATAACTATGAAGAATAGATTGTGATTTAACTGCACTAGGTATATGAGATCGGTAGAAATTTACCATACCCAGAAACCTTCTCAATTGTTCTACTTTTTCGGGTTTTGGGAAATCTGTAATGGCCTTAACCTTGTCACCTAAGGGGCTTATTCCGTCCGATGTAATTCGATACCCTAGGAAATCTATTTCAGACTTTCCGAAAGCGCATTTAGACATATTTATTGTAATACCGAATTTAATGAATTGTTTAAATAAAGCTTCTAAATGTTTACGATGTTGTTGTTCGTCCGTGTCCGCGATAATTATATCGTCTATGTAAGCAAAAATGTTACCCCTAGTCTCCTCATCTAATTCTCTTAATACTGTATGGTGCATGAACCTCATGAACGACTGAGACGCTCCTCGAAGACCAAAGGTCATTCTAGGAAAATCCCATAATCCAAACGGTGTGATTATCGCCGTTTTCTCAACGTCCTCGGGTGCTACCGGGATGCAATGGTATGCACGATTAATGTCGATTTTGGAAAATATACTTTTTCCTGCGAGAATATATGTGAAATCTGATAATCGAGGTATAGGGTACCTATCGGGCTTAGTTATCGCATTGAGCTTTCTATAATCCCCACATGGGCGTATCTCCCCATTCCTTTTGGGTACGACATGCAATGGGCTTGCCCAAGGGCTTTTAGACGGACGACAAATACCTAAATCTTGCATTATGCGAAATTCCTCTTTGACCTTGTGGTAGATGTGCGGTGGTAAGGGTCTAGCACGAGCAAATACTGGACTTCCAGTCGTCTCAATGTGATGATAAACACCGTGGCTAGGCACTTCCTTGTACGATGCAGGTTTAGTAATATCAATGTACTTACATAATAATTCGCGATATGGGTGTGCATCGTCCACCGTTTTCACCGTGGTATACTCAGCCTGGACTACACTGGCAACACACTTAATATTAGTTACACCATCAATTAATCTACCTGAGCTTAAATCTACAATCAGCCTGTGATGAGCTAAAAAATCTGCTCCTAAAATAGGCTGTGTTACATCAGCTATAGTAAAACACCATACATAAGGTCGTCGCATATTAAAATCTAAAGTCAATGATTTGTTGCCGTAGGTTTTTATCTCGCTACCATTGGCAGCGTATAACCTATAATCGCTACATTTGTTTTTAAATTGCTTAAATTTAGTTATAGGAAGTACAGATAGATTGGCGCCTGTATCTACTAAAAAATTAAGTCCACTCTTTCTGTCTCTCACACATAGGCGTTTACAAGTGATTGTACAAGCGTCCGCCTGCGCTTGTACCGCAGTTAGTTTTTTTCTTTGCTACAATTATGGTTCTTCTCCCATGCACAGGGCTGGATGCATTTTTTTGCATTATCCTTGTACCTATGATGATAAAAACAGAGCCATTTGGGGTTCCTCTGCTTGGCGAATCGGTTTCGGGAACTCGAACGAGAATTACGGTTATAGTTACCTCTAAATGCTTCTCTTGACCTTGACCTTTCTAGACGCTCTAAACGAGATGAGAGTTGAGCGATCTGCGATTCTAGCGTAGACTGGGATTGAAGTTCAGCATTAGTCCGTGTGCCTGTTACTTCTTGCACTTCCGCGAACCGGGTCGTTTCGACAATTTTGTCCGCCATGCTTGCTAGTTTGTCGGCTTCCTTGACCTCGCTGACGGTGAGGACTGCCTGAACTGCGGTTGGTAGATGTCCCATCCACAGCATGCACAGAGTCTCCTCAGAAAATTTCTTGCCAGCCAGCTCCTTCATCCTCCGCAAGAGTTGGGAAGGTTTTTGGTCACCTAGATCCAACTCTTTCAAAAGTTTATGCAGCTGTCGAACCTCTGATTTATCGAATGTTCTCACGCGCACTGTACTGTTACTAAGCGGAATTACTTTGAAACTTTAATTTAGAATTTCGATGGTAGGTACTGTCCAAACGATTCGGGGTCACCAATTTTGAATCACGGGTTCGGGTCAAATAACCAAAGTCTCATCTATATCCCCGGAGGGGTGGCATGGCATATTATTCGCCCACAATAATTTCAATTTCTAGAATTTGACACTAGTAGTGGCATCTTTTCGTATTTTATTTTACTAAAAATATTTTACCCTTGAAATTTTTTTTTTCTGTTTTTAATTAGTACCCCCTGGTAATATATACTTTTGTTTGTTATAGAAACTAAGCTGTTCGGATTTCAACTCCATATTCGCCATACCAAGATAATCAAAGTTAAGAAAGGATTTAAGACACAAAATGGCACTACAAATGAAAGCATTCCAAAAAATGTAATTGATGAATAATCGACTTTAATTATTGCAAGACTTTGGAGTGATGTAATAATACAGAGTGTATATTCAGTTTAATTATTTGTTTTCGATTTCTGACTATTGATTTTTTATAATAGGAATGTCATGATGCAGATTTAATTTTACATTATCATCGGGCGCGAGATTCCTTTAAGTATTTTTAGTTATAACTCATATTTTCGGATTCGACATCCATGTGAGTTTAAAAAACCTCTCCCTGTACATATTACTATAAAGTTATATAAACTATACAAACTTCAAACGGTCAAGCTTTTTTACATTAATATTGAAAATAATATTTTTTAAACTAAAATCTCACATAACGAAATCTCCCAATATTTGGGGTAAAATCTTTTACATGCTATGTTTTGCACTACGCACACAAGCGCTACGGCGTACGCAATACACTCGCGCTACGCGGGGCTTACTCACACATGGCTAAAAAGTGGCATCAGCTTTGACAGCACGCGTTGTGCTGGACGTGGTATTTGGGTGTTTATATAATCTAAGCCAACGGGTATAAAAGTAATTCAAGAACTTAAACCTACCAAATACACATGAAAAATATCACAAAATCAATTCAATACAAACACTGTGACATGAGAAAGTTATATATCCTGTTATTATGATGTCTACTTACATGTTCATTAACAATCACGTCGACATCCTTGATGACAAAGCCCACCGTATTTTTCTTTTGGAATAATTTTTTTCCAGAGTATTTCGCTATAAGAAAATCTAAGGAAACTGCACATAGTTTCGAACTAAGAATTTTCTCTCGAAAACTTATTTTGTTCTGTTTGTCCTTTTTGTATAAAGTACATAATACCACTCCGGCCATGTGTAAATCAACATGTCTTATAAATAGTATAAATGTATTCATTACTTTCAGCATCTGAAAACATATATTCACTAATAGGACATATACATTTCTACCGTGTAACTTTGCTAAGTGGCAGCAGATGGCACCTTTAGGCGGGTGCCCTTTCGATCGCATAATTTTTTTCACCATAATAAAGTTTTCTCGCATAAATAAGCAGAGTGTTTACTTGGCATAATGGTTTTATTGGCATAACATTAACTTACTCTAATTTTTTTATCATAATTTTAATCAGCATAAATGTAAAGGGTATAATTGTTGTACGCCTAAAGATACTCGTAATTTATCATAAAATACAAAACGCATAATGGAGGTATGGATAAACGTTTAAATCATAAATGAATAATAATTTGACTAAGAATATTTAAGAAATGATAAGACACCATTGTAAGTAATCATCTCACTCATAGCCAAGTTTTTAAGCTGTAACTTAATGCTTTGGAGAGATCGCAGAATACACCAATAGCATCTTGTCTATTCTCCCAGGCATTATATATATGATTTAGAAGTGTCACACCTGCATGAATGGTAGAACGACCCCTTGTGAACCCATACTGCTCTTCATGTAATAGCATATTAAACCCCTGTACCGTGATTCGAAGCATATAAACAATATGAGAATGTCGTACTCTTTGCCTCTCTTTCTTTCCTGTTTGTCGAGTGTATGTAGCTGTCTCTGTCGCACACCTCTCCTCCACTTGGCCGGGCCGCAACGGCGCTGCGCGCGGTTGGCTTCGTCATTGGCGTCCTTTGCCTCGCCGCGTGCACACGTCTAAACTGCTCCGCAGGTATTATACTAATTTTTTAATAAGTGCACAGTCTTTCCTAATTATTAGAATTTTTGAAATTCAGTATTTTGCTTAAATTTAATTTAAAAATTTTCTTAACCGGATTTTCCGTTCGATTGTTGAATCTTTAGTTTTATGTTGAACAATTTATTTATTTATTTATTTATTTAAAACTTTAGCACAAAGTACAAGGCAGACTTAATGCCTTAGGCATTTTCTACCAGTCAACCTTAGGGTGATGCAGAGATGATATTAGGTAGGTGCTCAGGGATATGAGAAATTGTACAGCATACTATATGATATACATAAACACGATTTACACAAATATATAAATACATACATACATATACACAGACATACATACATATATATACACAAACATAAATATATAAATAAAATAAATACATACATACACAAAAATGGACATAGTGACGAAAAAGAAAACATTATTGTTTTAGCTATGGTTCACTATAAAGCAGCCGTACCTTCTCCCTAAAGGATTCCCGACTAGTAGACAACCTGACATCAAGAGGGAGTGCATTCCAGTAAAGAATTGATTGCACAACGAAAGAAGAGTGTACAAAACTAGAGTTGTGAGTGGGACAGAGAAGGAGCAGATTGTTAGAAGAGCGTAAGTGTTTATTATGATTAGAACAGAGTAGTTGAAAATTTGAAGTTAAATAAGGTGGAGTATAAAGGGAATTTAAAAGTGAATAGACCATAGTCACCGCACGCCAACTGCGACGTCGACGTATGGGCAACCAACCCATCTGCTCCCGATAAGTAGAGACGTGGTCATATTTTCTGAGATTGAAAACAAATCGAATGCAATTATTGAGAAGTCGGTCAAGCTTATTGAGCAGATCTGCATTCAGGTCGAAATAGCACATATCACCATAGTCAATAATAGGAAGGATTAGCGTCTGCACAAGCGTTATCTTAGCTCTAACTGGAAGAAAGTTTTTCAGTCTGTAAAATGCCCGTAGTGTTCCAGTAACCCTCTGGCTGACATTGGTAACCTGAGAACGCCAATCCAGAAAGGAATCAATATACAACCCCAAGTTCTTGACAGTAGACGTAACCGGGATAGCCTGGGTCTTAAATATACATTGTGGCAGGCTTACACCTTCCAGCCTACTCATCATCCGAGAGCTTCCTACAATTAAACACTGGCATTTATCCGGGCTAACCGTCAGGCCAAACCTATCACACCAGCTCCCAATTGAATCCAAATCTCTATTAACTCTATCAATAGCCTGCGCAATGTTATCAACACTCGCTTGACTATACACCTGCAGGTCATCGGCATACAAGTGATACGCACACTGAAGGTCAGAAGTGAGAAAATTAATAAATATAGCAAATAGAAGAGGAGAGAGTATACCGCCTTGAGGGACCCCAGCATCAAGGTTGCACCAGCGAGATGAAGTATCATCAACTAAAACTGATTGTTGGCGGTCCCGAAGATAAGAGGAAAACCATTCCAGCTCGTCAGATGAGATCCCAATGTGGCCAAGAATAGCCAATAAAATGTCATGATTGACGCTGTTAAAAGCATTCGAAAAATCCACCAGCACTAACACTGTAACCATACCCTTTTCCATTCCGTCTCTAACATCGCCAGTTACCTTCAGGAGAGCAGTAGTGGTGCTGTGTCCTGGTCTAAAACCAGATTGAAATGGACTTAATATGGCATTGCGATAAATAAATTTCGAAAGTTGGCCTTGCACACATGCTTCTAACACTTTAGACAGAAAAGGAAGTATTGAAATGGGACGAAAGTGGTTAGGAAGGGAGGGGTTAGAAATTTTAGGCAAGGGACGCACATAAGCTTTACGCCAGAGAGCAGGGAACTGACCGGAATCAAGGGAAAAGTTAATGATGTGACAGATAGCAGGCAGGAGTTGTTCTAGGATAGTGGTAATCATTCGGCTGGTAATGTTATCACAACCAACAGCTTTAGATTTTATTGAAAGAATAGTTTTTTTTTATCTCATCCTCGGAAACTGAAGAAAATTTAAACGGATCATAACTGGGAACGGGCAGAACCGCCAGAGAGTCCACCGTTTGACGCTTGAGTTGACCTACCATGGTCTGTGAGGTGGAGAAATGTATATTTATGGCATCCAACTCAATAGTCTTAGGCAACTTCAACTGCCTAGTCCTACCAATGCCCAAAGAACCCAGAAATCTCCATATATCAGCAGGTGAAGATGTGGAAATACTGTTAAAGATGTGTCGGCGTTTAGTGTTTCGTATCACCTGATTACACCGATTCCGAGCAGTCTTGTATAGATCCCAGTGGACATCGGATCTATTATTTTTAAATTTACGAAATGCTCGGTCTCTGTATTTCATTGCAAGTCGGACCTCAGTCGTAATCCAAGGTGCTGGAGGACGCTTCAATTTCACTTTCTTAATAGGTGCATGTCTATCATAAAGATCAATGACAGCTTTGTTAAATACAAGAATCTTTTCATCAATAGTGTTAGCCTCTATCAATGACTCCCAGTCAATCCCAGCAGCATCGTTACGTAGTAAACTGATGTCTAATTTCCCAAAACAACGTATGTGCAGAACTTTGGGTTTCAATTTCGGAGGTTTGAGAGTATAGGAAAGATAAATCAGATCATGCCGAGAGAAAGCTGGAGCTAAAAGTTGTCCGTGAGAGTGAACTAGAGAAGGGGAAGAGGTTAGAATTAGATCAATCCATGTATCAGGTACATCCACATTGTGATGTGTAGCTTGTAGCGGTAACACATGGAGACAAGCCGACTCAACTATGTGTTGCAATCTGATAGCACGCGAAGAGCTAGGAATGAGGAGATTGGTATTAAAGTCACCCATGATGATATGATGCTCATAGTCAGACCCCAGAGATTCCAAAACCGATTCCAAATCAGTGAAATAGTCAACAGTGGGGGGGCAATAAACTACTCCTAGAAGGACCTTGACCCCCTTAACCCACACTTCAAGGAAGAGAAATTCCGCACTAGCCGAGTACTGGGGGGGAGATGTGGCTACAACTTTGTAAGGAAAATCACATCGAAGATATATCGCAACCCCACCCCTCCCCTTACCCTCTCTGTCATTTCGTACTAAAATAAAACCTGGTAGTGCATAGTATGTAGAAAGAAGATTAGGTTTAAGAAAACTTTCAGAAATCAGAATGGCATGCGCCTGGGAGTTGGTAAAAGTTTCAAGGAGGTCACTATAATGGTAAGGCACGCTTTCTGCATTTATATGACAAACATTTAGAGTTCGCCCTATTTCTGTCTCAAAACATTTAAGGAGTTGATCACCTAACGTACTCATTACAGAGCCATAACTGTCATTCTCAGATAAGGAGTCACCATCATAGGCCGAGTGAAATGACAAGTTATCATCAGACAAATCACTCATAATAGTAAAATGATAAAATAAATATTATATATAATACTTAACTAAATAAAATACCAATAAATACAAATAGTAGAATAATATAATATACCTGTGCTATGCAAAGTAGAAGTAACTTCTTCACAATCTCTGCACCACCCACCAGCAAACACACACCACTAGAGAAAAATATTATAATATTACATAATGCACCTACTGAATATGACTATGAACTGTGGCTACTGAAGACAAATTTTATTAAAGTTACGACAGTAACAAGTGCAGAAGTTGGCCATCACACTAGTGTGTTATGACCCTAAAACAATCTGTCAAATATGTCAGTCATGTCATGTTTTGTTGATGAAGTTTACAAATCGCATTCAGTAGGTACAATAACAAAATATGTGCTATATAAACAAAGCCAAGTGGCACACAAATTTATAGCTCATTATTTAAACAAAATAAACTCTTGTAGAAAAACATAACAAGAAGAAAAAGTCACAGTGAGCATGATCATAAGAATACAATTGGGAACTATGTCTTACGTGTGCCTGCAGTGTTTATTTTCGCACTTGGATCTGAAACCACTTTTGGATGCTTTTCAACTATATTCAAGAGTTCATCAGTAGTAGTTATCTTGTGGCGTCGTCCATCCGGTGCTTTAACCATTACAACGCCATCCTGTGTCCAACAACAGCGCATTCCAAAATGTAATCTTGCCTTAACGAATACCGACTGCCGGGTCTTAGTAAGGAACTCCCTAACTGATATAGAAGACCCTCTGAGTCTAGATTTCGCATTCCAGACCGCAGATTTGAAGACAGCATCATTAAATCTCACCAGAATGGGACGATGATGACTAGCTCCCGCAGCTCCCAGGCGATGGCAGATCTTTATGGATGTAGCTGGAATATCCTTTAAAGCCATCTTAGTATGCAGTACTTCCATGATAGCGGCTTTGCAATTTTCCTGATCTGTCTCTGTGATCCCATTGAAAACCAGAGCTTTTCTTCGCTGCCAACTATCAACTGCATCTGTGGCCCTAGCACATTCAGATATCTGTTTGCGTAGTAGGCTCAGAATATTAAATATTAACTCCCGGAATGTGCGGAATTCATCAGCAACCTTAGCCACAGTATCTTTTGCAGCACTACTACCTTGTAGCTGGGCTTTTAGCTCATCCATCTTGCGAATAAAGTTTTCCTCCAGGCTCTTCTGCACGGTCTGTATTTCCTCAAGCTGAGACATCTTCAATACAGTGCAGTAAGTTATAATCAAGTACAGCAATCCACAGTGTGATAACTGAGTGTAGTGTGAATTAAGCTGGTAGGTGGCTTATAAAAAGTAGACAATTAGCTTACATGAAATGCTACAAACGTGAGTACTCCTTTATTGTGACTTTATATGACAAATAGTACAGTAAAACTTTGAGAAATTTTAAAAATACTATTATTTATAAAAAATTTCTAAAGAAACACATATGTTAACTTTTTAGACCTACCTAATGTGTATGTAGACTACTTAATGTGTATGTATCTTTAGCTATTAACTATGGATAAATCTGAGCAAGCAGGGCCTAGTCAGAGGTCAGACAGGGATACTTCTACGTCTTCAGACTCGTCTGACTCATCATCACTGCCTCGGCGTGCCAAAAGCAAGCGTGCGCGAAAGGTTAAACGTAAAAACCGGCAAGAAACACTTCTTGAAACGTTAATAAACCAGGTTAGTGAATTACGCAACCAAGCACGTACCCATCCGCCACAAAGCATGTGCGATTCGGATATACTGAAGTTACATGATAACGAAAGTATTTGTCATGATTGTGATACCGGGGACGTCACGGAAATAAACCAAAATGATTTTACGATAGATGTGGGTACTTCGCTAAAGGACAGCGCAATGCCCAAAGCGAGTGCCAGTCACATAAACACATTAAATCGACTGCAAAGATTTAATACACCGGAGTGGAATGAGATTCGGTTTGCTGAGGTGCAAAAACAATATACTAGCACGCCGGGTTACACCCAGCTTGAATGTAACGATGAGATCGCATCTCTCGATATCGCCACTGACCTATCCTACTCTGAGAGGTCCTATGCCGCACTAACAATGGCGATTGTAAAACAACAGGAAGCTTTTCAAGAAGGCTTTCGTAACTTGTTATCGTGGGCGCGCAGCCCTGAGAATCTTACGCATGATAAACTTTGCGAGAAGGTCAATGATATCTTCACAAAAGGTGAGTATTGTAAGGTTTCAAATGATATTCTGCAGTTGGCATGCGGGCGTCGTGCTGATCTAATAGAACAAAGGAGAGCCAGAATCCTATCCTACGTTAAGGACCCTTTAGTGAAAACCGTGTTAAGGAAGATACCCCCCTCGTGTAGCAACTTGTTTGCCGCAGAGCAGCTTACGACTGCTCTAAAAAAAGTTGGCGATGTTAGGAAAACTTTCTGGTCAAAACAACCTAACAAAATTGCTGCGCAAGCTCAACATGCCAGTAAACCACTGCCTACGCAAGGCTGTGCCCATCATAGTAATCCACCTGCGCAAGGTGATAGTTACAAGGGGCCTAGATCTAACTCATGTTGTGACGAACATAAACCAAGCTCCGCGCAGGGGCATGTCAATCACGGTCACGGCTCAAACTACCCCCGACCCACAACTCACACTAACGATCGTGGTAATTTTCGTGGTAGAAGAGGAGGTCAAAGGTATGCTTCGCAAGTAGGCAAACGTAATAGGTCACCTTCCTATCATGAGTCACATCATAAACGGCGCAAATATTGACTCGAGGCTATTCAGAGCTGGACAACTGCAGCACTTCATAAACAGGTGGGAGGAGCTCGGAGCACCAAAGCACATCATAAACATGATCTCAAGTTATCGCATCCCGTTTGTAGCAAAACCACCGCTAATACGTTCCACGCACCTGTCCAGCTCGCCTTATCAAACTCCTATATCCCTAGAAATGACCTCAATTATAAGCCAAATGGAATCGGAAAACATTCTGGAGGTTGCGCAAACCGGTCCATGCTATTTATCCAAGATGTTCCTAAGACCGAAAGGAGACCGATTTTCAATCTAAAGAGGCTAAACGATTATGTTTACACTCCAAAATTTCGTCTCATATCAGTCTACAAAGTCCCCGATTTCCTTCAGAATCAGGACTGGCTAGTGAAAATAGATATTTCCCAGGCATATTTCCACATCTCTGTAAGTCAAACTCACAGAAAGTTTCTTACCCTCATTTACGACCAAAAAGTAATGCAAATGACATGTTTACCTTTCGGACTGAGCTCAGCACCAAGCGCATTCGCCTCCATAACCTCATGGATAGCCCAAATCTTGAGGAACAAAGGTCTTCGGGTCATAGTGTACTAGACGATTTCTTATTAGCGCATCAGAATCGTTCACTACTAATAAATCAAGTACGATATGCGATTTACCTCCTGCACCACATAGGTTGGCAGGTAAACATGAGCAAATCAGTCGTCGATCCTCAACAAGAGATCGAGTATCTAGGCATAACCTGGGATGCTTGGAACAACATAAAAAGGTTACCAGGAAAGAAGACTGCAAACATAATGCAGGTCATTCAAAGAGTTCTGAAATACCAAAAAATTAGCAATCAGAAGGGCTATCCATTGTAGGCCTCCTGAATTTTGGAAGCTTTGCTGTTCCACGAGGTCGTCTGCACATACGCCATCTGCAGAAACACATCCTTACATTACCAGAAAACGACAGCAAATACCCCCTGACTCCCAATGTGGCATCAGAACTACAATGGTGGTTATAGAACTGCAAAAACCCGTCGAAAATACATGCCAACCCACCGACCTGCTTTCTAACAACCGATGCAGCAGGGATAGCTTGGGGGGCTCGTCTCAACAATCTAGAGATGTCAGGAATGTGGTTCCCTCAGGAGAAAAACCTCCACAGCAATCACAAAGTGGAAAGTCTTGAAGCTGAAGGGTCGCGATCTTTTGAACCAGACCGTTCTCTTACAATCCGACAACAGATCGGTCCTCGCCTATCTACGGAACGAAGGCGGCACGAAATCGCAAGCTCTCATGAATCTGACCTACAGAGTGTATCAATTACTGGACAGTCACAATATAAGTCTCCTCACTCATCACATATCTTAGTAAACCTTTTTAACCGCATACTCCTCAGCGGGCAGATCCCAAACCAATGGAGACTGAGTATTATTACTCCAGTCTTCAAAGGTAAGGGGTCAGTGCAGGAGTGCGGGAGCTACCGCGGTATTAAGGTGATGTCCCACACCATGAAGATCTTCGAGAGGATTATAGACTCTCGGATCCGGCAGGAGTGCACTCTCTCGGGGTGTCAATATGGGTTTCGCCCGGGTTATGGGACCACGGACCCTGTTTTTGCCCTGAGGGTTGTCGCAGAGAAATACAGGTCGAAGAACACGCCTCTGCACTGTTTGTTTCTAGACATGCAGAAGGCCTTCGACTGTGTTCCTCGTGCGATGATCTGGTGGGCACTGCGGTCCAATGGGGTACCAGAGGTCTATATTGACACTATCCGGGACATGTACTGTGACTCCGATTCAATGGTTCGGACTGCTGTTGGCGACACGAAACCCTTCCCCATCACCGTCGGGGTACACCAGGGTTCTGTCCTTAGTCCGCTTCTGTTCAGTGTAATATTAGACGAATTGTCGGACAGCATCAGAAACCCACATGAGCAGCCTCCATGGTTGCTCATGTATGCTGACGATATTGCGCTGGCAGACGCAGACAGGGGCAGATTGGTGCGACGTGTAAAGGCGTGGAAGGAGACGCTTGAGAACGGCGGTCTGAAACTAAATGTGGTGAAGACCGAGTACTTGGCACTAAACTCGACAGATCCCACATCCGTCCGCATAGGCGGTGATTTGGTCGAGCGCACGGACCAGGTTAAATACCTGGGATCTGTTTTTCACACGTCCAGTGACATCGATTGCGATGTCAAGTCACGCATTGCTGCCGCGTGGGCCAAATGGCGCGTTTGCCCACAAATGGGACTTTCGTCTCGCATGGGTATTCCCGCAACCATGCCTGATCCCCAGAGTGCTGAATCATCTGAACGAAGCCAAAGGCGTTTACCTGAGAGTAGCTCCGAGATGGGATCGTGTGTTTTGGAGGCCGACATAAAGAGTCGAGCCTTAGACCCACCTTTCACGATTCGAGATCCGCAGAAAGTCCTGATAGATGCCTCGACCGGTCGGCCCCTTCCCAGGGCCAAGGAAATGACACTAGAGATATGGAGATGTGGGAGTGGTCAGCGGAACTAGTAGGATGGACAAGCGAACAACTTAACTTCCTAAAAGTTCATGGAGGCCCTCTACGTCACGTACTTACAAACCAAATCAATCAAATTCAGCTAAACTTACCGAAAATAACGTTGTGAAACATGCTTTAAAGGCTATTGCGTTACAACACCCAAAGATAATGAAACCACCAATTTGGGACACTGACGTTGTGGTTAAATATCTCAAGAAAGCCAATATCAACACTTCAAGCCATTATGAAACATCAAAGCACCTTTCTACACTAATGCTGCTATGTGCTGTTAGAAGAGTACATGATTTAACACTCCTGCATATAGATTCAGAACATTGCACACTCAGTAATAATGATGTTATATTCTGGCCAAAGTTTGGATCTAAAACCGATTCAGCTACATATATTCAGAGACTATGCATGAATATTATACTAATATATTATACTAACTAGTAATATATATTATACTAAAGTTAGTCAACATATATAACAGTTAGTAGTAATAATTGCTTCCCTCTAATACCCATACATTCAAGTCCATCAAGTAGGATAGGGACAGAGACTGTGTCTAAAGCTTTCGCCATATCGAGAAATATACCAATGCATTTGTTTTTATTATCAAGTTGTTTTGCTACGAGCTGCGTTAAGTCTAATACCGCGTCTTCGGTAGATATTCCTCTTTGGAAGCCATATTGATTTTCGGTTATAATATGGTATTTGTTTAGATAGTTATTTAGTCTTAGATTAATTATTTTTTCTAGAATTTTCGACAAACTTGTCAGCACTGATATAGGCCTATAGTTGTCAACACAGTCCCTGTCTCCTCCCTTATGTATCGGATGGACGAGAGCTCTTTTGAAGGCTCGGGGAAAAACAGCTGTTTTAATCGATAGGTTACATATATATGTAATAGGTATAATAAGAACTCTACGGCATATTTTTAATATGTTTGCCGGGATTTTATCCCATCCCGCCGCACTGTCACTACGTAATTGTAAGATTATTGTTTCCACCTCAGTAGTATCAGTCTCTTCCAGTATAAATGAATTAACCATGGTGGCTTGTTGACGTTCGAATGGTTTTGCTTTGCTTGACTGTGAGTTAATTATTTTATTCGCTAAAATGCTACCAACATTCACAAAGTGTGAGCAAATACTGTTTACGGCAATATTAGGGTTTTCGTGTATATTTAATAGGTTTGTAGGAGGCTCATTTATTTTTTTCATGTTAGTAATAGTTTTAGAAACGCTGTGGGACTTGCTGCCAGGATATGGTGTGGACGGCACGCTACTGCGGGCAATACAGTCGCTTTATAGGGACTGTAAGGCTTGCGTGCGAGTAGGGGGGGATGTGTCACCTCTTTTTGATGTCTGTACAGGCGTCAAACAGGGATGTGTCATGTCCGCCTGGCTGTTCATAGTGTATCTGGACAGTTGCCTGCAGAAGTTGAAAGATTTTAATATGGGTGTGAATTTGGGTGACTTTACAGTAAACTGTCTGCTGTACGCTGATGATGCGGTACTCATGGCCTCATCAGAAGTCGACCTACAGGCATTAGTCACTAATATGAAAGAGTGGTGTGAAAGTAAGGGTCTCCGCATGAATGCAAGTAAAACTAAGGTTCTAGTATTTGAAAGAGGTGACGTAAGAACTAAATGCGAGATTAGGGTAAACCAGGAGCGTCTAGAGCAAGTGAATAAAATTGTGTATTTAGGAAGTATGTTTAGCGCGGATGGAAGATGTGATTCGGATGTAGAACGGCGAGTAGCTGCCGGAAACAAAGTTAACGGTGCTTTGTCCCAGTTAGTAAAGCGACAAAGCATCGTAAAAGAAGCACGAATGGCGATTCATAACGCAGTGCTAGTGCCAACTTTGCTTTACGGTAGTGAAACCTGGGTATGTCAGCAGATACATGAAAGTAAATTGAATGCTGTGGAGATGCGATCACTTTGAAAACTGTGCGGCGTTACTTTGGCCGACCGAATATGTAACGAAATGATACGCAATATGGCAGGTTTGAATGAAAGTGTCAGCGTTAAGCTGGAAAAGGGCGTGCTCCGTTGGTTTGGACACGTCCAACGAATGAGTGAGGAACGATTGACGAAGAATATATATTGTTCAAAAGTAGAGGGTAGAAGGAGTCAGGGAAGGCCGAGACTTACATATGAAGACCACGTGAGCAGATTGCTCAAAAACGGAAAGGTCAAAAGTACTCGGATACCCAGACGTGCGTGTATGAAGCGATTGATGAATCTCGACGAAGCGAAAGAAGTATGCATGGATCGCGAAGCCTGGCGATCTGTCCTCTCTGACTACCCCGTCAGGGATACAGCGTGAAGATAGTTAGTTAGTTAGTAATAGTTTTGATAGTCTTCCACAAGGCTTTAGGATTTTGACCCGCTTTATCAATTTCTTTTTCTTCATACTCTCTTTTTAATTTACGAAGGATATGATTGCAGTAGTTTCGGTAAGTTTTGTGGTTAAGTTATTCGGTGTTCTCTTATATTCCTTGTGTAACCTATCACGGTTTGCAATGCAGCGTAATAGACCTGTAGTAATCCAAGGTTTTAAAATTCGCTTCCGCCTGGGAATCTTCAGAAAATGAGTGTTTTTCTCTATAATAGCTGCTAGTATTGAAGTGAATATTTGTGCGGCTTAGTTTGACGGTTACGGTTAGTCATCATCTGAGACGTAGACGTCCTCGAAGTTTGTGTTTGCCAACTCGTTTTCGATGGATGGATAATCTAGACGTGTTAAAGTGTTTCTAGGATTTCTAGTTTAAGCATAATCAATTGATAGCAAATTAGGGGCATGATCCGTGATAAAGGTATCGAATATTAGGGATGTAGATGCTAGCTTAGACTTCACAAGGATATGGTCGTAGCATTTGTCTTCTCTGGTAGTATATCTATGTGTCGGAATCAATCCGTGGGATGCATTTAGTATTAAATAGTCATTACTCTTGTTATCTATGTTATCATCTTTTATGTCTATATTCATATCTCCCATAAGGACTATATTTTGGTAAGACGATAGACTGTCATATACGTTATTTAAGGTGGTAAAAAATTCATGAAAAATTTCTTGGGTCCCATATGAAGGAGAGCGATAGATAGCAACAAGAGCCAACTCTTGATCTATAGTGCACGTTAGACCAGTGGCATGTACAAGGGTTGGTTCGCATATTTTGCAATTAATTTCCAAGTCACAGTAAACAACGACACCATCGTTTTGGTTTTTATTTTGTTTTGTGTAATACGAGGCATATCCATCAAGTATCGGTATTTTGTCAACTTTGCTAAGCCAGCATTCAGTTAGAATAATGATATGGCAGTGTATTTTTAGTGACGTTAGTAGTACAGTAAGCTCGTCAAAATTTTTATTGATACTTCTTATATTTAAATGCAGGACATTGATAGATTTCTTGTGATTAATTAGGATAGCATTGCAGTCTTTTGGAGAACAGAGTACAGATCTACCATGATTGATGCACTCTAGTTCTTTATTTAATTCAATTATATCAGTCATGTTAAATTATTATTAATACGAGAATGGGCCCACAATATGAGTTTAAAACCTACTTTTATGCTATATTTGTAGTTGGTAAAAGAGTGATCATTGCAGATTCTCATATTTATTCTGTTTGTGTATGATCTGTATGTTTGTTTTATGTTTGTGTTTGAGTTTAAATGTTTTAAATAAATTGTGTTAGCGTATTTACATGTGTAGTGTTTATAATATAGGTACAATAATGTTATTAAATTAATACTAAGTTTACACAAAAAAAGATTCACGGCAAGTATATCTAGCACGTGAAAATTATTATTGAGAATATTATTACAGACTAGTCATTTTGAGGTGTCCTCTAGACTTTTTAAGCATTTTTCAGTTTTGATTATAATATGGGACTCGCCTTCCTTTTTTCTTAGGAAAATATTACCGTTTCTGGACCAACAAAACTTATAGCTGTACTTCCTTGCAAATTCACGTGTTAGATGAAATAGCTTCCTTGTGTGTGAGGGTAGAAATTCTGCTATGTAGATAGGTCGACGTTGTCCAGGCAATCCAATAGACTCAGTGTTGAGCTTATGCTGTTCTGTACCTGTCGACTTTTTATTGTACTGTCGAACGAGCGATAATACACTTTGTTTTAACGTAACCGACGAAAGCTCCAAAATGATTGGGCGAGGTACATCCGATATCTACTCTGTGGCACATTCCTCAGTTCCAGTGTAGATGGGCGTGATTGAAATTGAAAATCCTGAATTTTTCTCTCCAAACTCTCTATATATATTTTCTGATCCTCTCGATCCTTTTGCAAGGTAGACATTTCTTTTTTCAATTCATCATATTGATGGCTAATGAAACCAATGGACTTTTCAATTTCAGCATTAGATCTTTGTATCGTTGCGTTTTGTTGCTTAAGTTCCTGAATTTCGGTCATTAGCTTGGACATAATTTCGTTTTGGTATGTAGTAAATTGAGTAAAGTTGTTCTCCTGCTAATTCTTCCAAGATGAAAGCATTTCCTTAATATCGTATTTGTATTGATGTTTATCTTCATTGTAGTTACGTGATAGTTCCGAGCAAGGACGCTTTTTTCGGTTAACTATGACTTTTTCAGCAGGCATTGTAAATAGGTCTGGCTCAGAACGGGTCAATAAATCCGTCGGAGTAGATATCGGTAGATCTGTACATTAGATCTGTACTCTGTTCTCCAAAAGACTGCAATGCTATCCTAATTAATTTAAATAACGTATATGACAGTCTATCGTCTTACCAAAATATAGTCCTTATGGGAGATATGAATATAGACATAAAAGATGATAACATAGATAACAAGAGTAATGACTATTTAATACTAAATGCATCCCACTGATTGATTCCGACACATAGATATACTACCAGAGAAGACAAATGCTACGACCATATCCTTGTGAAGTCTAAGCTAGCATCTACATCCCTAATATTCGATACCTTTATCACGGATCATGCCCCTAATTTGCTATCAATTGATTATGCTAAAACTAGAAATCCTAGGAACACTTTAACACGTCTAAATTATCCATCCATCGAAAACGAGTTGGCAAACACAAACTTCGAGGAAGTCTACGTCTCAGATGATGCAAACCAAGCCGCACAAATATTCATTTCAATACTAGCAGCTATTATAGAGAAAAACACTCATTTTCTGAAGATTCCCAGGCGGAAGCGAATTTTAAAACCTTGGATTACTACAGGTCTATTACGCTGTATTGCAAACCGTGATAGGTTACACAAGGAATATAAGAGAACACCGAATAACTTAACCACAAAACTTACCGAAACTACTGCAATCATATCCTTCGTAAATTAAAAAGAGAGTATGAAGAAAAAGAAATTGATAACGCGGGTCAAAATCCTAAAGCCTTGTGGAAGACTATCAAAACTATTACTAACATGAAAAAAATAAATGAGCCTCCTACAAACCTATTAAATATACACGAAAACCCTAATATTGCCGTAAACAGTATTTGCTCACACTTTGTGAATGTTGGTAGCATTTTAGCGAATAAAATAATTAACTCACAGTCAAGCAAAGCAAAACCATTCGAACGTCAACAAGCCACCATGGTTAATTCATTTATACTGGAAGAGACTGATACTACTGAGGTGGAAACAATAATCTTACAATTACGTAGTGACAGTGCGGCGGGATGGGATAAAATCCCAGCTAACATATTAAAAATATGCCGTAGAGTTCTTATTATACCTATTACACATATATGTAACCTATCGATTAAAACAGCTGTTTTTCCCCGAGCCTTCAAAAGAGCTCTCGTCCATCCGATACATAAGGGAGGAGACAGGGACTGTGTTGACAACTATAGGCCTATATCAGTGCTGACAAGTTTGTCAAAAATTCTAGAAAAAATAATTAATCTAAGACTAAATAACTATCTAAACAAATACCATATTATAACCGAAAATCAATATGGCTTCCAAAGAGGAATATCTACCGAAGACGCGGTATTAGACTTAACGCAAGCTCGTAGCAAAACAACTTGACAATAAAAACAAATGCATTGGTATATTTCTCGATATGGCGAAAGCATTTGACACAGTATCTGTCCCTATCCTACTTGATGGACTTGAATGTATCGGTATTAGATGGAAGCAATTGGATATGTTCAGAGACTATCTAACAAACAGAACGCAACAAGTCGTTATTGGTTCCTACCTCAGTGAAGAGCAAACTGTGACCTATGGAGTTCCCCAGGGAAGCGTTTTAGCGGCAACTCTATTTAAAATATACATAAATAACCTTTGTAAAATCAAATTACACAATGCAAACATATATACATATGCGGATGACACAGCTATTGTGATAGGGGTGTAAGGGGCCCCACCAAGATCTTCGGGGCCCAAGTCAACTTCCCGTGCTAGTGCGTGCACCTGCTGACTAACGGACGAGGCTCTGGCGCTGACTTTCCCCTCTGGGGTTGGGAGGTCTGAGGGCGTCGCTCCCATAAAAGCCACCCGCCAAAACATAATGGAAAAGTATAATAGGAAAGCTGCTAGGGATAGGGCGCTGCCGCAAAACGGCGCGCAGGAGCCCCGCCCGACTCCTGTGGCAAGTGGGCTAGGGCTGCCGTGTGTCGGGCCAGCACGGCTAAAGAAGTTAGCCCCAACCCGAATCCGCTTCGCGTCTTGGAACATTGGCACGCTGACTGGGCGTGCGGTAGAGTTGGCCGAAGTACTCTCCAGGCGGAGGGTGGACGTGGCGTTCCTGCAGGAGACTCGGTGGAAGGGCAACAGAGCCCGGCCCTTGCAGAACGGCTACAAGCTGTATTACACGGGTGCGCCTGGTGGGGAGAACGGGGTGGCCGTTGTGCTCTCCGAGGGGCTGCAGAGTGGCATCTTGGAGGTGAAACGCTGTAGCGACCGGCCTATGATCGTGAGGGTGCTTATCGATGGGATTATTACCCACCTGATAAGTGCCTACGCGCCAGAAGCCGGTTGTAGCGACGCCGATAAGATGTCGTTTTGGGGTCAACTCGAGGGAGTGCTTCGGAGCATTCCGTTGTCACAGGGAATCGTTTTGGGCGGCGACCTAAACGGTCATGTGGGTGAGAGGTGTGAGGAGTTTGAGCGTGTTCATGGTGGTTTTGGATACGGCACCCGCAACGCTGAAGGAGAAACTATCCTCAGAACGTCTGCGGCTGCCGATCTGGCCATTGTGAACACGTATTTCAAAAAGAAATCCGAACATCTCATCACCTACAAGAGGCGACACAGCATCGGCAAGGTGGCCAACTGCAAGGTCATACCCGGTGAGAGTCTTACTGCACAACACCGTCTCCTTGTCATGGACCTCTGCGTGAAGCCCAAAGGCAAACGCATCGAGCGGTGCCAGCGCCGCATCAGATGGTGGTTGCTTGATGAAACTAGGTCCCAGGTGTTCGTCTCAGCTGTCGGTGACTAGTGCACCGACACTGAAGGCGAACCAGTTCAAGATTACTGGGACAAAGTTCAGGCGGCCATCCTTGGAGCGGCGAAGGTGGTGCTCGGTGTGTCTAAGGGTGGACGCAAATGTGACAAGGAAACTTGGTGGTGGAACGACGCAGTCCAGAGGGAGACTAGGGAGAAGAAAGTCCTCTTTAAAAAGTGGCAAGCGACCGGATCTCCTGAAGACCGCGACGCGTACAGGGCTGCCAAGCGCGCCACAAAGAGAGCTGTAGCCAGAGCCAGACGTGACCACTTACAACCTCTGTTTGATAAGCTGGAATCGTCTGAGGGGCAGAAGCTCATCTATAAGCTGGCGCGCTCCAGGGTCAAAGCGGCACAGGATATATCCAAGTGTCGCTGTGTAAAAGACCCTGAGGGCAACCTGTTAAGCGAAGACCTCGCGGTAAAGGAGAGATGGCGCTCGTACTTCCACGAGCTGCTTAATAAACAGCACAAAGAGGTGCAGCCCCCGGACCTCCCTCCGAATCAGGGACTAGTGCCACCGGTAACGCCTGGAGAAGTCCTGACTGCGCTTCGCCGCATGAAGAATCGGAAAGCTGTCGGACCCGATGGAGTCCCCATCGAAGCCTGGAAGGCGATGGGTCCTCGCGGTGTGGGCATCTTAGTAAACCTTTTTAACCGCATACTCCTCAGCGGGCAGATCCCAAACCAATGGAGACTGAGTATTATTACTCCAGTCTTCAAAGGTAAGGGGTCAGTGCAGGAGTGCGGGAGCTACCGCGGTATTAAGGTGATGTCCCACACCATGAAGATCTTCGAGAGGATTATAGACTCTCGGATCCGGCAGGACGTGTACTCTCTCGGAGTGTCAATATGGGTTTCGCCCAGGTTATGGGACCACGGACCCTGTTTTTGCCCTGAGGGTTGTCGCAGAGAAATACAGGTCGAAGAACACGCCTCTGCCCTGTTTGTTTCTAGACATGCAGAAGGCCTTCGACTGTGTTCCTCGTGCGATGATCTGGTGGGCACTGCGGTCCAAAGGGGTTCCAGAGGTCTATATTGACACTATCCGGGACATGTACTGTGACTCCGATTCAATGGTTCGGACTGCTGTTGGCGACACGAAACCCTTCCCCATCACCGTCGGGGTACACCAGGGTTCGGTCCTTAGTCCGCTTCTGTTCAGTGTAATATTAGACGAATTGTCGGACAGCATCAGAAACCCACATGAGCAGCCTTCATGGTTGCTCATGTATGCTGACGATATTGCGCTGGCAGACGCGGACAGGGGCAGATTGGTGCGACGTGTAAAGGCGTGGAAGGAGACGCTTGAGAATGGCGGTCTGAAACTAAATGTGGCGAAGACCGAGTACTTGGCACTGTTGAGCTCCTGCGGTGGCAATGGACTGTATTTGTTTGGCTTGGCAGTGTGCTGTGCTGGGAGTACTCCGGTGCGTTCAAATAAAAGTTCGAGCTCCATAAACTAAATTTAATGTATTAATTAGAGCTTAACACAAAACGGCTCGCGTACCGTCGGCGTGTTGGCGACAAGAAGAAGGAATATAATAAAACCAGTGTTGCCACACTAATAATTTTGTGTAGCCAGTATAGACTGCTACATAGTCCCAGCGGGAAGAAATTAATATTTCTTAAAATATTGCAAAAGTGTATATAAAATTAATTATCATAAGCATGTTAACAAAATGCAAAATAAAACAAAGATATCCAAGTATTCGAGATGTGTTCTAGCGAATACTTGAGAATTAAATCAATAGCTTTACATAAGAAACATTTAAAATATTAAGTAGTACCGGGATAAAAATTAGAACGTTGTTTTTAAATAAAGAAACAGTATCAAAAGCATGACAAAATTAACATGATATAAAATAAGCTTAATAACGGCAAATGGTACATAAGTAGTATGTAATGCCACTTGCCACTTAAATACTAATACTTAACTCTAAATAAGTATGCTAACCTTAATCAGAACAGTCAACCGGAAGTAAGCATATTTTAGTAACAGACCGTCTATGGGTTTTCCCATTTTGCATTTTAACTTCCACAGCCCTCACTTTGCCATCTGGCCCTGGGAATACATTCACAATTCTGGCCATTGGCCAGTATAGAGGCTGAACATTGTCCTCCTTAAGAATAACTAGTGAACCTACTTTGACATTTGGGTAATTATCTTTCCACTTGGGCCTGCACTGTAAGACATTAAGATAATGTTTGCTCCACACTTTCCAGAACTGTTGGTACATACTGCAACAAATATTCCAAAATGTTAACCTGTTCGTGGGAACATCAGATAAATCCTGTTCAGGATAACTGTTAAGTGCTGACCCAATTAGAAAGTGACCGGGACTTAAATACATGTAATCATTAATATCACTAGACATGGCAGTTAATGGTCTACTATTTAAAATTGATTCAATCTGTGCTAGTACTGTACTTAGTTCTTCATAAGTAAGTAAAGCTCTTTGAACAACCCTCTTCAAATAGTATTTACTGCTCTTTACAGCCGCTTCCCATAAAGAGCCAAATATTGGAGAATAGCTTGGTATATAATGAAAATTGATACCTTTTTCAGCTGCAAATGACTGCACCTCATGTTGATTGTCTAGGGAGTTCTGTAGTTTATAAAGTTCAACAAGCTGATTATTAGCACCTTTGAAGGTAGCTGCATTGTCACAGTAAATATCTGTGGGCAAACCTCTTCGTGATAAGAAACGCTTAAACGATGCTAAAAAGGCTGAAGTTGTAAGACTTGAGACTAACTCTAGATGAACAGCCTTAGTTGAAAAGCAAACATATACACATATGTACCCTTTTGTTATTAGAGCACGTCTAATTCGAGATTGTTTTATGGAAATCGGTCCAGCAAAATCAATGCCAACTTTTTGAAAAGGTCTACTCACATTCACTCTATCATGAGGAAGTGTGCCCATTAGTTGTTTAGCAACTTTAGCTTTTAAGCGAAAGCAAATACCACATGTATGAATTATTCTTTTTATTTCTTTGATGCCATTCACTAACCAAAAATTTTGATTAAGAGATGACAATAATAGCTTTGGCCCAGCATGTAAATTTTTTATATGTTCATTTAAGACTATTAATTTGGTAACATATGATTTAATTGGTAGTATCATTGGATGTTTTTGTGAATTAGGTATCGTAGCACAATCCAATCTGCCACCTACTCGCAATAAACCTGTACCATCAATGAACGGATTAAGGGATTTTAAACTACCTTGTATGGGTTTATTTTGTTTTAGCATTTTAATCTCACTATCAAAATGATTTTGCTGCTCCCATCTTATAATCATTAACAAAGAATTATTTAATTCACTACTAGTAATATAACAGGACCTACTTTTACAAGGCTTACAAAATCGTATAATGTAAGCGAGAATTCGCTGCATCTTAGTTATGCTAGAATATTTATTGAGAAAGTCTAAGCACAGTGAATTGTTTGTATTTTGATCATTGCATACCATAGTGCTTGTCAATACAGAGTCAGCAGGGTCAGTCCTCATCTCGGGCAGACTTATAAGCAAATTAGTAAATTCTGAAAAACTGTAATCTTTACTTTGCAGGAATGGTGGACCACACCACCATAATGTGTGCTCTTTTAATTCAAGAGGACTTACGCCACGACTCAAGCAGTCAGCGGGATTCATTGCAGTATTGACATAACCCCATGAAAATTTGTCTGTGTATTGTGTAATTTCTCTAACTCTGTTAGCTACGTAGACATTAAGTTTAGTTACATCGGTTTTAAGCCACGCTAGAACAATCTGTGAGTCCGAGTATAGAAACACATTACTTATGTTTAGATTCATCGACAGTATGTTTTGTACTCTATATACTAGCTTGGCTAACAGTAATGCCGCGTTGAGTTCCAACCTAGGAATAGTTAATTTTTGTTTAAGTGGAACCACTCGCGATTTTGAAGAGAGTAAAGTTAACTTAACCTCATCTGTTTTGTCAATTACTCGTAAATAGACACAGCAACCATATGCAGTTGAGCTGGCAGCATCTGCAAAGCCTACTAACTGGATCATGTTTGCATTCTGTAGCATGACATTTCTATTGATGTGTATAGGACTCATGTTAATTAATTTTGTGTAAAATTCAAGCCATTCATTTTGTAATTCAGTTGAGAGACAAGAGTCCCATTTTAATTGTACTGTCCAGAGCTTTTGAATAAATGATTTAGCAAGGACAGTTATAGGACCAGCTAAACCTAATGGATCATAGAATCTTGATATATAACTTAAGATTTCTCTTTTAGTTTTAGGCTCTTGTACATCTGAATCAGGACTCGAAATTTTAAACGTGTCCGTCTGTGTGTTATAAGTTACACCCAGTGTTTTTAAATAATAATTTTCTTTCTGTAAGTCTAGCTCATCAAAATGTTGTTTGTCTAACGGTATGTCTTGTAAGAGAGTACTACAATTAGATGACCACTTGTGTGCCTGAAATCCACCCAGTTCCAGCAACCTAATTAACTGATCCTTCGTTTCAATTAATGACTCTATTGAATTAGTAGACACTAAAATATCATCGCAGTATGTCTGGTTTTTCAAAACGAAAGATGCTGCAGGAAATTGTTTTTCATATATCCTAGCCAACTCTATAAGGCACCTGGTGGCTAGGTAAGTTGAAGACTTGAACCCATAGCTAATAGTGTTCAATTCAATACATTTAATGTTTTCGTTAGGAGTGTTCCTCCACAAAATAATTTGTAGAGACTTATATTGCTGATCTAGGCCAATTGAACGGAACATATTCTTGAGATCTGTGCTAAAGACATAAGGGCCTAAACGAAACAAAAGTAATATGTCAAATAGTTCTTTTTGGACGGTGGGACCATTTAATAGTAGATCATTTAAGGATCGCTTTGAACTAGTTAACATTGAAGCATCAAACACTACTCTACACTTAGTTGTCCTTTTGTCAGGTCTTAAAACCGCATGGTGAGGCAAAAAATATACTGGATCAGTAGTGAGGTCATATTTGTCAATGTCTATGTATGTACCGTGATCCTGTGCAATATAATCATCTACAAAGGACTTGTATTGCTTATAGAGTATAGGTTCCTTAGAAAATCTTTTTTCCAAGTTGTGAAATCGTTTTAAAGCTAAACAAAAGGAGTCACCAAGTAACTCATTAATCTTCTCAAGTGAAACTTTTAGTGGTAAAGCTACTACAAACTTATTATCTTTATAAACCATTGTTTTTTGAAAAATTTGTTCAGCTTGAACAAACTCGGGGCTTTGTTCTGGGAACATTTCAGGCACACTCTCAGTCTGCCAAAAGGTCCGGACCGTATCATCAATGTTTGAGTCGCATGTTTTGCAAAATAAAGTTACATGTTTTTGTGTGATTTCTGAGTGTACCAGATTAGGAAAACTACCTGCTACAATATGCCCAAATTTTGTATTTACAAACTGCACTAATGGAGGCCGACCCGCTGCCCTGTCTAGATTAGCCTGCACTGATGGTTGCTTACCAGGATTTTCATGCTGGAGCACCTGGAAAAATATATCAGCTGCCATAAGTATATGAATATTACCAGGAACATTATATTTGGGATCTGCCAATGTCAAATGTGTAGGTATCTTTATTGCAGCAGTATCAATTTTGTGCTGAGGAAGCTGTGAAGTAATCTTATCTATTACATAGCAATTAATGGTGCATTTATATGCTGATACTGTTGAGAAACCCTCCAGCTGCGTGCACTGGCTAATATTGCTATGAGTGTTTCCTATACCAATGATTCCCTTGTTTATATGCTTTGGCTTTAAGCCTAATTGGTTAACCAGTTCTGTGGTTGCAAATGATGTTTGAGATCCACTGTCCAACAAGGCCTTTGCAAGAATCTCAGTGCCATTACGAGCAATTAATTTAACTTGCACGGTTGGTAACAGTACTTGAGTGGTGGATGTTTCAGAAACCATGGTTACCGATGGCTGTATAGGCTGTTCCTCATGCATAAGCGTGTTGTGCTTATTTTTACACACATCACATTTGAAATGAAAGCGACATTTGTTAGACTTATGCTTATTGAGACATATTTTGCAAAGCCTGTGTTCATCTGCAAATTCAATTCGCTTAGAAAAATGTAGAAGTTTAAATTTAGGGCAAGAATAAAGCTTGTGTTCACACTTACAGAACATGCAGGAAGCAATACTTGTACTGGTTACACTATTGATCGCAGCAGGAGCAGAAGCTATCCTCAGCTGGCGAGGCACTTCTTTACGATGAGCTTGTGTCTGCTGCAGATTGCCTTTGCTTGCTATCATAGTGTTTTCGAGCGCTAATGCTCTTTTTTCTAGGAATTTAAGTAAATGTTTAACAGTTGGATCAACATTGGTTTCCCTATCTAATTGGTATTCCCTATTGGAATATGTATCAAGTTTCCTAGTCAAAATACAAACAACTATTGGGTCCCACAGATCAACTGACAGATCTAAGTTCTTTAATGCAGATAATTGTTGCTTCACAACACATACAAAGTTTCTAATGTTTTCTGCTGTTGATTTTAATACTGGCTCAAGATCTAATAATAAATTTATGTGCTCATTTATAATCCTATGCTTGTTATCATATCTCTCTTTTAAAATATTGAGAGATTCTTGATAACTTTCACCAATTAATGGCAGATTTTTTACTAAATCAAAGGGTTCGTCTTTGAGAAAATTACGTAAATAATATAACTTTTGAATGTCATCTAAGCCACTATTTTTATCGATCAAAGAATAAAACATTGATATGAATGGTTTGTATTCAGATGACTTACCAGTAAAATTTGGTATATTAATTATTGGTAATTTCGTTTTAGAGTCACGACTGCAATTCATTTTGGCAATGCTACCTTTTAGGCGAGCTAGTGCCGACATGTATTTTTCTTCAAATTCAGAGAAAGGTTCATTATCGTCGTCAGTAACTGTACTAATTTCACAACAATAATTTTCATAGTTTGTGAAAAGAAGTGTGAGCCTATTCTCCCGCACTATCAAGTCCTCTTTGGTAGCTTGATCAAGTTGAAGTTCCATGATAGTATTTACAAGTTTGGTAAAAGAACCTTTGACATAACCACGCTTGCGTATAAGTGCTTTAGACCTTTCGTCCGTCATTGTAAAAATATTGCAAATTACACGTAAATTAATCAGTATTAATCACTTACGCACTATTTAAACACTGTTTTCTTTAAATTTACTATTTTTCTTAAAATTTTAAATCGTGTTTAGTACAAATCTTAGAGTAACAATAGTTTCATGCAAAGACGCGTACAAAATGGCGACACAAAAGTATAGTTAGAATTACTATTTATTTGAAATCTCAACGATGTCAAGCGCGTCGATCGTCTTCGGTACTATTCGGTATCGGTAGAGGCGAACCGAAGATGTCTTTCTCACTCGTTCTTATTTGTTTTTCGCATTGGATGGAAAGGAATGGCCGAAAATTCTTGTGTTGTGCAGTCTTTGTTGGTGGACTCGTGCAGTCGTGCAATTGTGCAATTGTGCAAGTGCAAATGACGATGTCCAAAGTCCAAAATGGCTGCCCAAAATAATGAGACAAAATTAGCTTACTTGATTTGCTTGACCGCCTGTTTCTTTGATGGCGTTGTATGACTGCACATCAAAAAAATACGTTCGCTTTACACTTAGTTGTTCGCACCTTTCTGTGTATCCTTGAAATTTCTCTATTAAACGACACAATGAAGCACTTTTCTTACTGTTTGTGTAGGCCGAGGGACCATATGTTGAGCTCCTGCGGTGGCAATGGACTGTATTTGTTTGGCTTGGCAGTGTGCTGTGCTGGGAGTACTCCGGTGCGTTCAAATAAAAGTTCGAGCTCCATAAACTAAATTTAATAGTATTAATTAGAGCTTAACACAAAACGGCTCGCGTACCGTCGGCGTGTTGGCGACAAGAAGAAGGAATATAATAAAACCAGTGTTGCCACACTAATAATTTTGTGTAGCCAGTATAGACTGCTACAGGCACTAAACTCGACAGATCCCACATCCGTCCGCATAGGCGGTGATTTGGTCGAGCGCACGGACCAGGTTAAATACCTGGGATCTGTTTTTCACACGTCCAGTGACATCGATTGCGATGTCAAGTCACGCATTGCTGCCGCGTGGGCCAAATGGCGGGAGATGACCGGTGTCATTTGTGACCCTAAAATGCCGATCCGGTTGAAGGGACAGGTCTACAAAGCCATTATTAGACCTGTCCTTTTACATGGCAGTGAGACGTGGCCGATATTGGAGCGACACAAGCAGGAGCTGCGTGTCACGGAATTAAAGATGCTGCGGTGGATGTGTGGGGTCACGCGGATGGACCGCGTGAGAAACTCTCGCATCCGCGGCAGCCTTCACGTCCGTGACATTGCAGACAAGTTGCAAGAGTGTCGCCTTCGTTGGTATGGTCACGTCTTGCGGCAACCGCCGGGCTACGTAAGTAACAAATGTCTGGCCATGTCAGCCCCGCCGGGTCCCGGTAAGAGGAGAAGACCGAAGAAGTGCTGGCTTGACGTCGTAAGGGATGACATGCGTGCCAATGGTCTCACTACAGGGGATGCCGAACAGATGAATAAGCAATTATAGACTTAATATCAATTTGACAAAAACATTTTAAACTAATATAAAATCCCCCAACCAATCTAATAACAATACTTAAATAATTTAACTTTAAATTAATTTCTTGTAAAAAAATTATTAATCGTAATATTCCATAACCCCCTAATTTTAATATAATTCCAGCTAAAATTATAGAACCAGAAATAGGAGCTTCAACATGAGCTTTAGGTAATCATAAATGAACAAAATATATAGGTATTTTAACCAAAAAAGCTATAATTATTGAAAAATATAATAAATATATATTTAAATATATAAATTTTAAAAAATAAATTATTATTCTTCCTATTTCATTATATAAATAAAAAATACCTATTAATAAAGGTAAAGAAACAAATAAAGTATAAAATAATAAATATATCCCTGCTTTAATACGTTCAGGTTGATATCCTCAACCAATAATTAAAATTAAAGTAGGAATTAATCTCCCTTCAAAAAATAAATAAAATATAAATATATTTATAACTCTAAAAGTTAAATATAATATAATTAATAAAAAAATAATATTAAATAAAAAAAAATTAATATAAAAATTTAATTTTAATAAATTTTCTCTGGCTATAAGTATTAAAATAGTAATTTAAATTCTTAATAAAATTAATCCATATGATAAAATATCACATGATAAAAAATAACTTAAATTACAAAATAAATTATATTCTAATATTATAATTAATTTTTGCACATTATTACAACTAAACAATATATTCAGAGACTATCTAACAAACAGAACGCAACAAGTCGTTATTGGTTCCTACCTCAGTGAAGAGCAAACTGTGACCTATGGAGTTCCCCAGGGAAGCGTTTTAGCGGCAACTCTATTTAAAATATACATAAATAACCTTTGTAAAATCAGAATGGAGGAGAAAATGTAGGATGTAGGATGTAGGAAAGCGGACCCCGGGCGTTGCGAGACGCAATTGGGACAGACGCTCGGATGATGATGAACCTTTGTAAAATCTAATTACACAATGCAAACATATATACATATGCGGATGACACAGCTATTGTGATATATGGGCGTAGCTGGGAGGATGTAAAGGATAACGCTGAAAACTGTTTGGCAAAAGTAACTCAATGGCTTAATAATAACTTACTTACTCTGAATATACCTAAAACCAATTATCTGATCTTTTCAATGAGGAATAACACCCAACCACCAGAAAACTTTCATCTAACAATACATACATGCTCAGAAAAAACACAATGTTGTAACTGTCAGTCTATATTCCCTTAAAACAGCGTAAGGTACCTAGGAGTGATAATTGATAACCAACTGAGATGGGACTTGCAAGTCAGTAAAGTGACTGCAAGGATTAGAAGCCTGATCCACTTGTTTAAAAACCTCAGGGAATCGTCGTCTTTCCTACTTCTCACAAAAGTGTACATTGCGTACTGCCAATCGGTTCTGCGATACTGCATTGTGGTGTGGGGTGGAGCCGCTAAAACGATTTTAATCGATCTAGAGAGAGCTCAACGGGCAGTTCTTAAAGTTATGACCAAAAAACCCTTTCGATACTCAACAACGCAGCTCTACTCCGATTGTCAAGTACTAAGTGCTCGGCGACTTTTCATTTTGGAATCAATCCTGAGAAGACACCGAACGATATTGCATCCCAGTGGAAGTCAACGCAGCAACAAACCTGTCTGCCTACTCATCCCACATCGCACTACTTTCGCAGAGAGACAGCATTATGTACTAGGCTCATATCTTTACAAACATGTTAATAAAATTATAAAAAATTCTCATTTGTCTAGATACAATTTGAAAAATACACTCAAAGATTGGCTCATGCAGCTCGATTACCATAACCCTGAAGAGTTATTAATTTTCATTGCCTAACTGTATGCATCTACAAAATATCTAAATATTAACTCCCCTTAAAAAACACTCACACTCACACTCACACACACACACACACACACACACACACACACACACACACCACAACACAACACACACACACACACACACACACGCGCACACACGCACACACACACGCACACAAACACAACAAGGAAAAATCACTGAACACAAAAGCACTTAATCTAAACCTTTTTTGGAGTATACGTTTGTCGGATGGCAACACTATACTGCCCCCCCTGACCTCTACGCCTTGTTTTTGCGCTCTGACATGGCGTCGTCGATATACTTATGAAACTGTCATATATCAATATCCTTTGTAATCAGTGTTCTTTAATGTCGACTTGTAAATATAATTAAAGAGTATCTAATAATAAAGTCGTACAACTTATTTAATTATTTATCAAGACCTAACATGGTATCAGAAGAAGAGACGGACAAAGCCAAAATGGAGATCACAGGTACGTCGCAAACATCTAGATCATGCGTGGGTTCAGGCACATTGAAACCACTAGATCTAAAAAATGGAAATATGTCAATGACGTGGAAAAACTGGATCACCCAGCTTAAGATATATTTGCGAGTGAACAATTTGGAAAGTGAAAAAGATAGCCGCAATGTAGCCATCTTGCTACACTTCATCGGGCCAGATGCATTAGTTATATTTTATTCATTTAATACAGACATCGATGACATTTCATTTAAGGAATTGATAGAAAAATTTACCAAACACTTTACGCCGCAAGTAAATAAAACAATGGAAAGGCATAAATTGATTAATAGCTGCCGAGGTGTTGACGAGAAAATTGATGACTATCTCACGGACTTGTAAAACATTAGTAGACAATGTAATTTCTCAGAACTGGAAGATAGCCTACTAAGAGACATCTTCAGCTGGAATTTAAACTCGAATAACCAGTACATAAAAGAAAAGATACTCATCAACAAGCCCTCCACATTAGACGAAGATGTCCAATTAGCAAAACATTTAGAAATGACAAAAATGCAAGCAAAAACACTAGAAGGTACATTTGTAGGTCGTATTGAGTCGAGACCAGGACATAGCCAAAGTAATCAATCACAAGGACAGACAAACAGTCCAAGACAAACAAACACTACCAAACAGTCAAGTATGCCTAAGCCAAATAATCCTAGATATGCAGGTGCTTCCAAACAACAGTCATAACAAAATACATACAGTCGGTGCGGTCAAGTACACATATATAGATGTCCAGCAAAGGGAGTCAAATGCAAGAAATGTGGCAAGTACAATCACTTTGCTGTTGTGTGTCGCAATCGTCAGGTAAACCAAGTACAAAATAATAAATAAATAAATAAATATCCATCACGCCTTATCCCCGAAGGGGTGGCAGAGGCATATTATATGCCCACTTTTCACCGTGTGGATTTACCTGTCCCACGTAATAGATGGTGAGCCCATTGCCGTGTTGAAATAGACAGACGCAGGTTGTGGCTACCTGCTGTTGAAATTTTTCATGCCGCCCATAAGGCATTCAACCAGGCTTAACGACTGCCATTTTACTGGCAACCGGGACCAACGGCTTAACGTGCCTTCCGAAGCACGGAAACGCTCGCAAATGTAAATGCCACAAAGTGGTCACCCATCCGAGGACCAGCCATAGTGAAATTTGCGTAACTCAGTGATCGTTTACAGAACACTGAGACCGCGGGACCACGAGCGCTTCAAAATGATTACAAAATGACAAAGTACAAAATGAAAGTACAAAATGATTCTGATGATTCACTTTTGCTCATAGACTCAATCCATATAAATAATATAGAATGTCATTCATGGAAAGCAGACCTATTGATTAATAATATAAGTATAACTTTCTTATTGGACACAGGTGCAGATACCAATATTATAACTAAAGACACTTTTGACAAATTACAAATCTCACCTAATGTTTTGTCCACAAGTAAACATAAGCTATCTACATATAGTGGTGAATCTATACCAACATTAGGTCAATGTCACTTGTCAGTCTATCATAACAATAAATATTATGATATTATGTTTCATGTTGTAGATTTACACAGTCAAAATATCATAGGCAGGGACACATGTAAAACTTTAAATCTTATTCAAAGAGTGTATAAAGTGAACATCACAGAAAATAACTTTTGTCAAAATCTATTGTCTCAAAATTCTGATCTTTTTCAAGGACTAGGATGCCTAAGAGATTATGAATGTGACTTAAAGCTTAAACCTGATATAATGCCTTCTGTAGATGCCTGTCGCCGTGTTCGTTTTCAATTAAGGCAAATTTTAAAGTCTGAATTAGAGGCACTCAATAAAAGTGAAGTTATCTGTCGTGTCGAAGAGCCCACTGAATGGGTTAGCTCTCTCATACTGACCTCCAAAAAGAATGGTAAGTTACGCATTTGTATTGACCCCCGTAAGCTTAATCGAGCAATAATGAGACCACACTACCAGTTTCCTACTCTAGATGAAATCAAATCTGACCTCGCTGGAGCAAAATTTTTTACAACCTTGGATGCCAACAAAGGTTTCTGGATGCTTAAGCTCTCTGAAGATACTTCTAAATTGTGCACATTCATTACACCGTTTGGCCGCTATAGATTTCAACGCCTTCCATTCGGGATCAATGCGGCTCCCGAAATCTTTCACAGGGAGATGGTAAAGAGATTTTGCGATATTGATAATGTTAAAATAATGATGGATGATTTTTTAATCTATGGCAGAACTCTAGAAGAGCACAATGAGGCACTTCGTAAAGTTCTATGTAGGGCCCGTGACATAAACATAAAATTTAACAAAGAAAAGTCAGTAATATGTTCAAATGAAGTTAGGTACCTAGGACATATTTTTAGTCAAAACGGTGTACATGTAGATCAATCTAAAGTCAAAGCTATTTGTCAAATGCCTAGACCTACTTGTGTCAATGACCTACTAAGGTTCATGGGCATGGTCAATTATCTCAGCCCATTCATACCAAATTTGTCCAAAGAGAATAGTCTACTTAGAACTCTCTTATCTAAACAAAATGAATGGTCTTGGTCAGACAAACATGAAACGGAGTTCAACAAAATCAAAAACCTAATTAGTTGTGCCCCAGTACTCACCTACTATGACTCGAATAAAGACATCACTATGTCCGTTGACGCATCAAAAGATGCTTTAGGTGCTGTTATATTACACGACAAGCAACCAATAGCATATGCCTCCGCTTCTTTAACTAAGTGCCAGCAAAACTATTCGCAAATTGAAAAAGAGTTAATGTCTATATTGTTTGGCTGTACAAAGTTTCACCAGTATATATATGGCAGATCAGTTATTGTAGAAACAGACCACAAACCACTAATTACGCTTTTTAAAAAAGCTTTATTTGATATTCCTGCAAGGCTGCAAAGAATAATGCTTCGCCTACAGCCATATGACTTAAATGTAACTTATAAGCCGGGTCGGTATCTATATATAGCTGACACATTATCACGTGCAGCTCTCAAAGACAATACTTTAATAGACTTAGAGAAAGACATGGATTTGCATGTTAATTTCATATTATCTAACTTATCTGTTACCCAGGAAAAACTCCTAGAAATACAACAGTCAACAATTAGTGACCCTATCCTAAGTAAAGTCTTGCAATATTGCCAGAAAGGTTGGCCAGAACATAAGAGGTCTGTTGGACAACCAATTCAGCCATTTTTTTCTATTAAAAGACAAAGTTCATGTAATGAATAATATCCTTTTCATGTCTGACAAGATAGTTATTCCTGAGTCAATGAGAGAATATATACTATTATAACATTTTTGACGCAGTTAGTAGTAATAATTGCTGCTTGATTAAGTAGGAATAATGTATATAACAGTTAGTATAATATAATTTAAGTACTTATAGTTTAAGCGCTACTCTAAGTCGTGGGTCTAACAAATTTATAAATTTAAATATATATTTATTATATTTTTCAATAATTATAGCTTTTTTGGTTAAAATACCTATATATTTTGTTCATTTATGATTACCTAAAGCTCATGTTGAAGCTCCTATTTCTGGTTCTATAATTTTAGCTGGAATTATATTAAAATTAGGGGGTTATGGAATATTACGATTAATAATTTTTTTACAAGAAATTAATTTAAAGTTAAATTATTTAAGTATTGTTATTAGATTGGTTGGGGGATTTTATATTAGTTTAAAATGTTTTTGTCAAATTGATATTAAGTCTATAATTGCTTATTCATCTGTTGCTCATATAAGATTAGTTATTAGAGGAATTATAGTTATAAATTGTTGAGGATTTATAGGTTCATATATTTTAATAATTGGTCATGGATTATGTTCATCAGGAATATTTTGTTTAGCAAATATTAGTTATGAACGACTTTATAGACGAAGATTAATAATTAATAAAGGAATAATAAATTTTATACCTTCATTAAGATTATGATGATTTTTATTAATATCTTCTAATATAGCAGCCCCCCCTAGATTAAATTTAATAGGTGAAATTAGTTTAATTAATAGTTTATTAAGATGATCTTGAATTTCAATAATTATATTAATATTGATTTCTTTTTTTAGAGCTGGTTATAGATTATATTTATATTCTTATATTCAACATGGAAAATATTATTCGGGGGTTTATAGATATTATACAGGTGTTTCGCGAGAATATTTAATGTTAATATTACATTGATTACCTTTAAATTTAATAGTGGTGAAGATTGATTATAGAATAATATGATTTTATAAAAATATAATAAAAATAATTTAATAAAAATATTGATTTGTGGAGTCAAAAATATGAAAAATTTCATTTTAAATTATAAATAATATTAAATATTCAATTTGTTTTATTTCTTTTTTTTTTTAATAATTATAAGATTAATAAATTTTTTATTAATAATTTATTTTTTTATAAATAATATAGTAATTTTTTTAGAGTGGGAAATTTTTTCTTTTAATTCAACTATAATTGTTATGTCAATTTTATTAGATTGAATATCTTTATTATTTATAATATTTGTGTTTATAATTTCTTCTGTTGTTATTTTTTATAGAAAAAGATATATATCATCTGAAATTAATTTAAGACGTTTTATTATTTTAGTATTGTTATTTGTTATATCTATAATATTATTAATTATTAGCCCTAATATTATTAGAATTTTATTAGGGTGGGATGGTTTAGGATTAGTTTCTTATTTATTAGTTATTTATTATCAAAATTTAAAATCATATAATGCTGGGATATTAACTGCTTTATCTAATCGAGTTGGGGATGTTTTAATTTTAATAGTTATTTCTTGGATGATAAATTATGGTAGATGAAATTATATTTTTTATTTGGAGTTTATAAAAAATGACTTTGAAATAAGAATAGTTAGAGTAATAATTATTTTAGCTGCTATAACTAAAAGAGCTCAAATTCCATTTAGATCTTGGTTACCAGCTGCTATAGCAGCTCCTACCCCAGTTTCAGCTTTAGTTCATTCTTCAACATTAGCAACTGCTGGAGTTTATTTATTAATTCGATTTAATTTTTTATTAGTTGATACTTTTTTTTTAAAAATTTTATTATTATTATCAGGTTTAACAATATTTATAGCTGGTGTGAGAGCTAATTATGAATTTGATTTAAAAAAAATTATTGCTTTATCTACTTTAAGTCAATTAGGATTAATAATAAGAATTTTAAGTATGGGATTACCTAATTTAGCTTTTTTTCATCTGTTAACTCATGCTATATTTAAAGCTTTATTATTTATATGTGCAGGAACTATTATCCATATAATAAGAAATATACAAGATATTCGTTATATGGGGGGTATTAGAAATTTTATTCCTTTAACTTCTTTATGTATAAATATTTCTAATTTAGCTTTATGTGGAATTCCTTTTTTAGCTGGGTTTTATTCTAAGGATTTAATTTTAGAGATAGTAAGTTTTAGAAATTTAAATTTATTAATTTTTTTTTTATATTATTTTTCAACAGGTTTAACAATATTTTATACAATTCGTTTAATTATATATTTAATAATTGATGATTTAAATTTAATAAGAATTTATAATTTATATGATGAAGATTTTATCATATTAAAAAGAATATTTATTTTATTATTTATAAGAATTTTAAGAGGGAGATTTTTAAGATGAATGATTTTTTCTTATCCTTATATAATTTATTTACCTTTTAATTTAAAAATAATAGTAATTTATTTAACTTTAATGGGGGGTATTTTAGGATTTTTAATTAGAAAAATAGATATTTATTCTGTAAATCAGTTTATTATAACTTATAATTTAAGAAATTTTTTATGTTTAATATGATTTATACCTAATTTATTCACTTATGGGGTAAGATTTTATTTTCTTAATTTTGGTCAAAAATTATTAAAAATTGTAGATATAGGTTGAAGAGAATTATATAGAGGTTGAGGTTTAATAAAAATTTTAAATAAGTATTCTATTTTTTATAATTTTTTCAAATAAATAATTTAAAAATTTATTTATTTAGATTTTTTTTTTTAATAATATTTATTTTATTTTTAATATTTTTAGTTTATTTAAATAGCTTATATAGAGTGTAATATTGAAGATATTAAGGAGATATTTTTATCTTTAAATAATTTATAAAAATTAATAATTTTATTTTTACAATGAAAATGTAAAGTTTTATTTGAACTATATAAACTTAATTATAAATAAGAAAAAGAAATATTAATGGAATTTAACCACTAAAAATCAAGTTAGCAGCTTAGTTTTAATCTTTATATTTCATATTATTTAATTGGAATAAATAAATTCAATTTTATCATTAACAGTGATATACCTCTAATTTGGTCAGTAGTTTAATATTAATTATTAAATGTTAAATATTTTTCTATAATTCGTTGAGTCAGTAGTTTAATATTAATTATTAAATGTTAAATATTTTTCTTTTTTTCCTTTTCATAATATTAATATTAAATACTAAATCAATAGTCAAACAATTATTATTCATTAAAATAAAAAAAAATTAATATAATTAATTTTAATTTTTTCAATAATTTATTAAATTATAAATATATTAATTAATTAAATGTTTAATATATATATATAAATATTAATTAATTAAAAATTTAATATATATATATATATATAAATACGTGTGTGTATATATAAAAAAATATTTATATATATATATATACATATTTATATTAACAATTAAACCATTCTTAATAATTATTATATAAATAAAAAAATTAAAAATAAGCTAAATAAAGCTTTTGGGCTCATACCTCAAATATAAAGAATAATCTTTTTTTTAAAATAAATAAAGTGCCTGATTAAAGGATTATTCTGATAGGATAAATTAAGTAAATTTTTACCTTTATTATATTTTATAGAATTAAACTATATCTTACAATATCAAAAATTATTGTGCTTCTTACACTAAAATATAATTTTTATAATAATGAACTAATTTCATATAAATTTAATTTAATTTAATTATTTATTATTTATTATTCAAGAAATTCATCCAAAATATTTTTTTTATTTGTATTAATTTTTAGAACTTTTATTGCAATTTCATCTAATTCTTGATTTGGGTGTTGAATTGGGTTAGAGATCAATTTATTAAGATTTATCCCTTTAATTTCTAACTCCAATAATTTATTAGCCACAGAAGCTTCTTTAAAATATTTTTTAACTCAATCTATTGCCTCAATTAATTTTTTATTTTCTATTTTATTAAATATAATTTTATTAAAAAATTTTGAAATAAATCATTTTATTACAATTATAATTAATTCCTCAATATTAATAAAAATAGGATCTGCCCCCTTTCATTTCTGATTTCCTAATATTGTTGAAGGATTATCCTGATTTAATAATTATATTTTAATAACTTGACAAAAAATTACCCCTATAATTATTTTATCTTATTATTTTAATAAAAATTTTATTATTATTATTATTATTATAAATATTATTATTGGAGCGTTAGGGGGTTTAAATCAAACTTCTTTGCGAAAATTAATAGCTTTTTCTTCAATTAATAATTTAGGATGAATATTATTTTCTATTATAATTGCAGAAAATTTATGACTATTTTATTTAACTATTTATTCATTTATAATTAGAATTATATGTTTCATATTTTATATATCAAATTTATTTTATATTCATCAACTATTCATTAATAATATAAATTCATTAATTAAAATTAATTTATTAATTAATTTTTTATCCTTAGGAGGATTACCCCCCTTTATTGAATTTTTCCCTAAATGAATTATTATTAATTTTGTAATATTAAATAAAATATATTTATTGACTTTTATTATAATTATAATAAGATTAATTATTTAATTTTTTTATATTCGAATTATTTATTCAATTTTTATATTCAATTATTTTAAAAATAAATGAATTAAAATTTTCATTAAAAATAAAAATTTTATTTTAATTAATATTTTTTCTTTTTTTTCCTTATTAGGAATAATTCTTAGAACTTTTTTTTTTATATAAGGTTTTAAGTTAAATAAACTAATAATCTTCAAAATTATTTATAAAGAATTATTCCTTAAGCCTTAGTATTTATTAATACCCCTTAAAATTTGCAATTTTAAATCATTATTGAATATAAGGCTAATAAAAGAGATAATTCTCGTTAATAAATTTACAATTTATCGCTTTAACCTCAGCCATTTTATTATAAGCGAAAATGACTTTATTCAACAAATCATAAAGATATTGGAACTTTATACTTTATTTTTGGAATTTGAGCGGGAATAGTTGGAACATCTTTAAGCCTTTTAATTCGAGCTGAATTAGGAAATCCAGGTTCTTTAATTGGTGATGATCAAATTTATAATACTATTGTTACTGCACATGCTTTTATTATAATTTTTTTTATAGTAATACCAATTATAATTGGTGGATTTGGAAATTGATTAGTTCCTTTAATACTTGGAGCCCCTGATATAGCTTTCCCACGAATAAACAATATAAGTTTTTGACTTCTTCCCCCTTCTTTAACTCTTTTAATTTCAAGAAGAGTTGTAGAAAATGGAGCAGGAACAGGATGAACAGTTTACCCCCCACTGTCATCAAATATTGCTCATAGAGGTAGTTCTGTAGATTTAGCTATTTTTTCTTTACATTTAGCAGGTATTTCATCAATTTTAGGAGCAATTAATTTTATTACAACTATTATTAATATACGATTAAATAGATTAACCTTTGATCAAATACCTTTATTTGTTTGATCTGTAGGTATTACAGCATTCTTACTTTTACTCTCTTTACCGGTATTAGCTGGAGCTATTACTATATTATTAACTGATCGAAATTTAAATACTTCTTTTTTCGATCCTGCAGGAGGAGGAGATCCTATTTTATATCAACATTTATTTTGATTTTTTGGACACCCAGAAGTTTATATTTTAATTTTACCTGGTTTTGGAATAATTTCGCACATTATTTCTCAAGAAAGAGGTAAAAAAGAAACATTTGGTTGTTTAGGGATAATTTATGCTATACTTGCTATTGGTCTTTTAGGATTTATTGTTTGAGCCCATCATATGTTCACAGTAGGTATAGATATTGATACTCGAGCTTATTTCACTTCAGCAACTATAATTATTGCTGTTCCAACAGGTATTAAAATTTTTAGTTGATTAGCAACTTTTCATGGAACTCAAATTAATTTTTCCCCATCAATTTTATGAAGATTAGGATTTGTATTTTTATTTACTGTAGGTGGATTAACAGGAGTTATTTTATCTAATTCATCAATTGATATTACATTACATGATACATATTATGTAGTAGCTCATTTTCATTATGTTCTTTCTATGGGAGCAGTTTTCGCAATTATAGGAGGATTTATTCATTGATATCCACTTTTCACGGGGTTAAATATAACTAACTTTACTTATTAATCATTTATGTATATCATATTTTTATTTTAAAATTTTTAAAATAAAAAAATTGGAATAGTATCATTAATAAAAATATTATTATTATTAATACTTTTAAGTTTCATCGCTCCACTCTTCGCTCACGGTGTCGGTCCTTAAAATTCTCACACATTCCTTGTCTTCTTGTCTTAGGCAATGTTTGCAGTCGTCAGGACAAGGTCTTCGAGAGAGAGCGTCTGCATTTCCATGTGACTTCCCGCTACGGTGTTCGATGACGAAGTTATACTCCTGCAGCTGTTCGATCCACCGTGCCACCTGTCCTTCGGGGTTCTTAAACTCCAACAACCACTTCAAGGCAGCATGGTCCGTTCTGATACGGAATCTTCGCCCGAGCAGATATTTACTGAAGTGCTGCAACGTCTTGACAACTGCCAGTAATTCTCTTCGAGTGACGCAATAATTTCTTTCTGGTTTTAATAGCGACTTACTAAAGTATGCGATCACGACTTCCTGATCTCCCTTCTTTTGTGACAAGACTCCACCTATACCAGTATTGCTGGCATCCGTGTCCACAACAAAATCAAGTTCCGGGTCTGGATAACCCAAAATGGGTGTTTCACAAAGCCTTCTTTTAAGATCTTCGAACGCTGCAGCACACTGTTCGTTCCAATCGAATTTTCTTTTTTCTTCCGTTAGCTGATGCAAGGGCTTTGCTATATCAGAGAAATTCTTCACAAATCGTCTGTAGTATGAGCAAAGTCCTAAAAAGGCGCGTACTGCAGTCTTGTCCCTCGGTATGGGCCAGTCCTTAACGGCACTTATTTTCTCAGGGTCTGTCTGTATACCGTTCTCCGAGATCACGTGACCTAGATAATTCACTTTGCGTTTGAATAGCGAGCATTTTTTTGGGCTCAATTTAAGATTTGCATCTCGCAACTTAGATAACACCTGCTCCAGTTTTCTGAGATGGTCGTCAAAGTCTCTTCCAACGATAATGATGTCATCCAAATAGACCAAGCAAGTGTCGCCAAGAAGACCAGCAAGTATTTGTTCCATTAATCTCTCAAATGTAGCCGGTGCATTACATAAACCAAACGGCATCACATTAAACTGCCAGAATCCCTTTCCGGTTGAAAAAGCCGTTTTCTCCTTATCTTTATCCTTGATTTCCACTTGCCAATACCCACTTTTTAAATCCAATGTAGAGAACCATTTCATTCCATTTAAAGTGTCCAAAGTATCGTCAATTCGTGGCAAAGGATAACTGTCCTTCTTGGTCTTATCATTAAGTCGGCGGTAATCAACGCAGAATCTCATGGTTCCGTCCTTCTTCTTAACTAATACTACGGGAGAACACCATGGGCTAGTTGATGGCTCAATAACGCCACTGCTTCTCATCTCTTCGACCATATCGTCTACATCTTTCTCCCGAGCTATTGGAACTCGCCGAGGTCGCTGTCGGATGGGCATTATTTCACCAGTATTGATTTCATGCTGTACTACTCTAGTTCTGCCAATATCACTGTCATGTGTAGAAAAGACATCTTTGTATCTCAGTAGTAACTTGTGTGCCTTAGAAAGTTCTTCCAGGGTGAGCTCGTTCTTGGAATCGTCCAGTAGTCTCTCGACATCCACAGACGGTACAGCACCATCAGGTTTCTCGATTTCGTCCGCTCCTTGACAGCTCCGTATCCAAGAGATCTCCTCACACGACCCAATAAGAGTTCCTTTCCCGAGGACACGTTTAGTACTGCTTGGATTTAGAACCATTACGAATGCGGTAGGTGATGTCGTTACCATCGTACGAGCGACGATCCAAGGTCTTCCGTCGTTTATCTTCTCTACCAACACACAACGGTGGGCCCCGCGCTCTGCGTGATATGGCAAACTTACTGGAACCAGCCCTTGAGACTTCGGTTGGAGAATGGTCCTTCGTGCACAGTACACATTCCCATTAATTCCGCCTTCCATAGGCACCTCGTCGGATCCGAATTTCAGAACTCCAACTTTCAAGTCGATCTTGCAGCCGTAACCTCTCATGAAATCTAGTCCAACAATGCAGTCGTCCACAATGTCAGCTACGATGACTTTATGCCGGTAGTTCTTTTCACCAATTCCAAACACTACCTCCCGCTCACCTTGGATGGGAATATGCTGGCCGGTAGCTGTTAGCAGCTGGAGTTGCTTAGGTTGGACTAGATGATCTCTGGGCAGGTACTTCAGTAGCCGAGAACTGATCACTGTCCGAGAAGCTCCGGTGTCGATGGTGAGGTGACATGGTATTCCACCAATGTCTCCTGTAACAACCAGACTATTCCCGTCGTTCGCCTGTGAGATCATAACTGGGACATTTCGACCACCAGCCAGCACTCGTCCCGTAGTCCTGGCTTTTATTCGTTTCCCTGCTGCGGCACAGGGGCTGAGCATGACGTCCTTGTCATCGGGGCTGGGTCGCGACCATCTATCTTCTTCTTGGGGCAACCGGACTGTATGTGCCCTCGTTCGCCACAATTGTAGCATCGTGGTCCAAACTCACGGCGAGGTGCAATTGGCTCCCTAGCAGATACTTCCCGCACCCTGTAAGGCCTCGAAGAATCCTGCCGTACAGCCTCTACTTCCAGTGCATGGGCAACTGTATCTTTAAGGCTTCCGTGGTGCCCCAATCGCACTGCGGCTCTTATTTCAAGGTCCCGTATCCCGTCAATAAAGGCTTGCACCAGCATGCTGTCCACCAGAGACGCTGAAGCTCGTTGATAAGCCTTCCTGACCAATTTCTCTATTTCTAAGGCCCACTGTTGTAAGGACTCATTACGCTCTGGGCTTCGGTCCTTCAGTTGTGCTCGATACACGTGCTCCAGGTGACCATCGCCGTAACGCGCCTCCAGAGCTTCAAGAAGACGGTCGTACGTCCTGTCGTCTCCCAGGGCCTCCAAGATGGTGAGGGCCTCATCACGTAGGGCTAACGTTAACGCTGTCTTAGCTTGCTCCTTACTCCAGCCGTTAGCCTGGGAAACGGACTCGAACTGCAACTTATATGCAGTCCAGGACGACGTACCATCAAAGGGAGGTACTTTGAATCTTCCACCTCCCGACATGGTAGTCTCATGCACACAGGAACTGTTGACTGTTTTTGCCTGGGTCTCCAATTTCTGCAGGCGGTTCTGGTGCGTCTCCACTTTTTCATTCACGTCGTGAAATCTAGTCTCAAATTTGACGTCCATGTCAGTAAGTTTCTCCTGGACCTCTTGCATTTCTTTTTTCCACGCTGCAGTATTCTCGAGAACCTCGCGCAGCATTCCAGATTGTTCTTTAACCTGTTCTTCTTGTTTGCTAGAAAGTTCCTTAACCTGTTCTTCCTGTTTTCTAGCCTGCTCGTCCTGTTTTCTAGCCTGCTCGTCCTGTTTTCTAGCCTGCTCGTCCTGTTTTCTAGCCAGCTCCTTTAATAGGACTAGCATGCTGCTCAAGTCCACTTCTTGCTTGGGTATGGTCCGCGGCTCCGATGTTCCAGCAACAGGCGTAGATTCTCCACTGGCTCCCATTTGGCTTCGGGTTTGTACCCCCCTGGGCTCGGTTTCACGTGGCATAATCGGCATTTCCTATCCCACTTCTGACACCAAATGTTACGTTCGTAGGGTGGGTACTAATAGGAGTTGCACTAATACCACAAATTATAAAACTAACACTTTAATTACTCTAAATAAAAACAATAAACCACATTTAATAATCGCCACTAAACACACTAAACTCAAATTCTTCGCTTAGATAATCGCACTGTAATAGTATCGCACTATTTAGCTTTGATCACTTCGATTCGCACTGTTCGCTTCCTCAAAGGAGACTGTCCTGTAGCCGCGAGCTCGGCCCTTTATATACGCCTAGTAATGTTCTGGAATATTCGGGAGAATTCGTTCGGTACCTACAATCGGGTACATCTCTAGAATGTTCCACACGATACTAGTTGCTCCTTCGGTATGTGCCGGAAGGTTCTCGACCTATTCCTGTCCCTTCTGGTGCTATCTCTATCACATAGTTCTAGAATGATCTTAGTGTAGCTATCTCTTTTTAATAGTGCTATCCCTGTCTAATAGCTCTGGAATATTCTGAATGTAGCTCTCTCTTTCTAATACTGCTATCCTTGTCACACTTTCATGAAATTACGCTATTTACTGAAGTGGGCTTCAAAGGCCCATAAGGGGTCCTGAAAACGCCTGAAAAAGGGTTTTCAGGTTATGATGGCATGCGATAGGGGGTGGCCTGAAACGAACTGAAAACATGTTTCAGGCGCCTGAAAACAACGGCAACTGGGGTGAAATTTGGATAATTTGGTATGTGATAGAGCTTCCTCGGAAACGGCCTGAAACCGCCAGCCTGCTGAAAACGTTCCCAAGGCCCAGAAAATGACGTTTAAAGTTGTTCACTAGTCCGCCGGCGTAACAATATAATTAAAAGAAATCAGTAGGGTTTTTATCAACCCAATGTTGTCATTCTTGTTTTAGATATCTACTTAAAAGAAATGTTAACTCCATCTACAACCTAAACTCCATCTGCTGCTTCTCTTTCAATTTAAAATTTTGTAAAAAATATGGGTATCTAAACATAAAAATCAAAAGATTTTAAGTGACATTTTAACAATTTTAGTTATACTAAATCATTAAACATGGGCTCTGCCTTTGCCCAATAACAAAATAAACTTAATTATGAACATCAATCAGTCTTCATTACAATGGCACATGTATTTTTATATTATAATTTAAATAAATCAGTGGCTACAACTAAAAGTCTCAGGCCCGGTTTCTGAGGTGCTGTTTGATATCTCTTCATTAATTATTAATTCGATAAACAGACAACCTTTTTAATTCTTTATTAAGTCCTTTGTTTAAAAATGCTTTTATAGGCATTTGCTTATGTAATTGCAGTTATGTCAGTAAAATCGTTTTTAAACAAAGTTTAATGACAGCTATAAACATCAGATAAAGTTATGGAATAAATAAACAGCTGATACGGACCTCAGAAACCGGGTATTAATCATCAATTCAAACATAATTATAAGTATCTTAATCATTGGTATGCATTAACAAAGTAAAAATATTTGAAACAAAATATACTATTTTAAAACATTTCTTCTCTCATTTCTTAGCCTTAGAGTAAATATTTTGGACGAATACCTTTATTTTTAGCCAGTCTTTATTCTTAAGTAAATCTACATGTTGTTCTTTTAGTTTCTCATATTCATTTCTTTTAGGCGGTTGGTGATTTTTTATGTGAAATTTAAAGTATTTTGTAACTACGTCCTTTTGTTCCTTTGTCCAAGGTACCAACGTCCTTTTTTTTCCTTTTCGTATTTTGTTTTCGTTACCTAATTGAGACACGGGTTTATTAATAAGTTGTTGAGAATCATTTTGCATCCATCTGGTATGCAAAATGAGCCTGAAATAAGTCATTTAAATTACAATATGTTTGTACGTAATCAGAATTAGCATCTAAAATACGTTCAGGTTCAGGATCATAGTCTATAATTTCGTTGTTGTCCACGGGCTCAATTAGCTCCTCAATCAAATCTAAATCAATCTCTTCGAGAGATTTTCCTTTGTAAGCGTCTGCTTTTCCATCTTCCATAAGAATGAGAAGCTTTGATATCTTAGCAGTTTGGTATACGTCATCTGGCAACCTGTAAGACTTTTTATGTACTTCATTAGTATGGCCCATGAATGTAGGCCAGCTGCTCCATATCATTTTCAGACATGCTAAAAATTTTTGATAAGGTGGCTAAATGTTTTCTTAGGATATTGCTTTAGGCTGTTTCGCCCCTGATAATTTGGCATGCTTTTCCAAAACTTTGTAGCCATAAATTGTATTGTTATAACCGGGATTACCAAACAAAAATCGATTTGGTGTCGAAGCAAAAAAAATATGCCTAATCGATAATAATAATTTAATATCATCTTGAACTTCTTTATTAAACAGAACTGGTACTCCGCGGCCGCGTTTACCTCTAATGACAACACGTTTAAATTTCTTTACCAGAATCCTTTCTGAGGCAGTAAGCGCGCGATCAAACTCTTCATATTTATTAATATCATTATTGTCGCTTTCTAAATAATCGTGCACTGTAATTCTTTGAAGCTCTCCAGGCCTGCGCCTATTTAATAATAAACCCTACAATACACAGTCTCTAAAAGTTGTGTATATGTTTCAGTTGTTTGTAAGCCTTCTTTAATTTTTATAGCTGCATCCAAGGATTTTTTGTTTAGGTATTCTTTAAGAATTTTTAAATCATTTGCTAAAGGTACAATAGTTATCTTATTCCACTTTTTCTTGTTTAAATCTGTTGCAGCTTGTGTAGACACATCATATTTCCAATTTGATTCAATAAGTTGAATCAACGTTTTTAAGTCGGCTTCTATTTTGCCAGTATATCTTTTAATTATCACAAGAATATTAATATGAAACTTTATTTTTACTTTGTTATGTTGTAGTGTACGATGATGATGATGATAGGAAGTGGCGTTGTGTGTTTAACTAAACTAAGAAATAGTTTAAATGTATGTATGTAAATAATTTAGATATTTTAAGGCCTCTGACAACTGCTTTAATATTTGTCATTTTAGGTCACGCCCATTTCCATACTTTGGTTTAAATTTTTATTTGTACTAAATATAAACTTGTTTTTAAGTGACCATATATATATATATGGATCCCACTAGGCATGACTAAGCCAATTTCTTTTTTTACGTCCATATATGTATATTCATGTCTACATATGGATATAGTTTAAATAAATATAATTAATAAGTAGATACTTGAGTTTTTTAATTGCATCATTCGTTTGATGGAGAGATACCTGGCGCCCTCCTTTGTTTTTATAAATTCTGGTATTTCTCTGCTCCAGGTTGGTCCATACTCACTCCCTATACACATGCTCTGCTAGCTGGTGCACCGGTGATTCTTTGAGATAGTGTTACTTACACATCTCCAGAGATTACCAACAGTACCTGATGGGTATACGTAGGTGTGTTGTTGCTACCTAGTGCGCACCACCCCTACCAAGCCCGTCAACCGTTATAAGTTGGCGGCCCAACGTGTGACCTTGGAGAGTGATGCAATTAAATATTAAATATGTATTTTAATTTAGTGATAAGCATGTACTTTATTGTGTGTCACTATGGTTTTGTTAGTCTTAAGGTGTACTTTAAAGGAAACTTATAAATTTTCTTTAGTCTTAAGCGAGTCTTAAACATCAATGAAAGGCAATATATTCAATTTAAGCTTATAAACTTAAAGATATTAATTTTTAAATATGCCGTGCTTATATCTACTGTTTTCTATTTTTTTCATTTTGATTAGGTGCCATAACCTAACAACTATACTTGTTTTGAATTAGAATTGAATTTAGAATTCAATTTTCTATCATTGATTTTTTACAAGCTGCATGTAAGATCTCTCATTTACACAAAGACGAAATTACACATGAACTGTCCATTCGTAAACTAGAAGTTAATTATCTCTCGCGACAATCCAGTCTTTGTCAAGCGTTAAATGAGACATCGAAACTTGCTCGAAGGGGTTTTTGAAATTTACTGATTTGGTCAATGTCAATTTGACTTCGGAATTAGAGGTGTGTCAACGAAAAGTTGAGGAGATCGAAAGAGAAGCTAAAGGTGATTTGTCTACATCTGCTAGAGGTCGGTTAAACTCTCGTTGCAGATACTTTCTTTGCCGTCTAGGTCGTATTGATGAGAATGAGGAGGTAATGCTTCTCAAAAAGGAATTGAATTCTATAATTGAATGCTTACAAGATTCTGCTTCTTCATCGGATTCGGATGATGACTTTGACTCTGTAGTTACTGAGAAGTACGTAGTCAGAGAGGTTATTTACAAACCTGGAGAGATTTTTAATATTAATTCTTTGAACTTGAAATTCAAGGGGGACACTTGTGTCCGTACTTTCCTTTCTCGCTTAGAACAACTTCTTGTTACTAGGAATGTTTCTGAAGACAGAATATTCAGAGGTTTCTCGGAATTTTTTGATGGACCGACGTTGTCTTGGTTCCGTTCTCGCGTATTCATTTAAACTCAATTGACGTTCTTTTTACTCAAGATCCTTGGTACTTGGACATCTTTAAAAAAGTCTCTGATACTCCATCTATGTTTCCTAATTTCAAAATTGAAAATAATAAACTTTATCGTTTCTCGAAGAATAAATATCGCCTGACAGATTGAAGCGCTCGTGGCCCCGCGGTCTCAGTGTTCTGTAAACGATCACTGAGTTACGCAACTTTCACTATGGCTGGTCCTCGGATGGGTGACCACTTTGTGGTATTTACATTTGCGAGCGTTTCCGTGCTTCGGAAGGCACGTTAAGCCGTTGGTCCCGGTTGCCAGTAAAATGGCAGTCGTTAACCCTGGTTGAAGGCCTTATGGGCGGCTTGAAAATTTCAACAGCAGGTAGCCACAACCTGCGTCTGTCTATTTCAACACGGCAATGGGCTCACCACCTATTACGTGGGACAGGAATCCACACGGTGAAAAGTGGGCATATAATATGCCTCTGCCACCCCTTCGGGGATAAGGCGTGATGGATATTTATTTATTTATTTATTATTTGTTTCAAGGCGGTGGACAGATTCATTGCGAACGTAGGTGTCTCATACCTATCTTTTTCTATGTCATATTTTCCCAATATTTTGGTTGCTTGTACAATGATATCATAATGAATTGGTCTTAAGGCAGAAAAGAAGTCATTAATGGATGGATCAATCTTTTTTAATTCTAGTAATAATTTTGCAAGCTCTCTCATTTTTCTAGACACAACGTTAACGAAATGTTTTTCTCGGTGAGTTCTTAAATATTGAGATCCGAAAGCACATATAAGGTTATAAGGTTATCTTTTTTTGCAATAAGTGATATTTTGTCTGCCCGCATTCGGGGAAATACAGTTTCCTTAAGTTTTTCGTCGATTTTAAGATGACATATCAGTAGATTTTGAGCCTCAGATTGAATGTTTTTACTTCCTGATTTACCACTACATTTCTTTTTATGTTTCCACAATAGTTTTTTAGAATAGAATCCCAGACACTCTGTACACGGCAAATAATCAGTAAATTTGAAGTTTCGCATCGGTTTAGTGACCTCTTTTGAATTTACAAGGTAGTTTCCTTTTTTACGTAGAGCTGCCATTATTTTTTTTCTATCAAGACTTTTTTTTAGGTTTTGACACAATTTTTTGGACTTCAGTTTCATAAAAATGGTGTCGGAGTAAATGACGAGCAAAATTTAAAACAAATGACTCGCAGTAAAAGCAATAATCTTTATCTCGAACCTTTGAATTTTGGGTTTTTTATCACTTTAAATGATCTTCTATTTGAGATTCACTATTAATATCGTAAATAATCTCTTCATTTGGTTCTGATTCATTGTCAGGCTGTGGAAATTCCCTACTCACAATTACATTGCAAGGAGAACTGCTTTTACAACTAACTTCATTTAAACTTAAGGTGGCTTGAAAGATACATTAGACAAGGAATTATTAACATCGAGAGGTATTCCTTGATTTGGTACGAATTCATCTGCTTTATAAGGTTGAAGAAGTTTCCTTTCTACAAATACACTACACGCAATACCGCCGCCCCTAGCTCACTTTCGGTGACTTCGGGCACGTCATCCTCACTGAGATCCGCGTTGGACGTCTGAGGTGGAGCCATACATGGGGCAGTGTACTCCTGTGCTCCCGCAGGGAACAGAGCACCCAGGACCCTCTCTAGTTGGTCTGGCTGGAGGCTCTGGGTCAGCGGAGGCGCCTTAGGGCGAAGTTTGCCCCTAACCATAAGGTATGGGCGCCCCCAGGGGTTCTGCTCCAGGGTCTCCAGCAGCTCTTCGCGGGCCAGCCTTTTGGCCCGCTTTATGGCTGTTTGGAGGGCCCTCTTGGCTCCCTTGTACCCCTCATATAGCTCCTCCTCTCGGAATTCCTCGGGGCGGCGACGCCTTTGGCGGAACCTGGTGTACCGGTGGCGCGCGGTCAGGCAAGCTGTTCGCAGCTGTTAAATCTCCGGCGACCACCAGTACACCTGCATCCTTACCGGCCCAGGCTTAACCCTAGGCATCGCCGCATCGCATATTTGCGACATGGCTCTCCGGAACCACTCTGCCTCGGTATTCACATCGGCAGGCCTCTCCGGTGCTGGAGTCCAGGCCTGCACAATGGCCGCTTCCTGGAGAGCCTCCCGATTTAGCCGTTTAAGCGCCCAACGTGGTTCCGGGGGATTCGCAATTACTGGCGGTAGATTAGGCGGAGGGGAGACGTCAAACCGAATATTTCTGTGGTCGGACCTCGTCTCCTCCTCCACCACCACGCGCCAGTTCTGGACACGGCGAGTGAGATCAGGGGTCACGAACGATACGTCCACGACTGAATTGAGTCCCCCTCGCTCCCAGGTGGCGACATTCCCCCGGTTGAGGACTTCTAGGCCACGGGTAGTGACCCAATCCTTCAGAATTCTCCCCCTGCCATTGGTCTCGCGGGAGCCCCAAGCCATCGACCAGGCGTGAAAGTCTCCCAGGACCAGGACAGGGCGAGGACGGCATGCAGTGAGAACGACGTCCAGTTCAGAGAGCCATAGCTCAAACTGATGCTGGTCGCGGTTCGGCGAGATGTAAACGGCCACGACCGCCACTCCCTCATAAACCGCCGCGACACAACCTGGGCCCCTTGCAATTATTGCAAGGCTCGAGGTATCTGCACCGGACCCCCCAAAGATAGTCGCCAAGCGATCCAGGGCCACCGGGCTTCCGGGATGAACCCAGAACGGCTCGGCGACCGCGACCACGTTATAGACCACTGCGCGATGCTCTGGTACAGAAGATCCTGAGCATCGGAGCAGTGGTTCAGATTGATCTGCAGGATGCGGATATGTGCATTCATTAATGAACATCCATATCCGCATTCCGCCGTAAACGTGGGCGCTCTTGAGCGGCACTCCTATTCCCCCCTACAGATGAACGGGGCTTTGGCCTTGAGGCGGCGCAGGACTTGCAGTCCAACCGGTGCTCAGCCGTCTTGCCCTCCGCCACGCATCTAAAACAGCATGGTGGAGCGTTACAGGCAATGACCTTGTGTCCGGGTTGGCTGCAGCGGAAGCACCTATCACCTCCATCGACTTCCGCTGTGCACTGCACCCCCACTCGCGGGGCTGCAGGAGATGCACCTGCGCCTTGAGGAAGCCCTCAATGAGTAGGCTCCGTCCATCCGCAATCTTCTGAGCTGCCGCGACGGGACAGCTCACGACTATTGATCAGTGACCAGTTGGCGCAAAGCAAATTTCGCCTGACCTTATCTGATCCCGGGGGCAGTCGCTTGCTTCCACGACGGCAGTTTTTATCTCCTCCGTCGTAGCCGCGTCATCCAGAAGATATTCATTTAATTTGCCAAGTGTACAGGTATCAAATAATCTTCATGAAATGCTGAAGTCAACTAACGTATTAAAAATGATAAGGTTTATTAACGTATTTGTGTAAATCGCCTTGAAATTACCGCTTTATAATTGCAAGTTTTTTAAAGTATTAAAATGGATATAGAATGTTATTCTTAAGAGATAGATATGTACTGTCGCAGACTTTATTGTAGATCTACATTAGATACGCAATTCCACCATACATTTTTTTGTTTTAATATCACAAAGGGTTTATACTTAGGCAGCGTTTTCGTTGAAAGCTCCCAGATGGTTTATTATTTCCGACACCCCTAACAAATATCGTTATAAATTAGTCAATGTATACAAAAACTTAACAAATAATACATAAAAACCTTCCTTATGAATCATTCTATCTATTAAAAAACCGCATCAAACTCTGGTGCATAGTCTTAAAGATCTATGCATACCAAAGGACAGACAGACGAAAGCGACTTTGTTTTATACTATATTTGTAGTGAGTAGTGATGATCAGTCATCAATATAGTCAATTCTTTTTAAATAAATAAAATAAATATCCATCACGCCTTATCCCCGAAGGGGTGGCAGAGGCATATTATATGCCCACTTTTCACCGTGTGGATTCCTGTCCCACGTAATAGGTGGTGAGCCCATTGCCGTGTTGAAATAGACAGACGCAGGTTGTGGCTACCTGCTGTTGAAATTTTCAAGCCGCCCATAAGGCCTTCAACCAGGCTTAACGACTACCATTTTACTGGCAACCGGGACCAACGGCTTAACGTGCCTTCCGAAGCACGGAAACGCTAGCAAATGTAAATGCCACAAAGTGGTCACCCATTCGAGGACCAGCCATAGTGAAAGTTGCGTAACTCAGTGATCGTTTACAGAACACTGAGACCGCGAGGCCACGAGCGCTTCAATTCAAAATCAATCAGAGCGCAATTCTTTTTAAATCGCATTATTAAGGTTAACTCAAAACTACTAGACAGATCTTAATACTGTTACGTTCGTAGGGTGGGTACTAATAGGAATTGCACTAATACCACATATTTAAAAGAAACACTTTAATAACTCTAAATAAAAACAGTAAAACCACTACTAATAATCGCCACTGAACACACTAAACACAAATTCTTCACTTAGATAATTGCACTGTAACAGTATCGCACTATTTAGCTTCGATCAATGTTCTAGAATATTCGGGAGAATTCGTTCGGTACCTACAATCGGGTACATCTCTAGAATGTTCTACACGATACTAGTTGCTCCTTCGGTATGTGCCGGAAGGTTCTCGACCTATTGATATCCCTTCTGGTGCTAAACGCGAATTAAAAGTTTTCCTGACTGATAAAATATATTATAGTGTAAATGAATTTTTATTAGATAATGTATAAATATGTGTTTTATGTGCCTAGTTACATTTTGATTGCTAAGATAATTTTAATTGACTTTGATTTTATAACATATTGAATATTAGTTTGAATTATACACATATTTAAATAAATAATTTGCACACCTGAAAAGGTAGTATACAGTGATCCAAATTTAATTGTAAGATCCTACTTTTAACCTGTATAATGCAAATAAATATATTATTATTATTATATCTCTATCACATAGTTCTAGAATGTTCTAAGTGTAGCTATCTCTTTTTAATAGTGCTATCCCTGTCTAACAGCTCTGGAATATTCTGAATGTAGCTCTCTCATTCTAATACTGCTATCCTTGTCACTCTTTCATGAAATTACGCTATATACTGAAGTGGGCTTCAAAGGCCCATAAGGGGTCCTGAAAACGCCTGAAAAAGGGTTTTCAGGTTATGATGGCATATGATAGGGGGTGACCTGAAACGAACTGAAAACATGTTTCAGGCGCCTGAAAACAACGGCAACTGGGGTGAAATTTGAATAATTTGATATGTGATAGAGCCTCCTCGGAAACGGCCTGAAACCGCTTTTCAGCTAGCTGAAAACGTTCCCAAGGTCCAGAAAATGACGTTTAAAGTTGTTCACTAGTCCACCGGCGTAACAATACAATTGAAATGAGATTACAAAACAAGCACAACCTTTCAAATAAATAAATAACCCTTAAAAAATTATTTATCTAAAAAACAAGCTTTAGCTACATTAACACATAATACGAGCTGGAAACTTGATGGAATTATGTCGTTTTATAACAGAGTTTCTATGACCACTTTTCAACAACATCATCAGTCCCTGAATTCTATATGACGCAACATCACATTAAAAGCTATTACTTCTACGAATCGCGAAATTATAATCAATTGACAGTATTCTACAAGTTTAGAAGTATTGTGTGCATGCACGAAGTGGCAACGTTGCTTTTGGAAAGGACGTCACATACGGTTATCAATGAAAATATAGATGAATGACTACAGCGCTACAATTTTTTTGACAATAACAGCAGAACTAAAGTAATATTCAAAAAAGCAAGACTCTGACTAACTAAACGTCCAATTTTGAAATTTTTTTATTACTTTTCTGACATCAGCAAGGCATGCTGGGACCGTTGTACACCTTCTCCCTTTTGACGTCCGGTATACGGACGCCCAAAGCAGGTGGACGCCACATTATATGCAAAAAGCCCCATAATGGACGCCAAATAGGTAGCGGGATGTATATATATTTTAGAAGTGTTGTGTGCATGCATGAAGTGGCAACGTTGCTTTTGGAAAGGACGTCACATACGGTTATCAATGAAAATATAGATGAATGACTACAGCGCTACAATTTTTTGTGACAATAACAGCAGAACTAAAGCAATATTCAAAAAAGCAAGACTCAGACTGACTAAACGTCCAATTTTGATTTTTTTTTTATTACTTTTCTGACATCAGCAAGGCATACTGGGACCGTTGTACACCTTCTCCCTTTTGACGTCCGGTATACGGACGCCCAAAGCAGGTGGACGCCACATTATATGCAAAAAGCCCCATAATGGACGCCAAATAGGTAGCGGGATGTATATATATATATATACATCCCGCAAAAAATATTGTGCGCGCGTGCAAAGTGTGAGGGTGCCACTGTTTCTGTGTTTTTTATTACATATTATTCTTGGTAAAATGTCCAAATTTAATGTTGAAACTGCAATTGGCGAGTTGTCGAAGAAAGTTTCTGCGTTGTCATTGAAGATCTCAACGCAAACGGCACTAATTGAGGCGCAAAATAAGAAAATAGATGAACAACATCTGATAATCGAAAATTGTTCTACCGTCATTAACAATCTTGTGACTGTAATTGAGAATTTATCAACGAAAATTGAAAATGTTGTTTGCTCAAATGATGGGAGTGGGATGGCAGAACATATAAAGGTTTTGGCGGAGCAGCGTTCGAGTGAGACAACACTAATTGTACCGAGTCTCCCAGAGACGGCGTCGCCTAACAATTCCAATGTGACTGCGCGCTCACGTCGAGCAGCCGCTAGACGTAATAAACCTAAGGGCATAGTCACACAGAATAATAACACTGTTGACAATTATATAGCCTCGTCTCAGCGGCAATATCTGAACGACAAAGCAAGTGAGTCTGATGATGATGGTTGGAAAGTTGTTAACAGGAAGAAGGTTAAATTTACTTCAATCTTGAAGGGAGGCAATTCTCAGATCTCGGAATTCCAAGCTATTGAACAGAAAAAGTATATGCATATCTGGTCTCTGCATCCTAATACTACTGTGGAGGCAATAATGAACCATGTCAAAACCATTTGCTCAACGGATGACATTAAGGTGGAAAAAATTATACCTAGAACCAAAAGAGATTATGCTTCTTTTATGGTGGGGGTACCAGAGTCTGAGTTCGGCAAAATGAATAACGTGGATAGTTGGCCGGTTAATACAAAATTCAATGAGTGGGTGTGGTTTCGTAACTCACAAAGACCCACCAAGAAAATGGGGGAAAACCAATAAGTCCATTCATATTTATTACCAGAACGTCCGAGGATTACGAACAAAGACGATAACATTCTATGAAAACTTGTTAGGTTCGAGTTATGACATATTTGCAATTACTGAGTCTGGAGTAAATTGTTCAATTAAAGACGGCGAACTTATTCCACCAGGATTTACAGTACTAAGGTGCGACCGAATGGACGGTCGGAAACACGGGGGAGTTTTCGTGGCTGTATCGTCGTGGCTCGACATAAAGTTAGTAAAAATTGAAAATGTGGACTCGGCCTTATTTGAGATAGTTTGTGCGACGGTCAGCTGTAGAAATAAGATGTTGTTTTGCTGTTGCGTAGTGTATATACCTCCAAGTTCTAATTATTGTGAATATATGCATATGTTTAATATTTTGGAGAAAGTTTGTATAAAGTATGAATCGGTTATAGTAGTGGGCGATTTTAATATGCCTTCGGCTCCAGACGATGTGCATTGTTATTTGGAATATTTTCTCGAGTTCTGTGGATTTCGTCAGGTAAATAACATACTTAATGTTCATAATCGTACCTTAGATTTGGTTATGACTAACCTAATGGCGGGTGATTTAAAGGTTAAGGTATCGGATGAGCCACTTGTAGGGATTGACGCCCCCCATCCCCCGTTAGATATTAAAGTGACTCTTGGATCTAGTTTGAAAAAAGGGTCAACCTTGTTTAATGATAGTGTAGCTGTCAATAATGTTACCGCTTGGCAATTTGCAAAATGCAATTTTGCTATGTTATATGAAAGATTTGGTATGGTGGACTGGGATTTACTGTATAATATTAAAAATTCGGAAGAGGCGTTAACCTATTTTTATCAGACAATTAACGAGATTATAAGTCAATATACCCCTGTAAAAAATACCGTTTTTAATATGTCAAAGGATAGATATATCTATCCAGAATGGTACACTCCAGATTTGATTAGTGACATTAAAAAAAAATCGCGTTTTCTCAAAATTTATAAAGCTACGGGACTACGGTGTGATTACGAAGCGTTTTCTCGGTGTCGCTCTATGGTTAAAGGTAAAATTAAATCAACATTTGATGCTTATCAAAAGAGACTACAGATGGATATCAAGAGTGATCCGAAGTCCTTCTGGAATCTTATTAAAAGTAGACAATGTCAACGGTACAAAAACACAATTAGAAAAGACGGGAGAGATTTAGGGAAATCAGAGGGTGCTGAGTGTTTTGCCTCATACTTTAAATCGGTATATAGCACAGAGCAGCCTGTACTGGATCCGGAGGTGGCAGAGCGCACGGGAGGAGCGAGTGCCGGCGCGGCGCGGGTGCATGTTGGCCAGCTAAGCGCGGGAGAGCTGCGCTCGGCGCTAGCCCGCCTAAAGCCCAAACGCTCTGTGGGACCTGATGGGATACCACCTTACATTGTTAAAGATTGTCGCGAGGTGCTCTGGAAACCTTTAATGCATGTATTTAATTTATGTTTAGAGGAGGGACGGTATCCAGATCGGTGGAAAATTACCAGGGTAATACCGGTTCCCAAGGGTGGAGCGAGCGATGATGTCAGTGGATATAGACCGGTGGCAGTGCTGTCTGCGTTCGCCAAGGTATTTGAGTCAGCATTACATGCTTCAATTTATGTTCAAATCAGCTCACAGCTGACTGATGTGCAGCATGGTTTTCGGTCAGGCAGAGGTACGAGCAGTAACCTGCTATCTTTTGTAACATATACTGCGCCCATTGTTGATGCTGGAGGGCAGGTCGACTGTGCGTACTTCGACTTCCGGAAGGCGTTTGATTTAGTAAATAATGACGTGCTATTGGCGAAGCTGGCGACGGCAGGTTTCACGGCACACTTGCTAAAATTTTTTGCGAGCTACCTTGGCGAGCGCAGACAGTACGTGGATTATGCTGGATACGAATCTGGTCCGTATTTTACTTTTTCAGGCATAAGTCAGGGATCTAATCTAGGACCTCTGGAGTTCCTATTAATGATTAATGACCTCCCTGGGGTCGTACGGCATTCAGAGTGTCTGCTTTTTGCAGATGATCTAAAAGTGTATCTGTCGGCATCGGATGCTTCGGCTGCTGGGCGACTGCAGGAGGATATTGACCGGATAGTGCAGTGGAGTGATAACAATAAGTTGTACTTTAACGTAACAAAATGTGCAGTTATTAGTTACGGCCGGGCTGTGGCTCCACTGGACTATAAATATATGATGAACGGAACGGAGATACCACGTGTTGATTACATCCGGGATCTAGGAGTAGGTATGGTGCCTGAGTTAACGTTTCGTAAGCACATTACGGATTTGTGTAGTAAATCATTTAGAAATTTAGGGTTTATTTTGAGAAACTGCGTAGATTTCAATAGCACTTTAGTAACAAAAATATTGTATAATGCACTCGTCCGGAGTCATCTCGAATCCACTGCTATTATTTGGAATCCCCACGAGGCTAAATATAGCCTAATGGTAGAGAAAATTCAAAATAAATTTACTCGTTTTCTTTATCACCAAGAATATGGAGTGTACCCGCGGTACCCGCTAATGTACCCTAGCTTGTTTGTCCTCGGTATGGTCGGGTATGATCGACTGAGTGTTAGGCGCGACGTGTCACTGGTGACGTATGTGTGGCGCATCTTGGTAGGCCGGCTACACCAACCCGACGTGCTGGCGCAGCTGCAGCTGTGTGCTCCCGACGGGTGCGTGGGCGCCCGTCGGCGCCCCCCTACTCTCAGATTGCCTTTGGCACGAACAAACTTGAGTAAGTTTGCCCCCTTGTCGCGCGCCATACGGTTCATTAATATCATTGCTGAACACGTAGATATATATATCTGCAACCTGCCGACATTTTTAGAGGTCGCGAGGAGGTCCATTGTATCAAACCCTATTTGATGGAACAATATAAATTAATTTATTGCCATTTTCGAATAATCAATATAAAATATTGTTAAATTATTATTATATTTTATGAAATTATTGTTCATTATTATTATGGTGAAATTAATAATTAGTGTATTCTAGAGTTGTCAGAAATATTGTCTATAAAATTATTATAATAAAGTTATACTATCCATTTTTTAATTGTTATTATATGCAATGAAATTATTATTTTATTATTACTATGATGAAATTATTATATAGTGTATTATTGAATTATTATTATTATGAAATTATTAATTAGTGGATGATAAAGTATCCAAAATGATTAATTATGGAATTATTACTATATATTTTTTAATTTATTTCTTAATAAACATGTTATATTATTAAAAGAAAATTATAATGTATATTTGTTACTTACAGTATCGTATTGGTTTTTAAGCTGTAAAGATATTGTAATTGTTATGAAGTAAATAAATAAAATAAATAAATAAATATATATATATATATATATATATATGTATACTAATGTGGCGTCCACCTGCTTTGGGCGTCCGTATACCGGACGTCAAAAGGGAGAAGGTGTACAACGGTTCCAGCATGCCTTGCTAATGTCAGAAAAGTAATAAAAAAAATTCAAAATTGGACGTTTAGTCAGTTATTGTCACAAAAAAATGTAGCGTAGCCACCTCGGTTGCAGCTGACTTAACCGACTCATCGGATGAGGAGCTAATCGAGTGAGTCTTTAAACTCCTATTTTTAATATTATTCTCGTACTTTATAAAATTATACGCTCCGCATTCAATTTCTTTTTTTCTTAATAAATAGTTCTTATTATCTTACTTGTTCTCGAAATAAAAATTGGTTTTGTAAATCTAGGGTGTCAGCATCTGTATACGTATATATATATATATATATATATATATATATAAAGTACGAGAATAATATTAAAAATAGGAGTTTAAAGACTCACTCGATTAGCTCCTCATCCGATGAGTCGGTTAAGTCAGCTGCAACCGAGGTGGCTGAACGTTTGCGGGACTCGTACTCTGATACAGACCTGTAAATTAAAATCATCACTACATATTATAAAACAAAGTAGCTTTTCGCTGTCTGTCCCTATGTATGCTTAGATCTTTAAAACTACGCAACGGATTACGATACGGTTTTTTTTAATAGTTAGACTGATTCTCATAGAAGGTTTTTATGTATAATTTGTTAAGTTTTTGTATATATTGACCAAATTATAACGATATTTAGAAATAATTTTGAAAAGCAATTAGTATGTTAGCTTTTTCTAAATTTGAAATTTTAAAGTGGAAGGTGGAGGCCAGCTCGTGACTGAAAAATTTTTCCACTTTAAAATTTCAAATTTATAACGATATTTGTTGGGAATGTCGGAAAAAATAAGCCGTCTGGGAGCTTTCAACAAAAACGCTACCTAAACCCTTTGAGATATAACAAAATAATGTATGGTGCAATTGTGTATCTAATAAAGGTCTACAAAAAAGTCCGTGACGACATATGTCTATCTCTTAAGAATAACATACTATATTCATTTTAATACTTTAAAAAAACAGCAATTATTAAGCGCTAATTTGAAGGCTATTTACACAAATATGCTATTAATCCTTATCATTTTTACTACGTTACTTGGCTTCAGCATTTCATGAAGATTATTTTGTCCCTTTACACCTTGCAAATTAAATGAATATCTTACGAGTTACCGCAAATACAAAATTAGGCGCAAAGAAATTAATTTAATTCGACCGCCGGGCCGTGCGGGTAGGTACTGGACCTAGGTACTGGAGAGCGGAGAAGTAATCAATGAATTTGGAAAATGTTCATACCTTAGATTATGGTGTTTATATAATCTAAGGTCCATACATTATTGTGAATATGAAATTATTAAACAACGAGATTAAATGGGTGCCACGGGGTTCGAAGTATGTCACGGGCGAAGCCGGGCGGGACAGCTAGTGATATTATAAATGCAAAAGTTTGTATGGATGTTTGTCACTCTTTCACATAAAAACTAATGAATTGATTTTAATGAAACTTTACAATAATATAGCTTATACATCAGAATAACACATAGGCTACTTTTTAATCCCGGGAACAAGTTCCTGTGGGAAACGGGAACGGGAAAACTTCTCTACGCGGGCGAAGCCGTGGGCGTCAACTAGTTTATTATAAATTGAAGAATAAACTATTATTTATGTAATTAAGATGGGGATGAAGAGTAGAAGCGTGCTCGTCGCCATCCCTGCCAGCTACGGCTGCAATTCTACTCCAACATGAGTGCCACCAGGGCGAACTATGCTAGGGCGTACCCCCGAGGCGACGCGCACCAGTTCGTCCCCGCTGGTGCGAAAAGTGTGTGCCAGAGCGGCGTAGAGGACCGCCACCCTACACGCGCGGCCCGACACGGCGGGAAGTGGAGGATGGGGTGCAGGGTAGCTGCGTGGAATGTTAGGGGAGGAATGATAGATAAGATGAATGAGTTGATGGATGTTATGAATGAGAGAAAGTTAGATGCAGTGTGCTTGACAGAGACCAAGCGCAAGGGCAGCGAAGTCTTGGAGCTCCCGGGTGGGATGCTCGCGCTTTGGTCTGGAGTACCAGAGAGCGAGCATGGCAGTCGGGGGGTTGGAATTTTGCTGTCCTCGCGATTGGCCTCCGGTATGTATGAGTACAAACTGGTAGGTCCTAGAATCCTCTGGATCCGTGTAAAACTTGGTTTGACGAAGATTTTCCTGGTAGCTGCTTACGCGCCAGTATCTTCGTCGAACGCGAATGAGCTAGAGGACTTCTGGGAGAGTATGAGAGAAGCTCTAAATGTGATAGAAGGAAATGAAAGACTTATAGTATGTAGAGACTTGAATGGATGGGTGGGTACCGCTCGCGATGGTTTTGAGTCGGTACTCGGGAAGTATGGGGATAAAAGGGTGAACGACGCTGGCAAGCTAATACTGGCATTTTGTAAGGAAAAGGATTTGTTTGTGGCGAACACAATGTTCAACCACAAACAAATTCATATGTATACGAGGAGATGTAAGTCAAAGAGAAGCATGATAGATCTATTCCTAATCGATAGTCGGCTCCGTAAACAGGTGATGGACACAAGGGTTTATCGAGGCGCTGAGCTGGGATCAGACCACTACCTAGTCATAACTAGGATTAGGGGTCTGTTCGCGGGTTGGCGTCATCGTACCGAGTGCCCTGAACCTGAGCCGACTTATAGCATCAAAAGCTGGAAGCTGCACGATGCATCCATTAGGGACAAATATAATGAAAGGGTAGCCGAAAAGCTTGACGACGTCAATGTAAGCAGTGAGAATGTGGAAAGTGTATGGCAGAACCTTAGGTATAGTATGATAAATGCCGCTGTGGAAGTGTGTGGAGAAACGAAAAGAGGCAGTAGTAATAAGCGTGATGCATGGTGGAATGAGGAAGTGAAAGAAGCAGTTCGAATGAAGAAGAAAGCATGGCTAGACTACTTAGCCTCGCGGAATGATTTTAATATGAAAGAGAGATACAAGCTGCAGAAAGTTAACACGAAGGCACTGATAGAAGAAGCTCGTAAAAGGTGCAGAATGAAAGCGGATGAAAGGTTGTCGTCCAATTTCCGGGATAATGCCAAGCTCTTCTGGAAAGAGGTAGGCAAGACCCGGAGTTGTTCAGCAATCTGCAGTATGAATAAAGTGCTTAGTGTTAACAATGACGTCCTAACAGACCAAAGTGACGTCCTGCAGAGATGGAGTGAATATTATGGAAAGATGTATGCAAGAAAAGACAGAGATGCCACATCGGAAAGTGGAGCTCACTTCGATGCTCCGGATCCCGATGTCATTGAAGTCATAGAACAAGCGATAAGAAGTATGAAATGTGGAAAGGCTGCGGGAAAAGACAGAGTTACTGCTGAGATGATCAAGTACGGTGGGTCGCGTGTCTGGGACACTCTATGTCTGTTATGCAACTTGTGCTGGCGGACGGGTGAGGTCCCAGATGACTGGCGAGTCGCAGTTGTAGTACCTATTTACAAAGGGAAAGGCTCGCGCCTAAACTGCTCCAGCTACAGGGCGATCAGCTTGGTCAGCTTAGCTAGTAAGGTGTATGCAAAGGTTATAACGGCACGAATGCAAGAAAAGTCTGAAAGGTATTTATGGGAGGCTCAATGCGGATTCCGACATGGAAGAGGTTGCATGGATCAAGTGTTTTCTCTCCGCATGATCGCGGAAAAGTTTCTGGCTCTTAGCCAGAAGGTTTTCTGCGCTTTTGTGGATCTAGAGAAAGCATTTGATAACGTTGTGAGAGAAACGCTGTGGGACTTGCTGCCAGGATATGGTGTGGACGCCTCGCTACTGCGGGCAATACAGTCGCTTTATAGGGACTGTAAGGCTTGCGTGCGAGTAGGGGGGGATGTGTCACCTCTTTTTGATGTCTGTACAGGCGTCAAACAGGGATGTGTCATGTCCGCCTGGCTGTTCATAGTGTATCTGGACAGTTGCCTGCAGAAGTTGAAAGATTTTAATATGGGTGTGAATTTGGGTGACTTTACAGTAAACTGTCTGCTGTACGCTGATGATGCGGTGCTCATGGCCTCATCAGAAGCCGACCTTCGGGCATTAGTCACTAATATGAAAGAGGGGTGTGAAAGTAAGGGTCTCCGCTTGAATGCAAGTAAAACTAAGCTTCTAGTATTTGAAAGAGGTGACGTAAGAACTAAATGCGAGATTAGGGTAAACCAGGAACGTCTAGAGCAAGTGAATGAAATTGTGTATTTAGGAAGTATGTTTAGCGCGGATGGAAGATGTAATTCGGATGTAGAACGGCGAGTAGCTGCCGGAAACAAAGTTAACGGTGCTTTGTCCCAGTTAGTAAAGCGACAAAGCATCGTAAAAGAAGCACGAATGGCGATTCATAACGCAGTGCTAGTACCAACTTTGCTTTACGGTAGTGAAACCTGGGTATGTCAGCAGATGCATGAAAGTAAATTGAATGCTGTGGAGATGCGATCACTTCGAAAATTGTGCGGCGTTACCTTGGCCGACCGAATACGTAACGAAGTGATACGCAATATGGCAGGTTTGAATGAAAGTGTCAGCGTTAAGCTGGAAAAGGGCGTGCTCCGTTGGTTTGGACACGTTCAACGAATGAGTGAGGAACGATTGACGAAGAATATATATTGTTCAAAAGTAGAGGGTAGAAGGAGTCAGGGTAGGCCGAGACTTACATATGAAGACCACGTGAGCAGATTGCTCAAAAACGGAAAGTTAAAAAGTACTCGGATACCCAGACGTGCGTGTATGAAGCGATTGATGAATCTCGAAGAAGCGAAAGAAGTATGCATGGATCGCGAAGCCTGGCGATCTGTCCTCTCTGACTACCCCGTCAGGGATACAGCGTGAAGATAGTTAGGTAATTAAATAAATATCCATCACGCCTTATCCCCGAAGGGGTGGCAGAGGCATATTATATGCCCACTTTTCACCGTGTGGATTCCTGTCCCACGTAATAGGTGGTGAGCCCATTGCCGTGTTGAAATAGACAGACGCAGGTTGTGGCTACCTGCTGTTGAAATTTATTAAGCCGCCTATAAGGCCTTCAACCAGGCTTAACGACTGCCATTTTACTGGCAACCGGGACCAACGGCTTAACGTGCCTTCCGAAGCACGGAAACGCTCGCAAATGTAAATGCCACAAAGTGGTCACCCATCCGACGACCAGCCATAGTGAAAGTTGCGTACCTCAGTGATCGTTTACCGAACACTGAGACCGCGGGGCCACGAGCGCTTACATATTAAATTATTTTAAATTACAATTATTATAACTGTTAGATTTCAGCTGCTACATATAATTCTGTCCATTATCAATTAACTATAAAAAAAATATATATATTATTTCAAATCGGGAATCGTATTAGCATTATCTAAAGTGAACGAAATAAAAAAAAAGAGTTAAAAAAATCGAAAAAAAACTTACATACATTATGTTATAGCACTTGATGCGAATCTTGAAGCTTGCTTAGTACTAATATACTGCTAAGACCGGTAGGCACTGACAATGTGTGTATGCGATGAAGAAAATAAGTGACTCAATTAATTGAATTATTTTCTTTTATAGAAATCCTTAAAATTAACACATTTGCAAGTTCGATTCACACATAGGAATATATTAACGTCATTTAATAGGTTATTAGTTTTTAGGGTTCCTTTATTCAAATAATAAATAACTAGCCACTGACTAAGGCTCCCGCTTATATTATATTTTATTTAGTAATTTACTTATTTTAAAATAATTATTAACTTTATTAGAATATTATGTAATACATGTTATATTGTAATGTACTTACCTTATTATATTGGTTTCCAATAACTTATACTATGAGTGTACTAAATATATCCGAATATGATTACCAATATCACCTTTATATTATCATTTTATATTTTACATATTAATATTTTCAGAACTAAAATATGAAATGTTTATTCTTATTTTAAAACAAAAAACAAGGGAATCCGCATTATAAACTAGTATAGGTAAAATATCACGTTTCAAATGTTACGCCGTTGTCAGATTATATTACAATAATATGTTGGAACTCCAAGCCTCTATCGCTAATGCAAACTGCTGACGCATCTGGGGGCCAAGTCTATTATTTCAATCGTGTCAGAAAGGAATCGAAATCGTCGCTCAATAGAAATCCAACAGTAAAATTTTAATAGTTTTTCATAGTCGACTATTACAATCGTAAGTACTCCAATAGACTTTTATCGATCGGCCGAATTCTACTAACACGCCCGGGTCAGTGACCGCATTTCTAGTTGTAGTCTACTAACATTTTATATAAATATAAATATTGTGGGACATTTTTTTTTTACACAGCTCCGTCTAACCTAAAGTAAGCTAATATAAGCTTGTGTTATGGGATCTAGACGACTGATAAACATACTTATATTTTTCTAAATACATACATATTATACATAAGAAACACCCAAACTCCGAAACAAACATTTGTGGATCACACAAGTCAAACCCCCTGTTCATTAGTATTTATGTTCTGTGCATCGACTCATTTGAAACGCATACAGCCAGTCAGCTAGGAACCGTGATGGACGATTGAGCGTTAAGTTTAACGTGTTGTGATTAATCTTGTGGTGTATATGTATTAACTTGACAGAGGTAAGGCTCAAGGATCTGGTGATTTAACTCGGCTTGGAGAATCAGGTAATTTTGATGACAATATACATCTTAGTCGACCGCGGGTCACAAAAACGTACTTTACTGTATGCGGACGATCTTGCGCTATGTTCTTGGTTTAAACTTGTGACGTAAACTGCCCCTTGAGTGGGTTCGTTAAAGCAGCTCACTGCGAGCCGTCACAAGTTTACAAAAACGTACCTACATTAGTCCGATGCGGTCAATAGTGCGCTATGTTCTTGGTTTAACTTGTGAGGTAAACTGCCCCTTGAGTGGGTTCGTTAAAGCAGCTCTCTGCGAGCCGTCAGAAGTTCACAAAAACGTACTTTACTGTATGCGGACGATCTTGCGCTATGTTCTTGGTTTAAACTTGTGACGTAAACTGCCCCTTGAGTGGGTTCGTTAGAGCAGCTCACTGCGAGCCGTCACAAGTTTACAAAAACGTACCTACATTAGTCCGATGCGGTCAATGAATGAATTTTTTTTTTCCTTGTGGCAACCCTAGGTATAACAGCTGATTTGAATTGGCTCCGTATTTTATATTGTAATATTGCAAAAATAATTATAATTTTAATTAAAAACCAATTCATCATTGCCAAATAATACCATATTGAGTGTTAAATAATCATTTTCACCATTTATTGTGCTAAAAGTAAATAAATATAAACTTAAAAATTGTACCGGTGTAGTGACAGTTAGAACATCGGAAAAATTTTCAATATTTGAAATTATTACTTGGATTTGGCAAGATTTATAAAACTAATAGTTTTTTCAATCAAGGTTTGTGAGTTTATTTACTTTTACATCCTCATATGTCCATTAATAGTGTGATTTTGTAATTTTCTATGAATAAAACATAACCTCGTTTTGTTTCGCATTTCTTTGCTCTAAGTCTACTTTGCTAATAATTACTGATTCTGTAGCACGTAATTATAACAAAATGTCGAATACTAATAACATGATAATGACGCGTAAGGCCTTAGCTCATCAACAAGAGACAAGGCTTCAATTAACGTTGAAAGAATTACAGATTTTTAGGGAGAAGTGCGATAAACTGAACAAGGAAAGGGACGAAAATGAGTTACAACTGCTAGGTATTTTAAGTAAGAACGGACAACTCAAAAAAGAACTGGCACAGTTGCATTCACTGTATACTGATACCTTACAGGATCGGGATAGGTTACAACTTATAGTTGACAGTTTTGACTCATGTAGGGAACATTATGAACAAACTCTGCACCAAATTAGAATACTAAAGGAGGAGCTACAACGATCGGAAATCAAAATATCGCAACTAGAAGACAAGAAACAGAGCACAGTGGTTCAATCTAATCAGAGTTTGTTCGATGAACTGATGGCTACAAGCTTAGATACTGCTACAGCTCACCCTTCCATTGTCATAGACCTCACTTCTGATGATGACCGGGGGCTGTTCTAAATCATTAAAAATTATTAAGTGTAGTAAGAATAAGTTAAAGAAATATTTAAAAATTAAAAAGTTTATTACTAAATCTAAAAAAATGATACATAAATACAAGTTTTTTATAAATAGCATGTCACTTAATAGACAGAGATTGCAACTGATTGACCAGGTAAATATGTATATGTTAGAACTTGATACTGTTGCACAACAGTACAAAACTGATACACAGGCCCTTCAATGTCAGATTGACCGACTTCAAGACTCTTTGAAATCAATTTCATATAAATATGAAACAGCAGAGAAACAGAGTAGGGAACAGGTGTTAGCCATAGGTAAATTAGTAAATTCATGTCATTGTCAAAATGACCAATTGACATCCGCAGGCCATGTTCCCTCCTCACCCTTAAGTTGTGAAAGAATTAGATGCAATGATGAATTTTCACCAATTAAAACTGTGTGCAGTGTGGATAATAGTATATTAAGTTCAAGTAGTAATTGCGAGGCATCTACGAGTATAATAGAAAAGTTGCAAATAAAAAGTGATGCAAAGACCATAGTCTATTGCGATGAAATAGGTAAAAATTTTGGACATTATTTATCACAGTTAAGTCATTCTGTAATAAATCATACATATCCAGGAGCTTCATACTCTCAAATTATAGATTTTATATTGACTGGTACACACTGCATGCAGTCTACTATAGTGGTGCTGGTTGGCAGAAGAGGCAATATTAATAGTGACAAACTTTTAAAAGTTTTTGATAAGTTATCAAGTCTGCAAGTAAAACAAGTAATTTTGTCCACCTTGCCATACAGCACTGCTATGAGCCACAAGGAAAATCACATAAGATACAAATTAAATATGAAACTACATACCATGGTATCATATTCCAAAAAAATTGAATTGTTCGATTGGAACATAATTTTCAATAATAATAGTTTGTTGACATTAGATAGATATTTTCTATCAAAATTTTTACAACGAAAGGTAGCTCTGTTGCTATCAAATTTTTTAATTTTTCAAGCCAAATTATTGGCTAGTACAACTGCTTTTATTGAGCAGGATAGTTTTGATACTTCACATTTGGAAAATGAAATTCCAAAAAACTAGTTTATAGGACAACAGATAATAAATCTGGCCAGTTGACTTTGGCCCCTGAGAATAATCTTAGTAAAAATATTGTTTTTATAAACCTGGTGCACCATAATGTTAGAGGTTTAATAAATGGTAAAGATTTAGAGTTAGAGCTATACATTAATGCAAATTCTATTAATATTTTTGTGCTACAGAGCACTGGTTAAAAGATCATCAAATCACATTGTTGAACTTCGTAAATCACCAGGTTGCTAGCTCGTTCAATAGAAAACATTCTAAACGTGGAGGCTCTTTAATATTAATTAATAAAAACTTAAAATTTAAAGAACGTAAGGATTTAGTAGCCCTCTCCATTGAGCGAGTTATTGAGATTGCCAGTATTGAGTTTGAGCATTTCATCTTGTTAAGCGTATACAGTCCCCCTAAAGCTCCGTACATTAAATTTGAAGAAAAGCTTGAAGAAGCACTGTTCAATTGCCAATGTTCTAAGAAATCTATAATAGTTTGTGGAGATTTTAATGTTGATATATTAGATACATCATTAACTCCATCAGAGAGAAATAAAATGAAAAATTTATTTAAATCCTTTAATCTGCATAGTACATTCTTAGAACCCACTCGTGTTACAGCCACCAGTGCAAAATGTATTGATAATACTTTTACTGATATTAAACCTATAGATAAAGGTATTGTGGATCCTGTGGAGTCAGATCATCGTGGCCAATGGATAAAATTTCCTAAAAGTAGTAACAAAGTCAGCAAAAAACAAATTAAATATGTACCAATTAACCAAAGTCGTTTGAATAAGTTTAAAGAAAATGTATTTAAGAGATTACCATATCTACCTAACTTCACTTGTGTAGACCAGTCATATAAACACTTATTTAATTTGATTAATGATGAGTTTGGCAAAGTTTTTACCTCAAAAACACTACATATCGGTCGTCCTGTTTTCAGTGACTGGGCAACACCAGGTATCTTTAAAAGTAGAAATAAATTATTTGAATTATATTCAGAAAAATCATATAATTTTAGGCAAACCTTTCAGGAATATGTTAAAAATTATTCAAAGATATTTAAACAAACGTGTCATCTTGCTAAGTCAAACTTCATTAAAAATAAAATTTCTAATTCTGTAAATAAATAAAAATTACTTGGAACATCATTAACTCTGAATGCGGTAGATCTTTAGTGACTGAAAGGGATTTCCACTTAAAAGTAAATGGTTGCCATGTTACAGGGGACCTGGAAGTGGCGACGGAGTTTGAACATTTTTTCAAAAATGTACCTATATTGACAACAAAATCTCTCCAAGCATCTTCCAGTTCCGCTGAACTTTTATTAGAAGAATCTGTTCTTTGTTGCAGGGATGCATTTGTATTCACAGATATTTATGCTCAGGACATTGTAAAAACATTTAAATGTATCGAAATTAAGAAAACCGCGGACCTTTGGGGATTATCGGTCAAAACTGCATCATGTATAATTGAGGTAATTGCGCCCCATCTAGCAACTGTGTTTAATGACTGTGTTTCTAGTGGTACATTTCCTGATTTAATGAAACACAGCAAAGTCGTTCCCTTGTTCAAGGATGGCAGCGCTACAGAGCCGTCTAATTTCCGACCAGTGTCAGTGCTGCCAACTTTGAGCAAAGTATTTGAAAAAATAATCTTTAATCAAATGCTATCCCATTTTAATAGTCATAAAATACTTCATGCGAATCAATTTGGGTTTACGAAAGGGCGCTCAACTTCCGATGCTGGTGTTGAGTTATTAAAATGTATTCATGAAGCTTGGGAAGACAAGCACGATGCATTAGGTATATTTTGCGATCTATCAAAGGCTTTTGATTGCGTTCAACATAAAACGCTGTGCAAAAAATTACACCACTATGGAATAAGAGGCAAAGCTCTCGACCTTCTGTCTTCATATTTGAACAAAGAATACAGAGGGTCGATATTAATGGTACACGTTCTGTAGGATCCATGGTTACAATGGGTGTGCCGCAAGGCTCGATACTTGGGCCATTCTTGTTCCTCATTTATATTAATGATTTACCATTTTATGTAGGGGACAGGAATAGGATTGTTTTGTTTGCAGATGACACCTTATTAATTTTTAAAATTAAAAGACAATTAGATAACTATGACGATGTAAACAATGCAATTGCAAGAGTAGTTCATTGGTTCAGCTCAAATAATCTTTGCCTTTTTTTATACAAATTTATACAAACTAAATGTATAAAATTTACTCTACCAAATGTAAAACAAGTTGCGGCCAATGTTCAACTGAATGGACAAGTGTTAGAGTTTGTAGAATCAACTGTGTTCCTAGGTATAACTATTGATGCCAATTTGCAGTGGGGCCCACACATAGAAAAGACAGCCTCTAGATTAAGTTCGGCTGCATACGCTGTAAAAAAGATCAGGACTCTAACAGATGTGGATACGGCTAGAATGGTTTACTTCAGCTATTTTCATAGTATTATGTCTTACGGTATTCTCCTTTGGGGGAGTGCTGCAGATTTAAATATTATTTTTGTTCTACAAAAGCGGGCTGTACGCGCTATTTATAATTTGGGCCCCAGAGTTTTTCTCCGAGAAAAATTCAAAGAAGTAAATATTCTAACCGTACCATCACAATACATTTTTGCCAATCTTATGTATGTCCAGAAAAATCTATCACAGTTTTCTAAACTCTGTGATAAACATAATATAAACACTAGAAATAAAAATAATCTTTCAGTCCACCACAGTCACTACATAAGATTGGCGATTCTTTCCAGGGTAACTGTATACGCTTTTACAACAAGCTTCCCTGTGACCTGAGAAATTTACCTTTAAATAAATTTAAAAAGTTTATTAAAAGCAAGCTTTGTGAAAAAGGTTTTTACTCCGTTACAGACTATTTGCAGGACAGGGACGCCTGGAAATGATCTGCTGGCAAAGTGAAATAATATTAAATTGTAAATAGGCCATCAAAAAAAAAGCCTTCCTAAGTTTCTTGCCGGTTCTTCTCAGGTGGGCCGCGTTCCGAACCGGTGGTCGCTTTAAATATTTTAAATAGGGTATGACATTTTGTAAGCGCCGTTAAAATGGTCTATGCAAAATAAAGATATTTTATTTTTTTATTTTATTTCAATAGTGCGCTAAGTTCTTGGTTTAACCCGCGGTCGACTAAGATGTATATTGTCATCAAAATTACCTGATTCTCCAAGCCGAGTAATCATGGTCTAAAAAACGTATCTACATTAGTCCGAGGCGGTCAATAGTGCGCGGTGATGCGTAATCCATCGGTGATAGAAACGGAATGCTAAAGGTTAGTGTTTTGTATAATATGTTTTTTGAATATTAATGGGGATTCTAGATCACAACAACCCATCTACTGACGATGCAACGCGAAGCGTTGCCGAGCGAAGTGGAACGTAGCGAGAGTCAAGACGATGGGTGATGTGATCTAGAATCCCCATTAATATTACTACTATGGTTGTGTGAGGACACTTCTTCATTTCATTTTTTGGAAGTTTTTCTTTATTTGTGCTGTAAGACCTTGCTTTTTGCCAAATATTGAAATCCGTAACGACTAATCAATAACGAATTTCGACCCAAAAACCTGTAGGGTACTTTCAGTTGACCTAGAATTGTCAATTTTAAATAAAGCAACGTCATATAGTACAAGTAAAGGCATAATTCCAAAAAAAAACAAAAATAATATTAAATTAAAGTAAATTTTTATACTAGCAAGATGTCGCGAAAATTAAAATCCCAAATTTTTTCAATATGTTGACTTAAGATCTTGATTTTTAGACACCTAATATCGACCATAAGTTTCAGAATCTAGTACAAATTTCAACTTGCTAGTTCTACCTGTTTTAGAGAAAATCGATGGTAACACACTGGCGTATAGACTGACAGGAATGATCTTATAAGGGTTCGTTTTTAAACTTTTAAGGTACAGTACCCTAATAAAGGGAAAACACGTTGTCAATAAAATACACTGTCCATCTACAGTGATTATTTTTCTAAGTTTACTTAAAGTTCTGATAATTAATTTTACAGTTTATTTATTTATTTTATTTGCAAGAAATATGGTAAATAGGATCTTACAATATAATTTGTACAAGAAATATTTCGCCAGTAACATAGGCATGCAATAGGTACATACAATTAGGTCATTATTACTAGTGAAAACATGACATGATAAATGATATTTCAAAGTAATTCAACCAACGTTACTAAAATCAAAATTAATTAATTAACTAAGATAATAAAATTCAATAATTAAATACATGTCAAAACGTTACAGTTCATCGATACAATGTTAAATTAATAATAATAGAATTGAAATTAATAATAATACAATTGAAATTAACATTAATACAAATGAAATTAACCAAAATTTAATAAAATACATGTCAAAAAACGTCGTTACATATTGTCAATAGAATTTAATTAAATAAAATGCAATTGAAAATAAAAAAAGTTACATTCAAAATATTAATTCGTTACAAGGTGCACATACAAATTTTGAATATTATTAATATTATAAATCAATAGTGACAGAAACGACAAGAGCTCTGTTTCAAAAAATCCTCAGTAGAATAGAAGCTCTTTTGTATTAACCACCTCCGCAATACGCCACAAAATCTTTTATTTGGTAATTCTACTATCGATCGGGGCAAGGAGTTAAAGATGAGAGGTGCCATATAGACACAACTTTTCCGAAGTAGTTCCAACTTAGGTATTGGCATTTTTAAAGGCAAGTGTGTGACTTGTCGCTTGCCTACATCTATATTATTTTCAAAGAGGTCCTTGTGAAATTTAACAAATTTTGCAACTTCATAAATGTAGATACAGGGGACGGTCAAAAGATTATTCATTGAAAATATTGACCGGCAAGATTCGGACCATTTCATATTAAACAAAGCTCGAATAATTTTTTTCTGTCCTATAAATACCCTTGAGAGTTCAGAATAGTTCCCCCATATAACAATACCATAACGTATAATGGAACAAATGTACGAATGATAAACCATAAGAGCAGTTTGTCTACATGTCACATCTTTCACTTTTCGAATGGCAAAACTAAATCTATTTAATTTCATGCATACACTGTCAATATGTTCCTTCCATGTAAAATGTGCGTCTAATGTCAAACCTAAAAATTTTGCAGTAGTCACTTGTTGGACTAATATATTTTTGTATCTGATATTTAAGTCTATGCATTTACTCAGATAGGTTTTAAATTGTATAAGTTTCGTTTTATCCAGCTTAGATCCAATAACAGAGCACATTTTGGAATCTTAGAGTTAAGATTACAAATGAGCGATTTTACTAAAGTAAATGTTGCCAACTGCGTCGATCTGAATCTCCTAAATCCAAATTGCTGGTCTGCCAAAATATTATTTTTATCCAAAAACTGAAGCACTTTTCGATACATAGGCCTTTCAAAGACTTTGGACAATACGGGAGTCAGAGCAATAGGTCGATAGTTACTCAATTCAGATTTAGATCCTTTCTTATGTAATGGCTTGATTATTGATAATTTCAATTTTTCGGGAAAACAACCTTGTTCGAAGGATAAGTTAATTAAATACGCTAAAGGCTGTGCTATGTAGCGTGCTATACTCTTTAATAGACCCGTATTAAGGTTGTCATACCCCGCAGACTTGGAATTTTTCAAGGACTGAATTATATTAAATACTTCATCTGAACTCACTGGGGTCAAGAAAATGCTACAGATATTATTATCTAGATGTTATTCGCCTCGGTCTAATCCATTATCAAAGCCATGATTTTTTACACTATTTATGAAAAAAATATTAAATGAATTAGCTTAAGTGTGCGACCGTTCTCAACAATGCTGTCAGTGCACTTTCTAGCTGTGCCTGTGCCTACATAGCGCCTGATAATGTCCAATGTCGCTTTACCTTTATTATTAGAATTCACGATATGCTTTGAATTATAAAACGATTGTACACTATTTAAACATTTCTTGAAAACGTTAGAATACTTTTTAAATTTAATTTTATTTTCATAATTTTTATTCTTATAATATTTAAATCTCAGCGAACGGTTAGTTTTACAACTTATTTTCGAGGCCTTTTGTTATCCATTTTGGCTTACCAATACCACAGTTTAACTTTATTCTTTTAAGCGGAAAACAGAGACTATAAAATAGTATTAATTCATTATGAAATAAATTGAAGGCCTTGTCTGTATTTAGAGTATAATAAATCTTCGAAAATGAAAGCTTAATTATACACTCTATGAACTTACTAACATTAATTGATTTTTATTTAAGACTTCTTTTTGTTGCTGTTCAAATTCGTACCGCGCCGCGTATTATAAAACATTCCAACTGCAAGAGTTGGAATGTTTTATAATAAAGTTATCGATACATCTACTTAACCTCGTAGGTTCTTTTATGTGCGTCTGCATACCGTAATTAGATATAAGTTCCATTAATTGGGTACTGGTTTTATCCTTAATCAATATATTAATATTAAAGTCCCCACCAATAAGTAATGTACGGTTTTTAAACGCGAGCTTATTTAAAGTATAATTAAATTTTTCAAAGAAAATATCAACATTTGAATCTGGTGTTCTATAAAGACATAGTATAATCAGTTTTAACTGAGGGACTTCTACACCGCAGACTTCGAAGTGGTTTTTCAATACTCAAATCGTTTATTTCTTGTAATTCTATTCCCTGTAAGTCATTCCTTAACAAAATGCACGTCCCACCCCTGTGTTTCGTTTGTCGACAATAGACTGAGGTTATATGCATATTATGCAACGTTAAAAATTGCTCCTCACCCTGCATCATAAAATGCTCACTTAAACAAAAAGCAATCATATTTTTATTTGAATTACATATTTCATTTAAAACTATGTCCAATTCCTGCATCTTAGATAAGGCACCGGCAATGTTTTGATGTACTATATATAAACTACACATTCTATTAATATGGTTGCTAGCGAAAAAACAAATCATTGTCTGCGCTCAACACAGACGTCCGATTAGCAAACTTAAGGTATAGTGCCTTTACTGGATTTTAAATTTTGAGATTTTATGGATGGGATGGTCTGAGTGGTCTCGCAGATGTTATATTTTAAATTGTCAAAAATAACCTCTATACCATGGTTATAAAGAATTCCACAGTGCTTCATAAACATTCTATCATCATATGTGAGATTTAGATTGGAATCAAATAATACTGTACATTTGGAAATATAAGTATCGCGATATTAATAAATGATTAAAAGTTCCCACTCTGGAATTATACATTAAACTATGTCCATTAAATTTATAAGTAGGTAAACATAAAATTATATTTGTGTGTTGAAGTTCCATAATGACATTACGAACATAAACAATTAAGTCATGATAGTTGTAAGTGCTCTCAAAGTCCCTGTTTCCAATAAGAATTACACAAGAATTACACAATAATCAAACTTAGTAAAATTCTGCACTTTTTGGTCTAAATTGTGAAGTAATTGCTTAATTCCACAATTAGTTCGAATATAATGGCAGATATCGTAACATGGGAAACTATAATTTGAGTGACGGCCAATACGGCTTTCGTCGCGGAAGGTCGACCCTGGACGCCATCTCCCGGCTTCGGGACAGCGTCGAAAAGGCGGTCGGTCGGGGGGAGGTGTTGCTGGCAGTGTCACTCGACATCGCGAACGCCTTCAACACCATCCCCTGGCAGACCATCGCCGAAGCGCTGAGGTACCACAATGTCCCGTGGTACCTCAGGCGCATTCTCGCGGACTACTTCGTGGACCGGGCCATCTCCTATCCGGCCCGGTTGGGAGTGGTCCGCGCGGGTATATCGTGCGGTGTTCCACAGGGGTCGGTTCTGGGTCCGCTCCTGTGGAATATCGGATATGATTGGGTCTTGCGCGGTGCTACTCTTCCGGGAGTCGGCGTCTTCTGTTACGCCGACGATACCCTAGTCACCGCGCGGGGCCCCGATTTTAGGGACGCGAAGGTCCTGGCCACCGCGGGCGTAGCCCAGGTGGTCAGCCGCATCAGGGCGCTCGGACTTCAGGTGGCCTTTGAGAAATCTGAGGCCGTATTCTTTTACGGGCCTCGGCGAGGGCCCCCTCGAGACTCCCAGATTGTTGTGAGTGGCCCCCCCATCGCCGTCGGGTCGAGTATGAGGTACCTTGGGTTGGTACTCGACAGTCGATGGGGCTTCGTCGAGCACTTCCGGCGGCTTTTGCTTTCGTACGCCGGAAGGCTGGCGAGGCTGCTCCCCAATCGGGGGGGGGCCGAACCGTGCATGTCGCCGCCTCTACGATAGTGTGGTGCGCTCGAAGGCGCTCTACGGAGCGCCTATCTGGTCGGACACCCTCTGCGCCAAGACAATCCCGCTGCTACGACGACCGCAGCGGTCGATTGCGCAGAGGGCGGCGCGGGCGTACTGCACCGTGTCCTACGAGGCGGCATGCCTAATCGCAGGGAGCCTCCCCTGGGATCTCGAGGCTGGAGTCCTTAAGAAGGTGTACGAAGAGAGCGCCCTGGTGCGACGAAATGATGGACGGCCCCTTCCGGACGAGATCGACCGCTGGAGACAGCTGGCTCGCGACGATCTCTTCCGGAAGTGGGCGGAAAGGTTGGTAGGCCCCTTAGTAAGCCCCCGGCTCGTGGGGGCTGTCCGGCCCGTCTTGCGTGCTTGGGTGGAGAGGGCACACGGAGCGCCGACGTTTCACCTCAGTCAGCTCCTCACTCGGCATGGCGTATTCGCCAAGTACCTGTGGGAGGTGGCGGGGGTGGAGCCGGACCCCGTGTGTCGTCACTGCCCAGGCGGTGCCATGGACACGGCGGAGCACACACTCGCCGTGTGCCCGGCGTGGGACGGACCGCGTACTGCACTCACGGGCATAATTGGTGTCGATATGTCGCTGCCGGCCGTGGTGCGAGCCATGGTCGGCAGCCAACAGTGCTGGGCCGCCGTCGCCTCGTTTGCTAGTGAGGTGATGGCGGCCAAACGAGAGGCTTTGCGGGTGCGGGAGCGTACGGGACAGACGCTCCCGCCCCGCCGTCGTGTTCAGGGGCGGCGACGTGCAGAGTACATGCGCGCCCCCGAATAGTGTCTGGCCGTGGGCGGAAGGTCGGGGGACCCCACCCAACTGGTCACTTGACGAAGGGCACCCCTTGTGTTCCACGGGGTGCCCATTTAGCGCACGCCCGTACCGGCCACTCTCTACCTCCTCTGCTTACAGAGGGGAGCTCGAGAGTGGTGGAGGTGCGGGCTAGATTCTTCAGCTCCTTAGGGAGCTCCGGGGTGGTCGTTTTTCGGCCGCCCCCGAGACGGACCCCTCCACTCTGGGGTGCCCCTTGCCGGCTCGCAGTGATTTAACCTCAGGCCTACCCTGCGAGTCGGATTTAAGGTGAGGCAGAACACCGCGGGGTATAGTGGGTAGGACGGCCCCTCTCTCACGGGCCGGGAGCCCCACACACCGTCCCTGCTGCCCCCGCAGTAGGGATGACTGTGCGTAAAGGCATTCCCCGCGTTACAAAAAAAAAACAAACAGATAACCCCACTTAAAAAAAGTCCATCTACAGTAACTATTGTAGTTCATTTACTTAAAGTTCTGATAAATAATATCACAGTTAATTATATTAAGTATATTAGTTACTAATAAAAAGTCACATTACTCATAAATTAAAAATAAAACATATTTAAAAACGAATAATCCCACTTAAAAAAAGTAAAATTAGCACTAGTAGTGTAATATATATCCTATTTATAACAATGTGATAAGTTTTGTTTAGACCTCTTAACCACAGACTATTAAGAAGATTCTAAACTTTTAATATATTTGAAACTATTGTTGGACATACAGGTACCTACAGATCTGTTTGATGTTTGATAGATATATTGGTATAAAATGGGAGATACTAGTTGCAGTATCTCCCATTCATCAACAGGTTGCTCTTCGACGGTGTTATTGCTGTTTGGGGGCTTAGTGGGCGTCATCATGGATTATTGCAACCATTCTCCCAAAATATAATCACAAGATCATATATTTACTATCCGTTACAGATAGAAAATATATGATAAGCGCTCGTGGCCCCGCGGTCTCAGTGTTCTGTAAACGATCACTGAGTTAGAATAATAACTTTCGTGAGCGTTGTTCATTATTACAAACTACGGTTATACTCACGTGTGAATTTCGGGATAGCCCGACTAGTTTCGGACCTAACGGAGGTCCTTTTTCAAGAGGAGCGTCAAGCTAGTCAACTAGTCGGGCTATCCCGAAATTCACACGTGAGTATAACCGTAGTTTGTAATGATCACTGAGTTACGCAACTTTCACTATGGCTGGTCCTCGGATGGGTGACCACTTTGTGACATTTACATTTGCGAGCATTTCCGTGCTTCGGAAGGCACGTTAAGCCGTTGGTCCCGGTTGCCAGTAAAACCTGCGTCTGTCTATTTCAACACGGCAATGGGCTGACCACCTATTACGTTGGACAGGAATCCACACGGTGAAAAGTGCGCATATAATATGCCTCTGCCACCCCTTCGGGGATAAGGCGTGATGGATATTTATTTATTTATTTATTTATTTTATGTTACAGATGTAGTATACAGAATACATATAATCTATACATATAATAAAATCGTAACAAAGTATAAACTGTACATTGAATATTTTTTTACAAAAAACACTTGCTGTGTGTCACCGAAGGATAACAAAGCAAAAAATGTAATTTTTAAAATTTTTGTCTGTCTGTCTGCAGTAGGCTTAAAAACTTAGGCATTAGGATAAACTCAGAAACTACTCATTAGATTTAATTAAAATTTTGCACTACACTAGATCGGGTCAACACATATTATCTCGCTATATAACCTTGGAGCTAGGCAGAAAACAATTAGCTATAAATGCATGTCCGGTATAAACTCAAAAACTATTGATTGGATTTAATTAAAATTTGGCATGAACATGAACAATAGGTTGGGTCTATAGATAGGCTATATATTATCACGCTACATAACCTAGGAGCTCGGCAGAGAAAAAATAGGTATATATGCATTTCCGGTATAAACTCAGTAACAATTAAATGGATTTAATTAAAATTTTGTTCGAGTAGTAACAATAAGTGGGGTCTGCATTTAGGCTATATATAATTAGGCTATATAGGTAACCAAAGAGCTAGGCAGAGAACGATTAAATACCGCAGAAAAATCCGGGCAAAACGCAAAAAGTACTAAATTTATTTAATTAAAATCTTTAACGAAGAAAAACAAGATGTTGGGTCCACATATATGCTACATATTATAACGATACATATCCTAGGGGCTCGGTTGAGAACTATTAGGCACATATGTATCTAAGCAATAATTCGCGAAAATTACTCAATGAATTTAGTTTAAATCTTACATGAATGACATCAAGACATTGGATCTACACAGGGGCTACATATTATCACGCGATAACAGCTAGGCTATACCCACCCGTAGACTATGTGTAACAGAATGACTGTAGCTTTAGTTAGCGACAATGATGTCCGCATACCTCATACCATACACCACGGATCAAAAACATTTTTTTAAATAGTTCAGAAAAGTGTTGATGTGGGTTATCCTCACGGAAGCTATGAATTCTGAATAAGGTAGTGAGATTCTTCATCCAGCACTAGCAGTGTTCTCCAAGACTAAGTTTAGACCCTGCTATGAATACGTCTTTGCACTACTCCGTAAAGTTCTTAGTACACTTTCTCAACGCTATGCATGACGTGGAAAACACCCAAACTCCGAATTAAACATTTTTCTTTCTTTCTTATCACACAAATATTTGTTCCAACCCGAGGATCGATCCCGGGCCGTCAGCGCGGCAGACGCATACACTACCACTGCACCGAAGCTAAACTGATTCTAGAAATTCCTTTTTTGTTTAAATATTTTGTTGCTGATAATGGAAGCACAACTGTTTAGCAATTAGGAGTTAGGTGATTTCTTAATAAATAGACTTGTTATTTTATATGTACTTAATACGTACAAAAATACTATATTTCAATAAAAAGTTTCTTTTTGTCTTATTAGTGCCGTTGTTTTTTGCATGAAGTGTGTACAACTGTTTACACTGTAGATTGATGGCACTTGGTGGAACTTGCTACACATCTTGAACTAAAACACTTGTACTGTTCCACTTATTTATTACTTAAACCTAACCGGTTTAGGTTAGCACATATTGTATGTATTTCAAAATACATACAATATGTGCTAACCTTTGAAAATGCCGTAAGGCGAAACCGGTCAGGTTTAAGTAATAAATAAGTGGAACAGTACAAGTGTTTTAGTTCAAGATGTGTGTACAACTATTTAAAAAATTGTTTGTTTCATTATGCAAGAATTATACAAAGCAAAGTGACAACAACGTATAAAACAAAGTAAACAAGCAAAGTATAAAAAAAAAATACCATAACGTTGTAGTAGGTTTATATCTATCGATATAAACCTTTCTCATAATAAATTGTAGTATAAAAAAACTAAAATAAAAAAACACGCTTACTACATAATGCTACTAAAACACTATTAATCATTTATATTTATCAAAAAATTTCAAATATATTCTGTAGATTAACAATTTTATACATATAAATAATTTTGAAAAACAATTAGTATGCTAACTTATTCTAAATTTAACAAATACTGGTTGAGCGGGCGAGATAAATAAATTCAAAATTGACTGTATTTGCGGGGAAAGACAAAAATGAAATTTACACCCGGTTGTCGACGGAAAAAGTAATGGAAAAACAGGAACGGGCACACTACCTTGCTGCTTGCTGCGAGATGCTGAGGTGGAGGCTGCCGGGGGCGTCCCTGGACTTGAATTCCTGGTTTCCTTGCACGAAAACGCTATTTATCCATGGAAAACACAATTATTGCGAAAGGTTTGACGCGGGAGCGCGCGCGCGGTCATTGTAGGATAGACTGAGCGTCTTCAGTCGTGGTCGCTGCCCGTGAGAGGCTAGTGGCGCGAGCGTAGGTACTTGCGCGCGTAATACAGCTGTCTCGCTCCTCCTTTATGCGAGACAAGGTAGGTGCGAAAGAGAAATGGAATAAAGGGGAGCGGGGGGAGTGTCGACAACTAATTAATTAAAAACAAATGCAGATCAGCGATGCAACATAGAAAAAATAACGTGGCTACTCTTTTATCGTATACCGGCGCAACCATTTCCCCCCGGCTTGAAGGGTTACCTTCGAAAAAGGAACAACTGACTATACAGTTGCCACTAAGCTTTAGCTGCTAAATAAACAAATGCTATCGAACTAAACTAAACTAAACCTAATCGAACAAGATAAATTTGTTATTGAAGTTACTGTTGATTAGGCAAAGGACAAAGACGAATAACTGGTCGCAAGTACGAACCAGTTGCGGTTTTAACGCGAACTATACGGGTGATCCCATTTGACCCAGGGAAAACTTCTTCTACTACCCCAAGAGGCCAATGTAATGGAGCCATATTTTCAGTTAAAATAACTACGACAGTACCGACAGTAATAGGGTTCGATGGAGTATTCTATTTCTGACGTGACTGTAGCGTATGCAAATAGTCTGTCCTCCAACGCTTCTAAAACGACTGAACGAGTTTATCCAATAAGGCATGACGCGAGAGAAGATGAAGTCCGATCTTCCTCTATTTCAAAAGCGGGTAAGTATTTTAACGGTGTAACATTCAAAAAGTGCGCTGGAGTCAGTGCAAGCGGCTCCGAGGGATCACTAGACAAGGTTCTACAAAGAGGACGCGTATTCATTACGGCCTCGACTTGAGTGAGCACGGTGCTCAGCTCTTCAAACGTCAAGTGTTTGGAACGCAAAAAATTATGTAGTTCGGGAAGGTTACGACGAGCTCCGACGTAATTCGTACCGTTGTCCGAATACATTCGAGATACGGAACCCCGACGCGACAAAAATCTTTTAAATGCAGCCATGAAGCATGGCGTGTTCAAATCACCAGCTAATTCTATATAAACGGCGCGAGTCGTCATACAAACAAAAAGACGAACATAAGCTTTCATGGAGCGTATACCACGACCACGAGAAACTGTTACCCTGAAGGGGCCAGCGTAATCGGTACCCGTGTGTACGAACGGTTTAGCAGCCTGAACAACACGACAAGGATGAGGATCGGCCATTTCGGGCGCGATTGACTTCGGGCGAAGTTTGAAACACGGAATACATCTATAAACTATCGAACGAATCATATTGCGTGCGGAGAGAATCCAGTATTTAAATAAATCTGGACCAGCGGGACATATCACCCTATGGTGATACTCAACTAAAAGATCAACGATATGACCCTTGCGCGGGAGAACTATAGGATGCATTTGATCGTACTCTAATACGGACTGGCTTAAACGACCACCAACTCGAACGAGGCCATCCTTCAAAAAAGGTTTCAAATGCTGAAAAGCGCGACTACAAGACTTGTTCAATTCCAAATTTCTAATTTCAGACGAAAAATAAAATCTCTGAAGTTCACGAAGCACGATTAACTCAGCCTTGTTTAAGTCAAAGGCGGTAACATGCTCGCGACGAGAAAGGATTTTCAAAAATCGACAAATAAAAACAACACTACGTAAAAGAATCGACCACGACGAAACACGGCTAGCCAACTCTAAGATAGGCGACTTTTCGAGCGGCGCGGTAGCAACCAAAGAGGCTTTCTTTTCCTCTGGCGGCGTGGACACAGTAGCGGGGTTGAAAGGGCTAACAGGCCATTCATCAGGTGGGGCTTGGCACCATGAAGAGCCATGGAACCACAACGGATGATCCAAAATCTGTGCAGACAAACAATCGGCAGGGTTGTCCGTACCTGACCGTTCCGACTGAATTTTTGCCACCCTATTTGCGACAAATGTATCCCAACGATGGGGTGAAGAATGTGTCCAACACAAAGCGACGGTCGAGTCCGAGAATGCGAATCTATATTAATGCGGTTGCGACAACTACTAACAATCGAACTAATGAACTGGGCTAGAACCAATATAGCGCACAGCTCGAGACTAGTGAGAGAGACTACCTTACTAGAGGCTACTTTAGCTTTAGCGCTGATAAGGTGAAATGAAATGTCATCACCGTTACGAACGTGGAAGTACACAACACCCCCATACGCTTTCTCACTAGCGTCAGCGAAATCTAAAACAGTTACAATACTATCATCGGAGATGCCAGCATGGAGCGGTATTCTAATTTGCTCGAGCATAGGAAGCTCGGCTCTTAAGCGGTCCCACAATTTAATGATGTAATCAGGAGGAGTGTCGTCCCAGTCACAGTTGGACAGCCAAAGTTCTTTTATGAGAAGCTTTGCGTACAAGACGACAGGAAATCCCATCACATCCCATGTGCGTGTGACACACGACATTATGGTGCGCTTAGTGCAGGTTGACGGTGTAGGACAAACCTTTAAACCAAACATGTCGGACGAAGGTGACCAACGCAAACCAAGAACCTTGTGCGTATCATTACTATCAAACTCCTTGACAGTCGACAAGAGATGCGACGGTGGAATCGAATCCAAGATCGTTTGCGAATTACTAGTCCATTTTACGAGATCAAAATGACCAGCCTTCATGAGATCAATTACTTCAGCCGCAGTTGCGACAGCTTGATCTTCGGTCTGCACAGAATAAATATTGTCATCCATGTACAGACCAGTTTCTCCTTAGCCTTCGGGTAACTGTCGCCCTCATCGGCGGCGAGCTGCTTGACTGTGCGAAGAGCGTGGAAGGGACTGGATCGACCGTCCAAAACAAACGCGATTAAATTCGTAAACCTGTAAAGGTTCCTGCGGCGAAAATCTATACAGAATGCGTTGAAATCGGCGATCTGATTCGCGAACACCAATACAAAGAAACATTTGTCTAATGTCGGCTTAAAGCGCGACAGCGAATAAGCGAAAGTTAACTATAATTTCGAACAAATTACCTTGGAGATTTTGACCACTGTGCAAAATATCGTTTACCGAAACATTCGACCTAGTTTTGGCGCTGCCATCTAAAACAACGCGCAACTTGGTGGTTAGTTTATCCTCGCGGACAACTCCATGGTGCGGTATGGTATATGAAGGAGCGTGCTTCGTCTCTTCGGTTTCGGGAGGCGCGGGTGAAATGAAACCTTTATCCAAATATTCTATCGTAAGCCTCCTTCAACTTTGGAGATGTCTGCATTTTCCGTTCTAAACAAAAAAGCGTTTTTCGGCTGACTTAAACGAATCTTCAAGCGAATTAACATCACCCTTAAAGGGGAGTGCGACAACATAACGACCATCACTATCGCGAGTAGTCGTGCGACTATAAAACTCTTCACAAAGTTTATCATCCGGGCTAACAATAGGAGGGACGTTCACCTCTTCTATCTCCCAGAATTTACGGACAGCGGAGTCCAGCGGCTCGACAGCGCAACAATATGACACTGTCGAGTTACAATCAAAACAAGCGGGTGCGGAACCAACAATAACAAAACCAAGAACCGTCTCTAAGGCGGTCGGCGCGGGGTGTGATGCGTGACTTATGCTGCAACAGGGGGTGCGGGAAAATCGAATCGTGTTGACTGCGACAGTCGGTAAAAATTCGGTAACCTTATCGACAACTAGCGAATCCATCGAAAAACTAACATCAAAATCAAAACGCGAGTGGAATTTAATCCCTACAGAACCTTGAACGGCTTTAGTGGAACCCCCAATACCTTTCACAACATTACAGGCGGGGCAGGTTATTTATATGCAAACCAAGACGACTACAACCATTTTTACTAATAAAATTACTTTGAGAAGCACTATCTAAAAGTGCGCGAACACTATGTCCCTTACCATGCGAATCGTAAACAACAACTCGAGCGGTTGCCAGAAGTACCGTAGTAGGGCTTGTGTGCAAACTTGATAGCGAGCACAAAGGGACATCGTTTGACTGGAGGCGCGCGGCAGTGGCGCCGCCGTCGCTAGGCGCGGACGGGGACGAAACCACGCGAGTGCGCTCCGAATCGCGACTCAAAGGCGCGGGCGGCTGTGACGTCACAGCGGACTGACGGTTAGGATTAACGCGCGAGGCACCAACTAAGTCAAAATTGGACGCGGCATTATTGTTTTCGAAGTGTAATAATGTATGGAATAAAATTACACTTGCGACAAAAATGATTCGAATTCCAGAATGAAACACGATGCCTCCCACTGAGACAATTGATACATAAATTACTAGAACGAACAAATTTATAGCGATCGCTAGGAGTGAGTTTATTGAACTCCGAACATTTATAAAGTTGGTCATGGTGACCTTGACACAAAGAACAATTTTTCGAATGCAACACTTGCGATTGCGAAGTTGTGGGTTCAAAATTAACAAAATAATGCGTGGACTTCGTGGGCTTACTACGATTAGTCGGACTATTTTTCGCTACTCCGTGGTTTAACAAAGTTTGTTGCAAAATTCGAATATGTTGACGAACGAAAGTTTCTAAATCGTCGAACTTAGGTATTTGATGGCCACGTCTCTCCATTTCAAATAAGCGAACGGTTTCGGAATCTAATTTCTTTAAACCGATATACAAAAACAAAAAGTCACAGAGGTCATTGACCTTGACATTCTTTAGGGCGCGAACAGCTAATGCAAAAATATCTAAGAATTTTTCTAAGTCGTGATCATTACACGATAAGCTATTTTTCAAATTAAATATTTGCATAATATTTAATTTGAAAAATATATACATAAATATAAGCAAGCAAGCAAGTGAATGAAATTGTGTATTTAGGGAGTATGTTTAGCGCGGATGGAAGATGTGATTCGGATGTAGAACGGCGAGTAGCTGCCGGAAACAGAGTTAACGGTGCTTTGTCCCAATTAGTAAAGCGACAAAGCATCGTAAAAGAAGCACGACTGGCGATTCATAACGCAGTGCTAGTGCCAACTTTGCTTTACGGTAGCGAAACCTGGGTATGTCAGCAGATGCATGAAAGTAAATTGAATGCTGTGGAGATGCGGTCACTTCGAAAATTGTGCGACGTTACCCTAATACGTAACGAAGTGATACGCAATATGGCAGGTTTGAATGAATGTGTCAGCGTTAAGCTGGAAAAGGGCGTGCTCCGTTGGTTTGGACACGTCCAACGAATGAGTGAGGAACGATTGACGAAGAATATATATTGTGCGAAAGCAGAGGGTAGAAGAGGTCAGGGTAGGCCGAGACTTACATATGAAGACCACGTGAGCAGATTGCTCCAAAACGGTCAAAAGTACTCGGATACCCAGACGTGCGTGTATGAAGCGATTGATGAATCTCGAAGAAGCGAAAGAAGTATGCATGGATCGCGAAGCCTGGTGATCTGTCATCTCTGACTACCCCGTCAGGGATACAGTGTGAAGATAGTTAAGTTAAGTTAAATATTTGATCCAAATAAGCGGTTGTTACTAAGCGTTTGTCTTCGTATTTGACCTTCAAAGTATTCAAAATCAAACTATAATTTTCGGCGCAAAGCGTTATACCGGCGTAAACGGTTTTTGCTTTCCCGGTTAGTTTACTATGTAATTTTATTAATGTAATTTTTCGTAGTCCGATAACGAATAATTATTATGGATCGTATTTTCGAAACTAACGAAAAACAAAGGCCAATTTTTAATATCGCCATCAAATTCGGGTATTTGTATGGGCGGTAATTTAGGTCGGTCCCGTTTCAGCAAATCAAAACCGGCTGGCCCGGGTTTTAAATCGGTGACCATTACGGGCACGGGCGCTTGCAATGTCATAGCGACACGTTTTATGCGACAAATTAAACCTTCGAAAGATGACATGGCGTCATAACTTAATAAGAAATCGGGATTTAATTGTAATTCAAGCAAGTTAATTTTATCGAAAACATTTTCGAAATCTAAGCGCAAAGTATCTACGGTTTCGATCGAGGATAAAAACAATTCTTTTATTGATTCACCTGCGTTCCTCGATGAATAATCTGAATAATCACAAATTAATTGCATACGCTTAAAAAGGCTATCCTTCTTAGCGTGGAATAGTTTTAACTCCGAAATCTCTTTCGGAGGTATTGTTAAAACAAAACAACTATAGCTACCTACACCCTCCAACCAACCCATGGTCTTTCCAGCCTCGCGGCTATTAAGACCGAAACGTATGGGAGATGCGCGCCGTACTTGCGTGTGCTCTTTCCGGCGTGCAATTTCTTGACTCAGTACAAATTGTACCTGTCCCCATTCAGGGGCGGCTAAGTAGCGGCAGGCCGCATTTGTGGCAGACGTCACAGGAACGGCTTCGTCGCTCAACAGGTTCCGCTACTGATCTTCCCGTCGTTCCTGTGTTTCAAGCTCGTTCCTCTGCTCGTGCCATCTGCACGAGAATGTGCGCAGCAGCCGGAAGTTGGCCTCCGAGGAGACAAGGTCGCGGTGATAAATCGGTCCTTCCCCCTCCCGAACGATTCCCGTCAGCATCTGTTCTCTATCGCTACTGTAGAGATGACAGCTCCAAAGAACGTGGTCACGACTTTCTTCTACCCCAAGATTGCAATAGCACAGCGGCGTGCTGACCAATTTCATACTGTGCAGCCTCTTTCTAAAGGCTCCGTGTCCAGTCAAGATTTGCGAGACTTTGTAGTCAGGCTCCCAACACATCCGGAAAGAACTGATAGAGGTCCCTGCCCTTTTCCTCCACTTACCGTCTCTGTTGCCATTGGACAATAGTCTCCTCCGAAATTCGTTTCCTCTCTGCTTTGAACTCGTCCCTAGCGAGGTTCCGACTATCATCTAATCTGCCTGCACGGGCCACCGCCAGGTCCGCAGGCAGCACATCAGCAAGCACGGGCAGGGCCGGAGTGCTGATCGATCTGTAGGCCTTGGTCAGAAGGATCAAGGCCTGTCTCTGCGTCCTCAACAACGCACCGCGGACGACGTACACGGACACGCGCCTCCACCAACATCCTGCGGCGTACGTGACTATTGCCTCGTACGTGCCCAGGTAGAGTAGCTTCAGAGCCCTATACCGAAGCCCCTAGGATGCGGTGGAGACGCGACCATCCTACCAAAAGCCCTAGCTGCCCGCTCCCCCATGACCGAGGCATGCTCCCCGAAACTCTGGCCTGCATCGACCACCACACCTAGGACTTTGGTCGACTGCACGCTTTTGACTGAGATCCCATTGAGTCTTATAGTAGGCGGACGACCCGTCATTCTGCCTTTCAGAGTCATGGAAAATGACTTTGAAGGGGAGAACCCGAGGCGATTCCTCTCACCCCATCCCTTGATAGTCTGCAAAGTGAGGGAGGCAGAAGCCTCTACTCCTGCTCGCGAGTTAGACTCAATGAGGACCGTAACATCATCGGCATACGCGACCATGCTAACTCCCTCTGGGTATGGCAGCCGAAACAGGTCGTCCATTAGTAAATTCCACAGTGACGGCCCCAATACCGATCCCTGCGGACATCCCATTGTAGACGTTTTCCATACTACACTGTTTCCGCCCGCGAAAACACCTACTCGTCGGCCCGTGAAGTAGGATACCAGAAGTTTATAGATGTTAGGGGGACACCCTCTATTTTTAATTTTTAATAGTATCATCGGCCACCACGCGTTGTCGAAGGCGCCCGAGATGTACAAGAAAACTGCCTGCACGTACTTGGCCTGGCTGGTGCTTACTACGTCCTGAAGGGACCTGAGTGCTGTCACCGTAGAACGACCCGGGGTGAACCCATGTTGACTTTCGGAAACACCACACGCGATACCCGTAGCACATTTTAAGATTACCCGCTCCAAGATACGCTTTAGGATCGGATAATGGCTTGCCATTACCCTTAGGGAGAACAACGAGCTGTCCGTCCTTCCACGCATTCGGAAAGATGCCTTCCTCAACGCAGATTCCAAAAACACGCGTTAGCTCGGAGCCAGCTGCGCGCCACGCATGTTTGACCATGCGGGCGGTGATTCCATCAATTCCCGGCGCAGTGTTAGGTAGTTCCTTGACTATACCCCACATATCCTGACTGGACAGTGCTGGCGCAGGCGCGACCCCACCCGAGGGCGCGCTGGCGGCCATTAGCCTAACCTGTCTGTGGTAAAATGTATCTTTATTGACGTCATCGTCAGGACATAATGTGTGGACCAGATGAGACATGGCCGCCCCCGCGCTCCTCGGATACTCCTCTGCGAACTTGACGCCGTAAAATACGTTCGGTGGTACACGTCTCCTCCCGCTGACCGATCTGTACGCGAGGCCCCACGGATCCTGATTCCCTGACTCAGCGAGACTTTTGGAGAACTCAAGTTGCGTCCGCTCCATGAGGTTTCGGTATTGGCGTCTCCCCAACCTAAACGCCTCCCTAGCCGATTCCAGAGTAGCCTCTGGCAATGCGCGCCCCCTGAGACTCTGCCACGTCCTTCGGGCTCTGTTGAACTTCTTTCGCGCAGCATCAAGCGCAGGGGTCCACCATTCGTGCCCCCTGATTCAGCCCTATTATGCACCCTAAGTCGGTGGCAGGATATAAATTCCTCCACTTCTTCTCATCGCCTATTCACTTCTGCACCTTGACCAATGTAGTGACGTGGGAGGGAGTGCCACAGTGGGGAGTGGGGAGTGGGCATTGAGGTCTCCTCCGATTATAATTTTTTTGCCCCTGGTTGCTATTTGCACCCGTCTCAGTTGTTCCAGGTGCGGGCCCACAAACTGCGAGAACTGGAAATACGTGCTCACGATGATTGTGCCGGATCCGATGGTTGTCACAAGGCAGTGCGTGGTAGAAAGATGTGTCATTATTACTATTGGAAAGTCACTGCATCCAAGGTAAATACCAGCCTTACTATTCTGACCCGCATGTATGAGCAGGTTAGGCTCGTTCTCAGCATTTTAATCCACGTACGGCTCCTGCACCAGAATCAGATGTAATTTATACTCCCTTGCCAGGATGGGTAGCTCAGCGGTGGCATCCTTAGCGCCCTGGAGATTGATCTGGCCCACCCTTAATTCATCCCCACATTGCAAGCTAGCCATAGTGTATCCTCTGCATCTCTCGCTCCTCGGCATGCTTCCTCGCTGGGCGTTCGCGGGCATTGGTGCGATGATCTGCCGCCCCTTTCGACCAAACCTCTGGCAAGTGGCACAACACCTTCGCTACGTCTGGCATTCGTTGTTTTTGTGCCCGTCGTCACCGCACAAGCCGCATGTGGTTACTACATGCGCCATACATACATAGTACTGTAAGGCGCAACCTTACAGTACTTCTCTGGGTGCCCGTATTGTTGGCACTTTCTGCAGCAGGTAACACCCAGGAAATCGTTGACCTCTACGACGTCCCAACCAACATAAACCATGCCAAGACCTATTAGGGCTTGACGTAACTCAGGTTAGGCCTGGCACACATGTGGGTGTGCCAGGCATCTATTGTTTCGCCTATTCCTTTTATATAGGGGCCTGATTTCCTTGCCTAGCCGTTCTCTGGTCCACGCGCCTTCCCTGAGATTTTGCTCCCATAAATCATTGAGTATTTCCTCAAATTGCTGGTCGGCCTCGACTCCTACAAAGGAGATGAGAGGCATTCGGTCCTTGGGCTCTTCTGCCCTGAGGGTGACAGGAATAGCTTTTTTGAGGGCTTCTGCTGCGGCCGCAGATCCCGTCTGTACTACTAGGCCCACGTTGCCACATGGCCTAATCCCGACAATCTGCACTCCTAACTCAGATGGCTTAATAGCCTGCTTCAGGACAACCTTGGTGTCCAGCGCGGTCTTGAGATGCTCTCGTTGGTCCTCTGCTGGGAAAATTGTCACTGATGGACCCGGGCGAGGTGGAATTCGTTTTCGGTCGTCCTCGAACTTTCCGAGCTTTAGTGTGCTGGCGTAGGATAGTTTTGACCCGTAATGGTCCACGACCTTAGCTGGTTCCCCATCAGGGCTCGCAGCAATCCATAGCTCCATAGTTGCCACCTTCAGTTTCATGGCAATGATGTTCTGCTCAGCTTCGGCTAATCTGATGTTCAACGTGGCGATAACCGCTAAAATATCCTGGCTGTGACCGGCGATCGTGCCTTTGTCGGTAAGGTTTAGCTTATTTGAGGTCCCCGCGACGGCGCTAATGCCCCCCCTCACAGCGTTGTAGGCTCTGTCAATTAGCTCTACCTTGGACAAGCCTGCTAGAGAATCCTCCTGGTTCCCGGGAGTTGCTGCTTCGGCCAGAGGCTGGAGGCGTGCTGGTTAATATGCCAGCCACAGGTGGGGCAGTCACTTTTCGCGCTCCTAAAACCCGTCGCCTAACCGCATCCTGCACTTCTTGAGGCGATGCGAGTGGACGCTTCAATGATGTCGCCGGTGGAAGCTGCTCGTCCGATGGCGGCAGTTGCTCGGGTTGGGATGGAGCATGTCCAAACGCACCTGGTGGAGTCTGTAATAAGGAGCGCCGCGTGCGAAAACCTGCCTCGGTTCCCAGTTGATGCAGAGCCTCCAATTCAGCCTCTTTGTCGGCCATCTGTTCCTCCAATATCCGACGGTATTCCTCCTCGTCCTTAGAGCCCATGACGGGCCGCTCAACAGACTGTCTGCGCATATACAGACACCAAAGTCCACACTAATACACGAACCGTTGAGCAGTCACCAATACACGAACGCTTCCGTGTAATACACGAACCGTTACCAGTTCCTTAAAGCACGAACACTTCCTTCAATACACGAACCCCCATGGGGGGCAAGTCCAAGAATTTTTAATATTCGTACCCTAGTTCCCTTAAGAGTATCTTAGGACAACACACTAAAACAAGCCGATGGCAGAAACGTCACAATATAAAGTCAAATTTATTGTTCGCCAGGTGCATAGGCACCGACGCCATATAGTTCAAGTTTCACCTATGTATACATGAATTCACGAACACACGGTGGCGGAAGTGAAAATTTTCGAAAACTCACCCAGCGCGTGAGCCACTGTCAGGCGCAAGTCACGTGACAGGTATAGGCGCACCGGCGCCCTCTACCGCAAAAATCACCAAAAACTTGTCAACTTCACAGGTTGTCAAATATGCACTATAGGTGGCTAAGTGTCACTGTCACATTACCGAAAAGAACTCAGTACCGCACCAAGCGTCACTATCGCGAACTAATGATTTGCTGTCAGTTTGACAGTTGTCAAATCTGACAGAGGCGTCTCTATCGCACTTAAAAACTAAACGTCACTGTCGTAATATTCACTATTTCACTCAGTATTAAAGATGGCCGCGGTCTCTTATGGGCCTTGCCCCAAGAGAAAACGAGAGCGGTCGATCTTGCGCACTGCACAAACGTCAGAAGAGTCACTGTCTCACTCTTAAAACTAATATGGCCGCTGCCTCTTACGGGTGAAAGTAAGTAGAAATGAGAGGGGCCGATTCCGAACCGCAACCGCACTCAGATCGCGACAACAACGCGCCGACAACACGACACGAGTTTGGAGCACTACGCGCACACGTCCGCACTGTACGAGAGCAAACGACGAAGTAGTATAGCTACCTACAGTGCAAAATTAACGAACGATCAAAATGGCAGCGGTGGTAAGCAGCGAGACGCGACGCGAACGAGCGTAGGTACCTACTTGCGCGCGCGGGCCTAGGTACCTGCCCGCGTGGTCTACCTATTACTATGCGGTGCAGTCGAAATTACCAACTGTTTAGCACCTACCTATGCGAAAAACAGTAGGTAAGTATGCGTTTATTCCCAAATGAATAAAACTATTATCTATGCGTTTATTCCCTATAGAATAAAAACTATTACCTAATCTATGCGTTTATTCCGTGGTGGAATAAAAACTATATCCTATACCTATGCGTTTATTCCGAATGGAGTAAAAACTATAACCTATACCTATGCGTTTATTCCGTGGTGGAATAAAAACTATTGCGTTTCTATTAGCAAACTACTAAAGCGAGTGGATCAAACTCCGGATCGTTAGGACCAGAAAATGGTTGAGCGGGTGAGATAAATAAATTCAAAATGTACTGTATTTGCGGGAAAGACAAAAATGAAATTTACACGCGGTTGGCGACGGAAAAAGTAATGGAAAAACAGGAATGGGCACACTACCTTGCTGCTTGCTGCGAGATGCTGAGGTGGAGGCTGCCGGGGGCGTCCCTGGACTTGAATTCCTGGTTTCCTTGCACGAAAACGCTATTTATCCATGGAAAACACAATTACTGCGAAAGGTTTGATGTGGGCGCGCGCGCGCGGTCATTGTAGAACAGACTGAGCGTCTTCAGTCGTGGTCGCTGCCCGTGAGAGGCTAGTGGCGCGAGCGTAGGTACTTGCGCGCGTAATACAGCTGTCTCGCTCCTCCTTTATGCGAGACAAGGTAGGTGCGAAAGAGAAATGCAATAAAGGGGAGCGGGGGGAATGTCTTAGTGGTTTTTTTCCTAGTGGCAACCCTAGGTATAACAGCTGATTTGAATTGGCTCCGTATTTTATATTGTAATATTGCAAAAATAATTATAATTTTAATTAAAAACCAATTCATCATTGCCAAATAATACCATATTGAGTGTTAAATAATCATTTTCACCATTTATTGTGCTAAAAGTAGACAAATATAAACTTAAAAATTGTACCGATGTAGTGACAGTTAGAACATCGGAAAAATTTTCAATATTTGAAATTATTACTTGGATTTGGCAAGATTTAGAAAACTAATAGTTTTTTCAATCAAGGTTTGTGAGTTTATTTACTTTTACATCCTCATATGTCCATTAATAGTGCGATTTTGTAATTTTCTATGAATAAAACATAACCTCGTTTTGTTTCGCATTTCTTTGCTCTAAGTCTACTTTGCTAATAATTACTGATTCTGTAGCACGTAATTATAACAAAATGTCGAATACTAATAACATGATAATGACGCGTAAGGCCTTGGCTCATCAACAAGAGACAAGGCTTCAATTAACGTTGAAAGAGTTACAGATTTTGAGTCAGAAGTGCGATAAACTGAACAAGGAAAGGGACGAAAATGAGTTAGAACTGCTAGGTATTTTAAGTAAGAACGGACAACTCAAGAAAGAACTGGCACAGTTGCATTCACTGTATACTGATACCTTACAGGATCGGGATAGGTTACAACTTATAGTTGACAGTTTTGACTCATGTAGGGAACATTATGAACAAACTCTGCACCAAATTAGAATACTAAAGGAGGAGCTACAACGATCGGAAATCAAAATATCGCAACTAGAAGAAAAAATTGAATTGTTCGATTGGAACATAATTTTCAATAATAATAGTTTGTTGACATTAGATAGATATTTTCTATCAAAATTTTTACAACGAAAGGTAGCTCTGTTGCTATTTAATTTTCTAATTTTTCAAGCCAAATTATTGGCAAGTACAACTGCTTTTATTGAGCAGGATAGTTTTGATACTTCACATTTGGAAAATGAAATTCCAAAAAACTAGTTTATAGGACAACAGATAATAAATCTGGCCAGTTGACTTTGGCCCCTGAGAATAATCTTAGTAAAAATATTGTTTTTATAAACCTGGTGCACCATAATGTTAGAGGTTTAATAAATGGTAAAGATTTAGAGTTAGAGCTATACATTAATGCAAATTCTATTAATATTTTTTGTGCTACAGAGCACTGGTTAAAAGATCATCAAATCACATTGTTGAACTTCGTAAATCACCAGGTTGCTAGCTCGTTCAATAGAAAACATTCTAAACGTGGAGGCTCTTTAATATTAATTAATAAAAACTTAAAATTTAAAGAACGTAAGGATTTAGTAGCCCTCTCCATTGAGCGAGTTATTGAGATTGCCAGTATTGAGTTTGAGCATTTCATCTTGTTAAGCGTATACAGTCCCCCTAAAGCTCCGTACATTAAATTTGAAGAAAAGCTTGAAGAAGCACTGTTCAAATGCCAATGTTCTAAGAAATCTATAATAGTTTGTGGAGATTTTAATGTTGATATATTAGATACATCATTAACTCCATCAGAGAGAAATAAAATGAAAGATTTATTTAAATCCTTTAATCTGCATAGTACATTCTTAGAACCCACTCGTATTACAGCCACCAGTGCAAAATGTATTGATAATACTTTTAATGATATTAAACCTATAGATAAAGGTATTGTGGATCCTGTGGAGAAGGATCATCGTGGCCAATGGATAAAATTTCCTAAAAGTAGTAACAAAGTCAGCAAAAAACAAATTAAATATGTACCAATTAACCAAAGTCGTTTGAATAAGTTTAAAGAAAATGTATTAAAGAGATTACCATATCTACCTAACTTCACTTGTGTAGACCAGTCATATAAACACTTATTTAATTTGATTAATGATGAGTTTGGCAAAGTTTTTACCTCAAAAACACTACATATCGGTCGTCCTGTTTTCAGTGACTGGGCAACACCAGGTATCTTTAAAAGTAGAAATAAATTATATGAATTATATTCAGAAAAATCATATAATTTTAGGCAAACCTTTCAGGAATATGTTAAAAATTATTCAAAGATATTTAAACAAACGTGTCATCTTGCTAAGTCAAACTTCATTAAAATAAAATTTCTAATTCTGTAAATAAATAAAAATTACTTGGAACATCATTAACTCTGAATGCGGTAGATCTTTAGTGACTGAAAGGGATTTCCACTTAAAAGTAAATGGTTGCCATGTTACAGGGGACCTGGAAGTGGCGACGGAGTTTGAACATTTTTTCAAAAATGTACCTATATTGACAACAAAATCTCTCCAAGCATCTTCCAGTTCCGCTGAACTTTTATTAGAAGAATCTGTTCTTTGTTGCAGGGATGCATTTGTATTCACAGATATTTGTGCTCAGGACATTGTAAAAACATTTAAATGTATCGAAATTAAGAAAACCGCGGACCTTTGGGGATTATCAGTCAAAACTGCATCATGTATAATTGAGGTAATTGCGCCCCATCTAGCAACTGTGTTTAATGACTGTGTTTCTAGTGGTACATTTCCTGATTTAATGAAACACAGCAAAGTCGTTCCCTTGTTCAAGGCTGGCAGCGCTACAGAGCCGTCTAATTTCCGACCAGTGTCAGTGCTGCCAACTTTGAGCAATGTATTTGAAAAAATAATCTTGAATCAAATGCTATCCCATTTTAATAGTCATAAAATACTTCATGCGAATCAATTTGGGTTTACGAAACGGCGCTCAACTTCCGATGCTGGTGTTGAGTTATTAAAATGTATTCATGAAGCTTGGGAAGACAAGCACGATGCATTAGGTATATTTTGCGATCTATCAAAGGCTTTTGATTGCGTTCAACATAAAACGCTGTGCAAAAAATTACACCACTATGGAATAAGAGGCAAAGCTCTCGACCTTCTGTCTTCATATTTGAACAAAGAATACAGAGGGTCGATATTAATGGTACACGTTCTGTAGGATCCATGGTTACAATGGGTGTGCCGCAAGGCTCGATACTTGGGCCATTCTTGTTCCTCATTTATATTAATGATTTACCATTTTATGTAGGGGACAGGAATAGGATTGTTTTGTTTGCAGATGACACCTCATTAATTTTTAAAATTAAAAGACAATTAGATAACTATGACAATGTAAACAATGCAATTGCAAGAGTAGTTCATTGGTTCAGCTCAAATAATCTTTGCCTTTTTTTATACAAATTTATACAAACTAAATGTATAAAATTTACTCTACCAAATGTAAAACAAGTTGCGGCCAATGTTCAACTGAATGGACAAGTGTTAGAGTTTGTAGAATCAACTGTGTTCCTCGGTATAACTATTGATGCCAATTTGCAGTGGGGCCCACACATAGAAAAGACAGCCTCTAGATTAAGTTCGGCTGCATACGCTGTAAAAAAGATCAGGACTCTAACAGATGTAGATACGGCTAGAATGGTTTACTTCAGCTATTTTCATAGTATTATGTCTTACGGTATTCTCCTTTGGGGGAGTGCTGCAGATTTAAATATTATTTTTGTTCTACAAAAGCGGGCTGTACGCGCTATTTATAATTTGGGCCCCAGAGTTTCTCTCCGAGAAAAATTCAAAGAAGTAAATATTCTAACCGTACCATCACAATACATTTTTGCCAATCTTATGTATGTCCAGAAAAATCTATCACAGTTTTCTAAACTCTGTGATAAACATAATATAAACACTAGAAATAAAAATAATCTTTCAGTCCACCACAGTCGACTACATAAGATTGGCGATTATTTTCAGGGTAACTGTATACGCTTTTACAACAGGCTTCCCTGTGACCTGAGAAATTTACCATTAAATAAATTTAAAAAGTTTATTGAAAACAAGCTTTGTGAAAAAGGTTTTTACTCCGTTACAGACTATTTGCAGGACAGGGACGCCTGGAAATGATCTGCTGGCAAAGTGAAATAATATTAAATTGTAAATAGGCCATCAAAAAAAAAGCCTTCCTAAGTTTCTTGTCGGTTCTTCTCAGGTGGGCCGCGTTCCGAACCGGTGGTCGCTTTAAATATTTTAAATAGTGTATGACATTTTGTAAGCGCCGTTAAAATGGTCTATGCAAAATAAATATATTTTTATTTTATTTTTATTTTTATTTTGTCGACAACTAATTAATTAAAAACAAATGCAGATCAGCGATGCAACATAGAAAAAATAACGCGGCTACTCTTTTATCGTATACCGGCGCAACCAAATACTAATACATACAAATAAAATTAAAAGCATATATATATATATATATCTCACACTAAAAAAAACAACTAACTAAACTTAAATAAATATACAATACCTACAACGCGTAACACTATTCTTAATTATAATTTATTAATTCGGTTAAATTTTTTAGTTCGGTTTCCTTTCATAAAAAGCGTGTTATTTTAGTTTTTTGTTTACTTTTAGTTTTCTACTTTTTAGTTTGTTTTATTTATACAAGCGTGTTTTATTAAACTACTTTTTTTTGTTGAATTAAAACTTCTCTTTGGTATTCGAAAATTTCCTAAAACTAGATAAATCGGATAAATAAAAAAAAAATCTGGCCGTTTAAAGTTGGTCAAATACGCCGAAAGGAGTTTGTTATAAACATACATACAGGTGAAGCTTATATAAAGCGTGTAAAAATATATAATACGTCTGCACACAAATGTATAGTTAGCACTTATGTGTGTCTGAATTGATTCAATTTCCATTCTTTTCAATTTCCATTCGATTGATATGGCTGCTTAGAAAAAAACATTTAAATTGTCCGAGTACCTAAACAGAATAACAATATTTAAGGGTCTGTTTATTTTAATATCAAATTAACAACATTTCACGAAATGCATATCGTCCCTGTAGAGCGAAAAGTCACTAAGTCGAAAAATGGGCAAAATGAGTTATTGATGCCACTAAAACTAAATTTCTTTTCTCTAATGATCTGTCTAACAATCATTTTTGTATGTCCAGTAGTTTCCGATTTATAAAATGTGAAAAGTAAGTAAACCTAACCTTTGAGCCTTTTAGAGAAATGAGAAAAATAACTAATACAGTTAATTATTTTATATTTATTGAAAATTAACGAAGCTTGAAAATAAATCGACTTAATTACTTCTTCTAATGAATTTTCTATGCATACGGTGGTCTTTTAGTAGAATAAAATCACTAAAATGATTTAGTGAGTTTTTAAAATAAGCAGTTTGCTAAAACACCTGAAAACGAAAATTAACTAAATCGAAATAGTGACTGTTCAGTCTTTAGTTTAAATGACTTTGTAAAATGAAAAAGTGAAAAGTCATCATTTCAATTTAATGACTTCTTTTATAATAAAAATTGATTAAAAGTTTATTGTGAATGATACTTTAAATTTGTTAGTTATTATTATTACACCTTTGACGCGCATTTTATGCACTTGGAAAGTTATCGCTTGCGAGTTATTGATTTTATCGCGACCGGAGCTATAAGCGTAGTGTGTGGTGATTTTCATTTGTGGCACTGTCGTCTTCCAACACCTTGGTCTTGAGGCCAGTTTTGCCATAGCATTACGATCCTTTTGGGTCTTTTATATTGTACCCCTCCCTATCACCAATTCCTCCAGGCAGCGGCCTTATAACAACTCCATAACCTTGGGTATATACTTTAGGCGGATGAACCTGCAGGCCCCCGGCACCGGATGAGCATGCCCTATAAAACTTTATGTCTTTGCACTATGTGCCATACATTCGCATAGCAGGGGGTGAATGGTTCCGCTCCCATAGCCACAGGACTTGCATATCAGGTTTGCCATGAATGCATATCAGGTTTGCCATGAGTTCAATCTTGTGGAGGTGCTACCTTGTTGTATAATGCTCTATTTGTATTGCCACAGTTTCCTGAATCAGTGCTCTGTAATGTTCACTAAACGCACGTAAATATGACGATTGACCTGCACCTGGAAGACCGCTGTATACTATCACAAATTGATCATTGTATACCTTTACACCTGCGCCGGTTCTCAGCTTCAATCCGTCTAAATACCATATTGAACTTTCCTATGCTTTTGCATAATTTATACAAACATTTAAAGTTATTTATAGATGGTCTGTATCTTGTCCAGACCCATATCTATAACTCTTTCTTGTTTACTTAGCACTTTAGGCGCCATATGCCCGTAATGTCAAGTTATATCCTCAGTTCCGAGCCTGTTAATGGCATTTCATGCATCTAAATCTATATCTAAAACTCTAATCTCGCTATCATCTAAAACTCTAAAGTGTAGTAGAGTGAAAGTGTTGCTGCGGTTGGAGTGCTCCTGTTACTGCCACGCATTTTTTTTATATCACAAGTGGCAGACAAGTATACGGCCCCATCTAATGGAAAGTGGTCCCGGTAGCCTAAGGAAGTTTGCAACCCCAGAGGTGCGGCACTTGCGTTGCCTCTACTGCTGCTTGCTTTTACCTATACAGCATCCGCCTGTAGCTCTCCAGATTTATCTCAGGCCACCATAATATATTTACGTATGTAACAGCTGCACCAATAATGAGAAGATCCAAGGAACTACCTTTGATTTGAGTCAAAACATGGCTTACCATAAAAAGAGCGGCACGGCTCATTGCCTTCGTGGTTGCTTTTCAACACGTTGATTAACATACTATCTAGTGTAACACCTAGATACTTCTCCTTTGTGGACATACTTAGTTTCTTACTATATAGTTTTAACGTCTCCCTTACTGATAGGATTCGATCGCTTTTTTGTTAATGATCACAGTTTTTTTAAATTGATAGTTTGGCTTTATCCACACATCTTTTGACCAACACCCTCACTTGACTTTTCCGTTGATGCAACGAGATCATTCGAATAACCAATAGTATTTGGCCTTGTATTTAATATGCTGAGCAAATTATTTACCATAATGTTGAGGACAGAACTATTGTGGGTAGCCTTCAGTCTCAGTTAGTATACTTGTACTTTCATTTGGGCCTCTAGGAATTCGGCGGGTATTGTCCTTCCCTTCAGCAATTCAATCATGCACAGATATGGATTCTATGCATAGCTTTCTGCAGCTGTGTTTATAGTTCTGAATATGATCTTATCAAAAGCTCATTTTGCATGCACGAATGCAGCTAGGCATATTTTTGATTACCCAGTATCAACTTCACCCTACTCATCACATGATGAAATGCTGTTTCAATTGCCTTTCTTGGTTGGTACGCTCATTTCATTTTATAAAGAGGGTACTTCCTTAGTGCGTTTCCTCAAATGTATTAATTTACTCACATTTCTGGTGTTTTGAGAAAGATTCAAGAATAATCGGTTTAACTTAGTCCTAACTACCCGGCGTTGATAGAAAGATTACTGGTGATCCGAATGCTATGCCAGACATAGACAACGTACATTTATTTAGGTTCAGTATCGTTATCTTTTGAACCATGACCGGCTGAAATCTGTGCCAGTTTAACACCATTTTTGCCAGAAACTCCACGATATGGCACTTATTTTTCAGGATGTATCGTGGCTCCAAGTGAATAAGTCGGCAGAAATCGCTCTAGTAAGAACTATGAAATGGCTAAGTGATTATAACTAACTAACTAACTAACTATCTTCACGCTGTATCCCTGACGGGGTAGTCACAGAGGACAGATCGCCAGGCTTCGCGATCCATGCATACTTCTTTCGCTTCTTCGAGATTCATCAATCGCTTCATACACGCACGTCTGGGTATCCGAGTACTTTTGACCTTTCCGTTTTTGAGCAATCTGCTCACGTGGTCTTCATATGTAAGTCTCGGCCTTCCCTGACTCCTTCTACCCTCTACTTTTGAACAATATATATTCTTCGTCAATCGTTCCTCACTCATTCGTTGGACGTGTCCAAACCAACGGAGCACGCCCTTTTCCATCTTAACGCTGACACTTTCATTCAAACCTGCCATATTGCGTATCACTTCGTTACGTATTCTGTCGGCCAAGGTAACGCCGCACAATTTTCGAAGTGATCGCATCTCCACAGCATTCAATTTACTTTCATGCATCTGCTGACATACCCAGGTTTCACTACCGTAAAGCAAAGTTGGCACTAGCACTGCGTTATGAATCGCCATTCGTGCTTCTTTTACGATGCTTTGTCGCTTTACTAACTGGGACAAAGCAGCTAAGTGATTATCTCTACTAAAAACAAAAAATATCTATTTCCTAAATTTCCAAGTTATAATACCAGCCTTTACAGATATTTTTATTTCATATAAACCTTAAAAGTAAAAATAAACTCAAGATCTAGCCTTCGTATTTAAAGTTAGGTATTATTTACAATGCATATTTCGTACATGTATCAGTTAGATACAAATGAACCAACTCGAGTTATTTTTCTTTGACATAATTTATAACTGAGTGAAAAATCACTAACTAAGGTCGAAAGTTAACTAATTCATCGCTAAATCAGACAATCTATAGAGAACAAATAATTAACTCACTATTTTCAAATTTTCTTAGTATAAGCTTATTTATTCGTTGGAATAGTAATTATCATACCAGTTTGATTTAATTTCCTTCAAAATAAAACAAAATCAGAGAAATATGTTAAAGTATGTAAAAGTTATGACGATTAATATTTTTCAAAACTTTAAACCTCAATATCTCAAAACTTGATTTTTCGACTTAGTGACTTTTCGCTCTACAGTCTCTACAGGGACGATATGAAAGGAAATAGGGTACTTTTATAAAAAAAACCATTTTTATTATTTTCTCTGTCTGTCTGTTTCGGCTAATCTCTGGAACAACTGAACCCATTTTAACTGGACTTTCTCTGGCAAATGGCTGATGTTATAAGAAGTAATTTAGTCTAAATCTTAAGATAACCATAACCGGCAACAAGATAACCATGTATAAAATCAAGACATATTATAAGTTACTTTATTTTTAGGAAGCACTAAAGTGTCCGGATCAGAATTGCCGCCCGTGGAAATTGCCTGGCAGTATTTATTACTAATTTTTAACACTACGTTTAACAAAGTGAATACTGTAAATACTATTTTCACATTTTCACCTTTCCTTAGCAACCGGTAAATTACCTGTAAATTACCGTCAGGTCAAGCTCGCAAATTGCACGAATTCAAAGTTAATACTACAACTACTGTATCCTCTGGGAATCTTGGTGTGTTAACAATGTTTGCAAGAACTTTTAGCTTATTCTTTTAAGGATATGTTACGTATAATATTAAATAATCTCGAAAAATTCGTAGGAAAAAACTGATTTATTACCACAGTACATCAGTACATACTCGTACTTAGAAAAGACATAAATAAAAAAATCGTAGCTATACACACAAACAGAACACATCTAATCTTATTATCTAAATAGATATCTATAAGAAGAAGATATATAAGTATCTTCTTAATTTTGAATTTGTTGTTTATTGTTGTTTATCAATCCTGTCTTATCCCCAAAGGGGTGGCAGAGGCATATAATACGCTCACTTTTCACCTTGTGTATTTCTGTCCTATGTAAGAGGTGGTGAGCCTATTGCCGTGTTTAAAGAGACATACGCAGGTTATGGCTACGTGCTGCCCTCAAGGCCTTCAACTTGGCTTAACGACTGCCATGTTACTGGCAACCAGGACTTACGTGCCTTCCGAAGCACGGTACTACTCGAAAATGTAAATGACACAAAGTGGTCACCCGTCCGGGGACCAGTCTTAGCGAAAGGTGATTAAAGCAGTGATCGTTAACAAAACACTGAATTAGCCGGGTTCATATGTATGTCTGTATGTCAAAATACACAAACAACATAAAGTATTCATTTTATAAAACGATAAATATATTTACTTTATTAGTGATGTTTTATTTTTTGTCATAGGATATTTCAAAGCAACATGGCAGTTCCTGGTCGCCGTCCACCAAGCAGCAACGACACAATATTTACAAGAATATATAATTATTACAAAATACCTATGCTGAATGTCACTAGCCACCCAGCAAGACGTAAAATTATTAAGGTATTGTACAAAGTTGTACGGTTATGTAAGCATGAGAGAGTTAACTTAAGACGGTGTCCTCCATATATTATTGATATTTTACCGGACATGTTCTCACAAATATGCTTATTTATTTATATATTTATTTATTTTTGGAAGACCAACAGCTAATAACAACACTAACAGACTTTTATAATAATTACCTGAAAGCCAATTATAGGTCTCCACGTATGAATCACAGAACACAAAAATACAAACATCAATTCTACAACAATAAAACATAGTAAGCTCAAATTGTAAATTCTATAAAAACTTTACTTCGGAAAAGAGTACCACATCTTCAAAACCTAAAATAATTAAATATTAGCTATGATAAAAATTCTGATAAAAAAGTTGCAATGTCACAGTTTTGGCCTATGTGCCGAGAAAAAATCCTGACTAAGTACCCGCCTCACCGTCTCAGGCTTTGCATCAAAAACTTCAAATTGTAGTTTTTTATACTGCTCATTCAGTGCACTGCTCGCCCGCCACAGAAATGCATTCCGTCTATAATTAGTAGATGCTAAAGGTAAGTGAATAGGCACATAGTGTCTCCTTACTATACCTGGAACATTGTAATTAATTTTAGATAACATCTAAGAGCAATCAATCGACCCACTCAATATTCCCATCAAGTATGTGACATCGGCTATCTCGCGACGTACTTCTAGTGGAAGAATATGAAATTTTGCGCAAAGTTTGCGATAATCAGTTGAACTATATCTAGTGTTAGTTCTATAACATAAGTACCGAGACTACCAGGACTTTAATTGGCCGTGCTAATTAGTGTCTAGCACATAAGACATTTTAGCTTTTTTACTACCACCTCACTAAAAAGACAAGGCGTTGAAATTTTTTTTCCAAATTTAACATCTATAATCAACACCTTTTTTATTAAATTTATTCGGCCCCTTTGATATAGAAGGTACCTGGAACATTGTAATTAATTTTAGATAACATCTAAGAGCAATCAATCGACCCACTCAATATTCCCATCAAGTATGTGACATCGGCTATCTCGCGACGTACTTCTAGTGGAAGAATATGAAATTTTGCGCAAAGTTTGCGATAATCAGTTGAACTATATCTAGTGTTAGTCCTATAACATAAGTACCGAGACTACCAGGACTTTAATTGGTCGTGCTAATTAGTGTCTAGCACATAAGACATTTTAGCTTTTTTACTACCACCTCACTAAAAAGACAATGCGTTGAAATTTTTTTTCCAAATTTAACATCTATAATCGACACCTTTTTTATTAAATTTATTCGGCCCCTTTGATATAGAAGGTATATTACACCCTATCCAAGCCCATCTCCTACATCGTCATTTTCCGTTCCATAAATCCTTTCCCTACCTCATCCTCTTCCCATCCTCTCTCCGCCAAGTCAAGGTTGCCGTGCCTATGTGCTGTGTGGCTAGGGGCGAGCCTAGCATTAACGTGCCTTATGCCCTGGGACCGGGCGACCCCAGAACAAGGCTGGCCTTACTTAGACAAGCGGGGCTCTGTCTAGGTGGATTTTGTTTGCCCTTGCCACTCGTGGGAACGCTATAGTGTATCAAAATTTTAAAACCCAAAATGGCGGCGACGCGGTTCGCCACCCGTCACGTCCCGTTTCCCATCAAGGCGAAAAGTGGGCTATGGATAGCCGCTTTGCTACACTGAATATAAGAGGAGGATTAAAGGATAAAATTGAGGAGGTATGCAAGATGATGCGAGAGAGACGAATTGATATTCTGTGTGTGAATGAAACAAAGAGGAAAGGATGTGACACCACTACACATGGACCCTATACTGCCTACTGGTCAGGTGTAGCCCTGACTAGTACAGCGTGCCAGGGTGTAGGTGTGTTACTATCCGCGAGAATGAATGAATGTGTGACAGAATATGAATGTGTTAGCCCAAGACTCCTTTGATTGAGGCTGAAGGTTGGGCTTACCCGCATCTTTGTTTTAGGAGTTTATGCTCCGCAAGATGCGCGGTGGCGCCGATCTTCAAAGGACCAAAGTGAGAGGCAGGCATTTTGGGAGAGTGTGAGCGATATACTAAGTAAATGCAAACGGAATGAAATAATAGTAATGGTAGGTGATTTAAGATTTTGTGACCTGAGAAATTTACCATTTAATAAATTTAAAAAGTATATTAAAAGAAAGCTTTGTGAAAAAGGTTATTATTCTATTCAAGACTATTTACAGGACAGGGATGCCTGGAAATGATCTGCTGGCAAATAAAATATTATAGTCATAAAATATTAAATTGTAAATAGGCCATCAAAAAAAAGCCTGCCTGTTCTTCTCAGGTGGGCCGCGTTCCGAACCGGTGGTTACTTTAAATATACAAATTTTATCTTTAGTTTTTAGTGTATGACATTTTGTAAGCGCCGTTGTAATGGTCTATGCAAAATAAAGACCTTTTATTTTATATTATTTTTATTTTAATATGACAATGGGCTCACCACCTGTTATGTGGGACAAAAATGTTAGTAAAAAAATGTAGATGTATATAATGCCTCTGTTACCCCTTTGAGGATCAAGGCGTGAATGATAAGTAAGGAAGTAATAAGAGATTTTTTTTTTTCGGATTCTTTAATTTGCTAAGTATTTTCGATAAGACATCAATTCAATTCAGGTGGTACTTTAAACATCCCGCAATTATTCTAGATATACGAATGGAAGGCGGGTAACGTTCTTTAAAGTTTAATGAAATAACTTCGAGCCTTTATACGCACAGTTTACTAAAAGATACCAACAGCCGGAACTCTCGCGTCACATTTAGTAATCTCAAAAACAGTCTTTCCTTGGGATTAAGAGAAAACTTTGGTAGGTTTTTATCTAATAATACACTCATTTGTTTTCAATCTGGTGTATAATCTCAAATAAATTGGCGAGATTAATCTGGCTTACAATGTTAAATAAATTGGCAGGCATCAACAAGTTACAAATGTTTATAAAGTTCACGTTGTGTGTTTATCTGATATTCTATATCTATATTCTATATCTATAATCCAAATTGTTGCATCGAAAGTTGCATAGAATAGAATATAACTTAATTTGTACAGAAAGCTAAAAAAGTTAAAAATTCAAGGTATTTATGTCAGCTTATGTTTACTTGGCTTAGCTTTTAAACAAGTATCGACAAAAAATTCAGGAGAAAATAAGAATCTGGTTAATAGTCGTTCCATTATCATAAAAGACAAAGTTTCTTTTTTAGGTTAGTCGATATTCTCTCTAATGTATTAGCATGTTGTCACCCAATATAGTTAATATGTTGAGTTAGACACAATTATTTAGGTAGCATTCCTATGTACCGACATAAATATGTTTAGGCCATATTTTTATCTCGGAGTTTTTGTTTTCTTCGGTATTTTTGTAATTGTGACTTTGGAAAAGCAGTTGACACCTTTTTGAAAAATCCTATGTCATGATATTACGGAGTAGACGATAAATTAGCGACCCCATCAAAATATAAGGAAGGGAGCCTAAAAATATTTTTCAAATTTTTATTAATCTCTTTCTCGTCATGACCAAATTACTGCTTTCCCATGCTATGAATCTCTAAGCTATATTGCGGCTTGGCAAATATATGGATGGACGAACATGGTGACATTATAATTCCTTGTTTACTTCGTTACCCTAAAACATTACAACACGTTCCAAAAACGTTGAACACGAAAATCAAGGTAGGTACTGTGATTAAATTTCTCTTCTTCGCCGATGATATACTTTAAACTCGTGTCGCACCTATTTAATTCTGTGGCTTATAAATTCTACAATAATATATAATAAATTGCCGGATTTGTCGACATTCAGGAATACTCCTCCGCTCTGCAGGGCAGTAGCGTGATGATACATAGCCTATATATAGCCTTTCTCGCTAAATGGGCTATCTAACACAAAAATATTTTTCAAATCCGGCCAGTAGTTTCTAAGAATACCGCGTGCAACCAACCAAACAAACTCTTCAGCTTTATAATATTAGTATAGATTCTTCTTAAAGTTCAATATATTTTCTGCAATGTCAAATATTATACCGAGTGGCGCCGAGGATATCACATTAATTTAAACCACCTGTTGTCTTTTGCGAAAATACCCCAACATGAACCAAAAATACTAATCAGTTTAGCCACATAAGCGAATTTATGTTTGTTTAATTTATTTCATCATCATGTCGGACGTCGACCTGACACGTTGCCGCTCTTACTAAGATATTTTTAAATAAAATTCAACCACATTTCAATGAAATAAAGTTGACAATTCTCAGTCGTTCATTAGAGAGAGCGAAAAGAAAAAAAAAATTTCTCTATATGACCTAGCCGCATAGCTAGGGAGTTCAGCAGTGAAACAAATATCGATATTTGGATATTTATTAAAATATCACCGTCTAATAAAATCTCTACCTCAAGCATAAAATATCGATACAAAAGTCACATAGCAAGAGATTATGGTTTTTAAATAATAATGTATTAATAATTCGTACGGGTTACAGATAAATCCGCCATTTCTACAGTTTAATCATCACGGCACGTAAAATTAACTACTATGTACGTATTATAAATTCGTAATTTTTACAGACTGTTTACACTGGTGATTGATGGCACTTGGTAGAACTTGCTACACATCTTGAACTAAAACACTTGTACTGTACCACTTATTTATTACTTAAACCTGACCGTTAGCACATATTATTTGTATTTCGGATGTCAATGATAAGATAAGTTACCATATTGTACTCAATGACATCCGAAATACAAATAATATGTGCTAACCTTTGAAAATACCGTAATGCGAAACCGGTCAGGTTTGAGTAATACTCGTAAATAAATGGAACAGTACAAGTGTTTTAGTTCAAGATCGTAATTTTTAATTACTTTCTTGACCTTCTCTTTCCATATTCAGGTTGTGTTTTAGAAAGCGATCACTCTTAGCGATAAGGCTGTCAATGTAATCTCTAAAATTTATAGTTTTTAAAGAATATTATAATTATGTTATTAAATAATGAGTATAGGATTATCTATCTTATGCAAAAAGAACCCACATTGGGTAAAGTGAAATAAAATGAACAATGGTCGCCACATATACGCAACACAAATAAAACATACCATAACAGTCCGATAAAATACAATTACTTTAAATTTGGTTTAATATTCTGCTAAAAGACTAAAAATTTAATATTTTGTTTCGATACAAGTATGTCGATACTTTTTGAACAAGGCCGCTCTAGCTCATGTCGGCCGGCTGCTTTGATGTGTTTGAGTTGCTTGTTACGGCTGATTTGAGTTATTCAAATTAACAACTATTTTAGTCTCATTAAAAGTTTTACGATTTTAGATGAATACAATAAAAAAGATCCTACTATCAGTGAATTGATTTATGGTGTATTTGGGAATTTACATTTCACTTACAATAGAAAATTATATTAAGCATAAGGTAGTTGATCTTGTAACTTCCGTAATCGCCATACCGTTATAAACACCAATTTTCACACTATTTTTGTTAAAAACATTTTGTTAGGTACTACGAATTATTACAAAATCCCAAAATACATTAATAAATTCATAGTAGCACTTCGTTGGTTTTAGTTGAAAGGTTTAAGTCAAATATTTTTTTTATTTTGTAACTTAAAGTCGTGTGTTGAGAAGTCATGCTCATGAAGTGAGCTACGAATGGCCGCGCCGTCCGCCGGGTTGTTTTAGGGCCGAATTCCATAACGTTTATCAATATAAGAAATACTTGAGAGTAGATTTTTTATGGCAAAATCTAGTCTCAAGCGTTGATCGAGTATTGTAGGTACTGAAAAAGTTATTAGGTACCTAGTTGAAATTTGTGATAGTGAAATTTAAAGTGATTTTTATTTATTTTCTTTGTGTCACGATGCCGCGAATGAATTATACCTACCGCCTCGGAGTTCACTAACATGATCCTCATTTACGAGGAATATCGTCAAAATGCAGCCATAGCGTTAAGGGCACATCGTGAGAAGTTCGGAAACAGTCGCACATGTCCTTCTGACTCCCGAATCTTTGTAAGAGCTGTGCAAAGATTGCGGGATAACCCGCACTTGGTGCCAAGGATTGCAGAGGTATGGGAAGTATTTTTATTAGAATTGATAAAGTGGCAAGTAGTCATTTAGAAAAATAAAGGTGCAGTAGGTAAGTTATTGTGTAAGCCGCAAGCGTTTGATCATTCAGCCGCCTTTTGTCAACATAAACACGCGTTGTTATGGCAACCGTAACGTTGCCAGTTTTCTCAATGGTGAGAGTACTTTCATTATAAATAAACAAAAACGGAATGTTCTAAATTTCCACTATTTTTATTCTATTTATGGTATTCTAAAAATGCATTTTAATTTTTTCTCAAAAATATTATTCTATGGATATGAGTAGGTTTATATCAGGGAGTGTTATCAGGCATTTCAGTTAATGTGATAAGAAAGGAACCGCCCGGTATATATTATTTCAGGTTTTTTTACTCCATCCGTGTATCCAGAAAAAAAAACATTCTTTACGACACATCATAACGGAAACCCAGAAAAAAATTACGTCATATTTAAAGCTTGTCTACGTAACGTTGTCTTGAGAGCTCTAACTCTGTAATGTTGGTACTCACTCATCATATAATACGTAAGAAAATAATAAAAACATATTAGTGAAGCAAAGTTTACACGAAATTTTAAAACGGCATAACAAGATTCGATAGTTTATAATTCACGTCATAATCCCCGAAGGGGTGATGTTTCCTGTCCTATGCAGATAGCATTCTATTTACAGAGAGGGATATCTGTATACTAATGGTTACAATTTTAGTTCATCATGTGAGCACGATATCTACATTTTTTATTTACACTAACATTCATTATTACCTCAGCCCATTCATGCCTACGGCAGCAGCTGGGCATGGATCTTCCCCAAGGATTGCCATCACCATACTAACATATAAATTTCCACGTTGCATGAATGGATATACATAAAACACAGGTATTAACGCAATCATGCTAATATACCTTGAATCCGCTTGAACAACTGACTGAAGTGTGCTTGTGACCACGGCTGGTCAAAGCGTCAAGTGAATCCTAGGTTATTAATACGCATGATCTTGTTCATACATGTATTTTAAATTAATTTTTACTACAATAAAAATTATACAATATCTATTTTTTTGGGTGGAAATCCTCATTAATGCTATGCCGGACTCCTACCGACTAAAACCACACGTATCCCTTCCATCTGTCTATAGCCAGGAGTCCCATGTAAGCACTCGGAAGAACCCCAGGGCTTCTGACAGACTTTCTTCGCTACCGCAGCCTCGTTCAAGGGGTGTTCGAATGTTTACCTGCCACTTTGGGGGTTCGAGTGTTATCTCGCTTCTTTGGAGGCTATCCTGCTTCTGTCATATAGTATGTGATTCTTAATCAGTATTTAAATTATTATAACAAATAAACTATTCTCACGCACACCTTATTAAAATTCCCGTTAGTATCACTATTGATACGAGATAAAATATTTTATCAAATAACCAGTCAAATTACAAGTCAAATAAATTGGGAATCGGGGAATATATTGCCATTTCTAATTAATCCATTTGTGGCCCAACTTTAAAATTAATAATTAGCATAATGAAAGTGATATCATGTAGATGTTTTTATTATCATCCAAACGTAATGCCACAATTTAGGGTTTCGTAGTTAAAAAGAAATACTAAATCTATAAATGTTGTTGAACCTAGGAAATCCTCGTTATATTTTCATGTAAATCACTACCGTGGTAGACAAACATAGAGCCTACCTAGATGCGCGGAAAGTGTTGAAAAAATAGAAGTGCATTGTGTGATTAGTAGGTATCACAATAGATATAAAGAAAGATTTGATAGTAGAAATACGAAGTTTCTGTAGTGAAATCAATGAAAGATAATAAATTCATCAAAATTTTTAATAGTATACTTTCTTTTCACAAATTTTCGTGCATGTTTCCAATTTGACATGGTACAAGTATTGTAACCTAAAAATAAAATAAAATTGTGAGCTTGAATTAAGGTTGGACATTTTTCACATTTCATTATGATTCCCATCTTATGTTATCAACTTTTGTTTATATTGTTATTCTGGACTACGATTGTGACATTATTTTATTTATTTTTATGCTTAGTTTTGTATAATTATTTTTGTGACACGACTTACGTGACTGCCTCGGTGGCGCAGTGATAGTGTATGCGACTTAGCTGCGCTTAGGTATCGGGTTCGATTCCCGGCCCGGGACAAATATTGTTGTGATTTACAAATGTTTGTATCGGAGATTGGGTTTTCTATGTATAATATGTAAGTATGGTTATCACTTGTCTAGATTTCATAACACAAGCTTAATCCTTAGTTTGGGCTAGAAGGCACTTCGTGAAAAGTGTCTAACAATAGTTATTTATTTGTTTAAATGCCTAGTTTTCGTATATTTTTGTGGTAAGACGTCTGACAAAAGTGTGATGTGAATGTTTAAAATGTTTGAATATATTTCAAACTCAAATAAATGAAATTGAAAGAGTCTCACAATTCTCGCATTCTTCAATCAAAAGTTTCTTCAATTTTGTGCTTGTAACGTAATACTTTGAGTTCCAAGTGAAGTCTTATCAGAATGGTGAATTTTCACGATGAACAAAGTTACTATGAGTCGGAGTAATTACAGGTTAGTAGTAGTAGTTGATACAAAAGCTTAGATGTTCAGCTCCGAAGTCGTAAAAGTTGTGAGTGACTGAAATGTGACCAGTAAATTGACGCAGATGCCTGATATGGTGTTATTGCGAGGAGTGTGACTCGATGCATTAATAAAAAGTGTATTCAGGTTTGTTTCTGTTACGTCCCCCTTAAAAAAATCCTTTTCGTCCCAGGTTTTATCGACCCAGGTTATCTTCACCAGGTTTCGTCTCGAAAATAAAACAAAAGCGTAATTTAATATTTTATTCTTATTTTATCATATTTTTGTTCTTGATTCGCCCCGAGTTGTAATACATACGACTGACGATGGGTTTTGTATAGACAGCTGAAAAATAAATTTTAGTATTTATTTATTTTACCACGTGAGCAGATTGCTCAAAAACAAAAAAGTCATAAGTACCCGGACCCAGACGTGCTTGTATGAAGCGACTGATGTATCTACAGGAAGCGAAATGCCTGGCGATCTGTCCTCTCTGACTTCTCCGTCAGGGATATAGCGTGAAGATAGTTAAGTTTTTTAAGTTTATTTTTAAGTGTTGAAATCCTTATGAATATTATGCCAGACTCCTATCAACTAAAACCATACGTGCCCAAAGCCAGGGCTTCCGAAAGACCTTGGCTGCCACCTAGATACTGTAATTCTAAATACAGTAAACCTCTAAATACGTCAACAATATCAATCAAAAGGTGCTCCCTTTTGATTTTATGGTTAGCCTCAGGTCGTTATGTATAATATTGTTGTATTTTTTTTTCTGAAATAACAAAAGAAATATTTTAAAAATGGTCGGAGACAGGAATTAAATATGGAAATTTAAGGAATTCGGGACGAAACATGAACAAATCATATTTCTAATGTCAAAGTCAAGAATAAAGTACTTCGTAGTGTTGATGACAATTTCCTGCTTCAGAAGACACGTTAAGCCGTTGGTCCTGGTTGAAAGTAACGTTATGGGCGGATTGAAAAAAATCAGGAGGTCACCACAAGCTGCGCCTGTCCTTTTTAAGTTTCTATTAAGTTCTAATCGCGAAGCCTGGCGATCTGTCCTCTCTGACTACCCCGTTAGGGATAAAGCTTCAAGATATATTCTATTAAGTTGCTCAGAAATGCTTCGACAGGAAAGCTTGGACGGGAATGCTTAAGGTGACATGTGGGCGTATGGTATGCCTCTGCCACCCCTTCGGGGATAAAGTCATGTTTGATTAGTAAGTAGTGTAAATGACAGTAAAATCTATCGTCGACACAATATGAGGTATGTTGTTTGTTAAATTATTATGTGTTGTATATGTTATTATATGTTGTAGTATGTTGTATTATAAAACAACGATTAATGCTCGAATGATTTCACAAACATTAAATTGAATACATATTACAGTGGGAACGTAATCACTGAACATAATATGGAAACTAATATTGCCAAATATTGACAATCTGTTCCGTAGATAATGTAAATATTAACTGTTTATGTTGGTACAAGCTACTTTGTTTGTGTTATGTAGCTTCAAATATTGTCATAATAAAAAATTAAAAAAAAGTAGCCTACCGAGAGGACCCGGTCTATATTTTAATAAATTGGTGAGGTCTTTTGTTTAGGATTAGTTTTAACTGTTTCTTTTACTACGATTAATGTTAAATTGATTTTTGTTTTATTTTTGACTGTAATAAATAATAATACATGTTATCATAAATCAACAAAAAAAAAGTAATATTGTAAGACTGTTTTTATACTTCGCCATCTAGTCCAAACCAAACTAATATAAACTATCGTCAAAACAACTGTTACACATACTTATACATTGTTTTACATATTTCCAGTTACATAAAAATCCTACCTGAATTTAAAGCCTGGGGATCTTCCTTATTGGCTGGTAGGATGCAGCTTTGGTTTGGCTATTTATTTTCGGCACTATTTGGAGCGACTGCAACTGACCTCCCACCGTTGAACCTGCGTCGTTGCCTCGTACGTTGATCAGCAGGTGCACCCCTAGTAGGCGAGGACACTTGGGCCCCGGAAATGATGATGGAAACTCAGAAATTAAAATTTACGGATCACACAAATATTTAATCCGACAAAGGATTAGAACCTGAGACCTCAGCACGTAAGTCGCACACATCACCTTTGCAGTCTGTGGGCTAAATTATTTAGAACAAAAATATGTCAGCGACTTCGCTTGCCAAACGTGTTTCTTCGGCTCTGGCATCATTTGATCAACGACTAACGTATCTGCAGAGGGAGCCAGTGGGAGTATGCTGCGTCTTTTTGTCAGCATTGATGCTCGCAAAAGAGGCGGAGCGGGAGCGGGAGAGGATTCTCCTTCTCGGGTTCCGCAGTCTGCGGCGGGGGCACTGCAGACTTATGTGCCCAATACCACCAGCCTCCATGACTAGGGGCCGGAGGACCAAGGGTAGGTTGCTTGCCGTCCTAACAGAAGCAGGTTATAGATGGTGGCGTGTTGTGACAACTATTTTTTTTATCTTTATTATCTATATGACAACTATTATTTCCGAAGGGGTGGCAGAGGCATGTAGATTATATGCCCACTTTCTTTTTGCCCACTGATTGACAACTATGCTTACGTCTTTCACCCCCTCAAAGAAGTACGATATCACCCGAAACCTTCCTAAGGAAGCGGGATTACACCTGGACCTCCAAAGAAGCGGCATGATATCAGAAACCCCTTCGAAAACGTTACCACGTTGGCGGATAAAGTCTGCTGGAAGCCTAACACCTTAACACTCGGGATTCCTGAACAAAGATAAATGGAAGGACACCGTGTGGTTTTAGTCGGTAGGAGTAGTAGGGTAGGAGTAGGGTAGGAGTAGCAGTAGCGGTAGGAATAGCAGCCATGAGGATTTCCACACGTAAAAAAATTTATATACGAAGGTATTCTTAAAATACAATTTAGGTATGCCTTCCACATAAATAGTTTTAATCATTTTTTTCTATTGATGACAGCCAAAATTGTGCGTTGTATACCTAATAATACTTTAAACTAGTTGATGCTCGCGGGTCAGCCCGCGTGGAGAAGTTTTCCGCACCCGTTTCCCTCAGGAACTTGTTTCCGGAATAAAAAATAACCTATGTGTTATTCTGATGTATAAGCTATATTATTGTAAAGTTTCATTAAAATCCATTGAGTTATAATACATATAACATTAAGTTATAACAATTATTATTTGTGTGATAGAGTAACAAACCTACATCCATGCAATCTTACAAACTTTCGCATTTATAATATTAAAAGGATATGATAGATAAGTTTGTAGTGTGTAGCTTGACAAATTTTGTGTACAACGTGGCAAGAGTAAAAAGAAGCTCAAAGCTCTGCCCAGCAGATAAATGTGGGTATTACAAAGACTTAGTGCAGTACAAGAGATATTTACGTGTAACCTGGTATTCTAACAGTTAATAAAAAAAAAACAAACATTTTTTCCTAGAATTATGATACTTTTAGATCCTATTTAGATATATAGTAGAATAATAGATCTTTATTAACGCCGCTTCTGAACCTAGGGTATGTTTTCACACTCTCCTTTAATCCTTCATCATTCCCAACTACAACAACTGTACAATAGAAGTATCTAATACTTCTACTATTGGGATTTGGTGGAAGTGGCATTTTCAGTGTTCCGTTGCCGTTAACTTATAGAACTTAATCATCATCCCCATTAGAGGGTAGGATCAAGTGGAAGAGTTCTTCAGGACACTCACCGTGGTAGATACGTTTGTCCACCATGTGAAAGGCTTACTTACTCCCTGTGTTTCGGTACACGGCTGCAATTTGAAAACCTGTCGGCCCCATCTGCCCTTAGCCCACACAAGTAATGTGGTCCGCCAACTGCCACTCAAGTTGAATTATATTTTCGGCTATTTTGTTGATCCGGATTACTTAATCTCCATAGAGAAATTAGCTTCTTCTTTGTCTGTATTTCAGTATTTTAGTCGAAAACGATGACAAACTCGATTTCATTATTAATCAGATCAGGTGTCAAAGAAAGGGTTAATATTTCAGCTGGCATGTTTAAAGAGTAGTGAATAAATTACGAGGAGCTAATTGTGTTAGTGTGGCCATGCAATGTTGTGGTTTTTAAATCTTAAACATGTGACAAAACTGTCAAGATTAGACATGAGTGATTATATAAAAGTCAGCAAAAACAAAACTGTTAATAATATAAATATGAACTTCTACAGTTACTTTAAATAATTCCATATTTGTATAAATTAATGAAACTCAGATATTGATTTTAGTCCCTCAAGAATAATTTACGAATATTTTTCATACAGCATACATAAAGTTGTGTAATAGGTAGTATAGTTTGACCGATACCGCTGTACCGCTCACTCAATTTTGTATGCAGTGAGTGGTACAGCGGTATCGGTCAAACTTTATCAACTACTATTTTAAAACCCATATATGTTAAAATGCAAAATAAATATAATGGCCTTGTAGCAGTCTATACTGGCTACACAAAATTATTAGTGTGGCAACACTGGTTTTATTATATCCCTTTTTCTTGTCGCCAACACGCCGACGGTACGCGAGCCGTTTTGTGTTAAGCTCTAATTAATACTATTAAATTTAGTTTATGGAGCTCGAACTTTTATTTGAACGCACCGGAGTACTCCCAGCACAGCACACTGCCAAGCCAAACAAATACAGTCCATTGCCACCGCAGGAGCTCAACATATGGTCCTTCGAGCCGGATTAAATATGTGCGACGGGAGTTCAAAATATGTCACGGGCGAAGCCGGGAATGTCACCTAGTGTATAGATAAACGTCTTTATAGTATGGAAATTTAGAGTACTTGTTCTAAGGTCAGGGTGTGGATTAAATTTGTGTGTGTGCCTAGTTGAAGGATTTCGTTATATTGCAGTGGTTCAATGGTCTCCGTTCTCGTGTGTTATTTTCTGTTTCTTGTGTGGCGGAGACTTGAACAGTGCGCCGCTTTGTAACTCCGACATCAGGAATGGAATCTTGTGCTCCAGCTGCATGTGGTGGTTAGGATGAAGGCCTAGAGCTGCCCGCATCACGTGCTCGATGGCAGCGCGTTGCTTGAACAGCGCGTTGACGACGGGAGCACCGGCCGGCACTAGCGGCGCCTTCAGCAGGTAGGCCAGAGGCGATAGTACCGCGTGCATTGAACACCACGGCGTGTGTTCGTCCTCGCGGAAGGCCATCCGGGCGAAGAGGTGCGCCAGCAGCACGAGGTCGAGGACGAGCGGCACGGCCAGCAGCGAGTCCTCGCACGTGTTGTGCACCACCAGCGTGTTGGTGCCGTGCAGCAGGATCTCCGACGTGTACTCGTCCATGGCGCGCTTCGAGTCGCCGACATAGGGCACGTATTTGATGACGACCACGTGATCTGGCTTCTCGTCCGGTTTGTACAGGATGCGGTTCGATTCCACCATGTCGTCTACCACGTTGCTCTTCGAGATCTCTTTGGAGCGGAACTGTTTGGGCGCGGACAAGTTCTTCCCGTCATTGTTGCCCAGATGGTTGTAACTGACGATAGACACTGGCTTCAGGCCGGCGGAGATGAGGAAGTCGACGAGCACGGACTTGAGCTTGGTCTGTCCCGACTTGAAGTCGTCACCCGCCACGAACACGCCGCGAGCCTCGGCCCGTTGCACCACGCCGGCCACCAGCGTGTTCTGGGGCGAGCCGTTGATGTACGTGCAGTTCTCATCGATGGCCGCCAAAGCGAAGATCGTAGAGGGAGATATCTCAGAGTTGTTGTCGCGTAAAGCACGCTCTAAGTTTTCCGATGTGTCGTGGACGCCCTCACGAACTTCGCAGAACCTCTCGGTGTTGGCTGTCCACAACACGATGACATGGTCCAGCTTGTTCTTATCGCGGAAGTTCTTGATGTCGGCACGCACTTGTAGATACTGCTCGTGTTTAGTGCCACGGATGAGATTTGTCGCGCGGTCGGCCTGGTTAGCAGCAATGAAATCCGGGTCGTATATGGCTGGTCTCGGCTTCATTGCGGCCATCTCTTTCTTAAGCTTTTGTTGAAGATCGTAGTCGATGACTTTAGCGCGCACCATGGACTCTGCCAGATTCAACGGGCTTATGTCCCAACCGTCGATGAACAAGTCATCAGGGTGTATCATCGGTAGAAGATTACACATGGGCACGAAGACATCGTGGCCTTTCTCGTCCATGCCTAGCCGGACTGTGGAGGCTTGCGTGATCGATCCCACCCAATTAGACTGCATGTGTCCATTCTTAGTGTTCCACGAGAGTTGATGACGGTTCGCCAACACCGCTGCTGTGAATGTGGAGCCATTGTTGCCTCCCCATCCCACAAGCATCACACCAACTCTGCCCACTTTTCGCTCTGTCCGGATACTCAGCGATTTGCGAATAGGTTTAGCCACCAGGTTAGCACCATTTTTAGTAACCAATGTTTCTTCGTACTGATAGTCTGAATAAATATATTCTTCCGTGTATTTAACATTAGGGCTGGTTATAACCAGAGATGGTGCTTTATCCATGATTTAAAAATCAGTTTTCTTTATTAAATACGATAGGTATCCCTCTAGTATAGTAGGATGTTGTATCACACGCTATACAATAAGATTTAAAATGCCGGAGCGGCTTAATACATTACACCACTTCTATTGACAATATATACAAATACAGTCCATTGCCACCGCAGGAGCTCAACATATGGTCCCTCGGCCTACACAAACAGTAAGAAAAGTGCTTCATTGTGTCGTTTAATAGAGAAATTTCAAGGATACACAGAAAGGTGCGAACAACTAAGTGTACAGCGAACGTATTTTTTTGATGTGCAGTCATACAACGCCATCAAAGAAACAGGCGGTCAAGCAAATCAAGTAAGCTAATTTTGTCTCATTATTTTGGGCAGCCATTTTGGACTTTGGACATCGTCATTTGCACTTGCACAATTGCACAATTGCACGACTGCACGAGTCCACCAACAAAGACTGCACAACACAAGAATTTTCGGCCATTCCTTTCCATCCAATGCGAAAAACAAATAAGAACGAGTGAGAAAGACATCTTCGGTTCGCCTCTACCGATACCGAATAGTACCGAAGACGATCGACGCGCTTGACATCGTTGAGATTTCAAATAAATAGTAATTCTAACTATACTTTTGTGTCGCCATTTTGTACGCGTCTTTGCATGAAACTATTGTTACTCTAAGATTTGTACTAAACACGATTTAAAATTTTAAGAAAAATAGTAAATTTAAAGAAAACAGTGTTTAAGTAGTGCGTAAGTGATTAATACTGATTAATTTACGTGTAATTTGCAATATTTTTACAATGACGGACGAAAGGTCTAAAGCACTTATACGCAAGCGTGGTTATGTCAAAGGTTCTTTTACCAAACTTGTAAATACTATCATGGAACTTCAACTTGATCAAGCTACCAAAGAGGACTTGATAGTGCGGGAGAATAGGCTCACACTTCTTTTCACAAACTATGAAAATTATTGTTGTGAAATTAGTACAGTTACTGACGACGATAATGAACCTTTCTCTGAATTTGAAGAAAAATACATGTCGACACTAGCTCGCCTAAAAGGTAGCATTGCCAAAATGAATTGCAGTCGTGACTCTAAAACGAAATTACCAATAATTAATATACCAAATTTTACTGGTAAGTCATCTGAATACAAACCATTCATATCAATGTTTTATTCTTTGATCGATAAAAATAGTGGCTTAGATGACATTCAAAAGTTATATTATTTACGTAATTTTCTCAAAGACGAACCCTTTGATTTAGTAAAAAATCTGCCATTAATTGGTGAAAGTTATCAAGAATCTCTCAATATTTTAAAAGAGAGATATGATAACAAGCATAGGATTATAAATGAGCACATAAATTTATTATTAGATCTTGAGCCAGTATTAAAATCAACAGCAGAAAACATTAGAAACTTTGTATGTGTTGTGAAGCAACAATTATCTGCATTAAAGAACTTAGATCTGTCAGTTGATCTGTGGGACCCAATAGTTGTTTGTATTTTGACTAGGAAACTTGATACATATTCCAATAGGGAATACCAATTAGATAGGGAAACCAATGTTGATCCAACTGTTAAACATTTACTTAAATTCCTAGAAAAAAGAGCATTAGCGCTCGAAAACGCTATGATAGCAAGCAAAGGCAATCTGCAGCAGACACAAGCTCATCGTAAAGAAGTGCCTCGCCAGCTGAGGATAGCTTCTGCTCCTGCTGCGATCAATAGTGTAACCAGTACAAGTATTGCTTCCTGCATGTTCTGTAAGTGTGAACACAAGCTTTATTCTTGCCCTAAATTTAAACTTCTACATTTTTCTAAGCGAATTGAATTTGCAGATGAACACAGGCTTTGCAAAATATGTCTCAATAAGCATAAGTCTAACAAATGTCGCTTTCATTTCAAATGTGATGTGTGTAAAAATAAGCACAACACGCTTATGCATGAGGAACAGCCTATACAGCCATCGGTAACCATGGTTTCTGAAACATCCACCACTCAAGTACTGTTACCAACCGTGCAAGTTAAATTAATTGCTCGTAATGGCACTGAGATTCTTGCAAAGGCCTTGTTGGACAGTGGATCTCAAACATCATTTGCAACCACAGAACTGGTTAACCAATTAGGCTTAAAGCCAAAGCATATAAACAAGGGAATCATTGGTATAGGAAACACTCATAGCAATATTAGCCAGTGCACGCAGCTGGAGGTTTTCTCAACAGTATCAGCATATAAATGCACCATTAATTGCTATGTAATAGATAAGATTACTTCACAGCTTCCTCAGCACAAAATTGATACTGCTGCAATAAAGATACCTACACATTTGACATTGGCAGATCCCAAATATAATGTTCCTGGTAATATTCATATACTTATGGCAGCTGATATATTTTTCCAGGTGCTCCAGCATGAAAATCCTGGTAAGCAACCATCAGTGCAGGCTAATCTAGACAGGGCAGCGGGTCGGCCTCCATTAGTGCGGTTTGTAAATACAAAATTTGGGCATATTGTAGCAGGTAGTTTTCCTAATCTGGTACACTCAGAAATCACACAAAAACATGTAACTTTATTTTGCAAAACATGCGACTCAAACATTGATGATACGGTCCGGACCTTTTGGCAGACTGAGAGTGTGCCTGAAATGTTCCCAGAACAAAGCCCCGAGTTTGTTCAAGCTGAACAAATTTTTCAAAAAACAATGGTTTATAAAGATAATAAGTTTGTAGTAGCTTTACCACTAAAAGTTTCACTTGAGAAGATTAATGAGTTACTTGGTGACTCCTTTTGTTTAGCTTTAAAACGATTTCACAACTTGGAAAAAAGATTTTCTATGGAACCTATACTCTATAAGCAATACAAGTCCTTTGTAGATGATTATATTGCACAGGATCACGGTACATACATAGACATTGACAAATATGACCTCACTACTGATCCAGTATATTTTTTGCCTCACCATGCGGTTTTAAGACCTGACAAAAGGACAACTAAGTGTAGAGTAGTGTTTGATGCTTCAATGTTAACTAGTTCAAAGCGATCCTTAAATGATCTACTATTAAATGGTCCCACCGTCCAAAAAGAACTATTTGACATATTACTTTTGTTTCGTTTAGGCCCTTATGTCTTTAGCACAGATCTCAAGAATATGTTCCGTTCAATTGGCCTAGATCAGCAATATAAGTCTCTACAAATTATTTTGTGGAGGAACACTCCTAACGAAAACATTAAATGTATTGAATTGAACACTATTAGCTATGGGTTCAAGTCTTCAACTTACCTAGCCACCAGGTGCCTTATAGAGTTGGCTAGGATATATGAAAAACAATTTCCTGCAGCATCTTTCGTTTTGAAAAACCAGACATATTGCGATGATATTTTAGTGTCTACTAATTCAATAGAGTCATTAATTGAAACGAAGGATCAGTTAATTAGGTTGCTGGAACTGGGTGGATTTCAGGCACACAAGTGGTCATCTAATTGTAGTACTCTCTTACAAGACATACCGTTAGACAAACAACATTTTGATGAGCTAGACTTACAGAAAGAAAATTATTATTTAAAAACACTGGGTGTAACTTATAACACACAGACGGACACGTTTAAAATTTCGAGTCCTGATTCAGATGTACAAGAGCCTAAAACTAAAAGAGAAATCTTAAGTTATATATCAAGATTCTATGATCCATTAGGTTTAGCTGGTCCTATAACTGTCCTTGCTAAATCATTTATTCAAAAGCTCTGGACAGTACAATTAAAATGGGACTCTTGTCTCTCAACTGAATTACAAAATGAATGGCTTGAATTTTACACAAAATTAATTAACATGAGTCCTATACACATCAATAGAAATGTCATGCTACAGAATGCAAACATGATCCAGTTAGTAGGCTTTGCAGATGCTGCCAGCTCAACTGCATATGGTTGCTGTGTCTATTTACGAGTAATTGACAAAACAGATGAGGTTAAGTTAACTTTACTCTCTTCAAAATCGCGAGTGGTTCCACTTAAACAAAAATTAACTATTCCTAGGTTGGAACTCAACGCGGCATTACTGTTAGCCAAGCTAGTATATAGAGTACAAAACATACTGTCGATGAATCTAAACATAAGTAATGTGTTTCTATACTCGGACTCACAGATTGTTCTAGCGTGGCTTAAAACCGATGTAACTAAACTTAATGTCTACGTAGCTAACAGAGTTAGAGAAATTACACAATACACAGACAAATTTTCATGGGGTTATGTCAATACTGCAATGAATCCCGCTGACTGCTTGAGTCGTGGCGTAAGTCCTCTTGAATTAAAAGAGCACACATTATGGTGGTGTGGTCCACCATTCCTGCAAAGTAAAGATTACAGTTTTTCAGAATTTACTAATTTGCTTATAAGTCTGCCCGAGATGAGGACTGACCCTGCTGACTCTGTGTTGACAAGCACTATGGTATGCAATGATCAAAATACAAACAATTCACTGTGCTTAGACTTTCTCAATAAATATTCTAGCATAACTAAGATGCAGCGAATTCTCGCTTACATTATACGATTTTGTAAGCCTTGTAAAAGTAGGTCCTGTTATATTACTAGTAGTGAATTAAATAATTCTTTGTTAATGATTATAAGATGGGAGCAGCAAAATCATTTTGATAGTGAGATTAAAATGCTAAAACAAAATAAACCCATACAAGGTAGTTTAAAATCCCTTAATCCGTTCATTGATGGTACAGGTTTATTGCGAGTAGGTGGCAGATTGGATTGTGCTACGATACCTAATTCACAAAAACATCCAATGATACTACCAATTAAATCATATGTTACCAAATTAATAGTCTTAAATGAACATATAAAAAATTTACATGCTGGGCCAAAGCTATTATTGTCATCTCTTAATCAAAAATTTTGGTTAGTGAATGGCATCAAAGAAATAAAAAGAATAATTCATACATGTGGTATTTGCTTTCGCTTAAAAGCTAAAGTTGCTAAACAACTAATGGGCACACTTCCTCATGATAGAGTGAATGTGAGTAGACCTTTTCAAAAAGTTGGCATTGATTTTGCTGGACCGATTTCCATAAAACAATCTCGAATTAGACGTGCTCTAATAACAAAAGGGTACATATGTGTATATGTTTGCTTTTCAACTAAGGCTGTTCATCTAGAGTTAGTCTCAAGTCTTACAACTTCAGCCTTTTTAGCATCGTTTAAGCGTTTCTTATCACGAAGAGGTTTGCCCACAGATATTTACTGTGACAATGCAGCTACCTTCAAAGGTGCTAATAATCAGCTTGTTGAACTTTATAAACTACAGAACTCCCTAGACAATCAACATGAGGTGCAGTCATTTGCAGCTGAAAAAGGTATCAATTTTCATTATATACCAAGCTATTCTCCAATATTTGGCTCTTTATGGGAAGCGGCTGTAAAGAGCAGTAAATACTATTTGAAGAGGGTTGTTCAAAGAGCTTTACTTACTTATGAAGAACTAAGTACAGTACTAGCACAGATTGAATCAATTTTAAATAGTAGACCATTAACTGCCATGTCTAGTGATATTAATGATTACATGTATTTAAGTCCCGGTCACTTTCTAATTGGGTCAGCACTTAACAGTTATCCTGAACAGGATTTATCTGATGTTCCCACGAACAGGTTAACATTTTGGAATATTTGTTGCAGTATGTACCAACAGTTCTGGAAAGTGTGGAGCAAACATTATCTTAATGTCTTACAGTGCAGGCCCAAGTGGAAAGATAATTACCCAAATGTCAAAGTAGGTTCACTAGTTATTCTTAAGGAGGACAATGTTCAGCCTCTATACTGGCCAATGGCCAGAATTGTGAATGTATTCCCAGGGCCAGATGGCAAAGTGAGGGCTGTGGAAGTTAAAATGCAAAATGGGAAAACCCATAGACGGTCTGTTACTAAAATATGCTTACTTCCGGTTGACTGTTCTGATTAAGGTTAGCATACTTATTTAGAGTTAAGTATTAGTATTTAAGTGGCAAGTGGCATTACATACTACTTATGTACCATTTGCCGTTATTAAGCTTATTTTATATCATGTTAATTTTGTCATGCTTTTGATACTGTTTCTTTATTTAAAAACAACGTTCTAATTTTTATCCCGGTACTACTTAATATTTTAAATGTTTCTTATGTAAAGCTATTGATTTAATTCTCAAGTATTCGCTAGAACACATCTCGAATACTTGGATATCTTTGTTTTATTTTGCATTTTGTTAACATGCTTATGATAATTAATTTTATATACACTTTTGCAATATTTTAAGAAATATTAATTTCTTCCCGCTGGGACTATGTAGCAGTCTATACTGGCTACACAAAATTATTAGTGTGGCAACACTGGTTTTATTATATCCCTTTTTCTTGTCGCCAACACGCCGACGGTACGCGAGCCGTTTTGTGTTAAGCTCTAATTAATACTATTAAATTTAGTTTATGGAGCTCGAACTTTTATTTGAACGCACCGGAGTACTCCCAGCACAGCACACTGCCAAGCCAAACAAATACAGTCCATTGCCACCGCAGGAGCTCAACAGGCCTCACATAACGTTTATTATTCTAAACTTTCACTTGAATAATTTTGAACTATATATAAGTCTAAAAATTACTTGACTGATAATTAGTGCAATACGTTTATTAAAAGATAAATATTATTACATTTTATATTGTGTTCACACCTAGCAGGGTAGGATAATCAAGTATTGTTTTACCGGTGCAAAATTTTTTGATATTAATCCACTTCTCTGAACCAATAAACCAAAAAAAGACGCGTATCTCTACATAACTGCGGGAACTGATTGCAAAATAACAAGATTTCGCTTCCAATCAATTGCGAATTTATTCAACGCCGAAAACAGAAATTGCTGAGCGATACTTATAACGTGGAAAATATTACCGATAAAAATATGAAATTGTTTTTCTATGAGTGCGAAGGATTATAAGTTCCTTTGGATGGAATATTCTTCAGATCAGAATATATGAAAAAAACTCCTGCTCTAATAGATGTGTAGTTGTTTATTTATATTGTAAATGTCTGACTCCTGCCATCGGTGCAGCGTGGCCTCAAGCCGAAGTAGTGCTATTGGAGACGGGATGTTTTAACCTGAGCATACCGTGTCATAATTTATCAGATTTTAGGCGTGCTTCTATGACCAGTAATTAAAATCGATTGCGATGTCAAGTCATGCATTGCTGCCGCGTGGGCCAAATGGCGGGAGATGACCGGTGTCATTTGTGACCCTAAAATGCCGATCCGGTTGAAGGGACAGGTCTACAAAATCATTATTAGACCTGTCCTTTTACATGGCAGTGAGACGTGGCCGATATTGGAGCGACACAAGCAGGAGCTGCGTGTCACGGAAATGAAGATGCTGCGGTGGATGTGTGGGGTCACGCGGATGGACCGCGTGAGAAACTCTCGCATCCGCGGCAGCCTTCACGTCCGTGACATTGCAGACAAGTTGCAAGAGTGTCGCCTTCGTTGGTATGGTCACGTCTTGCGGCAACCGCCGGGCTACGTAGGTAACAAATGTTTGGCCATGTCAGCCCCGCCGGGTCCCGGTAAGAGGGGAAGACCCAAGAAGTGCTGGCTTGACGTCGTAAGGGATGACATGCGTGCCAATGGTCTCACTACAGGGGATGCCGAAGACCGTGCGAAGTGGAGGAGAAACTGTAGGAAAGCGGACCCCGGGCGTCGCGAGACGCAACTGGGACAGACGCTCGGATGATGATGATGATGATGATCTATGACCAGTAATTGTCATATCGTCGTTTTCCTTACTTATTGAGAGTAGCCCGATAAAGAAGAGGTCGCGCTTTCAGTGAAGATGCTACAAAGTCTCTGCCTATTATTCATTATCATTCGGGAAAAGTCTGCCTAACGTTCAACAACTCATTCGAATGTCTATCGTACCCGGAGAAGTGTTTCAGAAGTGCATAAAAACTTATATTTTATTTTCTTTATTATACCTGTTCCTAGGAGCCAATTAAAAGTGGAACAGGGCTCTAAATCCAGGAAGAGTTTAAGTACATACTGTCGGATATTTTTTTGCATTGAAAAAGCAACTAAAAAAGCAAATAAAAAACTAAAAAGTCAAAAAGCAACTGGGAATACACTGAGACGAAGGAAGGAATTAAGACTTTTAACTATGTTCAAGATCATATATATTGAAGCGCTCGTGGCCCCGCGGTCTCAGTGTTCTGTAAACGATCACTGAGTTACGCAACTTTCACTATGGCTGGTCCTCGGATGGGTGACCACTTTGTGGTATTTACATTTGCGAGCATTTCCGTGCTTCGGAAGGCACGTTAAACCGTTGGTCCCGGTAGCCAGTAAAATGGCAGTCGTTAATCCTGGTTGAAGGCCTTATGGGCGGCTTGAAAATTTCAACAGCAGGTAGCCACAACCTGCGTCTGTCTATTTCAACATGGCAATGGGCTCACCACCTATTACTTGGGACAGAAATCCACACGGTGAAAAGTGGGCATATAATATGCCACCCCTTCGGGGATAAGGCGTGATGGATATTTATTCAAGATCATACGGTATATATAAATTGCGGTTATAAATATTCATATTTTGCATTCTTTTTAAGATCGGGACTTTTCAAAAATTTGTTCATTCTGTACAATAAAGACCGACAGCGAGGTTATAGTCAAATTAACAAAATCATATTTTCAACAATCGTGTTTTTCGTCCAACGAATGATTGAGGAACGATTGACGAAGAATATATATTGTGCGAAAGTAGAGGGTAGAAGTGTAATGTATGTTTACTTACGTTAAATATTTTATTATTCATTCTCTCAAATTATCTGCATGGCCATTGTCTGTAGCATTCCTAGGCCTTTATATTTTAAGAGTTTTTATGCTCTCTTAATGTTTGTTTACCTTTTGTAATTTTTAATGTCCATTAATGACAAGCCTAGATTTTATTTTTAATTCATTTTTAGAGCTGCCAGTAGGTTAGGTTGTATAGATATTAGACCTTGTTATAAATTGATATTCTAAATTATTTTTATTCTAAACTTGTTTAAATCTTGAAATGCTCTGGAAAAGAAGGAAGCCGGGGCCGTCAAATCGGTCTACTTTTTGTGCTCACCTTGAGAGGAGATGCTGATGAATAAGTGCTGAATGTGAGGGTTGTGCCCTCCAGAAATAGTGAAGTGATTGTCTGCGGTGTTGTGTACTGTTAACCGGCTCTGTTAAAGACGCCGACCGCTCGTTATTTTCAGCCCTCTACCTGCCTGAATTCGCGACCAGTTTCTCCGAGGTCGGCGACGTGGAGGCCTTGAGGGGACTTGAGGCCCTTCTTAGCGACGTGGAGGCCTTACTTGAGGCCCCTTAGCAACGTGGAGGCCTACGCGAGGCCCCCTTCTTAGCTACGAGTGCTGCTAACCCGCTCTTTTAAAGAAACAATCAAGAACTTATTTACCCTCGGCTTACTCTGGTTTTATTTTTAACATTTTTATATTATATTAAATTAACTTTACCTTTTCTCTTTTTCTTTTAAAAATAAAATAAAGAAATATCCATCACGCCTTATCCCCGAAGGGGAGGCAGAGGCATATTATATGCCCACTTTTCACCGTGTGGATTCCTGTCCCACGTAATAGGTGGTGAGCCCATTGCCGTGTTGAAATAGACAGACGCAGGTTGTGGCTACCTGCTGTTGAAATTTTTTAAGCCGCCTATAAGGCCTTCAACCAGGCTTAACGACCGCCATTTTACTGGCAACCGGGACCAACGGCTTAACGTGCCTTCCGAAGCACGTAAACGCTCGCAAATGTAAATGCCACAAAGTGGTCACCCATCCGACGACCAGCCATAGTGAAAGTTGCGTACCTCAGTGATCGTTTACCGAACACTGAGACCGCGGGGCCACGAGCGCTTCTCCTTCTTCTTTTACTTTTCCTTTTAAGCCAGGACTCCTCCTGTCCTGGTGATAGCTTTCTCCTTAACTTTACCTTTTTCCCCTCCCGGAAATTGTAACGTTACAGAAGGAGTCAGGGTAGGCCGAGACTTTCATATGAAGACCACGTGAGCAGATTGCTCAAAAACGGAAAAGTCTAAAGTACTCGTATTCCCAGAGGCGCATGTATGAAGCAATTAATAAATCTGCAAGAAACGAAAGAAGTATGGATGGATCGTGAAGCCTGGCGATCTGTCCTCTCCGACTAACCCATCAGGGATACATCGTGAAGATAGTTAGTAAGTGTTTATAGGATCCGATAACGTAAAGATATATGAAAAAAATATTAAGCAAATTAATGGACTAAGGGCTACCGCAACCGATGATTTTGAGACAGTATCGATTTAGCTTCTAAATAACAACTTAATCACCGGTCCTTTGACTCAAGTCTCATTGTCGCTTCATTCTCCCTCTAGTAGAGGCTGATAAAAAGGAAATACAACTCAAGGAATGATCGGATCACAGCACTCAGCTATAGATATATTTGATGCATAATTTTACAGATTACAACATATATAAGTGAACAGTTACACCCTCATCATTTATCGCAAGCCTCTCTTCATTAATACTTGAGTGCGTTCGACTGACGCCCGCCCATCATGGCCGGAGATTAAACGTCAAATGAATCGTAAATGAGCTCAGGATCCACTTACCTATTGCTCACTATAAATTTGTCGGTATTAGGAATTAATTAATGTGCTGTCGTTATGAATTGGATTTGTGCTTCAGATTGTTATTAATTAATTTGATAAAATTAAAATTATTTTGATAATTGTTAAGAAGCCCCGCTAACACAGGGTTCTGTAAACGATAACTGCGTTAAGCAAATTTGATCATGTATCGCCTCGAACGAGTGATCACTTTGTGGCTTTTCCATTACGAGCGTTTCTGTGCTTCGGAAGGCATCATGGCATCAACTGCCACGTTACTGGCAACCATTGGTCCTGGTTGCTAGTAACATGGCACTTATTAAGTCAAGTTAAAGGCCTCATTAGCGGCTTGAAAAATTTCAACAGCAGGTCGCCACAACCTGCTCATGTCCATTTCGGCCCACGGCAATGGACTAACCATAATGTTACGTGGGTTGAAAATGCTAACGGTGAAATGTGGGCATATAATATGCCTTTGCCCTCAGGGAAAAACACTTGATTGATTGAGTTAATAATTGTCGTAATATATAATAATTTACTTTGTATCCAAGTCTCAGAGTATAATATATCTTCTGATTAATTTCGATAAGGGTTTCAAGACATCTTAACTTTTCTTGGCACTTTACCGTGTTCGGGCTCGGTGTTAAGTGTTAATTTATTAGTTTTGATCATTTCTGTATATTATAAAAGTCATGGCAATAAAGGGTGAGATTAGTTATAATATAAAAAACTTTCGATATTATGTGCTAAAATTATAAAAACTTTGGAGTTCTTATGTGTTTGTTGGTAATTTAGTTAGAATAATGGAGTGCAGGTAACAAGAATACAGCATTTACTTCATGTTTTAGTATAATAATGGCATAATATAGCAGAATAAAATGATTTCCTGTAAGTTATATTGAATAGTTTTTAAATACATATCCAATTTATGAATCACTCAATAAATCTTGAACAAAATTACCACACAAAAATAACACAGAGACGCAAATGCATATTTCCCACAAGGTTTTGTCTCTTATCAGTCAATGGGACGCTATAATTTACGGTTTACTAGGGGATGCCCCTGGCTAAAATGTGGCTATCGTTCGTTTAGCCAAGGAAACAAGATATTTTTTCCACGATAAAATTAGTTTATGATACTTTACAGACCTACAGCTATCTCTGTTTTTATATCACATTTCACAATTAATTCATTACGACGTGAAACATATGAACAAAAAACTGGCCCATAGAGTAATATTAATATGGATAGGTACCTATATCGTACCATGCACGGATAACAGACAAGAACCCTATATCAAAGGTGTGCTTTAACCTTACATTAATATTCCCCCACATTAGTATTCAGTACGGGGCACACGTGTACCTTCGGATAAGAAAGAATGGTGAAATCTTTGCGAAACTCCTATAACATTTCTGTTCTGATTGGATACAATAAATTAGTCTTTTTATTGCTCCAATACTCTACTGTTGACAGTTGTTTTGCTCCCAGTTTGAACAAACTTATACGATTATTTGTATGTTGAGGTGTATTTTGTGAAAAATTTGAAAATCATTCTCGAAAATACTCCGTTTTACATAGAGAATGAGCCTAAGAGCAACACTTCGATCTAATCGTTATTCGGCATTAGCTGAAGCAGAATCAGGGTGAAAAATGACGAGTTTCTGTAGAGAATGAGGAAATTGACTCCAAAACCAGATGATGTCGCCAGGGTTATTATTTTGAGGGCAAATCTGGTTCTATAAGACCCTATGTATTATTTGAATATTATGTGGTTTAGTTACTTTATTCCAGATATACCTATCTCTTCATTAACTTCCTTAGAAGTTTAACCTAAAGGAGCTTTTAGTTAAAAATTCTTACGAATTTTTATATTGAGTGTTTTTTTTTTAATGTTCAAAAAGTGACATAATGCATACTTATTTATCTTTTAAACAATCAGGGCGCTTGTAAAACATGAGATAATATTATCTGTTCCCGTATTTCACGTCCCAATGACGACATCCGGGAATTAATTTAATAATACAACGTTTAATATTAACGTCTGTTTCGCGTAAATATCAGGCGGAGGCGTATGCAAATATTGAACGCAGAATATTAGTTAAGGGTTCCTATACGGTTTTGTGAAACTACAATCTATTAAGTGAGGATTCCATGTTTATTTTCTGACAGTTTCTTAATTAATGTCAACATGGATTTCTTCGCCATATTTGACAGTAACTAAGTTATGTTCGAGTGTAAATTCCTTTACAATAGACATCGTATCTTTATTTTTTGCTATCGATAGTCTCTCCGTTTACAATAGTCAGGTTACATTTGACATTACTAGATTAGTAATTATTTATCCGTGTGTGTATTCAAATAACACCCAAAATTTTATACAGTGCAAAGAATTAGGAATGAAAGCTTTAAGAAAGTGCCATTCGCCATAACTGAAATGAAAACAAGTAACTAGTGAAGATGGTGAAAATTTCCCCATCAGAGTTTTTTTTTGTGATAAAATCAAAGGCAAATACCAACTCATGCAGTAATACCTGCATGAGTTGGTTTTTCTATATCAGTTAGATACTATATGGTTCTGTTCTAAAATAGTGATGTTACCACATACTTTGACCACATTTTGAAAGATGGTTTTGAGAAATTAGGACCTCGCGTCAGATTTATACACATAAAAAATAAGTCAGTCAGTGGGGATGAAGAGTAGAAGCGTGCACGTCGCCATCCCTGCCAGCTACGGCTGCAATTCTACTCCAACACGAGTGCCACCAGGGCGATTGATGCTAGGGCGTGCCCCCGAGGCGACGCGCACCAGTTCGTCCCCGCTGGTGCGAAAAGTGTGTGCCAGAGCGGCGTAGGGGACCGCCACCCTACACGCGTGGCCCGACATGGCGGGAAGTGGAGGATGGAGTGCAGGGTAGCTGCGTGGAATGTTAGGGGAGGAATGACAGATAAGATGAATGAGTTGATGGATGTTATGAATGAGAGAAATTTAGATGCAGTGTGCTTGACAGAGACCAAGCGCAAGGGCAGCGAAGTCTTGGAGCTCCCGGGTGGGATGCTCGCGCTTTGGTCTGGAGTACCAGAGAGCGAGCATGGCAGTCGGGGGGTTGGAATTTTGCTGTCCTCGCGATTGGCCTCCGGTATGTATGAGTACAAACTGGTAGGTCCTAGAATCCTCTGGATCCGTGTAAAATTTGGTTTGACGAAGATTTTCCTGGTAGCTGCTTACGCGCCAGTATCTTCATCGAACGCGAGTGAGCTAGAGGACTTCTGGGAGAGTATGAGAGAAGCTCTAAATGTGATAGAAGGAAATGAAAGACTTATAGTATGTGGAGACTTGAATGGATGGGTGGGTACCGCTCGCGATGGTTTTGAGTCGGTAATCGGGAAGTATGGGGATAAAAGGGTGAACGACGCTGGCAAGCTAATACTGGCATTTTGTAAGGAAAAGGATTTGTTTGTGGCGAACACAATGTTCAACCACAAACAAAGAGATGTAAGTCAAAGAGAAGCATGATAGATCTATTCCTAATGGATAGTCGGCTCCGTAAACAGGTGATGGACACAAGGGTTTATCGAGGCGCTGAGCTGGGATCAGACCACTACCTAGTCATAACTAGGATTAGGGGTCTGTTCGCGGGTTGGCGTCATCGTACCGAGTGTCCTGAACCTGGGCCGACTTATAGCATCAAAAGCTGGAAGCTGCAGGATGCATCCATTAGGGATAAATATAGTGAAAGGGTAGCCGAAAAGCTTGGCGATGTCAATGTTAGTAGTGAGAATGTGGAAAGTGTATGGCAGAACCTTAGGGATAGTATGATAAATGCCGTTGTGGAAGTGTGTGGAGAAACGAAAAGAGGCAGTAGTAATAAGCGTGATGCATGGTGGAATGAGGAAGTGAAAGAAGCAGTTCGAATGAAGAAGAGAGCATGGCTAGACTACTTAGCCTCGCGGAATGATTTTAATATGAAAGAATGATACAAGCTGCAGAAAGTTAACACGAAGGCACTGATAGAAGAAGCTCGTGAAAGGTGCAGAATGAAAGCGGATGAAAGGTTGTCGTCCAATTTCCGGGATAATGCCAAGCTCTTCTGGAAAGAGGTAGGCAAGACCCGGAGTTGTTCGGCAATCTGCAGTATGAATAAAGTGCTTAGTGTTAACAATGACGTCCTAACAGACCAAACTGACGTCCTGCAGAGATGGAGTGAATATTATGGAAAGATGTATGCAAGAAAAGACAGAGATGCCACATCGGGAAGTGGAGCTCACTTCGATGCTCCGGGATCCCGATGTCATTGAAGTCATTAGTATGAAAGATATAGAACAAGCGATAAGAAGTATGAAATGTGGTAAGGCTGCGGGAAAAGACAGAGTTACTGCTGAGATGATCAAGTACGGTGGGTCGCGTGTCTGGGACACACTATGTCTGTTATGCAACTTGTGCTGGAGGACGGGTGAGGTCCCAGATGACTGGCGAGTAGCAGTTGTAGTACCTATTTACAAAGGGAAACGCTCGCGCCTAAACTGCTCCAGCTACAGGGCAATCAGCTTGGTCAGCTTAGCTAGTAAGGTGTATGCAAAGGTTATAACGGCACGAATGCAAGAAAAGTCTGAAAGGTATTTATGGGAGGCTCAATGCGGATTCCGACGTGGAAGAGGTTGCATGGATCAAGTGTTTTCTCTCCGCATGATCGCGGAAAAGTTTCTGGCTCCTAGCCAGAAGGTTTTCTGCGCTTTTGTGGATCTAGAGAAAGCATTTGATAACGTTGTGAGAGAAACGCTGTGGGACTTGCTGCCCGGATATGGTGTGGACGGCTCGCTACTGCGGGCAATACAGTCGCTTTATAGGGACTGTAAGGCTTGCGTGCGAGTAGGGGGGAATGTGTCACCTCTTTTTGATGTCTGTACAGGCTTTCAAACAGGGATGTGTCATGTCCGCCTGGCTGTTTATAGTGTATCTGGACAGTTGCCTGCAGAAGTTGAAAGATTTTAATATGGGTGTGAATTTGAGTGACTTTACAGTGAACTGTCTGCTGTACGCTGATGATGCGGTGCTCATGGCCGCATCAGAAGCCGACCTTCAGGCATTAGTCACTAATATGAAAGAGGGGTGTGAAAGTAAGGGTCTTCGCTTGAATGCAAGTAAAACTAAGGTTCTAGTATTTGAAAGAGGTGACGTAAGAACTAAATGCGAGATTAGGGTAAACCAGGAACGTCTAGAGCAAGTGAATGAAATTGTGTATTTAGGAAGTATGTTTAGCGCGGATGGAAGATGTGATTCGGATGTAGAACGGCGAGTAGCTGCCGGAAACAGAGTTAACGGTGCTTTGTCCCAGTTAGTAAAGCGACAAAGCATCGTAAAAGAAGCACGAATGGCGATTCATAACGCAGTGTTAGTGCCAACTTTGCTTTACGGTAGTGAAACCTGGGTATGTCAGCAGATGCATGAAAGTAAATTGAATGCTGTGGAGATGCGATCACTTCGAAAATTGTGCGGCGTTACCTTGGCCGACCGAATACGTAACGAAGTGATACGCAATATGGCAGGTTTGAATGAAAGTGTCAGCGTTAAGCTGGAAAAGGGCGTGCTCCGTTGGTTTGGACACGTCCAACGAATGAGTGAGGAACGATTGACGAAGAATATATATTGTTCAAAAGTAGAGGGTAGAAAGAGTCAGGGTAGGCCGAGACTTAAATATGACGGAAAAAAAACGGAAAGGTCAAAAGTACTCGGATACCCAGACGTGCGTGTATGAAGCGATTGATGAATCTCGAAGAAGCGAAAGAAGTATGCATGGATCGCGAAGCCTGGCGATCTGTCCTCTCTGACTACCCCGTCAGGGATACAGCGTGAAGATAGTTAGTTAGTTAAAAAATAAGTCATGTTCCTTCCTCAAAAAGTACGATACTCGTAGAACTAAATACTATACGCCCACGCTTCTCCAGACCTGCCGTGACGTGTGTGTAACCGTGTGGTATATTAAAATTATGAGATAAATGATATCAAAATTTTCAGACAGTATATATTATTATATTGATATTTGCAACTTGGTATAACAACTACTATGTTATTGGTAGTAAAATATTTAAATACAATAACAATGTTTATCAAATCGTCAGGCTCAGAATCAGCTTTTTAATTGGGCATTGACCTATTTGACTAGCTAGCTCAGCAGCTAGCATACACATTTCACTGCTGGATTGCCCATTGTAAACTAACAGAGCAGTTTTTCAGGCAAATTGTAATAAATACAACCCTCCTATAAGGATTTAATTTGGCACTGTCACTGCCTGCGAGTAAGCAACCGCTCGTTCAGAAATGGTTCACAAAATAAAATATATTATTGCGTCAGAAAATGATGATTACAATGAAGGCGATTTCACTTCTCTCATCGATTATAAGAAAGTGTATTTGTATTAGATTAAATTATGTAATATTGCAATCAGAAGTCACAAGTTCAATTTTGGTTAGTGTAAAAGTGACCTGAAAATTCTATTAATAGAAGCAATAATAAATTTAGTCACAGTGACTGAAGGACATAGTCAAAACTAAGGCTATACCTCACATAAGGTCTCACAAAATCTATTGTCCCTAATTTTACAGTCCACCATCTTTTCTTCGCGATTCATACATACTTCTTTCGCTTTCTGCAGATTTATTAATCCTTTCATACATGCAAGTCGTCCAAGTATTATTGACCTTTCCGTTTTTGAGCAATCGTCAAACGTTCCTCACTAATTTGTTGGACGCGTCCAAACCAACGGAGCACGCCCTTTTCCAGCTTAATGCGGACACTTTCTTTCCAACTGTCTATATTGCGTATCACGTTACGTTTTGGAATTGCTAACGTTACGCCCCACTATTTTTATATAGATAGTGTCTCTACTGCATTCAATTTAGTTCCATGCATCTTCTAACATACCCAGGTTTCACAACCGAGAAGCAACGTTGGCACTAGCATTGCGTTATGAATTGCGAGGCGTGCTTCTTTTACGATGCTTTGAAGCTTTACTAATTGAGACTAAGCACTATTAACTCTGTTTCCGGCAGCTACGCGCCGGTTACACCCGTATCACATTTTCCGTCTGCGATAAATATACTCCCTAAATACATAATTTCACGATCTTGCTCTAAATAGAATTTCGTACTTAGGTTAATTAATAATGGTAGACCTACGTTTCCGTTAGTACCCAGGATCAATCAAACATCGAAAGCAGGCAGCGTATTTAGATTGAACATAATGAACCGCAAAGATAGGATCACAAAGTAAGTTGGTGAGGGTCCTGATTATGTAACAGGTAATTGAATGTAGTGATCTCCCAAACTGTTGTTGACAATTCATCAAGTGCTTAATAATAGAGACAACTCTCCATCTAAAATAATACCTCTGTTTACAAGGTGTCAAATTGAGGGAATATTACATAATATTATGTTGCAAGCTCGGTAAAGTCTATCTTATTGCTCTGCGGTAAAACCACAATATTTACAATTATTTTGCAAACTTTGTCATAATATTAATACGCTACTACTTATTTTCCTAAGGTACTTAGAGGATTTTTTGAGACACTTTGTTAAACTACATAAATACATGTGTGTGTGACAAATAGAAATATACGAGATACAAATAATACTTTTTTTTTTTATAATATGGACTTCTGCGTGTCTGGTCCCGTGAGATTAGGCGATTCTATTAAATTTAACTCCCATGAAAAATACCATTCAAATTGCATTTGTAAAGTTATTTGAATGATTACAACACCAAAACTTCCTAAGCACGGCTAATATCCTATGAAACATTGTTACAATTGGAAAATAAATACGATCATTACTGGTAGGAAGCAATAAAATACATACGAGTAAATAGGAAACTTATAACTCCTGACTCTTTATTTTTTTTGTAGTGTAATCTACTGCTGAACCTGATTGTATCTAAAAACGTTTAAAACTTCCTATTGATAACTTTCAGAGTACGAAATTGCGTGGGTTGTTTTCTAAGTGGATTGAAGAAACTAATATTCCTAATCCTAGTAACGCAGACAAGAATAAAACCTAAATTGGATCGAAAAGAAGTGATTAGTAAAGTTCTTCAACAAAATAAAACCTTATCGGAATCCATCGTTCCACCTCTGAGACCTTTAAGGAGCTTTGAAGCCACTTTAGTGTCTAAAAGCGAGCTGGAATGCGACACCTATTTCTTGAAGTATTCGACTTTACTGAATCGCGAACACTATTAGGTGAAACTTTCAAAGTTATTTCTGAACTTTCTCTTTAGTTTTACTTGTCAAAGGTTTTTGTTATACAATCTTATTGATTGATTGCAAATTTAAATATCAGACAAAGTTTGATAGTACTTATCAAGACATAAAATGTCTTGATAAGTACAAATCAAACTTTGACGGTTTTGTTCAAATATGAAATTCTACCGATGAAGATATATTGAAACACGAACATATTTTTATCAAAGTATCCAATATAGAATTCAAGAATAGAATTCTTATTGTCATAGACAATATTGAGCTAGAGCTAGTAGACAAAAGTACTCGGATACCAAGACATGCATGTATGAAGCGATTAATGAATCTACAGGAAGCGAAAGAAGTATGCATGGATCGCAAAGCCTGGCGATCTGTCCTCTCTGACTACCTCGTCAGGGATACAGCGTAAAGATAGAAGACAGCTAGCAGACATTTTTTTTTTAATGTTTGAGGTAACCTGAAATCATCGCTCTCATTCATACATTACTTATATACTCATCATCACAGTTTATTCTACGCATGTATCAGATCAAAACTCACAACATTCCGTTATTACGTACATGCACACTTACGCTTATATTTCCACAATCAAACAAAGGCACTTCAAAATTATCAGTAGCATTTTACCAAAACACTTTATTTGTATGGCTTATTTTGTCTTGCCACAATTTCAACCGCTATACACTTCATATTGATTATGCTCATAGTCATAGACAGTAAAATACATAGTTGAGTAAAAGTGAAGATATATAAATAACAAAAAGAAGTGAGCTGAGCCGGATACCTCGTCATCGTCCGTACGGGTGCATTTGAACTGCAGATTCGTGAGGGTTGTAGCTTTGCTAAGAAATTTGCATTCCAGTCAAAAGCGTCGTGTTAAACCTTTTCAATAGCTTAAAAAGCTTTATTTTCTTGTGATGTTTTCTAAATAGGATTGACTTTTTGATAGTACTTACTAAAGTATACTTTATTGTTAAAAACCTGAAATCATATTCTTACTACTGAAGTTTACCGCGGCTTCGCCTGCGTAGAGAAGTTTTCCAATTCCCATTTCCCACAGAAATTTGATCCCAGGATAAAAAGTAGCTTACAAGTTATCCTAATGTCTAAGCTATTTTGTAAGGCCATCAAAGGTTGCCTGTAAGAAATTGCCTCTGTGCGATAAGGCCGCCAATTGTAAAACCATTTAAGTATCTCATTGTAAATATGTTAAATGTATTTTTGGTGTTACAATAATAAATAACTAACTAACTAACTATTTTATTGTAAAATTTCATTTAATATTAGTAGGATGACTGTGCGATGTTTACGATATGGTAGGGTACTGATGTGTTCAGATTAGTGAAATTTCAGAAATTAATCTATACATTAATATTATAAAGAGTTAAGACTTGTCAGTTTGTGAGGCTTAGGGGGTAATCTTTGGATCTACTGAACCGATACTGAAAATTTGATTTCGTAATTGAATCTTTGGGTGGTATAAGTTACTTTTATTCCGGTAACTTGTTATTTTTTTTTTTTTACTTTTACTGGGGACAATAAACTTCTAAAGACACGTTAAGCCGTTGGTCTTGGTTGCCAGTAAAATGGCAGACTTTAAGCCTAGTTGAAAGCCTTACGGCCATACGGCATTAAAAATTTCAATAGCAGGTTGCCACAGCCTGCGCCTGTCCATTTCAACACGGTAATGGGCTCACCACCTGTTACGTGGGCCAAAAACTGATACGGTGAAATATCGGCGTACAGTATGCCTCTGCCCACCCCTTCTGTGATAAAAGCGTGACAATAAATAAAACACAAACATACTGCCTGCTTCGGTAGCGCAGTTGTAGTGTGTGCGACTGATGCGCAGAGGTCCCGGGTTCGGTTCCCGGATTGGAATAAATATTTGCGTGATCCACAAATGTTTGTTTCGGAGTTTGGATGTTTTCTATGTATAATATGCATTTAGAAAAAATATATAGTATGTTTATCAGTTGTCTAGATCAAAACTATTCCACAAATTTTTTTTATACACTATTATATCGTGGCCCCGCGGTCTCAGTGTTCTGTAAACGATCACTGAGTTACGCAACTTTCACTATGGCTGTTCCTCGGATGGAAGACCACCTTGTGGCATTTACATTTGCGAGCGTTTCCGTGCTTCGGAAGGCACGTTAAGCCGTTGGTCCCGGTTGCCAGTAAAATGGCAGTCGTTAAGCCTGGTTGAAGGCCTTATGGGCGGCCTAAAAATTTCAACAGCAGGTAGCCACAACCTGCGTCTGTCTATTTCAACACGGCAATGGGCTCACCACCTATTACGTGGGACAGGAATCCAATATAGAATTCAAGAAACGGTGAAAAGTGGGCATATAATATGCCTCTGCCACCCCTTCGGGGATAAGGCGTGATGGATATTTATTTTATTTATTTATTATATTATGTGAAATAATCATCCTTTTATTAAAATGAAACGTATCAGTGGCAAACCAATAAGAAAAGAGTTTCTAATATCTTTTAGCGTGGCCCTCGTTTGGCCCGTAAAAGTGCCATAAAGAAAATTGCGGATGAAGAATTCAGACTGTCATAAGATTATATAGTATTATAGAAAATAGCAGTGGTCAAATTTGACAGTGTTTCCTAACTTGTGTTTTTTTTACTGCCGCCATGGCGCAGTGGGAGTGTATGCGACTGTCACGCTGGGTTAGATTCCCGGATCGGAACAAATATTTCTGTGATCCAAAAATGTGTCTTTCGGAGTTTGGGTATTTTCTATGTAAAATATGTATGTATTAAGAAATATATAAGTATGTTTATCAATTGTCTAAATCCCATACCACAAGCTTATATTAGCTTACTTTAAGCTTGGTGGCGCTATGTGAAAAGTGTCCTCAATACTTATTATTATTATCAAAAATAATTCAGCAAGTTTGACACTTATCATCATCATTTCAGGCACTCATTGGTCAGCATAGGCCTCCCCGGCCGCCAAAACGGTTATCAAATACATACATTAAAAAAATTACACAACCACTCAGCAATACGCTTTTACAACAAGCTTCCCTGTACTGTCCTGTATACGCTTTTACAACAAGCTTCCCTGTGACCTGAGAAATTTACCATTAAATAAATTTAAAAAGTTTATTAAAAGAAAGCTTTGTGAAAAAGGTTATTACTCTATTCAAGACTATTTACAGGACAGGGATGCCTGGAAATGATCTGCTGGCAAATAAAATATTATAGTCATAATATATTAAATTGTAAATAGGCCATCAAAAAAAAGCCTTCCTAAGTTTCTTGCCGGTTCTTCTCAGGTGGGCCGCGTTCCGAACCGGTGGTCACTTTAAATATACATTTTTTTTCTTTACTTTTAGTGTATGACATTTAGTAAGCGCCGTTGAAATGGTCTGTGCAAAATAAAGACATTTTTATTTTATTTTATTTATTATTTATTTATCAATAGGACGCAACATGAAAACAAAAAAGTGAAATTATCAACTAGTGTGCCGATGCATTCAGGTTAATTTCATGAATTTACTACTAAAATGAAACAACCAGTGACTAGCTTTCTGACTAAAAAGAAGAAAGATAAAAATATCCATATAATAGTGATCCTTAGGCTCCACCTTCTACCTGGGTTTTGGGCCTGGGGTTCACTTAATTTGACTAAAGGTTCAATCTCCTGGGGCTTGAAAGCTACGGGAAAAACACTACGATGAAAAGAAGATCATATGAATAAACAACAAAATATTCAGCTCAATATCATCCGCGTTAGGAAATTATAAATATGGAATGTGATATTGAACAACATTATGTGTCAATATTGGACAGATACCTACATAATTTTTACTTGTTTGACGAAAGTAAAATATCTACAGTTTTGCTATTTTATTTTACATTAGTTATGTTGGAGTCATGATATAAATTAATTTACGAACGACTGATTTACGTAATTAATTAATTAAATAAATTTACAAAAAACCTTTTAATTTGTTGTCAAACTAATTAAAACAGAAATAACACCGCTCAGAATAAATAAAAGAGACTATACCTAATCATGCAATTCTAAAACCTAAATAATCGATTCCTCAAATAAATATTAAACAGAACCTAAATGTAGCAAATGTGAAATCGAACAACTATTTTGACTTTTTGTGTAATACATATAAAGTTTTACTTGCATGTTTGCCGACTGCACGTCTTTCAAAAAGTTTCTTTAGAGTAAATATTGTTCGAGAAATAGTGAAAATAAGTTTCTGAAAGTCATTAATCGAAAATTTGTTGTTATTTTGGAAATGTAATTTGTAAAAATATTATCTAAAAGTATTAAACAGATTTATCCTAACGGTCTGATGCCTAAAACAGCTACAAAAGAAAAACAAATTGACGACCAACACATAATGCCATTACACGCTTCATTTGAAAAAAACCTTTGTTTTTAGAGCACTGAAGCAATTGGCACGCCACTTTACTTAGGTGTTGAGTACATATAGGTATTACTAACTATTTTAATACACACTGCTATGGGATTTAAAATGATTAGCAAACACTTTTTCTAACAAATATCTTATTAACTTAATCGTAAAACTATACGGGCGGCTATTTAAGATGTAATGCAGGGCGCTAAATGTGTTCAAGTTTATAAAATTGGCAAATGCAGAGCTGTGACTAGTCTGTGGTTTCGTGGTTATGGCTTTCGGCTCTCTTATGTTCGGCTGGATTTACTCTAAATTTGGTTATTCGTCATATACTTTCACAGCTTTAATTCTAGTGTAGGCTGAGTTTTCTATGAGACACTTAAATTGATTGTGGTGAAAAGAACGTATTCGATTAAACAGGAATATTAATTATTTTACCAGTTACTAGTTTTACTTAAATATTTGACTACACTGTAATGCACAGCGGTGTAGTAATTGTTCAAATTTAACGCAGCGCTAGTAATTTTTATTGAAATTTTATTTCTCCAATAATTATTAAGACATTAGGCTGCGAGGAAAGACAGAGTAAATGCTGAGATGATTAAGTACGATGGGTCGCGCGACTAGGACACACTATGTCTGCTTGCAACTTATTATATTAGTTACAGAGTGATTAGCTTGGTCAACTAGCTAATAAGGTAAATACAAAATAATAACGGCTAGATTAAATAAATAAATATCGTTGGGACAACTCACACAACAAGAAATGCAAGAAAAGTATGAAAGGTATCTGTGGGAGGCTCAATGCGTATTATCATTCACATTCATATAATTTGTTGTCACAGCGAGTGGTGACCAAGTGCAGAATATAAAGTTAATTTTCGTCGCGCACTTTGAGTAAACATTAGCCATAAAATCATCATAAAATTTACGTTTCATTACTAATGCTTTTCGGCTATCTTCATCTTAAGCGTCTTCCTGGTTCCAAACCCAAACAAAGGATTTGGAGTGTAGGGTCCACTTATATTTGGCTGCTGGGAGCAGATATCGTATGACTTTAAATTTTCAGCATCGGTTGGAGCTACTACCGTCTGGCCTCCCTTTCCCTTACCTGCATTTTTGCCAACAGACAAGTTGTTATTTTTTCGTCAATATCTAATGAATTTTCTCAAACATTAATATCATCATTAACTCTATTTTCAGTGATTAGATCAAGTTACAGATTAACATCTGTAAACGATTCTATAACAATGTAATAAATGTTAAAGACAAAGAGTGTTTTTTGAATTCATTCCGTTTTCAACACTCGTACGCAGTTTTTAAACAAATTCTATCGGATGTTATAAAATCCAGTGATTTCACAACTAAACCCTAAATCCATGTCATCCCTCCGTCTCACGATCTCGGCCGATCCCACGAAATATCGTTCAAAAACCGTTATTTATTATCAGATTAGAGGAATTACGTTATCTCTTGTACCAGGAAAGCTGCGAGTTAACAGTTTAAAATATTTCTTCTCGAGAAATGTTACCATAATTTACGAGAGCTTCTGTGTGATGACTGGCACGGCGCGCTGTTTTTGACTAAAAACGTGTTAAGCGATATTTCCATATGGTTAAATTATCTTCTGGATATCCGTTTGTTCTCTTGCACACGTCGCATTTCTCAACTAATTTTCATGAAACTTATATAAATACTTTATACTATATTCAAGACTTAACAAGTTAACGTACTTACACATTGATATTGTGGATACATTGCAGCGCCTGTGGTCGCGGCTACACTGGGCTGACTGACAACGGGCATTGCACGTGACATCGATGTAAGTTAGTAAGTATTATTTCCATATATTAGATCTGAGTAATATATACAGTATCAGAATTCATCGCGCAAGCTTAAAAATAACACTTGATATAAATCAGAATAAATTTTAGCATAAAATCAGACTGTTCCCCTGATGGCAATCCTGAAGTTTGCTTCAGCGTCATTCGTCACTCGATTGAATCAGATTTGCAGGAATAATTATTAATTCAATAGTTAAATTAAATTAATTTACTAGTTTTCTATGTAAAATATTTCAGAAAACTTAATTTTTTAAAGCACACTCAGAACCACTAGTAGCTTAAGAGTAAGAGAGTCATTGTGTACAACAAATGCACAACTTTATCTTACCTAAATTTCTCCAAACATAATGCATTTTTGTACTATTTTATAACATTTTCTGATTTCATCGTCTTCGATTTTAAACAAACTCTCTTTGAATTTAGTTGGTAAGATTATCTGTAAACGGAAAGATGACAGCGGTAAACACCGATGTTGTCAGGATTACTGTTGCATAAAAATTATGACAAGTTTTGTACTCTATTCTTATGTATTTTGGATTTAAACGCTTCTGGGCAAATGAGAGATAGTGTAGAGAGAGAGAGAGAGAGAGAGAGAGAGAGAGAGAGAGAGAGAGATAAATTGTAGAATATATTTTAGTCGCACATCGTAGTGTGTCAAAATATTAAAATTTTGCAACTAGTAGCATTAAAATTTAAATGTTGCAACCCATGCTCGAAGTTTAGTAGTGGCGATATGATTTATTCACATATAACTAAAGATTTAAAATCCCTTTTGCATTTTTGCAGTAAGTAGCCTAATTATATTCCTCAATAAATATTGAGGAATATAATTAGTTATGTACCTAATGTGATGGAATTAACAAATTTCGCAAAGTAGTTACAATGAAACAAAACTTTATAATGTTAGTACGAGTATAAATGATATTTTTGTAGTAGTAAACAAGGACATAGATCAGGAAATAATACGTGGTACGTAATACACTCTGAATAGTGTTATTATATCCTGGAAGCTAGCTTTCAACTCGATAGCAACAAATGTTAATAAAATTACTTTATGTAAGTAAGAATCATGAGTGTAAATTTAAGATTTTCGCTACGTGTCAGAATTACCCAAGGTATTTGCATTATATTTAAAAATATTCGTGGCACTCATAATGACATATTTCCTTTACCTCTTCTGCAAAGCTGAACCGCTTGTGTTAGAAATGGTATGTACACTTTAATTTTTGTCGTTATCTTTTATATATCTTAATAGGATTAACGCAGCCCTATAAGGGCATAGTAGATTCGCTTTTTGAATCGTCAACTTTCAGATATCAACAAAAAAAAAACAGAAAGTTATTGAAAAGCACACATCCGCAGGGCAGCTTGTGGCGAGCTGAATGTGCATGGTTACACATCGGTCCTGATTCCTCAGAGTTTTGTTGCCCTTCTGCACCGTTTAGCATTTAACATGGTAACGGTAGAGCAATGAGCTACTTCCGGGAGTGCAACAAATCTCAACTCTGGCTTGCCTTAATCGTCCAGTCAGAGGGCGGGAGCCAAAGCTATATGCTAGGGGGTGGATGTATCATTTTCAAGGGCATAACTACGGGGAAGCCCGCTCCGGGTCTGACCCGCGATGGTGAAACCAGCGTCGTACCGCTCGACACGCCTAGCCGCATACCGGTGTTGCCTCACAGGCTTATTATACCTATATCGATTGTATAAGGGGCCCATCTAGTGAGTTGGAAAGTCACCGTCTGCCAATATATTGACATAACATATTTAAATGGCAGACGCTGTCTTCATCTATAGTTCAAATCACCTAGTACATCTAACCCGAATAAGACTATTGTAAAAAATGCTAATTAATAAATGGGCTCATTTTTCAATTAGCATATTTTACAATAGTCTAACTCCGGTTGGAAGTAGTCCTTTACCGTTCATCTAAATAAGGCGGGCATGGATTGTCTGCAGTGCGGTTCCATTTCCTATTAGATTAAAATTTTAAAGGGCCTCTGCATGTTGGACCAATATCTCCCCATGTAAGCCTACCAAAAGACCGGGTATCTTCGTTTTAGAACAAAAACAAGATACCCGAGAAGAAGAAGAAATATAATAAATATTGTGGGACATTTATTTTTAGCTCAAAGTAAGCTAATATAATAAACTTGTGTTATGGGATCTAGACGATTGATAAACCACCTATATATTTCTAAATACATACATATTTTACATAGGAAACAGCCAAACTACAAAACAAACATTTTTAGATCACACAAATATTTCTTCCGACCCAGGAATCGAATCAAATCAGGGACCTCAGTCGCGGCAGTCACATAGGCTGTCAAAATTAAATAATATAGCAAAAGAAGTTTGAAATGGGTAGTAATTTCTTGTTTGACTTGGTTTCTTTGATAATGATTAGAATCGATAGTTTTAATAAAAGCTGACAATGTTAAGTCACAATGTTCTAGTAACGTACCTATAAAATAGGTTACCTAACAAAAATGTAGCTCATTGAATGTGTTTACACTGGTGATTGATGGCACTTGGTGAAACATGCTACACATCTTGAACTAAAACACTTGTACTATTCCACTTATTTATTACTTAAACCTGACTGTGATATCATATTGTACTCAATGACATCCGAAATACATATAAAATGTGCTAACGTCTAATATATATAATATGTCACGAATTCCTTCTTTGGTAACACAATACCTATTTTTATTTCAGACTTATTATGAGAGTCATTCTACTTTTTTGTTGTTATAAAATGTGAGTCAGCTAACTTTATTGTCCTATGTTCTTATTGTATTTCATCAAAAGAATTGTGGAGCTCCAGGCAACAGATCATTATTACATGGCTCGGAAATTCTATGTAGAGTTTAAGTAGACTAATTTTATTTGCGTATACGAGTCTGAGTGTGAAATATATCAAAGTGATACATTTTCTTATAATATATTATAAGAAAATGTATCACTTTCGTATATCTGGGTTATAGAGCAAATTGGAATATTAAATTTCTTGGAAATGTATGATTTGAGATAATAGGGAAGAGTAATTTGAATAATATTCTAGCATAGGTTATGGTGAATGAGTAGTGATTTCATTAATATATTAATTTCTGTTTGCAAATTACAATCAAATATAAAATGTATCATTTACAAAATCTTCTTCAAAATACTATTAGTATAGGAAATTAAATAAATAGTATACTATATATAATAGTGTGTTGGTTTAGTATGTTACATAAGAATAATAGTTTTATAACGCGGTTATTTTGCACACCATTTGTTACCCACTCTAACGTCGCAGTTTTAAATTAACATGATATTCGTAATTTATATTTTAGATTAACAGTTAGCCTAATTGACAAAAATCGAGACATCTTGGTAACTACTAAAGCTACCCCAGAAATATACTACTTAAAAAAAGTAAAAATCTACAGATTCTTCCTGTAGCTATAATAATCCAAATTAATTATATATTATATTAAATTCGTCACAGTAGGTTGGAATTTAAATAAACGTTTGTTATCCAAACTTTGCTACTTAAATGAAAGACTAACTTAAATAATATATCGGAAAAAAATGAAACCTTCATCCTATATAATCACTATAAAATTATGCATCTAGCACCTACTTATTAGATCTTTTATTTTTGTTAATCTTTAAATTACTAACATACATACATATTGTCATGGAAGGGGTAGGCAGAGGCATACTATACGCCCACCCATTACTAAAGTCTGTGTTTTTTCTAATTTTAATGACGATATTAGTATTTGTGGTACTGTTATTGATTTTTATTATATTTTTTTTATGATTTTTATTTATATTATTGTTATTTACTATTGATTTGAATATTTCCTTTGGTTTACCAAAATACCACAAACTTACTCTGTGATTTAAAATTGACATGAGCAGACTAAATTTTTTGTGTTAATGTTGATTATTATCAGGTAGAAGATTAATATTTTCATATTACTTACTTATGCGTCCAACAAATCGACGTGAATTTTTTATTTTTTGATTAACTAATTATCAAAATCTTGGTCTGTGATCTCTTATTAATAAATATATTTTTCTTTTGTGATATTGTTGATTAGTCCCAGGTGTAAAAAGATTTATTAAATTCATGTTAATTTGTGTAACTTAAATTTAGAAATAATTATGTATTTTATATTTTATGAGAAGTTTCTATTTGTTTGTAAAATTTTTGATTATTATACAATTTTGAGTAAAATGTTGTTTTATTTTATAGAATAGCACCATGTACCTACCATATTATTAAATCATCATTATTGGTCTTAAATTCATTTTTTTAAATGTTATAATGTTTTTAATTTAATTCAACATGTTCGGCCACATGGGCCTACAAATAATAATAATGTTAATAATATTATTATTTATAAACACTGTGGTCATCTAATACTAATATACTAACATTTTAAAAATAAATAACCTTTAACTATTAAGGTGTTATAACTGCCATCCATCACTATCTCAGTAAAGTAAAATACTGTAAGCAAAACTCAAACACTTGTCTAGCTGAAGATACTAATATGTATGATAAGCATTAAAGGTGTCTGGGAATTGATTACACAAAGTTATCAAATAAAAAAATCTCTACGGTTAACAGTACCTAACTACGAGTACCACTGAATTTAGGTACTGTGCAAGTTGACGAACAGAATAAATAATTTAATTAAAATGTGGCAACTACTGTGCGAGTTTACTACGTGCAAGTTGACGCATAAGCCAATTATATATATGAATCTGCAGAAAACGTTAGAAATATGCATGGACCACGAAGCCTGGTGATCATTGCTGTTTGACTATCCAGTCAGTTATACAGGACGAAGATGTTAATTAAAATTATTTGTAATATCTTCTTATAACCGATAATTACTCTAGGTCAAAAACTGAGATGTTCAGGAGAAGGTGGAAAAATTAAAGCACAGCCGCACGAATTCACTGGAATGTGTCAGAATTCTCGAGCATTCCAACGAATTCTTACGTCTTCTCGCGTCATAAGGCGAAACTGACGCCTCCATTCTGTTGTAAAATTCGCCGCAGTGTAAATTAAGCCTTAATCTCGTGGTAAAGGCTCATGCAATAACGTTCTATCGAGTAAGAATACGCATATAATGGTGACAAAGTTATTTAAATAAATATCTTTGTACATGGTATTATTGATATCCACCAAGACGATGTACCGTTGTAAGATTACTTTCTTGTATAAGTGTGGATCCTGACCAGCTATGTTCGTCTATAACTGGCAAAGCCTGCCAAAATACATTGCTTTATAAAAAGAACTGAAATTCAGTGACATAAAATCTTCTAATTATATGAAATACTATCTAGGTTCATATTTCGATATTCTAAGACTTGCCTTATTTTGTTTACTAGTCTGATGTTTGAATGTTTCCTGAAAAGTTTCAACTTGGTTTAGATCCAAAGGGATTTAAATTATACAACTTTTACAAACTTTTTAATGAAAGTTAGAATCTCTCTGTAGGTGTACTATAATTTTTTGATGTGGTTGTTCAATAAAAAATTAAGTTATCCTTTTCGCTTACTATATTTCATAATATCTTAATAATATTATAAATGTAAAAGTTTGTATGGATGTTTGTTACTCTTTCACGTAAAAACTACTGAATGAATTTTAATGAAACTATACAATAATATAGCTTATACATCAGAATAACATAGGCTACTTTTTATCCCGGGAACAAGTTCCTGTGGGAAACGGGAACGGAAAAACTTCTATACGCGAGCAAAGCCGCGGGCGTCCACTAGTATATGATATTCCTTTAGTTCTTTGATCTGCCTATTGAGCGGCTTATGAGTGCACGTGTCGGGTGATTTGTGAATGGAATTTGTTTCTGATATTATAAGTTACGCAGACGACTCAGTACTTATCTCTAATACCATCTATTAGCGCAGACCAAAAGCACCGCGCTATATGTGAAACAATCATTATCATAAGATCTATAATAAGGGATATAGTTTAATCTTGAATATACAAAACACTCTGATTTCTTCTGAAATAATGTATTAGCAAGAAATTCATTCAATAAACCTGGAACCTACAATATTATTGTAGGCTTCTGGTTTATTGAATGAATTTCTTGCTTTGTTTGTTGAAGTTTTTGTGATAGAATCTTTATGATATAAAGATTCTATCAAAACGTAAAGCAACCACGAATGTCTGACCATATCGATATCAAGGAATATCTTTTACAAATCTTGTAAAGTACATTATAACCCATATATGTCCAATCGCTACATTCTGCCATCATAAATTGAATACAATTCTGCTTTTTTTACCCCCGTCATAAAAGAAAATGAGTGTGAGAATAAAATGCTTCTTCGACCCAGCATCGTGAAATCGAAATCCAATTTATTTTTGACTGTGCACTTTTAAGAGCTCTCTAAAAAGCCTTTGGTACGTTCATTTTGTTTGACTTCTAATAAAACCTATAAATTCTTATATTCCAAGAAAAGAAAGCGTATGTAAGTGGTTTAGGTCATAATTAGAGCATTGTTAAAACCTATATTTATCCCGGATTGTGTTCGTATATAAAAAATATATTATTTACAATAAGTTTTATTGTTTAGGAACATGCTCCCAACCAGCTAATATTACTATATATTTTGTATTTGTATGTACATTGTTATGTGTGTAGACAGTAATATATAAAAAACAACATTTTCTTTCGTCTTGTAATTTAACTTTTCCATTAATTTTGTTTATTATTTTTTTGCGAGTAAACACCATTTTCGCGATGTCTTTATGGAAGGATAAAAAAATAATTACTTTATGTCCCCCGCATGTGTTGTTTGGGATGATTAAATATAGGGACCAATTAACAGCTCTTAAGAACACCCGCCGTAGTAGAATCAGTGAAATCCTGTCAATGAAGCATTCTTTCTACTCTGCGATAACAGCAGCTATCTATATTACGAATGGCACACTGCTAAAGAGCGTGCAGTGAGTTTACTAAGTACAAAGCTGAGGGCCCAGTAAACCCCGCGGCCTGCTGCGGCAGAAAGGAGGAACACCAGGAAGGCATCAGCGGCTTCTAGGGTCCTCCCTGCCATGCCCCATATTTGGGGCACGTCATGGGGTGATGATCCTAGACTACACTACCGATTACAGTGGGGTATCATCTGACTCGAGTCACTTGTAGAGACCCTACAATGGCGGCTGCAAAGATAGCGGGAGTCGCCCCTTCCTCTAAGTCGCCGTCTCCTTCGAGCGAGATCGGCTCTAAAGATGAGAGCCGCATTCAACGTGGAGTTTAATTTGAGTAAAAAGTTGCATTACCCTTTTAAAGAGTCCTAGGTAGCTTACTTATTACAGTCCTCAGTTTTTATTGTTGAATTTATGTAATGGTATTATTGCATTCTGAAGAAAGTGTAGAAAATAGTGAAACAGATTTTTATGAACTATGGTACAAAAAATCCGTTTGCCTCTCTACGCAAATTACAGTTTGTTTATTCTAAATGGATGGATTTATCCATTATCCATTGTTATTTTTTTATTAAAAAACTTTTAGGGCGTCTATGTAAATTATTTAAATAATCATGAAGTCGACTGCCCACTCAGAGCCACTAAGTATGTACAGTATGTATAGTATGTAACCAGTATTTATTACCTGAGAAATAAAAATATACAAATGATATTTTATAAATTATATTTTTCATCGTTAATGAACAATACTCGTACTATGTTGATAGCTCTCTCGCCATCCTCTTCCAATGCATCTGCTATATCAATAGAAATTTATATTCCTTGAACAAGACCAGATGGCCAATTTTATAGTTCGTCATAACGCTGAATGGTATCTTCATCATTTTATAGTTCGTCATAACGCTGAATGATATCTTCATCATTTTATAGTTCGTCATAACGCTGAATGATATCTTCATCATTTTATAGTTCGTCATAACGCTGAATGATATCTTCATCATCTTGCAAAAGAATATTGAATAAACATTCTCGTTTTCAACGCCTTCATATTTTGCAAATTTTAACAAAAGCGTTCAATAAAAATGAAAGGTCAAGTACTTATTAAAGATCCAAAGCATGGAATGTATGGAGAACTATCTCAGAAACCGCTGATCGAAATCGAAAACCGAAGATCGAAAAATTATTTTTGTGTTGGATAGCCCATTTATTGATAAAGGCTATTTATCATCACGTAAAAAGCAGAGCAATAATGATAAATGTCGACAAATCGGACAAATATTTATGCATTAATTTAGAATTTATAAGCGACGAGAATAAATAGACCAGGTGCAACGGTAGTTCTAAGACATACTTAGAACTACCGTTGCACCTGGTCAGAACTACGTGCGAAGCCGTGGGGGTCACTAGTTACTAATATGACCACCTGTTCGGAACGCGGCTAGAAACACCAAAGGTTTTTTCAAGATGAAGAGAAGATGTACTGTTTCCGTTTGACCGGCTGAACATACAATACCATGTAAGGTAGAAAACCAATCCATCCAAGCATTGCTTCTGTAATGAAATGAAAAAGCTTATTTTTTTTTTATAAACAAACATTTTATAAAAAAAAACTTCATTTAAATGTATTTTATCCTTTCCTTTCCGGTTACTTATCTCACTGTGTTTGTGTGTTTGCCATTATATTACCCACGTTCTTTACCCTAAAAGTAGAAATTGTGTCTAACTCCTGTTTAAGTTTCAATACTAATTTAGTAAGTTTTCTGAGTAACATCGGAGCACAAAATAGTTTCTTTACAAAATTTGTTAGTTTAAGGTAAACTTAGATCAGATTGAAAGATTTTCTGCGTAAAGTTAAGATCGAACAAATCTAGTTTTGAGAGAGCACTACAATATTTCGTCGAATCAAGATCAATAAGCTACAACTTACCACTAGCCGTGGTGAAGTGATTTTGGAGGAGGGGGAAACCTCGAACCTCGTGTTATGGTGGATTCATATAAGATTAATATTCCGGTTGCTACCACCGATTGTGGACTTGGAAGCTCGCGAGGCCGTGAATTGCATTGATTGACTACAAATGGTAGTTGTAATTTGACTATTTTTTCCTCATTGTTGTTCCTATTTTTGGGAACCATCTGTCTTGGTATGGACATGTGATGAGAAGGGATGAAAGTCATGTAACTTAAAGAAAGATGGATAAATGGACAGGCGCAGGTTTGGAATCCTTAGGTCGCTGGTTCAAATCTGGCTCAAAGTAACTCGTTTTATAATTCTTTTCGGATTTCTTTTTGTCTTTTTATATATTTAAATAGTATTTTTTTCATCATCATCATTAACGCCGATCCCGGTCAATTTTTGAAGTGAAAACCGCGAATGCGTCTAGATAAATTAATTATTAGTAAATTTAGTTTTCACTTCTGTCGGCACTACTGGAGTGCAACTCGTAATTATTTTAATACTGTGGTAGATTTCTGATGGTTGCTAAAATTTCAGCAAAACTAGTTTTGAGAGAGCACTACAATATTTCGTCGAATCAAGATCAATAAGCTACAACTTACCACTAGCCGTGGTGAAGTGATTTTGGAGGAGGGGGAAACCTCGAACCTCGTGTTATGGTGGATTCATATAAGATTAATATCCTATAGTCCGCCAGACAGCTATAAAGTTTAGTTAGAAACAGTGGATCGGTAATGAATTCTCGTGTTAGTCGGTATTTCATAGCAGGGATTATAGTGATTGAAATACTAATTTTATGTGCGGTTAACTACGGCCGGTTAGTAATTCATTGATATGGAGATTTTGTTCTAAAAATTATAAAATGTACGAAACGCTGAAGCTGTTATGAAATGTTTTTCTAATTGACGTCTAAATATTATTATGCAAGTAGTTGTTCAAGAAGAACACCTTACATTCATCTACCCTTCAACGAATATTACAGCGTAATGACAGCACTTAGTTGAATATTATCTTAACTTGCAGCCTCTGTCTCCATATTTAAGACAAGTCGTAATAATAACGGTTACGCACATAATATTTTATGCTCGTAGAACCTAATCATAAAACTTAGTACCTTCGCGTTGAAGCGTGAGATATATTTCTCAGCGGGACAGTTTATAAACCTGAAATTTTAGCAACCATCAGAAATCTACCACAGTATTAAAATAATTACGAGTTGCACTCCAGTAGTGCCGACAGAAGTGAAAACTAAATTTATTAATAATTAATTTATCTAGACGCATTCGCGGTTTTCACTTCAAAAATTGACCGGGATCGGCGTTAATGATGATGATGATGATGAAAAAAATACTATTTAAATATATAAAAACACAAAAAGAAATCCGAAAAGAATTATAAAACGAGTTACTTGGAGCCAGATTTGAACCAGCGACCTAAGGATTCCAATTTATAACCATTTACAGTCCACCGCTCTACTAACTGAGCTATCGAAGGTTGATAACTGAGTTCAAACTTATCAATCTAATACTTCAAAACCTTTTATAGCGTCTCGGTAACGGTATCGCGAGTCCACAGATTTTATCTCATCTAAAAATATGCATACCGCGCTAAAATAAGTTTTCACTTCAATAAAAGAAGTTATCTATCAGTACCTGGATTCGTTTGTTTTGTGAATGATTTTCGCAACTGTAAACGTACCTATATTCACACACAGAAACCCAGAAATGGTTAGGGTTGTCACGATAAAGTCGCTATCACATGCTTTGTGCCCACTATTCAACATGTGTATTCCCATCTCACGAAATATGTGGTGAGTCTATTGCCGTGTGGAAATAGACGGACGCTAGTTATGGCTACCTACTGTTGAAAATTTTCAAGACTTATGGGAAAAAAATCGGTTAAATTTTTTCGGCCTTCTACTGGACTTAACGACTGCCATGTTACTGTCAACCGAGACCAACGTCTTATCGTGCCTTCCGAAGCACGGAAACTATTGCAAATTTAAATGCCACAAAGTGGTCACCCATTCGTGACCAACTATAGCGAAAGTTCTATCGTTTACAGAACACTAAGGTCCGTATTCCAGAACGTTTATCAATATTCAAGAAACACTTGAGAGTAGATTTTATAAGGCAAAATCTATATAATATATATTTATAATAAAAACATTAGTTTGATTTACATGATTTTTGACTAATTATATAGCGTAACATGCAGTTTTGACTAGCGAGGTAGTGCGGATATATTGCCGCTAGACGTCGTTAGTTATATTGATGGTTAAGATGTTAGTCCGAGACTACCAGGACTTTAATTGGTCGTGCTAATTAGTGTCTAGCACATAAGACCTTTTAGACTTTTTGTTACCACCTCACTAAAAAGGGCAACGGGTTTAAAATTTCTTCCAAATTTAACATCTAAAATAGACACATTTTATTTTTTTTTAAATTTATTCGGCCCTTTAGAACCACCCTAGTTCCGTGCTTCGGAAGGCATGTTAATCAGTTGGTCCCGGTTGCCATTCGTCGATCGTGATATTTCTTGTGCAAGTTCTGGCCAATCAAGCCTATAATCAAGTTCTATAGCCGTTTGATATATATAGTCACGTACGATTGTGCGAGGTGTCTTCGAAACCTTGCTATCCATATATTTCCTGGAAGCGTAATGGTTTTCCCTGGAGGAAAGGCGCGGAGGCTTCGTAAGATCTTGTTCCTTGTGTAAAAAAACTAAACTTCGTTTGCCTTAAATATTTTGGTCCCATACTAGTAGCCATCCCTTAGTTCTATGCAAAACTTAGCATGGTAATATTACCACCTACGAATTTCGAGAAAAATAAAATAAGGGTTCATGTTATTTCATTTCACATTCAAATCGTGGAACATCCCAAAATTTTATTTAATGTTAAAAGATCTGTGTAAACAGTCGGGCTCATTACATCTGATAAACACAGAAAACTGCTCTATAAAAGTTCAAATGCGAAACAAACACGTTTCACATTCAAAATAGTTATAATGTATCGTTTTTTAACACAAGTCGCCTTTTGTATATAGAATATGTTAATGAAACGAAGTCAGAATGAGTGCAAAAGGTTTCTACCTATGTTTTCTATTGACTAATCTTACTATACTTGTTTTTGTTTGTAGTTAGCGTCGAGAAAAATTGTTGTACATAGCAGCAACAAAAACATGTACTTGGAATATAAAATATGCCACTTCTTATAAATACCCTTTATTCCAAATACCCTTTTTTCAAAAACGCGTGACAAGTGTGCAACCCCATAAACTTGGATTAACAGTTGGCATCTCTCTCTATCCATCCTAAGGTTACCAGGAAGAAAATGCTGTTTAGCGATAAGACCGCCCTTTGTACAATATTATATGATTTTTATTGTAAATTACCTTTAACTTAGTGTAGGAATATAGTTTTATTCTATTCTATACTAAAAAAACAAGTTTTTTTGGTTGTGTTTGATCTTTCAACGATGAAAATAATTTAATTAAGTAATGAATTATTTATGTTTATTACAAAAAGGTTTTACTAAATGCTTCTTTCATTTTACTAACATATGTAAAATGATATTAGGGAGTAGACGATTAATTAGAGGTAAATATAAAGGCTTCAGTATTACGAAGATATAATTATAATATTAATTAAAATCTATCTAAATTTCTCTTTCTATGTACACCCTTTACATGGTCATACATAATTTATAAGGCTGTTATGATTTATACGAACAGGCATGGGTATTAATATGTTGGGTTATTGGATTTACAGATATATACACATTTACTATATGTATTCAAAAAACGCTTAATATCAGCGATAGTTGGTTTTAACTCATTATGAAAAGCGTTACTATGTGATTTGTGAGCTAAAAACTATTGATTTACTAACTTAAATGTTAATATTTTTAAACCTGAAGAAAGTGCGGACATCGTTACTGTAGCATATGAACAGTTTCACCATCTGAGGAGTATATAGGTGTATTTAATATTTCATTTTATAGACATGACTGTCCGAAGGGTTGGTCAAGGGCATAATTTACGCCCATAACACTCCAGTTGTATTATGCCTTTTTATTAAAGAATCACATTACTTTTAATAGGTGGCTGTTTAAGCCACTTCTTAGTTCTATAAAAAAACGAAACGTGGTTAAATTACCACCTACGAATTTCACATTTAAATCGTGTTAACACCCTAAAAGTAAGCTTTTCGCTGTGTAAATAGTCAGCTCATTACATCGGATAAACATAGAAAACTGCTCTATAAAAGTCCAAAAGCAAAACACGTTTCACATTCTATAAAGTTTATAGCGTAATTTTATTAAACGTAACTGTTTTACCTGTTTGGAGCCGCATTTAGAATTTCGCTGTATCCTATACTAGTGTTGGAGTTTTCCCGTAGCCGTTTCCACAAGAATTAGTCCTCGGGATTTGAAGTAGTTTGTAGCACTTTCGGATAACATACTTTTGTAACAATGAAATAATTTTAAAAATAGGTTCAATAGATCCAGAGATTGATTTTTACCCAGAGATTGATTGATTGACTGCCTCTGTGGCGCGGTGGGAGTGCATCCGACTGCTACGCATGAGGTCGTGGGTTCGATTCCCACCCAGGATAAAACATTGTGAGATGAGCACGATGGTTTATTCTGTGTCTGGGTGTTATTTATCTATAATACGAGTATGTATGTATTTAGAAATATAAAAGTATGTTTATTAGTTATCTGGTTACCATAGTACAAGCTCTGCTTAGTGTGGAATCAGATGGCGTTGTGTGAGTTGTCCTAACAACAATACAATAAATATTACTCTCCACAATTTAACAAACTTTACCTGTATTATTACTTTAGCAGATATATGAATCGAGGTTGTAATGACTGCAAAAAGTACTTTTTATGAGAGATTTTCAGAATAATAAAGATGTGGTGTTGTGGGACACCAGGTAGGGACGAAGTTCCTTCGGCTAATGTAGAATCGACACAATTTGCAAAACAAATGACTGTCGCGCCTGCGCACGTCTCATTTAACGGTTTTATTCAACGGACTTTTTCTTACGGTTTTACTATCACATTTTTTTCAGTTCGGTCGCGCAGCAAAATCCCTATCTCCTCCAAGCCTGCCGTAAGGAGGGTTCCAATTTTTGATAAAAATATTTATTTTACAAACATTTTTTTTAATACCATATACCATAGATAAAAATCTGTATGTAATATAATAAACATACTGCCACAAACCAGTTTTTTAAGTTCAGTAATTTCATATGTATCGCCACAACAACAACACACAATTGGTACAATTTTTAAGTCAGCGCAAAATATATTTTTTCAACATGATTTCAACGATGAGCAGAAATTGTTGACTTCATATTTAATGTATGGAGAAGCTTATCTACCTTATGGAGTTATAGCTCTTTTCAATTTGAATGGGATGTCAATGTATAAATATTGTTTATAACACAATATGCATTATTCAAATTAACATATTTTTAACAAATTAAAATTTAACATATTTACATAAAACAATACAAAAAGAAGGGGGCGGGTGGTGGGAATTACAACTCTGAGCGAGAAAGAGGCGGCCAGCCCTATGGTCACGAAAAGAATCGACCAGTCGCTTTGCGATATCACTATACAGCGAACGAGCACTTGGGCCCCACGAGCCCAGTGTCTCGACCCCAACCGGCTCAAAAATATAATTACCTATTAAATTATTATATTTACGCCGCTTGAGAGTCTCGGTGGATGCAGCAGCAGCACAAGCGCAACCCGTCGTGAAGATGAGAAGGAGCCAGGATGTCAACACAAGTTGCATCCCAAACTAAAGGCTTTCCCATCTTCCATGGCACCAATGACATATCGTCCGGCCTCTTGCCATCGTCACGCGCCATTCCATTAGGTTCTAGAACGGCTGGAACACCGGCGGTGACAAGAGCCCGACGGATAATGTCATTAAGATATGCATGACATGACCTGCGACCTGCACTCCTGCTGCATGAGAGACCGTGATGCCCAAGGCTGTCGACTACTTCACCACATTGACAGCAATGCGGAGAAACGCAGGGAGCACCTAAACGAAGCCAAACACCTGACTCCCATTCTCCCACAGCCAATAGGCGAACACGTTCTGCAACATTCGAACACGTGTTCAATTAATGTTTTTTTATCCTCGTTGCAGAGCGGCCTATCCCACTGCCTCTGGGAACATGGGTTGGTCGGCAAAACAGTATCTGGGCACTTAAGTTTCCAAACATTTATGGCTTCAATCTTGCCTGGCACTTCAGAATTTACCAGTGTAGGAATTAAAATTTTCTAGGTCAATTCATTAGTGCCGTGTACTGAAGACAAAAATCCAGGTAAACTTATATCAGAAATGTTATGAACACCGAGGCCGCCCCAGCGTATTGGTAACGACGCTTGGAGCCTCTCTCGGTCGTCCAAATCTGCATTCAAAATTTTGCAAAGTGTGGTATGAATAATTTTGTCCATATTTTCCAAAAGGGTCGGATGTTTAAAAAAATGAGATGAGCGAAGGGCATGAGTTAATTTTGGGACGAAAAGACAATACCGATAATTGTAAAGGCCGATTGCATATTAATTTGAAGGAGTCGATCCGAAACTTCACAATTTTTTTTTTCTACAATGAAAGATTCATAGGCATCTTCTAAAAAAAATAAAAATATCTTTATTTTGCATAGACCATTTCAACGGCGCTGACAAAATGTCATACACTAAAACTAAAGAAAAAATAATATATTTAAAGTGACTACCGGTTCGGAACGCGGCCCACCTGAGAAGAACCGGCAAGAAACTTAGGAAGGCTTTTTTTGATGGCCTATTTACAATTTAGTATTTTAAATTATGTATTTTATAACTATAATATTTTATTTGCCAGCACATCATTTCCAGGCATCCCTGTCCTGTAAATAGTCTTTAATCTTATGTAGTCGACTGTGGTGGACTGAAAGATTATTTTTATTTCTAGTGTTTATATTATGTTTATCACAGAGTTTAGAAAACTGTGATAGATTTTTCTGGACATACAAAAGATTGGTAAAAATGTATTGTGATGGTACGGTTAGAATATTTACTTCTTTGAATTTTTTACTCGGAGAGAAACTCTGGGGCCCAAATTATAAATAGCGCGTACAGCTCGCTTTTGTAGAACAAAAATAATATTTAAATCTGCAGCACTCCACCAAAGGAGAATACCGTAAGACATAATACTATAAAAATAGCTGAAGTAAACCATTCTAACCGTATCCACATCTGTTAGAGTCCTGATCTTTTTTACAGCGTATGCAGCCGAACTTAACCTAGAGGCTGTCTTTTCTATGTGTGGGCCCCACTGCAAATTGGCATCAATAGTTATACCGAGGAACACAGTTGATTCCACAAACTCTAACACTTGTCCATTCAGTTGAACATTGGCCGCAACTTGTTTTACATTTGGTAGAGTAAATTTTATACATTTAGTTTTTCATTAAGGCAAAGATTATTTGAGCTGAAAAGCAGGAAATGTACCACTAGAAACACAGTCATTAAACACAGTTGCTAGATGGGGCGCAATGACCTCAATTATACATGATGCAGTTTTGACCGATAATCCCCAAAGGTCTGCGGTTTTCTTAATTTCGATACATTTAAATGTCTTTACAATGTCCTGAGCGCAAATATCTGTGAATGCAAATGCATCCCTGCAACAAAGAACAGATTCTTCTAATAAATGTTCAGCGGAACTGGAAGACGCTTGGAGAGATTTTGTTGTCAATATAGGTATAGTTTTGAAAAAATGTTCAAACTCCGTCGCCACTTCCAGGTCCCTTGTAACATGGTAACCATTTACTTTTAAGTGGAAATCCCTTTCAGTCACCAAAGATCTACCGCATTTAGAGTTAATGATGTTCCAAGTCATTTTTATTTTAATCACAGTAACTCATCATTAATCAAATTAAATAAGTGTTTATATGACTGGTCTACACAAATTAAGTTAGGTAGATATGGTAATCTCTTTAATACATTTTCTTTAAATTATTCAAACGACTTTGGTTAATTGGTACATATTTAATTTGTTTTTTGCAGACTTTGTTACTACTTTTAGGAAACTTTATCCATTGGCCACGATGATCTGACTCTACAGGATCAACAATACCTTTATCTATAGGTTTAATATCAGTAAAAATATTATCAATACATTTTGCACTGGTGGCTGTAATACGAGTGGGTTCTAAGAATGTACTATGCAGATTAAAGGATTTAAATAAATTTTTCATTTTATTTCTCTCTGATGGAGTTAATGATGTATCTAATATATCGACATTAAAATCTCCACAAACTATTATAGATTTCTTAGAACATTAGTATTTGAACAGTGCTTCTTCAAGCTTTTCTTCATATTTAATATAGAAGCATCAGGGGGACTGTATACTCTTAACAAGATGAAATGCTCAAACCCAATACTGGCAATCTCAATAACTCGCTCAATGGAGAGGGCTACTAAGTCTTTACGTTCTTTAAATTTTAAGTTCTTATTAATTAATATTAAAGAGCCTCCACGTTTAGAATGTTTTCTATTGAACGAGCTAGCAACCTGTGGATTTACAAAGTTCAACAATGTGATTTCATGATCTTTTAACCAGTGGTCTGTAGCACAAAAAATATTAATAGAATTTGCATTAATGTATAGCTCTAACTCTAAATCTTTACCATTTATTAAACCTCTAACATTATGGTGCACCAGGTTTATAAAAACAATATTTTTACTAAGATTATTCTCAGGGGCCAAAGTCAGGGGTGTTGGGTAGGACAACCTCCACGTGGTACACCCTGGTAACGTGGACGACGATGTGCGCTTTATTGGAGGCGCACGTCGTCGCCCACGGCCAATAGTCCACCAAGGAGGGGGCCGTATTGGCCACTTCGGGTTGCTCCGTCTACACTCTGCTTTAGGCAGAGCGTATTGAGCGGAGAAACCGCAGGACGTGTAGGCTCTCTGCTCACGCAGGAGCTTACAGGCATTCGTGCCAGCGTCGGTGTTGGGGAGGTCTAGCCATCCCCCCGCGTCTCGTAACCCCTAAGATTATCCGCAGCGACCCAACTGGTGGCACCAGTTGGTACGCGGTGGTCCTTGGGGCCGAGGGGCTTGCCTTAATTGGCCGGCTCGCGACAAGGACAAGTCTCTAAAACCCGACAGCGCAGTCGTTAAAACCTGTGGGGCACCTGGAGCACCCCACAGTATACATCCCACTCCCCGGAATGAGCGTCACCCGGGGAGTTGTCGTCTTTTCGTCTCCACTCGTGGGATCAAACATGAATACCAATGATTTTTACCAAAGCCCAAAAGGCCCGGAGGTGTGCCTCAAAACCACCCCCCAAACGGACGCAGAGGTTGCGTCAATCCCGGCTGAGACTGACGCCGAGTCAGTCCTCAGCATAGATACTGAGACCGAGGGCCTCCGTAGGAAGAGGCCACGATCCTCGGAATCAGGCAAAAGCCTGTTTCGTCGGCCGGGGACAATATCCTCCAGTGAGGATGACGTACCCGCCAAGGTAATAGCTACCACCGCGGGTAGAGGTCGAAAAGCCGACCTCCACAATTTGAAGGGGCGGGTTCCAAATCCGCCGATACATGCCCCTCTGCTGCCCAGCGGCAAGGCCACGGATGTGCCGGCGGCGAGAGAGCTCCTAACGGCTCTTGCTCGCATTTCTGACGCCGTAAAGGGCGCCAAAAATGTACAGGGCAGGAAGAAGATAGTGGCCGAAGCCGTCACAGGCGCCACTAAGGCCCTAGAGGAGCTCCTCGACAGGAGCGTCTCCGAAGAGGAGGAAAAACTCCGGGCTCAGGTTGCGAGCCTGGAGGTCGAGCTTGCTGACTCCCGCAAGCAACTCCTGGAGATGCGGGAGGAAATGGGCAAGCTGACACAGCTGGTTCAAGGGACCGGGGACGCTCAAGGGGTGAAGAACCTCCCTCCCCAAAAGGCCCTCGAAACTCAAGCTCGTGTGCAGCCAAAGGTAGGGCCTGCTCCTAAGCCCTCCAAGGTGACACCGAGCTTGACCCAGCTGCTGGAGGCCATAGAAAGACGCCTAGGCGTCCTTGAGAACCGGGCATACCGCCCACCGCTGACGACCCCTATGTCGTATTCGGCGGTGACTGCCACCAAAGGGGCTCCCGGTTCCAAGCGGAAGGCCTCCGCTCCCCCCGCCCCTGCGAAGTCAGCACCCGGGAAGAGCGGCATTCCGGCACCCCCTGATACAGCCGCCCCCTCCGTTGCACCCCTGAATCCCTCCAGAGAGGGGAGCTGGGAGGTAGCGGGAGGGAAAAAGAAAGCGAAAGCCGCCAAAAAAGCGGCTAATAAGGCGGCAAAGGCCGCCGCGACGAAGGCGCCGAATGCGCCGAAGAGGCTTCGCGCACCGCGCTCCACTGCCGTCGTCCTAACAGTGACGACACAAGGCTTGGAGCGGGGCGTGGGGTACGCCGAGGTCCTGAGGCAGGTGAAGGCCTCAGTTGACCTAAAGGCCCTCGAGATAGAGGGGGGACTCCGGTGCAAACCGACGCGCACCGGAGCACGCCTACTCGAGGTCTCCGGCGCCACCAGCGGCCCCAAGGCTGATGCTCTAGCGGCTAAGCTAAGGGTGTCGCTGGACACGGACGCTGTCCGTGTCACCAGACCCAACAAATGTGCTGGTATACGCATTTCGGGTCTGGATGACGCGGCCACGACGGAGGAGATAATCTCTGCCGTTGTGGAAGCAAGCGACTGCCCCCGGGATCAGATAAGGTCAGGCGAAATTCGCTTTGGGCCAACTGGTCACGGGTCAGTAGTCGTGAGCTGTCCCGTCGCGGCAGCTCAGAAGATTGCGGATGGACGGAGCCTACTCATTGGGGGCTTCCTCAAGGCGCAGGTGCATCTCCTGCAGCCTCGCGAGTCCCGGTGCTACAGGTGCCTGGTCGCGGGGCATGTGGGGGTGCAGTGCACAGCGGAAGTCGACGTAGGTGATAGGTGCTTCCGCTGCAGCCAACCCGGACACAAGGCCATTGCCTGTAACGCTCCACCACGCTGTTTTAGATGCGTGGCGGAGGGCAAGACGGCTGAGCACCGGGTGGACAGCAAGACCTGCGCCGCCTCAAGGCCAAAGCCCCGTTCATCCCTAGGGGGGAATAAGAGTGCCGCTCAAGAGCGCCCACGTTCGCGGCGGGATGCGGATATGGATGTTCATTAATGAATGCACATATCCGCATCTTGCAGATCAATCTGAACCACTGCTCCGATGCTCAGGATCTTCTGTACCAGAGCATCGCGCAGTGGTCCGTCAACGTGGTCGCAGTCGCCGAGCCGTACTGGGTTCATCCCGGAAGCCCGGTGGCCCTGGATAGCAAAGCGACTATCTTTGGGGGGTCCGGCGCAGATACCTCGCGCCTTGCAATAATTGCAAGGGGCCCAGGCTGCGTCGCGGCGGACTATGAGGGAGTGGCGGTCGTGGCCGTTTACATCTCGCCGAACCGCGACCAGCATCAGTTTGAGCTATGGCTCTCTGAACTGGACGTCGTTCTCACTGCATGCCGTCCTCGCCCTGTTCTGGTCCTGGGAGATTTTAACGCCTGGTCGATGACTTGGGGCTCCCGCGAGACCAATGGCAGGGGGAGAATTCTAGAGGATTGGGTCACTACCCGTGGCCTAGAAGTCCTCAACCGGGGGAATGTCGCCACCTGGGAGCGAGGGGGACTCAGTTCAGTCGTGGACGTATCGTTCGCGACCCCTGATCTCACTCGCCGTGTCCAGAACTGGCGCGTGGTGGTGGAGGAGGAGACGAGGTCCGACCACAGATATATTCGGTTTGACGTCTCCCCTCCGCCTAATGTACCGCCAGTAATTGCGAATCCCCCGGAACCGCGTTGGGCGCTTAAACGGCTAAATCGGGAGGCTCTCCAGGAAGCGGCCATCGTGCAGGCCTGGACTCCAGTACCGGAGAGGCCTGCCGATGTGAATACCGAGGCAGAGTGGTTCCGGAGAGCCATGTCGCAAATATGCGATGCGGCGATGCCTAGGGTCAAGCCCGGGCCGGTAAGGAGACAGGTGTACTGGTGGTCGCCGGAGATTGGACAGCTGCGAACAGCTTGCCTGACCGCGCGCCGCCAGTACACCAGGTTCCGCCGAAGGCGTCGCCGCCCCGAGGAATTCCGAGAGGAGGAGCTATTTGAGGGGTACAAGAGAGCCAAGAGGGCCCTCCAAACAGCCATAAAGCGGGCCAAAAGGCTGGCCCGCGAAGAGCTGCTGGAGACCCTGGAGCAGAACCCCTGGGGGCGCCCGTACCTTATGGTTAGGGGCAAACTTCGCCCTAGGGCGCCTCCGCTGACCCAGAGCCTCCAGCCAGACCAGCTCGAGAGGGTCCTGAGTGCTCTGTTCCCTGCGGGAGCACAGGAGCACACTGCCCCATGTATGGCTCCGCCTCAGACGTCCAACGCGGATCCCAGTGAGGATGACGTGCCCGAAGTCACCGAAAGTGAGCTAGGGGCGGCGGTATTGCGGCTCAAAGCCCGCAAGAACACCGCCCCCGGACCCGACGGCATACCAGGCCGAGCATGGGTCCTGGCCCTTGAGGAACTAGGGCCTCGACTGGCAGGGCTCTTCAGCGCATGCCTTGAAAGGGGCCAGTTTCCCAAGGAGTGGAAGACGGGGAAACTGGTCTTAATCCGTAAAGCGGGGCGGCCGGCGGACCATCCGTCCGGTTACCGGCCGATCGTGTTGCTCGACGAGGTATGTAAGCTTTTTGAGCGCATTATAGCGGAACGCCTCGTCGAGCATCTCACGGACGTGGGGCCAAACCTGGCGGATAACCAGTTCGGTTTCCGCCAGGGGCGCTCCACCGTGGATGCGATCATGCGAGTTAAGAGCCTGACAGAGGAAGCTATTTCAAGGGATGAGGTGGTGGTGGCGGTGTCTCTTGACATCGCCAACGCCTTTAACACCCTACCCTGGAGTTGCGTCAGGGAGGCACTTAGCTATCATAGAGTGCCTTCCTACCTCTGTCGTATTGTCGGGGCATACCTATCCGAAAGGGCGGTGGCTTACCCGAGTTGGCTAGGGCTAGGTCGGCGAGATGTGTCGTGCGGTGTTCCACAGGGGTCAGTCCTAGGACCGCTCCTGTGGAATATTGGCTACGATTGGGTGCTGCGTGGTCCGTTGCTCGAAGGTGTCGGCGTGACGTGCTACGCCGACGATACCCTCGTTACGGCGCGAGGAGTAACGCACCGACACGCAGCCCTAAAGGCCACGGCAGGTGTTGCTCAAGTCGTGGGTCGAATTCGGCAGCTGGGCCTGGAGGTTGCCCTGCACAAATCCGAGGCTCTGTGTTTTCACGGGCCTAGGAAGCAGCCTCCTCCAGGATCCAGCATAACAGTGGGGGGCGTTAGCATCGGCATCGAGCCCTCGATGAAGTATCTGGGGCTCGTACTCGATAGCCGATGGAACTTCGGACATCATTTCCGAAGTTTGGTCCCAAAACTGAGGGGGGCCACAGCTGCATTATCGCGGTTGTTGCCCAACATAAGGGGACCTAACGCTCCCTGCAGGAGACTCTACCTCGGGATCGTGCGGAGTATGGCCCTATACGGGGCCCCCATATGGGCGGAGACCCTGACGGCCCGCAATGCGTCGATATTGCATAGCCCGCTAAAGGCGATGGCCGTCAGGGTGATAAGAGGGTACCGCACGATCTCCGTTGAGGCGGCATGTCTCCTTGCCGGGACCCTCCATGGGACCTGGAAGCGAGAGCCCTTGCGTCATTGTTTAAATGGCGCAAGGAGGCGCGGGAGCAGGGCCATGGGCCTACGCCTCGAGAAATCGAGGCTCAGCGGTCCCAGCTCCGACAGGAACTCATGGAGACATGGAAGGTGCGACTTGAGCATCCAAGGTGGGGAAACGCCACAATCGGGGCGGTCAGACCGGTCATGGATGAGTGGTTGGAGAGGAGCCATGGCAACCTCTCCTACCGGTTGTCACAGATACTTACCGGGCACGGGTGCTTCGGTAAGTATCTGTGGCGTATACACCGGGAGACCACAGCCGAGTGCCAGCACTGCGTAGAACGCAGCGAGGACACAGCGCTCCACACATTGGTGGAGTGCTCAGCGTGGGCGCAGCAGCGCCAAGACCTCGTGGCGAGTCTGGGCGTAGACATTCTCTCGCTGGAAACTATGGTGCAAGCCATGGTCTCCGGCGGGAGCAAGTGGGACGCCGCTGCGTCTTTCTGCGAGCAGGTCATGCTCGCGAAAGAGGCGGCGGAGACGGTACGGGAGAGGACTCTCCCGCCCGAGTTCCGCAGTCTGCGGCGACAACGCCGCAGACTTGTCTTCGCCCAAGACTACCGGCCTCCATGACCGGGGGCCTGAGGACGGCGGGTGGGCTGCTCGTCGTCCTTACAGAAGCAGGCCCAAGACGTAGGCATGACATGAAAATGTCACGCACGCCTCATGCCCCAAGAAGCGGGATAGAACCCGAACCAACCCCCCAAAGAAGCGGGATAACACCCGAACCCCAGGTGAGGCCGCGGTGGTAGCCAAAGTCTGCCGGGAGCTCTGGGACATCTTTCCGAGGAGTTACCCGGGGCGTCCGGCAATAGACAGCTAGGCGGGGACTGTGTGGTTTTAGCCGGTTCGAGTCCGGCATGACATCCGAGGGGATTTCCACACGTTAAAAAAAAAAAAAAGGGGCCAAAGTCAACCGGCCAGATTTATTATCTGTTGTCCTATAAACTAGTTTTTTGGAATTTCATTTTCCAAACGTGAAGTGTCAAAGCTATCCTGCTGAATAAAAGCAGTTGTACTTGCCAATAATTTGGCTTGAAAAATTAAAAAATTAGATAGCAACAGAGCTACCTTTCGTTGTAAAAAATTTGATAGAAAATATCTATCTAATGTCAACAAACTATTATTATTGAAAATTATTTTCCAATCGAACAATTCAATTTTTTTGGAATATAATAATAATAATAGTTTATTGTTACAAAAATATTATAGCTTACACAATCGTTGTTTACATAATTTCTTACGTACTACAATGAAGTAATAATTAATAATCATTATTGTGTATAATACCAGCATCTGTTACTGAACTAGGATTATAGCCTTTATTTCAGCACCCAGCGCCTTCCGACCTAAGACTGGTAAATCACTAATACTGATCAAATACTGATCATTTAAAGAAAAAAATAAGTCTACATGGTACTCACACAATAACAAACTCAAATTACATTGTATATTAGTTAATACCGGGACTAAACGCAGCCAATTTAGAAACCTTTAGTTGTCAGACGTTTCAAATTATAACAATGTAGAGATGTAAAAATACAACATATATATGCAGATTCAAGGCATATCACAAGATTCATTCGAATCCTAAATAGCTCAAGCGAAGAGCAAGCAACTCATTTCCATTTATTTTTATCGTTCAAATAATCATTAGTTGTGTAATAGGCCCTTTTCAAGAGGTGCGTCTTAATTTCCGCCTTAAATTTATGTAACGGCAGGTTCATAATGTTTAAAGGAATTTTATTATAAAGGCGTACGCCAATTCCTGCAAAAGAGTCGTGAACCTTTTGTAAACGATGATGCGTTCCAATTAAAATTAATCATATAAGAAACTTAAATATAAGTAAGAATTAGCTTTAAAAAATCAATTGCGAGGCATCTAAAATAGAAAACTTGCAAATAAAAAGTGATGCAAAGACCATAGTCTATTGCGATGAAATCGGTAAAAATTTTGGACATTATTTATGAAAGTTAGGTCATTCTGTAATAAATCATACATATCCAGGAGCTTCATACTCTCAAATTATAGAAATTATATTGACTGGTACACACTGCATGCAGTCTACTATAGTGGTGCTGGTTAGTAGAAGAGGCGATATTAATAGTGACGAACTTTTAGAAAATTTTGATAAGTTATCAAGTCTGCAAGTAAAGCAAGCAATTTTGTCCACCTTGCCATACAGCACTGCTATGAGCCACAAGGAAAATCACTTAAGATACAAATTAAATATGAAACTACATACCATGGTATCATATTGCGTACTTATGCAGTAAGTAACCCAACAGTCAAGCCTAGAACTTCATTTATTCATCGATTTTTTTTGTTCCTGGGTCCATATATGTACAATAAAATAAATACAATTTATCCTCTAAGTAATGTCTTAATCAAAAAGTCCTTTTATAATTGGCTTAAAATACACTCATATGACGAAACCAAATCTTTAATAACAATTCCCGAGTAGCATTGAGTGTGTCAACAGACAATAAATGAAATAATTTGTAATCGCAATTTTGATTTTGATATATTGTAAACACACACACACACACACACACACACACACACACACACATACACACACACACACACACACACACACACACACACACACCACACCACACACACACACACACACACACACACACACACACACACACACACACACACACACACACCACACACACACTTTCGTAATCTTCGCTGATCCTGTGACGCTGCTAATAGTAATACATTAACAATACTTCTAGTAGTTTAAACTTGGTTCACCAAAATATTGAAGGCATATCTAAAAAACTACTACAAATAGAACTTTTTATAAAAGAACACAATGTTCACATTTTTTGTATTACAGAACATTGGTTAAAAAGTCATGAATTATTGTTAAACAATTAATTTTATTCACTTTGCAGTGTGTTCTTAAGAAAGAAAGCTATTCGTGGTGGCTCTCTTATATCCGTTTCTAATAATTTAAAATGTAAAGAACGTAAAGATATTGTGGCCCTTTCTATTGAGCGTATTGCAGATTTTTCCTGTGTTGCGCTTGAGCAACTCTTTGTCCTCTGTGTCTACAGTCCTCCAGATAGGGATTATAATTTATTAGAAACTGAAATGGAAAATGCATTGAAGCGTTTGTTCACTAGTAGAAAACATGTTGTGGTGTGTGGGGATTTTAATGTTGATATACTTGTGCAGTCTTCGAAATGTATAAGATTTTTAAATTTGTTTAAGTCTTTTGGCTTACAAAATTTATTTTGTGAGCCTACTAGAATCACCTCACATTCTAGAAAATGTATTGATAATATATTCTGCAACTGTGCATTAACAACAAGGGAGATACTAAGTAACTTTCCATCAGATCATCTTGGTCAAAAAGCAGCATTTTTTATTAATGTCACTTCTTAAGGGATTTTATGTTAATGTTAATGTTTCAGCAAAAGTCTCTAATATTGACTTTTATCAGGAAGATCCAAACAGAAGGTGGTTTATATGACTCCTTATTTAATACAATTAAAGCTGAGTACAATAACATATTTAAATCAAAAACATTTTATAAAAACAAAACTTGCAATTTTGTGAGTGGGCAACTACAGGAATTTACAAAAGTAGGGCTAAGTTGTACGAACTACATGGTATGAAGCAATTTAATTTTGATCCTGCCATTATTCAATATGTTAAAATTTATTCTAAAACCTTCAAAAAGGCCTGTGCTGCTGCCAAGTCGTTACATATTAGTAATAAAATTAAAGAGTCAAAAAATAAGATAATAGATAATAAAATAAGATAATAGAAGCGCTCGTGGCCCCGCGGTCTCAGTGTTCGGTAAACGATCACTGAGGTACGCAACTTTCACTATGGCTGGTCGTCGGATGGGTGACCACTTTGTGGCATTTACATTTGCGAGCGTTTCCGTGCTTCGGAAGGCACGTTAAGCCGTTGGTCCCGGTTGCCAGTAAAATGGCAGTCGTTAAGCCTGGTTGAAAGCCTTATAGGCGGCTTAAAAAATTTCAACAGCAGGTAGCCACAACCTGCGTCTGTCTATTTCAACACGGCAATGGGCTCACCACCTATTACGTGGGACAGAAATCCACACGGTGAAAAGTGGGCATATAATATGCCTCTGCCACCCCTTCGGGGATAAGGCGTGATGGAAAATGACTTGGAATGTAATCAATACTGAAACCGGTCGATCACTCACTCGTGATAATAACATTGAGTTAATTATGAATAAAAAAAGTGATTAATAATAAATTAGATGTAGCACAAACTTTTAACAACTATTTTATAGATATACCCGCGAAAACAACTAGCTCCTTAAATTCTTGTCCAATAAAAGCTCGACGTATGCTTGGGGGCAGCATGGATCAGTGTGTCTTGTTAAGCTTTAAATATGTAAACTCCGATGATATCATTGAAGTAATTAAGTCGCTTACCTCAAAAAATTCAGGTGAATTATGGGGTATTTCTTTAAAATTGATACAGTCTACCTGATATCCTCATAACAAAACCCAACACGTTGGATGCCTTGCTTATAACTGCGTCTATGTGTGCATCAAAAATAAGCTTTGAATCAAATGTTACGCCTAGGTCCTTGATGTTATTGACTCTTGTGATTGGAACATTTGACAACTTGTAGTCATTTAATAGTGGCTTTGGTTTACGAGTGAATGAACAAATGTAACATTTGGCAATTTTTAAATCTAATCCATTCTGAAAACAGTACTCTTGGAACCGGTTCATGTCTTCTTGCAAAGACAGAGCATCTTCCGCACAGGAAATATGCTATAGATGGCGCTGTTGCCACAGTAAAATCGTCTCCGTATATTTAGATCTTGAAAAAAATATTTAAACAGTAATTTGTTAATCAAATTAGTGAAAAAGGTTAAATAGTTTCCATATAATGTCATATAGTGTTTGTGTAAATAATCTATCAAAATTTGTGATGAAAAGTAACGAAAATAAATACTGTGCATAATTTCCATAATTAGTGAAGCTTGCTAAAATAAAAGTACATGACGGAGTACTTAAATGTACTAGAACAAAAATACGCGAATGTCTAAAAAATAACATTGTTAGATGAGAAAATAATTCAAGAGTATATTATATGTAAGCGAAATAGAAGCATCTACCGACATTTTATTTGCTTCATGAAATCCTAAATCGCGCTTATGTTTAAAGCCTCACAGTGCACATACTAAAGCGTGTTTGGAGAAACCAATGTTAGATACGTTTGGCCTGGAGGTTTAGGCCTTCGCTTACATTTCATGTCTGAAGTTCAAAGCACAAACCCCAATGAAACGAATTCTCTTTTTGTAAAATATTAAATGGTAACAATTAATAAGAGCATACCAGCTGATACGAGAGTAAATAAACACAAACTTCAAAACTGAATTGTTTCTGTATAGACGTGAAACGTTGGATAGCTACGGCTATTTGATAAGAAACAAGTATATAATACTATAGTGTCATTATTTATAAATTTGATAAACGACTCATTGTCTTGTCATTCCCGACTGTGGCGCAAGCGCCGGAACTCGGGGTCGGAGGGGGATAGTGAGGAGTCGGCTAGCACCGGTTCTATCCGGGGCCAGCCCGGTAAGCGAGGCCGTGGTCGCCCCCCAACAACGGGCACTACGTTGGCCTCGCAAAGGCGAAGGCCGAGCTGAACGCGGCCAAAAGAAGAGCTCCGAAGGAGAGAGGAGAGGCGCCTCTCCTTCCCCCGTCAGTCTCCCGCTCCAGAAGGAGTTGAATGTTCGTAGAAGCCACCAGCTGCGGCGGACCTCAGGGCCGAGCAACTGGAGAAGGCGGTTGAGGAGGCGGTGGAGGCTATCCGCTCCATCGCTCACAAGTCCTCCCGCCTTAAAGGCCAAAGCGTGCAGGGCCTGAGGTCTGCCGCAGGTTCAATCTTAGAACACGTGCGGGAGTTGCGGGCCCGCACGGAGTCTGAGGAGAATGCCCGTCTGCAGCGAGAGCTTGCTGCCTTGCGGGTTGAAGTCGAAATCTTGAAAGGGGAGGCGAGCGCACCACCGCCGTCAATGTCGCGCGAGGATATTATGTTTCTCCTGGACGCGCGCTTTGACGGCATTGGGGACCGCCTGCTTCCGGAGCCGCGACTGCGCCCGCGACTGTAGCTATAGTCGCCGAACCGTACGCGGTTCGCGTCCGTGATGACTGGCCTGGCAGCCGCGACGAGTTGGTGGCTATCGTCTCCCAGCAGGGTGCTTTTGACAGGGTGCTCCAGGGACGCGGTTGCGTCCTCGCGCTGCTGGGAGACGTTGCAGTGATCGTACTTCTCGCCCAACAGAAGCCTCGTCGAGTATGAGCAGTGGTTGATAGAGGTCGGGGCTCTGTTGGCAGAAGCGCACCCCACCCCGGTGGTGGTGGCTGGAGATTTCAACGCACATTCACAGGCGTGGGGATCTCCAGAAACCAATAGGCGGAGTGAGATGGTAGAGGAATGGGCGGCGTCCAACGGCTTGGTGCTGCTCAACCGCGGGTCGGTCCACACGTTCGTGCGGCGAACGGGGACAGGTCGTAGCATAATCGACCTGTCCTTCGCCAGTTCTGGCCTGGCTAGCCGCACGCGTGGTTGGAGGGTGATCGAGGGGGTGGAGACGATGTCGGATCATCGTTACGTATGGTTCGACATCGTCGACGCCGGCTCGGAGACCCCAGCGGTCGGGGACCGCCGCTCGGTTGAGGAAGGTCCGCGGTGGCATCTGCGGACGCTGGACCGGGAACTGGCGAAGGAGGCGGCCATCGTCGAGCGATGGGCTGCGGTCGACGGAGGCCCGAACGTGGACGCGAGGGCTGGGCGGCTTTCCGGCGCCCTGACTCGCGTCTGCGATGCGGCGATGAAGAGGGCAGGGCCTGTCCGGCCGCGGAAGCAAGTGTACTGGTGGAACGACGAGTTGGCTGGGCTACGTACTTCATGCCACGCAGCCCAGCATAGGTGAACTCGCCATCGCGGTCGCAGAAACAGTGATCCTGCCCAAGAAGAAGTGGTGCTCGCCGCATAACGGGCTGCCCGAGCTGCCCTCAGCTCGGCCATCAAGGCCGCCAAGGAGGTGGCCTGGAAGGAGTGGCTCGAGAGCCTCAATCAAGATCCGTGGGGGCGCCCGTACAAAGCCGTAAGCAAAAAACTCCAGCCCTGGGCGCCTCCCCTCACAAAATCTCTCGAGCCCTCATTCGTCGGCCACGTCGTCAGTTTCCTCTTCCCTGCGCACGTAGAGTGGTTCCCACCGCGGATGGCACCAAGCCAGACGCAGAGGCGATGATTCCGCCCGTATCAGATGCCGAGCTCGGGGCGGCGGTCCTCAAACTCAAATTGAGGAACCGCGCCCCCGGCCCGGACGGTATTCCTAGGCGTGTCATCGCCCTGGTCATGCCGGCGTTCGAGAAGGAGACGCTGTCCCTACTGTCGGAGTGTTTGGCGTCGGGTAAGGTCCCGCGACAGTGGAAAACCGGGCGGCTCGTGCTGTTGAAGAAGCACGGGCGCCCGGCTGAGTCGCCGTCGGCCTACCGCCCCATTGTCTTGCTCGACTTGCGGTGCCACTCTTCCGGGGGTCGGCGTACTCTGCTACGCTGACGATACCCTGGTTACCGCGCGGGGCCCCGACTTTCGGGACGCAAAGGTTTTGGCCACCGCGGGCGTTGCCCAGGTGGTCAGTCGCATCAGGGCGCTAGGGCTTCAGGTGGCCCTCGAAAAGTCCGAGGCCGTTTACTTCCACGGGCCTTGGTGAGGGCCCCCTCGAGATTCTCAGATTGTGGTGAGCGGCACCCCCATCGCTGTCGGGTCGAGTATGAAGTATCTTGGGTTGGTACTCGACAGTAGATGGGGCTTCGTCGAGTAATTCCGGCGTCTTTCACCTACATTGCTTTCGTACGCCGGAAGGCTGGCGAGGCTGCTCCCCAATCGGGGGGGACCGAACAGCGCGTGTCGCCGCCTCTACGACGGTGTGGTGCGCTCGATGGCACTGTACGGAGCGCCCATCTGGTCAGACGCCCTCTGCGCCAAAACAATCCCGCTGCTACGACGTCCGCAGCGGTCGATTGCGCAGAGGGCGGCGCGGGCGTACTGCACCGTGTCCTACGAGGCGGCATGCCTAATCGCAGGGAGCCTCCCCTGGGATCTCGAGGCTGGAGTCCTGAGGAAGGTTTTCTGAAGAGAGCGCCCTGGTGCGAAGAAACGGTGGACGGCCGCTTCCGGACGAGATCGACCGCTGGAGACAGTTGGCTCGCGACGATCTCTTCCGGAAGTGCGCCGATAGGTTGGTGGGCCGCCGTCGCCTCGTTTGCTAGCGAGGTGATGGCGGCTAAACGTGAGGAATTGCGGGTGCGGGAGCGTACGGGACAGACGCTCCCGCCCCGCCGTCGTGTTCGGGGGCGACGACGTGCTGTATACATGCGCACCCCCGAATAGTGTCTGGCCGTTGGCGGATGGTCTGGGGACCCCGCCCAACTGGCCACATGGCGACGGGCACCCTTTTTGTGTTCCAGGGGGTGCCCCCCCTTTAGCGCACGCCCGTACCGGCCGCTCTCTACCTCCTCCGCTTTCAGACGGGCGCTCGAGGTAGAGGTGCGGGCTAGATTCTTCAGCTCCTTAGGAAGCTCCTCCTTATGGGCGGGGGGAAGATCAACCAACTAAATGAGTGGTTGGTCGTCCTCCTACTCCCAACATCTGTCCGATGTTGGGTTTGGCAAACGGTCTAGGGAGTAGCGCAAGTCGCAAAGATCCCCCAGACAAGGCCAGAGGACTATCCTTCTCGAGTTTGCTGCCCGTTCTTGGTCAATTACCATCAGTAATTGACGCAATTAAAACCTCTGGCCTTTGCGAGTTCGGCGAGCAGAACGGAGTGCCACTCAAGGCGAAAAGGCTGGAGCGTCACAGGATGATGATCTGGCTACCTGGAAGCGCGGAGGGCCTTACTATAGAGCCTTTGGACTTTATTAAGGCCCAAAACGACAACAGGGAAGAGGACCTAAAAGTTTCGCAGTGGACGTCCATCAGGAAGGAAACACTACCCCTGGGATTGCGGCTTGTGGTGGGCGTTCCTAAGGAGGCATTGGAGGCGGGTAATGTGTGGCTGAATTACCAGGCCACACGGGTGCTCGCACGACCACTCAATACAAAGGCACCACCAGAAAGAATAGGGAGCACAACACAGGGAAATGCGCTCGCTGGCGGCGGGGACGTCACCCAGCCTGGAACCTCTACAGGAGGTGCCACTGGGGGGCGTTCGCCGGGTCAACGGAGTGCTATCCCAACACACAGTACACCACAACACACAACGGGTAGGGCTGTACCCCGGGATGGCGTGGGCGAAATGCAGGGGGAGATCCGTAAGGAATCACCCTCTGATAATCGTGACGCACCGAGTGAACAGCAGGCGACACCCAACCTACATACGCCAAAACACACCACCATACACACCCCTCCTAGTCCGCGGATGGACCTGACCCCCCCGCCGAGCATGGCGCTTTTGCAGCCGTACTGGTGTGGGGGGCGGGCCGCAGACGCAGATCGTAAGTAGGAGGACACACAAACACTCACACAAGCATACATTCACACTCAACACTCAGATGTCAACACACAGAAACACTACACAAAAACACAATAAAATAAAAGTAGTTCAACTAAACCTTCACCACTGCTGCGAGGCTACCATCGAACTTTGCCGCTATGTGGTGGATGAGACAATAGATATCGCCCTACTGCAGGAGCCATACGTACTAAACAAACGTATAGTTGGGCTCGGCTCTCTGGGAGGAGACATCATTTAATCATACTAATTTCTATAATAAAACTTATAAGCCTCAAGCATTGTCCAAAGCATTACATGTCTCGAGTATCAAATGTCAGTTTTGCAATCAACAACATGCTTTGTACAATTGCGACAAATTCTTAGGATTGCAAAATGACGCGAAATTAAATACAATTCTCAAATTCAAATTATGCAAAAATTGTTTGTTCGATCATAATGGCCAGCAATGCATTTCCGTTCGACGATGTCGCAAATGCGCTGGTAAGCACCATTTGGTTTTACATGACGCATGTACAAAAAATACGTCGCAATCGAACATAGCAACAGCGATAATTAACGAGTCGATCCCGGCAGAAGAGCAGGTGGTTACCGCACATATTTCTAATTTAGCTACGAATGAAGTTTTATTAGCAACAGCTTTGATTAAAGTAGCAGCCATTGACGGGTCTTATCACGTTTTAAGGGCCCTAATAGATCCAGGTTCCCAAGTGTCTCTTATAAGAGAAAGCGTAGCAAAGAAATTAGGTTTGCCCCAATCGAAGTTTAACGGAGTTATAGTTGGCGTAGGTGAAGTTGAGAATAATTGTAATGGTGTAGTCGCACTGAACTGCTTATCAACATACAACGAGTTTTCGTTCACCTCAGACGTACTTGTTATGAACAATATACTCAAAGATATTCCGTCTAAGTCCTTTGATGCATCGAAGTGGTCTTATTTGGAAAACCTGAAATTAGCAGATCCTTACTATAATATGAGTCGTCCAGTGGACTTATTGCTAAGCGCCCAAGTTCACGGATTGATATTGTTAGGTGGATTAATAAAAGGTGAGAGCCTATCCTAGCCTGTGGTACAAAAAACACAACTGGGGTGGATTATACACGGCGGCGGCGAAATGTCGACTTATCAATGTAACATGGTTCTGATTAATACTCAAGATATTCAGCGTTTTTGGGAAATTCAGGATATTAGTGAACATTCAAGCTTATCATCAGAAGAACAGCAGTGTGTAGATTTATCTATACGTCCACCACGAGAAGGCGTGAAGACGGGCGTTACGAGATAAAATTGCCTGTGAAACCTGACATAGATGAAAAACTAGGTTCATCTAAGGAGATAGCTATAGCCCAATTTAAAAATATAGAACGAAAATTTTGTAAACAACCAATCTTAGCCGAGCAATATAAATCGTTCATCAATGAATACATAGCTTTAGGACACATGGTACCGAGTTTCAACAATTACAATAACAAGGTGCTATCATGTTACTTGCCGCACCATTCAGTGCAACGATTGGAATCAACAACTACTAAGTTACGCGTAGTTTTTAACGCGTCAGCAAGAACATTTAGCGGATATAGTATGAATGATTTTATGTTTAAAGGTCCTAATTTTCAGCGGGATATTCTGGAATTACTCATAAAATGGCGTCAATATCGTTATGCTTTTACATCCGACATAGAAAAAATGTACAGGCAAATTATGGTCTGTGAAACCGATCAGAGATATCAGCAAATCGTATGGAGAGAGTCTCAAGATGACCCTATACAAACATATACGCCCACTACCATAGTGTATGGGACAAAATCGGCCCCATTTTTGGCGATGATGACGCTAAGACGGCTAGCGTCAGATGAACAAAAGAGATTCCCGGCAGCCGCTAAGGTCCTGGAAGAATCCTGTTATATGGACGACGTAGTCCATGGGTCTTACTCTATAGCAAAAGGTCAGCAGCTAATAGAAAGCTTGAACAAGTTATTAAAATCCGGAGGGTTTACACTGAGAAAGTGGTGCACAAATAAACCAGAACTCCTGCAAAACATTGAGCACAGCGCCGGAGAAATAATTTTTAATTTTAAATCAGAAAGTATGTCAAAAGCATTAGGCCTGCGATGGAACTCCTCTAATGACAATTTCACTTTTAAATATAGTCTAGCTAATTCCAATGCTAAAATAACTAAAAGATTACTCTTATCGGAAATATCAAACATATTTGACCCACTGGGATGGTTATCACCGTTTACTACTAAACTAAAATTACTATTTCAACAGCTGTGGCTCAATAAAATGCTATGGGATGACGAAGTCCCGGAGTTCAAAAAAAGAGAATGGACTGCAATCAATGCTGAAATGATATACCTAAACCAATATGAGATACCACGCTGGATTGGGTATGAGCCTGATGATGTCATCGAACTCCATGGTTATTGTGACGCATCAACCAAAGCTTATGCAGCCGTAATCTACGCACGAATTATGAGAGGAAGCGAGAAGCTTGTCACTCTGGTGGTGGCTAAAACTCGATAAGCACCCATATCTAAGAGTATATCGTTGCCCAGGTTAGAGTTATTGGGCGCATATTTATTAGCTAAAGTAATGCATAAAGTTGTTTCATGTTTAAGCTAAAGATACGTGTGTATGGATGGCCGGACTCTATCGTGGTCTTAGGCTGGCTACAAGGCGATCATAATCGCTGGAAGCCCTTTGTTGCAAATAGAACTAAAACAATTACAGAATTAATGGAACCAAAATGTTGGCGGTATGTTGCCTCAAAGGACAATCCAGCCGATGCAGCTAGTAGAGGAATTTCAGCGTCTCAATTGAAAAACCAAGACCTGTGGTGGCAAGGACCGCAGTCGTTAAAATTGTTTGACGAAAATGATTCAAAATGCATTACCTATAGCACTAATCAGGAAAAAAACTAAATATACCACCAAGATAGTCAATACTACCCAGATCAGTGACGCTGAAAGCAGCATTATTTCTAAGTTATTAAGTAAATTTAGTTCTATACGTAAAGTAATTAACGTACTAGCATGGATATTACGAGCCATCAAAATAATAAAATTTAAAGGGAGCAAAGGTACATCTATTAATATTAAGTTACCTGTTTTTCTTACTATTTTTGAGCTTAAGAAAGCTAAGTTTCTTATAATAAAAAATATACAGCGGTCGGAATTTTGTGAAGAAATTCTTTCGTTAAGGAAACAAGGGAAAGTACATAGAAAAAATCGCTTGCATAAATTTAATCCGTTTATTGATATCGACGGCATTTTAAGAGTTGGACGTCGTTTAAGCAACGCGCACCTCAGTATGGAAATGAAACACCCAGCTATATTACCCCATAACACTCGGTTCACTACTCTGTTGATACAGCAGGTTCATGAACTCACCTGCCACGGTGGACCGAGAATAACCCTATTTAATCTTAGACAAAGTTATTGGATAATAGGTGGGAATAAGGCTGTGAGGAAAGAAGTAAGAAACTGTGTTACATGTCGAAAACACGACCCTAAATTACAAAATCAATTAATGGGAGATCTTTATCTAGAAGCAACCCTGCCCCCTCATTCTATCACACCGGCGTGGACTACACCGGTTACGTTGAGGTAAAATGTAACAAGGGACGGGGCATTAAGACAACAAAAGGGTGCATCGCTCTGTTCATTTGTATGGCTACTAAGGCTATACATTTAGAGCTTGTATCCGATTTAAGCAGTTCTGCGTTTTTAGCAGCATTACGTCGAATGGCAGCTAGAAGAGGAGCGCCTCGACATATTTATAGTGACAATGGGGCGAATTTCGTCGGAGCAAATAGAGCAAATAAAATAGTTAGAAGAAAGTTATCACGACTTTAAGAACTTATACGACACTAATTTTTTTGCTGAGTTAGCGGATTTAAACACCGAATGGCACTTTAACGCCCCATCTTGGGGAAGTGGTGGAGGTTATTGGGAACGAGCTATAAGATCCCTGAAGCATCACCTTAAGCGAATTATTGGAAATCAGAAACTGACCTTCGAAGAATTCACCACCATCTTAGCATAGGTGGAGGTCTGTTTAAACAGTAGACCACTATGTGCGCTGTCCGAGAACGTTGAAGACCTAAACGTGCTTACTCCAGCTCATTTTCTAATCGGCAGAAGCGGTACAGATGTCATAGAAACCGACGAGGATGCTCGAACAAGATGGCATATGACAGCAAAATTAACTAATGACATCTGGAAGAGATGGAAATTAGAATATCTAACTCAGTTATCAACAAGATTTAATTGGTTCAAGACAACCTTCAAATCGGAGAGCTAGTTACTATCCAGGACGACAATCTACAACCTGGAAAATGGATGATGGGCAGGATAGTTGAGATTCATCTAGGACAGGACGGGTTAGTAAGAGTAGTTAGTTTGAAAACGAAAGGAGGAATCATTAAACGACCCGTTGCTAAATTATCAAAGTTACCAGTACCAAATGCGTCATGTAACACTGAAGACAAGTGTCTTCGAAAAGAAAAGCTTAAATCAAATCACAATAGATCTGGTATGCCTATGTCAAAAATTGCAACGTTGGCAAATTCGTTATTATTCTTTATGTCTTTATTTACCAACTTCCAGGCAGCATTTAATATATCTCAATTACCTAGTAATAATTCCCTTTATTTTGAGTCCATAGACCGTATGCAAGTTATTCGCGATAAATGGAATCTAATAGTATATTACGATATTGGCCCGTATTGGGAAGGGAATACTGCAGCTACAAAGTTTAAAGAATATTTAAATAAGCTCTGCTTATCCCTATGCGATAAACAGCATTGTAATACGATTACAATACAACTAAATCACGATTATAACGAATTACAGCACTATAATAAACTTATGCTTAATCAACACTTTAACGCGACACACAGACAGCGTCGCGGCTTAATCAGTGGTATAGGTTACGTGGCTAATAGCTTGTTTGGAGTATTAGATGAAAGATTCGCTGAACAGTATGCAAAGGATATACTACTTATAAAACAAAATGAGCGTCATCTTGCCAATCTAGTACGAAACCAAACCTCACAGAGGTTTGAATTTGTACTAGATTGTCGAGGCGGAGTATAATATATTGAAAAGAACGGAACAAACTATACAGTTACAGCATAAAACTATAAATAAACACTTAATTAAATTAGATAAATCTGCAAATGTTTTAAAAAAGGAAGTCTAAAGTTTACTTAGTATGCAGAATTATATCCTATCTACAATTACAGCCATCAGTTTAATACAGAACCTCAGAAGAATTCAGGATACGCTATTAGACATCGTCACCGATATTTATCATGGAAAGTTTGATACTCACCTGTTAACCCCTGACCAGCTACAGCGTGAGCTACAGTTTATCTCTGGTCAATTGTCACAAGATGTTACTCTACCTGTCGGAGATATACAGTTAGACCTCAAATATATCTATAGTATGTTAAGAGTTAAGGCGCGAATGATGGAAGAATTTTTTATATTTGAAATAATTTTTCCATTGATTAGTAGAGATAGTTACAAGATTTCCAACGTCTTACCCGTTCCACAGCAAATTAAAAGCAATATGATTAGCATTGTACCCATAGCAGAGTTTGTAGCTATACTAACTAACTAACTAACTATCTTCACGCTGTATCCCTGACGGGGTAGTCAGAGAGGACAGATCGCCAGGCTTCGCGATCCATGCATACTTCTTTCGCTTCTTCGAGATTCATCAATCGCTTCATACACGCACGTCTGGGTATCCGAGTACTTTTGACCCTTCCGTTTTTGAGCAATCTGCTCACGTGGTCTTCATATGTAAGTCTCGGCCTTCCCTGACTCCTTCTACCCTCTACTTTTGAACAATATATATTCTTCGTCAATCGTTCCTCACTCATTCGTTGGACGTGTCCAAACCAACGGAGCACGCCTTTTTCCAGCTTAACGCTGACACTTTCATTCAAACCTGCCATATTGCGTATCACTTCGTTACGTATTCGGTCGGCCAAGGTAACGCCGCACAATTTTCGAAGTGATCGCATCTCCACAACATTCAATTTACTTTCATGCATCTGCTGACATACCCAGGTTTCACTACCGAAAAGCAAAGTTGGCACTAGCACTTCGTTATGAATCGCCAGTCGTGCTTCTTTTACGATGCTTTGTCGCTTTACTAACTGGGACAAAGCACCGTTAACTTTGTTTCCGGCAGCTACTCGCCGTTCTACATCCGAATCACATCTTCCATCCGCGCTAAACATACTTCCTAAATACACAATTTCATTCACTTGCTCTAGACGTTCCTGGTTTACTCTAATCTCGCATTTAGTTCTTACGTCACCTCTTTCAAATACTAGAACCTTAGTTTTACTTGCATTCAAGCGGAGACCCTTACTTTCACACCCCTCTTTCATATAAGTGACTAATGCCTGTAGGTCGGCTTCTGACGAGGCCATGAGCACCGCATCATCAGCGTACAGCAGACAGTTTACTGTAAAGTCACCCAAATTCACACCCATATTAAAATCTTTCAACTTCTGCAGGCAACTGTCCAGATACACTATGAACAGCCAGGCGGACATGACACATCCCTGTTTGACGCCTGTACAGACATCAAAAAGAGGTGACACATCCCCCCCCTACTCGCACGCAAGCCTTACAGTCCCTATAAAGCGACTGCATTGCCCGCAGTAGCGAGCCGTCCACACCATATCCTGGCAGCAAGTCCCACAGCGTTTCTCCCACAACGTTATCAAATGCTTTCTCTAGATCCACAAAAGCGCAGAAAACCTTCTGGCTAATAGCCAGAAACTTTTCCGCGATCATGCGGAGAGAAAACACTTGATCCATGCAACCTCTTCCACGTCGGAATCCGCATTGAGCCTCCCATAAATACCTTTCAGACTTTTCTTGCATTCGTGCCGTTATAACCTTTGCATACACCTTACTAGCTAAGCAGACCAAGCTGATCGCCCTGTAGCTGGAGCAGTTTAGGCGCGAGCCTTTCCCTTTGTAAATAGGTACTACAACTGCTACTCGCCAGTCATCCGGGACCTCACCCGTCCGCCAGCACAAGTTGCATAACAGACATAGTGTGTCCCAGACACGCGACCCACCGTACTTGATCATCTCAGCAGTAACTCTGTCTTTTCCCGCAGCCTTACCACATTTCATACTTCTTATCGCTTGTTCTATTTCTTTCATACTAATGACTTCAATGACATCGGGATCCGGAGCATCGAAGTGAGCTCCACTTCCCGATGTGGCATCTCTGTCTTTTCTTGCATACATCTTTCCATAATATTCACTCCATCTCTGCAGGACGTCACTTTGGTCTGTTAGGACGTCATTGTTAACACTAAGCACTTTATTCATACTGCAGATTGCCGAACAACTTCGGGTCTTGCCTACCTTTTTCCAGAAGAGCTTGGCATTAGCCCGAAAATTGGACGACAACCTTTAATCCGCTTTTATTCTGCACCTTTTACGAGCTTCTTCTATCAGTGCCTTCGTGTTAACTTTCTGCAGCTTGTATCTCTCTTTCATATAAAAATCATTCCGCGTGGCTAAGTAGTCTAGCCATGCTTTCTTCTTCATTCGAACTGCTTCTTCATTCCACCATGCATCACGCTTATTACTACTGCCTCTTTTCGTTTCTCCACACACTTCCACAGCGGCATTTATCATACTGTCCCTAAAGTTCTGCCATACACTTTCCACATTCTCACTGCTTACATTGACGTCGCCAAGCTTTTCGGCTACCCTTTCATTATATTTATCCCTAATGGATGCATCCTGCAGCTTCCAGCTTTTGATGCTATAAGTCGGCTCAGGTTCAGGACACTCGGTGCGATGACGCCAACCCGCGAACAGACCCCTAATCCTAGTTATGACTAGGTAGTGGTCTGATCCCAGCCCAGCGCCTCGATAAACCCTTGTGTCCATCACCTGTTTACGGAGCCGACTATCCATTAGGAATAGATCTATCATGCTTCTCTTTGACTTACATCTCCTCGTATACATGTGAATTTGTTTGTGGTTGAACATTGTGTTCGCCACAAACAAATCCTTTTCCTTACAAAATGCCAGTATTAGCTTGCCAGCGTCGTTCACTCTTTTATCCCCATACTTCCCGAGTACCGACTCAAAACCATCGCGAGCGGTACCCACCCATCCATTCAAGTCTCCACATACTATAAGTCTTTCATTTCCTTCTATCACATTTAGAGCTTCTCTCATACTCTCCCAGAAGTCCTCTAGCTCACTCGCGTTCGACGAAGATACTGGCGCGTAAGCAGCTACCAGGAAAATCTTCGTCAAACCAAGTTTTACACGGATCCAGAGGATTCTAGGACCTACCAGTTTGTACTCATACATACCGGAGGCCAATCGCGAGGACAGCAAAATTCCAACCCCCCGACTGCCATGCTCGCTCTCTGGTACTCCAGACCAAAGCGCGAGCATCCCACCCGGGAGCTCAAAGACTTCGCTGCCCTTGCGCTTGGTCTCTGTCAAGCACACTGCATCTAACTTTCTCTCATTCATAACATCCATCAACTCATTATCTTATCTGTCATTAATCGTAATCAAAGGAAAAGACTTTACGCTGTATTCTTATGCTAAATCAACTAACTCTATCAATTTATATTTAGGAATTCCAACTTCTCAGATAGCAGAACTAAACCATATTGTGAATGTGTGACCCATTGAATAGCACATTAGCCGAGCTGGGAGAACAAATCGATCAGTTAAAATCTGCCAACTCTAACTCGTCAGATGACATTCATTTTTTTAGAAGAAGAGAAGAACTGTATCTATTACAGAATGTGTTAACTAGTGTAGTGTTTTCGCGAAAGCAGAGTACGGCTGACCGACAGCCTAGTAAAGTGAATATATCAAGTGCGAACACTCTTTGTAAACAGGATAAAGCCACATCACCAATTGTTAAAAAATGTCGCTTTATCCCAGAAGACGCGTGATCATTTTTCATTTTTTTGCCCGGGACCATGTACGATGCAACCGTACACTTAAAAATAATGCAGTTTTACTCAAATAAGTCAGTACACGTATAGTGGTCGTTGCGTGTGCTTCCCCGCTCCTTTAATAATAATAATATTTATTGGAATCAGAAAAAACACGATACAAAAAATAATGTGCACGAAAATAACCGCATTAGTTAATAACTGTGTCGCAGTTATTGACGCCCTCCTCCGGCATTTTAAGTTATTCCAAATCACAATATAGTACAACATTTAATCCTAATGTTAACAATTAATGTAAGTGTGTGTGTGTGTGTTGTGTGCGTGTGTGTGTGTGTGTGTGTGTGTGTGTGTGTGTGTTAGTGTGTCTTTGTGTGTGTGGGTGTGTGTGTTTGCGGTTGGAAAGAAAGTTGTTGGTGGTTGGCACAAAGCCAGTTCTCCACCCGTAGTTTACACTCGCGGCTAGTTAGAGGGTATATCTGCAATACTCTATTTACTTTATTATACAAAACAGGCCCCAAAAAGTAATTCTGTTGATTTGCAAACTTAGTTGGGGCATACTCTGTGGTACATACAATATCATATCTTCTTTTTTTAGAGATATGTGTATGATCAAAAGTTAGTTCCCTGTGCTTGCGCAACACTGTATGCAGAACAAAAGACTGTCTAATGGTAGGAAGTTGACAAATCCTATATAATTCAACAGTGGGACATCGTAAAGGCTTAAATAACATGACCTTTAAAATAGCTCTTTGAGCCCTTTCTAATCGCAGGGTAACTGTTTTACCAGCACTACCCCATGCTGTTATGCAGTAGATTAAAATGGAGTGTGCCAAAGCAAAATAGACCGTTTTAAGCGTCGCTAGCTCAGCAGACGAACGTAAGGTTTTAAACACAAATATAAGTTTCCTAGTTCTAGCGATAAGGGTCTCGATATGTGCACGCCATGACAAGGTGCTATCAATTATTACACCTAAGTATTTTATGGCATTTAAACGGACAATATTAATGCACTGATTAGGAAAGCCACAGTCATGAGCTTCTAGTTTGAAGGTCTCCGGGGGCTGCGACGATACTCTAGGTCCAAAAGTTATAAAACTAGTTTTAAGTAGATTAAATGTGAGTAGATAGATTAGATTAGATAACCAATTCATAACGGTGGACAGAGCTGATTTTGCATTCTGCCGAGCCCGGGGCCAATCCGAGCCATGAACCAGGAGAGTAGTATCATCAGCATATGTAATAATTTTCGAGTGTGGTAAGGATAACTTGCAGAGGTCATTTATATACAAAATGAACAGACTGGGCCCTAGCACGCTACCTTGTGGTACGCCATAGTTAAGGAATTTTTCATTACTCGTATATTTACCGATTTTAACAATTTGAGTGCGAGCACTTAGGTAACTTCTAAACATTTCAAGTGGTAATCCCCGAATACCATTGCATTCTAATTTTTTAAGTAACAGAGGAACTGAGACAGTGTCAAAAGCTTTTGAGAGGTCTAGGAAGACTGCTATTGTTTTGAGGCTACTTTTGCTATTTTTAGATATAGTACTAGTTAACTCGATGACAGCATCTTCAGTACTGCTGCCTGTTCGGAAACCATATTGATTACTGGCGATTATTTGGTAAGAGTTTAGGTATTTAAATAATCTACTGTTTAATATTTTTTCTAATACTTTTGAGAGTGTAGTCAATATAGAAATTGGTCTATAATTATTGACACTGTCTCGGTTTCCCCCCTTGTGTATCGGGATGACGACAGCCCTCTTAAAAACAGAAGGAAAGCCACCCTCCGAAATGCACAAATTAAAAACATGGCTGATTATAGGGACGAGAACATGTTTCGAAGATTTTATTAGAGACACAGAGATATTATCCCAGCCTGTTGCACAGTCTGTTTTCAGAATAAACATAACCCGCGTCACCTATGGCAAATTCTCAACCGTATTACAGGTAGAATTAAACAGTCTATTGACACAATTATAACGACTGCTCTAGTCAATAAGGGTACAAGTAAAAAGGATGTTGCAAATAACTTCGCTCAAACATTTATAAATAAAATAAATAAAATAAAATAAATATCCATCACGCCTTATCCCCGAAAGGGTGGCAGAGGCATATTATATGCCTACTTTTCACCGTATGGATTCCTGTCCCACGTAATAGGTGGTGAGCCCATTGCCGTGTTGAAATAGACAGACGCAGGTTGTGGCTACCTGCTGTTGAAATTTTTAAGCCGCCCATAAGGCCTTCAACCAGGCTTAACGACTGCCATTTTACTGGCAACCGGGACCAACGGCTTAACGTGCCTTCCGAAGCACGGAAACGCTCGCAAATGTAAATGCCACAAAGTGGTCACCCATCCGAGGACCAGCCATAGTGAAAGTTGCGTAACTCAGTGATCGTTTACAGAACAATGAGACCGCGAGGCCACGAGCGCTTCTATATATAAATAAAATAAAACATATAAGGTGTTATATGTTTTATTTTGTGTGTGTTGCACGTGTTCTAACCAGCTTCTCGATAGAGCTACTTACATTAAAACGGCAAATGTCTTAATAAGATTTAGGCCTGCAACACATAAAAGTATAGCAACAATCCTAAAATTAACTAACGTTAATAAATCGCCAGGAATAGACGGAGTAAGGGCACTAGACATTAAAAAATTATGCAATAAAATAACGTATATAATTACTTACTTGATAAATAAAAGTGTAAATTGTGGCATATATCCCGATGTATTAAAAACTGGCATAGTAAGACCCCTATATAAAAAAGGCATTAGGAACGAGTATTCCAACTACAGACCGATTACTATTCTGCCAATCATGGACAAGCTAACAGAAAAATATGTAAGTAGAGAAATGCACGAATTTTTTGAGAAAAATAATATTCTTTCCTCTAATCAGTATGGGTTTCAACCGTGAAAAAATACCACACAACTCCTAAGTAGATTTACAGATTGCATTTATAACCACCTTGATAGTAAACGGCATGTATTGGTGGTGTTTATAGACTACAGCAGTGCTTTCGATACGCTAAGACATTCTACGTTATTGAACAGTCTGGAAGAGAGTGGTATTAAAGGTAATCTTCTAGAATGGTGTAGTGATTATCTTAAAAATAGATCTTTCGTGGTTAGGGTTGACGGTGAGGATAGCAGCCTAACACACGTAATAGAAGGCACGGCACAGGGATCAGTATTAGGACCGTTGCACTTTCTCACATATGTCAATAATCTGCATAACCTAATTACTAAATGTGAAATGTTTCAATTTGCTGATGATACTGGTCTCGTGGCAGAGGGTAGCTCGGTTGCAGACGCTTTAAATAAACTACAACACGATTTCGATTTGTTGGCAAAGTGGTCTCATGATGTCGGCCTTGTGTTAAACGAACATAAAACCAAGGTAATGTACATCAGCTCTAGTCAAAACAGAGATGCAACGATACCAAGTCTCATTACACACAGTCATGAATGCCTTCATATAAATAACAATAAAAGTTTACCTAGCAAATGTAAATGTGGATCTATTGATGTAGTGGATGAGCAAAAGTATCTGGGCCTGATAATAGATAGTAGAATGTCGTGGAAAATCCATATAAACCAAATCTGTGATAAACTGAGAGGTCTTTTGGCTAAGTTTTCGCTGGTTAAGAAAAAAATACCTTATCAGATAAGACTACAACTATACAAATCTTTAGTGGAATCCATTATCGGTTATGGCTTATCAAGTTATGGGAGAACTTATAAAACCCATCTGGACTCAATTTACGTTTTTTCAAATAAGGTTATTAAAAGAAATTGTACCATATAATATTAAAAATAATTGTAATAAAAAATACCATAGTTTATTGGAATATTGTAAAATAATACCAATCCATGATAAAATTAAGTACACTTTACTAAATGAAGAATTCTTTAATGAACAACAAAATATAACAGTAACACGGTTCAAACACGCCAGATTCTAAAAAATAGGTTAATTTTACCTAAATACTCTAACAATTATGGTAAAAGAAAATTAGCGTATATTATTCCATTCTTGATTAACGATTTACAGATATCAGTTAGGGAACAGTTAACTCCGAAGAATATAAAAAAATAAACTAAAACAGTATTTCTTGCAACATATACCAAATAATTTTTAGTCAGCCTCCCCGTTGTATACACGACAAAATTAATACCATGATTACACTCGTCTACATTCACACACAATATATACACGCAATTACACATTAATTGTAAACAAAATTGTAAAATAGTTAACGATTAATTAAGTTCAGTTTATATTTTTAATTTGTTTTAATGCAACACTCTGTATAATGTGTGACTTCATCTATGCACAAAACCGGTTACGATAGGATCGACGCAGCCGAGGTGACAGGTCGGCTGTGTTCGGCAGGTAACTCAGTTTAGTGTGTACCAACATATTTACCAATAAATCGAATATTGTATTTTGTCACTTGTATAAATATCGTAGAATTATAACTAAAGCAGATGATTTCATGTACTTATCTGAGAATGCTATTTGTTATTGTGGACTGGTAGATGTAATAATTTAGCAGCATGTTTATCTATATATGAATACGAGAATAATTAATTATAGATAGGTACTAATAAATGTACCTGAAATATGTCGATGACGCTGATGCACAGAAAAACTCAAATGAGTTTATGCGGCATCTTACAGTTGTTAAGTTCATGTATTTTCTTGATTTGTAACAATAAAAAAAAAGGCCCAATATAATGCGCTCCACTTCCTCACAGTCAGTGTCAAAAATAGCCATGGAGTTGGTGCAAACAGATTCAGGCATATTTGCGAGGTGACAATCCTGTGACAATCTAAATTTTAATGCGAGAGTTTCTCCTATGCCCGCAAAATAATCATTGACTGTGTTTGTTGAAGCAGTTGGATTAGCTTCCAACGTGAGAAGCTCAATTGGAGTGGAACTACGTTTCTGAATATTTGCTATATTTTTTATTAGTTTCCAAGTAGCTTTAGGATTACGACTGTTTTTTTCAAATTCCGATCGTTCGTTTTATTCCCAGGCTCTTTTTTTAAAGTTTGTCCCTATGTCGCATACATCTTAGGAGTCCAGCGGTAACCCAAGGTTTAATAGTTCGCCTTCTACTAGGGATCACAGAAGTACTAAAATTTGTCACGACTACTTTGGATATTATATCAACGAGATTTGATGCTGCCAGGTCTGCATCATGACAACCAACAACAGTTGCAAAATTGGTATTTTCTAAATCAGTTACACAGCCTGGAATGTTGATGCGAGTGGACAAGGCATGGGAATCAAAGTTATTAAACTTAGTTTTGATATAGCACACTGTGGGTAAATGATCTGTTATTTTAGAGTTTAGTACTAAGATTGTAGCACCCTTCTGTGATTTAATTATAACATGGTCAAGGCAGCGGTCTTCACGCGTAGGGTATGTATGGGCTGCTAGCAAACCATGGGATGCCAGCAACGTTAAGTATATATCTCTGTTATTTAATTCAACTAAGGTTTTACTATTAGTCAATAAATTTATGTTAATGTCTCCAACCAAGACAACTGTATTAAAATTTTTTAATTGGTTCAGGTTGTGCTCTAAACTATTAAGGAAGTCGTTTATATTACGATGCGATGGTGAGCGATAGATGGCCATAATTGCTACTTCAGCTCCAATTAGAAAACCTAAACCCTTTGCCTCTGTTATATCGAGCTCTGAAACGCTCACACGCATACCCTGTCTGACATATGCCACCATACCATCGTTTTGGTTTTCGAATGCTGATATATACGTATCGAAACCCTGCATAATAGGTACAAGCGGACATTTGCTAAGCCAACATTCTGTTAGTACTATAATATCGAAATTGACACTCATTCTTTGCAATATAATTAAGAGATTATTGTAATTACTACTGTTACCAATACTCCTGATATTGACGTGAAAAGTTTAACACAACTAGTATCGTTATTTAAGTAAGAAATACATTGTTCTGGAAAGCAAGTATAAGATTCTGAGACTGTAAAGTTATCTAGTTCCTCAGTAAATGTATGTGTATTAGTCATATGAAGTAACCGAATCAACAACTGAACAAATCAGTGGAGCTAATAAGTTAAGGAGCGTGACATACGTTAAACTAAATCAAATGGTTTTGTGCTGTGCTACTTGAAGCAAAGTTCGAAATTGCATGTACCTAATACTCGTAATTACTTTAGCTCATAAATTTTCACGATTTTTAATATCATTTTAATATGAGTGTTTTAAATGACTAAAACAATGCACAATAAAAAGAAAAAAGCAACATAATAGAAAATACAGAAATATTGTGGGACACTTTTCACACAGCGCCATCTAGCCCAAAGTAAGCTAATATTAGCTTGTGTTATGGGATCTAGATAACTGATAAACATACCTACTTATATATTTCTAAATACATACATATTATAGATAAATAACACCCAGTCACAGAATAAACCATCGTGCTCATCACACAAAGTTTTATCCTGGGTGGGAATCGAACCCACGACCTCTTGCGTAGTAGTCTGATGCACACCCACCGTGCCACAGAGGTAGTCAGTCAGAAATAGGGCTGCATTTTCTATTATGTTGTCCTTTTTTTAATTTTCAATTGTTTTAGCAGCAAAACCAAACCACACATATTATTTTCCAACACATCATGACATCTAGGGTCAATCTATTATTCCTGTTTCTAGTTTATCTTGTCCTACAGTGAATAACAAACATGGAAACTGCCGAAGACACGGGTGTTCTCCTACCCTTGGTACTCGGCACATTTTCCGTAGCATGTTTAAATACGTAACATTCAAGACTGAATCTCCTTCCTGTGTCGATTATGAACCGGTCAGAATTCTCAATCGAAAACTAGTTTAAGGACATACACAATGTCTAATGATGGTTTTATAGACCAGTTGTTTTTAACCCCGTGCGTCATTTCATAGAAATAAAGCCAATACGAGTATGTCGTATAAACAATCAGTCACTTTTGTAAATACAGAATTGCATAAACATCAATACAACTTGAACCGCTTTTACTTACGTTCGTGTATAAAGCACACATGTTCAGATTACTTGTTTAACTGCTACCACTTGTACTCATTTTTCACCGTGGCTTAGCATTGATTGATGTATACACTTCTAGAAAAATCTTTTTGTTTTATAAGGGAGAATTAGTTTAGCTTTTATGTCTAAAATGGACAAGTTACTATGACCATTTAAGAAAAAAGTCAGATTAAGAGATGGATGAATTGCAGCTAGTCTCAAAATGGTAAATCATTAATCAAAATGAAATGGGAGTTAATGTTCTAATTTATTTTTAATCCATTTGTTTAATGGGTGATAGAAGTGACTTGGGATTCAGAACATTTACTAGTTGTTAATGTGGATCGTGTTTATTCCATAAAATATATTTTAAAATTTTGCAGTTTTCTACGTAAAAAATTAAGAAATCAAATAGACCATTATTTTTTAATGATTTATATTCCCTGTATGAACTAAAACTATCTCTACATACATACATACATATACACCAATAGTTTTGAAGGACAATTAAAATTAATTGTCCTTCAAAATGTCCTCCTGCATTATCAATACACACGCGAGCACGTTTTATTGAATTGTTTTTAAGGGAAAGAAGTATGGTTCTTTGGCGTTTCACTTCAGTAAAAGCGTCTATTATGCGCTGTTTTAATTGTTCTAAAGTATTTGGTTCACAAAAGTACACCCGTCTTTTTAATTCACTCCACAAAAAATAACCTAACAACTCCGGGAGTGCCGACAGAAGTGAAAACTCAATTTATTAATAATTTATTTATCTAGACGCGTTGGTACATGCATATATGCACACACTATAGCTGCGTATCGTAACGGGGTGTAGCGAGTCCAGAGATTTATCTCATCTAAAAAATTGCGTACCGCGCTAAAAGAAGTTTTTCCTTCAAAAATTGACCGGGATCGACGTTAATGATGATGATGATGAAAAATAAATCTACACTGAAAGACTCCTAATTGATTACACAGCATTATTTAATAAGACCTGTAGATGACCGGAATCAACGTTAAATGATGATGATGATAATGGTCGCGAGTCCAGAGATTTTATCTCATCTAAAAATAAGCGTACCGCGCTAAAAGAATATTCACTTCAAAAATTGACCGGGATGGACGTTAATGATGATGATGACAAAAAAAATTCTACTCTGAAAGAGTCTTAATTGATTACACAATATTATTTAATAAGACCTGTAGATGACCGGGTTCAACATTAGATGCTGATGATGATTATAGTCGCAAATCCAGAGATTTTATCTCCTCTAAAAATATGTGTACCACGCTAAGAGGCGTTTTCACTTAAAAACTCCATCCGTCTTACGCTTTTTCGATCAGGTCACGTGTCCTGACGCGAGTTTAAGATTTTATACCCATTACAGAAAAAGTGCTCAACGCCGCTAAAGAAGTTTTCACTTCAATAATTTTTAATATTTATTCAATTTATTAATAATTTATTTATCTAGACGCGTTGGTACATACATATATGCACACACTATAGCTGCGTATCGTAACGGGGAGTAGCGAGTCCAGATTTATCTCATCTAAAAAATTGCGTACCGCGCTAAAAGAAGTTTTTCCTTCAAAAATTGACCGGGATCGACGTAAAGATGATGATGATGAAAAATAAATCCACACTGAAAGAGTCCTAATTGATTACACAGCATTATTTAATAAGACCTGTAGATGACCGGAATCAACGTTAGATGATGATGATGATTATGGTCGCGAGTCCAGAGATTTTATCTCATCTAAAAATATGCGTACCGCGCTAAAAGAATATTCACTTCAAAAATTGACCGGGATGGACGTTAATGATGATGATAAAAAAACTCCATCCGTCTTACGCTTTTTCGATCAGGTCACGTGTCCTGACGCGAGTTTAAGATTTTATACCCATTACAGAAAAAGTGCTCAACGCCGCTAAAGAAGTTTTCACTTCAAAAATCCAGCGGCGTTAGGTGAAGCGAACGTGCGGGCCAGGCAACCGGCCCACCTCGACCAATCCACCGATCACCAAACTCCTGTGTTAGGAACTCACGCACTGCGCTATGATAGTGTGGAGGCGCGCCATCCTGTTAAAACCACAGGCCTCGTAAGTTGGATAGCGGAATATCATCCAACATCGAAGAAACCATGGTTCGCAGCAAGTTCAAATACGATTCCCCAGTGAGACGTCCTTCAATAAAATATGGACCAACGATATGGTCGTTCAGGATTCCCGCCCAGACATTTGCACTAAATCTGTGCTGGAAGGAATGTTGCCTAGTAAGCATCGGGTTACGTATTGACCACCAGTGTTCATTATGTTGGTTGAACAATCCAATTCGCGTGAACAAGCATTCGTCCGAGTACAACACATTTATGTCGGGATGACTAAGGATCCAATTGCAAATAGTTATTCTAGGTTCACGGTCGATGGTGGTTAGCTCTTGTGCTTTTCGGTAGTGATATGGATGCGCTCCAACCGAATTTACATTTTCCATGCACAGTGCTGGCTTATGTTAAAATGACGAGCAGCGTCATGCGTGCTTCGTCTGGGATCTTCATCAAAGTACTCCAGGACATTTTCGTACAAGTTCTGTGAGTACGCCAGCCTCCCTCGGCCTTGGGCATGTGATGTCTCAGTAAGAAACATCGTGTTTCATTCTGTAATTCGAATAATTTTTGTCGCAAGTGTAATGGTAAACACCATTCATTATTACACTTCGAAAACAATAACGCCATGTCCGGTAGTTCGCCCGTCGATTCCAGCTGCGCGAACTTAGTGCCTAACCGTCCGTCCGCTGTGACGTCACAGCCGCCCGCGCCGTTGAGTGGCGACTCGGAGCGCTCTCACGTGTTTTCGTCCTCGTCCGCGTCTAGCGACGGCGGCGCCACTGCCGCGCGTCTCCAGCCGAACGATGTCGCTTTGTGCTCGCTATCGAGTTTGCACACAAGCCCTACTACGGTACTTCTGGCAACCGCTCGAGTTGTTGTTTACGATTCGCATGGTAGGGGACATAGTGTTCGCGCACTTTTAGATAGTGCTTCTCAAAGTAATTTTATTAGTAATAATTGTTGTAGTCGTCTTGGTTTGCATATAAATAACCACCCCGCCTGTAATGTTGTGAAAGGTATTGGGTGTTCCACTAAAGCCGTTCAGGGTTCTGTAGGGACTAAATTCCACTCGCATTTTGATTTTAATGTTAGTTTTTCGATGGATTCGCTATTCGTCGATAAGGTTACCAAACTTTTACCGACTGTCGCAGTCAATACCTCATTATTGACTAATTTTAGAGATTTGCCGTTGGCCGATGATACTTACGCCGTTCCGGGAGATATTGATTTGTTAGTTGGCGCTTCGATTTTCTCTGGCACCTCGTGTCGCAGCATAAGGTTCAAGGTCACGCATCGCAACCCGCGCCGCTCGCCTTAAAGACGGTTCTTGGGTTTGTTATTGTTGGTTCCGCACCCGCTTATTTTGATTGTAACTCGACAGTGTCATATTGTTGCACCGTCGAGCCGCTGGACTCCGCTGTCCGTAAATTCTGGGAGATAGAAGAGGTGAACGTCCCTCCTATTATCAGCCCGGATGATAAACTTTGTTAATAGTTTTATAGTCGCACGACTACTCGCGATAGTTGTCGCACTCCCCTTTAAGGGTGATGTTAATTCGCTTGGAGATTCGTTTCAGTCAGCCGAAAAACGCTTCTTTTGTTTAGAACGGAAAATGCAGACATCTCCAAAGTTGAAGGAGGCTTACGATAGCGTAATAGTAGAATATAGGGTTATATAGGTATAAGGTTTCGTTTCACCCGCGCTTCCCGAAACCGAAGAGACGAAGCACGCTCCTTCGTATACCATACCGCACCATGGAGTTCTCCGCGAGGATAAACTAACCACCAAGTTGCGCGTTACTTTAGATGGCAGCGCCAAAACTAGGTCGAATGTTTCGGTAAACGATATTTTGCACAGTGGTCAAAATCTCCAAGGTAATTTGTTCGAAATTATAGTTAACTTTCGCTTATTCGCTGTAGCGCTCTCAGCCGACATTAGACAAATGTTTCTTTGTATTGGTGTTCGCGAATCAGATCGCAGATTTCAACGCATTAATATAGATAGAATTTTCGCATCCTCGGACTCGACCGTCGCTTTGTGATGGACACATTCTTCGCCCCATCGTTGGGATACATTTGTCGCAAATAGGGTGGCAAAAATTCATTGGGTGTAAGGGGCCCCACCAAGATCTTCGGGGCCCAAGTCAACCTCCCGTGCTAGTGCGTGCACCTGCTGATTAACGGACGAGGCTCTGGCGCTGGCTTTCCCCTCTGGGGTTGGGAGGTCTGAGGGCGTCGCTCCCATAAAAGCCATCCGCCGAAACAAAAATGAAAAGCTATAAAAGGAATGCTGCGAGGGATAGAGCGCCGCCGCAAAACGGCGCGCAGGAGCCCCGCCCGACTCCTGTGGCAAGTGGGCTAAGGCTGCCGTGTGTCGGGCCAGCACGGCTAAAGAAGTTAGCCCCAACCCGAATCCGCTTCGCATCTTGGAACATTGGCACGCTGACTGGGCGTGCGATAGAGTTGGCCGAAGTACTCTCCAGGCGGAGGGTGGACGTGGCCTGCAGGAGACTCGGTGGAAGGGCAACAGAGCCCTGCCTTTGCAGAAAGGCTACATGCTGTACTACACGGGTGCGCCTGGTGGGGGCAACGGGGTCGCCGTGGTGCTCTCCGAAGGGCTGCAGAGCGGCATCTTGGAGGTGAAATGCTGTGCGACCGGCTTATGATCGTGAGGGTGCTTATCGATGGGATTATTACCCACCTGATAAGTGCCTATGCGCCACAGGCCGGTTGTAGCGACGCCGATAAGACGTCGTTTTGGGGCCAACTCGAGGGAGTGCTTCGGAGCATTCCGTTGTCACAGGGAATCGTTTTGGGCGGCGACCTAAACGGTCATGTGGGTGAGAGGTGTGAGGAGTTTGAACGTGTTCATGGTGGTTTTGGATACGGCACCCGCAACGCTGAAGGAGAAACTATCCTCAGAACGTGTGCGGCTGCCGATCTGGCCATTGTGAACACGTATTTCAAAAAGAAATCCGAACATCTCATCACCTACAAGAGCGGGAGGCGTACAACTCAGATCGATTTCCTACTCACTAGGCGACACAGCATCGGCAAGGTGGCCAACTGCAAGGTCATACCCGGTGAGAGTCTTACTGCACAACACCGTCTCCTTGTCATGGACCTCTGCGTGAAGCCTAAAGGCAAACGCATCGAGCGGTGCCAGCGCCGCATCAGATGGTGGCTGCTTGATGAAACTAGGTCCCAGGAGTTCGTCTCAGCTGTCGGTGACAAGTGCACCGACACTGAAGGCGAACCAGTTCAAGATTACTGGGACAAAGTTCAGGCGGCCATCCTTGGAGCGGCGAAGGTGGCGCTCGGTGAGTCTAAGGGTGGACGCAAATGTGACAAGGAAACTTGGTGGTGGAACGACGCAGTCCTGAGGGAGACCAGGGAGAAGAAAGCCCTCTTTAAAAAGTGGAAAGCAACCGGATCTCCCAAAGACCGCGACGCGTACAGGGCTGCCAAGCGCGCCACAAAGAGAGCTGTAGCCAGAGCCAGACGAGACCACTTACAACCTTTGTATGATAAGCTGGAATCGTCTGAGGGGCAGAAGCTCATCTATAAGCTGGCGCGCTCCAGGGTCAAAGCGGCACAGGATATATCCAAGTGTCACTGTGTAAAAGACCCTGAGGGCAACATGTTAAGCGAAGACCTCGCGGTAAAGGAGAGATGGCGCTCGTACTTCCACGAGCTGCTTAATAAACAGCATAAAGAGGTGCAGCCTCCGGACCTCCCTCCGAATCAGGGACTAGTGCCACCGGTAACGCCTGGAGAAGTCCTGACTGCGCTTCGCCGCATGAAGAATCGGAAAGCTGTCGGACCCGATGGAGTCCCCATCGAAGCCTGGAAGGCGATGGGTCCTCGCGGTGTGGGCATCTTAGTAAACCTTTTTAACCGCATACTCCTCAGCGGGCAGATCCCAAACCAATGGAAACTGAGTATTATTACTCCAGTCTTCAAAGGTAAGGGGTCAGTGCAGGAGTGCGGGAGCTACCGCGGTATTAAGGTGATGTCCCACACCATGAAGATCTTCGAGAGGATTATAGACTCTCGGATCCGGCAGGAGTGTACTCTCTCGGAGTGTCAATATGGGTTTCGCCCTGGTTGTGGGACCACGGACCCTGTTTTTGCCCTGAGGGTTGTCGCAGAGAAATACAGGTCGAAGAGAAATACAGGTCGCCTCTGCACTGTTTGTTTCTAGACATGCAGAAGGCCTTCGACTGTGTTCCTCGTGCGATGATCTGGTGGGCACTGCGGTCCAAAGGGGTTCCAGAGGTCTATATTGACACTATCCGGGACATGTACTGTGACTCCGATTCAATGGTTCGGACTGCCATCACCGTCGGGGTACACCAGGGTTCTGTCCTTAGTCCGCTTCTGTTCAGTGTAATATTAGACGAATTGTCGGACAGCATCAGAAACCCGCATGAGCAGCCTCCATGGTTGCTCATGTATGCTGACGATATTGCGCTGGCAGACGCGGACAGGGGCAGATTGGTGCGACGTGTAAAGGCGTGGAAGGAGTCGCTTGAGAACGGCGGTCTGAAACTAAATGTGGCGAAGACCGAGTACTTGGCACTAAACTCGACAGATCCCACATCCGTCCGCATAGGCGGTGATTTGGTCGAGCGCACGGACCAGGTTAAATACCTGGGATCTGTTTTTCACACGTCCAGTGACATCGATTGCGATGTCAAGTCACGCATTGCTGCCGCGTGGGCCAAATGGCGGGAGATGACCGGTGTCATTTGTGACCCTAAAATGCCGATCCGGTTGAAGGGACAGGTCTACAAAACCATTATTAGACCTGTCCTTTTACATGGCAGTGAGACGTGGCCGATATTGGAGCGACACAAGCAGGAGCTGCGTGTCACGGAAATGAAGATGCTGCGGTGGATGTGTGGAGTCACGCGGATGGACCGCGTGAGGAACTCTCGCATCCGCGGCAGCCTTCACGTCCGTGACATTGCAGACAATTTGCAAGAGTGTCGCCTTCGTTGGTATGGTCACGTCTTGCGGCAACCGCCGGGCTACGTAGGTAACAAATGTCTGGCCATGTCAGCCCCGCCGGGTCCCGGTAAGAGGGGAAGACCCCAAGAAGTGCTGGCTTGACGTCGTAAGGGATGACATGCGTGCCAATGGTCTCACTACAGGGGATGCCGACGACCGTGCGAAGTGGAGGAGAAAATGTAGGAAAGCGGACCCCGGGCGTCGAGAGACGCAACTGGGACAGACGCTCGGATGACGATGATGAGGGTGGCAAAAATTCAGTCGGAATTGGCGCCGCCAAACTTTTATCACGTCTCAGGTACGGACAACACTGCCGATTGTTTGTCTCGTGGTTTAACATCTGCACAGATTTTGGATCATCCGTTGTGGTTCCATGGCTCTTCCTGGTGCCAAGCCCCACCTGATGAATGGCCTGTTAGCCCTTTCAACCCCGCTACTGTGTCCACGCCGCCAAAGGAAAAGAAAGCCTCTTTGGTTGCTACCGCGCCGCTCGAAAAGTCGCTTATCTTAGAGTTGGCTAGCCGTGTTTCGTCGTGGTCGATTCTTTTACGTAGTGCTGTTTTTATTTGTCGATTTTTAAAAATCCTTCCTCGTCGCGAGCATGTTACCGCCTTTGACTTGTTTAAGTCAAAGGCGGTAACGGTACGGTTAGAATATTTACTTCTTTGAATTTTTCTCGGAGAGAAACTCTGGGGCCCAATTTATAAATCGCGCGTACAGCCCGCTTTTGTAGAACATAAATACTATTTAAATCTGCAGCACTCCCCCAAAGGAAAATACCGTAAGACATAATACTATGAAAATAGCTTAAGTAAACCATTCTAGCCGCATCCACATCTGTTAGAGTCCTGATCTTTTTTACAGCGTATGCAGCCGAACTTAATCTAGAGGCTGTCTTTTCGATGTGTGGGCCCCACTGCAAATTGGCATCAATAGTTATACCGAGGAACACAGTTGATTCTACAAACTCTAAAACTTGTCCATTCAGTTGAACATTGGCCGCAACTTGTTTTACATTTGGTAGAGTAAATTTTATACATTTAGTTTTATTTTCATTAAGGCAAAGATTATTTGAGCTGAACCAATGAACTACTCTCGTGATTGCATCGTTTACAGCGTCATAATTATCTAATTGTCTTCTTATTTTAAGAATCAATGAAGTATCATCTGCAAACAAAACAATCCTATTCCTGTCCCCTACATAAAATGGTAAATCATTAATATAAATGAGGAACAAGAATGGCCCAAGTATCGAGCCTTGCGGCACACCCATTGTAACCATGGATCCTACAGAACGTTTACCATTAATAACGACCCTCTGTATTCTATTGTTCAAATATGAAGACATAAGGTCGAGAGCTTTGCCTCTTATTCCATAGTGGTGTAATTTTTTGCACAGCGTTTCATGTTGAACGCAATCAAAAGCCTTTGATAGATCGCAAAATATACCTAATGCATCGTGCTTGTCTTCCCAAGCTTCATGAATACATTTTAATAACTTTACACCAGCATCGGAAGTTGAGCGCCCTTTCGTAAACCCAAATTGATTCGCATGAAGTATTTTATGACTATTAAAATGGGATAGCATTTGATTCAAGATTATTTTTTCAAATACTATGCATCCTGTAGTTCTCCCGCGCAAGGATCATATCGTTGATCTTTTAGTTGAATATCACCGTAGGGTGAATTGTCACGCTGGTCCAGATTTATTTATGTCGATTTTACGCCAGAAATACTGGATTCTCTCCGCACGCAATTTGATTCGTTCGACAGTTCATAGATGTATTCAGTGTTTCAAACTTCGCCCGAAGATAATCGCGCCCGAAATGGCTGATCATCGTCCTTGTCGTGTTGTTCAGGCTGCTAAACCGTTCGTACACATGGGTACAGATTACCTGGCTGGCCCCTTCAGGGTAACAGTTTCTCGTGGTCGTGGTATACGCTCCACGAAAGCTTATGTTCGTCTTTTTGTTTGTATGACGACTCGCGCCGTTCATATAGAGTTAGCTGGTGATTTGAGCATGCCATGCTTCATAGCTGCATTTAAAGGATTTTTGTCGCGTCGGGGTTCCGTATCTCGAATGTATTCGGACAACGGTACGAATTACGTCGGAGCTCGTCGTAACCTTTCCGAACTACATAATTTTTTGCGTTCCAAACACTTTACCTTAGAAGAGCTGAGCACCGTGCTCACTCAAGTCGAGCCCGTAATGAATACGCGTCCTCTTTGTAGAACCTTGTCTAGTGATCCCTCCGAGCCGCTTGCACTGACTCCAGCGCACTTTTTGAATGTTACACCGTTAAAACACTTACCCGCTTTTGAAATAGAGGAAGATCGACTTCATCTTCTCTCGCGTCATGCCTTATTGGCTGAACTCGTTCAATCGTTTTGGAAGCGTTGGAGGACTATTTGCATACGCTACAGTCACGTCATAAATGGAATACTCTATCGAACCCTATTACTGTCGGTACTGTCGTAGTTATTTTAACTGAAAATATGCCTCCACTACATTGGCCTCTTGGGGTAGTAGAAGAAGTTTTCCCTGGGTCAAATGGGATCACCCGTATAGTCGCGGTAAAACCGCAACTGGTTTGTACTTGCGACCAGTTATTCGTCTTTGTCCTTTGCCTAATCAACAGTAACTTCAATAACAAATTTAGTTTGTTCGATTAGGTTTAGTTTAGTTTAGTTCGATAGCATTTTGTTTATTTAGCAGCTAAAGCTTGGTGGCAACTGTATAGTCAGTTGTTCCTTTTTCGAAGGTAACCCTTCAAGCCGGGGGGGAAATGGTTGCGCCAGTATACGATAAAAGAGTAGCCGCGTTATTTTTTCTATGTTGCATCGCCGATCTACATTTGTTTTTAATTAATTAGTTGTCGACACTCCCCCCGTTTCCCTTTATTCCATTTCTCTTTCGCACCTACCTTGTCTCGCATAAAAGGAGAGCGAGACAGCTGTATTACGCGCGATCTAAAACGCCATTCACGGATTGAAGGCTCGCTGTATTAGCGCCCGCACCAACTTCCGCAATAATTGTGTTTTCCATGGATAAATAGTGTTTCCGTGCAATGGAACCAGGGATTCAAGTCCAGGGACGTCCCCGACAGCCTCTACCTCAGCATCTCGCAGCAAAAGCAAGGTAGTGTGCCCATTCTTGTTTTTCCATTTCTTTTTCGTTCGACAACCGCGTGTAAATTTCATTTTTGTCTTTCCCCGCAAATACAGTCCACTTTGAATTTATTTATCTCGCCCGCTCAACCATACATGATGGAGCGAATAAAGAATCTACAAAAAGCGAAAAAAGTATGCATGGATCGCGAAGCCTGGTTGTAAGCCCGCTCTGACTACCCCGTAACTCAAGAACGGCAGCAGCTATTAGAGAGTGAGAGAAGTGAGATTATAATCATCTTTTGAATAAAAATAATTCAGTGTCGATACAATGTTATGTAATTTATTGTCAATTGATAGAGGTAATATATAAAATATAATATATATAATAGTAGTGATCCTTTTAAGGATTTCAAGATTTTTGTTAACTTAATGCTGAACTTAAGTAGGTACTCAAATAAAACTGCATGCTGCCAATCTTAGTTGTCTATTTTAAATACAAATATCCACCTACAATCTTATTCTGCCTCCAAATAGAAGAAATATATATTTATGAACGCAACTTCAACACTGGGCTACAACATTGAAATTGAAAATCTTGCCACTTTGTTTATCGTTAAAATTTAATTGTTTAATTTAAAAACTGAAGTTCTATGAATTAACCGTACGTGCATTTATACACATATAGCCACGGCTTTCTCCCTGAAGTGGTAGGCAGAGGCATGCTATACTCCCAGATGGAGCCAACTGCCGTGTTGATAAAGACAGGTGCAGGTTGTGTTGACTTGCTGTACTGACTGACTTTTAAAATATGTTGTGATTTTTTTCAAGCCACCCACAAGTCTTCTAAGTTCTCTCAGCAATGGGCATTACTGACAACCGAGAATAACGGCTTAACATGCCTTATAAGCTAAGCGTTTCCGTGTTTCGGAAAGGCTCACCCATCTAACGACCTGCCTTAACATAAGATGCTTTATCGATTATGATTTGAATTATAATGACGAGTGGGGCTACAAGCGCTTTTTTAAATGATAAATCGATAAATTGAATATTCAATAATAATAAGCATCATAGCATAGCTTCATAACAGACAGAACTTTTATAACTTTCAAACGTTTAATAAGTTTAAAGATTTGTTATAGATCGACAAAAGCTTATTACAGAAATTTTCATAAATATTTATGTCATTTATTTATTTATTAAATACGTATGTTTTTTTTAAAGAGGTTTTAGGTATGTTATGTTTAATATGTAAGGATTTACAAAAATATGTTATTAAATTTTTATTATAGTGTGTATTCTTTGTACCCATAATGCATCTTTTTCTTAATTTTCATACATTAGACATTGCAAATACAAAATGCATACGGTGAAATGTGGGCGTATTGTATGCCTCTGTCTACCCCTTCGGGGATAACGGCGTGACAATATATATGAGTATATGTATTTATGGACATTGCATTTGCCTACAAATCAAGAATTATTTATGTTATTCAGTAAAGAAAAAGGCAACAAGAAAAGTGACTGACGGAACGAAATTGTTTCCTTCGCAGCGTTTTACCAGATCTACCACGACAAGTGTTTGAGAGTTTGAGCTCTTCAACTTAGTGACAGAAGGAGGCTTCTCGATCGCCAATTGCGCGAAAGTACGAGACAGAGATGCTAGAAAAATTTAACCACTTTAAATTTTTGGTTAAATCGTCCTAGCAGAGATCTCAACTACATACAGTGGACAATATAGTATCTTAAACAAGATGATTAAAAAGTTATTTTTCTGCCGTACTATAAATATTTGGAACTCATCAAGTCTAGCTCACGTGTAACCCTTTTTAAATAGTGAAGTGAAGAAGCAGACTTTGGGGCCGTCAAGGGCGACCATCAATAGCCTTGTTAACTGTGTGTAAGCGACTCTCATCTCTGGATGTTTTTATAAATTTTAATCAAGGTTTAAGATTAATTTAAAATAAATAAATAGATGCATAATACTTATTCAAAATATACCAAAAAACTCATTGCGACTTTTGATTTAAATATTTTTTACTTAAATATAAGGTAAAAGGAAGAAAATTAAAATTGCTGCTTTGTACCTCTATAATTGAAACAAACAGTAGTTGAAAATGCGAGGGAATAATTAATTTACTTCTCAAACAACTGCAGGTGTTCCTCTGAGACGGACTCAGTATTCCGTGGCACTCGTAACTGTAAATTTGAAAATTGTGTTTTTAATATTTGGTTTTACTGTAATTGATAAATTGTAAACTTAACGTAGCCAGTTACGTGTGGGTAAATTATGTTTCACAGAGTTGTATATAAGACTTGTAACGATCTCTGCGATAAACCTCTTACGGTATGGTCAGCCTTGAAATGGGTGAAAGTCTGTAATTGAATACCAACAACGGGCTTCACTCCACCAGCTCTAATGGTGCCATATCATAATTAAGAAATAACCTCCTGGGATCTTAACGTGAATACTCTCTCTCGAATTACTAACTAACTAAACTCCAGCAAATTATGAAGATGAAAATCAACACAGAATATTTTCCTACTGAGAAATCTCTACTAGCTTCGACCCATCTGATACAAAAAGAAAACTGCACACAACTTATTACATAACTTAAATTTAAGTACAGATTTCTTACTTTGAAACTAAGTTAATACTTACTTGGTTTTGGCGAGAAAATAAAAAAGTTTATTATAAAACTATCACTGGTTAATTTACCAACCCAACTTATTTCGATTTTTGGTATTTTATCTTCACGCTGTATCCCTGGTGGGGGAGTCAGATAGGGCAGATTGCCAGGCTTCGCGATCCATGCATACTTCTTTTGCTTCCTGCAGATTTATTAATCGCTTCATACATGCACGTCTGGGTATCTGAGTACTTTTGACTACAAATATTGTTTTTTATTTCTTCATATAGTACGCAGACATATGATTGAGACAATGATTTAGGTACGATTTATAACCACTACCTGACCTTGGAGTACTTTTTGAAACAGGCATAATAATGATGACACTCCCGTTAACTTTCATCTACACGATGCAATTACTATTTGGGGTATCCCCATCAAGATCTTTGGGGCCTAAGCGACCTCACCAGCTAGCGGTGCACCTGCTGACTAACGGATGAGGCATCGATGACGGCGTCCATACGGGGTTGGAAGGTCAGGCAGCAGTCGCTCCCAACAGTGCCGAAAATGAAGAAAAATACGATAGCTGCTTTTAGCAACCTAATACAAGTGGATCCCTGGCTCCAAATCCTCATACTCGTAGAGTAGGTAGCTACTGTGAAAACGCTTAAGATGAAGATAGAAGAACTGTTTGAAACAACTGTAACCGGTTGACACCAGGTTGTAGTTCTTATTCTAGTTCGGTTGAAATTATACAGGTGCTGTGTCTAGGCAATTTTACTCCGTAAAATGAAGGCAAAAATTAGTTCGAAAATAACGTAACTAACAATCACACTTATTAACACGTACTAACTACACTATTTACCTCATAAAGGTGAATTTACCATCACAGGATATGGTCCTTAACCTATTTTGCTACTATAAAAATAATAAATTAGCGGGTGCGTTTCAAATATACTGTCACCAATAGTTAAAGCACCTAATTTAAGAAGCTACTAAGTGAAATATTAATCAGATAACGTCATAATTTAGATCTAATTAACTATGTAATTTTGATGGATTACTAACTTATTTGAGAGATTTAGATGGCGTGTGATTTTTTCAACATTTATATTCCTGTAGAAAAAAAAGAGGATGATTGATGAAGGACCTTATATATTTATGCTGTTTATTAATAAATTTCGGGACTATTTATTTTATTTATCTATCACGCCTTTTCCCCGAAGGGGTGGCAGGGCATATATATTGTATGCCCACTTTTCACCATGTGTATTCCTGTCCCACGTAATAGGTGGTGAGCCCATTGCCGTGTTGAAATAGACAACATTTATATTCCTGTGGAAAAAAAAAGAGGATGATTGATGAAGGATATATTTTTGCTGTGTGTTAATAAATTTCGGGACTATCCAAGTAAAAGAAACGCGACTTTAAAGTGATATTACTACGAACTAAATGTAGGAGAACTAATGTGAAATAATGTGTATTGACCTCACGTACAAACGCAATGTCTTAGGCTATTCATATCGAAATAATTTGTTACGGATAGGGCTCTAACCCAAAATTACAAGATGGTTACCCAAAAATATTATCGCTAGATATTATCTTCACCCTTATAAGTAATAACTCCTTAAACTGAGGGAGACAGGTTAGCTTCGCATGGAATACTAATGAGAACCATTGACGGAGTCAATTGTAGTATAAATTATATACTCACATATAGGAATGCAAGTTATAATTTGAAAATTAAATAAATGTTATTAATATAATATTGTGTATAAGTATATTTAAATAGAAATTCAGTTAGTTCAAGATAAGAGTTAATCTTTTAGCAGATAGTATACTGTATAGTTGACGGATTGGTAGACGAATGCGAAATCTGATCACAGGGTAGAATGGATCAAAAATATTCGATGAACTTTGCTATCGCTTATACTTTTCAGACAGAGACGACGTTCACTAGCCATTCAAAGATAATGTTATAAATTTTTAATAAAGTGGAAAAAGACAATTCGATTCGAGACAGGGATTGAACCTGTGACCTTTGCCTAACCAAGGCAATGTTCTAGCCACCTGAACTACCCGAACCGTATCGAATCAAGTTGAAATTCTCCACCATATTTAAATCGTCATTTTAAGAGTATGACCAGAGCCATCTATCGAGCTAATGAACAACTCGATAGCAATGAACAGTGTTACAACTATTTTTAAACATTGATGCAATGGACTCCACTCAGTAATTTGATAAATTTTTAAAGCAATTATTTTGCTAAATTTGGTTAGGCAAAGGTCACAGGTTCAATCCCTGTCTCGAATCGAATTGTCTTTTTCCACTTTATTAAAAAATTATAAGAAATTTAGCAAAATAATTGCTTTAAAAATTTATCTATAACGTTATAGATAAAAATATAGCATTCAGGTCGGATCGAGAGATTATTTACCTTTGTGTGCTTATAAGATGGCTCTTCTGTGTCTGTTTACGATCCCAACTGTAGCAAAAATACCGAATCTGAAAATGACTTTACTTATAACATTACCATAATATAAGGCAGTTACTCATTTGGAGGGGGCAAGAGAAATGAAAAAATGTAAAGGTCTTGTTCGTTTTTATTTTTTCTTTATACTAATTATTTGAATCGGGCTACATGGCGGAAATCCGTCGTAGAGCGATAATAAAGGAGGGGAGGAGGATCCCACCACACACCCTCGATCCACGCATCCTCAAAAGTGCCACACTTGCTGTCAAGCAGTCTTGAGGATGTCTCGTGTCTAGGCGAAAAGCAGAATATTGTAAAAGTTTTGACAACCTGGAGGGTAAGGTTTCCTTTTACCTATCCTATATACCTCTCATGGAGGAGTTCGGTTCGTCATTCCTCCGTTACAATTAGTAGAGGTTATCCTTGACCATTGTGCGTTACGATTGATGAATCAAGGGGGTGTGATGGGATCCCCTCCTTTATTATCGTTTTTCTTTATATATGTTAGATGGAGGATGAAGGGTATAGGCGTGCCTGTCGCCATTACTGCCAGCTAAGCACCGCGCTAGTGCAAAAAGTGTGTGCCTACACTCAATCTATGGAATACACTCAATTCATACTTCCATAGATTGAGTGTGAATACACTCAATCTATGGAACTTTTTTAAAGCAATTAACTAACTATCTTCACGCTGTATCCCTGACGGGGTAGTCAGAGAGGACAGATCGCCAGGCTTCGCGATCCATGCATACTTCTTTCGCTTCGTCGAGATTCATCAATCGCTTCATACACGCACGTCTGGGTATCCGAGTACTTTTGACCTTTCCGTTTTTGAGCAATCTGCTCACGTGGTCTTCATATGTAAGTCTCGGCCTTCCCTGACTCCTTCTACCCTCTACTTTTGAACAATATATATTCTTCGTTAATCGTTCCTCACTCATTCGTTGGACGTGTCCAAACCAACGGAGCACGCCCTTTTCCAGCTTAACGCTGACACTTTCATTCAAACCTGCCATATTGCGTATCACTTCATTACGTATTCGGTCGGCCAAGGTAACGCCGCACAATTTTCGAAGTGATCGCATCTCCACAGCATTCAATTTACTTTCATGTATCTGCTGACATACCCAGGTTTCACTACCGTAAAGCAAAGTTGGCACTAGCACTGCGTTATGAATCGCCATTCGTGCTTCTTTTACGATGCTTTGTCGCTTTACTAACTGGGACAAAGCGCCGTTAACTTTGTTTCCGGCAGCTACTCGCCGTTCTACATCAAAATCACATCTTCCATCCGCGCTAAACATACTTCCTAAATACACAATTTCATTCACTTGCTCTAGACGTTCCTGGTTTACCCTAATCTCGCATTTAGTTCTTACGTCACCTCTTTCAAATACTAGAACCTTAGTTTTACTTGCATTCATGCGGAGACCCTTACTTTCACACCCCTCTTTCATATTAGTGACTAATGCCTGTAGGTCGGCTTCTGATGAGGCCATGAGCACCGCATCATCAGCGTACAGCAGACAGTTTACTGTAAAGTCACCCAAATTCACACCCATATTAAAATCTTTCAACTTCTGCAGGCAACAGTCCAGATACACTATGAACAACCAGGCGGACATGACACATCCCTGTTTGACGCCTGTACAGACATCAAAAAGAGGTGACACATCCCCCCCTACTCGCACGCAAGCCTTACAGTCCCTATAAAGCGACTGTATTGCCCGCAGTAGCGAGCCGTCCACACCATATCCTGGCAGCAAGTCCCACAGCGTTTCTCTCACAACGTTATCAAATGCTTTCTCTAGATCCACAAAAGCGCAGAAAACCTTCAAAGCGCAGAAACTTTTCCGCGATCATGCGGAGAGAAAACACTTGATCCATGCAACCTCTTCCACGTCGGAATCCGCATTGAGCCTCCCATAAATACCTTTCAGACTTTTCTTGCATTCGTGCCGTTATAACCTTTGCATACACCTTACTAGCTAAGCTGACCAAGCTGATCGCCCTGTAGCTGGAGCAGTTTAGGCGCGAGCCTTTCCCTTTGTAAATAGGTACTACAACTGCTACTCGCCAGTCATCTGGGACCTCACCCGTCCGCCAGCACAAGTTGCATAACAGACATAGTGTGTCCCAGACACGCGACCCACCGTACTTGATCATCTCAGCAGTAACTCTGTCTTTTCCCGCAGCCTTACCACATTTCATACTTCTTATCGCTTGTTCTATTTCTTTCATACTAACGACTTCAATGACATCGGGATCCGGAGCATCGAAGTGAGCTCCACTTCCCGACGTGGCATCTCTGTCTTTTCTTGCATACATCTTTCCATAATATTCACTCCATCTCTGCAGGACGTCACTTTGGTCTGTTAGGACGTCATTGTTAACACTAAGCACTTTATTCATACTGCAGATTGCCGAACAACCCCGGGTCTTGCCTACCTCTTTTTAGAAGAGCTTGGCATTATCCCGGAAATTGGACGACAACCTTTCATCCGCTTTCATTCTGCACCTTTCACGAGCTTCTTCTATCAGTGCCTTCGTGTTAACTTTCTGCAGCTTGTATCTCTCTTTCATATTAAAATCATTCCGCGAGGCTAAGTAGTCTAGCCATGCTTTCTTCTTCATTCGAACTGCTTATTTCACTTCCTCATTCCACCATGCATCACGCTTATTACTACTGCCTCTTTTCGTTTCTCCACACACTTCCACAGCGGCATTTATCATACTGTCCCTAAGGTTCTGCCATACACTTTCCACATTCTCACTGCTTACATTGACGTCGTCAAGCTTTTCGGCTACCCTTTCATTATATTTATCCCTAATGGATGCATCCTGCAGCTTCCAGCTTTTGATGCTAATAGTCGGCCCTGGTTCAGGACACTCGGTACGATGACGCCAACCCGCGAACAGATCCCTAATCCTAGTTATGACTAGGTAGTGGTCTGATCCCAGCTCAGCGCCTCGATAAACCCTCGTGTCCATCACTTGTTTACGGAGCCGACTATCCATTAGGAATAGATCTATCATGCTTCTCTTTGACTTACATCTCCTCGTATACATATGAATTTGTTTGTGGTTGAATATTGTGTTCGCCACAAACAAATCCTTTTCCTTACAAAATGCCAGTATTAGCTTGCCAGCGTCGTTCACCCTTTTATCCCCATACTTCCCGAGTACCGACTCAAAACCATCGCGAGCGGTACCCACCCATCCATTCAAGTCTCCACATACTATAAGTCTTTCATTTCCTTCTATCACATTTAGAGCTTCTCTCATACTCTCCCAGAAGTCCTCTAGCTCACTCGCGTTCGACGAAGATACTGGCGCGTAAGCAGCTACCAGGAAAATCTTCGTCAAACCAAGTTTTACACGGATCCAGAGGATTCTAGGACCTACCAGTTTGTACTCATACATACCGGAGGCCAATCGCGAGGAAAGCAAAATTCCAACCCCCCGACTGCCATGCTCGCTCTCTGGTACTTCAGACCAAAGCGCGAGCATCCCACCCGTGAGCTCCAAGACTTCGCTGCCCTTGCGCTTGGTCTCTGTCAAGCACACTGCATCCAACTTTCTCTCATTCATAACATCCATCAACTCATTCATCTTATCTGTCATTCCTCCCCTAACATTCCACGCAGCTACCCTGCACTCCATCTTCCACTTCCCGCCGTTTCGGGCCGCGCGTGTAGGGTGGCGGTCCCCTACGCCGCTCTGGCTCACACTTTTCGCACCAGCGGGGACGAACTGGTGCGCGTCGCCTAGGGGGCACGCCCTGGCAGTAATCGCCCTGGTGGCACTCGTGTTGGAGTAGAATTGCAGCCGTAGCTGGCAGGGATGGCGACGTGCACGCTTCTACTCTTCATCCCCTTTTAATGATTCTTCATCCCCTTCATCCCCAATTAGTATGCTATCTTTCACTTATTTTTTTATTATAGTGAAAAAAATCAACTTGGGTTGAGACGGGGATTCAACCCGTGACCACCCGTTTCTAGCCACTGAACTACCTAAAACTTACCGAAATAACTTGAAATTCTTTACCATATATTATTAAAAAAAAAACAAAGGTTCTAGTATTTGAAAGAGGTGATGTAAGTACTAAGTGCAAGATTAGACGTCTAGTGCAAGTGAATGAAATTGTGTAATATTAGGGAGTATGTTTAGCGCGGACGGAAGATGTGATTCAGATGTAGAACGGCAAGTAGCTGCAGGAAACAAAGTTAACGGTGCTTTGTCTCAATTAGTAAAGCGACAAAGCATCGTAATGACTCGTGATTCAAAACGCAGTGCTAGTGCCAACGTTGCTTTTCGGTAGCGAAACCTGGGTATGTCAGAAGATGCATGAACGAAAGTTGAATGCTGTGGAGATGGGATTAATTTGAAAATTGTGCGGCTTAACTTTGGCCGATCAAATACGTAACGAAGTGATATGCAATATGGCAGCTTTGAATGAAAGTGTCAGCGCTAAGCTGGAAAAGGGCGTACTTCGTTGGTTTGAACTGAGTGAGCGACGATTGACGAGGAATATATATTGTGTGAAAGTAGAGGGTAGGAGTCAGGGTAGGCCGAGGCTTACATGTGAAGACGTGAGCAGATTGGTCAAAAACGGAAAAGTCAAAAGTACTCGGATACCCAGACGTGCATGTATAAAGCGATTAATAATTCTGCAGGAAGCGAAAGAAGTATGAATGGATTGCGAAGCCAGGTGATCTGTCCTCTCTGACTACCCCGTCAGGGATACAGTAGAAAAAAATAAAAAAATTTAGTATAGTTTACTATACTAAATTCCAACAACAAAGAATAGACTTTATTTTACATAATTTATATTTTATGATTATCCTTTATCCGTCAGAGTTACTAACTCATGAATGATTATCTGAAATAATTACATTTTTTATACCTAAAATTTGCCTTTGCCTACCCTACAAACTAAGCTAATATTGTTCCGATAGTTGCCGTTACGACCAATGATACTATGGCTTCTAAAAGTATTGGTTTGTAATTGTGTGCCAATTCGATAGTAAAATAAAGTTGAGTGGAAAGGAACAGTAGTCATGTAATAAGAGAGGCGTGTTTCCACAAACGGGTGATACAGTCTGCGCAGAACTCGTCAGACGTTATTGTTATTCGATTCTCAAGCTCCATTGTTATTTACGATCCGACACGAGACATTATACATTTTATTTATGAAGTGTCTAAGTCGTGTATAAGTCATTTTGATAATTTATTGTTTACTACATCTTTCATCTTTACTTAGCTTCAACAAAAAGGGCTATCTTGTCATAATATCTCTCAATTTTAATCATGTATTTTGTTAATGGCGCTTGCATACGTCTGTTAAGCATGACATTTTTAATTCATATAATATATTTCAGTCTATTAAATCGTGAGCACAATAAAATCAGTTTTTTTTTAATATTGACAACAGTTTTAATAGAGGATCGCTTCAAGAAATCTTGAAGATGTCTCGTACTCGTATTAAGACGAATTACTTTTCTTCTTATGGATTGTTATGTGTGAAGTGGAAAGTTGTACATAATTGTTCCCTATCATTGAACAGTTAAGTTTAGTTGCTCCATACTATTGAGATTAGTTATTATTATAGTTTCAAAATCACAGACGCGATTAGAATGGCAAACCGTTCTTCCTCTTTTGTCTTTGATTTCCGTCATTTAACTTATGAATATATTAACTTATGGTTTTACTGTTTTGTATGCTGATATTGAATAGAAGAGTCTGCAATACTTACTATTAGATGGACCATTTAGTAATACACAAAAATACAAAAACCAATGATATAATATGAAGAGAAACACAAAATTTAAATGTTCAATGGAAACTAACACGTTCCAATAACCTTTATCTGCTGACACGGCGCGTATGATTGCCGGCAAATGTGTCGGCTCGCTCTTTCAATTGATTACGTCATTGGGCACGACCCGTTCTTGGTTCCCCCAGGTTCATTCAAGTCTATTGGAGCGAGCTATTTTACATTTTATCAAGCTATGCTTTACATATTGATTTCTTTATTTACGGTAGGTACGAAGTTTTACGATTACTTTTGTAAACCTCTACAATATACGCTTATCCAGTAATAATAGAGCAAAATTTTGCTATGGCTGGTCCTCGGATTGGTGACCGTTTTGTGGCATTTTGATTTATAAACGAGTTCGTGCTTTGGAAGGCACGTTAAGCTATTGGTCCTGGTTGCTAGTAACATGGCAGTCATTAAGTCATGTTAAACGCCTAATGGGCGGCTTGTAACGTTTTTTTCACTATTAATTTTTTTATATACAATTATATTTACTAGATTTCAAAATTTTAAAAATGTCTTGTTTCCTATTTAAAGCCATTAAGTACCTTAGATTTACGCAGTCAGTCTTTATAATGGTGAAACGTTAGTTTTATGTTACTTTTTTTTTAAGTAACTTAACTTCTCTTAATTTTATATATTCTTATAACCATAAGGCAATAACATTTTTTATTTGATTACGTATTCTTTCGGCGAGAACACCTGTCACATGTGCTGTGAGTGCTACCGGAAATATTCTTTGAAAGAACGTCGCTCTGACATAATATCTGGCAAAATCGTACATATTCCTGAACTTGAATATTGAACAAAACTACTTTTGTAAAGTATATATTGAAGACATATACATACATATGTGAGGAGTGTGGAGTGGTCGAAGATCTGCAACATTTACTGATGGAGTGTGGCCGGTATGAATCAATTAGAAATAGTCTGATACGGGTCTTGAATTTAAACAGAGCTGATGTAGGTATTTTCCATAAAATCCTATCGCAACCTAATGGCGATGATGCAGGAGCTCTTTTTGAGTTCATGGCGTCTATCAGGGCTGCGTATTCATAGATTTCGTAGACAGCAAATTGTGGGTTAGGGTACGATAGTACTGACATACGCTACGCGTCAAAGTCCCTATTAAAATAATAGAATAAAAATAAATTGAAATAGTGTATGTTTGAAACGGTTAATGAATCTGCAGAAAGTGGAAGACGTATGCATAAATCGTGAAGCCGTAACGTTATAAAAGAGATAACTGAACAAAAATATAATTGCTACTTCGATTTAGTAAGCAATTAGTCCTGCCACGTGACTCAAACACAAACCGAGACTTAAAAAATTGTATTTGCACCATTTTTTTTTACATTTTAGGTTGACTGTTTTGCTTGACATACTATTATGTAAGACCAAAATTATCTTATCTTTTATGTTTATTAATCACGCTTTTTACCGTGCTCATTCCAGTCCCAAGTAATAGATAGTGAGCCCATTGCCGTGTTAGGATTAATAAAATCAATTGATTCATCCTAGTAATTCTACTGAGAAATTGTATGATATAAATCATGAGACTTTCTCTTACTAGTTCTATTATTACAAATTTTAGACTATGAGATTTAGACATTTCAATGTGATAAACATACTGTTATAACAAGAGTACAAATGTAGAATACAGCAAACTGTGAATCGAATCTTCCATCAAAAATGTATGTGCAGAAGAATAGATACATCCAGCTACGGATAATACTTTACTGGAACAGACAACTAATATTAGTATTTATTTCATTGTGTCATGTCCGCAACTTTTGTTTGCGACTCTATATCAAAACGTGATGTAAAACTTTGTTAATATCTTTGTATTAAATCATTTTGGGCGTGATTTTTGTGTTTTGTTACTCATCATCATCATCCGAGTGTCTGTCCCAGTTGCATCTCGCGACGCCCAGGGTCCAGGGCTTTCCTACCTATTTCGCACGGTCGTCGGCATACCCTGTAGTGAGACCATTGGCACGTGTGTCATCCTTTATGACGTCAAGCCAGCACTTCTTGGGTCTTTGCTTACTGGGACCCGGTCCGGACTAGATGATTTGTTTAAACTACAATGATTGAGAAATGAAATCTAGATGAATAGATAAAATTAGTCCATTACGCCATATCGTTTTTCATTCAGTACTTTATTTTAGGGTATCGTCCGAACAAATTGTAATAGTGCAGGAGTGCGGGAGCTACCGCGGTATTAAGGTGATGTCCCACACCATGAAGATCTTCGAGAGGATTATAGACTCTCGGATCCGGCAGGAGTGCACTCTCTCGGAGTGTCAATATGGGTTTCGCCCTGGTTATGGGACCACGGACCCTGTTTTTGCCCTGAGGGTTGTCGCGGAGAAATACAGGTCGTAGAACACGCCTCTGCACTGTTTGTTTCTAGACATGCAGAAGGCCTTCGACTGTTTTCCTCGTGCGATGATCTGGTCACCAATCCGTATCCAGCCATATCGAAAGAGGCTTAACGCAGTGATCGTTTGCAAAAACACTGAGTTAGAGGGGAATGAAGACTTCAATGAGTAGTCTTGTGGCGCTGAAAATCAACTGTATTTATTAGTAAAATATTTTTTTGCGAGGTAAAGGAGTCACTATCGTTAGCAGTAGTAGGTGCTAGGCAATAAAATGTTATTTTTTAATTTAATAAAGAAAATGTATTCAATAGTAGTATTTTTTTTTAACATCCATATTTTGAATATTTAATAAAGTTAAGGAAATAGACAAATATATTATTAGTCTCCATTGGTGTGGGATCTGCCCGCTGAGGAGTATGCGGTTAAAAAGGTTTACTAAGATGCCCACACCGCGAGGACCCATCGCCTTCCAGGCTTTTATGGGGACTCCATCGGGTCCGACAGCTTTCCGATTCTTCATGCGGCGAAGCGCAGTCAGGACTTCTCCAGGCATTACCGGTGGCACTAGTCCCTGATTCGGAGGGAGGTCCGGAGGCTGCACCTCTTTATGCTGTTTATTAAGCAGCTCGTGGAAGTACGAGCGCCATCTCTCCTTTACCGCGAGGTCTTCACTTAACCGGTTGCCCTCAGGGTCTTTTACGCTGTGACACTTGGATATATCCTGTGCCGCTTTGACCCTGGAGCGCGCCAGCTTATAGATGAGCTTCTGCCCCTCAGACGATTCCAGCTTATCATACAAAGGTTGTAAGTGGTCTCGTCTGGCTCTGGCTACAGCTCTCTTTGTGGCGCGCTTGGCAGCCCTGTACGCGTCGCGGTCTTTGGGAGATCCGGTTGCTTTCCACTTTTTAAAGAGGGCTTTCTTCTCCCTGGTCTCCCTCAGGACTGCGTCGTTCCACCACCAAGTTTCCTTGTCACATTTGCGTCCACCCTTAGACTCACCGAGCACCACCTTCGCCGCTCCAAGGATGGCCGCCTGAACTTTGTCCCAGTAATCTTGAACTGGTTCGCCTTCAGTGTCGGTGCACTTGTCACCGACAGCTGAGACGAACTCCTGGGACCTAGTTTCATCAAGCAGCCACCATCTGATGCGGCGCTGGCACCGCTCGATGCGTTTGCCTTTAGGCTTCACGCAGAGGTCCATGACAAGGAGACGGTGTTGTGCAGTAAGACTCTCACCGGGTATGACCTTGCAGTTGGCCACCTTGCCGATGCTGTGTCGCCTAGTGAGTAGGAAATCGATCTGAGTTGTACGCCTCCCGCTCTTGTAGGTGATGAGATGTTCGGATTTCTTTTTGAAATACGTGTTCACAATGGCCAGATCGGCAGCCGCACACGTTCTGAGGATAGTTTCTCCTTCAGCGTTGCGGGTGCCGTATCCAAAACTACCATGAACACGCTCAAATTCCTCACACCTCTCACCCACATGACCGTTTAGGTCGCCGCCCAAAACGATTCCCTGTGACAACGGAATGCTCCGAAGCACTCCCTCGAGTTGACCCCAAAACGACATCTTATCGGCGTCGCTACAACCGGCCTGTAGCGCGTAGGCACTTATCAGGTGGGTAATAATCCCATCGATAAGCACCCTCATGATCATAAGCCGGTCCTTACAGCGTTTCACCTCCAAGATGCCACTCTGCAGCCCCTCGGAGAGCACAACGGCCACCCCGTTCTCCCCACCAGGCGCACCCGTGTAATACAGCTTGTAGCCGTTCTGCAAGGGCCGGGCCTCTGTTGCCCTTCCACCGAGTCTCCTGCAGGAACGCCACGTCCACCCTCCGCCTGGAGAGTACTTCGGCCAACTCTACCGCACGCCCAGTCAGCGTGCCAATCTTCCAAGATGCGAAGCGGATTCGGGTTAGGGCTAACTTCTTTAGCCGTGCTGGCCCGACACACGGCAGCCCTAGCCCACTTGCCACAGGAGTCGGGCGGGGCTCCTGCGCGCCGTTTTGCGGCGGCGCCCTATCCCTAGCAGCATTCCTATAGTCCTTTTCCATTTTTGTTTCGGCGGGTGGCTTTTATGGGAGCGACGCCCTCAGACCTCCCAACCCCAGAGGGGAAAGCCAGCGCCAGAGCCTCGTCCGTTAATCAGCAGGTGCACGCACTAGCACGGGAGGTTGACTTGGGCCCCGAAGATCTTGGTGGGGCCCCTTACACCCAAGTCCCTTTAACAGCTCCATCATATTTTTAATTTTGTTTTCCTCAAACATGCCAGACGCGCTACACCGCCAAGGCAGACCGAGCATTACTCTGAGAGCGTTGTTATATTGTACACGGAGGGTGCTGTAGGAACCCTTCGTGTAGCTGCTCCATAGCTGGCTGGTGTAGAACGCCTGGCAGTACGCCTGAAAGAGGGTCAACTTTGTCTTATACGAGCAGCGCGCAAACCGCCTCGCTAGCATGTTACTGCGCGTTGAGAGGGCACGTCTCTGTCGTTCTATATCATCGTTATCGTCAAGGGTACTGTTGACAAAGTGTCCTAGATATTTAAATTTAGCAACTACAGTTAAGGAGCTATTACAAAGACTGAATTTGGGTACCTTTTCCGGACCCCGTCCAGATTTAAAAATCATCACTACCGTCTTTTTTACATTGTACGCCATGTGTGTGAGCATATTTTCCACAAATATTTATCATTTTACAAAGCCCCGCTGGAGAGGGGCTCAGCAGCACCATGTCGTCAGCATAGCTGAGGTTATTGACGCATATATCACCGACGTGGCACCCGACTCTCGTGCTACTGAGCTCCTCCATCAGCTCGTTAACGTAAAGATTCTTTCGCTCCTCCTTTATGCGAGACAAGGTAGGTGCGAAAGAGAAATGGAATAAAGGGGAGCGGGGGGAGTGTCGACAACTAATTAATTAAAAACAAATGCAGATCAGCGATGCAACATAGAAAAAATACCGCGGCTACTCTTTTATCGTACACCGGTGCAACCATTTCCCCCCGGCTTGAAGGGTTACCTTCGAAAAAGAAACAACTGACTATACAGTTGCCACTAAGCTTTAGCTGCTAAATAAACAAATGCTATCGAACTAAACTAAACTAAACCTAATCGAACAAGACAAATTTGTTATTGAAGTTACTGTTGACTAGGCAAAGGAGCCAGTTGCGGTTTTAACGCGAACTATACGGGTGATCCCATTTGACCCAGGGAAAACTTCTTCTACTACCCCAAGAGGCCAATGTAATGGAGGCATATTTTCAGTTAAAATAACTACGATAGTACCGACAGTAATAGGGTTCGATGGAGTGTTCCATTTCTGACGTGACTGTAGCGTATGCAAATAGTCTGTCCTCCAACGCTTCCAAAACGATTGAACGAGTTTATCCAATAATGCATGACGCGAGAGAAAATGAAGTCGATCTTCCTCTATTTCATAAATAAATAAAACTAATGTTGAATTACTGGCAGTTAGAAAAGAGTGGCCATGAGTTTTATTGCCAGGTTCTTCCTCAGGCTCTACCTATTGCGTTGCCAATCTGGCAGTAAATGTAAATGTAGAAGCAATAATCTTGACGTTTATAAGTGTTACTTTGTGACCTATATGAATAAAGATTTTTCACTTTCAAAAGCGGGTAAGTATTTTAAAGGTGAAACATTCAAAAAGTGCGCTGGAGTCAGTGCAAGCGGCTCAGAGGGATCACTAGACAAGGTTCTACAAAGAGGACGCGTATTCATTACGGCCTCGACTTGAGTGAGCACGGTGCTCAGCTCTTCAAACGTGAGTATCTGTTTACCTATAACGCGAAACAGGTGCGCCTCTAAGCTTTTAAGATTAGCCTCCCAGTCTCCACCAAAGTGGCTTGCGGCGGGCGTATTGAACGACCACTCAATGCGGTTTTCAGCTAAGACGTAGGCGAATTCCGTGTTAAAGTGTTTAGAGCGCAAAACATTATGTAGTTCGGAAAGGTTACGACGAGCTCCGACGTAATTCGTACCGTTGTCCGAATACATTCGAGATACGGAACCCCGACGCGACAAAAATCTTTCAAATGCAGCCATGAAGCATGGCGTGCTCAAATCACCAGCTAACTCTATATGAACGGCGCGAGTCGTCATACAAACAAAAAGACAAACATAAGCTTTCGTAGAGCGTATCGATACACGTATGCATATATGTATGATAGAGATACAGGCAAGGTAGTTGAAGTAGGTTTCAATGTATGATCTGACATTTGACGGACTGGAGGCTGAGGTGCTACCGTCGGTGCCTCCCCAGTACCCAACTAACATTACAACATTGGCTCTCTTATATTCGTTTCTAATAATTTAAAATGTAAAGAACGTAAAGATATTGTGGCACTTTCTATTGAGCGTACTGCAGAATTTTCCTGTGTTGAGCTTGAGCAACTCATTGTCCTCTGTGTCTACAGTCCTCCAGGTAGGGATTATAATTTATTAGAAACTGTAATGGAAAATGCATTGAAGCGTTTGTTCACTAGTAGAAAACAAGTTGTGGTATTTGAGGTTTTTAATGTGAACGTACTTGTGCAGTCTTCGAAGTGTATTAGATTTATAAATTTGTTTAAGTCTTTGGCTTACAAAACTTATTTTGTGAGCCAACTAGAATCACCTCACATTCTGGAAAATGTATAGATAATATATTCTGCAACTGTGCATCAACAACAAGGGAGATACTAAGTAACTTTCCATCAGATCATCTTGGTCAGAAAGCGGCATTTCCTATTAATTTCACTTCTAAAGGGAATAAAATTGTATGTAGGCCAATGAGTGCATATCGACTTAAACAATTTAATGTTAATGTTTCAGCAAAAGTCACTAATATTGACTTTTATCATGAAGATCCAAACGACTTATATGACTCCTTATTTAATACCATTAAAGCTGAGTACAATAACATTTTTAAATCAAAAACATTTTATAAAAACAAAAACTTGCAATTTTGTGAGTGGGCAACTCTGCAATCCCAATTCAGTAGCAAGAGCAAACAGAATTCTCAATGTACAATGCCTAACTACAGGAGACAAAGTTTCATTTTAATCTATTTCTTATCTTTGAGTAAAACCACAAGCAACTAATCTAGCTTTGAACTTATCAAACTTACCTGTGGCATCATAGTTTCATTTAAATACCAATTTACATTTGATAATATTTACACCCTTAGGGCGAGGAACCAATTGCCATACATTGTTTTTTATCAAAGATTTATACTCACTTTCAACTCAACAATTCTACTGATTGAAATCAAGTTTGCAGATAGATTAGGAACAACTAAAACATTTGACAAAGTTACAGTAGTAGATAGGGATATCTTACCAATATCAGTACTATTTATTTGTCAGTACTATTTATTTATTTATCAGTATACCATTAGCCACTGATATAGAAGTACTATCCATCTTAGAGTCTCTCAACAACTCTGCACTAGAGCACATATGGGCCGTTGCACCACTGTCTAAAATAAATTCATCCGAACTAGTGTCTGAAAACGCAGTCGCGATTAATGTATGTTCTTCTTTCCTCTTCAAGTCACGTTTTCTTTTGAAGCACCTCTTGGATGTATGATTGGTTTTCTTACAGTACTCGCAGGTCAATGTTGATTTGACAACTTTTCCCTTCACTATGTATGCTGACGTGCCATTTTTATAGAATAGAATAGAATAGAATAGAATAAACTTTATTGTACACCAAGTTAAAGTTAATTAACAATACATTTCATATAATATTGTACAAAGGGCGGCCTTATCGCTAAACAGCAATTTCTTCCAGGCAACCTTAGGATGGATAGAGAGAGAGAGAGAGAGAGAGAGAGATGTCAACAGTCAGAAAAATGGGTAGTTTAGGTGTAGAAGTATAAAGTTTCATAAACAATTCGAACAATACATACATACCAATAAACAAATACACAAACTACTGAAAATATCTACATACATATAAATATATACATTGTCACCAATACTTGTATACATACAATATATGCATACAGTCATAAACTATACACAAAATGATGTATTGGAGATAATATGATATACCATAATAAAATACAGTGTGCAGATGATTATCGACCTCATAATAATTACTTAGACGTGATAAGGAATTAACTATTGAGTTAAATAGTGATTCTTTAACATATGTTTAAAGGCAACCAGCGACTGTGCTCGTCTAATCGATATAGGCAGTGCGTTCCATAGCCGCACAGCTTGTACGGTGAAAGATTTATCGAAAAATCTAGTGGAATGACTAGGTACTGCCAGTTCCAAAGATTCCGATGACCTCAGGGATCTATGATGTGTGTCATTAAGGAACATGAATCGTTCTTTAAGATAATTTGGGGTACGCGGATGGAACAGTATATTGTAAAGCATATTAAGGATATGAGTATTCCGTCGAAGGCGAATTGGAAGCCACTCGAGCAAGTTGCGATATTCAGTTACGTGATCATATTTGCGTAATCCAAATATGAATCTTATGCAAAAGTTTTGTAGGCGCTCAAGCTTATCAAGTTGTTCTTCAGTTATATCGAGATAACTGACATCGGCATAATCTAGTATGGGAAGAAGAAAGGATTGAGCAAGCGCAATTTTAGTAGCCATTGGCAGAAAATTACGAAGTCGACGCAGGGATCCTGCAGATGCAAACAGCTTCCTGCTGACTTCCTGCAATTGGGGTCGCCAGGAAAGTGTGCCGTCCAAAATACCCAGATTTTTTACAGTTTCGCTAATGGGTATCGCAACACCGTTGAACAATATACTAGGCAATTGTGACCAATCAATGCGTGACATCATGTTAGGACTGCCAATAACAGCCACCTGAGTTTTGGTGGGGTTCACACTAAGTCCATATTGTTTGCTCCACCTACATATTCGCCTTAAATCAGAGTTAATAATTGATATAGCCTCTGCAATTTCTAGCACTGGAGCCTGCATATAGATCTGTAGATCATCTGCGTAAAGGTGGTAGGATGATAGTAATGATTTAGAGATGGAGTTTATAAAAATAGAAAAAAGTAATGGGGATAGAACGCCACCCTGCGGTACGCCCACAGTCGTGTCGCACCAAGAAGAAAATGATTCTTCAATGCGTACACGCTGACGTCGTCCAAACAGGTAACTGTGAAACCAATCAATAACTGTTGGAGATATGTTAATTGATCGCAATATGCCGAGCAGGATTTGAAAATCCACTGTATTAAAAGCATTACTGAAATCAAGTAAGGACAGCACAGTAAGATTTCCATTTTCCATGCCCAGCCTAATGTCCTCAGTAACACTGATCAACGCACTAGTTGTACTATGTCCTGGTCGAAAGCCTGATTGGTAAGGGTTAAGGAGGAGGTTTCTGGTAAGGAATGAGCTTAGTTGGGTGTGTACAAGCCGTTCCAGGACTTTAGAAAGGAAAGGTAAAATGGCTATGGGACGATACTCAGCAAAGGATGTAGGGTTCGATTTTTTTGGGATGGGGATAATTTGTGCCTCTTTCCACGTTGTCGGAAATATACTACAAGATAAGGAGTGGTTAAAGACATGACACAATATGGGAAGAATTTCATCTAGAATTGGCACAACCATGTTACGACTCAAGCAGTCAGTGCCCACAGCGTTGGAACTTAGCGACATAATGCATCTCTTAACACCACAAGCAGACAATTGTTCAAAAAGAAACGGTGTAAAAGTAGGAGTTGAAAGCGATGAAAGATATTGTAACGTATTTGCTTTGTTAGATAGATCATAATGTGAAGACGAGCAGAAGTGTTGATTTAATAAATCGATATCAATTCTTTTAGGAATATCTTGTTGTTTAGGCTTTCCAACCCCTAATGTTTTGAGAAATTTCCAGATTTTCGCAGGGTCCCCGTTCTGGACCGATTTATGGATATGTTGGCGTTGTGCTTTCCTACACACCTTATTGCAGAGATTTCTTAAGGTTAAATATTTCACGTGGTTTTCAGATGTAGGCCGACGCTTATACTTACTTTTAGCTGCAGCTTTTTTATCAATTATAGATTTGATTTCAGCTGTAATCCAAGGTGCAGGCAAGTGTCGCACTCTCACTGCACGGATTGGTGCATGTATATTATAAAGTTCAATTATATTATTTGTTAAAATACTAGCTTTGTTATCAATACAATCTGTAGATAAAAGTGAACCCCAGTCAATGTTTGCTGCATCTTCACATAGTTTATCGAGATCCATGCCACTAAAATTGCGCTGCATAAGGATTCTGGATTTAGGTTTAGGAGGGCGAAGGTTATATGAGAGATAGATTAAGTCATGATATGAAAATTGATCAGCTGTGCATTGCCCGTGCGTATCAACTAAATCAGTTGAAGAAACAAGGATAAGGTCAATGAGGGATGGTACACAATTGGGAAAGTGATGTGTGACATTTAAAGGCAGGATAGATAAGTTGCAGGATTCGATAATGCTAGAAAAGGTAGAGGAGCGAGCAAGCGAGTGAGGATCATTTTTCCGGAGACAAGTATTAAAATCGCCCATAACGATAGTATGGCTGTATGAGGGAGAAAGACGTTCCATTATATTTTCAAATGACGAAAAAAAACTAATTTCAGATGAAGGGGAATAATAAACACCGAGTAGCACCTTAGTATGAAAAAGCTGCACCTCAATGAATATAGACTCCCCAACATTTGATGGTGTTGGCTGAGGTGACATTTCCAAGACCTTGAAATTAATATGGTCACGCAAATAAATAGCAACACCACCACCTCTAGTTAAGCGATCGTTGCGAATCAGGTGAAAGTGAGGCAAGGTGTAAGGAATAGAAGGCAGACAGGGTTTTAGCCACGTTTCTGAGACCAAAACTGCGTGAATATTTTTACAGGCAAATGCGGTCAGCATCTCTGGGAAATGGGCGGGAATACTCTGAGCATTGATATGGACTACATTAAAATTCCTTGGTACATCAGAAAATTGGGCCTCAATAGACTGGTCTAAAGATGGTAGACTCATAAAGCTATCATCCTGGCTGCTAGCTGTATTAAAACTCTCATCATCATCACTGAAGTCACACGCTTCTAACATAAGATAGAACAAATTCAAATTAGTAATTAATAAATATAGAAATAAAAAATATTAAACTCTAATATATATATATATATACAATAAATAGATAGATTGAATATTAATATTACAATAATCCAAAAAAAAAAAAAAAAAAATAATATTATAGTCTTCAACGCTATATTTCCACCCGCCAGTTGTGCTGAATGATTAGACTAAAAGAATATTCACATACACAGTAAGCAGAGCAATAATCAGATTAAAAAAAAAATAACGATAAAAACATCTAGGCATCTCCATAATCACAGCCAACTCATACTCATTAATTAGGCTGAATGGACTAGGGCTCATTGCCGGTCCGACGGACAAGCAAATGGTATAGAACAAAAAAAAAAAAATAATAAACCTACATTTGTCATTGTCAGTTGTCAAATTAAACCTAATAAATGTGTCATTCAACCAGTTATTTTTCCACAAATGCCTTAAACTAAAAGTTGAAGTGAATAATAATAGATATGTAAAACAAAACAATAAGTACTGTACTATGAAGATATGTAAAACAAAACAATAAGTACTGTACTATGAACAAGTAAAGTTGAATGTTAACAATGAAAATTATGAAAAAAGACAACAAAGTACATATTATGTGCAAAGAGAGAAGAGCCCAGATGCAATGCAATTAAAAAGACACCTACGCCATCAAGGAGACATAAACGAAGCTGAACTACTTCTTATTGACGACTCGCCTGGACTTCATCGTACCCTTTGCAGCGGGTGCTGCCTTCTGTACGTCCCATTCCATCCGATTGAGTTCGATCAAAGAAGCAATACGGTGTCGCGTACCATCCGGGCCAAGAATGTACACATGGCCTCCCCGCGTCCAACATTTAGAGACACCAAGACGTTCGCGTGCAGCCATAAAGGCTTCATGTCGTGTGCGGGTCAAAAACTCCGAAAGTGTGATTCCAGTGCCTTTAAATTTTGTTTTGGTGAACCACACTTTGTCACGGACCGCTACCTGCTGGAACTTTATTAGGATAGGTCTAGGCTTGCTGGAACCTGAAGACCGACCCATCCTTTCAATTTTATGCTTATTATTACGCCTGTGATCCTCTTGTAAAAGCCGAATACGCACCAACTCAGTGGTAAGAGATTTGGTAAGCGATGCCGTCTCCAAACTGGATATAAGTCCATCAAATTCCTGAGGTAATCCACTCAATAGTATTTCTGCCACTTCGTCATCATCTATATGCTTACCGATATCAGAGACCTGCTGAACAATTCTGATAACACCCTCGATGTATTCAGACATGTTTTCAAAATGATCATACTCGGTATGATGAAGTTGTCTCAATAATAATACCTTTCTATATAATCCTTTGTCTTCAAATGTGTCTATCAACTTCTGCCATGCTTCCCTAGCGGCATCTCTAATATATTGGTATTGATTAGTTTGAATGGACAGACCTATACGAGCCAACGCTCGACCATCACGATCAGCTTCAAATGTGTAGTCCTCACCTGATTCTATGCATTTCCAAAGGCCTTCCAAAGTTAGAAGTAATTTAATTGCATATTTCCAATTGACAAAATTAGCAATGCCTTCAAGGCGTTCAATGGTTATATTACCAATAGTACGAATGCCTTCAGAAGACTGTTGTTGTGTCATTATACAGTTCGCCCTTATGATCGCCAACGTTACAACCACAAAATAAACCACGTATAAATTTTTCTTTATTAGAGAACTGGATACATAACCTATTATAGATACAAGCAGGCGGCAGCAAGGTTTGTGGTTGGTGTAGCACATCATTAGCAAAATACCATATGCAAATATGATCACAACTTTATTCATTAAAGTTACAAACGTATTTTCTACTTTATAGAATGCTATTACAAAAATTAACATAGATATTTATTTATTTATTTATAACTTAACTTAACTTAACTTAACTATCTTAACGCTGTATCCCTGACGGGGTAGTCAGAGAGGACAGATCGCCAGGCTTCGCGATCCATGCATACTACTTTCGCTTCTTCGAGATTCATCAATCGTTTCATACAAGCACGTCTGGGTATCCGAGTACTTTTGACCTTTCCGTTTTTGAGCAATCTGCTCACGTGGTCTTCATATGTAAGTCTCGGCCTACCCTGACCTCTTCTACCCTCTGCTTTCGCACAATATATATTCTTCGTCAATCGTTCCTCACTCATTCGTTGGACGTGTCCAAACCAACGGAGCACGCCCTTTTCCAGCTTAACGCTGACACTTTCATTCAAACCTGCCATATTGCGTATCACTTCGTTACGTATTCGGTCGGCCAAGGTATATACCATTAAATATTTCAACAAGATTGAAAGGGACTTTGATGAAGTAAAGTCTAATCTAACTAATGTAATTTTTTATTTTACATTTATTAGCGTTTCCGTGCTTCGGAAGGCACGTTAAGCCATTGGTCACGGTTGCCAGTAACATGGTTGTCGTTAAACCATGTTCGAGTCCAGAGCGGGTTGAAAAATTTCAACAGCAGGTTGTCACATCCTGCGCCTGTCGATTTTAATACGGCATTTGACTCACCACCGGTCCGTGGGACAAAATAATTTTGTGCGCTTTTAATATTGTGTTGCGGCTAATCCAAGATACTGCAATATATTTACAATTTTATTCTGTTATTTCATATATATTGGCCTAGTGATGCACCGTTTGCCACACCCGAAAATGACGAAATGATTAAATTGTCCCGAGGCTCATTACAAGGCACTGGCACTCAGTCAACTGCTAGTGCCGTGATTAAGACTAACTAGTCTATTATCTAACTAGTCTATAGGTAAGTTACTACTAATTAAAACTAATTTTGTGTGCCTCTAATATTGTGTTGCGGCTCATTGCAAGATACTGCAATATATTTATTATTTATATCTTTACTTACCTATTTATCGCTAATGTTATATTTTTATTACCTCTAGCTTATAATAAAAAAATACCATTAGCGACAATTCTTATTTGATTTCATGTTCTATAACGAAGTCAAGAAATCATGTCTTTCACTGTTAGTGGATGAAGTAGGTTTCTGGTGACCTATTGGATATAGTCACTTCTGAAAATTCTAAGTTATCACTAAAAAATCAAGCTCGACTTCAATCCATTGTATCGACGAAATGTATATGATATTACATAAAATGAAGTTACAATTTAACAGCAATACCTGTATGTATTTAAATATCTATCAAATATAATCTGGAATTTTTTAACATCAATCTAGTAAGTTTTGTAAGAGTTTTTGTAAAGTTTACTTACAAAAACTCTTATTAAACTTACTGTAAACAAGACGGTAGAAATACTGGATCATTATGTCTTATTTGTTCAGTTCGTAGCGCGTAGTATTGATAAGTATAATGATTAGGCAGCTAAAGAATAGAAAGAGTATTTCATAGTGTTCGACCATAAAGTTAACAAACCACGTTTTAATCTCACGCACGTCTCAAACTCCAGAAGCGGGATTACACTCGAAACAACCCCTAAAGAAGCGGTATAATACCCGAACCAACCCCTAAGAAGCGGGATAGCACCCAAACTCTCAGGCTAGGCCGCGGTAGTAGCCAAAGTCTGTCGGGAACGCTGGGACATCCTTCCGAGGAGTTACCCGGGTGCCCGGCGATAGACAGATAGGTAGGGACCGTGTGGTTATAGTCGGTTCGAGTCCGGCATGACATCCGAGGGGATTTCCACCCGAGAAAAAAACAAGAAATCATAAAATTTACTCATGATTTGTTTCTCGCAACATGCTTATCAGTTTGTAAAATTTACTGATAAAAGTCTTTATCGCAAGTTTCTCCGTTTTCAAACTTCAGGCAAATGATAAATCTAATAAATTTATAGGTAAAATGTCATTTGACACATTTTTCTCCGTTTCCAAATATGAGGCAAATAACATCCTATCAATGTTTTTTCGTCTATGCTTTGATTTCGTATGTCCTAATCCTTTCTATTTATACAATGAATCGTAGTAGGCGCCTAGACAGGTCAATTGTTCAATTGTTCGCAATAAGGAAGGGGCGGGTGCAAGTCCGGATACCATGTTACGACACGAGGCGACTATTCCCGAAATGTCAACCCTGACGGTCAAGAACAATTCGGAAACTCGAAGGCGTCGTTAAAAATTTACACATGAGACATGTTTCTCCGTTTATAAACATGAGACAAAATCCATCAGAATTTAAATAAGCCGATCAGAATCAGAATTTGAATACCGATCATGTGCATGTCCAATCATGCTACTATTGTTAACATTTACACGATTTCTAGAACGACCGTTTAGTTCTCCTAAGCTAAAGGGGACAACCAGTACGATGACTATAATGTACAAAGATCAGAGAGTGATACCTCTAGAGCGATGAATCTCTCGCACTCTCTTCGAAAGTGGTGCAGCTGTTGAGCAACGGTCGAACTTAAGGGGTTGGGAAGTCAGCGGGTTCCAAAAGTGCCGAAAATAATTAAACAAAAAGCCATCCACCTGCAAACATCAAGCATCCAGTTACCTCACTAAGAGTTTGCCAGGTTCCTTGCATCCACTACTCGAGAATGGTGGGATAGCGATGGTGGTATTGGTTCCACCAAACTCCAAATTCCCGCGACCGTCTCTTACGGCCTGCTCGGGTTGATAAGCAGCTGACCTACTCTTCGTTTTTCTTTTGCTCCCGGGTCAGTTAGGAGATATATTTTGAAAATAAAAATCAATCAAGATTTGTTCAAACAGAAACTTGTCTATGAATCGATAATAACTACAAGATGATTAACAAAGGTTTGTTAACTTCATTTGGGATGCTCAATAATTATATGTCCTTATGATAATGAAGTGAAATCATCTTCTTTATTATTGCGTATTACCAGTTACGTCCAAACTCTACCAGGATTTGGAGCCTGGGCTAAGCCTAGATTAGTTGCTAGGAACAGTTTTGGTGGGGCTTTTTTTATTTTGGAATTGTTGGGAGCGATTGCAGCCTGACCTCCCGATCCCCTGTGTCGTTGCCCCGTCCGTAGGTTTTTAGCTCTAGGGAAGTTGCTGGGATTTCATTGTTCATTTGCAGAAATGTGTACCGCAGATAATCTGACAATTTTCTTGCAAGCTATTCCCCTAAGTTGACAAACTCTATCTCCAAACTTGAGTCAGACACCACTTACTCTCGTCTTTTAACTTTTGCATAATTAACAAAACATCAAAATGAAAACCTGTTAATATATGTATTTTAATTTCTGAAAAAATTATCTGGCTATCCGGAAACATCAGTCTAAACATAAATGACCAAGACCATTGTGGAGGAACGGGTGGAGATGTTCCTCCGACACAAAGGGAGGATCCTCCAACCAGGCAAGGTGATCACGCCTGGCGGGCCGCGGCCCAACTGTTGATGTTGGGCTGTTGTATATATCATTCTTCAGCGTGAAAACTCTCATAGCGCGATGTAGGATTCTTAGTATCGATGTAGTTCGATAGCTTTACGCTAGGTGGCGCTGGTCGCCACATCACTCCCCTCCGAGACCGGAGGTCGATTGTGAGTATGAGTCTGGTGTCTTCGTCTGTTGTGATTTGCGCCAGTGCCAGATTGTGTAGTCCCAGTGAGTCGGAACTGTATGCCGCTGATCCCAGTGAGTCGGAATCGTATGCCGCTGAATCCAGTGAGTCGGAATCGAATGTTGCTAGTCCCAGTGAGTCGGGACTGAGTGCAGTGCTGCGGTGTGCGGTGAGGTAACCGCAGTGAGTCGAGGTGGTTGCTGCGTAGTGGCTGGCTGCTGCGTAGACGGGAGAGGTGTGCTCTTCTAACATTGACTGTAGTGCAGTGTGCTGTGCCTAGACGCTGGTGTGGCCGAGGAGGTTACCAGGCTGGAGCGGTCGCTTCTAGCTAGTGGTATCCCTGATGAGGCCGGAGATGCTGGCTGGCTGAGACTAATTACCGTCATACTGGAGTGCTGTGATGGTGGCGATAATGCTGCTGATCTGCTCCGTGACGGCTGCTTCCAATCTGCTCCGTGACGGCTGCTTCCAATCACGTCGGGGTCACTACTATGGAGGAACGGGTGGAGATGTTCCTCCGACACAAAGGGAGGATCCTCCGACCAGGCAAGGTGATCGCGCCTGGCGGGCCGCGGCCCAACGGTTCCGTCTGGTCATCTCACAACTCCCCTAGGGGAGTTGGGGGGAGACTGGACGAGGCATTGGCCTCTTTCAGTAAAAGTCAGCGCCGCCTGTCGATACAGGCGGGTCATTGGAGTGGCTAGTAAATAGCCGTGGAGTCAAGTCCGGGCGTCAAGTCCGGTAGTGAAGCGTGCCGCTAGCGAGCCCTGACCCCACCGGATGATTCCGATGGGCGGTCTACAAGCCAGCGGCAGCTGAGGTCGTCATCTGGGGGGTCACCCTGGGGGCGTCGGCGAGGTCGAGCCTGGCGGGAAGGGTTCCCGGCAGGCGCCCATCAGCCGGCCTCAGGGTGACGTTGTCTGGTCCGGTCGGGCTGCAGCGGGGATTAAGTCCCGCGGCAGAGGTCTGTCCGGGGGGCGCCGGTGGTATGGAGCGATCTCCCGCAGGTGGCGGAAGTTCGACTCCCCGGCGCGTGCGAACATGTTGGCGCTCAAGCGACCGATGTAGTCGTCGAGGCTCTCCATGCGTAGGTCTCGGGCGATCGTTTCATTCCTCACGAAGCGGGGGGCGCCTACGGCGTGTCGCAGCGACAGCGACTGCTGCGCACGCAACCGTGCACGGTACGTTTCCGCTGCCAGCGCGTACCATGCAGGGGCGGCGTAAGTTAGGCGGCTGCGAATGTAGGTTTTGTAGACGCCCAGCTTCGCGCGGAGCGGGAGGCACGAGGAGATCACCGGACGCAGGAGAGCTCGAGCGGCGCGAGCTTGTCCAACAATGTTCTGCACGTGGTGTCGCATGGTGAGACGACGGTCAATGGTCACTCCAAGGTACTTCACCGTCGGGGACCAGTCGACGGCTTTTCCGAGCAGGGTAAGGGGCGCGGGTTGCCACGCACCCCCTACAACAAGCGCTTGGGTCTTTGCCACGTTGACCGTCAGTCTCCATTCATCCAGCCAAGGCGGGAGCACATCCAGGGCACGCTGCATTTTGACCGCCGCATGTGTAGCGGTCAAGGAGGTCGTAATATACGCGGCGTCGTCGGCGTATAGTGCCAACATCGCGCCGTCTGGGACTGGGATGTCGTCAGTGTACTTGGCGTAGCACACTGGCGACAGGCAGCTCCCCTGGGGCACGCCGGCTCTGATGCTGCGCTCTCCGGACAGGACGCCGTCCACGATGACTTGGAAGCGTCTGTCCTGGAGGAAGGTGGCCACAGTCTTGACTATTCGTCGCGGAGTAGTAGACGTGGCCAGCTTGTAGATCAGGCCGTCGTGCCAGACGCGATCGAAGGCCTTCTCCATATCGAGGAGTACTGCAACACCGTGCTCTCTCTTGTTGAGAGCGACGGTGAGATGGTGCAGTACCCTCGCAAGCTGCAGCGTGGTGGAGTGTTCGGCTCGGAAGCCGAATTGCTCGTCGCGTGGCTGGATGTGTGGTGTCAGGTGCAGGAGTAGAAGCTTCTCGAAGACTTTCGAGAGTGTCGACAGCAGCGTAATGGGCCGATAACTTTCGGGCTTCAGTACGTTTTTCCCGGGCTTCGGCAGCATAATGACTCGGCCGAGTCTCCATGCTGCGGGAAAGTGGCTGGTGCGGAGGATGCCGTTGAATAACTGCGTCACCGATGCGATAGCTCGCGGGGGCAGGTGACGCAGGGCCTCGTTCGGGATCCGGTCGGGGCCTGGGGCTTTCCGCAGTTGGGTGCGGCGAATCATACGCTGCACTTGGCCCGGGGAAAACACGACTGGGTCTTCCGTGGGGGTTATCGGCGCCTCGAAGTAAAACTTCAGATGCTGCTGGATAGCTTCTACTCGAACTGCGTCGGAAGCTGGATTCGGCTGGAACTGTTTCTCCAGGTATTCCACGAAGATCTCCGCTCGATCCTCGGCTCGGTAACGTGGGGTACCGTCACAGGCCATGAGGGGTCTAATCGGAGGCGGTTTCCCGGAGAGTTGGCGGCACAGGCGGTGGATGCCCGACCAGTCGTCCCCGGCGCGCTCAATGGTGCGCTGCCAGGACTCGGTCGCTTCTGTTTCCAGGGCGCTCGAGACCCTTGCAGCCAGCGCGTTGAGCTGGCACTTCAGGGTCGGGTCATCGGTTGCGCTGCCACAGTCTTCTCAGCTTCCGCTTCTTCTCGATCATCGCCAAGATGAAGGCCGGCAGTTGAGGAGGTTTCCGGGTCGACGGGGCTTCTAACCTGGAGTCTCGTAGCGCTGTGTTAATAACAGCGCTGAGATCTTCGGCGAGCGCGTCGACGTCTGACTCGGACTCAATGCGGCGGTGCGGCGAGTGCTTCGCCATAAGATCGGCAAATGCTTGCCAATCCTGGCGAAAGCGAGGCGATGGTGGCGATGACCGAGTAAGGTTGTTTGTCAGGGTCAGAAGGACTGGCTGGTGGTCCGAGAGGAGGTGGTCGTCCAGGACGTCGATCGATGGCGCGGCTGGCAGGCCGCGGACCAGCGACAGGTCGATCACGTCCGGCAGGAACGCTGCTTGGTATGGGTAGTGTGTCGGGACCTCTGGCCCCAACACCTCGTACCCTTGCTGCTCCGCGATGTTGTAGAGTCGGCGCCCGTTGGGACAGATGCGCGTAGAGTTCCAGACCGTGTGCTTGGCGTTGAAGTCGCCCGCGACTATGACCGGGTCCGGTGAGTCCATCAGGGTGTGGACATCAGCCGTTGCCAGTCGCGCGTCCGGCGGCTTGTAGAACGCAAACACACGGATGGGGCGGCGATCGACGCAGACTTCCACGCCCAGGGCGTACGACGTCTGCAGCAGGACAGTTGGCAGCGGTTGGTGGACGACACTTCTCTTCACCAGGACTGCCAATCCCCTAAAAGCAGCCCCGGTCTGGGAGATTTGCTCCTCTCGGTACACATGGTACCCTGGTGCTCGGAGTGCTGAGCTCTTCCTGAGGCGCGTCTCGCAGATGAGGGCAATATGGACCTGCCGTTGTGCGAGCAGCTGCCTCAGGAGCCTGGTCTTCACGGGGGACATCCCGTCGGCGTTCCAGAAGATGATGCGTAGGGAGTTATCTGCCATAGGCACAGATTTTCCCTACGCATTGCAGGATGAGCTGGACGGGGTCCCGTCCCTCCTGGATGGCTTGGAGCACCTCGGTCAGCACTCCGATCACCATGGTAATCAAAGGATCAGCCTTAGTCCCTTCGGCCGGCACGCTGGGTGTCGGTTTCGGGGCCCGCTTCGCCTTCGTCCCCCCCACGGGGGCAGCGACCACGGGTTTGGCCGATGTTGAAGCGGGCTGCTCCTCTGCAGCCTGCTTGCGAGGACCTCTCTTGCGCTTCTTGTTTTTGTTCCCCCCCGGAGCGGGGTTGGCAGCTGCCATCAGGGAACCTGGAGCGTTATGTTCCGCTGCTGCTGCGACGGAAGGGGCAGGCTTGGAGGGTGCAGTGCGCGCGACGGTGCCGGCCTTCTTGTTCCGCGCCTCCTTGCGGAACACCGGGCAGGCAACATGGTTTGCGGTGTGGGGTCCACCGCAGTTTGCGCACGTGGGTGGTTCTTCCAGTGGGCGCGGGCAGCTCTTGGCGGCATGTTCCCCGCCGCACCGCACACAAGCGGGCGGCCTGTGGCAGTGGTGCGAGGAGTGCCGAAATTGTTGGCACCTGTGGCACTGCGCTGGTCCCCTTTTACCGCGCCATGCCTCAACTTTGATCCCGGGTATACAGAGCATCTCTGTGATGTCATATATGCCCGGGGTGACGTCAGGTGTCCTCTGTAGTTGGGCCAGGAACAGGCAGCCCGGGCGTCCCGAACGCGCGCGGATAGCCCGCACGTACTCGGGGGTGTACCCCAGGTCTTTCAACTCCTGTTCTACGTCGCAGGGTTCGGTGTTGTGGGGTAGCCCCCTGATGGCTACCTTCAGACTCCTCTCCTGCGGCAGGGAGTATGAGAACCAAGAGATCTTGGTCTCCTTCTCCAGGTCGTAGAGGTACCTTTGGATAATTCGGTACTCAGAGTCCGATTTAGGGATGAATCGGACCCCTTTCCCGAAGGCACGGCCGTTCGGCGTGTGACCCAGGAGCTTCTTCAGCTCCCGGAAGTGGTTTGGCCAGTCCGGGAGCAATTCCACAATAAGCGGAGGGTACTTCGCTGTCTGGGGGCTGGTGCTTGTGGTGGCGGTTGTGGACTTCGCGGTTGCCGGCGCTGTGGTTGGAGGCGCGTCGACGGTCGCCTGCGATGTTCGCGGCGTCAATCTCCTCGGTTGAGGAGTTGGAGGTTTCGATGGTGGCGGTGGCGGGCTGCTCAGCGCAGCGGCGTAGGACATCTCCATCGGTGACGAAGGAGATGTCCCGAGTATCGGGCGCTGCGTGTTTGGCGGCGAGAAAGTCGCCTGCCCGAGCGTCCTGTGCGGGGGAGAGGGGAACCTCTCCGCCGGTATCGGGGCCGTTCCAGATTGCCCAGGGGTGGGCCATCTGTGTCCTAGTGGAGACGCCGTTGGTCGGGTTGCAGCTCGAACGGCTGCAGCTGCAGGGGGTGCAGGGACAGCAGCAGCAAAGGCTGCGGCTGCAGTAGCGCCGGCAGCTGGGGCCGGCCGAGTTGGCCGGGCAGTGGTGGCGGCCGGTGGTATGCGCCTCTGCGCGGCGTCGGGACCGTCGAGCTTTGGCATCGACGGTGCAGTTGGAGTGGGCGTCCTGGGCAGCGGGCTGCCCGGGAAGCATTCTTCACCACCGGATGTGCTGGGGCGGGCTGTTGCTGGGCGGCCGAAGGTCAGACTGGGCTGGCTCTCGGTCGCCATCCTTGTAAGGTGCGCGATAGCGGCGTGCGCAGGTCCGCGGGAGCGGACGAACGTTCGCTTCGCCCCGCGAGGGGCGAGGGGACGCGTCGCACGGCGCGTAGGTGGGTGCGGTTGCGGCGGCGGCATCGCAGCCGCTGCAGGCGAGGAGTGGCGATAAACGCGGAGGGGGGACGGATACCATGTGCGGCCCTAACCCCGGCCTCGGCACGCCGATACCTCCTGACCCGGTCCCCGGGGCTTGCCGCTGGTGGCAGACCGGGAAACCAAAGCCAGGCGGCACGACGCGTGATCCGAGGTCGGAAGCTGGACGGTATCGGACGGTGGTACGGGGCGTACCACAGAGAAGAACTTATGAGGGCCCGTGCACACAAAACGGTACAAGGCGATCCGGCCCAACGGTTGATGTTGGGCTGTTGTATATATCATTCTTCAGCGTTAGAACTCTCATAGCGCGATGTAGGATTCTTAGTATCGATGTAGTTCGATAGCTTTACGCTAGGTGGCGCTGGTCGCCACAACCATATTTGTTTAAACTGATAATGACTTGCCCGGCTCAGTGCTGCTACCCTTTCATTAATAAATGATGAAAGAATAAGAGTACCTAAGGGGCTACAGGGACAACGAGTACGGCGAAATAAATATGCACTACACCTGCTAGAGTTAGGTGTATTGGTTTTGTCATAGCCGTACATTAACCCCTGGAGCGATGGTGTGGTCTCACGCTCTCTCTAGCCCTAACAGCAGGTAGGACGATTTGGGACTGATGAAATTGTCCCAGGAAAGATTCGGGCCCGTGGTGGCGTTACTCACCATAGTTCATCATAGTTCACCATAAACCGCCCTGCGTCAAGTAATGATATTTACTTGGTAGAAGTTTCTATGGGTAAACAACTCCCATTTCAGACAGACTTAGGTGTCTTAAAATGTAAACTAAGACAATTAATGAGTCTGCTATCACAATATTCATGACATAAATGCTGTATTACGTAATACGGTTGAGTAGGACGATGGCTGATATATACGTCATACCCGTTAACGGGTGCCGTCTGTTGAGACTGGTCAGCTCATAGCTGTTATAGCAATTATATCAAATAAAATTATTAAAATATAAGGCAAACTAAGTTTATTCGACTGTTCTCACATAAATTCTAAAGTAAAATGTAAATGTAATTTTAATATTGTAAGCCATGCCTACATTTTGGATATTTTTGTCTGATTCTTCTTCATAAAGGGTGTCCGTTAGAACTGGCAACTAGAATTGCTCTAATTTTGATTGATTTTGAACACAACATTGATTTTGTTTCTTTTGCATAAACTCGTTACTAAAGAATTGGTCAAATATTATGTAAATCAAACGATTAAACCATTAAGAGCTTAAAGTGAGTGAAAAGAGTTTAACCGAAATTTTGAGATGCGGATTAGGATTTCAAGTTGGTTTAAAGAAATCAATAGTTATATGGTAAGCAATTGAATTGAACCCAACCGAGATCTTTTGGTTCAAACCAATCTTTCCAGTAAGTAGTGCACCTGTTGAGCAGTCAGTTTTCACATTAGGAGTGTGCCAGATTCCCCGCATCCACTACTCGAGAGTGGTGGGATAGCACTGATGGTATTGCTCCCACCATACTCTGAATTTCCGCTACCGTCTCTTACGGCCTGCTGGGATTGATAAGCAGCTAACCTACTCTACGTTTTTCTTTTGCTCCCGGGTCAGTTAGGAGGCATATTTTGAAAAGCAAAATAAATCATGATTCATTCATACTACTAATCGAAAGTTTGTTGACTTAATTTGGGATGCTCAAGGGCGAAGATAAGTCTTATTGTTTGCATCAAGTTACTTCCAAACTCTAATAGGATTTGGAACCTGTAGTCCGCCTAGGTTGGCTGCGTCGATGCTCCATCCGTAGATCATCAAGTGTACTATCAGCAGGTTTAACCTAGAGATGTTTGCTGAAATTTGATTGTTCATTTGCAGAAATATGTACCGCCGATAATCTAACGATTTTCTTAAAAGCTGTTGCCCTAAGTCGACAAATTCTATCTCAAAACTTGGGTCAGTCACCACTCACTCTTGACTCTTTACTTTGACGTAATAAACAAAATATCAAAATGAAAACCTATTAATGTATTTAAATTAATCTGGCTATCCTTAAACATCAGTCTAAACATAAATGACCAAGACCATATTTGTTTAGACTGATGATGATTTGCCCGGCTCAGTGCTGCTACCCTTTCATTAATAAATAATGAAAGAATAAAAGCACCTAAGGGGCTACAGGGACAACCAGTACGGCGAAACAAATATGCACTACACCCGCTAGAGTGAGGTGTATTTTTTTTTGTCACAGCCGTACATCAACCCCTGGAGCGATGGTATACTCTCACACTCTCTCTAGTCCTAACAGCCTGATAAGGCTCGTGGGACACTTCTCGCGCTCCCTCGTGGTCTAATCCTAGTTTTCTGAAAAGGCATGGTGGACAATATATCCCTAGAGATTCGAACCCGTGTTAATTATCATTGTCATGTATTGTTGGGAGATTATATGAAGCGCGGCGTTAGCATTCTTCAATTCATTGGGTTGATGTTCAATGAAGAAAAGGGGTTGCTATATTTTGCTTGTTCCTAGCAGTAAGAAATCGTTATATATTTATTGAAGTTTATTATTAATAGAGTAATAGCTCAAAGTGAGTGAAAAGAGTTAAACCGAAGTTTTGAGATCCGGACTAGGATTTCAAGTTGGTTCAAAGAAATCATTAGTTATATGGTAAGCAATTGTTGGGTGAACTGGGCCCTATCGAGATCTTTTGGTTTAAACTAATCTTTCCTGTAAGTAGTGCACCTATTGAGCAACGGTCGCACTTAAGGGGTTGGGATGTCAGGGGGTTCCATAAGTGCGAAAATAAACAAACAAGAAGCCTAGAAGTATCAAACCTCCAGTTTCCACATTAGGAGCGTGCCAGATTCCCCGCGTCTACTACTCTAGAGTGGTGGGATAGCGCTGATTGTATGCTCCCACCATACTCCGAATTTCCGGAACCGTCTCTTACGGCCTGCTCGGATTGATAAGCTGCTGACCTACTCTACGTTTTTCTTTTGCTCCCGGGTCAGTTAGGAGCATATTTTGAAAAGCAAAATAAATCATGATTCATTCATACTACTAATCGAAGGTTGTTGACTTAATTTGGGATGCTTAAGGGTTATGTATGTTTTTATGAGGGCGAAGATAAGTCTTATTGTTTGCATCAAGTTACTTCCAAACTCTAATAGGATTTAGAGTCTGTAGTCCGCCTAGGTTGGCTGCGTCGATGTTCCATCCGTAGATCAGCAAGTGTACTATCAGCAGGTTTAACCTAGAGATGTTGCTGAAATTTGATTGTTCATTTGCAGAAATATGTACCGCCGATAATCTGCCGATTTTCTTGAAAACTGTTGCCCTAAGCCGACAAATTCAATCTCAAAACTTGGGTCAGACACCACTCACTCTTGACTCTTAACTTTGACGTAATAAATAAAATATCAAAATGAAAACCTATTAGTGTATTTAAATATCTGAAAAATTAATCTGGCTATCCGGAAACATCAGTCTAAACATAAATTACCTCCATATTTGTTTAAACTGATGATGACTTGCCCGGTTCAGTGCTGCTACCCTTTCATTAATAAATAATGAAAGAATAAAAGTATCTAAGGGGCTACAGGGACAACGAGTACGGCGAAATAAATATGCACTAACCCCGCAGAGTGAGGTGTATTGGTTTTGTCATAGCCCTACATTAACCCCTGGAGCGATGGTATGCTCTCACGCTCGCTCTCTCTATTCCTAACAGCCTGATAAGGCAGGTAGGACGATTTGGAACTGATGAAGTTGTCCCAGGAAAGATTCGGGCCCGTGGTGGCGTTACTCACCATAGTTCGCCATAAACCGCCCTGCGGTAAGTTAAGTTATATTTTTTTTTTGCTTTGAAAATGCCGAAGGAAACCAGGCGGGTTCGAATGTAAAATTTGAGGAATAGTACAAGTGCTTTTAATCAAAATGTGTAGCAAGTGTGACAGGCGCTGGATGTGGCGACCTACTGTTGAAATTTTTCAAGCCGCCCATGCGGCCTTCAACCAGGCTTAACGACTGCCTCTTTACTGGCAAACGGGACCAACGGCTTAACGTGCCTTTTGAAGCTCGGGAACCCTCGCAAATGTAATTCTACAAACTGTTCACCCATCCACGCGCCTTTTCGGGCACGCACAGTGTAGCGATAATTGTAAAATTTTATTTATACCAGTATTTGATTTTGTGCGTGTCGAATAAACGGTTAATTTATTTATTTATTTATCCAAGGACAACCTATAGCCAATGTTGCTTATCGCAGTGATCGTTTACAGAACACCGAGTTCCGGGTCACGAGCGCTTCAAAAGCGGTTTTTTACAATTTTTTTACAAGAATTTTCAGATAAAATTATTCTGTTATTTAGAATTCTGAGACATTCATATTTCAAATTCTTTAAACTTATTTTAACTAATATTAAAGAATAAATAAAATTGACTGCAAGTGCTCAAAATTGTACCAAACTGTAATCTAATTGGAGTCATTCAAATGACTAGTTTATATTTGTATTTAAAAATATCTTTTCCAAGAACCCTAAGTACGAACAATTCAATTTATAAGATAATAGATATAATGTGTAAGGGGTCTTACCAAAACTTATGGGATACCCTCTACAAACCACCATATCCTTTTGTTATTTAAATTGACGCACGATGTAAAGTTTAAAGCTTAATAATTAGGAGATACCTTTTCCAAAAACTGTCGTGTTAATAAATCCTTAAACATCACATTATTGACATATTTGAGGTTTGATAGTTGTTTTTTTTGTTTTCGCGGGGAATGCCTTTACGCACCGTCATCCCTGCTGCGGGGGCAACAGGGACGGTGTGTGAGGCTCCCGGCCCGTGAGTGAGGGGCCGTCCTACCCACTAAACTCCGCGGTGTTCTGCCTCACCTTAAAACCGGCTCGCAGGGTAGGCCTGAGGTTAAATCACTGCGAGCCGGCAAGGGGCACACCCAGACGAGGGGTCCGTCTCGGGGCGGTCGGACAAAGCGACCACCCCGGAGCTCCCTAAGGAGCTGAAGATAGATTCTTCCTGCCCGCACTTCCGCCGCTCTCGAGCGCCCCTCTGACAGCAGAGGATGTAGAGAACGGCCGGTACGGGCGTGCGCTAAGTGGGCACCCCCTGGAACACAGAAAGGGTGCCCATCGCCATGTGGCCAGTTGGGCGGGGTCCCCCGACCATCCGCCCATGGCCAATTACTATTCGGGGGCGCGCATGTATTCAGCACGTCGTCGCCCCCGAACACGACGGCGGGGCGGGAGCGTCTGTCCCGTGCGCTCCCGCACCCGCAATTCCTCTCGTTAAGCCGCCATCAACACGCTAGCAAACGAGGCGACGGCGGCCCAACACTGTTGGCTGCCGACCATGGCTCGCACCACGGCTGGCAGCGACAAATCAATACCAATGAGGCCCGTAAGGGCGATACGCGGCCCGTCCAACGCCAGGCACACGGCGAGTGTGTGCTCCGCCGTGTCCACGTCGCCACCTGAGCAGTGACGACACACGGTGTCCGGCTCCACCCCCGCCACCTCCCACAGGTACTTGGCAAATACGCCATGCCCTGTGAGGTAACGAAAACGAAGCGCTACTACCGGCCAGGCCGGGAGCTTTTACCAGTACGCAGGCCTTGAAGGCCTGCCACACTGCGACCCCCACGGCATGGGGTCGACTGTAGAGATACCAATAGTACATTGGTTAACACACACAGTACTGAAGACTGCGCCCATTAGCCGATGCTCCAGGGTGCACCAGCAAAGCCCATTTTCCACTCCCACCCGGGCGGTCCCCGGGGGGGATAGGAAACTAGACCGCCAACGTGGAGGTTCCCCGACCTAGCACCCCGAGGTTTGATAGTAATACAGATATTATATTATTTTTATTTAAAAAATTATTAGAATTTTTAGATATATAAAAATATATTTTATTTCTTACCTTTTTTATAATTTGTGTAAAGTCTTTAGTAACGTTTATAAGTTGTAAATAGTGATAAATAAATTGTATAGCATTTAGCTTTTATTTATAGGAATTTGCATTATAAATTCACGTTCACTGCAAATAATTCAGTAATGTGATGTTTTTTATTAGTCAAGTTATACCCTATCGTAATATATGTTTCATCACACGTCACCTTTCTGAAAAGTAAATTAATATGGTCTTTTACGTTCCTACTCCACTCCAATCTGTGTGTAAAACCGCAACAATATTAATACTCTCATGGTTAAACTATTCGTATATAATTTAAGAATCTAATATAATTAAAAGTACATATCCCTTTAACATTTGGGTTAAAACTTACCCAACAAAGGGTAAGTCATGTATATTTTAGTCAGGGTTTTTTTTATAATTTTCCAAGAACAATTATTTCTGATAACTACATTAAGATGGCCGTACGTTCCTACTCCACTCCAATTTGTATGGAAACCTCATGGCTAAACTATTCGTACGTTTTAAAAAAAAAAAATTAAGGATACATATCTCTGTAACATTTAGGTGTAAATTTACCCAACAAATGGTTATTCACTAAAATATATTTTAGCTACGATTTTTAATATTTTTCCAGGATATAATTTGGTTAGCTTTGATAGTTGCATTTATTTATAGGTTGAACAGGCTTCGAAGGGATTTAATACCATAAATTCGAAATAAAAATACGTGACAGTACTGAGCTCCAAGGCTAATATATTTGAAGTGACATAAGTACATAGCTAGTGCTTAAAATTAACTTAATGACTAGTGATGCGCGTACATAGAAACGTAACAGGTACGGATGATTATGATGACGCTTGAACATGCCCCCAGCCGTTGAAAGCTTGACTTTCAACCGAAGAATCCAACAAAGGGCAAATTTTGAACGCAACACGTCGGACTACTTCGTTGGCAGTCTTAATATCAGCTACTCGACTGATGTTGTCGCAACCTGGATGAAGTGCGACTATTCGACCCATTTTTCACTTAAGGGGCGGCAAATTGTGATCTTTAATAATCACGAGGGAGCCAATTTGTAAGGAGCCCTTAGATGTGTGCCATTTGACTCGCTGCTGAAGTTCGGAAATGTATTCCTTGCTCCACCTCGTCCAAAAATGTTGCCGCATTTGTTTGATGCGTTGATGGCGGGTCAGATTTGAAATGGAGTGATCACGAAGATCCTTGACTGGCAGTGACGTGATAGGTCTTCCAATTAAAAAGTGTCCTGGAGTGAGAGGCAAAAGGTCTTCGGAATTTGATGACAGTGGAGTAAGTGGCCGTGAGTTTAGGATTCCCTCAATTTGAACTAAAGTTGAGTTCAATTCCTCATACGTCATGTTACAATTGCCCAACACTCGGATTAAATGTTGCTTGGTCGATTTCACGCTGGCTTCCCATAAACCGGCAAAATTTGGAGCATAGGCAGGAATGAAATGGAATTTTACCCCATCTTGAGCCACACTGTCAGATAAAGAGTCACAATTTTGCTTTAAGAATCGCGAAATATCATTGTACGCACCTACGAAAGTCATACCATTGTCGGAGTATATATTTAAAATCAGGCGCAGAGCCTGTAGATAATTGCTACTCATCAAATCACCCACTAGCTCCAAATGTATGGCTTTAGTAGTGAAGCATACAAAAATAACGATGTACACTTTAACTAGTCTAGATCCACGACCTTGACGATTAAGAGAGTTGATAGGTCCTGCGTAATTGACGCCTACGTTTTGAAAAGGGTAGTCGGCTGGTGATAGTCTGCTTGAAGGCAGGTGCCCCATTTGTGGAGAAACGACTTTTCCTGTATGACGTCTGCATATTACACATTGACGATAACAGGCCCTAGCTAAGTTACGACCACCAGTAAGTCTCTCTTATTGTGGCTAATAGTAATTGAGGACCTGCGTGCAGTAATCTCAAGTGTTCATATCTGAATAAAAGCTTCGCAAAGTCATGTATTAATATTGGATGTTTTTTCTCAAATAAATATTCAGAGTTATGAAGTCTACCACCTACACGCATTAATTTATGAACATCTAAGAATATGTTTAATTTTAATATTTTTATGACTCAATTTTCTATTGTTGAGTAACAAATTGTTTTCTGGGAAGGACTGTCTTTGCGATTCAATTATAATAAAATTTAATGAATGTTGTAACTCTTCTACAGAAAAATGAGAAAGATATGAATGAATTTTATTCTTGCATTGTTTGATAAAACGAAAGACATGACACATAGCACGTTGCAATCTTAATAAATTGGAAAAACGTTGAAAATTGGTAACAGTTGTACCTATAACATTATGACTAGGATAACTAAACAAACAAATATTTGATTTGATTTCCGGTAGATTGCTTGATTCGTCTGAGCTTGGAATCCTGGGACATGAACTACTATCCCTTTGTAAAAAGTATGGACCGTGCCACCATAACTCAAGATTAGGGATAGCGGTCGCTTCTACTCCTCGCGATATCAGATCAGCGGGATTCTCATGAGTAGGTACGTGTCTCCATGTGCAACAACTGGTTTCGTCTAAGATTTAATTTGATTGGCAACATCTTTAACCAACCAAGTACAACCATGGAATCCGTCCAAAAGATCACACTGGAGGCTTGAGTTCGAAGTGAGCTAGCTACCTTTTTGTATAATTGAGCACCAATAACGGCAGCACAGAGCTCAAGTCTGTGTATGGTTATAGGTTTAATAGGAGCGACGCGACTTTTTGCTGTCATGAGACGAACCGTGACATTACCTGCTGTATCTACACTGCGTAGATATAAACAAGCGCCATAAGCTGATTCTGATGCATCGGTAAATATGTGAAATTCTAAATGGTTGTACAGATCACATACAACACGACGAGGAATATTAAAATCGAGCAGTGTTGGCAAAGCCTTAATTAAACTAACCCAGGTAGTAATGATTTCAGGTGGTAATTGTTCATCCTATATTAGTTTTTCAAGCCAAAGCTTCTGAAGCAACTTTTTCATTCGGATGACACACGGTGCTAGAAGCCCTAAGGGATCGAAAATACGAGCAACCGCTGCGAGCATATCTCTTTTAGTACTTTCGCTCATATCAGGTGTATTGATTGGAAAACATAAGTGGTCAGTTTGAGTTTGCCAACCCAGTCCTAATGTCTTGTTCAGTACAACACCGTCGATATTTAAATCGACGAGGGACTGTTCCGACTGTCCGGCGATTAAGTTAGGTTCATTGGATTTCCACTTTCTGAGTGGCATGCAAGCAGAAGCAAGAGCTTTGGTTACCTCACGACCTAAATTGTAGGCATCCTCAAACTGATCAGCACCTGTCAGAAGGTCGTCTACCACGAAGTCGTGTAAAATAACTTCAGCAACCCTTCGATCTGTACATTCGAGTCCTATTTGCTTGAGGCACCTTGTTGCTAAATAAGGGGCGCTAGCGGTGCCGTAAGTTACCGTGCATAAAGAATAGGTTTTGAGTGGCTCAGACGGATCATTACGCCATATGATTTTTAATAAATGTCTATCAGATGGATGTATAACTATCTGTCTATACATTTTCTCGACGTCAGCTGAGATTACGTACTTATACATCCTAAATCTAAGAAGAATAGAATTAACTACCATTACAGCATATGTTGTAGCATAGTTGTAGACGGTAAACAACATACACTACCTACTATATAATGGCAGGGATAATCCGATAACGAATTATCATTATGGATCGTATTTTCGAAACTAGCGAAAAACAAAGGCCAATTTTTAATATCGCCATCAAATTCGGGTATTTGTATGGGCGGTAATTTAGGTCGGTCCCGTTTCAGCAAATCAAAACCGGCTGGCCCGGGTTTCGAATCCGTGACTACTACGGGCGCTTGCAATGACTTAGCGACACGTTTTATGCGACAAATTAAATCTTCGAAAGATTACATGGCGTCATAACTTAATAAGAAATCGGGATTTAATTTTAATTCAAGCAAGTAAATTTTATCGAGAACATTTTCGAAATCTGAGAGCAAAGTATCTACGATTTCGATCGAGGATAAAAACAATTCTTTTATTGATTCATCTGCGATTCTCGATGAATAATCACAAATTAATTGCATACGCTTAAAAAGGCTATCCTTCTTAGCGTGTAATAGTTTTAACTCCGGAATCTCTTTCGGAGGCATTATTAAAACAAAACAACTATATAGCTGCCTACAGTGCAAAACTAACGAACGATCAAAATGGCAGCGGTGGTAAGCAGTGAGACGCGACGCGAACAAGCGTAGGTACCTACTTGCGCGCGCGGGCCTAGGTACCTGCCCGCGTGGTCTACCTATTATTATGCGGTGCAGTCGAAATTACCAACTATTTAGTACCTACCTATGCGAAAAACAGTAGGTAAGTATGCGTTTATTCCCTAATGGTATAAAACTATTATCTATGCGTTTATTCCCTATAGAATAAAAACTATTACCTAATCTATGCGTTTATTCCGTGGTGGAATAAAAACTATAATCTATACCTATACGTTTATTCCGAATGGAGTAAAAACTATAACCTATACCTATGCGTTTATTCCGAATGGAGTAAAAACTATAACCTATACCTATGCGTTTATTCCGTAGTGGAATAAAAACTATTGCGTTTCTATTAGCAAACTTCTAAAGCGAGTGGATCAAAATCCGGATCGTTAGGACCGTATTTCTATGTTAGAAGCTATTTGATCTATAGATGTGGATATTCTTGTGGGAGCATGAATATGTGTTGTCATATTAAAATTTCTCAGAATTGAATTTAAAGTTTTCAAGAGTTCACTTCAACACATCAATATTCCAGTCACCGCATAAAATGATGCGTTTCTTTCCATTTTTGGTTACAAAAATTAACAATTTTTCCAACTTCTCGAAAAATATTTTAACATTTGAATTTGGTATTCTGTAGATACATACAATTATAAGATTGTAGTTGGTTACCTCAACTCCGCAGCATTCAAACTCATTTTTTAAAGCCATTTGTGTTACAGCTGGTATTGGTTTGGGTTCTAGATCGTCTTTTATCAGCATACACGATCCACCTCTTTTAATACTCTGTCTTGAATAATAAGCAACTAATTTATAGTCCAATAGTTGTAAATCGTTTTCCGGACCTGAGTATATAAAGGTTTCAGTGAGACATATAAAGTCAATGGAGCCAATCTGTTTCATAAGACCCAAAAGTGTTAATTAAAATATCTCTAATTTACCAAGTATACCTGCAATATTCTGATGTAAAAGTGTAAGTTGTATTTTATTTTCCGATGTGAAAATTCGATTCGCATCATTATTCACGAAAAAACGTTTCACAACGGGCTGACTGCATAGTTTTATCAATAGAAAAGCTAGACCCTTGTTTGTCTTCCAGTGTATAAGTATGATTAGTCTTTGCTTGACCCCTGTATAAACTGCTTTTATTTGTATATATGAAGGGAAAATAGAATGGTATAGTTCCCTTCATTTCCATGAATTTGTTTTTAGTTTTTAGTTGAGGTGACAGTATATTTAAATCTAGTTTGTTGGCTTTTTTTGCACTTTTAATCGATGTTTTACAGTTATTTATAAATTTATTACGATACTCAATTCTCAATATTTCTCGTAACATTGATCTAGCTTTCATGTTTGTATTGATTTCATAGTCACTGTCAATAAACTCTACATGCTTCAAATTACTAGATATTAACTTTATTATATATTTCTCGTGGCCTCGCGGTCTCAGTGTTCTGTAAACGATCACTGAGTTACGCAACTTTCACTATGGCTGGTCCTCGGACGGGTGACCACTTTGTGGCATTTACATTTGCGAGCGTTTCCGTGCTTCGGAAGGCACGTTAAGCCGTTGGTCCCGGTTGCCAGTAAAATGGCAGTCGTTAAGCCTGGTTGAAGGCCTTATGGGCGGCCTAAAAATTTCAACAGCAGGTAGCCACAACCTGCGTCTGTCTATTTCAACACGGCAATGGGCTCACCACCTATTACGTGGGACAGGAATCCATACGGTGAAAAGTGGGCATATAATATGCCTCTGCCACCCCTTCGGGGATAAGGCGTGATGGATATTTATTTTTATATTTATTTATATATTTATAGCAGTTAGAAATTATAAAACGAGACGGGTGTACTTTGCTGAACGAACAAACAGACTTCCACACTTCGGTTTTGCTTAGTTTATTCAAAAATAGACAAAACAACTAGAAGTCTACATCGCGCTATCGTTTGGTTGCGTTCGAACTACAAAAGGTTGAGGTGAACGCGTAAGTACTTTTGCTGCCAAACAGTCTTGATAATGCCTCGTGTGTAGGCGAAACACGTGTCGACATCGTACGATATTCTAAAAAAGCGGAATATTGCAAAAATAACATTTAAAAACAAAAATAATTATAGTTTTTTAAAATGGATTTCGGCCACGTAACGCCTGATTCAATTAGTTATTACCTTTATTATTTGGTTTATACGGTTTACATTTATATACTTATTATTATACACTTTACCAAGCAAATTAGTGTGCGACATATTGGACAAAAAATAATATAAATAAGATTGTGTCACAAGTGGATTCGCATCACACGATCCTAAAAATATAATTACAATATCATTATTATCAAAATTTTTACTCAATAATAGACAAGCAACTTAATATCTCTACTGTCGCATTTGGCTTAATAATTGACAACACTGCATACATATCCCCTAAGCTATTTCGAAGTGCATTTCCCAAACCTTTTCCTTCCTCGCCGGACAGTATAAGCACATTTTTCTTCAAAATATGGTCCTTGATCACTTGTTGTCCTTGACATTCTCCTATACATTTGTTCTTATCAACAGGGTAATTAATGTTAATGTTTCAGCAAAAGTCACTAATATTGACTTTTATCAGGAAGATCCAAACGGCTTATATGACTCCTTATTTAGTACAATTAAAGCTGAGTACAATGACATTTTTAAATCAAAAACATTTTATAAAAACAAAAACTTGCAATTTTGTGAGTGGGCAACTACAGGAATTTACAAAAGTAGGGCTAAGTTGTACGAACTATAATTATGGTATGAAACAATTTAATTTTGATCCTGCCTTTATTCAATATGTTAAAATGTATTCAAAAATCTTCAAAAAGGCCTGTGCTGCTGCCAAGTCGTTACATTTAAGATTTAAAATTAAAGAGTCAAAAAATAAGGTAAAAATGACTTGGAATGTATTCAATACTGAAACCGGTCGATCACTACCTTGTGATTTGAACAAACCTTTACATTGAGTTAATTATGAATAACAAAGTGATTAATAATAAATTAGATGTAGCACAAACTTTTAGCAACTATTTTACAGACCCGCGAAAACAACTAGCTCGTTTAATTCTTGTCCAATAAAAGCTAAACGTATGCTTGGGGGCAGCGTGGATCAGTGTAGTGTCTTATTTAGCTTTAAATATGTAAATCCCAACGATATCATTAAAGTATTCAAATCGCTTAACTCAAAAAAGACAGCTGACTTGTGGGGTATTTCTGTAAAATTGATACAGTCTATTATTGTTAATATATCACCACATCTAGCTGAAATATTTAATAAATGTGTTGATAAAGGAGTGTTTCCGGATTTAATGAAACACAGTAAAGTAATACCTCTATTTAAATCTGGATCCAAAACCAACCCTGGTAATTTCAGACCAATTTCAATACTACCTGCCATTAGCAAAATTTTTGAAAAAAATATATTGCAACAATTACAAGCTCATTTTAATTCGAATATGCTATTACATGAAGAGCAGTATGGGTTCACAAGGGGTCGTTCTACCATTCATGTGGGTGTAACACTTCTAAATCATATATATAACGCCTGGGAGAATAGACAAGATGCTATTGGTGTATTCTGTGATCTCTCCAAAGCATTTGATTGCGTTTGTTACGTTCGTAGGGTGGGTACTAATATAAATTGCACTAATACCACAAATTCAAAAAAAGAAACACTTTAATCACTCTATGTAAAAACAACAAAACCAAACATTTGTTTTAAGCTAACACGCGTTGAACACATAATTTTGTATTGAACGGGATTTCGCGCGGCACTATATTATAACTAAAAGGTTAATATACCTTTTTATTCCTCGACGTTTCGACAGGGTTGCACCTGTCGTGGTCCCGAGGCAACTGATGCACGTAGGCTGGAGCGACCGCTATGCACCGAGAGTTTTTAATGTACCCTCGGAATTGTTATTTTTTTTTTTTTTAATATCAAAAGGTATACTAAACTTTTAGTTATAATATAGTGCCGCGCGAAATCCCGTTCAATACAAAATAATAAAACCAAACTAATAATCGCCACTAAACACACTAAAAACAAATTCTTCGCTTAGATAATTGCACTGTAACAGTATCGCACTATTTAGCTTCGATCACTTCGATTCGCACTGTTCGCTTCCTCAAAGGAGACTGTCCTGTAGCCGCGAGCTCGGCCCTTTATATACGCCTAGTAATGTTCTGGAATATTCGGGAGAATTCGTTCGGTACCTACAATTGGGTACATCTCTAGAATGTGCCACACGATACTAGTTGCTCCTTCGGTATGTACCGGAAGGTTCTCGACCTATTGAATAGAATAGAATAAAACTTTATTTGTACACCAAATTATAGCTAGATTACTTACAAATATTTTAGTCAGATAATGTAGAAAGGGCGGCCTTATCGCTAAAAAGCAATTTGTTACAGGCAACCTTGGGATGGACAGAGAAGGATGTTAATTGTTGGAAAGATGGGTAGCATTGGTGTAAAAAAAAAATAAAAAAACAAATGATTAGCTACATTATACAAAATGCACAATACATAACAATAATAAATGTAATATATATATATATCACATACATACGATACACATACATACAATACACATAATACATACTACATATAAACATAGATACTTAGACATATACATACATATACTTACAAACTATATAAATATAAACATACATTTATAATAAGAGAAGGAATTAACTATCGGGTCAAATAATGTTCTTTTGCCATGCGCTTAAAGACAAACAGAGACTGAGCCCTTCTAATTGGAATAGGCAATGCATTCCATAACCGCACAGCCTGTACGGTAAACGATTTATCATAATAACTAGTGGAATGAGTAGGTATTGCCAATTCCATAGATTCCGACGACCTCAAGGATCTTGAATGTGTGTCATTAAGGAACATGAATCGTTCTTTGAGATATGCTGGAGAACGCGGATTAAACAGTACATTGTAAAGCATAGAAAGGATATGAGTATTCCGTCGAAGGCGAATTGGAAGCCACTCGAGCAAGTTGCGATATTCGGTTACATGATCATATTTGCGTAACCCAAATATGAATCTTATACAGAAGTTTTGAAGCCGCTCAAGTTTATCAAGTTGCTCTTCGGTGATATCGAGATAGCTGACATCAGCATAATCTAGCAAGGGAAGAAGGAGAGATTGAGCGAGCGCAATTTTAGTGGCCGTTGGCAGGAAATTACGCAGACGACGTAAAGATCCTGCTGATGCAAACAGTTTCAGACTGATTTCTTGCAGTTGGGGTCTCCAGGAAAGAGTGTCATCAACTAAAATGCCCAGATTCTTGACAGTTGTACAAATTTGTAGCACAACACCGTTAAACATGATATCAGGAAGTTGTGACCTGTCTATTCGTGTCACCATATTGGGGCTGCCTATAACAGTCACCTGAGTTTTGGAGGGGTTCACATTAAGTCCATATAGCTTGCTCCACTTACATATCCGCCTTAAATCTGAGTTAATTATTGAAATTGCCTCACTGATTTCATGCACCGGAGCTTGCATATAGATCTGCAAATCATCTGCGTACAAGTGGTAGGAAGACAGTAAAGATTTAGAAATGGAATTTATAAAAATAGAGAAAAGTAATGGGGATAGAACGCCACCCTGTGGTACGCCAACAGTCGTGTCGCACCAAGAAGAAATAGATTCTTCAATGGATACACGCTGTCGCCGCCCGAACAGGTAACTGTGAAACCAATCAATACCTGTTGGAGATATGTTAATCGAGCGCAGAATACCGAGCAGGATTTGGAAATCCACTGAATTAAAAGCGTTGCTAAAGTCAAGTAAGGATAGTACAGTTAGATTTCCATTCTCCATACCCAGCCTAATGTCATCAGTGACGTTGATCAACGCACTTGTCGTACTATATCCTGCTCGAAAGCCGCACTGGAATGGGTTAAGGAGGTGGTTTTGAGTAAGGAATGAGCTAAGTTGGTAGTGTACAAGCCGTTCTAGGACTTTGGAAAGGAAAGGCAAAATGGATATAGGACGAAATTCAGCAAAGGATGTTGGGTTAGGTTTTTTGGGAATGGGAATTATTTGTGCCTCTTTGCACATTGAAGGAAAAACACCGCAAGTTATGGAATGGTTCAAGACATGACACAATATGGGAAGAACTTCATCCAGAATAGGCACGACCATGTTTCGACTCAAACAGTCGTTACCAACAGCATTGGAATTTAGCGACATTATGCACCTCTTAACATCACAAGCAGATAATTGTTCAAAAACAAACGGTGGAAACGGAGGAGTTGGAAGTGATGAAAGATATTGTAAAGTACTTACTTTGCTAGATTGATCATAACATGAAGACGAGCAGAAATGTTGATTTAGTGAATTAATATCAATTTTTTTAGGAATGTCCTGTTGTTTAGGCTTTCCAACCCCTAGCGTTTTAAGAAACTTCAAGTCACCGCATAAAATGATGCGTTTCTTTCCATTTTTGGTTACAAAAATTAACAATTTTTCCAACTTCTCGAAAAATATTTTAACATTTGAATTTGGTATTCTGTAGATACATACAATTATAAGATTGTAGTTGGTTACCTTAACTCCGCAGCATTCAAACTCATTTTTTAAAGCCATTTGTGTTACGGCTGGTATTGGTTTGGGTTCTAGATCGTCTTTTATCAGCATACACGATCCACCTCTTTTAATACTCTGTCTTGAATAATAAGCAACTAATTTATAGTCCAATAGTTGTAAATCGTTTTCCGGACCTGAGTATATAAAGGTTTCAGTGAGACATATAAAGTCAATGGAGCCAATCTGTTTCATAAGACCCAAAAGTGTTAATTAAAATATCTCTAATTTACCAAGTATACCTGCAATATTCTGATGTAAAAGTGTAAGTTGTATTTTATTTTCCGATGTGAAAATTCGATTCGCATCATTATTCACGAAAAAACGTTTCACAACGGGCTGACTGCATAGTTTTATCAATAGAAAAGCTAGACCCTTGTTTGTCTTCCAGTGTATAAGTATGATTAGTCTTTGCTTGACCCCTGTATAAACTGCTTTTATTTGTATATATGAAGGGAAAATAGCATGGTATAGTTCCCTTCATTTCCATGAATTTGTTTTTAGTTTTTAGTTGAGGTGACAGTATATTTAAATCTAGTTTGTTGGCTTTTTTTGCACTTTTAATCGATGTTTTACAGTTATTTATAAATTTATTACGATACTCAATTCTCAATATTTCTCGTAACATTGATCTAGCTTTCATGTTTGTATTGATTTCATAGTCACTGTCAATAAACTCTACATGCTTCAAATTACTAGATATTAACTTTATTATATATTTCTCGTGGCCTCGCGGTCTCAGTGTTCTGTAAACGATCACTGAGTTACGCAACTTTCACTATGGCTGGTCCTCGGACGGGTGACCACTTTGTGGCATTTACATTTGCGAGCGTTTCCGTGCTTCGGAAGGCACGTTAAGCCGTTGGTCCCGGTTGCCAGTAAAATGGCAGTCGTTAAGCCTGGTTGAAGGCCTTATGGGCGGCCTAAAAATTTCAACAGCAGGTAGCCACAACCTGCGTCTGTCTATTTCAACACGGCAATGGGCTCACCACCTATTACGTGGGACAGGAATCCATACGGTGAAAAGTGGGCATATAATATGCCTCTGCCACCCCTTCGGGGATAAGGCGTGATGGATATTTATTTTTATATTTATTTATATATTTATAGCAGTTAGAAATTATAAAACGAGACGGGTGTACTTTGCTGAACGAACAAACAGACTTCCACACTTCGGTTTTGCTTAGTTTATTCAAAAATAGACAAAACAACTAGAAGTCTACATCGCGCTATCGTTTGGTTGCGTTCGAACTACAAAAGGTTGAGGTGAACGCGTAAGTACTTTTGCTGCCAAACAGTCTTGATAATGCCTCGTGTGTAGGCGAAACACGTGTCGACATCGTACGATATTCTAAAAAAGCGGAATATTGCAAAAATAACATTTAAAAACAAAAATAATTATAGTTTTTTAAAATGGATTTCGGCCACGTAACGCCTGATTCAATTAGTTATTACCTTTATTATTTGGTTTATACGGTTTACATTTATATACTTATTATTATACACTTTACCAAGCAAATTAGTGTGCGACATATTGGACAAAAAATAATATAAATAAGATTGTGTCACAAGTGGATTCGCATCACACGATCCTAAAAATATAATTACAATATCATTATTATCAAAATTTTTACTCAATAATAGACAAGCAACTTAATATCTCTACTGTCGCATTTGGCTTAATAATTGACAACACTGCATACATATCCCCTAAGCTATTTCGAAGTGCATTTCCCAAACCTTTTCCTTCCTCGCCGGACAGTATAAGCACATTTTTCTTCAAAATATGGTCCTTGATCACTTGTTGTCCTTGACATTCTCCTATACATTTGTTCTTATCAACAGGGTAATTAATGTTAATGTTTCAGCAAAAGTCACTAATATTGACTTTTATCAGGAAGATCCAAACGGCTTATATGACTCCTTATTTAGTACAATTAAAGCTGAGTACAATGACATTTTTAAATCAAAAACATTTTATAAAAACAAAAACTTGCAATTTTGTGAGTGGGCAACTACAGGAATTTACAAAAGTAGGGCTAAGTTGTACGAACTATAATTATGGTATGAAACAATTTAATTTTGATCCTGCCTTTATTCAATATGTTAAAATGTATTCAAAAACCTTCAAAAAGGCCTGTGCTGCTGCCAAGTCGTTACATTTAAGATTTAAAATTAAAGAGTCAAAAAATAAGGTAAAAATGACTTGGAATGTATTCAATACTGAAACCGGTCGATCACTACCTTGTGATTTGAACAAACCTTTACATTGAGTTAATTATGAATAACAAAGTGATTAATAATAAATTAGATGTAGCACAAACTTTTAGCAACTATTTTACAGACCCGCGAAAACAACTAGCTCGTTTAATTCTTGTCCAATAAAAGCTAAACGTATGCTTGGGGGCAGCGTGGATCAGTGTAGTGTCTTATTTAGCTTTAAATATGTAAATCCCAACGATATCATTAAAGTATTCAAATCGCTTAACTCAAAAAAGACAGCTGACTTGTGGGGTATTTCTGTAAAATTGATACAGTCTATTATTGTTAATATATCACCACATCTAGCTGAAATATTTAATAAATGTGTTGATAAAGGAGTGTTTCCGGATTTAATGAAACACAGTAAAGTAATACCTCTATTTAAATCTGGATCCAAAACCGACCCTGGTAATTTCAGACCAATTTCAATACTACCTGCCATTAGCAAAATTTTTGAAAAAATTATATTGCAACAATTACAAGCTCATTTTAATTCGAATATGCTATTACATGAAGAGCAGTATGGGTTCACAAGGGGTCGTTCTACCATTCATGTGGGTGTAACACTTCTAAATCATATATATAACGCCTGGGAGAATAGACAAGATGCTATTGGTGTATTCTGTGATCTCTCCAAAGCATTTGATTGCGTTTGTTACGTTCGTAGGGTGGGTACTAATATAAATTGCACTAATACCACAAATTCAAAAAAAGAAACACTTTAATCACTCTATGTAAAAACAACAAAACCAAACATTTGTTTTAAGCTAACACGCGTTGAACACATAATTTTGTATTGAACGGGATTTCGCGCGGCACTATATTATAACTAAAAGGTTAATATACCTTTTTATTCCTCGACGTTTCGACAGGGTTGCACCTGTCGTGGTCCCGAGGCAACTGATGCACGTAGGCTGGAGCGACCGCTATGCACCGAGAGTTTTTAATGTACCCTCGGAATTGTTATTTTTTTTTTTTTAATATCAAAAGGTATACTAAACTTTTAGTTATAATATAGTGCCGCGCGAAATCCCGTTCAATACAAAATAATAAAACCAAACTAATAATCGCCACTAAACACACTAAAAACAAATTCTTCGCTTAGATAATTGCACTGTAACAGTATCGCACTATTTAGCTTCGATCACTTCGATTCGCACTGTTCGCTTCCTCAAAGGAGACTGTCCTGTAGCCGCGAGCTCGGCCCTTTATATACGCCTAGTAATGTTCTGGAATATTCGGGAGAATTCGTTCGGTACCTACAATTGGGTACATCTCTAGAATGTGCCACACGATACTAGTTGCTCCTTCGGTATGTACCGGAAGGTTCTCGACCTATTGAATAGAATAGAATAAAACTTTATTTGTACACCAAATTATAGCTAGATTACTTACAAATATTTTAGTCAGATAATGTAGAAAGGGCGGCCTTATCGCTAAAAAGCAATTTGTTACAGGCAACCTTGGGATGGACAGAGAAGGATGTTAATTGTTGGAAAGATGGGTAGCATTGGTGTAAAAAAAAAATAAAAAAACAAATGATTAGCTACATTATACAAAATGCACAATACATAACAATAATAAATGTAATATATATATATATCACATACATACGATACACATACATACAATACACATAATACATACTACATATAAACATAGATACTTAGACATATACATACATATACTTACAAACTATATAAATATAAACATACATTTATAATAGAATAAGAATTATCGGAGTCGCAGCAATAAGAGAAGGAATTAACTATCGGGTCAAATAATGTTCTTTTGCCATGCGCTTAAAGACAAACAGAGACTGAGCCCTTCTAATTGGAATAGGCAATGCATTCCATAACCGCACAGCCTGTACGGTAAACGATTTATCATAATAACTAGTGGAATGAGTAGGTATTGCCAATTCCATAGATTCCGACGACCTCAAGGATCTTGAATGTGTGTCATTAAGGAACATGAATCGTTCTTTGAGATATGCTGGAGAACGCGGATTAAACAGTACATTGTAAAGCATAGAAAGGATATGAGTATTCCGTCGAAGGCGAATTGGAAGCCACTCGAGCAAGTTGCGATATTCGGTTACATGATCATATTTGCGTAACCCAAATATGAATCTTATACAGAAGTTTTGAAGCCGCTCAAGTTTATCAAGTTGCTCTTCGGTGATATCGAGATAGCTGACATCAGCATAATCTAGCAAGGGAAGAAGGAGAGATTGAGCGAGCGCAATTTTAGTGGCCGTTGGCAGGAAATTACGCAGACGACGTAAAGATCCTGCTGATGCAAACAGTTTCAGACTGATTTCTTGCAGTTGGGGTCTCCAGGAAAGAGTGTCATCAACTAAAATGCCCAGATTCTTGACAGTTGTACAAATTTGTAGCACAACACCGTTAAACATGATATCAGGAAGTTGTGACCTGTCTATTCGTGTCACCATATTGGGGCTGCCTATAACAGTCACCTGAGTTTTGGAGGGGTTCACATTAAGTCCATATAGCTTGCTCCACTTACATATCCGCCTTAAATCTGAGTTAATTATTGAAATTGCCTCACTGATTTCATGCACCGGAGCTTGCATATAGATCTGCAAATCATCTGCGTACAAGTGGTAGGAAGACAGTAAAGATTTAGAAATGGAATTTATAAAAATAGAGAAAAGTAATGGGGATAGAACGCCACCCTGTGGTACGCCAACAGTCGTGTCGCACCAAGAAGAAATAGATTCTTCAATGGATACACGCTGTCGCCGCCCGAACAGGTAACTGTGAAACCAATCAATACCTGTTGGAGATATGTTAATCGAGCGCAGAATACCGAGCAGGATTTGGAAATCCACTGAATTAAAAGCGTTGCTAAAGTCAAGTAAGGATAGTACAGTTAGATTTCCATTCTCCATACCCAGCCTAATGTCATCAGTGACGTTGATCAACGCACTTGTCGTACTATATCCTGCTCGAAAGCCGCACTGGAATGGGTTAAGGAGGTGGTTTTGAGTAAGGAATGAGCTAAGTTGGCAGTGTACAAGCCGTTCTAGGACTTTGGAAAGGAAAGGCAAAATGGATATAGGACGAAATTCAGCAAAGGATGTTGGGTTAGGTTTTTTGGGAATGGGAATTATTTGTGCCTCTTTGCACATTGAAGGAAAAACACCGCAAGTTATGGAATGGTTCAAGACATGACACAATATGGGAAGAACTTCATCCAGAATAGGCACGACCATGTTTCGACTCAAACAGTCGTTACCAACAGCATTGGAATTTAGCGACATTATGCACCTCTTAACATCACAAGCAGATAATTGTTCAAAAACAAACGGTGGAAACGGAGGAGTTGGAAGTGATGAAAGATATTGTAAAGTACTTACTTTGCTAGATTGATCATAACATGAAGACGAGCAGAAATGTTGATTTAGTGAATTAATATCAATTTTTTTAGGAATGTCCTGTTGTTTAGGCTTTCCAACCCCTAGCGTTTTAAGAAACTTCAAGTCACCGCATAAAATGATGCGTTTCTTTCCATTTTTGGTTACAAAAATTAACAATTTTTCCAACTTCTCGAAAAATATTTTAACATTTGAATTTGGTATTCTGTAGATACATACAATTATAAGATTGTAGTTGGTTACCTCAACTCCGCAGCATTCAAACTCATTTTTTAAAGCCATTTGTGTTACGGCTGGTATTGGTTTGGGTTCTAGATCGTCTTTTATCAGCATACACGATCCACCTCTTTTAATACTCTGTCTTGAATAATAAGCAACTAATTTATAGTCCAATAGTTGTAAATCGTTTTCCGGACCTGAGTATATAAAGGTTTCAGTGAGACATATAAAGTCAATGGAGCCAATCTGTTTCATAAGACCCAAAAGTGTTAATTAAAATATCTCTAATTTACCAAGTATACCTGCAATATTCTGATGTAAAAGTGTAAGTTGTATTTTATTTTCCGATGTGAAAATTCGATTCGCATCATTATTCACGAAAAAACGTTTCACAACGGGCTGACTGCATAGTTTTATCAATAGAAAAGCTAGACCCTTGTTTGTCTTCCAGTGTATAAGTATGATTAGTCTTTGCTTGACCCCTGTATAAACTGCTTTTATTTGTATATATGAAGGGAAAATAGAATGGTATAGTTCCCTTCATTTCCATGAATTTGTTTTTAGTTTTTAGTTGAGGTGACAGTATATTTAAATCTAGTTTGTTGGCTTTTTTTGCACTTTTAATCGATGTTTTACAGTTATTTATAAATTTATTACGATACTCAATTCTCAATATTTCTCGTAACATTGATCTAGCTTTCATGTTTGTATTGATTTCATAGTCACTGTCAATAAACTCTACATGCTTTAAATTACTAGATATTAACTTTATTATATATTTATAGCAGTTAGAAATTATAAAACGAGACGGGTGTACTTTGCTGAACGAACAAACAGACTTCCACACTTCGGTTTTGCTTAGTTTATTCAAAAATAGACAAAACAACTAGAAGTCTACATCGCGCTATCGTTTGGTTGCGTTCGAACTACAAAAGGTTGAGGTGAACGCGTAAGTACTTTTGCTGCCAAACAGTCTTGATAATGCCTCGTGTGTAGGCGAAACACGTGTCGACATCGTACGATATTCTAAAAAAGCGGAATATTGCAAAAATAACATTTAAAAACAAAAATAATTATAGTTTTTTAAAATGGATTTCGGCCACGTAACGCCTGATTCAATTAGTTATTACCTTTATTATTTGGTTTATACGGTTTACATTTATATACTTATTATTATACACTTTACCAAGCAAATTAGTGTGCGACATATTGGACAAAAAATAATATAAATAAGATTGTGTCACAAGTGGATTCGCATCACACGATCCTAAAAATATAATTACAATATCATTATTATCAAAATTTTTACTCAATAATAGACAAGCAACTTAATATCTCTACTGTCGCATTTGGCTTAATAATTGACAACACTGCATACATATCCCCTAAGCTATTTCGAAGTGCATTTCCCAAACCTTTTCCTTCCTCGCCGGACAGTATAAGCACATTTTTCTTCAAAATATGGTCCTTGATCACTTGTTGTCCTTGACATTCTCCTATACATTTGTTCTTATCAACAGGGTAATTAATGTTAATGTTTCAGCAAAAGTCACTAATATTGACTTTTATCAGGAAGATCCAAACGGCTTATATGACTCCTTATTTAGTACAATTAAAGCTGAGTACAATGACATTTTTAAATCAAAAACATTTTATAAAAACAAAAACTTGCAATTTTGTGAGTGGGCAACTACAGGAATTTACAAAAGTAGGGCTAAGTTGTACGAACTATAATTATGGTATGAAACAATTTAATTTTGATCCTGCCTTTATTCAATATGTTAAAATGTATTCAAAAACCTTCAAAAAGGCCTGTGCTGCTGCCAAGTCGTTACATTTAAGATTTAAAATTAAAGAGTCAAAAAATAAGGTAAAAATGACTTGGAATGTATTCAATACTGAAACCGGTCGATCACTACCTTGTGATTTGAACAAACCTTTACATTGAGTTAATTATGAATAACAAAGTGATTAATAATAAATTAGATGTAGCACAAACTTTTAGCAACTATTTTACAGACCCGCGAAAACAACTAGCTCGTTTAATTCTTGTCCAATAAAAGCTAAACGTATGCTTGGGGGCAGCGTGGATCAGTGTAGTGTCTTATTTAGCTTTAAATATGTAAATCCCAACGATATCATTAAAGTATTCAAATCGCTTAACTCAAAAAAGACAGCTGACTTGTGGGGTATTTCTGTAAAATTGATACAGTCTATTATTGTTAATATATCACCACATCTAGCTGAAATATTTAATAAATGTGTTGATAAAGGAGTGTTTCCGGATTTAATGAAACACAGTAAAGTAATACCTCTATTTAAATCTGGATCCAAAACCGACCCTGGTAATTTCAGACCAATTTCAATACTACCTGCCATTAGCAAAATTTTTGAAAAAATTATATTGCAACAATTACAAGCTCATTTTAATTCGAATATGCTATTACATGAAGAGCAGTATGGGTTCACAAGGGGTCGTTCTACCATTCATGTGGGTGTAACACTTCTAAATCATATATATAACGCCTGGGAGAATAGACAAGATGCTATTGGTGTATTCTGTGATCTCTCCAAAGCATTTGATTGCGTTTGTTACGTTCGTAGGGTGGGTACTAATATAAATTGCACTAATACCACAAATTCAAAAAAAGAAACACTTTAATCACTCTATGTAAAAACAACAAAACCAAACATTTGTTTTGAGCTAACACGCGTTGAACACATAATTTTGTATTGAACGGGATTTCGCGCGGCACTATATTATAACTAAAAGGTTAATATACCTTTTTATTCCTCGACGTTTCGACAGGGTTGCACCTGTCGTGGTCCCGAGGCAACTGATGCACGTAGGCTGGAGCGACCGCTATGCACCGAGAGTTTTTAATGTACCCTCGGAATTGTTATTTTTTTTTTTTTAATATCAAAAGGTATACTAAACTTTTAGTTATAATATAGTGCCGCGCGAAATCCCGTTCAATACAAAATAATAAAACCAAACTAATAATCGCCACTAAACACACTAAAAACAAATTCTTCGCTTAGATAATTGCACTGTAACAGTATCGCACTATTTAGCTTCGATCACTTCGATTCGCACTGTTCGCTTCCTCAAAGGAGACTGTCCTGTAGCCGCGAGCTCGGCCCTTTATATACGCCTAGTAATGTTCTGGAATATTCGGGAGAATTCGTTCGGTACCTACAATTGGGTACATCTCTAGAATGTGCCACACGATACTAGTTGCTCCTTCGGTATGTACCGGAAGGTTCTCGACCTATTGAATAGAATAGAATAAAACTTTATTTGTACACCAAATTATAGCTAGATTACTTACAAATATTTTAGTCAGATAATGTAGAAAGGGCGGCCTTATCGCTAAAAAGCAATTTGTTACAGGCAACCTTGGGATGGACAGAGAAGGATGTTAATTGTTGGAAAGATGGGTAGCATTGGTGTAAAAATAAAATAAAAAAACAAATGATTAGCTACATTATACAAAATGCACAATACATAACAATAATAAATGTAATATATATATATATATATATATATATATATATATATATATATATATATATATATATATATATATATATCACATACATACGATACACATACATACAATACACATAATACATATAAACATAGATACTTAGACATATACATACATACACTTACAAACTATATAAATATAAACATACATTTATAATAGAATAAGAATTATCGGAGTCGCAGCAATAAGAGAAGGAATTAACTATCGGGTCAAATAATGTTCTTTTGCCATGCGCTTAAAGACAAACAGAGACTGAGCCCTTCTAATTGGAATAGGCAATGCATTCCATAACCGCACAGCCTGTACGGTAAACGATTTATCATAATAACTAGTGGAATGAGTAGGTATTGCCAATTCCATAGATTCCGACGACCTCAAGGATCTTGAATGTGTGTCATTAAGGAACATGAATCGTTCTTTGAGATATGCTGGAGAACGCGGATTAAACAGTACATTGTAAAGCATAGAAAGGATATGAGTATTCCGTCGAAGGCGAATTGGAAGCCACTCGAGCAAGTTGCGATATTCGGTTACATGATCATATTTGCGTAACCCAAATATGAATCTTATACAGAAGTTTTGAAGCCGCTCAAGTTTATCAAGTTGCTCTTCGGTGATATCGAGATAGCTGACATCAGCATAATCTAGCAAGGGAAGAAGGAGAGATTGAGCGAGCGCAATTTTAGTGGCCGTTGGCAGGAAATTACGCAGACGACGTAAAGATCCTGCTGATGCAAACAGTTTCCGACTGATTTCTTGCAGTTGGGGTCTCCAGGAAAGAGTGTCATCAACTAAAATGCCCAGATTCTTGACAGTTGTACAAATTTGTAGCACAACACCGTTAAACATGATATCAGGAAGTTGTGACCTGTCTATTCGTGTCACCATATTGGGGCTGCCTATAACAGTCACCTGAGTTTTGGAGGGGTTCACATTAAGTCCATATAGCTTGCTCCACTTACATATCCGCCTTAAATCTGAGTTAATTATTGAAATTGCCTCACTGATTTCATGCACCGGAGCTTGCATATAGATCTGCAAATCATCTGCGTACAAGTGGTAGGAAGACAGTAAAGATTTAGAAATGGAATTTATAAAAATAGAGAAAAGTAATGGGGATAGAACGCCACCCTGTGGTACGCCAACAGTCGTGTCGCATCAAGAAGAAATAGATTCTTCAATGGATACACGCTGTCGCCGCCCGAACAGGTAACTGTGAAACCAATCAATACCTGTTGGAGATATGTTAATCGAGCGCAGAATACCGAGCAGGATTTGGAAATCCACTGAATTAAAAGCGTTGCTAAAGTCAAGTAAGGATAGTACAGTTAGATTTCCATTCTCCATACCCAGCCTAATGTCATCAGTGACGTTGATCAACGCACTTGTCGTACTATATCCTGCTCGAAAGCCGCACTGGAATGGGTTAAGGAGGTGGTTTTGAGTAAGGAATGAGCTAAGTTGGCAGTGTACAAGCCGTTCTAGGACTTTGGAAAGGAAAGGCAAAATGGATATAGGACGAAATTCAGCAAAGGATGTTGGGTTAGGTTTTTTGGGAATGGGAATTATTTGTGCCTCTTTGCACATTGAAGGAAAAACACCGCAAGTTATGGAATGGTTCAAGACATGACACAATATGGGAAGAACTTCATCCAGAATAGGCACGACCATGTTTCGACTCAAACAGTCGTTACCAACAGCATTGGAATTTAGCGACATTATGCACCTCTTAACATCACAAGCAGATAATTGTTCAAAAACAAACGGTGGAAACGGAGGAGTTGGAAGTGATGAAAGATATTGTAAAGTACTTACTTTGCTAGATTGATCATAACATGAAGACGAGCAGAAATGTTGATTTAGTGAATTAATATCAATTTTTTTAGGAATGTCCTGTTGTTTAGGCTTTCCAACCCCTAGCGTTTTAAGAAACTTCCAGATCTTTGCAGGGTCCCCGTTCTGGACCGATTTATGGATATGTTGGCGTTGTGCTTTCCTACACACCTTGCTGCAGATGTTTCGCAATGTTATATATTTCTCGCGATTCTCAGATGTAGGCCGACGCTTAAACTTACATTTAGCTGCAGCTTTTTTAGCAATAATCAATTTGATATCAGCTGTAAGTCAAGGTGACGGCAAGTGTCGCATCCTTACTGCATGGATTGGAGCATGTACATCATAAAGTTCAATTAACTTATTTGTTAAGATGCTAACTTTCTCGTCAATGCCATGAGCGGTGATTAATGAAGCCCAATCAATGTTAGAGGCCTCCTCACGTAGCTTATCTAGATTCATGCCACCAAAATTGCGCTGCATAAGGATTTTGGATTTAGGTTTAGGGGGGCGGAGGTTATATGAAAGATAGATTAGATCATGGTACGAGAATTCATCAGCTGTGCACTGTCCATGCCTTACAACTTATTTAGTAGAAGATACGAGGATAAGATCTAAGAGGGATGGAACACAATATGGAAAATGATGAGTGACGTTTAAAGGCAGGATAGACAAGTTGCAGGAGTGAACAATGCTAGAGAAAGTAGAGGAGCGAGCAAGGGAGGAGGGATCATTTTTTACAAGGCATGTATTAAAATCGCCCATTAAAATAGTATGGCTGTAAGAGGGAGAAAGACGTTCAATTATATTTTCGAAGGACGAAAAGAAATTAATAGCAGATGAAGAGGAATAATACACCCCAAGCAGGACCCTGGTGTGGTAAAGCTCCACCTCAATGAAAATTGATTCCCCTGTATTTGAAGGCAGTGGCTGAGGTGACATTTCTAAGATTTTGAAATTAATATTTTCCCTTAAATAAATGGCAACACCTCCACCTCTAGAGAAACGATCATTGCGAATTAAGTGAAAGTGAGGCAAAGTGAACGAAATAGAAGGAAGACAGGGATTTAGCCACGTCTCTGAGACCAGAACTGCGTGGATATTTTTACAATCAAAAGTAGTCAGCATCTCTGGAAAATGGGCGGGAATACTCTGTGCATTCCCTTCTGGTGCTATCTCTATCACATAGTTCTAGAATGTTCTTAGTGTAGCTATCTCTTTTTAATAGTGCTATCCCTGTCTAATAGCTCTGGAATATTCTGAATGTAGCTCTCTCTTTCTAATACTGCTATCCTTGTCACTCTTTCATGAAATTACGCTATATACTGAAGTGGGCTTCAAAGGCTCATAAGGGGTCCTGAAAACGCCTGAAAAAGGGTTTTCAGGTTATGATGGCATGTGATAGGGGGTGGCCTGAAACGAACTGAAAACATGTTTCAGGCGCCTGAAAACAACGACAACTGGAGTGAAATTTGAATAATTTGATATGTGATAGAGCCTCCTCGGAAACGGCCTAAAACCGCTTTTCAGCCGGCTGAAAACGTTCCCAAGGTCCAGAAAATGACGTTTAAAGTTGTTCACTAGTCCGCCGGCCTAACACGTTGTTCATAAAACACTATTGCGAAAACTATTTTGTTTTGGTGTCAAAGACTCTGCACTGGACCTTGTTGCCTCCTACCTAAATGATCGAATACAATATGTTGATGTCAATGGAATTAGCTCCTCTGGAGCATCTGTAGCTATGGGAGTACCGCAGGGATCAATTCTAGGTCCGTTTTTATTTTTAATTTATATTAACGATCTGCCATTCTATATACAGAACTTCTGCGACACTGTTCTATTTGCTGATGATACGTCACTTATTTTTAAAGTTGATTGCACTTTACTGATTTTAACGGTGTAAATAGTTCACTTGCCCAAGTTGTAGATTGGTTTACGACCAATAATTTGCTACTAAACGCTAAGAAGACAAAGTGTATCGGATTCAGCATGCTTAATGTCAGGAAATGCGGTACAAATATAACATTGAACGGTGATACCCTAAATCTTGTAGAATCAACTGTATTTTTGGGGATCACTTTAGATACCAAACTGCAGTGGAACGCCCAAATAACATAGCAGGTAAACTCAGTTCGGCAGCCTTTGCCGTTAGTGAAGTCAGGCAGCTCACTGATGTGGAAACTGCTAGGCTGGTATACTTCAGTTATTTTCATAGTGTCATGTCTTACGACATTTTGCTGTGGGGCAAAGCAGCTAATATACAAGTAATGTTTGTACTCCAGAAGAGAGCTATACGTGCAATATATAAATTAAGTGCTAGAGTGTCTCTTAGAGAGAAATTTAAAGAAATTGGCATTTTAACGGTTGCATCACAGTATATATTTGCAAATATCCTGTTACTTAAACAAAACATACATTTATACAATAGACACAGTGACATACTATACTAGAAATAAGCATCAATTAATTGGAACGCATCATCGTTTACAAAAGATTCACGACTCTTTTGCAGGAATTGGCGTACGCCTATAAAGTAAAATTCCTTTAGACATTATGAACCTGCCGTTACATAAATTTAAGGCGGAAATTAAGACGCACCTCTTGATAAGGGCCTATTACGCAATTAAAGATTATTTGAATGATAAAAATAAATGGAAATGAGTTGCTTGCTCTTCGCTCGAACTGCTTTGTGTTATTTTGTACTTGTATTTAATCTGCATATATATGTTGTATTTTTACATTTCTGCATATTCAATAATTTGAATCGTCAGACAACTAAAGGTTTCTAAATTGGCTGCGTTTAGTCCCAGTAATAACTAATATACAAATATGTAATTTGAGTCTGTGTGAGCACCAAGTAGACTTGTTTATTATTTTGAAATTGACATGATAGTTGCTGTGCAGTTTTTGGGTATGTCATGCTCGCCTAAGTGTCCTGGCAGTGGTGGCGTATGTATCGGGTCGCCTTATTTCCTACAATACGGTTGAGTAGGCCGATGGCTGATATATACGTCATACCCGTAAACGGGTGCCGTCTGTTGGAACTGGTCAGCTCATAGCTTTTATTGCAATTGTTACAAATAAAGTTATTAAAATTTAAGGCAAACTAAGTTTATACTCTTATACTCTTAAAATGACGATATAAAATAAGGTGGAGAATTTCAACTTGATTCGATACGGTTCGGGTAGTTCAGGTGGCTAGAACATTGCCCTGGTTAGGCAAAGGTCACAGGTTCAATCCCTGTCTCGAATCAAATTGTCTTTTTCCACTTTAATAAAAAAATTTATGAGAAACTAAGTTTAGTCGACCGTTCTTACATAAATCCAAAGGAACAATATAAGTGTGATTTTAATGTTGTAAGCCATACCTACATTTTAAAAAAGAGCATCCTTTAACCTTCTTGCTAGATTCTTCTTCTTAAAGTGTAGGCTGCCCTTAGAACTGGCAACTAGAATAGCTCTCATTTTGATTTATAACTCTAAATTTAATTTTGATTTTGGGGATGAAGAGTAGAAGCGTGCACGTCGCCATCCCTGCCAGCTACGGCTGCAATTCTACTCCAACACGAGTGCCACCAGGGCAAATAATGCTAGGGCGTGCCCCCGAGGCGACGCGCACCAGTTCGTTCCCGCTGGTGCGAAAAGTGTGTGCCAGAGCGGCGTAGGGGGCCGCCACCCTACACGCGCGGCCCGACACGGCGGGAAGTGGAGGACGGAGTGCAGGGTAGCTGCGTGAAATGTTAGGGGAGGAATGGCAGATAAGATGAATGAGTTGATGGATGTTATGAATGAGACAAAGTTAGATGTAGTGTGTTTGACAGAGACCAAGCGCAAGGGCAGCGAAGTCTTGGAGCTCCCGGGTGGGGTACTCGCGCTATGGTCTGGAGTACCAACGAGCGAGCATGACAGTCGGGGGGTTGGACTTTTGTTGTCCACGCGATTGACCTCCGGTATGTATGAGTACAAACTGGTAGGTCCCAGAATCCTCTGGATCCGTCTAAAACTTGGTTTGACGAAGATTTTTCTGGTAGCTACTTACGCGCCAGGACTTCTGGAAGAGTATGAGAGAAGCTCTAAATGTGATAGAAGGAAATGAAAGACTTATAGTATGTGATGACTTGAATGGTTGGGTGGGTACCGCTCGCGATGGTTTTGAGTCGGTACTCGGGAAGTATGGGGATAAAAGGGTGAACGACGCTGGCAAGCTTATACTGGCATTTTGTAAGGAAAAGGATTTGTTTGTGGCGAACACAATGTTCAACCACAAACAAATTCATATGTATACGAGGAGATGTAAGTCACAGAGAAGCATGATAGATCTATTCCTAATGGATAGACGGCTCCGTAAACAGGTGATGGACACAAGGGTTTATCGAGGCGCTGAGCTGGGATCAGACCTCTACCTAGTCATAACTAGGATTAGGGGTCTGTTCGCAGGTTGGCGTCATCGTACCGAGTGTCCTGAATCTGAGCCGACTTATAGCATCAAAAGCTGGAAGTTGCAGGATGCATCCATTAGGAATAAATATAAAGAAAGGGTAGCCGAAAAGCTTGGCGACGTCAATGTTAGTAGTGAGAATGTGGAAAGTGTATGGTAGAAGCTTAGGGAATGTAGGGGGTGCAACCTGCGTGGTACCTAATGGGGTTCGTTACGCTACTAATTTAAAACCACTTTAGTAAATTTATTGCTAAGTTTACAGTAAAGGATATGCTAAGCTATTGCTAAAACTAGTAAAAGATGGAAATGAATGCATCCGGTCGCTTTCCGTTATGCACTGAGCTCGCGGCGCACTTAGTGCGGCCGTATTGTATCGCTGGGTCAGCAAAAACGTGATCGATGGCAATTATTGCCTCGAACATGCTCCCGACCGGAAGAGAAGAGATGATGAGATAAGCTATATAAAATAAAGAGTTACGTGAGTGTGGACTTAAACGCTAAGGAATTAGGACAAGTTTGATGATAGATGATTGACAAGATGATAAAACAATTAAGTATATCTAAAAATACATCAATGATATTTGTTTAAACGGGTGAATCATCAATGCAGAACACCGATTTCCTTTTGGCTAGGGGAGACGTTGACATGTCTCGCCTCTTTAAACGTAAACTAGACCACTTTGTAGAAAAATTGGATAAGCGCGCACTATCATTTACACTTGGCCCCTGCTCGGACAGGGGTTGAATTCGCGCACTTGCACTAGAACTAGAGCCTTGCTCTTGCTCAGATCGATTTATGCACACACTCACACTTGCTGGAACGTTCTCGTTCCGCCCTTGGATGGGCGGACCACGGCTTCCCTGACGCCTCCTTCTCAGGAACCACAGGATCGCTGCGATAGCTACTGTTAATAGACTATACGACAACGCATACTGATGTACGTCATGTGTCGTTAAGATCTCTGTTTCGGCAGAGTAACCATCCTAGTTGGGTCTGCTGAGCTAAGGGCGAAGACGAATCTGGCCCTCTTATTAAACCATCCAGCATGATAAGAGCATAGGCATCTGCTCCGAGCAATAAGTCTACCGGACGACTTGTATTGAACTCTGGATCCGCTAAATTGATATGTTTCAAATGCGACCACGAAGGGTTTTCGAAAAATCGATTTGGTAGCTTTTTTATTAAATTTTTCATAATTAAAACTTCCGTATGAAATGTGTATCCAGTATACATAGACTGGCACATAATGCTTAGCTTGCCCGTACAATTAGATTCCTTTTCTGCAATTCCGGAAACTGCCCCATCAAATTTCTGTCTCTTTAAACCTAACTGTTGAGCTGCCTTCTCAGTAATCAAGGAAACTTGTGAGCCTTGATCGATGAGAGCTCTTAGGATAAGCTGCGTACTATCTGCTGCTGTCACCTTCACTAACGCTGTAGCTAATAGAATCTGGTTAAGATTTTGCTGAGATGTGTGAATAACATTGCTGCTATTTTGCATTAAGTTCTCTTCTTGCTTAATATTTTCATAATTATTTTGTTTGCCATCAGCAAAACAATCATGCAATACGGTATGATTACTGCCGGAACACTTGAAACAGCGTTTCTTGGAATGGCATTTATTACCATTATGATTAAAAACACAATTAATGCAACATTTCAGTTGTTTGATGGTTTTAAGTTTCATTTCCTTTGACTAAAGGAAGCGCTCGTGGCCCCGCGGTCTCAGTGTTCGGTAAACGATCACTGAGGTACGCAACTTTTACTATGGCTGGTCGTCGGATGGGTGACCACTTTGTGGCATTTACATTTGCGAGCGTTTTCGTGCTTCGGAAGGCACGTTAAGCCGTTGGTCCCGGTTGCCAGTAAAATGGCAGTCGTTAAGCCTGGTTGAAGGCCTTATAGGCGGCTTAAAAAATTTCAACAGCAGGTACCCACAACCTGTGTCTGTCTATTTCAACACGGCAATGGGCTCACCACCTATTACGTGGGACAGGAATCCACACGGTGAAAAGTGGGCATATAATATGCCTCTGCCACCCCTTCGGGGATAAGGCGTGATGGATATTTATTTATTTATTTTATTATTTCTTTTGACATTTGAACGACCCAATCCTCCAGGGGGCTGGGCCCCTTGCAATTATTGCAAGGCTCGAGGTATCTGCGCCGGACCCCCCAAAGATAGTCGCCAAGCGATCCAGGGCCACCGGGCTTCCGGGATGAACCCAGAACGGCTCGGCGACTGCGACCACGTTATAGACCACTGCGCGATGCTCTGGTACAGAAGATCCTGAGCATCGGAGCAGTGGTTCAGATTGATCTGCAGGATGCGGATATGTGCATTCATTAATGAACATCCATATCCGCATTCCGCCGTAAACGTGGGCGCTCTTGAGCGGCACTCCTATTCCCCCCTACAGATGAACGGGGCTTTGGCCTTGAGGCGGCGCAGGACATGCAGTCCACCCAGTGCTCAGCCGTCTTGCCCTCCGCCACGCATCTAAAACAGCATGGTGGAGCGTTACAGGCAATGGCCTTGTGTCCGGGTTGGCTGCAGCGGAAGCACCTATCACCTACATCGACTTCCGCTGTGCACTGCACCCCCACTCGCGGGGCTGCAGGAGATGCACCTGCGCCTTGAAGAAGCCCTCAATGAGTAGGCTCCGTCCATCCGCAATCTTCTGAGCTGCCGCGACGGGACAGCTCACGACTATTGATCCGTGACCAGTTGGCGCAAAGCGAATTTCGCCTGACCTTATCTGATCCCGGGGGCAGTCGCTTGCTTCCACGACGGCAGTTTTTATCTCCTCCGTCGTAGCCGCGTCATCCAGACCCGAAATGCGTATGCGGGTATACGCATTTTGGGTCTGGATTTGTCGACCAACATTTGTTGGGTCTGGTGATACGGACAGCGTCCGTGTCCAGCGACACCCTTAGCTTAGCCGCTAGAACATCATAGCCTTGGGGCCGCTGGTGGCGCCGGAGACCTCGAGTAGGCGTGCTCCAGTGTGCGTCGTTTTGCACCGGAGTCCCCTCTCTATCTCGAGGGCCTTTATGTCAACTGAGGCCTTCACCTGCCTCAGGACCTCGGCGTACCCCACGCCCCGCTCCAAGCCTTGTGTCGTCACTGTTAGGACGACGGCAGTGGAGCGCGGTGCGCAAAGCCTCTTCGGTGCATTCGGCGCCTTCGTCGCGGTGGCCTTTGCCGCCTTATTAGCCGCCTTTTTGGCGGCTTTCGCCTTCTTTTTCCCTCCCGCTACCTCCCAGCTCCCCTCTCTGGAGGGATACAGGGGTGCAACGGAGGGGGCGGCTGTATCAGGGGGTGCCGGAATGCCGCTCTTCCCAGGTGCTGACTTCGCAGGGGCGCGGGGGGAGCGGAGGCCTTCCGCTTGGAACCGGGAGCCCCTTTGGTAGCAGTCACCGCCGCATACGACATAGGGGTCGTCAGCGGTGGGCGGTATGCCCGGTTCTCAAGGACGCCTAGGCGTCTTTCTATGGCCTCCAGTAGCTGGGTCAAGCTCGGTGTCACCTTGGAGGGCTTAGGAGCAGGCCCCACCTTTGGCTGCACACGAGCTTGAATTTCGAGGGCCTTTTGGGGAGGGAGGTCCTTCACCCCATGAGCATCCCGGTCCCTTGAACCAGCTGTGTCAGCTTGCCTATTTCCTTCCGCATCTCCAGGAGTTGCTTGCGGGAGTCAGCAAGCTCGACCTCAAGGCTCGCAACCCGAGCCCGGAGTTTTTCCTCCTCTTCGGAGACGCTTCTGTCGAGGAGCTCCTCTAGGGCCTTAGTGGCGCCTGTGACGGCTTCGGTCACTATCTTCTTCCTGCCCTGTACATTTTTGGCGCCCTTTACGGCGTCAGAAATGCGAGCAAGAGCCGTTAGAAGCTCTCTCGCCGCCGGCACATCCGTGCAAGGCGGCGGCGCTGGGCAGCAGAGGGGCATGTATCGGCGGATTTGGAACCCGCCCCTCCAAATTGTGGAGGTCGGCTTTTCGATCTCTACCCGCGGTGGTAGCTATCACCTTGGCGGGTACGTCATCCTCACTGGAGGATATTGTCCCCGGCCGACGAAACAGGCTTTTGCCTGATTCAGAGGATCGTGGCCTCTTCCTACGGAGACCCTCGATCTCGGTGTCTATGCTGAGGACTGACTCGGCGTCAGTCTCAGCCGGGATTGACGCAACCTCTGCGTCCGTTTGGGGGGTGGTTTTGAGGCACACCTCCGGGCCTTTTGGGCTTTGGTAAAAATCATTGTTCATATTTGATCCCACGAGTAGAGACGAACAGACGACAACTCCCCGGGTGACGCTCATTCCGGGGAGTGGGATGTATACTGTGGGGTTATTCAAATTATAATATTTTGATTTGTGGTTATCATATTTTCGACTGCTACTGCTAGGAAATTATTTTGAAGAATCTGCTTGCGGTTGAAATTGCTGGGATTTTTGCATGGTATCTTGTCGTCGACGAGATGTTTCTAGGCTAGTGAACTTATTTTCTAGAAAATCTAAAAAATCTTGTAGGGTTGGTAGCTCTCTAGCATTCTTTAACGACTGTATGTACTCGGAATGAGATTCGCTATCTAACTTTTGGGACAAAATATGCACAAGTAAAGGGTCCCACGTGCTAGTGTCTACACCTAGGTTTTTAATGGCGTGAAGACTTTCTAACGTGACGTCATGCAATTTTTTATAAACTGAAAATGATTGATGCTGTATATTGGGTAAATTCAGAAATAAATTAGCGTGTGCTGTAAAGATAAGCTTCTTATTATCAAATCGGTGATTTAGAATCTCCCAACAAACGTTATAGTTATCTCAACTAATTGGAAGGTGCTCAATCAAACGCTCGGCTTCACCTTTTAGCTTGCCTTTCAAGTACTGCATTTTTTGAGCGTTTGATAATGAGCTGTTCTTGTGGACTGTTGGACCCTCTTGACTCGAAGGCCGGAGTTGTAATTGCTGGCGGTTTCAGCTGAATAGCTGAAGCTTCGGCCGCCTCTTTCTGCGTTAATTGGGGACGATACGGTGACTGCACCGTTTGCTGCATCAACTCTTCTTTGCATTGACTAATAAGCCCTTTAGATTTCATATATAGCTGTTTAGTACTCTCAAATTCAGAGTTGATAAAATATTTATGATTCGTTTTTTCGAAGGTAGGAACTTTTCATGATTCACTTGGAAGTCCTCCCAGTACTTCTCAAGTAACTCAAGTCTACATTTACAATAATCTAACGTCTTACGCTCTCCGCTATCCTTTTTGAAATTAACGAGGAGTTTTCTAATACTCTCCGCTATCTCGGATTGAACAAAATAAAGGCTCTCCATCTCGCTATTGGTGTAAGAAAATTGAACGTTCTTACTTGTAAAAATCCTTTGCCGCTGCTAGCCTGACGACGGTTGCTCCCCACGTCGCTAATTTCTTCCTGTTCGCAAATGTGAGCTGTGAACTCACTAGTGGTGAAAGGTTATGACCCGAGCACCGCTATTGCTGCTAACGCTGAGTGTATATTGAGTAAATTTAATTCAATAACTATATTACCGCTACAATCACTGGTTATATCATTTTTGTATGTATGTATATATAATCATTTTCGAAGCTTAAAACTAAAACGACTTAATTACTTCTTCTATTGAATTTACAATGCATACGGTGGTCTTTTAGTAAAATAAAATCACTAAAATGATTTAGTGAGTTTTTAAAATCAGTAGTTTGCTAAAACACCCAAAAACGAAAATTAACTAAATCGAAATAGTGACCATTCACTCCTTAGTTTTAAATGATTTTGTAAAATACTGACAAAGTGAAAAGTCATCATTTCAATTTAATAACTTCTTTTATAATAAAAATGATGTTAGTGAACTTAGCAGAACATTGTCCAGCAGATCAAAAAAAAATGAGAGTTCTGCTCGCATGCAGTAGAGTTCTATAGTTCCTGATACTTTTTAGAAATAGCTCTAGCGTTTTTAGGAAAAAAAACCTAACCTAACCACTTCGGGAGTGCCGACAGAAGTGAAAACTCAATTTATTAATAATTTATTTATCTAGACGCGTTGGTACATGCATATATGCACACACTATAGCTGCGTATCGTAACGGGGTGTAGCGAGTCCAGAGATTTATCTCATCTAAAAAATTGCGTACCGCGCTAAAAGAAGTTTTTCCTTCAAAAATTGACCGGGATCGACGTTAATGATGATGATGATGAAAAATAAATCTACACTGAAAGACTCCTAATTGATTACACAGCATTATTTAATAAGACCTGTAGATGACCGGAATCAGCGTTAGATGATGATGATGATAATGGTCGCGAGTCCAGAGATTTTATCTCATCTAAAAATAAGCATACCGCGCTAAAAGAATATTCACTTCAAAAATTGACCGGGATGGACGTTAATGATGATGATGAAAAAAAAATTCTACTCTGAAAGAGTCTTAATTGATTACACAATATTATTTAATAAGACCTGTAGATGACCGGGTTCAACATTAGATGATGATGATGATTATAGTCGCAAATCCAGAGATTTTATCTCCTCTAAAAATATGTGTACCACGCTAAGAGGCGTTTTCACTTAAAAACTCCATCCGTCTTACGCTTTTTCGATCAGGTCACGTGTCCTGACGCGAGTTTAAGATTTTATACCCATTACAGAAAAAGTGCTCAACGCCGCTAAAGAAGTTTTCACTTCAAAAAAGACAGTTGAAAAAATGCTCTGCCAACTTCCGTAACATATCACTTAGCAGATCATTGTCCAGCAGATCAAAAATAAATGCGAGTTCTTATCGCATGCATCTGAGTTCTACAGTTCCTGATACATTTAAGAAGTAGTTCTAGCGTTTTTACCAAAAAAAAAGGCAATTTACAAAATGGTCTCCCAACTTTCTGTAGCAAATCAAAAATTCGAGTGAATTCTTCTCACATGCGAATGAAATCTCCAGTTCCAGATACTTCAAAGGAATATATTTAATAGTTTTCAAGTTCAGAAGACAGCAGATTCTTCGTTTCAAATTTTAATAAACGGTCAGAACTCTTTCTTATTTCACAGATCCGTATCGAAACTTTAACCTAAGGCTCGATTCGAGTCCAGAACTCACGTTCAAGTGGCAGCAGATCATATGCGAAAGTGTAAAAAGTCAAAAACTTACCAATCTCACAGTTTGAATAACACTAAACTTGAATGCTAGAACTCTTCGGTATTTCACAGAACCGTATTGGAACTAAACCCCAGGACTCAATTCAAGTCCAGAACTCTTTTTAAAATGCCAGCATAGCATGTTAAAACGGCCGAAAAGCAGAAAATTACTAGTTTCGTCATTTCAAAATTATAGGATAAGCCAGAACTCTTTGGTATCTTATAGATCCATATCGAAACTGTTATCCAGGATACAATTTAAGTTCAGAACTCTTTTGAAAATACCAGCAGAGCACGTTAGAACGGACAAAAAGTAGAAAATTACTATTTTCGTCATTTCAAAATTATAAGAGAAGCCAGAACTCTTTGGTGTTTTATAGATCCATATAAAAACATTAATCTAGGATACAATTCAAGTCCAAAACTCTTTCGAAAATACCAGCAGAGCACGTTAGAACGGACAAAAAGTAGAAAATTACCAATTTTTTCGTTTTGAATTAATATGAAATGCCAGAACTCTTTCGTATTTTACAGATCCCTACACGAACGGTATCCAAGGTCTTTATTCAAGTCCAGAACTCTTTATAAAATGCCAGCAGAGCAAGTTGGAACTGCTAAAAAATTGAAAATTACCATTTTCCTCGTTTTAAAATTATAGAAGAAGCCAGAACTCTTTGGTATCTTATAGATCCATATCGAAACTGTTATCCAGGATACAATTTGAGTTCAGAACTCTTTTGAAAAGACCAGCAGAGCACGTTGGAACGGCCGAAAATCAGAAAATTACCATTTTTTTCGTTTTGAAATTATATGAAATGCCAGAACTCTTTCGTATTTTACAGATCCATATACGAACAGTATCCAAAGACCTAATTTAAGTCCAGAGCTCTTTGTAAATTGCCAGCAGAGCACGCTGGAACTGCCGAAAAATAGATAATTAACAATTTTCTCGTTTCAAAAACATAGGACTAGTCAGAACTCTTTGGTATCTTATAGATCCATATCAAAACTGTTATCCAGGAAACAATTTGAGTTCAGAACTCTTTTGAAAATACCAGCAGAGCACGTTAAAACGGACAAAACGTAGAAAATATTTTCGTCATTTCAAAATTATAGGAGAAGCCAGAACTCTCTGGTGTTTTATAGATCCATATAAAAACATTAATCTAGGATACAATTCAAGTCCAGAACTCTTTCGAAAATTCCAGCAGAGCACGTTAGAACGGACAAAAAATAGAAAATTACCATTTTTTTCGTTTTGAATTAATATGAATTGCCAGAACTCTTTCGTATTTTACAGTTCCATATACGAACAGTGTCCAAAGACCTAATTCAAGTCCAGAACTCTTTGTAAAATGCCAGCAGAGCATGTTGGAACTGACGAAAAATAGATAATTACCAATTTCCTCGTTTCAAAAATATAGGAGTAGCCAGAACTCTTTGGTATTTTATGGATCCGTATAGAAACTTAGAACAAAAAAAAGTTAGCTCTGTGTAAATTTTGTGGATAAATTTCTAAAAACATTAAATTTCTAGTAAAATCAGTGTTCAATCTGTTTAACAAGTGTTAAAACATCAGTGGAATTGTTATTAACTCACAGTTTGTCGAAATTTAGTTGAAAATAATACATGAAGTTTACAATACATTAGCTGCCACACTCTAAACTTCCAGAGAAAATAAAGAAGGAAATCACAAACACAAGGTTAGTCATGCTAAATAGAAGTACTAAAAAGTGATAAAAGTGCAATATGAACCTATAAATAGAATTAATTACCTATAAATTAAAAAGAAAAACCAAAGTATATAACAGCGCCATCTAGCGGTAAATAGCCAAATTATTTGATTTTTTCACTTACAAAACGCAGTTAAGTTTTAACATTACATCATTGGCTGCTAGAGGTCACTGAAATAAATTATGGAAGAAATTATGACAGCACTTAAAAATATACAACATGAATTAGTACAGCAGAAGCGTGATATGAAAAATATAAGCGAAAATATAATGGAAACAATTAATAAAAATATAGATCAAATGTTTCATCACATTGAAATGAAGACAAATATGTTAGAAAATAAGATAGAACAGCAACAGAAGCAAATAAATTTTCTGGACCAACAATTAAGGAAAAAGAATCTTCTTTTCTTTGGTGTGGAGGAAAAGGAGGTGAACTATGAAGATCTGCTAAACACTATACTCGAACTCATCAATTCGCAAATGCAAGTACAGTGCTCTGAGTGGGAAATTGAAAATGTCAAGAGAAGAGGTAAACCAAATGGACAGATCAGACCAGTGGTAAGTTGAAACTCCTTAGTAAGAAAAAGTCGCTGCAAACTACAAAAAATTATATAAAAGAAGATTACAGCCCCGCCGTACTACAAAAACGGAAGGAGCTCCAAAAGGAACTGAAAGAAAAATGGGAATCTGGTCAGAAGGTTGTCCTACGCTATGACAAAATTATTACACGAGAGCCAAGGGGGGCAGCCCATACGTCAGCAGATAAACCCGCTAGTAAAAGGTTCTTGTCAGAGTCACCTGATGCTCCAGCAAACCGGGAGGTGAGCAACATCCATGAGAAAATTAGACAAGTACCGAAGAAAAATAGACCACAAAACATAATGAACTACTTGCGCCCATCGCAACCTAGTCCCACTGCAAAAGCTTCAACGAGCACAGATGTACAGGAGACCCCAAAAAACTGAGACAAGCCCCTTCGCATCTTCGCAGACAGAACCAAGATAATACAATCAAACCCACAACACCTCCCAATACGGCTGGTCCCCGCGGGAGGATACGACCAAAACCCTCCAACCAAAATAAACACTATTACTGTGCAGATAATACGTCAAGTGATATGCAAAATAATATTTATATCTGTTCTTGGAACGTAAGATCACTATTGCTTGAGATAAGACACATAGAATTAGAGCACAGTCTAACAAAGTTTAAATGGGACATTATTGGATTATCAGAAGTAAAAAAAGAAGGGACAGAAATACTAGAAACTGGAAATTATATCATGGCATACTATGGAGAAAAAAGCGGAAGAAATGGTGTCGGTTTCATTATTAAAAAACACCTAAAATCACACATAGTCGATATCCATACTATATCCGATAGAGTCATGAGATTGGACATATCGCTATATTATAAATCTTACAATTTAATACAATGCTATGCACCTACAGAACGATCAACACCTGAAGATTTGGAGACATTCTATAAACATGTGAAATTTGCTCTAGAAAATACGGGAAAAAATACAATAGTCATGGGAGACTTTAATTCTAAGATTGGGATGCCTACAGCTGAGGATAAAAATATTATGGGACCATGGGGGTATGGTGAAATGAACACGAGAGGAGACATATTAATACAATTTTGCTTTGAGAACCAGCTCTACATTGCCAACTCTCACTTCAAGAAAAAGCCCAAACAAAAATGGACTTGGTTATCACCTGGCGGAACCACACATAACGAAATAGATTTTTTCTTGGTAAAAAATATAAAAGAAGTAATAAATGTACAAGTTATAGATACAAAATTTCCTTCAGATCACAGAGTAATACGAATGAGTTTTTTAAATAACTGGAATAAAACCAAGCCAAGAAAAGCTACAGGTGCAAACTATCTAAATTAAATCAACTAGAACTAGAGTCCTTGAAAAACATATATAACAGTGACATACAACTCGTTTGGAAAGAAAACACTCAACTAACATATGAACAACTAATTAAAAGTATACAAGATTCTGTAAGAAAAGTGCCAAAATGCACAAAACCGGACAAGCCACTGCTGTCAACATATGTGGAGAACCTTATAAACGAACGGAATAGACTGAAAAATAAAGAAAACAAAACACGATCAGAAAGGCAACAGCTCAAGGCACTCTACAGGCTTGTCAAAAAGCAAATTAATCGAGAACACAGGGCACACCGCTATAGTGTAATAGAAGAAGAACTGGAGAAAAGGTCATCGATAAAAAGGGCACAGCTAAAACTAAATTCAACTAAACAGTGGATTACGTCTCTTAACAACAACAAAAATGAAATAATTTCAAATCGGGACCAGCTTATTGAAACAGCTACAAATTTCTACAGAAAACTCTATGAAAGGAAAGAGTCTAGCTTAGAATATGACAACTTTGAGCTATACGAGGACATCATACCACCTATATTGGAAAGCGAGGTCCATAGTACAATCCAAAAGCTTAAATCTACAAAAAGCCCAGGTGATGACGGGATAACAAACGATATCCTGAAATCAATCTCCAACTCTTTAGTTCCTATATTGCTGCAAATTTTTAACAACATATTAATATCCAAGGAAATACCGAAAGACTGGGGCATATCCATCATAACCTTACTATACAAAAAAGGAGATCCCAAAGACCTAGGAAACTATAGACCCATCAGTTTGCAACAAACACTATATAAGGTTTTCGCCTCAAAACTGGTAAGTATAATCTCAAAAACTCTAGACAGAAATCAACCGAAGGAACAGGCTGGCTTCAGACAGACATATTCAACCGTGGATCACATCTTCACTTTGACCCAAGTCATTGAAAAACACGTAGAATATGGAAAAACAATCTACATAGCGTTTATAGATTATCGTAAAGCCTTTGACTCTATACTACACCAACCTCTATGGCTGGCACTAAAGACACAAGGCGTAGAGAGCAGATATATAGAGATACTGCAAGAAATCTACAAAAACAGTAGAGCAGTGGTCAGACTGGAGCAAAAGGGAGAGCCGTTTGAAATCCAGAGAGAGTGAAACAGGGCGACCCTATATCACCCATTTTGTTTACTGCCCTCCTAGAGCATATTTTTAGACAGCTTAACTGGGAAAGCAAAGGTGTGAATATTTATGGAGAATACCTCAATAACTTGCGATTTGCAGATGACATTGTCTTGCTCTCTGAAAGTTATGAAGACTTACAATATATGATAATTAATTTAGATACCGAAAGTAGAAAGTGTGGACTAGAAATGAATATGGAAAAGACATTTGTTATGACAAACGGCGAAAAAGTGGCTATCAGAAGTCAAATACATACTATTAACTACGTAGAGCAGTATATCTACTTAGGACAAAATATATCATTTACTGATCAGACATCTCATGAAGTTGAAGGCCGAATAAAGTAAGGTTGGGGTAAATATTGGTCTCTTAAAGAAATATTTAAAGGTAAATTACCAATACACCTTAAAAGGAAAGCTATGGACTCTGTTGTCTTACCCACATTACTCTATGGTTGTCAAAGCTGGACCTTCACTAAAGATATCGTGCAAAAGATTAATGTATTTCAGAGAGCTACTGAAAGAAGTATGTTAGGAATAAGATTGAAAGATAAGATAAGAAACACACACATTAGACAAATTACTAAAATAACAGATGCCGTTGAACTTGCCAGTAGACTGAAATGGCGCTGGGCAGGACATGCAGCCAGAGCTGTAGACAACAGATGGAGCTACAGAGTGCTACACTGGCACCCCTATGACACGAAGCGCCCGCGAGGTCGGCCCAGAAGACGTTGGCATGACGATATCCGCGAAGTAGGTGGGCCTGTATGGACTCGTCAAGCACAAAACCGAGAACAATGGAAAGGGTTGGAGGAGGCCTATGCCCGTAAATGGGTAACCCAATAATTAATTAAATGTGGAACATTAAATAATGACAAGTTATGACTAAGTATAAATTTAATAAACAAAATTTATTTACAAGTAAAATTATTAGAAAATGCCATAGTATATGTTAAAATTTTTTGCAAGATTTCAATTTTCAAATGCAAAATCACAGACATTGTAATTTGAATCCTATAAATAGTTGAGATTGATAGTACCTATATTTGCTTAATGTTATGGAATTGAATATTATTGAAATAATGATGTAAAGGAAAATTATTGTATTTATTTAAATTTTGTAACTATTTATATTTGTATTTTGGGAATTAAAGGCTTTTATTATTATTATTATTATAGAAACTTAAATCTAAGATACAATTCAAGTCCAGAACTCTTTTGAAAATACCAGCAGAGCACGTTAGAACGGACAAAGAGTAGAAAATTAGCAATTTTTTCGTTTTGAATTAATATGAAATGCCAGAACTCTTTCGTATTTTATAGATCCCTACACGAACGGTATCCAAGGTCTTTATTCAAGTCCAGAACTCTTTATAAAATGCCAGCAGAGCAAGTTGGAACTGCCAAAAAATTGAAAATTACCATTTTCCTCGTTTCAAAATTATAGAAGAAGCCAGAACTCTTTGGTATCTTATAGATCCATATCGAAACTCTTATCCAGGATACAATTTGAGTACAGAACTTTTTTGAAAATACCAGCAGAACACGTTAGAACGGACAAAAAGTAGAAAATTACCATTTTTTTCGTTTTGAAATTATATGAAATGCCAGAACTCTTTCGTATTTTACAGATCCATATACGAACAGTATTTGGATACTGTGTGAGACCTAATTTAAGTCCAGAGCTCTTTGTAAATTGCCAGCAGAGCACGCTGGAACTGCCGAAAAATAGATAATTAACAATTTTCTCGTTTCAAAAACATAGGACTAGTCAGAACTCTTTGGTATCTTATAGATCCATATCAAAACTGTTATCCAGGAAACAATTTGAGTTCAGAACTCTTTTGAAAATACCAGCAGAGCACGTTATAACGGACAAAACGTAGTGTGGAGGAACGGGTGGAGATGTTCCTCCGACACAAAGGGAGGATCCTCCAACCAAGCAAGGTGATCACGCCTGGCGGGCCGCGGCCCAACGGTTGATGTTGGGCTGTTGTATATATCATTCTTCAGCGTGAGAACTCTCATAGCGCGATGTAGGATTCTTAGTATCGATGTAGTTCGATAGCTTTACGCTAGGTGGCGCTGGTCGCCACATCACTCCCCTCAGAGACCGGAGGTCGATTGTGAGTATGAGTCTGGTGTCTTCGTCTGTTGTGATTTGCGCCAGTGCCAGATTGTGTAGTCCCAGTGAGTCGGAACTGTATGCCGCTGATCCCAGTGAGTCGGAATCGTATGCCGCTGAATCCAGTGAGTCGGAATCGAATGCTGCTAGTCCCAGTGAGTCGGGGCTGAGTGCAGTGCTACGGTGCGCGGTGAGGTAACCCCAGTGAGTCGGGGTGGTTGCTGCGTAGTGGCTGGCTGCTGCGTAGACGGGAGAGGTGTACTCTTCTTACATTGACCGTAGTGCAGTGTGCTGTGCCTAGACGCTGGTGTGGCCGAGGAGGTAACCAGGCTGGAGCGGTCGCTTCTAGCTAGTGGTATCCCTGATGAGGCCGGAGATGCTGGATGGCTGAGACTAATTACCGTCATACTGGAGTGCTGTGATGGTGGCGATAATGCTGCTGATCTGCTCCGTGGAGGCTGCTTCCAATCACGTCGGGGTCACCACTGTGGAGGAACGGGTGGAGATGTTCCTCCGACACAAAGGGAGGATCCTCCGACCAGGCAAGGTGATCACGCCTGGCGGGCCGCGGCCCAACGGTTGATGTTGGGCTGTTGTATATATCATTCTTCAGCGTGAGAACTATCATAGCGCGATGTAGTATTCTTAGTATCGAAGTAGTTCGATAGCTTTACGCTAGGTGGCGCTGGTCGCCACAGTAGAAAATAACCATTTTCGTCATTTCAAAATTATAGGAGAAGCCAGAACTCTCTGGTGTTTTATAGATCCATATAAAAACATTAATCTAGGATCTCGTTTCAAAAATATAGGAGTAGCCAGAACTCTTTGGTATTTCATGGATCCGTATATAAACTTAAATCTAAGATACAATTCAAGTCCAGAACTCTTTTGAAAATACCAGCAGAGCACGTTAGAACGGAAAAAAAGTTGAAAATTACCAATTTTTTCGTTTTGAATTAATATGAAATGCCAGAACTCTTTCGTATTTTACAGATCCCTACACGAACAATATCCAAGGTCTTTATTCAAGTCCAGAACTCTTTATAAAATGCCAGCAGAGCACGTTGGAACTGCCAAAAAATTTAAAATTACCATTTTCCTCGTTTCAAAATTATGGGAGAAGCCAGAACTCTTTTGTATCTTATAGATCCATATCGAAACTGTTATCCAGGATACAATTTAAGATTTTTTTATATATATACTTCTCAATGTTAGAATTTTATGTCAGAATCATGTAGGAATCCGTTATTCTTACGATGGCCCTTACACCCGATTGGTACATACGAGTATACCATAAAATAAGAATACAAATAAATTATCGCTTTACTAGAGGTAAGAGTCGCCGCGCGGAGCTCACGTGACTTGGAGTGCTCGGACCGCAGAGCGAGCGGCGCGGCGGACGTAATCTTGTTCGAACAGGCATCTCTATCCGTAGTGGAGATGGGTTTACAAGTTACCACGAGCACAGTAAATCAATCCGCAATTTCCTATGCTACTTACCTTCACTTCGAACCCTTATTTACTGGAGCGAGAAAGAGAGCGAGAGCGCGATAGTCATTGAGAAAATACGTCAACTTAAATCTACTAAGCATATATCCCACTTTACGTACCCGTAGCTATTTAAACAATATACATATAAATACAATCATAGGTAATCAATAATTAGTTGCAAACGGCACATTCATCGGGGGGATAATGATCATATATAGAAAAATTATTGCAATTGTCGCACCAGTAGAAGGGTGTGCGATGCAATAATTTTATATTCTCATCGTTCAGGACAAAATGACTTATTTTATTTCAACGATTTGTAGCTCCACACCCATAGCATTTTGCGGACAATAAGAAATGGGTTTGCCGCCAGGGCCATAGTTTTTGGCCTATCAGTTCAAAATCATTTTTGGTGATAAATTTATCAATATCCATATAGTTCAACATCTACAAAAAGAAAATAAATGCTTGTTTAACGAAGATGCATGCAAAAACTATTGTGGTAATTTGTAAGTAAATCCATAAATTACAAAAATATGGAATACTGTGGAAATATTTATAAACATTGTCTTTTTATTTCACTTAGTAACTTGTTGGAACTCTTTGAGTACGATGCGTATTTTCCCGGCTAAATGTTGGTGCAAATTCAAATAATAGTGCTGATGGTGAGAGTATTATAAGGTCTTTTAAACTAATTTCGTAGAAAAGGAATAATAAAATATGTCTAGATCAGTTTACTGAGATATGCCAACCATGGCAATTTTAAAAGTAGAAATGCGGATTGTGTATGAAAAAAACAGGAAAAACTTAACTTTGCCAAGCCATTTCAGTACGAAACTTTTTTCTGTATTGTTTTAATGTCTCTTGTTTTCTGTGTAAAGTCCTTATTTGCGTTAAATTTTGACAAAAAGTTCAGAAGACTGTCTGGTATAATAACATTTTTTTTTTATATTTTTAAGCTTTTGCAGATGCTAAAAGATAATATTTACGTACAAATGCAATAATTTACAAAAAAAAATTCGTTTACAAAAACAAAAGTTGGCAATGTTTGTTTAATTGTCTTTCTTAAAAAGGAACTCTAAAATTGTTCAATGGCTGCACATTTAATGTAAAATCGTTGCGTTTATTCAATGAACAGTCGATTTAATGAGATATAATAGCAATATATTTACTAGTATTTGCGTAATGGATCCTTGGTAGCAAATCTTTAAAATTTAATGGATTTATCACAATATTATTATCAAAGAAGCGTGGCCCACAAATATATGTTAAATAACGTATACAATTTTATCGGCCATGTAATTTTGCAAGTATATTTTAAGTACATTTATAGCTATATATAATACTATTTCAATATTATAAATATTGAAATAGTATTATTACATAATATAAGATGGACGTTGAAACTTACCTTGTGTCTTCGATTTATATTTAACAACACGCAATTATTGCCGCCGCTATAACAGCAAATTATATTTACCAATATGATGTGAATGTGGAACAGCAGCATACTTTTTGTTACTAACGCACAAACATGACGATTTGTAGCAAATGAGCAAGTTTTACCGCGTTTTATTGTAGATTACTGGCAACACAATAACTTTTACTACTCTAAATTAGAATGGTTTTGCTTTTACTCGATAGTTATTCCACAAAACATGCTCCCTATACCACTGTAATCCCACTGCTACAGCACTTTTAGTGCTATAATTTGTGCCTTTTTCGCATTGAGTAAACGTTTACTCCACATTGATACGACTTAATAAGGATCTGTTATAAAACACATTGGCTAAAACAGAACGTGGTCTCGACTATTATAGCACAAACTTTTGCTAGTTGGGTATGATGTCTACTTACATGTTCATTAACAATCACGTCGACATCCTTGATGGCAAAGCCCACCGTATTTTGGAATAATTTTTTTCCAGAGTATTTCGCTATAAGAAAATCTAAGGAAACTGCACATAGTTTCGAACTAAGAATTTTCTCTCGAAAACTTCTTTTGTTCTGTTTGTCCTTTTTGTATAAAGTACATAATACCACTCCGGCCATGTGTAAATCAACATGTCTTATAAATAGTATAAATGTATTCATTACTTTCAGCATCTGAAAACATATATTCACTAATAGGACATATACATTTCTACCGTGTAACTTTGCTAAGTGGCAGCAGATGGCACCTTTAGGCGGGTGCCCTTTCGATCGCATAATTTTTTTCAGCATAATAAAGTTTTCTCGCATAAATAAGCAGAGTGTTTACTTGGCATAATGGTTTTATTGGCATAACATTCACTTGCTCTAATTTTTTTATCATAATTTTAATCAGCATAAATGTAAAGGGTATAATTGTGGTACGCCTAAAGATACTCGTAATTTATCATAAAATACAAAACGCAAAATGGAGGTATGGATAAACGTTTAAATCATAAATGAATAATAATTTGACTAAGAATATTTAAGAAATGATAAGACACCATTGTAAGTAATCATCTCACTCATAGCCAAGTTTTTAAGCTGTAACATATAAATCGATATTTTAAGTGTTATTTTTTTAGACTAGTCTTGAGCAAAGTCGTAAATAGGTACGACGACGAGCGAAGCGAGGAGGAGTGTTAGGTCACTTGTGACCACAACGCGCGAGCCAAGCGAGCGGGCCTCGGCAGCGGCCGGCGATGCGCCAGAATAGAATCGCTCGTTTTAATCTACCTACTTTCATTTTGTATTTTATTTATATATTCTATAAATAAGTGTTGAAATTTTGAACTTCAGTATAGTGACAATCGACATTTTTAATCAGTGGGCATTGCAATCTTAGACATTTCAAGCTTAGATATAAAAATAAAAATATGTACTCGTTAACATTATGGTATTCTATATGTATGGCTTGTAATCTTTATGCGAGAGTGAGTGAGATGCCAATAAATGTTATGATTACTAATGGTTATTGTAAAAAAAAATATGCGTAAACATTTTATGCGGGTATATCATTATTATAAAAAAGTTATGGGAAAATAAAGTATGCCTTTTACAAATGTAGTTTATTATGCTCTCAGGTACCGCGATGATCTAATATGTTTAAGCCTAATTCAGGGTCGTGTTTGTTACATAAGCAGCAGGGTTGTCCTCCAGTCGTGAGTAACGAAACTGGGACTTATCTTGTATGAATTCGAGGTCGTTAGTAGTTCTAAAATTAACGCGTGCTGTCTATGGTGTCATTCCGTTTGGTGTTGGACATTAAACTTAGATATATTAGCTGTCCTGACTTGCATCCACACATAATGTATTGCGTGCGGTGTGACAAACAGGAATAGTAAGGTTTTTATGTTGGATTTGTTTATTCTGCCAATGTTTTGTCAAGGCTGTATAAGGCCGTATGACTTTAGCCTGCCGTAATCGAGCGAAAGAAAAGAAAGGAGCTCGTTCTTTTTACGAAATGGCGTGGTGAAGAAAACGCCTGGTCATGGTGATTTACTTCGGATTAATATCCGAAGAGTATTGTAATTATGTATACACCATAATTGTTGTTATGAGGTGAGAATATTTGTTTTGATTTGTTTCCTTCGTAATCGGTAAAATTACTTAGCATTTGCTAATAATATGTTCTTACAATGGTTGTACTTTGTATTTAAGTCTGCTTATCAAGAGACTTAGCAAATAACGTGAATGCACAAATCGGGTTATTTAACAAAAACTTGTTAAAACATGATTGCCCGCGGTCATCGACGCTCATTCGATGCTCAATTGTACTCAACAAGTAAGAACAAGTATTCTATGAATCAGCCGATTGATACAGGAATGCACAAATCGGGTTATTTAACAAAAATCAATTTTGGTTTGGTTGAAAGTAAGGTCTTATAGCACAAGTAAAGGAAAATTCTAAAAAAATATAAAAATGAAAATTAAAGTATATTTTGGTGCTTACAAGATTTCACGAAAATCTAAATTTACCCATAAATTTTTATCGTGTTGACTCAGGACCCTGATTTTTATGTTTTAGTTTTCTCCACAAAAAGCATTTCACCAACAACACGTGTATTTTCAAACAGTATGAAATGTAATGTGCTATGTTAAAAATAACACTTTGGCTGTAGATACAACTTTTTCTGGATCCCCATCATGAAAACCACGGTTTCGTAACCCGTGACTGGTCGGCTCCGCACGCGTCGTGAAGCTTTCCCGTTCTCGTTTCCCACAGGAACTTGTTCCCGGGATAAAAAGTAGCCTATGTGTTATTCTGATGTGTAAGCTATATTATTGTAAAGTTTCAAAAAAATCCAGTATTAAGTAGTGAGAGTAACAAACATCCATTCTTACAAACTTTCGCGTTTATAATATTAGTAGGATTTATAATATTAGTAGGATTTATAATATAAGTAGGATTTATAATATTAGTAGGATTTATAATATAAGTAGGATTTAAAATATAAGTAGGATTTACTCTATGCCTGTTATGTCAGTACTAACAATTTCACAAATACTATTCTCTTGTGGGAACAAAAGCCGCAGTGCAAATACCCGCCATCAAAATTAAACCCCACGTCATTTGCCATTACGGTAACTGCCGTCGTTTATTTGACAAATACACCCGCTGTACCTACTTACGTGAACGTCACATTTTCAGTCGATACCTACAGGTTATAACGTTTTTGCTGAAAATTACTTAATTACGAACGTTTGTTCTACTTAACTTGACTGCCTCGGTGGCGCGGTGGTATTGTATGCGACTGCCGCACATGAGATCCCGGGTTCGATTCCCGGGTCGGAACAAATATTTGTGTGATCCAAAAATGTTGGTTTTCGGAGTTTGAGTGTTTCCTTTGCATAATATGTATGTATTTAGAAATATAATATGTATTTAGATATATAGTACAAGCTTATAGCTTAGTTTGGGCTAGATTGCGCTGTGTAAGAAGTGTTCCACAATATTTATTTATCACTAGCTGACCTGCCCAGCTTCGTACGTGACATACTTCCAACCCCGTGGCACCCATTTAATCCCGTCGTTTATTAATTTTCCAAAAATGTATGAAAGTTTCCCCGATTTGTGGACAATTTAAAAAAAATTATGATTACTGCTCCGCTCTCCTGTGTAGTAGCGTGATGATATATAGCTAAAAACCTTCCTCAATAAATGGGCTATCCAATACAAAAATATTTTTTTAAATCGGTCCAGCCATTCACGCGTGATGGCGTGACCAATGGTAATGGGGATTCATTTTTATATTTAACTAACTGACCCGCCCGGCTTCATCCGTGACATACTTTCAACCCTGTGGCACCCATTTAATCCCGTAGCTTATTACTTTTCCAAAATGTATGAAAGTTTTCCCGATTTGTTGACATTTATGATTACTGCTCTGCTCCCCTGTGTAGTGGCGTGATGATATATAGCTAATAACCTTTCTCAATCACAGGCTACCCAATACAAAAAAAAATTCAAATCTATCCAGCCGTTCACGCGTGATGGCGTGACCAAGGGAAATAGGGATTCATTTTTATATATATAAGATTATTATTATTTTTTTACTTCATAGTTAAGCTTGTAACACTTCTGAGTGTCGGTTACATATTCATACAATTTGATTTACTAACCTTGTTTTTATATACATCCCTTTTGTGGAAACAAACTCAATTTTCACAATACTTTAGTTATAACTCTAAAGTCATTTGTCTAATTATTTAAAAGTTTATAATATTTTACATTGTTTGTGTTTGTTCGGAACGACATGAGTTTGACGTTGTCAAAACTGTCACGAACGTTTCGACTCTTATGGCGCGTTCTAAAATTAACGCGTGCGTCTATGGTGTCTTTCAGTTTGGTGCTGGACATTGAACTTAGATAGATTGGCTGTCCTGACTCACATCCACTCATAAGGTATTACGTGAAGTGTGACAAACAGGAATAGTAAGGTTTTCATGTTGGTTTTGTTTATTTATTTTTTGATTATTTGTCTGTTTGTTTGGTTGTATAGGCCGTATGACTTCAGCCTGCTGTAATCGAGCGGGAGAAAAGAAAAGAAAGCTGGTTCTTTTTGACGAGATCGGCGTGATGAGAATATGTCTGTCATGTCTTTTTAGCAAATATGTAGACATAATAATTTATGCTGAGGTGAGCATATTTGTTTATATTTGTTTCTTCGTAATCGGTAAGATTACTTGGCCTTTGCGAATAATATGTTCTTACGATGGCTGTACTTTGTATTTCAGTCTGCTTTTCAAGAGACTTAGCAAATAATATGAAAAAGATTGATGATAGAAGGATCTGGTTAAAACCCCACTGAAATAAGTGGTAAGTAAAAACTATATAATCTCTTAGACTGCATTCCTTAACAGAATGTTGAGGGTGAAAGTGATTTTTATTACAAATTACTAATGTCTGTAACTTTTCTATTGTTACAGGGGTTTTAGTTTTTGTTTTTTTTTTCGTTTTGGTTCTTTATTTTATATCTACATAATAATTGAGTTTAACGTGTTTCACGTTCTCTGCATTCTACATTTTTTACTCCTGAATGTCTGTAAGAAGACTTAAAGTAAGCTGAGACAATGTGCAAAGATGATATTTTTCTCTACTCTGGTTACCTACTACCTGGACTTCTAGAATAGGAAGAGATGTGAAGGATTTGGATGTTCCCAACCTTATATATCGAGATAAGTAGTAATCTTTAATTAGTTTCTATGTATAATAACCCGGCAAAGGCCGACTGATGTTGATAGTTTAAAAGGAATAACTTTTAACTTTAAATATTCATTCTTCTATTACATATGTAGCTTTCAACTACTTTAATATACTGGACTACCGATGTGACGTTCCAGTTACACATATTTTATAATCTTTTTATTATCACAAAGGAATATTAATGTGAAACTTTATTTTTACCTTGTTTTGTTGTAGTGTATGATGATGATGATGATTTTTTGATGATAGGAAGCGGCGTTGTGTGTTTAACTAAACTCAGAGATAGTTTAAATGTATGTCTGTATAAAATTTAGATATTTTTAAGGCCTCTGACAACTGCTTTAATATTTGTCATTTTAGGCCACGCCCCTTATAACCAAAGTATGGATTTTGGTTTAATTTTTATTCGTACTAAATATAAACTTATTTTTAAGTGACCATATATATATGGATCCCACTATGCATGACTACGCCATTTCTTTTTACTTTCATATATGTATATTCATGTCTACATATGGATATAGTTTAAATAAATATAATTAATAAGTAGATACATGAGTTTTTTTAATTGCATCATTCGTTTGATGGAGAGATACCTGGCGCCCTCTCTTTATAAATTCTGGTATTTCTCTGCTCCAGGTTGGTCCATACTCACTCCCTATACACATGTCTGCTAGCTGGTGCACCGGTGATTCTTTGAGATAGTGTTACTTACACATCTCCAGGGATTACCAACCGTATCTGATGGGTGTATGTAGGTGTGTTGTTGCTACCTAGTGCGCACCACCTCTACCAAGCCCGTCACCGTTATAAGTTGGCGGCCCAACGTGTGACCTTGAAGAATGATGCAATTAAATATTAAATATGTATATTAATTTAGTGATAAGCATGTACTTAATTGTGTGTCACTATGGTTTTGTTAGTCTTAAGGTGTACTTTAAAGGAAACTTATAAATTTTCTTTAGTCTTAAGCGCTATGGTGTTTCAAAGCTACTTTTAAACAAATCTACTACTTTTATGTATTTGGTTAGATAGTTAAAGCTGATAAACTTGAACCTATCCAACATGAATGAATGGCAATATATTCAATTTAAGCTTATAAACTTAAAGAGATATTTTTAAATATGCCGTGCTTATATCTACTGTTTACTAATTTTTTCATTTTGTTCAGGTGCCATAACCTAACAATTATACTTGTTTTGAATTAGAATTGTATTTAGAATTCAATTTTCTATCATGGATTTTCTACAAGCTGGATGTAAGATCTCTCATTTACACAAAGACGAAATTACACATGAACTGTCCATTCGTAAACTAGAAGTTAATCATCTCTCGCGACGATCCAGTCTTTGTCAAGCATTAAATGAGACATCGAGACTTGCTCGAAGGGGTATTTTGAAATTTACTGATTTGGTCAAGGTTAATTTGACTTCGGAATTAGAGGTGTGTCAACGAAAAGTTGAGGAGATCGAAAGAGAAGCTAAAGGTGATTTGTCTACATCTGCTAGAGGTCGGTTAAACTCTCGTTGCAGATACTTTCTTTGCCGTTTAGGTCGTATTGATGAGAATGAGGAGGTAATGCTTCTCAAAAAGCAATTGAATTCTATAATTGAATGCTTACAAGATAGTGATTCTGCTTCTTCATCGGATTCGGAGGATGACGATGACTCTGTAGCTACTGAGAAGCAGGTAGTCAGAGAGGTCATTTATAAACCTGAAAAGATTTTTAATATTAATTCTTTGAACTTGAAATTCAAGGGGGACACTTGTGTCCGTACTTTCCTTTCTCGCTTAGAAGAACTTCTTGTTGCTAGGAATGTTTCTGAAGACAATATTCAGAAGTTTCCCGGAAATTTTTGATGGACCGGCGTTGTCTTGGTTCCGTTAGCGTATTCATTTAAACTCAATTGACGTTCTTTCTACTCAAGATCCTTGGTACTTAGACATCTTTAAAAAGGTCTCTGATACTCCATCTATGTTTCAAAATTGAAAATAATAAACTTTATCGTTTCTCGAAGAATAAATATCGCCTGACAGATCAATTTGACTGGAAGTTGGTAGTGCCTTATGAGGAACGAAAAGAAATTCTGACAAAGTGTCATGATAATGTTACTTCTGGCCATTTCGGTGTGGCCAAAACTCATTTTAAAATAGCTAGTATATATTACTGGCCTAATCTCTTTGAAGATGTTAAAGAATATGTTGATTCTTGTGAAATATGCAAAAGGTATAAACCTACTTTAACCCGTCCTGGATTTATGGGTAAACCACGACGTATTACGTTGCCTGGCGAGGCTATCTCTTGTGACATTCTTGGTCCATTTCATCCCTCCTATATGAGAAATCAATTTTTATTTGTTTGTACTGATTACTTTAGTAAATATGTTACTTTGTTTCCTTTGCGCACTATAACTGGTGAAGCAATAGTTAAGTGTTTGAAGAAAGGAATTTTTCTTGTACATGGGGTACCTAAATATCTTTACTGTGACGACGGCGCACCATTCACTTCAAAAGACTTTAAAGACCTAATGGTTAAATATAGTGTTCCTCATATCTTTTACAATCCTAGATATCATCCACAGACAAACTCTACTGAGCGTGTAAATCGCGAATTGGTAAGAACCATAGACTCACGGACGTGAGATGATTCTTGATGGTTCTATATATAATGATGACACTCCCATTGATCCTAACTCTTTAGAAGTTGATAATGAGAATAAATTTTCTAACAAGTTAAAAGAACTTGAAACTATATTCAGTAAAGTTCGAAACTGTTTACTCGTATCCCATGAACGTAATGTTCGTTATTATAATTTCGAGAAAACGTAATGTGGAATTGAAGGAAGGTCAAATAGTCTACAAGCGTTGTTTTCATTTGTCAAATGCCTCCAAGCATTTTTCTGCAAAGTTAGCTCCCCGCTATGATACATGTGTTATACACAAGAAACCTAGTCCTCTTGTGTATACTTTAAAATCTTTAGATGGAGAGAATCTTAGTAATTTCCACATAAAGGACATTGTTCGCCCAGGCGAATCCGTTCTTCAATAAATGTAGTTAGTGCTTTTCCTAGCTATATCCAAGACTCCATATAAGTAGAAACTCGACGTTGAGTTAGAGTTGATACTATTTAAAAGGAATCATAACTGAAAAAAACATATACTTAGAGTTTTCTTTCAGTAGTCGTCTAATTCGACAAAGTGTTTCGAGATCTAGTACTTTTGGAATCTCTTGGAATATAAGATTTTCCTATACTACCTCGGTTGTAAATAAAACGGCATCTTGTAATATAATAAGTTTTTTTTTTGCTATTTAGAATTAACTAGATAGCTTTAACAGTATTTATACATAGTTTTGTCCGATCTGTTTCAATAGTGTTTGTCATACTCTTTAAAGCTGAGTGTTATCTGTTAGTTAGATAGGTGTCTGATGTCTATATTGTTGTAAGATTTTTTTTATGTTGTTGTTGTATATATAGTGCTTAAAAATTTTTTTTTACCCAACTAAGGAGGAACTGTAACACTTCTGAGTGTCGGTTACATATTCATACAATTTGATTTACTAACCTTGTTTTTATATACATCCCTTTTGTGGAAACAAACTCAATTTTCACAATACTTTAGTTATAACTCTAAAGTCATTTGTCTAATTATTTAAAAGTTTATAATATTTTACATTGTTTGTGTTTGTTCGGAACGACATGAGTTTGACGTTGTCAAAACTGTCACGAACGTTTCGACTCTTATGGCGCGTTCTAAAATTAACGCGTGCGTCTATGGTGTCTTTCAGTTTGGTGCTGGACATTGAACTTAGATAGATTGGCTGTCCTGACTCACATCCACTCATAAGGTATTGCGTGAAGTGTGACAAACAGGAATAGTAAGGTTTTCATGTTGGTTTTGTTTATTTATTTTTTGATTATTTGTCTGTTTGTTTGGTTGTATAGGCCGTATGACTTTAGCCTGCTGTAATCGAGCGGGAGAAAAGAAAAGAAAGCTGGTTCTTTTTGACGAGATCGGCGTGATGAGAATATGTCTACGTCTTTTTAGCAAATATGTAGACATAATAATTTATGCTGAGGTGAGCATATTTGTTTATATTTGTTTCTTCGTAATCGGTAAGATTACTTGGCCTTTGCGAATAATATGTTTTTACGATGGCTGAACTTTGTATTTCAGTCTGCTTTTCAAGAGACTTAGCAAATAATATGAAAAATATTGATGAAAGAAGGATCTGGTTAAAACCCCACTGAAATAAGTGGTAAGTAAAAACTATATAATCTCTTAGACTGCATTCCTTAACAGAATGTTGAGGGTGAAAGTGATTTTTATTACAAATTACTAATGTCTGTAACTTTTCTATTGTTACAGGGGTTTTAGTTTTTGTTTTTTTTTCGTTTTGGTTCTTTATTTTATATCTACATAATAATTGAGTTTAACGTGTTTCACGTTCTCTGCATTCTACATTTTTTACTCCTGAATGTCTGTAAGAAGACTTAAAGTAAGCTGAGACAATGTGCAAAGATGATATTTTTCTCTACTCTGGTTACCTACTACCTGGACTTCTAGAATAGGAAGAGATGTGAAGGATTTGGATGTTCCCAACCTTATATATCGAGATAAGTAGTAATCTTTAATTAGTTTCTATGTATAATAACCCGGCAAAGGCCGACTGATGTTGATAGTTTAAAAGGAATAACTTTTAACTTTAAATATTCATTCTTCTATTACATATGTAGCTTTCAACTACTTTAATATACTGGACTACCGATGTGACGTTCCAGTTACACATATTTTATAATCTTTTTATTATCACAAAGGAATATTGTAGGTAATAGAAATAAAAGGAATCGTATATACCGAGGTTAAGCAGAGAGCGTTCGCGGGACATGTGTTAGGTACGTACGTATACGCCGGTGTCACGGAAACGACTGTCCTCGATCGCCCTCTTGCGTTTATTCATTTTAAAAAAAACATAGGTACAGAGTGCACACAGTTTACAATGAAAAGTCAATAGTGCGTCGCCTACAATCTGCCTCCTTAGTGCTAACTAGTTAGTACTACAGTCCCGTGGTGACAACAGGGCGACGCGCGTAACCGGACGACGAAGCAAGCCCGTGCGTGTACGCACGTCAACAATTCTAACGCGTGAGTCCGGTCCTGCATGGGTCGCACTCACCACTCCGTGGCGCCACGAGTAACGTTCTAAGTGAGGTTCGACAAGTATGACGTAATCACCCACCTGTAATGACCGTTCTTCTTTATTCCATTTTTGACGCGGAAGTAAAGTTGGCAGGTACTCCTTTACCCAGCGACTCCAAAACATATCAGTTAACCGCTGCGCTACTCGCCAACGTTTCCTTAAGATCAAGTCTGAATAGTCATACTTACCAAAGTCCGGGCCTGATGAAGGGGCGCCGATCAGGAAATGGTTGGGTGTCAGCGCTTCTGGGTAGTGGGGGTCATTAGAAACATGAGTTAATGGGCGACTATTGACCAACGCCTCCACTTCAGCCAACAGGGTGAGTAATGTATCAGGGTGGGGGGCGCGTTCCTTAAGGACCACTTTAAGGGAGTATTTTACAGTACGTATCATTCTCTCCTAGGCTCCACCCATTTCCGGTGCACCTGGTGGAATAAATCTCCACTCTACTCCGCGGACTGCACAGCTATCACGTACTGCCTCCCTGTCAAGGTCAGCTACACTCTTTTTTAATTCAGCGTCAGTACCTCTCAGATTTGTGCCGTTATCTGATATGATAACATGAGGCATGCCACGACGAGCCGCCATGCGCCGCAAGGCCATTATGGTTGAATCCACTGTGAGGTCTTCAGTTACCTCAATATGTATGGCTCGAACCGTAAGGCATGTAAAGAGCATACCATAACGCTTTACTCTTCTACGTCCGATGGTAACCAGAAGTGGGCCAAAGAAATCAACCCCGCAGTAGGTAAATGGCCGCCGATTATGCTGCAGTCGGGCTGCCGGTAAGTCAGCCATGCGCTGTGGTCGCGGCGTTGCTCGCCTGTAGCGACAAAACAAACAACGTGCTGCGATGGCACGCACAGTGGGCCTGAGCTTTAACACCCAATATTGCTGCCGTAAGTTATTTACAACAAGCTCATTAGCCCCATGCAACGCTAGTCTGTGGTGATGCTCCACCAACAAACGGGTGATCCTGTGGTGGCCGTCAAGAATGACCGGCCGACAAGTGTTATATTTTACACCCACAACTTTGTCGATACGCCCACCGACACGTAGGATACCCAATTCATCCAAATATGGTGACAACTGTAGTAAGCGACTGTTGGACGGCAGTGGCTTATCTAGCTTAAATCATGATAGTTCGACAGTAAAACTGTCAAGTTGACATTTTTTAAATAGCAGGTCCTCTGCCTCCCTCATTAGAAAAATGTCTAGTTTGCATTCCTTGCGCCGACATTTTCTAATGAATAACAAAACTCTTGCTGCGGCGCGAACGAGGGTCATCCAACTCGAGATATTATTTTCATTGGGTAAAAATAATTCTGACTTGTTTTCGACCACTACATGAACTGATCTTTCCTCACATGTTACTTCCTCTAATGGTTTCACGGGTTTAAGGTCTTTAGGCCACTGGTCTTCGGCGAGCCGTAAAAAAGAAGGACCTTGAAACCAGTCACTAGAGTAAACAAGTGGCGGGGAGTCCTCTCGCGTCGCAACGTCCGCTACGTTAGAACCACTGGGTACGTGGCGCCACTCACATGATTTTGTTATCTCATCGATTTCACCCAGGCGATGAGCTACATATGGCTTATAGTTGCGAGGGTCACTACGTATCCATTGCAAGACGGTACTAGAATCTGTCCAGAAGATACGCTTTGCAGGCTGGATATACTTATGTTCACGTTGAACAGTGGCAGCGAGTCGCGCCGCCAACAACGCGCCTTGTAGTTCGAGTCGCGGTATAGATAATGGACGTAGCGGACTAACCCTACTTTTACTGGCTACAAAACAAATCAGTACACGACCGTCAGCTCGTGTTAGTCGCCAATAGATTACAGCTGCATAAGCCTTTAATGACGCATCACAAAATATATGCATTTGTTTATCAACAATATCTAAATTATTCGCAGTGAATTGTGCGCCCGAATAGCACTCGGACCATTGGTGCGCATCGCTATAGTACCTCGGAATACGAAGCAAGTCTAGACGTTTTAAATCGTCGAGCCAATTGAGCCACAAAGAGTATTCCTCGGGTTGGATGCGGTTGTTCCACTCGATCCCACTACGATGAACACTTTGAAAAATAATTTTACTCTTTATAATGAAAGGAGAAAGAAAACCATGTAAATCGTAAACAGACATAATAATACTCAACATTTGTGCCTTAGTAGGAGGTACTGAACCGTTCAAAATATCGGGAGAAATACGATGAAAATTAATTTTAAACCCAAAAGTGTCCTCGTGCGGATGCCACATCAAACCCAGAGTGCGCTCAGTCGTGTGCGTAGCTCCTTGTTTGAACTCAACTGCAGTCGGCGCGAGCTCATTGGAAGGGATAGATTGTAACACGGTCCTGCTGTTACTAGACCACCGCGTTATTTCAAATCCACCTGATTTGTGTATAGTCGTCACATCACGGACCAGCTTAATCGCCTGACTTTCCGTGCTACATGAATGTAAACAGTCATCCATATAATGACTATTAATAATTACATCGACTGCTTCGGGGTATAAATCCTGATATTTTAATGCATTTTTATTTTTAATATACTGTGCAATAAAAGGCGAACAGGTGGCACCGAATAATAAACTTTGCATAACACAAACTTTAATAGGCGCTTCGTTGTTATCTTTCCAAAGGAAACGAAATACATGTTGGTCTTCGGTACGAATTTTTATCTGTACAAAAAAATCTTTAATGTCGGCAATAATAACAAACTTATGTTCACGGAAACGTAACATAATTCCTAGTAAAGAATTATATAAATCGGGGCCCGTGAGTAAATAATCATTAAGGCAGACGCCGTTAACCTTTCCTGCACAGTCAAACACTAACCTTAGTTTGCCGGGTTTATTCGGGTTCTGCACACCAAAATGAGACAGGTACCATATGCGACTAGCGTCGAGTTCATTTTCCTCTAGTACTCGTGCGTAGCCACTGCTGAAGAGCTTCTTTATCTCTTTGCGATATCTCTCGGCGTAACCATCGTCCATCTGAAATTTTCTCATAATACCTAGCAACCTAGACCGTGCATAATCATAAGTGTCCGGCATATAGAAGTCGTCCTTAACGAAAGGCAAGCCAACCTCCCATTGACTACCGATACGACGCGCTGTATTATCTAGTATACGCACAGCTCTGGCATGTGCCGTATTATCGCGCCGTAAGGTTGAAATTCCAATAGCATCTAGTTCGAACGATTTTTTAACTAATTCATTAAGCTCGTTGTAATCATAAGACTGTGTATGCGTGTCAGAGTGTGAGAGATGAAACGTACCGTTCACGGAAGAGTGAGTGAGACCGTAGCAACCATGAATTGACCAACCTAAGCGGCATCTCGTAGCGAAAGGCTCCTGTTTGTCACCATGCAATATTTCCAGCGGGGCTATTAAGAAATAGTTATCTTCGCCGATCAATAAGCGAGGCTTTACGCATTGTTTACATACAAAATCTTTGACATGCAATAAATGTTTACAGTTTATATTATTAACAATAGATAGGTTTTGTTCAGGTAATTTTAATTGATCAACTTGTCTTAACGTAATATCAAATGACTCATTTGCATAATAGCAGCTAATCTTAGTACATAATTTTGGAGCATCTGATTGAAATACCTCCACGCCAAAGGCGTCAATTAATTTAATAGGAGTAGATTGTACATTTGAAATACCTAACTCTTGAACCAAGACTTTATCGATCATTGAAATAGCAGCACCATCATCTAATAAAGCATATGTATTGACTATACCTTTAGGGCCACTTAGATTAACTTTTACAACTTTTAGTAATACCTTACTGTCCATACCAGGCTGAGGATTAGACACTACTAAATCGGGACCAAATTGAGGCGAGTGGGAGCTACCACCGCCAGGTGCTGCGATATGTGCAACGGTATCCTCGCATGACGTCGTTAACTTACTATCTGGTGACTGTGGGACGTCCTCCTCTTGAATTGGGGCCGATGAAGGGGTCAACGTTGCACTTGGCTTCTTATAGTGAAGTAGGTGGTGATGTTCAAGTCCGCAACCGTCTATATCACATGAGGGGGCTGGGCAATCCCTTCGATCGTGTTTACTTTCAAGTAAACAAACGTAGCATAAGCCCTTCGACTTCGCATGGCGCCAGCGCTCTTTTCTCATAGCCCTTTTGAATAAACGACAGTCAGGCAGCAAGTGAGCTGTTTTCTTACAAAATGTACATAATTTAATACCGGTTTCAGCGTGTGTAGTGAACACAGGTCGGCTGTGAGGGCGAAACTCATCCTTGGGTTTCTTCATAGGCAAAGGTTCCGGCTTTCGACTCGTAGTTTCCCGTGTGTAAGTCACACCAACGACTGAAATCATTTCAGCCTCACGTTTCAGAAAGGCAGCCAATAGTTGAAGCTTAGGCGTATTAGAAGCGAGCTTACTATAAGCATATTCAGTCCACTTGCTTATCAATATGCTAGGAAGCTTGGATATAACAGCAGTAGATAGTTCAGGGCTTTGCATATATTCATGCTTTTCTAGGGTATGTAAGGTAGCCACACAATTATTCACCTTCATGGCAAATGCAATTAAATCATGTTGATAATTACTAGGCAGTGGGGTAAGCTTTTTCATTTGTGCTGTCAAATGTTGAATAATTAAATCAGAGTGGCCAAACCTTAATCCGAGCGCTTCCATTACAGTTGCCGGGGACGCGTTGCTAATTAGCAGGTCAGTTACTGCTTCCTTGGCTTCACCTTTCAGAGCCCGACGTAATCTCCACATGTTTTCAAAATCACTAAAATGGCAGACACGGGTAGATTCTTCATATGCGCTTTTAAAATGTAACCACTCAATACATTCCCCACTAAAGGGTGGCAGTTCACGGGGTGTTGACAGTCTGGTAAGCAAACGCCCTTCATCCTTGGTCGACGACGTGGTTATCATGTCCTTGAGCGTGTGAGCTAGCTGGAGGATGCTATCAACGGGCGGCTCCTGGGCCGGTGGTGTGCAAACTTGGTCAACATTAGGTGCTCGCACTGCCTCCGTCATCGTCGTGGCCGTCTCCTTGTGTAAGGGTGACGGCTGCACATTGCTGCACTCCATCCAGTCGCGAACATTATTTTGTACGACGATACTGTGGCGAGTACCACTCGCTTTGGAATGACATTGCGATAAACGCGTGCCGTCTTCGTGACATTCCGATGTAGCAACAGCTAAATCAAAATCGAGCTTTCTTTGTATAAGGTCCAGCTGGATCTTCGCTCTGGCCTCAGCTGCTGCTAATTCCAGCTGTTTACGCCGTAAAGTTGAAGACGTAGATTTAGCCGACATAGCAACAGATTCGTTTTTAACGGATTTGTACACTACTTCACTGCTCATACCATCCGCACAAACACCTTGCACTTTATTTTTGTCCTCGCGGTGGGTATCGGTATCGGCGTGCGCGAGTACATGTTCCGATGCACTTTCTAACCGCTCGTTCATTTTATTGAGATTCCTTTTTGCCATTAGTCTATCGGGTGGCGGAGTAGTGAACATAGTCCTGGTGTAGATTTGGCTCGAAGGATCAGCAAAACTATTGTAGGTAATAGAAATAAAAGGAATCGTATATACCGAGGTTAAGCAGAGAGCGTTCGCGGGACATGTGTTAGGTACGTACGTATACGCCGGTGTCACGGAAACGACTGTCCTCGATCGCCCTCTTGCGTTTATTCATTTTAAAAAAAACATAGGTACAGAGTGCACACAGTTTACAATGAAAAGTCAATAGTGCGTCGCCTACAAATATTAATGTGAAACTTTATTTTTACCTTGTTATGTTGTAGTGTATGATGATGATGATAGGAAGCGGCGTTGTGTGTTTAACTAAATTTAGAGATAGTTTAAATGTATGTCTGTATAAAATTAAGATATTTTTAAGGCCTCTGACAACTGCTTTAATATTTGTCATTTTAGGCCACGCCCCTTATAACTAAAGTATGGATTTTGGTTTAATTTTTATTCGTACTAAATATAAACTTATTTTTAAGTGACCATATATATATCGATCCCACTATGCATGACTACGCCATTTCTTTTTACTTTCATATATGTATATTCATGTCTACATATGGATATAGTTTAAATAAATATAATTAATAAGTTGATAACAATGAGGTTTTTTTTAATTGCATCATTCGTTTGATGGAGAGATGCCTGGCGCCCTCTTTTTATAAATTCCGGTATTTCTCTGCTTCAGGTTGGTCTATACTCACTCCCTATACTCATGCTCTGCTAGCTGGTGCACCGGTGATTCTTTGAGATAGTGTTACTTATACATCTCCAGGGATTACCAACCGTACCTGATGGGTGTATGTAGGTGTGTTGTTGCTACCTAGTGCGCACCACCCCTACCAAGCCCGTCAACCGTTATAAGCTGAACCCATGTTTTTACTTTGAGCGACATTTGGAATATTCCAACCGAACGATGGGCCGTTGGAAGACTGGCCGCACCAAACATACGAACAAGAAACGATTGAAATAAAATTAGTAACACCAAAAGAAGTGGCTACCGAAATAAGGAAATCCATGCATGTTAAAAAAATCCCCGTTTTATGATCTTTAGCGTTGGTAAAGTTGACAAATCTAATCAATGCAGCATTCAGATTAAAGTATGTTCCTGATGTATGGAAGGTAGCTGAAGTCATCATGATTGCCAAGCCAGGCAAGCCTCCCCAGGAACCAACATCGTATAGGCCGATCTCTCTGCTGCCCATCATATCTAAGTTTTTCGAAAAGCTTCTGCGCAATTGATTGAAACCTATACTTAATCAAAAAGAAACAATAAGTGTCTAGTGCTTTGACTTTAGTACACAAGAATAAAGTGTAATAAGTTTTTCAAACTCTAAGAAAAATCAGTGGTTTCTTTTCTTAGAATTAGTATTTTAGAAGTTTAAGTCAACGTAAAATTACTTATTAGCTCATTAGCTAGATCGTAATCGCTAAAGTGAATCTACATAAAGTAGCAACCACTTTATTAAAAAAAAATTCTCTCGTTCTTCTCGGTTGGCAGAATTTTGCAGCAAACAAATAATGCTTGCTGTAAATGTTACAACCATCAAGGTATCAAACTTTATATTCTTGTTTTAATGTAATTAAAATTAAAACAAAGATACCTTGTCTTCTATATTGATTGTCCTTCCTTTTCTTTATTTTATTAACTTAATAATTGGAAAACAGCAATTATCCCAATTATTAAGTTTGTTTTTACCAGTTTAAACAGTCATGGACTACAATAATGAATACTGTACTCTGTATTGCTTGTACATTTTATTTTATTAAATTTATTCGGCCTTTAGATCCACCCAGTTTCGTGCTTCGGAAGGCACGTTAAGCCGTTGGTCGCGGTTGCCAGTAAAATGGCAGTCGTTAAGCCAAGTTGAAGGCCTTATGGGCAGCTCAAAAAGTTTCAACAGCAGGTCGCCACAGCCTGCGCCTGTCCATTTCAACACGGCAATGGGCTCACCACCTGTTACGTGGGACATTATTATTTTTTACTTCATAGTTAAGCTGAACCCATGTTTTTACTTTGAGCGACATTTGGAATATTCCAACCGAACGATGGGCCGTTGGAAGACTGGCCGCACCAAACATACGAACAAGAAACGATTGAAATAAAATTAGTAACACCAAAAGAAGTGGCTACCGAAATAAGGAAATACATGCATGTTAAAAAAATCCCCGTTTTATGATCTTTAGCGTTGGTAAAGTTGACAAATCTAATCAATGCAACATTCAGATTAAAGTATGTTCCTGATGTTTGGAAGGTAGCTGAAGTCATCATGATTGCCAAGCCAGGCAAGCCTCCCCAGGAATCAACATCGTATAGGCCGATCTCTCTGCTGCCCATCATATCTAAGTTTTTCGAAAAGCTTCTGCGCAATAGATTGAAACCTATTCTTAATCAAAAAGCTATTATACCCAACCACCAATTTGGCTTTAGAGAGAAACACTACAATAGACCAAGTATACAGAATTACAAAAATCATAGAAAATTGATTAGAAAAGAAAAAAGTATGCTCTACAGTGTTCCTGGATGTCGCGCAGGCATTTGACAGAGTATGGCATGAAGGACTTGTACACAAACTAAGCTCGATGCTGCCTACACAGTTTGTAACAATCTTAAAATTCTATATCTCTTCCAGGATGTTTAGGGTAAGGCCGGAAAATGCCTATTCAGAACTTAGGAAAATAAAAAATTGGAATTCCGCAAGGAAGTGTGTTGGGGCCGGTCCTGTACCTACTATACACTTGTGATATTCCAGAATTAGAAAACAGCACCATTGCAACCTTTGCCGATGACACCGTCATAATGTCAACGGGAAACACTCACAAGGAAGCAGTGCAAAATGTGCAAAAAACAGTCACGAAAGTTTTTGAACGAGCTCAAAAGTGGCGTATCTACTTAAATGAATCGAAATCGGTTCATATCGATTTTACCAACAAAGCTCCCCAATACTTTTCCATATATATCAACAATAAGATAGTTCCATATGCAAACACAGCAAAATATCTCGGTATGACACTTGATGCGAAGCTGCGCTGGAAGGCTCACATTAATAAAAAACGAGAAGAGCTATATATACGATATAAAGATATGTATTGGCCGTTTGGAAAAAGCTCTAGCTTGTCAATATCCAATAAACTTCTTGTGTACAAACAAGTCCTCATTGTGTGGTCAGTGGTACTCAGTGTGGACGTATGGTATACAGCTATGGGGCTGCACGAACCGGATCAACAAAAACATAATTCAGCGGTTTCATAATAAGTTTATTAATTTCTTTTCTTTCACAAAGGTTACTTATGATAAGCATTTATCACATACTTACTACTAATAAAAACCCTTGTGAGAGACTGGTATCTGAACTAGGAAGATCCTGTCAAACAGATTACCAGGTTTCCCACACACATAACAAAAAAGCAATGGACAGTGTGTCACCGGTAATAAATAAGTCGTTTGATAATTACAAAAATGAAAAAAAAAAATGAAAAATAAAATTACAACAAAGGACCAGTATTTAGCGTATGTGTTTGTGTGTGTGTGTGTGTGTGTGTGAGTGTGCGCGTGTGTGTGTTGTGCGTGTTCGTGCGTGCGCGCGCGCGCGCGCGTGTGTGTGTGTGTGTGTGTGTGTGTGTGTGTGTGTGTGTGTGTGTGTGTGTGTGTGTGTGTGTGTGATTCATCTTTGATCATATAATTGTTTTAAGAAGATCCTCAGTGTCATTATAACTGAGGGTCCGCAGCCAACTAGATACAACCTGTTTACATTTATTTTTAGGAAAAGCATATATATTAAGTATAGAATTAATTTTATTATACAAGTAACTACCTAGAAAACAATACATATTGTGTGAGTATAATAAAGTATTAAGGGTTATTGTCAATGCACCTTGGTACATTCGAAACAATGAACTCCACCGGGACTTTAAAGTGGAGCCTGTGGACAAAATTGTCCAGTAATTTGCAGAAGTTCACGAAAAGAGACTTCATTATCATGTCAATCCTGAGGCTATCCAGCTCCTCGATTGGTCGGACGGATAAAAGGAAGACTCAAAAGAACTAAACCTTTTGAATTAGTGTAGTGACAAGTGAAAACAATAAGTGTCTAGTGCTTTGACTTTAGTACACAAGAACAAAGTGTAATAAGTTTTTCAAACTCTAAGAAAAATCAGTGGTTTTTTTTCTTAGAATTAGTATTTTAGAAGTTTAAGTCAACGTAAAATTACTTATTAGCTCATTAGCTAGATCGTAATCGCTAAAGTGAATCTACATAAAGTAGCAACCACTTTATTAGAAAAAAAAATTCTCTCGTTCTTCTCGGTTGGCAGAATTTTGCAGCAAACAAATAATGCTTGCTTACAGCAAGCATTATTTGTTTACAACTATCAAGGTATCTAACTATATATTCTAGTTTTAATGTATGTAGTACATTAAAATTAAAACAAAGATACCTTGTCTTCTATATTGATTGTCCTTCCTTTTCTTTATTTTATTAACTTAATAATTGGAAAACAGCAATTATCCCAATTATTAAGTTTGTTTTTACCAGTTTAAACAGTCATGGACTACAATAATGAATACTGTACTCTGTATTGCTTGTACATTTTAATTTATTAAATTTATTCGGCCTTTAGATCCACCCAGTTTCGTGCTTCGGAAGGCACGTTAAGCCGTTGGTCGCGGTTGCCAGTAAAATGGCAGTCGTTAACCCAAGTTGAAGGCCTTATGGGCAGCTTAAAAAGTTTCAACAGCAGGTCGCCACAGCCTGTTCCTCACTCCATTTCAACACGGCAATGGGCTCACCACCTGTTACGTGGGACAAAAATGTGGGCGTAAGGTGAAATGTGGGTGGGTGTTTATTATGCCTCTGCCTACCCCTTCGGGGATAAAGGCGTGACAATATGTATGACAATATATGTATTGCTTGGCACAGTGTATATTTTGAGTTCCAAATAATTAGCTTAGTGTAGAACACACGAAGAGTTTTGCAAGATTATGTAAATATTTTGTAATAAAACTAGCTGAACCGCCTCGCCCGTAACATACTTCAAACCCCGTGTTTTATTAATTTCACAATAATTATGAACATTTTCCAAATTAGTTAGTACTTCTTCGCTCTCCAGAAGGTTTTCTGCGCTTTTGTGGATCTAGAGACAGCATTTGATAACGTTGTGAGAGAAACGCTGTGGGACTTGCTGCCCGGATATGGTGTGGACGGCTCGCTACTGCGGGCAATACAGTCGCTTTATAGGGACTGTAAGGCTTGCGTGCGAGTAGGGGGGGATGTCTCACCTCTATTTGATGTCTGTACAGGCGTCAAACAGGGATGTATCATGTCCGCCTGGCTGTTCATAGTGTATCTGGACAGTTGCCTGCAGAAGTTAAAAGATTTTAATATGGGTGTGAATTTGGGTGACTTTACAGTAAACTGTCTGCTGTACGCTGATGATGCGCTGCTCATGGCCTCATCAGAAGCCGACCTTCAGGCATTAGTTACTAATATGAAAGAGGGGTGTGAAAGTAAGGGTCTTCGCTTGAATGCAAGTAAAACTAAGGTTCTAGTATTTGAAAGAGGTGACGTAAGAACTAAATGCGAGATTAGAGTAAACCAGGAACATCTAGAGCAAGTGAATGAAATTGTGTATTTAGGAAGTATGTTTAGCGCGGATGGAAGATGTGATTCGGATGTAGAACGCCGAGTAGCTGCCGGAAACAGAGTTAACGGTGCTTTGTCCCAGTTAGTAAAGCGACAAAGCATCGTAGGAGAAGCACGAATGGCGATTCATAACGCAGTGCTAGTGCCAACTTTGCTTTACGGTAGTGAAACCTGGGTATGTCAGCAGATGCATGAAAGTAAATTGAATGCTGTGGAGATGCGATCACTTCGAAAATTGTGCGGCGTTACCTTGGCCGACCGAATACGTAACGAAGTGATACGCAATATGGCAGGTTTGAATGAAAGTGTCAGCGTTAAGCTGGAAAAGGGCGTGCTCCGTTGGTTTGGACACGTCCAACGAATGAGTGAGGAACGATTGACGAAGAATATATATTGTTCAAAAGTAGAGGGTAAAAGGAGTCAGGGTAGGCCGAGACTTACATATGAAGACCACGTGAGCAGATTGCTCAAAAACGGAAAGGTCAAAAGTACTCGGATACCCAGACGTGCGTGTATGAAGCGATTGATGAATCTCGAAGAAGCGAAAGAAGTATGCGTGGATCGCGAAGCCTGGCGATCTGTCCTCTCTGACTACCCCGTCAGGGATACAGCGTGAAGATAGTTAGTTAGTTAGTTAGTTCTAAGATAATAATTTAATTTGCAAAATGTAAACGGACGAAATAATCATGAAATACTAAAGACAATAATTTATAAAAAATATAAGGATTAATAACATATTTATGTAAATAGCCTTCAAATTACCGCTTTATTTATATATGCAAGTTTTTGAAAGTAATTAAATGAATATACTACGAGTTTGTTATACTTAACAGATAGATATATACCTTACCTACCTAAACTCCTTCCATATTTTGTTATATTTCAAAGAGTTAAGGCAGTGTTTTCGTTAAAAGCTTCCAGACAGCTATTTTTATAACACTTCCAACAAATATCGTTATATTTTTGGCAATGTATGCAAAAACCTAACGAATTATATACTTAAACCTTCTTCTTGAAACACTAGATCTTTAAATAAAAAAAATCATTAAGTTCGTGGCGTATTTCTAAAATTTAAAAAGTCCAGACAGCGGAAAGTGACTTTGTGTCATAATATGTAGTAATGAGAACAAATTAGCAACATCTTGATAAGATATAAAATAGACGTTATACAATATTGTTAATGAGTTTTTAGCTTAGTACCCCTCAGTGGATCATTCTGTACGCTCTTTCACTCTTAAGGCTTAATTTACATACATACATACATATTGTCACGACTTTATCCCCGAAGGGGTAGGCAGAGGCATATTTAACGCCCACGTTTTACCGTATGCACTTTCGTCCCACGTAACAGGTGGTGAGCCCATTGCCGTGTTGATATGGACAGGCACAGGCTGCTGTTGAAATTTTTTAAGCTTAATTTACGTTAAATTTAAATTATTTTTTAACTCTTGAAGCTGTCTTAAAAAGTATCTATAAGAATCATTATTACCGCCTTTATTCTCAACAATTAAAAGTTTATCCAGAACATTTAAATGAACAGAAAAAGGGGGTGACGGGTGACAATAAAGTAAAATTATCATTAAAACTTTGAAATGGTGTCTGTGTAGAACACTATCACGTAATATATCAGATTAATCCGGTTCATTCCAGTTATTGCCGGACCAATATTACTGAAGCAAAGCCGTTTGAACTCGTTATATTAAAATGATCAGTGTTATGTAAGTGTTAGGCATCAAAACTATGTATGGCATAACAAAATTTAATAAACTAAGCCACATTATAAAATTGTGTACGCTTTTTTTACGTATTTCAATTTTTATTACAACAAAAAGACGCTAAGCAAGTGGGACATTTCATATTATTAAAACACAAAAAACTAAATATTGATCTTAGTATTTTTTTTTATATGTGGCACGTCAAAATGACGTCGCCCACCTGATGGTAATTTTTTTTTATTAGGACTAATCCCACCCGCATTCCCATTACTGTGGCTCCTGTAAACCAGGATCTACAGCAATGACCAAAACACCAGAAAAGTTACACCGAGCTCGATCTCGGTGAAGTCCCAGGAGAAGTTAGCATGTCTTGGAACCCGCAACGAAATTAATCAGAAGATAATGTGAGGAAGTAAGAAAAGAACGTAATGCCTCTTCCCTCCTTTGCAAAGCGGGAGACCCAAAGATTAATGAATTTAAACTGTCATGGTCATAAACATTACTAAAATATTGATTGTCAGGATATTTACCATGTCTATTTTCATACGCGAGTATCCGATATGTGCTAGTGACAACATTTCAACCGCAGTGTCTCCAGTTACTCCGTGATCATGGCGCTTGCAACAGTGCCGAAATATCGGATACTCGCGTATGAAAATAGACATGGTAAATATCCCGACAATCAATATTTTAGTAGAGAATCACAGAGCTCCCAGTTTGCGCCCCTAATTTTATATTTGAAATTACAAGTAGTACTTTGCGCCTCTCGTGCATCACCGGGGAAGAGCTTGTAAACGATTAGACATCGGATATTGAGACGTCGCCGCGTGAAAGCGTCACGTCAATAGAAGACTCACCTATAGGGCCGCAAAAAGTAGGTGGTGCATTGGAACAATTGTGTATAGATAAATTTATTTCTGCAATAAATTTTTCGACGGCACAGCGCCGGTCCCTATCGAATACACGTAGTTTGCCATACCATAATGTAGAAGAGGCATTGACATCAGCGCCTATGATTATTCTTTGACCCGCAAGAGACTGCAGGACGTGACGAAGATGGTGTAAGTGAGGATCGATATGATGTGAATATTGAAAGTAGCAGCTCACAACAAACACCCTATAGGCCGAGGAAGTAACTTCAGCAACAGCACAATGAGATGTCATGAGGTTGCTCAAAGATGTTACAGTAAAATTTGTACTAGAAACATAAATCCCAGCTCGTGCCTTGGCATGTAATTGTACCACTCTGTTACGCAGGTGGGTACTCTGATATTGTTCCTGTAAGAGGACAATGTCTAATTTGTTCTCTATTACTAGGCGGTCCAGTTCCGTCGTGGCTGCCCTATCGTTGTGTAAATTTGCTGCCTATAATTAGATTTCCATATTATTATTATTTTTTATTATAATAGAAATAACTACAGGTAGTTTGTGCTCAGAATGAGCTGCTGCAGCCTATGCTTATAGGTATGATACTCCTGAGAGCCGCAACGGTGGTCATGGGGCTTTTTAAACCTTTTGCAGGTTATACAGATGGGTTTAAAATCAGGACAGTCTTTATGTGGACATGCTCGTGTATCATGTTCCTCGCCGCAATTAGCACAGCTGGGTGACTTGCTGGTACAAAATTTGTGAACATGACCGTATTGTTGACAGTTCATACAACGCACTACCTCGAGGTCATCAATAAATCTACAAGTGGCCCAATCAATAAATAATTTATCCTTCGTGGCAACCAAATGATTCCGAATCTCCGGCTCCAGCTCCAAACCCACCCACGAACGACCGTTAACTAAACGACGCCTACGTACTATTTTGGAATTCCTAATAAAGTCCTCCTCGAGAATTTTTTATTCGTCCTTAATGTTTTGGCGATATAAGGATCTAATAAAGTCATGGTCTTCCATAGACCCAGGAACATCTTTAACTAGGATTCGCGGTTTACGACCCTTAGGTTTTTCTAAGCGCAAGCCCGCCGATTTGATTGCGACCACTGACTCCCAACTTCTTGAGTTCGTTTTCGCTCGCAACACGAAGTACTACACCCGATTTCGCGGTTTTTTTAATGCCTACAATTTGGAAGCCATCATCACTGGGCTTGATAGCTTTCATAAGTGCCTGTTTAGTCGCGGACGCCGTTGTGAACTCGGTTGAACGATCAGGCGCGGGGTAAGCCACCACACAGGGTCGGGCTGGAAGAGCCTTCACTGCTGCTGGGGCGGGGGCCGATTTAGCTGGCAAACGTAACCTTAGCTTATCCGCATATGACATTTTTGGTTGCTGACATTTAAGTGCTTGCAGTTCTTTGGCCATATTTGCCACCTTAGTTTCGTTGCATGACGATTTTAATGCGAGAATAGAAATAATGCCGGTCAAGCGCTGGTTTAAATCCATGATAGAAGTTTTATTAGACAAAGTGATTCGCGATCCCTGATCGTTGATTATATTACTTATTGTAGCAATAGAATTGTTTGCCTGCTCGACTAACGTGCAATATTCGCCTTGATTATGGTATTCCGACAAGTCACTATTGACCAATTTAACTGATTGTACCCGTTTGTTTACATCTTCGGGTGTTTGAAAAACCGGAGACATTTCACTAAAAAGTCGCTTTGCCGGTGGTGACCTTATAGTAGCACATACGCGTTTACCTCTCCCTCTATCGAGAGGTTCATCTCGGAAAGGCATTATTTTTTAAAGCTAATTATACAGCACAAAGAAAAAAGTTTCTAAATAAAGCGTAAACTATAAAATTATCGGCGCAACTTAATTCACTGATACCCACACTTTAGAATGAAAATCAAAAAACTTACCGATTGATAAATAGCAATATTTACGCGATTAACGACAATAAAACCAAGTTTCACTTACGTGTTACCGAAACACAATCACTAAAATATCACATAAACCAATTCACGAGCTGGGAATACAAAGTTAAACAAAAGAAAAATTATTAAAATTACGGAGCGATCGCACAGACCCGCTTGCTCAACAAGAGCGAGAAGGAAGAGTGGATGACCTGATAATAAGCAAAGACGACGACCTGTGATTGGGGCCGCTATCTTAACCCGCAGGGCATCGATAGCGACCCCCATTTTGACGGCCTAAAAATATGCCATTTCGCGCTTCTCTTAAAGGACCCAGGATTGTAAGAGGAGGGAAACACGTTCGCTGGTACAGAGTTCCATGCTTAAATGATGCGATGAAAGATCTACGGAATCTTTCGGTTCTAGGCACGATGGTGTCCACAGTGTAAGGATGACATCTCTGCCCCGCCCGTGATGTTCGGCAACGGAAGGAGGCATGTTCGATTACATATACTATATTGTTAATTATTTAGTTAAAACAAATATTGCAGTGCAAATTTTCATTAAAGTATTGAAATTCTGTATTTCGATATTTATGAGATTGATTGTATATAAACGCAAAAATAAAGCACGGTTCTGATATTGCACAGTTTTGACTCAACTTAATTTCGTACAAATAAGCTTGGCTTATTACGCTTATTTTTTTCTTTGCGTCATTATTTTTTTTGTGTCCCTGAATGCTTTGAAAGAACAATTGACTTTGCTAGATGAATTCGCTAAACCTTATCAAGACGGGTTCAAAAACGTATGTGACACATGTAGTAAAAGCAGAAACATAACTTTTACATTAAAATGAAATATACATCATCATCATCATCATCCGAGCGTCTGTCCCAGTTGCGTCTCGCGACGCCCGAGGTCCGGTTTCCTACATTTTCTCCTCCACTTCGCTCGGTCGTCAGCATCCCCTGTAGTGAGACCATTGGCACGCATGTCATCCCTTACGACGTCAAGCCAGCAGTTCTTGGGTCTTCCCCTCTTACCGGGACCCGGCGGGGCTTACATGGCCAGACATTTGTTTCCTACGTAGCCCGGCGGTTGCCCCAAGACGTGACCATACCAACGAAAGCGACACTCTTGCCACTTGTCTGCAATGTCACGGACGTGAAGGCTGCCGCGGATGCGAGAGTTCCTCAAGCGGTCCATCCGCGTGACTCCACACATCCACCGCAGCATCTTCATTTCCGTGACACGCAGCTCCTGCTTGTGTCGCTCCAATATCGGCCACGTCTCACTACCATTTAAAAGGACAGGTCTAATTATGGTTTTGAAGACCTGTCGCTTCAACCGGATCGGCATTTTAGGGTCACAAATGACACCGGTCATCTCCCGCCATGTGGCCCACGCGGCAGCAATGCGTGATTTGACATCGCAATCGATGTCACTGGATGTGTGAAAAACAGATCCCAGGTATTAAAAAAGGGTCCGTGCGCTCGACCAAATCACCGCCTATGCGGACTGATGTAGGATCTGTCGAGTTTAGTGCCAAGTACTCGGTCTTCGCCACTTTTAGTTTCAGACCGCCGTTCTCAAGCGTCTCCTTCCATGCCTTTACACGTCGCACCAATCTGCCCCTGTCCGCGTCTGCCAGCGCAATATCTTCAGTATACATGAGCAACCATGGAGGCTGCTCATGCGAGTTCCTGATGCTGTCCGACAATTCGTCTAATATTACACTGAACAGAAGCGGACTAAGGACCGAACCCTGGTGTACCCCGACGGTGATGGGGAAGGGTTTCGTGTCGCCAACAGCAGTCCGAACCATTGAATCGGATTCACAGTACATGTCCCGGATAATGTAAATATAGACCTCTGGAACCCCTTTGGACCGCAGTGCCCACCAGATCATTTTGCATGTCTAGAAACAAACAGTGCAGAGGCGTGTTCTTCGACCTGTATTTCTCTGCGACAACTCTCAGGGCAAAAACAGGGTCCGTAGTCCCATGATCAGGGCGAAACCCATATTGACACTCCGAGAGAGTACACTCCTGCCGGATCCGAGAGTTTATAATCCTCTCAAAGATCTTCATGGTGTGGGACATCACCTTTATACCGCGGTAGCTCCCGCACTCCTGCACTGACCCCTTACCTTTGAAGACTGGAGTAATCATACTCAGTCTCCATTGGTTTGGGATCTGCCCGCTGAGGAGTATGCGGTTAAAAAGGTTTACTAAGATGCCCACCACCCATCGCCTTCCAGGCGTCGATGGGAACTCCATCGGGTCCGAAAGCTTTCCGATTCTTCATGCGGCGACGCGAAGTCAGGACTTCTCGAGGCGTTACCGGTGGCACTAGTCCCTGATTCGGAGGGAGGTCCGGAGGTTGCACCTCTTTATGCTGTTTATTAAGCAGCTCGTGGAAGTACGAGCGCCATCTCTCCTTGACCGCGAGGTCTTCGCTTAACAGGTTTCCTTCAGGGTCTTTTACACAGCGACACATGGATATATCCTGTGCCGCTTTGACCCTGGAGCGCGCCAGCTTATAGATGAGCTTCTGCCCCTTAGACGATTCCAGCTTATCATACAGAGGTTGTAAGTGGTGTCGTCTGGCTCTGGCTACAGCTCTCTTTGTGGCGCGCTTGGCAGCCCTGTACGCGTCGCGGTCTTCGGGAGATCCGTTCGCTTGCCACTTTTATAGAGGGCTTTCTTCTCCCTAGTCTCCCTCTGGACTGCGTCGTTCCACCACCAAGTTTCCTTGTCACATTTGCGTCTACCCTTAGACTCACCGAGCACCACCTTCGCCGCTCCAAGGATGGCCGCCTAAACTTTATCCCAGTAATCTTGAACTGGTTCGTCTTCAGTGTCGGTGCACTTGTCACCGACAGCTGAGACAAACTCCTGGGACCTAGTTTCATCAAGCAGCCACCATCTGATGCGGCGCTGGCACCGCTCGATGCGTTTGCCTTTGGGCTTCACGCAGAGGTCCATGACAAGGAGACGGTGTTATGCAGTAAGACTCTCTCCGGGTATGACCTTGCAGTTGGCCACCTTGCCGATGCTGTGTCGCCTAGTGAGTAGGAAATCGATCTGAGTTGTACGCCTCCCGCTCCTGTAGGTGATGAGATGTTCGGATTTCTTTTTGAAATACGTGTTCACAATGGCCAGATCGGCAGCCGCACATGTTCTGAGGATAGTTTCTCCTTCAGCGTTGCGGGTGCCGTATCCAAAACCACCATGAACACGCTCAAACTCCTCACGCCTCTCACCCACCTGACCGTTTAGGTCGCCGCCCAAAACGATTCCCTGTGACAATGGAATGCTCCGAAGCACTCCCTCGAGTTGGCCCCAAAACGACATCTTATCGGCGTCGCTACAACCGGCCTGTGGCGCGTAGGTACTTATCAGGTGGGTAATAATCCCATCGATAAGCACCCTCACGATCATAAGCCGGTCGCTACAGCGTTTCACCTCCAAGATGCCGTTCTGCAGCCCCTCGGAGAGCACCACGGCCACCCCGTTCTCCCCACCAGGCGCACGCGTGTAATACAGCTTGTAGCCGTTCTGCAAGGGCCGGGCTCTGTTGCCTTTCCACCGAGTCTCCTGCAGGATCGCCACGTCCACCCTCCCCCTGGAGAGTACTTCGGCCAACTCTACCGCACGCCCAGTCAGCGTGCCAATGTTCCACGATGCGAAGCGGATACGGGTTGGGGCTAACTTCTTTAGCCGTGCTGGCCCGACACACGGCAGCCCTAGCCCACTTGCCACAGGAGTCGGACGGGGCTCCTGCGCGCCCCATTTTTTTTTATTATATGCGTATATATAGCTTTTAGGTCTATATTCCCTTATAGGTATAGTATATATGGCTGACACATTATCACGTGCAGCTCTCAAAGACAATACTTTAATAGACTTAGAGAAAGACATGGATTTGCATGTTAATTTCATATTATCTAACTTATCTGTTACCCAGGAAAAACTCCTAGAAATACAACAGTCAACAATTAGTGACCCTATCCTAAGTAAAGTCTTGCAATATTGCCAGAAAGGTTGGCCAGAACATAAGAGGTCTGTTAGACAACCAATTCAGCCATTTTTTCTATTAAAAGACAAAGTTCATGTAATGAATAATATCCTTTTCATGTCTGACAAGATAGTTATTCCTGAGTCAATGAGAGAATATATAATTAAACTTACTCATGAGGGTCACCAGGGCATTAATAGCTCTATAAGATTAGCCAAAAGTACAGTGTATTGGCCCAACATGAACAATGACATTGAAAAATTCATAAACCAGTGTCATACATGCCTTACATATAGAAGAAAGAATAGTAAAGAACCAATTTTACATCATGATTATAAGCTATTACCTTGGAATAAAGTTGGTATTGATATCTTTGAGTTTAAGGACACAAAATACCTAATAGTTGTAGACTACTTTTCAAAATATGTGGCATTACTTAAGTCAGGTTCTGGTGCAAAAATAATCATTACTCACTTAAAATCTATATTTGCTAGGCATGGCATACCAGAAACCATTATATCAGACAATGGTCCACCCTTTAGTAGTAAGGAATTCAATGATTTCACAAGAGATTGGCATATTCAATTAACAGCATCTAGCCCTTACTTGAGTCGATCTAACGGTATGGTAGAAAGGACTATAGCCACAACTAAGCAGTTGCTAAAAAAATGTAAAGAGGACAACACAGATCCATACATGGCACTACTTTTATATAGAAACACTCCTAAATCAACAGGTTACTCACCTTCACAGTTAAGCATGTCTCGATATTTAAGGTCTAAGATCCCTATATCAGAATCACAGCTGTCACCTGCACTTGTGGACATTGATTTACTTAAATCTAATCTTGAAAAACAAAAGAAATACTCAACATTTTATTATAATTCAAATGCCAAACCCTTACCAATAATTAAGTCAGGTGATAATGTATACTTTAAACACAAGCCACAAGGGGTGTGGGTTCCAGGTATAGTCTCACAAGCCCAGAATGAGCCTCGTAGTTTTACAATCCAGTCCCCACTAGGAGAATTTCGCAGAAACCGTGAGCACATATTGAAGTCATCTTCGTGGCCTGGTGTTGGGTCTGCAAACAAAACTCATATTAGTGACACACTAACAAACATAGATGTTCCTAACACAAACAAAGATTGTAGTGAATATAAAACACGATCTGGACGTATTGTAAGACTTCCAGAACGATATCGTGATTGAAATAGACCAATATTCCTAGTTATTAAGTTCGATATGTATTATTTTATGTCAGTCTAATTTCTTAAATTGTAGCTTGTAAGTTTGTTAATCCAGTCAAATGTCAACACCTGTTGTATTCTAATATTGTCATTGTCATATTTAACGTTCCGATTCAGTCAAGGGGAATTCACGGCATGGATGCTAAGCTTTTAACAGTTCATGTTAAAAAAAAAAATGAATAAGTTCATACTTACAGGCCGGCCGTGAGTTCTTCTTTTTCAAAAAAAAAAGGGAGATGTCGGATGGCAACACTATACTGCCCCCCCTAACCTCTACGCCTTGTTTTTGCGCTCTGACATGGCGTCGTCGATATACTTATGAAACTGTCATATATCAATATCCTTTGTAATCAGTGTTCTTTAATGTCGCCTTGTAAATATAATTAAAGAGTATCTAATAATAAAGTCGTAGAACTTATTTAATTATTTATCAAGACCTAACAACGTTATTTGTATGTATATTTTTAGGCTGAACGCTACGCTTTGAGATACAGGTTTCCACCTAGTTCAGAGAGTAGAGTCCATATTTTGTCAATCTCCGATGCCATCACAATGTGTATAGTAAATAAGTTATGTTTAAGTCAATAATGTGTCTGTGATGAGAAATAAACTATTTAAACTATTTAATTTAATTTAACAAAAAGAAATACAAATAAACTATTATAAATAATCAGCACTAAAATTCTATACAGACACAGATAAATTAAATAATATAAAACAAAATTAAAAATGAAATTATTGACAAATCTAAAAAAAAAAACAATGACATAAATAATAAAATAAAATAAGTTCAAATCAAATTCAAATGCAATTAAAATTCTCTTATTCAGAACACATTCATATTTGTTAGCATTTCTTATCTTTATGTTAGGTAATAATGATTATTTATTATTAAATACACAAAGTCCTAGATGATTTTTATTCCAATGTTGAACTATAGGACAATATTTTTTTTCCAATATGGTATTTAAGAGACTGCTAGTGCTACCCCGTACAGGACGCATCAGAGAAGCTGCTCTTTTCCTTATTATAGCTTGAAAACTGTCTGTTTGGGCTAGCATAAACATTTCTGACGCGCTACAATACCGCGGCAGCCCTAGCAGCATCCTAAAACCATTATTATAGAGGACTCGAAGGGCATTGAAAGACTTCTGCGTATATCGGACCCACAGGCAGCAGGTGTAAAATGACTGACAGTAGGCTTTAAACAGTGCTATCTTGACATGATTTGAACACCTCGCAAACCTGCGAGCCAGCATGTTGCATCTTACAGCCAATGTCTCTCTCTATGTCAAGGTCATCAGTGAGATCATCGGTAACCCAGTGCCCCAAATATTTAATTTTAGTCACCGTCTTCAGTACGAACCATCCTAGACTGACTGGCGGGACAGACTTTGGTAATTTATTCCCTGCTTTGAAAATAAGAAGTTCGCTTTTCTTATTATTATTTCGGAAACCATGAGCCACCGCGTACCTCTCACATATCGCTATCAAACTATTGAGAGCTTTAACAGATGGGCACAGCAGCACCATATCATCTGCATAACTAACGCTATTCACAGGTGAACCATCAATTGAACAGCCCACTTTTGTGCTGCTGAGCTCCTCTATCAATCCATTGATGTATAAATTAAATTGCATATACACACGTAGCTGGCAGGTGGACATCATATTCTTATTTTTTAGGGTAAGGTAACCCTTATATTTTATCTTTGATTATTATTATTTTTTATTCATATATATATATATATAAATATATAAATATTTTATATATCTAATTATATTGATTTAAATGTCTAGACTTAATGACAGTAGCAATGAAAGTTTTTTGTCAATCACCAGTCTGAATGACAGTTTTACGAGCATGCCGTCTTTGACGGATGCTCTTCATGCTCAATTTGCCGACGTACCCAGGAATTTGAATGTAGTCCATATCAATGCACAAAGTATTCCGCACCATTTCCCAGATATGCTGACGACGTTTGAATGTAAGGATATACACGCTATCCTTATTTCCGAGTCATTTCTTAAACCTTCTCTCCTGTCTATCTCCTATTCTCTTCCCGGATTTAACCTTATCAGGAGCGACCGCGTGGAGGGGCGTTGTGGTGGCGTGGCTATTTATTTACGCAACAATATTCCATTTAACATTAAAGACATGTCGTCGCAGCCTCCTCCATCGGACGCTGGTGAGCATCTCTTTCTAGAAGTAAACCTCTTGCACACTAAAATATTGCTTGGCGTCTACTACTGTCCATCACTGACCATTGATTTTTTCCACTCATTTGAAAATCTTCTAGAACGTCTTTGTCCTTATAGTCACACGATCGTAATGGGAGATTTTAATACATGTCTTGTGAAAGCGACGCTCGCTCTTCTACCTTCCTTAGAACTATAGAGTCTTGCAATTTATCTGTCCTACCATCTAATACCACACATCATGTTCCCAACTGTACTCCATCACTCCTTGATCTCATTCTTGTCTCATCTACCGATCTAGTGGCTAAGCATGGGCAGTATCCCGCTGATGCGTTTTCGTAACATGACTTACTCTTTCTATCCTATACTCTTCGTCCTCCTAAACAACGTTCAAAAATTCTTATGCAACGCAACTTTAGTGGTATGAATCTCGATGAACTCTATGTCGATGCCTGCAATATTGATTGGGGCCCGCTTTTAGCCATGGAATCTGTTGATTGTAAGGTTAATGAACTGAATAATATGATAATCGAGCTTTACGACAAGCATGCACCTATCCGTGCTGTGAGATTGAGGCACTTACCTGCTCCACGGCTCACAAACGAGATTAAAACTTTACTGCCGAAGAAGGCGGCAGCTAAATGTAGATATAAAACTCGTCCTACTAATACTAATCACGAAAATAAATTACAATTCGCAATCTCTGCAATAAGGTGTGTAGAAAAGCACAACGTCAACATATACATAATTCGGTCGAAAACGGCGAACCCACAAAAGTATGGAAATTTCTTAAAACACTGTGAGTTGTAAGTCGCAGCATGACTCAGTTCATAAACAAATTGACATTGAGTTGTTAAATCAACACTTTTCATCATCGTCTAAATTTAATCAGACTAATATAGACATTACTTTACTATCACTTTCATCTCTTCCAGCTCTTGTATATCCACCGTTTTCATTTAATCAATTATCTGATTGTGATGTTAAGAGATGTATTTTGTTGGTAAACTCAAATGCTGTGGGTAGTGATTGCATTAGCCGAAAAATGATACTGCCAATTCTGGACCACATCCTTCCTATTATTAGTCATGTACTAAACTATTCCCTTTCTTGCTCGGTGTTCTCCAAAGTCTGGAAAGAGGCCCAAGTTATACCGTTGCCTAAAAAATCCAATCTAACTTCCTTATCCGAATATCGTCCCATCCCTATATTACCCTTCCTGTCCAAAATTTTAGAACGCCTCGTCCATACACAAATTAGCTCTCATCTTACAAGAAATTATCTCCTTAATCCTTACTTTCGTTTAATCTGGCTTTTGTCCTGGTCACAGCACGGTGAGTGCACTCACTAAGATTACTGACGATATTAGATTAGGAATGGAGAATGGAAATCTTACAGTGCTGCGTTTTCTCGATTTTAGTAATGCCTTTAACACTGTAGATTTTGATCTCCTTCTTGGCATCCTACGCTCTATTAACATATCTCCAACAGTAATTGATTGGTTTCGTAGTTACCTGTTTGGGCGGCGGCAGCGTATTCGTCTTGAAGAAACTTATTCATCGTGGTCTAATACTTCTGTCGGTGTTCCGCAGGGTGGCGTGCTTTCTCCTCTACTCTTCGCGATTTTCATTAATTCCATCTCCAATTTATTAACTTTTTGCCAACAGCCACTAAAGTTGCACTTGCACAATCTCTTCTTCTCCCTTTGCTTGACTAAGCTGATGTCTGCTATCTTGATATCACCGAGGAGCAACTTGATAAACTTGAGCGCCTACAAAATTTTTGCATAAGATTCATATTTGGATTGCGCAAATATGATCACGTGTCAGAATTTCGCAACTTGGTGGTTCCTAATTCGCCTTCGTCGGAATACTCATATTCTTGCTTTGCTCTATGGCATTCTCTTTAAGCCCCGTACTCCCAGATATTAAAAATCCCATCCGGGACATGTACTGTGACTCCGACTCAATGGTTCGGACTGCTGTTGGCGACACGAAACCCTTCCCCATCACCGTCGGGGTACACCAGGGTTCTGTCCTTAGTCCGCTTCTGTTCAGTGTAATATTAGACGAATTGTCGGACAGCATCAGAAACCCGCATGAGCAGCCTCCATGGTTGCTCATGTATGCTGACGATATTGCGCTGGCAGACGCGGACAGGGGCAGATTGGTGCGACGTGTAAAGGCGTGGAAGGAGACGCTTGAGAACGGCGGTCTGAAACTAAATGTGGCGAAGACCGAGTACTTGGCACTAAACTCGACAGATCCCACATCCGTCCGCATAGGCGGTGATTTGGTCGAGCGCACGGACCAGGTTAAATACTTGGGATCTGTTTTTCACACGTCCAGTGACATCGATTGCGATGTCAAGTCACGCATTGCTGCCGCGTGGGCCAAATGGCGGGAGATGACCGGTGTCATTTGTGACCCTAAAATGCCGATCCGGTTGAAGGGACAGGTCTACAAAACCATTATTAGACCTGTCCTTTTACATGGCAGTGAGACGTGGCCGATATTGGAGCGACACAAGCAGGAGCTGCGTGTCACGGAAATGAAGATGCTGCGGTGGATGTGTGGAGTCACGCGGATGGACCGCGTGAGGAACTCTCGCATCCGCGGCAGCCTTCACGTCCGTGACATTGCAGACAAGTTGCAAGAGTGTCGCCTTCGTTGGTATGGTCACGTCTTGCGGCAACCGCCGGGCTACGTAGGTAACAAATGTCTGGCCATGTCAGCCCCGCCGGGTCCCGGTAAGAGGGGAAGACCCAAGAAGTGCTGGCTTGACGTCGTAAGGGATGACATGCGTGCCAATGGTCTCACCACAGGGGATGCCGACGACCGTGCGAAGTGGAGGAGAAAATGTAGGAAAGCGGACCCCGGGCGTCGCGAGACGCAACTGGGACAGACGCTCGGATGATGATGACTCCCAGATATTAAAAAAAAAGTTTTACGTTTCTTCATGACACACATTAAAAATTCTTGAGGTCGTCGAAATTGTTGGAATTGGCAATACCTATGCATTCCACAAAATTTTATGATAAATCTTTTACTGTTTAAGCTGTAAGATTGTGGAATGCATTGCCTGTGTCCATTAGGCGTGCGCAATCACTGAATGTTTTTAAAAGTATGGTCAAGGAGCATTTTCTTACGACTTGACTGCTGCCTTTCAGTATATGAGGACATATTTATATTGTTAATATTTCATTATACTTTTATGTACATATATTAAATGTATGTATGTATGTCTATTTTATTTTTATTTTATTTATATATTTATATATTTGTATGTGTATATATCTATTTATATTTTACCATGTATTTATATATTTATTTATTAATATGTAGTATTAATGTTCCAATAGTCTTAATACTCAAATTACTACTATTTAAATTGTTTATTTATTTTAGTTTATTTTATTTTATAATTTTAAATTAGGTTAGGTCAATGTATCTATTCCTATATTTGTTTTAGATATACTAGTCATCACTTACACCAACAACTACCCACTATAGTGCTGGTTCTTTGAATTTATGTCCATCCTAAGGTTGCCTGTAAGAAATTGCTTTTAGCGATAAGACCGCCATTTGTACGTTTTACTATTATGTAATCCTTAATTTTATTTATTTATTTATTTATTTATGTACACACTAGGTAACATATATCAATAGTTAAAGGACACATAGGTACAATGGTACTGCTTATTTCTAAAAGAAATATCTCCCAGCAGACCGACGATAGGAGAACGTGAAATAGGAAAATAATAAGTAAAAGTGTGTAAGTAAGAGAGCAAAGATAGAAAATAAAATTAACACACATACAAAAGAGCGTAACTAAATAACACTATATAATATAAAACAACAAATAAATATAAAATAAGATAAATAAATACCAAATAAATATACTTACACATATAAATAAATACTAATTAAATATTTATAAACATATAAATAAAATTGATTTACAGTGTAGAGAGATAGTGTTCACGGACTTTCCTCTTAAAAGTAGTAACAGATTTGCTGTCTCTGATAACAGGTGGAATTGAGTTCCACAATCTGACCGCATGCACAGTAAAGGAGTAGGAGCAGAAATTGGTTCTATGATTTGGAAACTTTAGGTTGGAACGTAGATTTGATCTGCAAGAAGCATCGGCAGAGCGAACAAACGTGAACCGCTCCCTTAGGTAGGTAGGTGAGGAAGGATTGTAAAGGATATTGAAAAGGAGGCAGAGAATTCGAGTGTTACGGCGAAGGCGGATTGGGAGCCACTTGAGTTTTTTTGCGAAGATGGGAAACATGATCATACTTTCTAAGATTAAATATGAAGCGTATACATAAATTTTGCAACCTCTCAAGTTTATCTAGAAGCTCCTCAGTGGCGTCTAAATAGCAGGCATCAGCGTAGTCAATAATGGGTTGAATAAGAGTTTGAGCAAGACCAATTTTCGCTCCCAAAGGCAGAAAGCTCTGGAGACTTTTCAAGGAATGAAACGAAAAATGTACCTTCTTGCTGACGTCGCTAAGATGAGCGCTCCAAGAAAGCGAAGTATCCATAGTCACACCCAGGTTCCTCACACTATCCGAAAATGGTATTCGAGTACCAGCCAACACAACAGGACTCATCTCTGACACCGGAAGAATACCACATTGGTATTTACTACCAATGACAATGGCTTGTGACTTTGAAGGGTTTATACGTAATCCGACCGAACTAGCCCAGCTGCTTAGTTTATCCAAATCTAGGTTTATAGATGAAATCGCTGAGACGGCATCAGTAGGTGTAAAGTGGCGAAACAGCTGCAAATCATCAGCATAGAGATGGAAGTTACTGGAAATAAGCAGAGTTGATAAAGACAGAAAATAAAAGAGGAGACAAAACGCCACCCTGAGGGACCCCCGCAGATAGCCCAGACCAATCAGAGCATGTCCGACCAATACGAACACACTGGGAGCGCCCCCGAAGGTAGGAGTCGAACCAAGATATGGCAGAAGTGGAGAAATTTAAGGACTTCAGTGTACCGAGTAAAATATCAAAATCGACGGAATTGAATGCGCTGCTGAAATCTAATAATACTAATATAGTTAACTCTTTCCGCTCCATAGCCCAGCGAACATCCTCTGTCACTTTAAGGAGCGCTGTGACTGTGCTATGGCAAGTGCGAAATCCAGACTGAAATGGGCTGAGAGAGTTAGTAGATGTTAGAAACACGGAGAGCTGCCGATGAACAATATGCTCCAGGAATGTAATGATTGGTGTACAATAAAGAATATTCTATTCTATTCTGACGAAGCGTCGTGTCTATGTTATAGAAGCGCGGCCATTTGAGGACAGTTGAGTTCAGAACGGCGTGCGCGATACAAGTCCGACGAATCGTCATTATTCCGCGTAATCTTAGAAATAACTTTAATGATTATAATTTCCTTAGAGTCAATTAGAGTTTCTTCTGTCTGAGTGCTGATTTTATTAATTAACAGTGTGTAATAGTCTTCTTTAAATTAAAGAACATTATATCGTCGGTTGGTTGTTACTTCGTCTATTATTTGTCCAAATACCCACGTAGAAGCTATGGACGATCCTGGTGTAAGGGGAGAATCGCTGACATCTAAAGTGGGATTACCCGAAACATCGCAGCAGCTTGCAGGTCAGAGTTTTCTTAACAATAAGTGTGACGAAAAAAAATGTGACGGTGGAACATTTTATTTTATGCAGCAACTGAAATGTTGTTTTTGTCCAAATTGTTACGTACCACAAAACACGTCAACTCACAGTGAAATTAAAGTAGTTTTTCCTGAATATAATCCAGATATACAAAATAGCTATACGAGTGCCTGGTGCAGCGCGGTCAATACCATTATTAGGTGGTACTGTTAACATTTAAATAATTATTTTCAAACAGCTTAATGAGGGTAGTCTAATTTTTCATAATACATTTTGATTTTAGAGTAAGTTCAGCATCTATTTATAGATACGGCAGTTATTGTGGGTAAATTATTATTAATATAGGAATGTAATAACAGTATATTATAACCGCAAATAGAGCCCTGAAAGTATTTCTTGAAAATGACTGTCGGTGCATGTTATATTATTGAGGGTGATTTTACTTTTGCTGATTATTCAGTAAATTTATAAAAGAGGCATTTTGGAGCAGGACACGACATTCAGTAGCCTTCATTTAAAAAGTGTAGACGTGTAAGGTTAGCATTAGTGTGATCAAGATGCAATATACGCTTATACTGTTACCAAGTATTTTATATAGAAGCGCTCGTGGCCTAGCGGTCTCAGTGTTCTGTAAACGATCACTGAGTTACGCAACTTTCACTATGGCTGGTCCTCGGATGGGTGACCACTTTGTGGATTTACATTTGCGAGCGTTTCCGTGCTTCGGAAGGCACGTTAAGCCGTTGGTCCCGGTTGCCAGTAAAATGGCAGTCGTTAAGCCTGGTTGAAGGCCTTATGGGCGGCTTGAAAACTTCAGCAGCAGGTAGCCACAACTTGCGTCTGTCTATTTCAACACGGCAATGGGCTCACCACCTATTACGTGGGACAGGAATCCACACGGTGAAAAGTGGGCATATAATATGCCTCTGCCACCCCTTCGGGGATAAGGCGTGATGGATATTTATTTATTTTATTTAAGTATTTTATTTTTAACGTGTAAGTCAATAACTTCAGAAGTGGGATTTAGAAAAATCAATGGGATTTTTCTACTGTACGTCCTGTAAGGTGAGTGCTATGCCTTATTTTTTTTCTTTTTGATTGTGCTTGCTACAACTACAACTGTATTTGTCGTAACGGATCTGTTCCGGAGACTTATATGGTTTGAGGGATATGTATGTCGTATCAGGGCACTCCCTGAAGGCGTACATGCCTGCTAGTTGACGCTTATTATTTTCAGTAGATAGTGTTAATACAACTACAACTGTATTTGTCGTAAGTAGTACTCTGGTTATTGCAATGAGTAAAAACCTGCGCATAGTGATGGGCGTAGAACAGTTTTACCGATATTACCTAATTGACTCATTTTTAGCACGCTATGATTACTATATCGAGACTCCTGTTAGTATAGACGAGGCCCCAAAGGAAGAAAAATATATGTCATGATGCTACTTGTTTCTAAGTACCCCCATGAGTCGGTATCAATCATTATCGGTAAAGCAAATGGCGGTAGCGGTTAACACATGCGTCGAAAATCGATCATCGATTACGCAACTCAAACGATACCCGAGTGTAACTACAGCAAGAATTAATGACCTTAACTTATTGTAAGCGGGGCCCTCAACATAGGCTCTCCTCGCCTATTGGTAAGAAGAAGTTACGGATATACCACAGCCGTTGCAACTATGGCGAGATGGGGCACGTGTTGTCTGAATAGTTCAGTTAAGCAAGCGAGCCAGCAATATTAATCCACGTTGTCAGTTTTCATATGACAAGGCACCACAGCAGAATAAGGACGCCGGAGCTTCTCAGCAGCTAGCTCCCATTTGTTATTACAACGAGAGGGGCCACATCGCGTTGTATTGTCTACAGAAGGAAGCTAATACGAGCGAAGGACTCTTGCAGCGTTGTGTGGAATGTCTGCACTGTCAAACTTACCTCGGATTATCTTATATTGAAATCGGGTGAGAGGTTTCCATTATAAAATAATAACTTTAGTGAGCTAACTAAACGGTAACCTAGTGCATATGTTACCTATGAAAAGCCTAGCTAATATTTCTCCAGACAAACGGCTTATTAACATAGTTACCTTGGTAGGCATTGGAATTCTAGTATCAACTATAATCTGCAAAATTTTCACGACAATAGTGATGAGGGGCTGTACACTGCTACACTATAGCTATGTACATACTTGTTGCCTGTGTTGTGTGTGTGTGTGACTACTACAAACGTCAAAAATGACTCAAAGATGCTCGTAGAGGTTAGAAGTGGAAGAATTTTCGATTGTAGTAGAACGAAAATTTATTGAGATCGATCAAATTGAGTAAAACTCGTTTTCGAGCGATCTCGACTGAATTACTCCAGTTGTGAAGATTGGACGACTACTACAAACGTCAAAAATGACTCGAAGATGCACGTAGAGGTTAGTAGTGGAAGAATTTTTAATTGCAGTAGAACGAAAATTGATTGAGATCGTTCAAGTTGGGTAAAACTCGTTTTCGAGCGATCTGGACTGCATTACTCCAGTTGCGAAGATTGGACGACTCCTACAAAACGTCAAAAATGATTCGAAGATGCTCGTAGAGGTTAGTAGTAGAAGAATTTTCGATTTTAGTAGAACGAAAATTGATTGAGATCGATCAAGTTGGGTAAAACTCGTTTTCGAGCGATCTTGACTGCATTACTCCAGTTGCGAAGATTGGACTAACTACTACAACCGTCAAAAATGACCTAAAGATGCTCGTAGAGGTTAGTAGTGAAAGAGTTTTCGATTGCAGTAGAACGAAAGTCGATTGGAATCGATCAATTACTGTGGTTACCAAACACAAAATTCGTACTCAGCATACCAAAAAACCCCTTATACGATACCCAAAATGATATTTTATAACCACGGAGCGGCGGCCATATTGGATATCAAAATTAACACGATATTCGTACTCAGCATATCAAAAAACCCCTTATACGATAACCAACATAAAAATTTTTACCAGTGGCGCGGCGGCCATATTGGATTGCACAATTAACACGATATTCGTACTCAGCATACCAAAAAACCCCTTTTACGATACCCAACATGATATTTTATAACCACGGCGCGGCGGCCATATTGGATTGCAAAGGTGTCACGTTAATAGTAATATTTCTCTCTTAAAGCTGAGGTAATAGTACTATTATTTATTCTGTGCTAATAGTTACAACACATCGATTAAAATACGTACTTCGTACAACAATGTTAATAGCGATTAAAAAAAGCTACCTTATTATTTGACTAATACCCAGTAATAATACCATACCGGTATTATTATATGACTTAATGAATATATTCAGTCATAGGAATATGAAAATTTCACCCTAACATAACACCTCTACCGTTTGGAAGAATATTCAATCACTGCAAATGGTTGAATTATCTGAGGAAGCTGATATCTGAGGAAGCTAATCCCTTAAAAAGTCTCATCGAGACTCTCAGTCTACTCCTTAAAAACTCTCGTTCAGGTTCTTGGCCGATCCCTTAAAGAATTCTCGGTAAGATTGTCAGTCAACCCCTTAAAAAACTTACATTGCTACCCTTTCAAAAATACCGTTCAAACTTTAGGCCAATCCATTAAAGACGGACGTCTTTAATGGATTGGCCGATACGACTCTTAGTCCATCCCTCAAAAACATGCTTCGTGAAACATGCTCAACTTCTTAAAAAATCCCGTCCAGACGCTTGGCTAATCCCTTCAAAACGTCTCGACGAAATTCTTGGTCTATTCCTAAAAAAAAGTTTCGGCGAGACTCTAGATAAATCCCTGAAGAAGTCGCGGCAAGATTCTTGATTAATGTTTTAAAAAACTCCCATCGAGCCTTGGTCAATCCTTCCGAAATATCTCAGTGTTTTTCGTCCCTTCGGCACAAATCCGCTGGCGCGACTCTTGATTATACGCATCTGTCCATTGATATTTGGTTCTTTGAAAAGCTCGATAAGTTCATCACCCAACCACTTAGTTTTTATTTAGATATTTGAAAAAACTACATGATACGATAAACTCGACAGATCCCACATCCGTCCGCATAGGCGGTGATTTGGTCGAGCGCACGGACCAGGTTAAATACCTGGGATCTGTTTTTCACACGTCCAGTGACATCGATTGCGATGTCAAGTCACGCATTGCTGCCGCGTGGGCCAAATGGCGGGAGATGACCGGTGTCATTTGTGACCCTAAAATGCCGATCCGGTTGAAGGGACAGGTCTACAAAACCATTATTAGACCTGTCCTTTTACATGGCAGTGAGACGTGGCCGATATTGGAGCGACATAAGCAGGAGCTGCGTGTCACGGAAATGAAGATGCTGCGGTGGATGTATGGGTGCACGCGGATGGACCGCGTGAGGAACTCCCGCATCCGCGGCGGCCTTCACGTCCGTGACATTGCAGACAAGTTGCAAGAGTGTCGCCTTCGTTGGTATGGTCACGTCTTGCGGCAACCGCCGGGCTACGTAGGTAACAAATGTCTGGCCATGTCAGCCCCGCCGGGTCCCGGTAAGAGGGGAAGACCCAAGAAGTGCTGGCTTGACGTCGTAAGGGATGACATGCGTGCCAATGGTCTCACTACAGGGGATGCCGAAGACCGTGCGAAGTGGAGGAGAAAATGTAGGAAAGCGGACCCCGGGCGTCGCGAGACGCAACTGGGACAGACGCTCGGATGATGATGATGACATGATACGATAAATTATTTTCTCTTCAAGTAAAATCTTCATCGATACACTTTGATCACACCACCCCCTAATTGGTTTAGTGATCAAAAAGGCATGTGTCGATTGATATTTGGTCCTTTGAGAAGCTCGATAAGTTCATCCCCCAACCATTTAGTTTTTGTTTCTATGTTTTATTCATGACATGTGATAGTTGAAGAAACTACATGATTTGATAAATTATTTTCTCTTCAAGCAAAATCTTCATTGATGCATTTTGATCCCACACCCCCTAGTTCGTTTAGTGATCACTAAGGCTAAGGTATTGCTTGTATTATAATTTGCGGGACGATTGGTCGCTCCGTGATCGGTACGACGGATAGGTTTCAGTGTCAGAATAAAGGCGCCTCCTGCAAGTACTGACAAAATGCCTCGAAAACCTGTTAGTTCGCCAGACGAAGTATACCAAGCTTTTTCGGGACTTTCTCAATTAATTTTACCGATATTCAAGTTGTTTTAGAACTATAGAAAATTATTTAATATTCGAGCATGTTTGAGTAATTTTTTAACGTTTGTAGTAGTCTTCTTATCTTCACAACCGGAGTAATTCAGTGAAAATCGCTCCAAAACTACTTTTACTCAACTTGATCGATCTCGATCAATTTTCATACATACATACATACATATTATCACGCCTGTTTCCCATCGGGGTAGGCAGAGACTATGGTTTTCCACTTGCTACGATCCTGACATACCACTTTCGCTTCTTCTACTTTCTTAAGTGTTTTCGTACACGCTCGCCGGTTAAGGGTACTCTTGACCTGGCCTTTTTCCAAAAGGTCTTCGATTTGATTGAAATACGTACGCCGAGGTCTACCCCTACCAGTTTGCCCATTCACTCTCGCCACATAAATCTGCTTCGTCAGTCTACTTTCATCCATCCTCTCCACGTGTCCGAACCATCTAAGCATCCCTTTTTCTATCTTAGTCACTACATCTTCTGTCATACCGCAATGTTCCCTTATCGTGCTGTTCCTTTATTGGCCATCAACTTCACTCCAGCTATACTTCGCAGACTTCTCATTTCCACTGCATTTATTTTACTTTTATGCGTTTTCTGCCGTACCCAACTTTCACTGCCATACATAAGTGTGGGGACCAGCACACCTCTATGTACAGCCAATCGTGCCTTCTTCGAAATGTTCTGACTGCTCATAAAGGCGTACATGGCTCCATTCACTTTATTTCCTGCCAATACTCTTCACTCAATGTCATAGTCATACTTTCCATCTCTCGCAAATTTTGTACCTAGATATACAAACTCTTTTACTTTTTCTACTCTTTCTCCTTCCACAACAATTGAGCAATCCGTCATACTTGCCTCTCTTTCAAAAACCATTACTTTCGACTTATTTACATTCACTTTCATTCCTTTGTTTTTTAACGCATCATACATAATGTTAACCATCAACTGCAACTCTTCCGCCGATGATGCTAGTATTACCTGATCGTCAAAGAGGCCACAATAGATAAATAAATAAATAAATAAATTTAATAAAAAAGGTGTCTATTTTTGACGTTTGTAGTATTCGTCCAATCTTCGCATCCGGAGTAATTCAGTCGAGATCGCTCGAAAACAAGTTTTACTCAACTTGATCGATCTCAATCAGTTTTCGTTCTACTACAATCGAAAATTCTTCCACTACTAACCTCTACGAGCATCTTTGAGTCATTTTTGACGTTTGTAGTAGTCGTCCAATCTTCACAACTAGATGAATTCAGTCGAGATTGCTCGAAAACGAGTTTTACTCAACTTGATCGAACTCAATAAATTTTCGCTTTACTAGAATCGAAAACTCCTCCACTACAAACATATACGAGCATGTTTAAGTCATATTTGACGTTTTTAGTAGTCGACTAATCTTCACAACCGGAGTAATTCAGTGAAAATCGCTCAAAAACGAGTTTTACTCAACTTGATCGATTTAAATCAATTTTCGTTCTACTACAATCAAAAATTCTTCCACTACTAACCTCTACGAGCATCTTTTAGTCATATTTGACGTTTGTAGTAGTCGACCAATCTTCACAACTGGAGTAATTCAGTGAAGATCGCTCGAAAACGAGTTTTATTCAACTTGATAGATCTCAATCAATTTTCGTTCTACTACAATCGAAAATTCTTCCACTACTAACCTCTACGAGCATCTTCGAGTCATTTTTGACGTTTGTAGTAGTCGTCCAATCTTCACAACAGGAGTAATTCGGTCGAGATTGCTCGAAAACGAGTTTTACTCAACTTGATCGATCTCAATCAGTTTTCGTTCTACTACAATCGAAAATTCCTCCACTACAAACCTCTACGAGCATGTTTGAGTAAGTTTTGACGTTTGTAGTAGTCGTCCAATCTTCACAACCGGAGTAATTCAGTAAAGATCGCTCGAAAATGAGTTTTACTCAACTTGATCGATCGCAATCAATTTTCGTCCTACTACAATCGAAAATGCCTCCACTACAAACCTCTACGAGCATGTTTGAGTCATTTTTGACGTTTGTAGTAGTCGTCCAATCTTCAGAACTGGAGTAATTCAGTCGAGATTGCTCGAAAACGAGTTTTACTCAACTTGATAGATCTCTCTTCGTTCTACTACAATCGAAAAGTCCTCAACTACAAACCTCTACGAGCATGTTTGAGTCATTTTTGACGTTTATAGTAGTCGTCCAATTTTCACAACTGGAGTAATTCGGTGAAGATCGCTCGAAAACGAGTTTTACTCAACTTGATCGATCTCAATCAATTTTCGTCCTACTACAATCGAAAATTCCTCCACTACAAACCTCTACGAGCATCTTCGAGTCATTTTTGACGTTTGTAGTAGTCGTCCTATCTTCACAACTGGAGTAATTCATTCGAGATCGCTCGAAAACGAGTTTTTCTTATCTTGATCGATCTCAATTAATTTTCGTTTTACTACAATCGAAAATTCCTCCACTACAAACCTCTACGAGCATGTTTGAGTAATTTTTAACGTTTTTAGTAGTCGTCCAATCTTGGCAACCGGAGTAATTCAGCCCAGATTCCGAGAAAACGAGTTTTACTCAACTTGATCGATCTCAATCAATTTTCGTCCTACTTAAATCGAAAATTCCTCCACTACAAACCTCTACGAGCATCTTCGAGTCATTTTTGACGTTTGTAGTATTCGTCTAATCTTCGCAACCGGAGTAATTCAGTAGAGATCGCTCGAAAACGAGTTTTGCTCAACTTGATCGATCTCAATCATTTTTCGTTCTACTACGATCGAAAATTCTTCCACTACTAACCTCTACGAACATCTTTGAGTCATTTATGACGTTTGTTGTAGTCGTCCAATCTTCACAACTGGAGTAATTCAGTAGAGATCGCTCGAAAACGAGTTCTACTTATCTTAATCGATCTCAATCAATTTTCGTTCTACTACAATCGAAAATTCCTCCACTACAAACCTCTACGAGCATGTTTGAGTCATTTTTGACGTTTGTAGTAGTCATCCAATCTTCGCAACCGGAGTAATTCGGTCCAGATGCTGAGAAAACGAGTTTTACTCAACTTGATCGATCTCAATCAATTTTCGTCCTACTACAATCGAAAATTCCTCCACTACAAACCTCTACGAGCATGTTTGAGTCATTTTTGACGTTTGTAGTAGTCGTCCAATCTTCGCAAGTGGAGTATTTCAGTCCAGATTCTGAGAAAACGAGTTTTACTCAACTTGATCGATCTCAATCAATTTTCGTCCTACTACAATCGAAAATTCCTCCACTACAAACCTCTCCGTGCATGTTTGAGTCATATTTGACGTTTGTAGTAGTCGTCCAATCTTCTCAACCGGAGTAATTCAGTCAAGATCGCTCGAAAACGAGTTTTACTCAACTTCATCGATTCTAATGAATTTTTCTTCTAACAGACTTAAAAGTTCTTTCACTACAAACCTCAAATCAGGTAAAAGGTTTAATAACAAGTAACTATTGTCAAAGAAAAAATCTAAATTATTTTTTTTTTATAATTAACTACAAACGAAAATTCGTTCACTACAATCAACTACTAACGATTCTTCATGCAAATCAACCGTTAGAATTGAATTTTTATAAATCCGGGGGTTGGCTATTTTTGGTTTATCCATAATATTTTTTCGGTTCAACTACAAACAAAATTTTTTTTACTACAATCAACTACATACCAACCTTATCAAGAATACGCAAAAAAAAATTCGATTTTTGCAAGTAGGGTGCCAGGTTCACACAGGTCAAAAACACGATACATTCTTCACAATTACAGATTAAATACAGATGATATACAGTTTTAGATCCTCGCTCGACTGTTGTCAAATAAACTATCCTTTGTAGCTATATTGAGTATCTGCGAGAAAAGGTCTCAATGTAGATAGTTTCATCATTAAGATCACTACAACTTGCATTGTAGCCGTTAAAATGTTCAGTTAATGTGACGTATGTATTAGATTGGTTACAATCAGACAAGCCGGAAGGGCCCGCGGTTGGCTCAGAATTCATGGAACCCGGGCCTGGTGTGTCGTTGGGTGTGCTCGAAGGCACGAATGCTTTCACGACAACTTTTTCAGCTCCTTTGATGTCCGCCCGACAGAACGGACACACTGATTTGCCAGCATCACCTTGCCATGATTGCAAACATGGGCTACAAATTAAATGCTCACAAGGCTCCAGCCGGACGTCTTTTTCTTTCTGAGTGCAGATCATGCACAGTTCGTAAAATAAAAAATAAAATAAAATGTCTTTATTATGCATCCATTTCAACGGCGCTTACAAAATGTCATACACTATTTAAAATATTTAAAGGGACCACCGGTTCGGAACGCGGCCCACCTGAGAAGAACCGGCAAGAAACTTAGGAAGGCTTTTTTTTTTGATGGCCTATTTACAATTTAATATTATTTCACTTTGCCAGCAGATCATTACCAGGCGTCCCTGTCCTGCAAATAGTCTGTAACGGAGTAAAAACCTTTTTCACAAAGCTTGTTTTTAATAAACTTTTTAAATTTATTTAAAGGTAAATTTCTCAGGTCACAGGGAAGCTTGTTGTAAAAGCGTATACAGTTACCCTGGAAAGAATCGCCAATCTTATGTAGTCGACTGTGGTGGACTGAAAGATTATTTTTATTTCTAGTGTTTATATTATGTTTATCACAGAGTTTAGAAAACTGTAATAGATTTTTCTGGACATACATAAGATTGGCAAAAATGTATTGTGATGGTACGGTTAGAATATTTACTTCTTTGAAATTTTCTCGGAGAGAAACTCTGGGGCCCAAATTATAAATAGCGCGTACAGCCCGCTTTTGTAGAACAAAAATAATATTTAAATCTGCAGCACTCCCCCAAAGGAGAATACCGTAAGACATAATACTATGAAAATAGCTGAAGTAAACCATTCTAGCCGTATCCACATCTGTTAGAGTCCTGATCTTTTTTACAGCGTATGCAGCCGAACTTAATCTAGAAGCTGTCTTTTCTATGTGTGGGCCCCGCTGCAAATTGGCATCAATAGTTATACCTAGGAACACAGTTGATTCTACAAACTCTAACACTTGTCCATTCAGTTGAACATTGGCCGCAACTTGTTTTACATTTGGTAGAGTAAATTTTATACATTTAGTTTTATTTTCATTAAGGCAAAGATTATTTGAGCTGAACCAATGAACTACTCTTGCAATTGCATTGTTTACATCGTTTATGTAGGGGACAGGAATAGGATTGTTTTGTTTGCAGATGACACCTCATTAATTTTTAAAATTAAAAGACTATTAGATAACTATAATAGTCTTTTAATTTTAAAAATTAATGAGGTGTCATCTGCAAACAAAACAATCCTATTCCTGTCCCCTACATAAAATGGTAAATCATTAATATAAATGAGGAACAAGAATGGCCCAAGTATCGAGCCTTGCGGCACACCCATTGTAACCATGGATCCTACAGAACGTGTACCATTAATATCGACCCTCTGTATTCTATTGTTCAAATATGAAGACAGAAGGTCGAGAGCTTTGCCTCTTATTCCATAGTGGTGTAATTTTTTGCACAGCGTTTCATGTTGAACGCAATCAAAAGCCTTTGATAGATCGCAAAATATACCTAATGCATCGTGCTTGTCTTCCCAAGCTTCATGAATACATTTTAATAACTCAACACCAGCATCGGAAGTTGAGCGCCCTTTTGTAAAGCCAAATTGATTCGCATGAAGTATTTTATGACTATTAAAATGGGATAGCATTTGATTCAAGATTATTTTTTCAAATACTTTGCTCAAAGTTGGCAGCACTGACACTGGTCGGAAATTAGACGGCTCTGTAGCGCTGCCAGCCTTGAACAAGGGAACGACTTTGCTGTGTTTCATTAAATCAGGAAATGTACCACTAGAAACACAGTCATTAAACACAGTTGCTAGATGGAGCGCAATTACCTCAATTATACATGATGCAGTTTTGACCGATAATCCCCAAATGTCCGCGGTTTTCTTAATTTCGATACATTTAAATGTTTTTACAATGTCCTGAGCACAAATATCTGTGAATACAAATGCATCCCTGCAACAAAGAACAGATTCTTCTAATAAAATTTCAGCGGAATTGGAAGATGCTTGGAGAGATTTTGTTGTCAATATAGGTACATTTTTGAAAAAATGTTCAAACTCCGTAGCCACTTCCAGGTCCCCTGTAACATGGCAACCATTTACTTTTAAGTGGAAATCCCTTTCAGTCACTAAAGATCTACCGCATTCAGAGTTAATGATGTTCCAAGTCATTTTTATTTTATTTACAGAATTAGAAATTTTATTTTTAATGAAGTTTGACTTAGCAAGATGACACGTTTGTTTAAATATCTTTGAATAATTTTTAACATATTCCTGAAAGGTTTGCCTAAAATTATATGATTTTTCTGAAAATAATTCAAATAATTTATTTCTACTTTTAAAGATACCTGGTGTTGCCCAGTCACTGAAAACAGGACAACCACCAATCTGTAGAGTTTTTGAGGTAAAAACTTTGCCAAACTCATCATTAATCAAATTAAATAAGTGTTTATATGACTGGTCTACACAAGTGAAGTAAGGTAGATATGGTAATCTCTTTAATACATTTTCTTTAAAATTATTCAAACGACTTTGGTTAATTGGTACATATTTAATTTGTTTTTTGCTGACTTTGTTACTACTTTTAGGAAATTTTATCCATTGGCCACGATGATCTGACTCCACAGGATCCACAATACCTTTATCTATAGGTTTAATATCAGTAAAAACATTATCAATACATTTTGCACTGGTGGCTGTAATACGAATGGGTTCTAAGAATGTACTATGCAGATTAAAGGATTTAAATAAATTTTTCATTTTATTTCTCTCTGATGGAGTTAATGATGTATCTAATATATCAACATTAAAATCTCCACAAACTATTATAGATTTTTATTTATTTATTTATTTAAACTTTATGCACAAAGAAAGTACATTGGCGGACTTAATGCCTAAGGCATTCTCTACCAGTCAACCATTGGGTGGTGCAGAGCTAAATACGAGGTAGGCGCATTTATGTATAAACAATACAATTTGAAGTTTATTAATTAGCATTAACAAAGTACAAAATATACACAAAATATTATGACCTAAGTATATATACTTATAATACATAATATAAATTCATATATATTATATATTATTATAAATACATACAATTACTTATTAATATTTACACACTTACATAGAAATACATACATACCTATATATACATAAGTCAGGTAGAATTTAGAACAGTTTTTTGTTTATCTTACCTATCTTCCTCCGAAAAGAGTAATTGCCGCACTCTAGCCTTAAATATATTGCGACTATTTAACAGTCTGACCTCGGCGGGAAGCGCGTTCCAAAGGAGAACAGATTGGACATAAAAAGACGAACCCAAGAAAGTAGTAGTATGTGAAGGACATAGGAGGAGCTGATTATTTGAAGAACGAAGACTTCTTTCATGGTTCGACGACAAGAATTGGAAAGAAGAAGTCAAGTAAGTAGGAGAAGTTGGAGAATTAAGAATGTTATAAAGAGTAGTAAGTGAGCGTAACTTACGGCGATGACGGCTTTGCAACCACTTAAGTTTGGAACGGAATGAAGAGACATGATCATATTTTCGAAGATTAAAAACGAATCGAATGCAGTTATTAAGGAGGCGGTCATATTTATTGAGAAGGTCTGCATTCAGGTCGTAGTAACACACACCACCATAGTCGATCAGAGGAAAGATTAAGGTTTGGGCCAAGGTGACCTTTGTATTAATAGGAAGGAAGTTCTTAAATCGATACAGGGCACGAAGTGTTCCAGTAACTTTCTGGCTGACGTGTGCAGCCTGTGCTTGCCAGTCGAGGCTAGAATCAATTATAAGACCAAGGTCTTTAACTGAAGTGCTGAATGGTATGTTTGTACCGTTGTATATTACAGGTGGTAAGGTGGCAGTATCCAACTTGCTTGACACCCATCTACTCCCCACAATAATGGCCTGACACTTGGATGGGTTTACCGTCAAACCGAACCTATACGACCAATCACTCAGATAGTCCAAATCTGCATTTACACGACGAATTGCTGTGGTTATATCACCTGCTGGAGCATGAGTGTAAAGCTGCAAGTCATCAGCGTAGAGATGATACGAACATTGAAAATTATAGGTGACGAGATTAATAAAAATAATAAGGGAGAGAGAATACCGCCTTGAGGAACCCCAGAACCAATATCCCACCAACTCGATAAAGAGTCATCAATGCGAACCGATTGCTGGCGTCCCTGAAGATAAGTTGAGAAAAAATCCACTGCTTCTGAAGACATATTAAGGTGAGAAAGTATAGCTAGTAGGATTTCATGATTAACATTGTTAAATGCATTTGAAAAATCCACCAAGACTAGCACTGTAGCCTTAGTGTCCTCCATACCAGCCCTGATGTCACCAGTTACTTTTAAAAGTGCGGATGAAGTACTGTGACCGGGTCTGAAACCTGATTGCAATGGGCTTAATAGGTGGTTTTTATAAATGAAAAGTGTGAGTTGTTTGTGCACACATGACTCAAGCACCTTGGATAAGAAAGGAAGAATAGAAATGGGACGAAAGTGATTAGGTAGTGAAGGATTGGATATTTTAGGTAGGGGGATAATGTATGCCTTACGCCATTTAGATGGAAATGTTCTAGAAAAGATGGAAAAGTTAATAATGTGGGTAATAGCGGGAAGCAGATGGTCGATAATTGTGACAATCATACGTCGACTTATCATATCACAACCAACTACATTCGACTTAATAGATAAAATTACCTTTTTAACGTCTTCAGTAGCAACCAGAGAAAATTTAAAAGCGTCTATACTAGGTATATCAAGGCCAGCTATGTAACTCAAAGTACAAAGTTTGGTTTGGTGATCAAAAGAGGTAGTAGAGGAGAAATGTTGGTTCAATTCATCCAAACCAACCGTAATTCGATGATCCACACGCTGCTGTTTTCCTATATCCAGCGTACCAAGAAATTTCCAAACGCTGGCAGGTGAAGAAGAATTAACATTTTCGAGAATATGTCGGCGTTTAGCATTACGTATCATCTGGTTACAACGATTTCTTGCTGCCTTAAAAAAGTTCCACCTCTCCTCTGTACGATTTGCTCGGAATTTACAAAATGCACGATCCCTACGTCTCATTACCACTCGTACCTCTTCAGTCATCCATGGAGCCGGTGGACGTTTAAGCTTCACTTTCCTTATTGGAGCGTGAAGATCGTAGAGATTAAGCACAGCGTTATTAAATTTTTCAACTTTATCATCGATGGTAGATGCCGACTCTAAGTCATCCCATTGTAACAACGCAGCATCCCTGCCCAACTGCTCAATATTCATACGCCCAAAACTACGCATATGCAATATCTTAGGAGGGGACTTAGGAGGTTTCAGGGTGTAAGAGAGGAATAAGAGGTCATGATGGGAAAAAGCGGGTGCAGGTAATTGCCCATGAAAGGAAACAAGAGAGGTGGAAGAGGTAAGTATCAGATCAAGCCAAGTATCATCAACCAAAATGTTGTGATGGGTAGCTTGTAATGGTAATATATGAAGACTAGCAGATTCCACAATATGGAGCAGCTTACGGGCACGAGATGTTTCAGGTTCTAATAGATTAGTATTTAGATCTCCCATGATGATATAGTGTGTGTACGATGACCCCAAGGAGTCCAGCACAGTTTCCAGGCTGGAGAAGTAGTCAATTGAAGGAGGACAATAGATTACCCCAAGAACCAGCTTGGTTCCCCCGACAACAACCTCTAGGAATAGAAATTCTGCATCAGCAGTGTATTCAGGATCAGATGAGGCAAGAATTTTAAACGGGAAGGAACTACGGATATAGATCGCTACCCCACCTGATCGCTTACCTCTAAAACTGATACGATCATTACGCACTAGTATAAAACCGGGAAGAGAATACGATGTAGACTGCAATTCAGGCTTAAGCATACTCTCCGATATTAAGATGGCATGCACGTTCGTGTCGGCAAAAGCCTCCTCCAATTCACTGTAGTGGCAGGGTATGCTTTGTGCATTTAAATGACATACATTTAGTAGGTTACCTCTCTTCATCTCAAAAGTTTTACGCAAGCAGTCACCCAGAGTTCCGGTAGACGAGCTGAAGCTGTCATCATTCGACACTGTAGAAGATTCGTAGGCAGAGTGATATGGTCCATCATCATCAGATGACATTTTATAAATAGTATATGTATAGTGAAATATTTATAAAATATATATTATATATATTTAGTAAGTATACACAATAATAAATAAGTTATAGATATAATAAATATAAGAGCAAGTATAATGTGCAAAATACCTTTTCAAAACTTGATAAGTTGACTCACCCCTGCACCACCCGCCAGCAAACATCACATAGTCAGATAGAAAAATATATATAAAACAAAAGCGGCTGGGCCTTATCTACAAAAAAAAACAAAAGTTGTACACAATATATCGTAGTCGGGACAACATATTATTACAAGCCGAATTTGTATCAGTTGATCGTAACTCGGAACGCAACCCAATGATTTTAATTTTAATGTTGGTAGCTGTCAGTAGGGTGACATTGACATGTTGTCAATACCAATCAACATTTACAAATTTGTTTACAAAATTGAATCTGATTGAAGTACATTGTAATATTTGTAGCTTATTCATGTTTACCTACATAGAGTATTATCAATTGAGTGTGTAATACAAAGGAAATAAATTGAAGTCAATATAGAACATTCATGAGTTATACTGCTGAGAGCACATAGAATCTAACTAACTAACTAACTATCTTTACGCTGTATCCCTGACGGGGTAGTCAGAGAGGACAGATCGCCAGGCTTCGCGATCCATGCATCCTTCTTTCGCTTCTTCGAGATTCATCAATCGCTTCATACACGCACGTCTGGGTATCCGAGTACTTTTGACCTTTCCGTTTTTGAGCAATCTGCTCACGTGGTCTTCATATGTAAGTCTCGGCCTACCCTGACTCCTTCTACCCTCTACTTTTGAACAATATATATTCTTCGTCAATCGTTCCTCACTCATTCGTTGGACGTGTCCAAACCAACGGAGCACGCCCTTTTCCAGCTTAACGCTGACACTTTCATTCAAACCTGCCAAATTGCGTATCACTTCGTTACGTATTCGGCCAGCCAAGGTAACGCCGCACAACTTTCGAAGTGATCGCATCTCCACAGCATTCAATTTACTTTCATGCATCTGCTGACATACCCAGGTTTCACTACCGTAAAGCAAAGTTGGCACTAGCACTGCATTATGAATCGCCAGTCGTGCTTCTTTTACGATGCTTTGTCGCTTTACTAACTGGGACAAAGCACCGTTAACTTTGTTTCCGGCAGCTACTCGCCGTTCCACATCCGAATCACATCTTCCATCCGCGCTAAACATACTTCCTAAATACACAATTTCATTCACTTGCTCTAGACGTTCCTGGTTTACCCTAATCTCGCATTTAGTTCTTACGTCACCTCTTTCAAATACTAGAACCTTAGTTTTACTTGCATTCAAGCGGAGACCCTTACTTTCACACCCCTCTTTCATATTAGTGACTAATGCCTGAAGGTCGGCTTCTGATGAGGCCATGAGCACCGCATCATCAGCGTACAGCAGACAGTTTACTGTAAAGTCACCCAAATTCACACCCATATTAAAATCTTTCAACTTCTGCAGGCAACTGTCCAGATACACTATGAACAGCCAGGCGGACATGACACATCCCTGTTTGACGCCTGTACAGACATCAAAAAGAGGTGACACATCCCCCCCTACTCGCACGCAAGCCTTACAGTCCCTATAAAGCGACTGTATTGCCCGCAGTAGCGAGCCGTCCACACCATATCCTGGCAGCAAGTCCCACAGCGTTTCTCTCACAACGTTATCAAATGCTTTCTCTAGATCCACAAAAGCGCAGAAAACCTTCTGGCTAAGAGCCAGAAACTTTTCCGCGATCATGCGGAGAGAAAACACTTGATCCATGCAACCTCTTCCACGTCGGAATCCGCATTGAGCCTCCCATAAATACCTTTCAGACTTTTCTTGCATTCGTGCCGTTATAACCTTTGCATACACCTTACTAGCTAAGCTGACCAAGCTGATCGCCCTGTAGCTGGAGCAGTTTAGGCGCGAGCCTTTCCCTTTGTAAATAGGTACTACAACTGCTACTCGCCAGTCATCTGGGACCTCACCCGTCCGCCAGCACAAGTTGCATAACAGACATAGTGTGTCCCAGACACGCGACCCACCGTACTTGATCATCTCAGCAGTGACTCTGTCTTTTCCCGCAGCCTTACCACATTTCATACTTCTTATCGCTTGTTCTATTTCTTTCATACTAATGACTTCAATGACATCGGGATCCGGAGCATCGAAGTGAGCTCCCCTTCCCGATGTGGCATCTCTGTCTTTTCTTGCATACATCTTTCCATAATATTCACTCCATCTCTGCAGGACGTCACTTTGGTATGTTAGGACGTCATTGTTAACACTAAGCACTTTATTCATACTGCAGATTGCCGAACAACTCCGGGTCTTGCCTACCTCTTTCCAGAAGAGCTTGGCATTATCCCGGAAATTGGACGACAACCTTTCATCCGCTTTCATTCTGCACCTTTCACGAGCTTCTTCTATAAGTGCCTTCGTGTTAACTTTCTGCAGCTTGTATCTCTCTTTCATATTAAAATCATTCCGCGAGGCCAAGTAGTCTAGCCATGCTTTCTTCTTCATTCGAACTGCTTCTTTCACTTCCTCATTCCACCATGCATCACGCTTATTACTACTGCCTCTTTTCGTTTCTCCACACACTTCCACAGCGGCATTTATCATACTATCCCTAAGGTTCTGCCATACACTTTCCACATTCTCACTGCTTACATTGACATCGCCAAGCTTTTCGGCTACCCTTTCATTATATTTATCCCTAATAGATGCATCCTGCAGCTTCCAGCTTTTGATGCTATAAGTCGGCTCAGGTTCAGGACACTCGGTACGATGACGCCAACCCGCGAACAGACCCCTAATCCTAGTTATGACTAGGTAGTGGTCTGATCCCAGCTCAGCGCCTCGATAAACCCTTGTGTCCATCACCTGTTTACGGAGCCGACTATCCATTAGGAATAGATCTATCATGCTTCTCTTTGACTTACATCTCCTCGTATACATATGAATTTGTTTGTGGTTGAACATTGTGTTCGCCACAAACAAATCCTTTTCCTTACAAAATGCCAGTATTAGCTTGCCAGCGTCGTTCACCCTTTTATCCCCATACTTCCCGAGTACCGACTCAAAACCATCGCGAGCGGTACCCACCCATCCATTCAAGTCTCCACATACTATAAGTCTTTCATTTCCTTCTATCACATTTAGAGCTTCTCTCATACTCTCCCAGAAGTCCTCTAGCTCACTCGCGTTCGACGAAGATACTGGCGCGTAAGCAGCTACCAGGAAAATCTTCGTCAAACCAAGTTTTACACGGATCCAGAGGATTCTAGGACCTATCAGTTTGTACTCATACATACCGGAGGCCAATCGCGAGGACAGCAAAATTCCAACCCCCCGACTGCCATGCTCGGTCTCTGGTACTCCAGACCAAAGCGCGAGCATCCCACCCGGGAGCTCCAAGACTTCGCTGCCCTTGCGCTTGGTCTCTGTCAAGCACACTGCATCTAACTTTCTCTCATTCATAACATCCATCAACTCATTCATCTTATCTGTCATTCCTCCCCTAACATTCCACGCAGCTACCCTGCACTCCATCCTCTACTTCCCGCCGTGTCGGGCCGCGCGTGTAGGGTGGCGGTCCCCTACGCCGCTCTGGCTCACACTTTTCGCACCAGCGGGGACGAACTGGTGCGCGTCGCCTCGGGGGCACGCCCTAGCAGTAATCGCCCTGGTGGCACTCAAAAGTAGCAGACAATTAGTATTACTGAATATATCTCCTTTGAAAGTAAACTACAAGAATATACATCAAATTTGTTGACATTTAAAGTCTTACGATTGCGAAGATTGCGAAAGAACAGTAAATTACTTACGAGATCATCAATAGTGACCGGCAACATACTATGTGTCCTGCAATAACTTAACAACGTACAACGTTTGTACATCATCGGGTTGCGAGAATTACCGAAACTAACTAGGAGTACAAAACGAATGTTTTCTTCACTAAAACAATTGATACTACTACTTTCGCGCTCCCCTTGCTTTTGTACTAGTTAACGAAGCAACAATAGGCTTTGGAAATGCCTTTACTAGAATATGAAAGTCTTCCTCAGTGGTCAGTTTGTGCCTACTCCCATCCATAGCTCGAACAACAATCCCACCATCCTGCGTCCAACAGCTACGAGTACCGAAGTGCATACGGGCTTTGTGAAACACTGTCTGCCTATCCTCAGTCAGAAATTCTCTGATTGAGACAGATGAACCTCTCAGTGATGTTTTTGCCCTCCATACTGCAGATCTTAACTGAAGACTAGAGAACCATACCAGGATTGGCCTATGGTGATCATTGCTGGCCACTCCCAACCTATGACAAGTAGCAAAAGAAGCAGGAGAGCAGTCCTTAATGGCCAACTTATTGTTTATAACATTCACAACTACCTCTAAACAGTTTTCATCATCAGCCTCTGCAATGCCCAGGAATAAGAGTGCCTTACGCCGGTGCCTTGTTTCTATTAAGTCAATTGACCTGGCACATTCACCAATTTGCTTACGTAGAAGACCAAGCATGCTATACATAAGCTCTCTGAATGTCCGGAATTCCTCAGCAACTCTTGCCACTGTATCCTTAGCTGGACCACCACTCTGAAGCTGAGCCTCCAAAGCCTCCATCCGCTTTGTAAAACTCTCTTCTAAGGATTTCTGTGCCGATTCAATGTTACTCAGTTGAGACATAGTGAAGTGTAGTTTATTGATATGCTGGCAGGTGGTGTAGTTTTAAAAAAAGTTCACATCAACTTTCCCAAATGTAACATGTAGTTATTTTATCCAATTTACAACTATTAATCCAAAAAGTATATGGAATTAATTAACTTTTATAATTAAAATATATTTTTGTACAGAGCAAAATTGTTTACTTTTTCTTCACCTACCGCCAAAAAAAAGCTTTTTTAAAAAAAGATTTCTTAGAACATTGGCATTTGAACAGTGCTTCTTCAAGCTTTTCTTCAAATTTAATGTACGGAGCTTTAGGGGGACTGTATACGCTTAACAAGATGAAATGCTCAAACTCAATACTGGCAATCTCAATAACTCGCTCAATGGAGAGGGCTACTAAATCCTTACGTTCTTTAAATTTTAAGTTTTTATTAATTAATATTAAAGAGCCTCCACGTTTAGAATGTTTTCTATTGAACGAGCTAGCAACCTGGTGATTTACGAAGTTCAACAATGTGATTTAATGATCTTTTAACCAGTGCTCTGTAGCACAAAAAATATTAATAGAATTCGCATTAATGTATAGCTCTAACTCTAAATCTTTACCATTTATTAAACCTCTAACATTATGGTGCACCTGGTTTATAAAAACAATATTTTTACTAAGATTATTCTCAGGGGCCAAAGTCAACTGGCCAGATTTATTATCTGTTGTCCTATAAAGTAGTTTTTTGGAATTTCATTTTCCAAATGTGAAGTATCAAAACTATCCTGCTCAATAAAAGCAGTTGTACTTGCCAATAATTTGGCTTGAAAAATTAAAAAATTAGATAGCAACAGAGCTACCTTTCGTTGTAAAAATGTTGATAGAAAATATCTTTCTAATGTCAAAAAACTATTATTATTGAAAATTATGTTCCAATCGAACAATTCAATTTTTTTGGAATATGATACCATGGTATGTAGTTTCATATTTAATTTGTATCTTAAGTGATTTTCCTTGTGGCTCATAGCAGTGCTGTATGGCAAGGTGGACAAAATTACTTGTTTTACTTGCAGGCTTGATAACTTATCAAAAATGTTTAAAAGTTTGTCACTATTAATATTGCCTCTTCTGCCAACCAGCACCACTATAGTAGACATGCATGCAGTGTGTACCAGTCAGATATGTATGATTTATTACAGAATGACTTAACTGTGAAAAATAATGTCCAAAATTTTTACCTATTTCATCGCAATAGACTATGGTCTTTGCATCACTTTTTATTTGCAACTTTTCTATAATACTCGTAGATGCCTCGCAATTACTACTTGAACTTAATATACTATTATCCACACTGCACACAGTTTTAATTGGTGAAAATTCATCATTGCATCTAATTCTTTCACAACTCAAGGGTGAGGAGGGAACATGGCCTGCGGATATCAATTGGTCATTTTGACAATGACATGAATTTACTAATTTACCTATGGCTAACACCTGTTTCCTACTCTGTTTCTCTGCTGTTTCATATTTATATGAAATTGATTTCAAAGAGTCTTGAAGTCGGTCAATCTGACATTGAAAGGCCTGTGTATCAGTTTTGTACTGTTGTGCAACAGTATCAAGTTCTAACATATACATATTTACCTGGTCAATCAGTTGCAATCTCTGTCTATTAAGTGACATGCTATTTATAAAAAACTTGTATTTATGTATCATTTTTTTAGATTTAGTAATAAACTTTTTAATTTTTAAATATTTCTTTAACTTATTCTTACTACACTTAATAATTTTTAATGATTTAAAACAGTCCCCGGTTTCATCATCAGAAGTGAGGTCTATGACAATGGAAGGGTGAGCTGTAGCAGTATCTAAGCTTGTAGCCATCAGTTCATCGAACAAACTCTCATTAGATTGAACCACTGTGCTCTGTTTCTCGTCTTCTAGTTGCGATATTTTGATTTCCGATCGTTGTAGCTCCTCCTTTAGTATTCTAATTTGGTGCAGAGTTTGTTCATAATGTTCCCTACATGAGTCAAAACTGTCAACTATAAGTTGTAACCTATCCCGATCCTGTAAGGTATCAGTATACAGTGAATGCAACTGTGCCAGTTCTTTCTTGAGTTGTCCGTTCTTACTTAAAATACCTAGCAGTTCTAACTCATTTTCGTCCCTTTCCTTGTTCAGTTTATCGCACTTCTGACTCAAAATCTGTAACTCTTTCAACGTTAATTGAAGCCTTGTCTCTTGTTGATGAGCCAAGGCCTTACGCGTCATTATCATGTTATTAGTATTCGACATTTTGTTATAATTACGTGCTACAGAATCAGTAATTATTAGCAAAGTAGACTTAGAGTAAAGAAATGCGAAACAAAACGAGGTTATGTTTTATTCACACTATTAATGGACATATGAGGATGTAAAAGTAAATAAACTCACAAACCTTGATTGAAAAAACTATTAGTTTTATAAATCTTGCCAAATCCAAGTAATTTCAAATATTGAAAATTTTTCCGATGTTCTAACTGTCACTACACCGGTACAATTTTTTTATCTACTTTTAGCACAATAAATGGTGAAAATGATTATTTAACACTCAGTATGGTATTATTTGGCAATGATGAATTGGTTTTTAATTAAAATTATAATTATTTTTGCAATATTACAATATAAAATACGGAGCCAATTCAAATCAGCTGTTATACCTAGGGTTGCCACAAGGAAAAAATCACCGCCGTCATTGTGATTCTGTCGGAAACATGGTTTAATAGTGACTTTAGTGACTCCGAATTATTTGACCATCGGTACGTAGTGTGGCGTAGGGATAGGGATTATGAAATGACGGATCAAATCTTCGGTGGGGGTGTGCTTATTGCCGTGCGAAGGGAGTTAGTGGCAAGTGTGCAACCTCAATTCTCGTCTTCGGCGGAGGATCTTTGGCTTTCACTCTCAATTGCAAATAATATTAATAATGGAGCGCGGTGTAACCTTTATTTATGTATTCTATATTTATGTAAACAAAACATGGGGTTTACGTTTACAAAGCAGTTACATAATTATCTTGCGAAACTTGATAATATAGTTGTGAATTATCCAGGTGATAGATACTTGATTATCGGTGACTTTAACTTAAGTGGAATAGTATGGCACTCAGATGCTGACAGCGATGGCGTTATGCTGCCGGGATACCTTAATAACGCAAATGAGCACTCCGCCATCGATACGTTTTATACCCACAATTTTAAGCAATATAATCACGTTAGTAATAGTTACGGCAAAATTTTAGATCTAGTTTTATTGAACGGCCTTGATTTGTCTGTGACGGAATGTTATGACCCTTTAGTTCCCAACAATCCGAACTACAATGCTATTGTTGTTTCACTGAGATGCCTTCAAGCAACGTATTTAAAACCAGCGGCGAGAGTTAAGTACAAATTCGAAGGGGGTAATAATGAGGTCATCAACATGGAAATTGAAAAAACAAACTGGGACTGTGTATTTTCTGATAAAGGTGTTGATGAAGCAGTTCACTATTTTTATGGTGTTCTTAATCAGTTAATCCATAGATACATACCCTCATTTAAATCTAATTACAATAAAAAAATCCCAGTATGGTACACATCGGCGTTGATGTATAAAAGAAAACATGTATAAAAGAAAAACATAAATTTTTCAACTAACTAAAACTAACTATCTTCACGCTGTATCCCTGACGGGGTAGTCAGAGGTCGAGAGTCGGGGTAGGACAGATCGCCAGGCTTCGCGATCCATGCATACTTCTTTCGCTTCGAGATTCATCAATCGCTTCATACACGCACGTCTGGGTATCCGAGTACTTTTGACCTTTCCGTTTTTGAGCAATCTGCTCACGTGGTCTTCATATGTAAGTCTCGGCCTACCCTGACTCCTTCTACCCTCTACTTTTGAACAATATATATTCTTCGTCAATCGTTCCTCACTCATTCGTTGGACGTGTCCAAACCAACGGAGCACGCCCTTTTCCAGCTTAACGCTGACACTTTCATTCAAACCTGCCAAATTGCGTATCACTTCGTTACGTATTCTGTCGGCCAAGGTAACGCCGCACAATTTTCGAAGTGATCTCATCTCCACAGCATTTAATTTACTTTCATGCATCCGCTGACATACCCAGGTTTCACTACCGAAAAGCAAAGTTGGCACTAGCACTGCGTTATGAATCGCTATTCGTGCTTCTTTTACGATGCTTTGTCGCTTTACTAACTGGGACAAAGCACCGTTAACTTTGTTTCCGGCAGCTACTCGCCGATCTACATCCGAATCACATCTTCCATCCGCGCTAAACATACTTCCTAAATACACAATTTCATTCACTTATCATCTTCTATATAATATATATAAATATACAATTTCATTAATCACTATAAATTTTTCAGAAAACATAAAAAATGTGGTAATCGTTCAGACTTTGAAACTTTTAGGTTTTTAAGAGAAAGAGTGAAAAGATTAGAAGCCGATTGTTATCAGGATTATATAGCGTTAGTGGAATCGTCAATCAGTAAGAATCCTAAATACTTTTGGAGTTACGTAACATCGTCGCAAATTGTCTACTATGCCTGGATCTATTAGATACGGTGACACAATAGCTAATACTGGAGAGGCTATATGTACTGTTTTCTCAGATTATTTCTTCTCGACTTTGTTACAACCATCATCGCAGTCGGTCGATAATTCAATTGATCAAAATAGTGTATCAGTTTCAGATATCTCTAATATTCATATTAATCCGCTAGAAGTAGAAAAATTGCTAAAATCCCTGGACACAAATAAATCAGCAGGACCGGATGGAATTCCTCCTATTTTTTTAGTTAGATGTGCCAGTACTATCTCAGTGCCAGTGGCGTTGATATTCAATAAATCCCTAATCGATTGCATTGTACCTTCTACTTGGAAATCAGCGTTCATAACCCCAATATATAAAAAAGGTCCTAAAACAGATGTTACTAATTATAGGCCGGTGTCTAAATTGTGCATTCTTGCTAAATTATTCGAAAAAAATATTTATAATCAATTATATGCAGCATTAAAAAATAGTTTCAATAATTTTCAGCATGGATTCCTCAACAACATCTAATCTTGTACTCCTTAATGAATATATATCTTATGCCATGAGTAAATCTAAGCAGGTGGATGTCATTTACACGGATTATAGTAAATTTTTTGACAGAATAGATCATATTATGCTGATTTCCAAGCTAAAACACATTGGGATAAGAGGTGACTTGCTCAGGTGGTTCTCTTCATACATAAATAATCGTTCACAAGTAATTGAAAATTATATTTCTGGATGGGTTTTTGTACCAAGTGGGGTACCCCAGGGATCCTTGTTAGGGCCTTTATTGTTCGTAATCTACGTAAATGATATCGACAAGTGCTTCCATCACTCTCAATTGTTATGTTTCGCTGATGATATGAAAATTTTCACTTCTGTATCGACGCCAGCTGATATAGTCGCGCTTCAAAGTGACTTATTGCGTTTGGATAATTACTGCACTAAAAATAAGCTGGATCTGAATCCTTCTAAATGCTTTGTACTCACCTATACTAGAAAGTATAAAATACTTAAATCGGAGTATTATCTTAAAGGATCCAGGCTACAAAGGTGTAGTAGTATGCGTGACCTAGGCGTGATTCATGACTCTAAACTCATATTCGACGAGCATATTGAAAGAAATCGTTAAAAAAGCATCTCAAGCACTGGGATTTGTCATGCGCACTTTAATAAATTTTAAAGAAGGTAAAACTTTTAAAATATTATATTGTACATTTGTTCGTAGTATACTTGAATACGCCTGTTAGGTATGGAACCCCAGATATGATATAATAATAATAATAAATCTTTATTAATTTAGGTCACAAAGTAACACTTATGAACGTCAAGAATAATGCTTCTACATTTACAGTTACTGCCAGATTCGCAAAGCAATAGGTAGAGCCTGAGGAAGAGGTCTACCACTACCAGTTTGCCCATTCACTCTCGCCACATAAATCTACTTCAACAGTCTACTTTCATCCATCCTCTCCACGTGTCCGAACCATCTAAGCATCCCTTTTTCTATCTTAGTCACTACATTTTCTGTCATACCGCAATGTTCCTTTATCGTGCTGTTCCTTTCTTTATCCATCAACTTCACTCCAGCTATACTTCGCAGACTTCCTTTCACTGCCATACATAAGTGTGGGGACCAGCACACCTCTATGTACAGCCAGTCGTGCCTTCTTCGAAACGTTCTGACTGCTCATAAAGGCGTACATGGCTCCATTCACTTTATTTCCTGCCAATACTCTTCGCTCAATGTCACAGTCATACTTTCCATCTCTCGCAAATTTTGTACCTAGATATACAAACTCTTTTACTTGTTCTACTCTTTCTCCTTCCACAACAATTGAGCAATCCGTCATACTTGCCTCTCTTTCAAAAACCATTACTTTCGACTTATTTACTTTCACTTTCATTCCTTTGTCTTTTAACGCATCATACATAATGTTAACCATCAACTGCAACTCCTCCGCCGATGATGCTAGTATTACCTGATCATCGGCGTATAGGAGGCACTTGACGGTCAGTTCATCTATTTTTATACCATACGTACTCTCTTGCAGTTCTTTCAGGCAACTGTCTATGTATAGGTTAAACAGCAACGGCGACGCTACACAACCCTGTCTCACACCTTTTTCAATGTGAAAAAAGTCTGTGCATGCTCCGTTGATTCTGACACAAGCACTGGAGCCCTCATAGAGAGATTTCAGTGCTCGTATCAAGTGGCTATTTACTCCATACATGACCAGTATTGACCACAGTTTATTCCTCACCACTCTATCATAGGCCTTTTCCAAGTCTACAAATACGCAATAGACCTTTTGACATTTTGCCAAAAGCTTTTCTGCTACGCTCTTCGCTCAATGTCACAGTCATACTTTCCATCTCTCGCAAATTTTGTACCTAGATATACAAACTCTTTTACTTGTTCTACTCTTTCTCCTTCCACAACAATTGAGCAATCCGTCATACTTGCCTCTCTTTCAAAAACCATTACTTTCGACTTATTTACTTTCACTTTCATTCCTTTGTTTTTTAACGCATCATACATAATGTTAACCATCAACTGCAACTCCTCCGCCGATGATGCTAGTATTACCTGATCATCGGCGTATAGGAGGCACTTGACGGTCAGTTCATCTATTTTTATACCATACGTACTCTCTTGCAGTTCTTTCAGGCAACTGTCTATGTATAGGTTAAACAGCAACGGCGACGCTACACAACCCTGTCTCACACCTTTTTCAATGTGAAAAAAGTCTGTGCATGCTCCGTTGATTCTGACACAAGCACTGGAGCCCTCATAGAGAGATTTCAGTGCTCGTATCAAGTGGCTATTTACTCCATACATGACCAGTATTGACCACAGTTTATTCCTCACCACTCTATCATAGGCCTTTTCCAAGTCTACAAATACGCAATAGACCTTTTGACATTTTGCCAAAAGCTTTTCTGCTACGCATCGTAAGGAAAAGACCTGATCCGTACATCCTCTTTCTTTCCTAAATTCTGCTTGTACATCCCACATTTTTCCTTCAGTTTCATTCATCACTCTTTTTATCAAGATTTTTGCATACAATTTGCCGACGATGCTGAGCAAGCTTATGCCGCGGTAGTTTTTGCACTCTTGCTGTGACCCTTTTCCCTTATAAAGCGGCACGATGACAGCCCTACACCAATCTCTTGGTACGCTGCCGTTCCTCCAACAAAGGTTGAAAAGGCAGTACAGCTGGCAAGCTACCACGCCTTGTCCCGCTTTCAGCATCTCGACAGAGATCCTATCAAGTCCCGCAGCTTTTCCCACTTTCATGCTATTCAATGCTTCCAATATTTCTTCCATATTTATGACTTCTTCCTTACCAATTTCGTTCATTTCCCAGATACTAGTCTGTACTTGCATATCCTCTTTTTCAAACAAGCTTTCAAAATATTGCTTCCATCTTTTTAACACACATTCTTCTCCTTTCACAAGACTACCATCATGGTTTCTGATATGGTTAAAATGCGATGTCGTCTGTTGACCCCTCACTGTTCTTATGGACTTCCAAAAGAATTTCATATTCTGTTAGAAGTCATCAGATAACCTTTTATCAAATTTGTCTCTGTCATTCTCTTTCTTTCTTTTCATCACCTCTTTTGCAACACACTTATACCTTTTGTACTCCTCTTTTGCCATTTTTAGGTCCACATCCGTTGCCTTCTGCATTCTTTAATTGACTTTTGTAGTCAACCATGCTTTCTTCTTATCAGGCATTCTCTTTCTCTTACATCCTTGGCTTCTCTTACTTACCCCACACACTTCCACCGCAACTTCCACTAGACCTTCCTTAAATGATTTCCATACTTCTTCGATCTCACATACGTCATCAGAATTTTCAAATTTCTTGCTCAGCTTACACTTAAATTCCTCTTTTATGGCTATCTCTTGCAAATTCTCGACTTTTATGCGTTCTAGTACACTAACAGGTGCATGCACACGATGCCGCCACCGCTGAAACAGACCTCTTACTCGACTAACAATCAAGAAGTGGTCTGTGTCAATCCCGGCACCGCGGTATGCCCGAGTGTCTAACACTTTCTTTCTCATCCTTTCATCTACAATCATATAATCAATCATGCTTCTCTGTCTTCCTTCTTGTCTCGTAAACAAATGGATATCCTTGTGGTTGAACATGGTGTTGGTTACCACAAGGTTCCTCTCCAAACATACCTCAAGCAAACTTTCTCCATTTTCATTCACTCGTTCGTCACCATACTTTCCCAATACACTTTCATAACCATCACGCTTCACACCAACCCAACCATTAAAATCACCTACCATTACTATTATTTCATTCCGTTTGCATTTACTTAGTATATCGCTCACACACTCCCAAAATGCCTGCCTCTCACTTTGGTCCTTTGAAGATCGGCGCCACCGCGCATCTTGCGGAGCATAAACTCCTAAAACAAAGATGCGGGTAAGCCCAACCTTCAGCCTCAATCAAAGGAGTCTTGGGCTAACACATTCATATTCTGTCACACATTCATTCATTCTCGCGGATAGTAACACACCTACACCCTGGCACGCTGTACTAGTCAGGGCTACACCTGACCAGTAGGCCGTATAGGGTCCATGTGTAGTGGTGTCACATCCTTTTCTCTTTGTTTCATTCACACACAGAATATCAATTCGTCTCTCTCGCATCATCTTGCATACCTCCTCAATTTTATCCTTTAATCCTCTTCTTATATTCAGTGTAGCAAAGCGGCTATCCATAGTCCACTTTTCGCCTTGATGGGAAACGGGACGTGACGGGTGGCGAACCGCGTCGCCGCCATTTTGGGTTTTAAAATTTTGATACACTATAGCGTTCCCACGAGTGGCAAGGGCAAACAAAATCCACCTAGACAGAGCCCCGCTTGTCTAAGTAAGGCTAGCCATGTTCTGGGGTCGCCCGGTCCCAGGGCATAAGGCACGTTAATGCTAGGCTCGCCCCTAGCCACGCAGCACATAGGCACGGCAACCTTGGCTTGGCGGAGAGAGGATGGGAAGAGGATGAGGTAGGGAAAGGATTTATGGAACGGAAAATGACGATGTAGGAGATGGGCTTGGATAGGGTAAATATAATATACCTTCTATATCAAAGGGGCCGAATAAATTTAATAAAAAAGGTGTCGATTATAGATGTTAAATTTGGATTATCTTAATTAATAATTATTAAAATTAAAATTAGCCGTATCTACATCTGTTAGAGTCCTGATCTTTTTTACAGCGTATGCAGCCGAACTTAATCTAGAGGCTGTCTTTTCTATGTGTGGGCCACTGCAAATTGGCATCAATAGTTATACCGAGGAACACAGTTGATTCTACAAACTCTAACACTTGTCCATTCAGTTGAACATTGGCCGCAACTTGTTTTACATTTGGTAGAGTAAATTTTATACATTTAGTTTGTATAAATTTGTATAAAAAAGGCAAAGATTATTTGAGCTGAACCAATGAACTACTCTTGCAATTGCATTGTTTACATCGTCATAGTTATCTAATAGTCTTTTAATTTTAAAAATTAATGAGGTGTCATCTGCAAACAAAACAATCCTATTCCTGTCCCCTACATAAAATGGTAAATCATTAATATAAATGAGGAACAAGAATGGCCCAAGTATCGAGCCTTGCGGCACACCCATTGTAACCATGGATCCTACAGAACGTGTACCATTAATATCGACCCTCTGTATTCTTTGTTCAAATATGAAGACAGAAGGTCGAGAGCTTTGCCTCTTATTCCATAGTGGTATAATTTTTTGCACAGCGTTTTATGTTGAACGCAATCAAAAGCCTTTGATAGATCGCAAAATATACCTAATGCATCGTGCTTGTCTTCCCAAGCTTCATGAATACATTTTAATAACTCAACACCAGCATCGAAAGTTGAGCGCCCTTTCGTAAACCCAAATTGATTCGCATGAAGTATTTTATGACTATTAAAATGGGATAGCATTTGATTCAAGATTATTTTTTCAAATACTTTGCTCAAAGTTGGCAGCACTGACACTGGTCGGAAATTAGACGGCTCTGTAGCGCTGCCAGCCTTGAACAAGGGAACGACTTTGCTGTGTTTCATTAAATCAGGAAATGTACCACTAGAAACACAGTCATTAAACACAGTTGCTAGATGGGGCGCAATTACCTCAATTATACATGATGCAGTTTTGACCGATAATCCCCTAAGGTCCGCGGTTTTCTTAATTTCGATACATTTAAATGTTTTTACAATGTCCTGAGCATAAATATCTGTGAATACAAATGCATCCCTGCAACAAAGAACAGATTCTTCTAATAAAAGTTCAGCGGAACTGGAAGATGCTTGGAGAGATTTTGTTGTCAATATAGGTACATTTTTGAAAAAATGTTCAAACTCCGTCGCCACTTCCAGGTCCCCTGTAACATGGCAACCATTTACTTTTAAGTGGAAATCCCTTTCAGTCACTAAAGATCTACCGCATTCAGAGTTAATGATGTTCCAAGTATATTTATTTACAGAATTAGAAATTTTATTTTTAATGAAGTTTGACTTAGCAAGATGACACGTTTGTTTAAATATCTTTGAATAATTTTTAACATATTCCTGAAAGGTTTGCCTAAAATTATATGATTTTTCTGAATATAATTCAAATAATTTATTTCTACTTTTAAAGATACCTGGTGTTGCCCAGTCACTGAAAACAGGACGACCGATATGTAGTGTTTTTGAGGTAAAAACTTTGCCAAACTCATCATTAATCAAATTAAATAAGTGTTTATATGACTGGTCTACACAAGTGAAGTTAGGTAGATATGGTAATCTCTTTAATACATTTTCTTTAAACTTATTCAAACGACTTTGGTTAATTGGTACATATTTAATTTGTTTTTTGCTGACTTTGTTACTACTTTTAGGAAATTTTATCCATTGGCCACGATGATCTGACTCCACAGGATCCACAATACCTTTATCTATAGGTTTAATATCAGTAAAAGTATTATCAATACATTTTGCACTGGTGGCTGTAATACGAGTGGGTTCTAAGAATGTACTATGCAGATTAAAGGATTTAAATAAATTTTTCATTTTATTTCTCTCTGATGGAGTTAATGATGTATCTAATATATCAACATTAAAATCTCCACAAACTATTATAGATTTCTTAGAACATTGGCATTTGAACAGTGCTTCTTCAAGCTTTTCTTCAAATTTAATGTACGGAGCTTTAGGGGGACTGTATACGCTTAACAAGATGAAATGCTCAAACTCAATACTGGCAATCTCAATAACTCGCTCAATGGAGAGGGCTACTAAATCCTTACGTTCTTTAAATTTTAAGTTTTTATTAATTAATATTAAAGAGCCTCCACGTTTAGAATGTTTTCTATTGAACGAGCTAGCAACCTGGTGATTTACGAAGTTCAACAATGTGATTTGATGATCTTTTAACCAGTGCTCTGTAGCACAAAAAATATTAATAGAATTTGCATTAATGTATAGCTCTAACTCTAAATCTTTACCATTTATTAAACCTCTAACATTATGGTGCACCAGGTTTATAAAAACAATATTTTTACTAAGATTATTCTCAGGGGCCAAAGTCAACTGGCCAGATTTATTATCTGTTGTCCTATAAACTAGTTTTTTGGAATTTCATTTTCCAAATGTGAAGTATCAAAACTACCCTGCTCAATAAAAGCAGTTGTACTTGCCAATAATTTGGCTTGAAAAATTAGAAAATTAAATAACAACAGAGCTACCTTTCGTTGTAAAAATTTTGATAGAAAATATCTATCTAATGTCAACAAACTATTATTATTGAAAATTATGTTCCAATCGAACAATTCAATTTTTTTCTTCTAGTTGCGATATTTTGATTTCCGATCTTTGTAGCTCCTCCTTTAGTATTCTAATTTGGTGCAGAGTTTGTTCATAATGTTCCCTACATGAGTCAAAACTGTCAACTATAAGTTGTAACCTATCCCGATCCTGTAAGGTATCAGTATACAGTGAATGCAACTGTGCCAGTTCTTTCTTGAGTTGTCCGTTCTTACTTAAAATACCTAGCAGTTCTAACTCATTTTCGTCCCTTTCCTTGTTCAGTTTATCGCACTTCTGACTCAAAATCTGTAACTCTTTCAACGTTAATTGAAGCCTTGTCTCTTGTTGATGAGCCAAGGCCTTACGCGTCATTATCATGTTATTAGTATTCGAAATTTTGTTATAATTACGTGCTACAGAATCAGTAATTATTAGCAAAGTAGACTTAGAGCAAAGAAATGCGAAACAAAACGAGGTTATGTTTTATTCATAGAAAATTACAAAATCGCACTATTAATGGACATATGAGGATGTAAAAGTAAATAAACTCACAAACCTTGATTGAAAAAACTATTAGTTTTCTAAATCTTGCCAAATCCAAGTAATAATTTCAAATATTGAAAATTTTTCCGATGTTCTAACTGTCACTACATCGGTACAATTTTTAAGTTTATATTTGTCTACTTTTAGCACAATAAATGGTGAAAATGATTATTTAACACTCAATATGGTATTATTTGGCAATGATGAATTGGTTTTTAATTAAAATTATAATTATTTTTGCAATATTACAATATAAAATACGGAGCCAATTCAAATCAGCTGTTATACCTAGGGTTGCCACAAGGAAAAAAACCACTAAGACATTCCCCCCGCTCCCCTTTATTGCATTTCTCTTTCGCACCTACCTTGTCTCGCATAAAGGAGGAGCGAGACAGCTGTATTACGCGCGCAAGTACCTACGCTCGCGCCACTAGCCTCTCACGGGCAGCGACCACGACTGAAGACGCTCAGTCTGTTCTACAATGACCGCGCGCGCGCGCCCACATCAAACCTTTCGCAATAATTGTGTTTTCCATGGATAAATAGCGTTTTCGTGCAAGGAAACCAGGAATTCAAGTCCAGGGACGCCCCCGGCAGCCTCCACCTCAGCATCTCGCAGCAAGCAGCAAGGTAGTGTGCCCATTCCTGTTTTTCTATTACTTTTTCCGTCGCCAACCGCGTGTAAATTTCATTTTTGTCTTTCCCGCAAATACAGTCCATTTTGAATTTATTTATCTCACCCGCTCAACCATTTTCTGGTCCTAACGATCCGGAGTTTGATCCACTCGCTTTAGTAGTTTGCTAATAGAAACGCAATAGTTTTTATTCCACCACGGAATAAACGCATAGGTATAGGTTATAGTTTTTACTCCATTCGGAATAAACGCATAGGTATAGGATATAGTTTTTATTCCACCACGGAATAAACGCATAGATTAGGTAATAGTTTTTATTCTATAGGGAATAAACGCATAGATAATAGTTTTATTCATTTGGGAATAAACGCATACTTACCTACTGTTTTTCGCATAGGTAGGTGCTAAATAGTTGGTAATTTCGACTGCACCGCATAGTAAGAGGTAGACCACGCGGGCAGGTACCTAGGCCCGCGCGCGCAAGTAGGTACCTACGCTCGTTCGCGTCGCGTCTCGCTGCTTACCACCGCTGCCATTTTGATCGTTCGTTAATTTTGCACTGTAGGTAGCTATACTACTTCGTCGTTTGCTCTCGTACAGTGCGGACGTGTGCGCGTAGTGCTCCAAACTCGTGTCGTGTTGTCGGCGCGTTGTTGTCGCGATCTGAGTGCGGTTGCGGTTCGGAATCGGCCCCTCTCATTTCTACTTACTTTCACCCGTAAGAGGCAGCGGCCATATTAGTTTTAAGAGTGAGACAGTGACTCTTCTGACGTTTGTGCAGTGCGCAAGATCGACCGCTCTCGTTTTCTCTTGGGACAAGGCCCATAAGAGACCGCGGCCATCTTTAATACTGAGTGAAATAGTGAATATTACGACAGTGACGTTTAGTTTTTAAGTGCGATAGAGACGCCTCTGTCAGATTTGACAACTGTCAAACTGACAGCAAATCATTAGTTCGCGATAATAACGCTTGGTGCGGTACTGAGTTTTTTTCGGTAATGTGACAGTGACACTTAGCCACCTATAGTGCATATTTGACAACCTGTGAAGTTGACAAGTTTTTGGTGATTTTTGCGGTAGAGGGCGCCGGTGCGCCTATACCTGTCACGTGACTTGCGCCTCCAACTATTATAGATTTCTTAGAACATTGGCATTTGAACAGTGCTTCTTCAAGCTTTTCTTCAAATTTAATGTACGGAGCTTTAGGGGGACTGTATACGCTTAACAAGATGAAATGCTCAAACTCAATACTGGCAATCTCAATAACTCGCTCAATGGAGAGGGCTACTAAATCCTTACGTTCTTTAAATTTTAAGTTTTTATTAATTAATATTAAAGAGCCTCCACGTTTAGAATGTTTTCTATTGAACGAGCTAGCAACCTGGTGATTTACGAAGTTCAACAATGTGATTTGATGATCTTTTAACCAGTGCTCTGTAGCACAAAAAATATTAATAGAATTTGCATTAATGTATAGCTCTAACTCTAAATCTTTACCATTTATTAAACCTCTAACATTATGGTGCACCAGGTTTATAAAAACAATATTTTTACTAAGATTATTCTCAGGGGCCAAAGTCAACTGGCCAGATTTATTATCTGTTGTCCTATAAACTAGTTTTTTGGAATTTCATTTTCCAAATGTGAAGTATCAAAACTATCCTGCTCAATAAAAGCAGTTGTACTTGCCAATAATTTGGCTTGAAAAATTAGAAAATTAAATAACAACAGAGCTACCTTTCGTTGTAAAAATTTTGATAGAAAATATCTATCTAATGTCAACAAACTATTATTATTGAAAATTATGTTCCAATCGAACAATTCAATTTTTTTCTTCTAGTTGCGATATTTTGATTTCCGATCTTTGTAGCTCCTCCTTTAGTATTCTAATTTGGTGCAGAGTTTGTTCATAATGTTCCCTACATGAGTCAAAACTGTCAACTATAAGTTGTAACCTATCCCGATCCTGTAAGGTATCAGTATACAGTGAATGCAACTGTGCCAGTTCTTTCTTGAGTTGTCCGTTCTTACATAAAATACCTAGCAGTTCTAACTCATTTTCGTCCCTTTCCTTGTTCAGTTTATCGCACTTCTGACTCAAAATCTGTAACTCTTTCAACGTTAATTGAAGCCTTGTCTCTTGTTGATGAGCCAAGGCCTTACGCGTCATTATCATGTTATTAGTATTCGAAATTTTGTTATAATTACGTGCTACAGAATCAGTAATTATTAGCAAAGTAGACTTAGAGCAAAGAAATGCGAAACAAAACGAGGTTATGTTTTATTCATAGAAAATTACAAAATCGCACTATTAATGGACATATGAGGATGTAAAAGTAAATAAACTCACAAACCTTGATTGAAAAAACTATTAGTTTTCTAAATCTTGCCAAATCCAAGTAATAATTTCAAATATTGAAAATTTTTCCGATGTTCTAACTGTCACTACATCGGTACAATTTTTAAGTTTATATTTGTCTACTTTTAGCACAATAAATGGTGAAAATGATTATTTAACACTCAATATGGTATTATTTGGCAATGATGAATTGGTTTTTAATTAAAATTATAATTATTTTTGCAATATTACAATATAAAATACGGAGCCAATTCAAATCAGCTGTTATACCTAGGGTTGCCACAAGGAAAAAAACCACTAAGACATTCCCCCCGCTCCCCTTTATTGCATTTCTCTTTCGCACCTACCTTGTCTCGCATAAAGGAGGAGCGAGACAGCTGTATTACGCGCGCAAGTACCTACGCTCGCGCCACTAGCCTCTCACGGGCAGCGACCACGACTGAAGACGCTCAGTCTGTTCTACAATGACCGCGCGCGCGCGCCCACATCAAACCTTTCGCAATAATTGTGTTTTCCATGGATAAATAGCGTTTTCGTGCAAGGAAACCAGGAATTCAAGTCCAGGGACGCCCCCGGCAGCCTCCACCTCAGCATCTCGCAGCAAGCAGCAAGGTAGTGTGCCCATTCCTGTTTTTCTATTACTTTTTCCGTCGCCAACCGCGTGTAAATTTCATTTTTGTCTTTCCCGCAAATACAGTCCATTTTGAATTTATTTATCTCACCCGCTCAACCATTTTCTGGTCCTAACGATCCGGAGTTTGATCCACTCGCTTTAGTAGTTTGCTAATAGAAACGCAATAGTTTTTATTCCACCACGGAATAAACGCATAGGTATAGGTTATAGTTTTTACTCCATTCGGAATAAACGCATAGGTATAGGATATAGTTTTTATTCCACCACGGAATAAACGCATAGATTAGGTAATAGTTTTTATTCTATAGGGAATAAACGCATAGATAATAGTTTTATTCATTTGGGAATAAACGCATACTTACCTACTGTTTTTCGCATAGGTAGGTGCTAAATAGTTGGTAATTTCGACTGCACCGCATAGTAAGAGGTAGACCACGCGGGCAGGTACCTAGGCCCGCGCGCGCAAGTAGGTACCTACGCTCGTTCGCGTCGCGTCTCGCTGCTTACCACCGCTGCCATTTTGATCGTTCGTTAATTTTGCACTGTAGGTAGCTATACTACTTCGTCGTTTGCTCTCGTACAGTGCGGACGTGTGCGCGTAGTGCTCCAAACTCGTGTCGTGTTGTCGGCGCGTTGTTGTCGCGATCTGAGTGCGGTTGCGGTTCGGAATCGGCCCCTCTCATTTCTACTTACTTTCACCCGTAAGAGGCAGCGGCCATATTAGTTTTAAGAGTGAGACAGTGACTCTTCTGACGTTTGTGCAGTGCGCAAGATCGACCGCTCTCGTTTTCTCTTGGGACAAGGCCCATAAGAGACCGCGGCCATCTTTAATACTGAGTGAAATAGTGAATATTACGACAGTGACGTTTAGTTTTTAAGTGCGATAGAGACGCCTCTGTCAGATTTGACAACTGTCAAACTGACAGCAAATCATTAGTTCGCGATAGTAACGCTTGGTGCGGTACTGCGTTTTTTTCGGTAATGTGACAGTGACACTTAGCCACCTATAGTGCATATTTGACAACCTGTGAAGTTGACAAGTTTTTGGTGATTTTTGCGGTAGAGGGCGCCGGTGCGCCTATACCTGTCACGTGACTTGCGCCTGACAGTGGCTCACGCGCTGGGTGAGTTTTCGAAAATTTTCACTTCCGCCACTTTCGTGAATTCATGTATACATAGGTGAAACTTGAACTATATGGCGTCGGTGCCTATGCACCTGGCGAACAATAAATTTGACTTTATATTGTGACGTTTCTGCCATCGGCTTGTTTTAGTGTGTTGTCCTAAGATACTCTTAAGGGAACTAGGGTACGAATATTAAAAATTCTTGGACTTGCCCCCCATGGGGGTTCGTGTATTGAAGGAAGTGTTCGTGCTTTAAGGAACTGGTAACGGTTCGTGTATTACACGGAAGCGTTCGTGTATTGGTGACTGCTCAACGGTTCGTGTATTAGTGTGGACTTTGGTGTCTGTATATGCGCAGACAGTCTGTTGAGCGGCCCGTCATGGGCTCTAAGGACGAGGAGGAATACCGTCGGATATTGGAGGAACAGATGGCCGACAAAGAGGCTGAATTGGAGGCTCTGCATCAACTGGGAACCGAGGCAGGTTTTCGCACGCGGCGCTCCTTATTACAGACTCCACCAGGTGCGTTTGGACATGCTCCATCCCAACCCGAGCAACTGCCGCCATCGGACGAGCAGCTTCCACCGGCGACATCATTGAAGCGTCCACTCGCATCGCCTCAAGAAGTGCAGGATGCGGTTAGGCGACGGGTTTTAGGAGCGCGAAAAGTGACTGCCCCACCTGTGGCTGGCATATTAACCAGCACGCCTCCAGCCTCTGGCCGAAGCAGCAACTCCCGGGAACCAGGAGGATTCTCTAGCAGGCTTGTCCAAGGTAGAGCTAATTGACAGAGCCTACAACGCTGTGAGGGGGGGCATTAGCGCCGTCGCGGGGACCTCAAATAAGCTAAACCTTACCGACAAAGGCACGATCGCCGGTCACAGCCAGGATATTTTAGCGGTTATCGCCACGTTGAACATCAGATTAGCCGAAGCTGAGCAGAACATCATTGCCATGAAACTGAAGGTGGCAACTATGGAGCTATGGATTGCTGCGAGCCCTGATGGGGAACCAGCTAAGGTCGTGGACCATTACGGGTCAAAACTATCCTACGCCAGCACACTAAAGCTCGGAAAGTTCGAGGACGACCGAAAACGAATTCCACCTCGCCCGGGTCCATCAGTGACAATTTTCCCAGCAGAGGACCAACGAGAGCATCTCAAGACCGCGCTGGACACCAAGGTTGTCCTGAAGCAGGCTATTAAGCCATCTGAGTTAGGAGTGCAGATTGTCGGGATTAGGCCATGTGGCAACGTGGGCCTAGTAGTACAGACGGGATCTGCGGCCGCAGCAGAAGCCCTCAAAAAAGCTATTCCTGTCACCCTCAGGGCAGAAGAGCCCAAGGACCGAATGCCTCTCATCTCCTTTGTAGGAGTCGAGGCCGACCAGCAATTTGAGGAAATACTCAATGATTTATGGGAGCAAAATCTCAGGGAAGGCGCGTGGACCAGAGAACGGCTAGGCAAGGAAATCAGGCCCCTATATAAAAGGAATAGGCGAAACAATAGATGCCTGGCACACCCACATGTGTGCCAGGCCTAACCTGATTTACGTCAAGCCCTAATAGGTCTTGGCATGGTTTATGTTGGTTGGGACGTCGTAGAGGTCAACGATTTCCTGGGTGTTACCTGCTGCAGAAAGTGCCAACAATACGGGCACCCAGAGAAGTACTGTAAGGCGCAAGTAACCACATGCGGCTTGTGCGGTGACGACGGGCACAAAAACAACGAATGCCAGACGTAGCGAAGGTGTTGTGCCACTTGCCAGAGGTTTGGTCGAAAGGGGCGGCAGATCATCGCACCAATGCCCGCGAACGAGCCTAAAGGTAGCCTAAAGGTCAGTAAGTTTTGCTTAGTTCCGGCTATCGGTGCATCTGTAGTCTGGCATTATTGAGCGGCTCTAGCTTCTGGCCGAAACATTGGTCATTCACGAACCGGATTCTCTGTTTCCGGTGCCTTCTAACTTCTCTAATATTATACAGTCCACTTCCTACTTTGTACTGGTGTCTAATACACATATTTCATTTTACCAATATCCTAGGTATCCTATCGGTGCCTACTTACTAGGTTTAGGTATTTACCTGACCTAGCCTTTTACTTCCCGTTACCTAACGAAGTTAATTCAGTTGCCTAGTTATTTAACTCAGGTTTACGTACCTATTATTCATACCTACAAGTACATAAATCTAACTTTGCCTCATTTGTTACCTATCTTATATACCTACATATATAAGTATTTTATATTTGGTGTCAGATAAGTGAATAATATTTCTACTAGGTATAGATGTGTACCTAGGTACTAGCTAGGTCTCTGCCTTACATGTTAACTCATTTATTGTGCTCTGTTTTTGTCCTAACTACCTATTGCGTCATTACGTAAATACGTGTAAGTAATAGTAAAATTTGTGTTTCGCGTGGCCGGGGTCCGGGTAGGTACCTATAGGTACGTTTCGACGGTTCGAGAGCGATTTGCGCCCCGCGCGCCCCCGCGCTACTCCCGCGTGGTTGGTGTGAGCGTGGCGTGATAAACGCGGCCCGCGCCCGCTCTCGTAGCTCGTGCTACGAGTTCTAGCTCGGTTATAGCTACGTATGCTCTACGGAGCGTAGATACCTACTTGCGTGCTGCGGAACGCGTACATCGTTACAGTTTAATGCGTAGTTAGTTAGGGAGACATTGTTGCGGTTTTGTAAACTAGCTTTTATGATCGCGAGTTAGTGTGTAGTGTGTAGGTAGGGTTAATACTTTCGGGCGCGTTTGAATTATAGTTGGCTGAATTGTAATCAGTATAATTTTTAGCAGTTTAGTTTGGGTGAATTTATAAAAATGACGAAAGCAGATGAGAATCGTAAACTGTTGAAGGTGAAGCTATTAGGAGCAAGGCTTAAATCGTATCAAGTCCGAATTAAAGGTTTACATGAGCGGGCCATTAATCTTAACCCCTCGCAACCACAGGACGTTCAACAATTTCTAGACAGTACGGCTAATTTGGCAACGTTGCGTAAAGAATTTAACGATGATTTCGATGAGTTGCAGTTGTTGAAGATGGAATTAGACGAGGAGTCGGAACCTGATATTTCAGTGTTAACATGTTTTGAGAGTTTATTCGTGACGGTGCAAAGTAGGGTAAATGCGTTATCTCCAGCGCTGCAGAGTAATGTGAACCACGGTCCTTCGATAAAACCAACTCCAAAAATTAAGTTACCTCCTATCGAGTTACCGAAATTCGATGGTGATACCAACTCGTGGCCGATGTTTATTGAGTGCTTCAATAACACGATCCACAACAATCCTCAGCTATCTAATACCGAAAGGGTTTATTACCTGTGCGGTCAGCTGAGATGTCGGGCACTCAAGTGCATTGCCGGCATAAATCCTACGGGTGATAACTATGACCTCATCTACGACACTTTAGTCTCGAAGTATGAAGATGTTCGTTCGATGGGTACATGCTATTTAGATGAGATAATGAATTTGAGAAAAATAGCGGGTCCATCCGCTGATGGTCTGAACTCATTTATTGAGAAATATTCCGTATCCGTATCGGCATTCCACAAATTGGATATCCCCGAGAAATTGGACTTTGTCTTTTTATATCTGGCGCTCAAACGTGTCGATGGTGAGACTGCGCGCCTGTTTGAAAATACCGTGCGGGAGCAGAAAATACCATCGTATGCGAGTTTCGCTAAATTCGTGAGGGAGCAGGCGAAAATTATGGAACGGACGGGGGATTATAGTGCTAGCGGCACTAGTAAGCATACCGTGTCATCCAATAGGGTGCCAATACCCGTTAATGTCAGACCTGTGCCTGGGAAACCAACTAGGGCGTTAGTCGCCTCGAGTGTCGGTTGTCCCATATGCCAGCGTGTTGATCATCAAACTTTCTCCCGCTGCGCGGATTTCTTAAAACTGTCCGCGAGAGAACGTTTTGATAAAGTAAAGAACAATAATGGCTGCGTTTTGTGTTTAAATTACACTCATAAATCAAATGCATGCTCGATTAAAGGGAATTGTAATGTGTGCCATTCCAAGTCGCATCACACTCTCTTACATTTTGGTAATAGTGCAGGTCAACCCAGTACTTCGTTACCGGTGGCTAATGGCGACGTCACTGCAGAGGTGGGTTCCGACGATTGTGCCCTAGGCGATGCTGAAGAGGGAGAATCGGTGGACGTGGGAGTCACTTTGTGCTCATTGCAGGACGCGACAGAACGAGATACACGGCGCCAAACAAGATCGTCCACGGTCCTCTTGGCCACGGCGCAAGTTCGGGTGGTAGAAGCGGCAGGTAAGGCTCATTTGGTACGTTGTCTTGTGGACAACGGTTCCCAAAATCATTTCATAACTAAACGGTGCTGTGAGCGGTTGTCTTTGACATTCGCCATCTGTGAGAAAAAGGTTGATCTGTTGTTGATTTATATTGATACTGGAGATTAGCGCCATCTATACTTTGTTAGCGGAACCCCTTACGAAACAGCATGGCTAACTGCACCACCTGTGGAAAGTTTATATCAGGAAAGGTGAAAGATGGCGTTCGAAACTGTAAATGTTGTATAGTTAATGCAAGTGGAGTTAAAAATAAAAGCACATTGAAACAGACAACCATGGGTGCACAGGGCACGACTTCCAATTTGAGCAGTCCTGCTGTCGGCTTTGAGGATGCTACTGATACGGCATCTGAATCCTGTCCACTACAGCATATTGGGGCAAGAACATCATCAATGCCTAATCTGGTCGAGGAAATTAGGCTGTTTAGGGAGGAACTCCGTAGCATGAAAGGCGAAATATCAAGCGAGCTGAAGGATCTGCGGAGAGAGGTGGGAGAGCTTCGTGCTAGTATAGCTGGCTGTGTGAGCCGACTGGACAGTCTGGAAGGGAAAGTGCTGCAGATTGAGACTCATGAGGCAAGTACTGAGCATTTAGAGAGGGCAGTGACGCAACTAAAGATGGAGCTTAATGATCGTGATCAGGAGTTGCTGACATGCGATCTAGAAATCTCTAACCTCCCCGAGGCCAGTAGTGAGAACACCGTGCATGTGGTGGAGTTGGTGGCCAAGAAGCTGGGAATGGATCTGGATCCACGAGATATAGTGTTTGCGGAGAGAGTGGGAAGCAGAACGGGTTCGGATGGGCGGCAGAGTACCGCCGCCGGAGAGTCAGGCATTGCTCGGCCGCGCCGCCTGGTGGTCCGGTTGGCAAGGAAACATCTGCGAGACGAACTGCTACAAAGCGCTCGAGTGCGGCGCGGAGCCACTTCTGCCGACATGAATATAGATGCGCCTCCACGCCGATTTTATCTAAATGAGAGGCTTAGTAGATATAATAGGAGGCTCCTTTATCACATGCGTCAGGCTGCTGAGCGACTTGGTTGGAAGTATGTGTGGATTAAGCATGGTAGGTTACTGGCTAAGCAAGTCGAGGGTAAGCAGACATACACTGTCCGAACCGAGTCTGATGTAAGACGTGTTTTTGGTGTTGAGGAGCGCCTTGACGCGGCTCGTTAATCATAGTATTTTAGTAATTAATAAAAAACAGATTTTAAGGGCACAAAAAAATAAACACACACAAATTAATAGGAACATAGTTTTATTACTAGTAAGAATTCTAATTCTTATTTTATTGTTAAATATAGTAATAATTATCATAATATTAATATATTGTCTTTATTTAATAATAATTATGTTTATCTGTATACATGTAATTTTAATTATTTTCACTAAAATTGATAAGATTATTGGCAGTATAAATTTTTCTTATACATTTATTGATTATTTTACACTTATAATTGAAGAATATTTACATGTTCAAATTATTTATATTTGGCCACTTATTCTATTTATGAATATATTTATTAGTTCTGTAGGGCAGTGCAATGGGATGTGGGTACATATGTTGTTCTGCAGGTGTTTACTACTGAATATATATTTCCTAATGAACCCTAATACGTTGTAGAGCATGGCTGTAGTGGCGAAAGCTTTTGATTGCGGATACAAATCGTTGAACGAATCACTAATGTACTGCGTTGCGTTTGGCTGTAAACGTGTTACAATGGGATACGGGAGTGATGGGAGCGATAATAGCGTTTCAAATATGGAAATGTATGTAGTGCTAGGAAGTAAAAATGCATAACAAAAAAGACAAGCGTTTGAAACTCGGGTTATTTAATGCTGGGTCGTTGGGGACAAAACACGAGGAATTCATTGTGGCCATGGAAGATTTTGATGTGGACATTATGGCAATCAACGAAACATGGATCAAGGTTGATACTGACAACGGTCGAGCGCCCCAGGTGCCGAACTATAGGCTTTGTCATACTCCACGACCAACTTATATATGTGATGGCTGTGGTGGGGGTGTGGGCTTTTATGTGCGCCGGGGGATACATGTGCGAGCTGAGCAGTTTCCTAACGCTCCGAATGTAGAGCAGATGTGGCTCAGACTCAGTGGTGGATCACAGTCAGTGGTGGTTGGTACAGCTTATAGGCCGCCCCGGTTAAACGTGAATACGTTTATAGACGGGGTCGTGGATACAATATCTTCTCTTTCAAAAGCTGATAAAATAATTCTTCTTGGTGATTTTAATATCGACCTCTTGGGGAGAGAGGACTATAAAACAAAGCTGCTTGACTCATTCCTGGTCAGTATGGGTATGGTCAATCTCGTAACAGAGCCTACTCATTTCACAGACCATAGTGAGACGTTGATAGATTTAATCTGTACTGATGCCAAGGCAACAAATGTCTCGGTATTGCACATCCCAGAACTTGGACGGCATGCTATGGTCTCGGCGGAGTTTGACCTTCGAATTGAGAAGCCGTCTCCCAGATGGATTATGTATAGACCTCTCTCTGACATATTGATGGATAAGTTTGAGGAAGACTTGGGAGCCATGGACTGGGACTGTATCGGGGATTTGGGACATGTGGATTGCATGGTCCAAACTTTAAGCACTCATATTCTCACTTTGTTTGACTTGCATGCACCAGTGAAAAGAATTTTATGTAAAGATAAATGCTACCCTTGGATCACCACTACTGTTAAAGATATGATGCACCTTCGAGACAAATATCATCAAAAGTACAAAGCATCTAAACAAGACTTACACAAAGATTCTTATCTTCAACTAAAATACTTAGTAAGAAATGCCATTGAAAATGAGAAAAAGGCCTACTTTAAAACACATATCAATGGCAGTATTGGGGATCCACGGAAGCTATGGAAACAGCTTAAGTCGAGTATTTTGATGAATAATGGGAAACCTGATGCAATACCTGACTTTTTTAATAACCCTGAAGTCATAATTCGGCACTTTTTACAAATACCTGGCAATGATGAAGTGTTAATTTCTGATCTCACCTTCTTTGAATGGAATCGGTTTAACTCTGAGACATTTCACCTGGAGTCTGTCACGGAGGAAGAAGTTAGGAAAATTATAGGGACGCTTAAATCAAATGCCGTAGGTGTGGATGACATATTCTTGGATATGTTAATGATGACACTCCCTCAGACACTTAGTATCATAACATGTATAGTGAATAAATCAATCTCAACCTCGGTATTTCCTCTCTCATGGAAAACAGCTAAGGTGAGGCCAATACCAAAAGTACCGTGTCCTAATGGCCCTGGGGACCTCAGGCCAATTAGCATTCTCCCATGCATGTCCAAGATATTGGAAAGAGTAGTCAGTAATCAGTTAATAAAGTACTTGGAACACGTAAATGTGCTACCGTCAAGGCAGTCAGGTTTTCGTAAGGGTCACAGCACAGCGACAGCTCTTTTAGATGTTATAGATGGTATCCTGCAGGCACAGGACCAGTCCATGGGTACGGTGCTCGCTCTGCTGGATTTCAGCCGGGCTTTTGATGGAATAAATGTTGCACTGCTCTTGTCTAAGCTTGCTTATTATGGTTGTTCGGAAGGGGTAGTCAGATGGTTTCATAGTTACCTCAGCAGTAGGTACCAATTTGTGCAAGTAATGGACAGCAAGACTGGTTGTGCTGTTGACTCTGCTCATTATCGTGTGATCAGGGGTGTGCCGCAGGGTTCGATACTCGGCCCATTGCTCTTTATCCTCTACTGTGCGGATATCACCAGTGCAGTATCCAACTGTCAGTACCACATGTACGCTGATGACCTACAGCTTCACCTATCCTTTCCAGCTTCTGAGAGTCTCGAATCTATAAATAAATTGAATGATGACTTATTGAACATTGCAAATTGAGCTCATAAAAACTCTTTAGTCCTAAATCCAGAAAAGTGCAAATTTATTGTTATGGGTTCGAGACACGTAAGAGAGCAAATATTGCAGCATCAGCTGGATGTAAGAATTAACAATTGCCCTGTGGAGCGGGTGTCAGTGGCACGCAATCTGGGGGTGATGTTCGATGAACAGCTTCATTTTGAGACTCACATTATGTATGCAGTAAGAAATAGTTTTCACCGCTTAAAATTACTATACAGAATACGCCCATACATCAGTGTCAGCATAAGAGTACTGCTGTGTGAGTCACTAGTCCTTTCTAAACTTAACTATGCTGACACTGTGTATGGTAGCTGTCTTCTGAAACGAACGGAGCGACTGATACAGAGGGTCCAAAATGCATGCGCTAGGTTTTGTTTCACTATTCCACCGCGGGCACATGTAACGCCATTTCTGAATAGTGGCAAAATGATGAAAATGGCCGAGCGGCGTGAATTACATCTTGCCACGCTACTGTTCGGAGTTGTGCTGAGGGGAAGACCCCGATACTTGTACGAAAAGTTGTCTTGGTCAAGGGATGTAAATTCGCATGTGACAAGGGCGTCGACTTACCTTATGTTAACGCCGAGGCACAGAACCCGCGCATATCGTGGAAGTTTCAAGTTCGCGGCGAGTCGCATTTGGAACGACCTCCCGCCTCCATTGCGAACAGTTAATTCAATCCACTCATTTAAAAGAAGATATAAGTGTTTGCTGTTGAATAGACAGAGGATTGGGTGAATCACTGTAGCGTGGATTTATATATTACGTTTGCGGGGCACGGGCTCTGATACTGTTTTGTTACTGATTGTTGGCGTTCAGGTTAATGCAATATTGCGTACGTTGTATGTATTACTAATATTTGACTGTTACTGCCATACTATGTTATTTTGGAGATTGAATGATTCAATTCGATTCTTGTTATGGCTTTCTGTGTGAGTGAATTTGTTGGGATCGCTTGACTGACACTTGTTGACATGACGCCTTGACATGACGATGACGATAACGGACAGTTATTGTATTTCGCCCCTGTTGAGAGGGCTAAGGAAGTTCGTTCTATACAACCTTGCCTTTGATATGCAAATTTTATTTGGTAGCAATGTCCACAGATATTTAAAACATAATTATTTCATTTGTATGTATTTTTTTTTTATTATATTTGTAATTTTTAATATAGATTTATTTTATTAATTTTACTGAGTTTTTTAAATGTATTTTGTTTTATGGTTTAATTTGATTTGTTTGAATCTTTTTTTTTTTATTTATATTTTTTTTATTTACTATGATTTTGCCATTGTTTTTATTTTTTATTCTAATTTTTTTTTTTGCTATTGTTAAGGCATCAGAATTTAAATTTATCTGTGCGTGTACATATCGGATAGGAGTAGGAGCCATCTGAAAATCAGCGCTGCATACCATACTTAGTGTGGTAGGTAGCTTTAGCTGAGATGGTTGCCTTTTCAGGTGCATGCCGATTAGTAGATTTTAAGTAAGTTTGTGTAATTTATGGAATGTGTGCCTGAATAAAAAATATTTCTTTCTTTCTTCTTTCTTTCTTTCTCGTTCGCTTAGCTCTCCAATGTCGGTTAATGGGTTTGGGGGTAGCTCTAATCCGGTGATAGGGGAGACGGAGTTGGTGTTTTCCTCGCGATTCGACAGAAGTCGACCTTACAAGGTACGCCCGTTAGTGGTGGATAACATTACTCAGAAGCTGCCAACGACTGTTGTCGATAGGTCCATGCTTAGTTATTTAAAAGGCGTGCCTCTGGCCGACCATACGTTCGATCGTCCCGGGGAAACGGAGATGCTCATCGGTGCGCAATTGTTCGCTCGCTTGATGCTTCCTAAACGTATATATGGCCCACCAGGGAGACCCGATGCAGTGCAGACGACGCTGGGGTATATTCTTATGGGAGAAGCGCCAGTATTGGAGGCAGTGGGAAGGCAAGACTCTTTAGCCTTTTGCGCCTTTTCAGCCCCAAGGTTAGATGAGGCAGTTCGGAGCTTTTGGGAGCTGGAAGAAGTCCCTTCGTGCACCTCAGCACGCTTAAGTCGCGAGGAACAAGAGTGCGAGAACCTTTTTAAGGCGACTACGACTCGAGACTCGACCGGTCGGTACATAGTGGCGCTTCCATTTAAGTCCGATCCGGCTAATTTGGGTGATTCCTTACAGACAGCTGAGAAGCGTTTCTATGCTTTAGAGAAGAAGCTGGAAAGGTCGCCGCAGCTTCGTTGTGCTTATGATGAAGTCATCAACGAATATTTGCGTAACGACTACCTTGAGCCGGTACCTAAAGGTAAGGTGTCAGATACTGGATATGTCATTCCCCACCATGGCGTCATTCGCAACGACAAGGTAAGCACGAAGTTGCGCGTAGTATTGGACGCAAGCGCCAAAACAAGCAATAATTTGTCGCTAAACAACGTGCTACATGCCGGTCCAAATTTGCAGGGGGACATCTTTCAGATTCTGCTTAACTTTCGGCTGTTTCCCGTTGCATTTTGCGCGGACGTCCGGCAAATGTATTTACAAATAAAAATGGAGCCTTCAGACGTCAAATATTTGCGAATTTTGTATCGGTTCCATACAAGTGAAGAGCTTCAGCTCTTTGAGTTTAAACGGTTGTGCTTCGGCTTGTCCGTATCGCCGTTTTTGGCGCTTAGGACAGTGCGCCAGTTGTGTGAAGATGAAGGGTACAATTGTCCGGTGGCTGTGGAGGTTGTAAGAAGAGATTTGTATATGGATGATGTGGTTTCCAGCGAGAGATCTCCATTGGCGGCGAAAGAAGCGGCTTTGCAGCTAATTCGTTTGTTTAAGGCTGGGGGTTTCGATCTTATGAAGTGGTCCAGCAATTCCTCTGAATTGCTTTCGCATCTACCGGCGACTCATTTGCATCCACAGGTGGTTAAGTTCGATGACGCTGCTGGACAGAAAATACTCGGTGTAAAGTGGGATCCGCGAACGGATATGTTTTCGTTCGCAATATCTCCATGCGACAAGGTTTGCACTAAGCGGAATATTCTCTCCGCGGTTGCCAAGTTATGGGATATTCTCGGGTTTGCGGCACCGGTAATTTTGTATGCCAAGCTGATGATTCAGGAGCTGTGGGCCTTGAAAATTGATTGGGATGAGATGCCTCCTCAACCAATCATAGACAAGTGGAATAAGTTCCAACTGGAGTTGCCATTGTTAGCTCGTATGAATATACCGAGACATATTGGAGTAACGGAAGGGGTGGAGGTCACTCTGTTGGCCTTTTCGGACGCAGGCGAGAGAGCGTATGGTGTGGTACTTTACTTGCACATTCGATCGGAGAGGGGAGTTGCAGTTCAGCTGCTTTGCGCTAAGTCGCGAGTAGCTCCTGTGAAATCGTTGACGCTGGCGCGTCTTGAGCTTTGTGGAGCACTGCTCTTATCGAAGTTGGTCAAGGCGGTTTTGCTCACGTACGAGTCGCGTTGGAAAATTAACCAAGTTTATGCATTTACGGACTCTACAGTGACGCTTCATTGGATTCACTCCAGTCCGCATAGGTGGAAGACCTTTGTGGCCAATCGGGGGGCGGAGATTCAAGAAAACGTGGACCCGAAATGTTTTTATCACATTGCTGGTAAGGAGAACCCAAGTGATTGTTTATCGAGAGGACTCACCCCAGCACAGTTGATAGAGCATCCGCTATGGCTCACAGGTCCACCATGGGTGGCTCAGGATGTTAAATACTGGCGTGTGCAACCATTCAATCCCACTAATAGGGATGTACCTGAGGCCAAACAGTCAGTGGTTTTGGTTACTACCAATCCAGTCGAACCTGTTCTCTATCAGCTAGCACAGCGGATATCGTCGTGGCCGAAGCTGACTCGCATAGTGGTCTACGTATTGAGGTTTGCTAGAAAACTGAGATCGAGTGTTGATAAATTTTTTTAAAGCAATTATTTGCTAAATTTCTCATAAATTTTTATTAAAGTGGAAAAAGACAATTTGATTCGAGACAGGGATTGAACCTGTGACCTTTGCCTAACCAGGGCAATGTTCTAGCCACCTGAACTACCCGAACCGTATCGAATCAAGTTGAAATTCTCCACCTTATTTTATATCGTCATTTTAAGAGTATGACCAGAGCCATCTATCGAGCTAATGAACAACTCGATACCAATGAACAGTGTTACAACTATTTTTAAACATTGATGCAATGGACTCCACTCAGTATATTGATAAATTTTTTTAAAGCAATTATTTGCTAAATTTCTCATAAATTTTTATTAAAGTGCAAAAAAGGCAATTTGATTCGAGACAGGGATTGAACCTGTGACCTTTGCCTAACCAGGGCAATGTTCTAGCCACCTGAACTACCCGAACCGTATCGAATCAAGTTGAAATTCTCCACCTTATTTTATATCGTCATTTTAAGAGTATGACCAGAGCCATCTATCGAGCTAATGAACAACTCGATACCAATGAACAGTGTTACAACTATTTTTAAACATTGATGCAATGGACTCCACTCAGTATATTGATAAATTTTTTTTAAAGCAATTATTTGCTAAATTTCTCATAATTTTTTTTATTAAAGTGGAAAAAGACAATTTGATTCGAGACAGGGATTGAACCTGTGACCTTTGCCTAACCAGGGCAATGTTCTAGCCACCTGAACTACCCGAACCGTATCGAATCAAGTTGAAATTCTCCACCTTATTTTATATCGTCATTTTAAGAGTATGACCAGAGCCATCTATCGAGCTAATGAACAACTCGATACCAATGAACAGTGTTACAACTATTTTTAAACATTGATGCAATGGACTCCACTCAGTATATTGATAAATTTTTTTAAAGCAATTATTTGCTAAATTTCTCATAAATTTTTATTAAAGTGGAAAAAGACAATTTGATTCGAGACAGGGATTGAACCTGTGACCTTTGCCTAACCAGGGCAATGTTCTAGCCACCTGAACTACCCGAACCGTATCGAATCAAGTTGAAATTCTCCACCTTATTTTATATCGTCATTTTAAGAGTATGACCAGAGCCATCTATCGAGCTAATGAACAACTCGATACCAATGAACAGTGTTACAACTATTTTTAAACATTGATGCAATGGACTCCACTCAGTATATTGATAATTTTTTTTTTTAAAGCAATTATTTGCTAAATTTCTCATAAAATTTTTATTAAAGTGGAAAAAGACAATTTGATTCGAGACAGGGATTGAACCTGTGACCTTTGCCTAACCAGGGCAATGTTCTAGCCACCTGAACTACCCGAACCCGAACTAATTTATGAGAAATTTAGCAAATAATTGCTTTAAAAAAAAATTTATGAGATCGAGTGGTCCCATTGCGATAAATGACTTGATTCCAGCTGAGTTAGCCATTATTCGATCGGTACAGGCAGTTCATTTTGCGAACGCTATCGAGGCCATTCGAATGAACAAGACATGCGCCAAGTCGTTGCAAAGGTTACGGCCGATTCTCGTCGACGAGGTTCTACGCGTGGGACTTTCGATCATAAACATCCGATCTTGTTGCCACGAAAGGACCATATCGTTAATCTTATCATAGATGATACGCATCGCAAAAATTGTCACACCGGACCGCATCTACTCCTTTCCATTTTAAGGCAGCGATTTTGGATTCTGGCCGGGCGTAATATAGTGCGTTCTCGTGTGCATCTATGCAACGTTTGCTTCAGAACTCGGCCTAAGCCATGTTCTCCCCCAGTCATGGCGGATTTGCCGGAATGTCGACTACAAGTGTCTAAACTTTTCCCGCACACCGGGCTTGATTATTGCGGTCCGTTTCAAATAACGTATGCGCGCAGGCGTGGATCCAGGTCCCAGAAAGCTTATATTTGCGTGTTTATCTGTCTCACGACTAGAGCTGTACACGTGGAGCTTGTACCAGACTTGAGTACGGATTCCTTTCTGAATGCGTTAAAGCGATTCCTAGCTCGGCGCGGTCCAGTAAAGAGACTGATGTCGGATCATGGGACCAACTTCGTGGGAGCGCGGGCTTATTTAGACGAACTTTACTCATTCCTGCAATCAGACGAACATACACAGAAATGGGGTAACGAAATGGTTTGTCAGCGTATTTCATGGCAAATGATCCCTCCCAATGCACCCCACTTTGGTGGTGTATGGGAATCCGCTGTAAAAGCATTCAAGAAGCATTTGTTAAGAGTAATAGGTGCTCAAATATTGACGTATGAGGAGTTGCTTACGGTGCTCTGTCAGGTTGAAGCGGTGCTCAATTCTCGGCTGTTAGGTAGAGCGATTAGTTCCGATCCGTCCGAGCCATTGGCATTGACACCTGCTCACTTTCTGCATACCACTCCGTTGAGGGCCTTGCCATCAGCGCCCGTGTCGGAGGATCGTATTTCTCTTAGCTCGAGATATTTGTTGCTGGATCAACTGGTCCAATCTTATTGGCGGAGGTGGAGTTTAGAGTATCTGCATACTTTGCAAGGTAGAGAAAAGTGGGTAACGGATACGGCGCCTATTGAGAAGGGTACGGTAGTAATAATCATGCAAAATAATGCCCCACCATTGCATTGGCCGCTGGGTGTTGTACTAGAAACGTATCCGGGTACCGATCGGCGGAATAGAGTAGTGTTGGTAAGGACAAGAACCGGCACCTTTACACGCCCAGTAGTGCGACTTTGTCCGCTGCCATTACAGTAAACTTCTTATCCGACACCTTGCTTACTTATAATATTTGTATGTATTTTTTGTATATATTTTCGTATATATTATCATTTATATTATTTGTTATTAGTTGATTTGCCCACCCATTCCTACTATTTGCTACCTACTTGCTTTAAGTGAGTTTTACTATTTTTGGTTTATTACCTTCTTTCTTAATCCCTGTTGTTGAAAGGGAACCTTTCAAGCTGGGGGCTGTGTTTGCGCCAGACTGCAGTTTGAGCATGTAGCTAGAACGCAGCGATGCTCCAGAGCCTTTTCGGTGATGTTCGGTCCCTCTCGGGTCAGCCACGGCCGTGGAGGGGAAGGAACGCTTCACCGCGCGGGGGGAGACGCAGCGCAAGCGTCACCCGCGCTCTTAGCGAGAGACTATCACGGATTCCCAAGGCGATTGCACGCACGCTGAGCTCCGCCGTCCTTCGCGGAGTTACGCGACCACGAACGTTTGTTTACCGTGGGTCAGTTATACGTATCCGTTTTGCTGTATACGCGTATGTACGCCGGGGACTGCCATCGGTAGAGTGCCGTGTCGCGTGCGCATGGACTTCCACAAGTGCTGCAGCAGTTCCCGTCGGTTGTGCTGGCGTGTGTTCTTATGCTAACGAGGACGTTCTAAGTCGTGCATCCAGGGATCTAGTTGAGGATACCGTTCGGAGCCTAAAGGTCAGTAAGTTTTGCTTAGTTCCGGCTATCGGTGCATCTGTAGTCTGGCATTATTGAGCGGCTCTAGCTTCTGGCCGAAACATACATTATAAATGTTTTAAAATAAGTAATTCATTGTCTATTTGTACCTAACTTAATCCCTGAGTTTGCTGAAAAATAAAATCCACACTAATTCATTACAATTTTTTCTGTGACTTTATGAGTGCTCCATCCAAAAAAAAAATACAAAACTGTTTACATTTACCCACATTGACCCTATATGTCTTATTCCGATGTATAAGCTATATTATTGTAAAGTTTCATTAAAATCTATTCAGTAGTTTTTACGTGAAAGAGTAACAAACATCTCTACAAACTTTCACATTTATAATATTATTAAGATTAAGATATTATTTTTATTTTATTTTTATTCTATTTTTTTTCTTCTGTGGCAACACTATCGCTAACAGCTGATTTTGAATTGTCCCAAATTTTATTTAAATAAAATTACATTTATAATACCATTTATTAATAATAGCCACCTAATATAAAGATAAAAAGTGTAATTAGGTATCATTACGTATTATTTTAGTGTTTTTTGGTGTGAAATTGCTGGATGTACAGTACTAATTGTGTGAAGATTACCGGTAGTTTGACAACGGATTTGTAAGGTAAAAAATACTGTATTTGATCTCAATTTCACGTAAAATTTAATTTATGTAGTTTTTTTAATCAAAGTAACATAGTGATTATTATATTTATCAGTTTTAAAAGTAGAACATAGCACTGGTTAATGCGTGAACATACCTAACCTGACCTCCTACCTCGATTGTCTAGTTACACGATTGTTTTAGTTTTGTATTTTTTTTAATCTAAACATGGTAAGCTGGCATTACTACCCGTTGGGCCTTGGCTCGCCAGACAGAGGAAAAGCTACAAATTGTACTGAAGGAACTACAGGCCTCCAAACAATTATGTAACCAGTACAGCAAAGAGTTGGAGGATAATGAAATAGTTTTAAATCAATCTTCAGAGGAAATAAAATCTCTTAAAAACCAATTGGTTATATTATATAATCAATATAGTGATGCCATTGATGAGCAGAATAGGCTGCAATCTGCGATAGATGGGTTTGACCAATGTCGCAGAGAGTATGACTTTGGGTTGCAGCAATTTTCAAGGTTAGAAAAAGAGCTTCACGAAGCAAATAATGAAATATCAAGATTAAAATCACAATTAGATAAATCTGAACATAAGTTAGTTGCTTCAACGAATCGGTCCCTCTATGATGAATTGTTAGTCGAGGATGCTTCTATGATTTCTGGTGCTTGTTATATGCCAATTGTAAACAAATTAAAGAAATATGTTAAAATTAATAAGTATATTAAGAAATCTCAAAAATTTATTAAAAAACAACAGTTTTCCTTTAAGTATGAAAAGTTTAATAGAGAGAGATTGCAACTTAGAGAGAAAGTAAAGGAACATTCAATGAGGTTAAAAAATATTATTTCAAAACATACATTGGATGTGCATACTCAACAAGTTACAATCAGCCAACTCCAGGATTCACTCCATTCAATAACCAAAAAATATGAGCTTTCTGGACTACAAATCCAGCAGCACATTCTTGTTATGGATGAACTAATTCAGTTAAGTAATTATAATAATGAACAGTTTGAATCTTTATCAAACAAGCATATTTGTGAGTGTCAGCTTTTAAGTGATGATCGGTTATGTGAGCAATCCTCTTTGGAAGCTGATTCTCCGGCTATGTTGCAAAATAAATCCAGTAATAGTAAAGACTCCTTTAGTGTGTCACTGTCTGTAGAAATGAAGCACCTTGCTACTAAGTTATATAATAAAAATGAAAATTTCAAAAGCAAGCATAATATAGTAATATTTAGTGATGAAATTGGAAAAAATTTAGGTTATTTATTAACTAAGATGGGACATTGCACAATCAACTGTTGTATGCCTGGTGCCTCCCACCAGTACATATTAAAATCAGCTACTGAGTATGTATATAATAATAATAAAACCTTAATGATATTTTTGGGAAATAGGGGGAATTTGAACAAGTCCACTTTGATAAACTATATAAATAAACTAGATTCTTTAAATGTAAAGAAAATTATAATGTTCACACTCCCCTATAGTAACAGTTTGTCACAGGAGGAAAATATTACTAGATATATAATGATAAGTTAAATATGACTTTGCATACATTATGTTTATTGGTTTAACGTTAATAATCTTCTTTTAAATGATAAAAAAACTAAAGTAATTAAGTTTTCGACACCTGAAGTGAGACAGGTGGCGACCAATGTGCAACTTAATGGATCAGGGTTGGATACTGTTGGGGCTTCTGTGTTTTTGGGTATAACTATTGATTCAAAGTTGCAGTGGGGACCACATATAGAAAAATTGTCAGACAAATTAGGCTCTGCTGCATATGCAGTAAAAACAATAAGACGGCTCACTGATGTTGAAATGGCTAGAATAGTTTATTTCAGTTATTTCCATAGCGTTATGTCATACGGAATTCTTCTCTGGGGAGACTCAGCGGACATACGATATTTATTTTACAGAAGAGAGCTGTGAGAGCAATATACCAGCTTGGTCCCAGGGTATCTCTAAGAGAAAGATTCAAAGACCTTAATATTCTTACCGTTATATCACAATATATATATGAGAATTTACTTTATGTGCACAAAAACATAGACATTTCTTAAAAAAAGTGATATACATAATGTAAACACTAGGCATAAAGATGGTAATCTTGTATTATATTCTACTCGTCTCGAAATAATCAGCAATTCTTTTATGGGGCAATGTATACGATTCTATAACAAACTTCCTGATGAAATTAAAATATTGTCAATAAATATGTTTAAGACAACAGTCAAGGCCAAATTGTGTAGTACAAGGCATATTATAAAATTTCAGACTATATAAATGATAAAAATGCATGGGAGTAAGTCGCTCTAAGTCAACACACATAAATATACAAATATAATTAATAATAATAATAAAGAAACATTATAAATATAATGTACATTTGTTCAACATAAGTGATCGGAAACGTCAGGTTCACTAATATAATTATATGTGATTTGAGTTTGTTATTGTGTGAGCACCGTCCACATAGCTTTTTATAAATTTTGAAATTGACATGATGGTTGCTGTGCAGTTTGAGTATGTCATGCTCGCCTAAGTGTCCTGGCAGTGGTGGTGCATGTATCGGGTCGCCTTATTCCCTATAATACGGTTGAGTAGGGCGATGGCTGATATATGCGTCATCCCGTGAACGGGTGCCGTCTGTTGGGACTGGTCAGCTCATAGTTGTTATAGCAATTATTACAAATAAAACTATGTATATTTAAGGCAAATTAAGTTTAGTCGACTGTTCTCACGTAACTCCAAAGGAGCAACGTAAGTTTAATATTGTAAGCCATACCTGCATTTTAAAATAGCAGCCATTTAGTTTCTTGCCGGAGTCTTCCTCATAAGGGTTTCTTCCACCTTTAAAACTGGCAACTAGAAACGCTCTCATTTTGATTTGATTTGGTTTCTGTTGTAAAGACTCATTACTATATAATTTGTTCAAATATCATGTAAATAAAACTAATGTAATTACTGGCAGTTAGAAAAGAGTGGCCATGAGTTTTATTGCCAGGTTCTTCCTCAGGCTCTACCTATTGCGTTGCGAATCTGGCAGTAAATGTTAATGTAGAAGCAATAATCTTGACGTTTATAAGTGTTACTTTGTGACCTACATGAATAAAGATTTTTCACTTTCACTTTAACTTTCACATTATAATGTTGATAGTTGATTGCGAGTACGAGTTAATAAATAAATTATAAATAACATCAGCCTTGTATACTTGTGACAACCCTACAAGCATCACTGTCTAGACGTTGTCGGCATTTTTGTCAACTTCAAAGGCGTAACGCTACTGATAGGTTTACTCTTTATACTGTGGTCTTACTATTTACTTATACCTATCCCTCTTCAAGAATTAGGTACTCAAACATTATTTTCTCGCCGGCTATATTAGACGCTTTTTCGTCTACGATCCTCGTCTAGCATTAGCGAGTGTAATATTTTTCGTTTTTTCCTAATTATTAACTAAATTTGAGATATGAATAGTATCAACCACTCGTAACAAAGCAGTGTCTGCTCGATGGTGGTTCAATGGTGGCATAATGACAAATAGTCTTATTAGCCATCGTGAAGTCATTGAAACTAATGTTAAATAATTAGTACCTTTCGACTAGAGTGTATATAAAATCTCCTGTCCATAGATCTCTAGTAGAACTAGTAGTAGATAGACTTCACACAAGTTGAAACTGAGAACTCAATTAAGCAGATTTTTGTTTATTTGTCCTTACTAAAAGGCTAGCCATAGCTATGAAGAGAAAAGTTTAAGTAGAGACTTGCAGTTTTAATGGGGACTAATTATTTATTTGTCTTTTATTGTCAGTTTTATAACTAAACACATCCAAATAAGGTACTCAGAAACATAAATCTAAGCTGCCGGCAACGGGTATTAAACTTTTCAATCTTCATATTGATATTTGTGTCGAGGTGAAGTTTTATCAACATTTTCAGGGCCCAAACTACCTGCAAGTCCTGTACCTACTGACTAATGGATGAGGCCATGGCAAAGAAAAGGCAAACTAAATAAAACCTTTAACCAATTAGTCTTGCCAGCATGGTATAGTAAGATTATATACCTCCTAAATTATACAGTAGAACACCTAGTGGTGGTGAAGATTGGGAGAGGCCTACATCCAGCAGTGAACTGTGCAACTACTGTTTTAAGTCAGCCAATATAAGTGTAAATGCACTGTAACTTCTCCACTGTAACGGGAGGGTTATATATTTAGTATTATTACATAAAATACTAAGGCATATATTATAATAGATATTTTTTAATAAATTATTGTATTTTACTTTCAGAGACAAAGAGCCAGGATAGTATTGCTTTCAGATTTAAACCCAAACTAATAAGAAAAAAGGCAAATTAACACTAAGGTATAGTATAAATTTAAGACATTTCCCTCTGCCCATAATAGTATTGCTTTCAGATTTAAACCCAAACTAATAAGAAAAAAGGCAAATTAACACTAAGGTATAGTATAAATTTAAGACATTTCTCTCTGCCCATAATTTGTTCTCCAGCGCATGCTGCATGGCATGGCCTTCCACGAGGAAAACAAGACATTTTCAACATATTCATCATTGTTCGACTGATTTTTAGCTTTAAGAAAACATTCAAATATATTTGTTACATATAAATTCCATTAAATTATGTATTAATAAAGATTTATTTCTAATAGACTGTTTCTTTATTGTTCCTATTCCAACTTAGATGGCATGCGAAACATGTGTATGTGTGTAGGGTGTAAAGGGCCAAACCAATATTACTGGGGCCTAAGTGACAGCTGCTAGCGGTGCACCAGCTGACCAACGCATGAGAAGATGCTAGTGCCGCTACAAGGTTAGGGGGTCAGACTGTGGTCACTTCCAATTATGCTAGAAACTAGCTAAACTAAAGCTCCTGCAGTTACAAAAAAAAAGTAGCACAATGTTTGCAAGTCACTGGAAATATGTTAAGATGAAGAAGATATGTCACAAATATAACTGTGCTGTAGTGGGCTATAAGCTGATCCTGATGCATGAGGTAAATATTTGTAAAAGACGGCCTAACCTACCCTTGGCCTTAGGTAGAGAGTTTAAGTCAATAGGAGTATATGACAAGGTATATTATGTCCAACTGGGCATAGCACTTCGTTTTGTCAATATTTAATGAAAGAAGATTCTCGCAGAGCCACCTCGTGACAGCAGACAATGCTTATTCGGCAAGAAGTTTAGTGTCATTCCAATTTGGCCCTTGCACAAGCAAAACCGTGTCATCGGCATACGTTATCACTTTACAATTCCGAAGAGAATATTGACAGAGGTTTTTGATATATATTAGGAAAAGGGTAGGCCCCAAAACACTCCCCTGGGGCACGCCAAAGACAATGGGTTCTCGTTCGCTAACCAAGTCACCGATCCTGACACACTGGAAACCATCTTCAAAATAGCTCCTGAAGATGTCATGGGCGATTCCTCTAACACCAAGGCGGTCTAGCTTCCTAAGTAGAGCAGGAATTGGGACAGTGTCGAAGGCTTTAGAAAGATCTAGAAAGATTGCCAGTGATTTAAAATTTTTGTTGAGGTTGGTGACAACAGAGTTAGTCAGGGTCAGGACTGCATCCTCAGTGGATTTACCAGCCCTAAAGCCAAATTGATTGTCAGCGAGAACCTTGTTATAACTCAGGTACTTTATCAGTCTAACATTGATGATTTTTTCCAATATTTTTGAAAGTGTAGTAAGGATTGAAATAGGCCTATAATTCTGAACATTGCCCCTATCTCCACCCTTGTGTACTGGCAGAACAAGGCCAGTTTTAAAAGCCACCGGGAAAACACCCTCCGAGAGACAGAGGTTAAAGACATGGACAAGAATTGGTATGAGGATAGATTTAGCCTTCTTAACAGTTGACACGGGCATCCAGTCCCAACCAGCAGCCGAAGTATTCCTGAGACTGTTGATGATATTGACGATTTCGATAACGTCAGTGGCAAGTAGAGACATTGAGTTTAGGGGAGGGATGCTAGTGCCCCCAGAGCCTGGTCCATATATTCTGGGTTTGATTGAATCTTTGAGGCCAAATTTTTCCCTACATTTGCAAAGTATATATTTATGTTGTTCACAGCAGAGGTCGGGTCAGAGTAGGCGCTCAGTAGTTCGTCGCCAGGTGCATGTTGTTTGACCAGATTACCCTTTTTTTTATAAGGTCCCATGTAGCTCTGGGGTTTCCACTAACCCGTTGAAACTGATCACGTTCGTATTCTATTTTTACTTTTTTTAGTAAGTTATTACAGAAGTTTTTATAACGATTATAGGTAATTGATGCAATTGAACTGTCTGGGTTTTTTTTCATTTTACGGTAAAGTTTGTCGCGGTTTCTTAAGCATCGCAGGAGGCCAGGTGTGATCCAAGGCTTTAATATTATTTTCCTGCTTGGAATAGCCACTACGCGTGTATGTTTTGAAACAATACGTGACATGGTATTGACCAATAGCGTCGCTGCCTGGTCTGCGCGATAACAACAAAAAAAAACACGACTAAAATCAGTTTCCATTAGTTCTTTTATGCAAGAATTTTCGTCTAACCGCTTGGTTTGTTGTTTTGTTTGCTTTGATTGAATACATTGAGTTACAATACTATAGAGTCACAATCATAAACAGACAACACTCAAAAAATGTCCGAGCGCCGTTCTACATACCTATACATTTAATATAACAAAGTTCAAAATTACATTTGCTCGAATTTAGGCGTTAGGCCGATTGCATAATGTTCAAAATCACTCTTATGCAATATCATCATCATTCACTATGGGCTTGCGTATGAATAGGGAACAAGTCAGCAGTGGAAACGTTTTTGATACTCAAATTATTATATTTTTTTGCCTAGAAGGAGTGTATAATGTAAAATGTAAAGAGTATAACAAAATTAGACTGTATAAAAGAGAGAGTTAAAATATACCTAGAAGAAATCCGTAACTACCATCTGATTTCAAAAAAGGTTTCAGTATTTTTATTTTATCTACCTATCATATTATTGCACTAGTAAATTAGGTAAGTAGTGGTTATGCGTGGAGCAGAGAGCAGAATAAAACAAAATTAATATGAGGAAAAAAGGTTTTATGTATTAGAACTTTAATTAATGAACCGAAACATCTGGAATAATTACATTAGATAGGAAAAATACTTTTCATGAACATAGCAGGATAAATACAACAACGTTTCTAAATTGTATTGTTGTGTAGTAAAAAACCTAAACAACATTTTTGTTAAGAACACTTAAGAACACCTTTATAAATTAATTTAGTATACTTTAAAATAGTAAAACGCAATCGACCTATTTTTAGTACGAAAAACTGAAAAATAAAACATTCAGCAACATGGTAATACATAAGTATAAATATTTAGTTCATAAACTCAAAAAATCAATCATCAATCCGCTCCATAGCTTTCCGTTTGAACACAATTTGCCAGTCACTCTCGGACGCGACACTATTTGTTTCTCTTGTACTCTTGCATATTTATCTAAAGTGTGAAAGAGATACACTTTAGACGCGATGCGCGGTCGGGCGGTCAGCATTTATTTTTGCTAAGAAAATGATTTTTTTTGAAATTTAAATGTAAACACGCACTGTGGATACATAAATACGTAAATTCGTTTTGATACTTACCTAAAATATGAGACACCATCCTTTTTTGTCACGTATCTGCTGTTATTTGGGCAGGAAACAACCGAACACTTTGGCATCACGGACGTTGTACGAGGATTGCGGTCGCCTTACAACTAAACAAAAATTCTGCGCACTTCGCAGCGTGCGCAGAGTTTCGGCGCGGACATTTTATTTGTCTGATTGTGACTCTATAGTATTCTAACTCAATGATTAAATATCAATATCGCAGCTCAAGATTATCGGTAAATGATCAGTGATACAAGTTTTTAGGATCAAAGAGGTTGCCTTGCCTTAGCTTTAGACTTTATGATCGTGTGATCCAGGCATCTGACATTTCTGGTTGGTAGGGTGTACGCAGGCATGAGCCCATGAAACATTATTATATTAAGATACCGATCGTAACTAGTGTCCTCGCTATTTGATGCAATATTAATGTTTATATCACCGACAATGGCTATATTATGATAAGTTTTTAATGAGTCTAGAGTATCATTGAGAGCGCTTATAAAATTATCAGTGCATTTATATGACGGCGATCTGTAGATAGCAATAAGAGCAAACTGCTTGTGTTTAACAATGAGGCAGTTTGAATCCACTAAATTAGGTATTTCCACTGAACATTTTAGATCTTTCCTCACATAAATTATAACACCATCATTTTGAAGTTTATAGTTTGATAAATAAGATATGTCGGAGTGTTGATACAAAAGTTATTTTTTTAAAAGGCGCATACCCGCTGGCCTAGAATAGGTCAGCGAATTAGCTTATATTTAATCATGTTTACAAGTAAATATCTAGCTATGTCACTGTAATCCCTAGCTATTTACAAAAGTTATGAAATGTTTAGGCATTTATTTTAGATTGCACAGTAATAAAAACAAGTAAATGAAACTCCACTAATTTTTATTCTAACTAACTAACTATCTTCACGCTGTATCCCTGACGGTGTAGTCAGAGAGGACAGATCGCCAGGCTTCGCGATCCATGCATACTTCTTTCGCTTCGTCGAGATTTATCAATCGCTTCATACACGCACGTCTGGGTATCCGAGTACTTTTGACCTTTCCGTTTTTGAGCAATCTGCTCACGTGGTCTTCATATGTAAGTCTCGGCCTTCCCTGACTCCTTCTACCCTCTACTTTTGAACAATATATATTCTTCGTCATAATTTTTATTCCAAATTAAAAATATTTTTATTAGAATTTTTTATAATTTAAAAAATTATTTCGAATAATTTTTATTCGAAATTAAAAACAACATAGATTCTACTCACAATGTTTACTCTTTAAAATCCAGCAGAAAAGTGAGTCTCCGGCCTATGTCACTGGCTATTTATTGATTTTAAAACATTGTCATTGAACGTCTTACGTCACAGAACACATGGCTCGATTTTGATTGTTAAATAAAGAAATTAGCTTTTGTTTATTTTGGATTAAATATTTACTTGTTATAGTAACTATTTATTTAGTTAAACTAACAGTTAGACATGAATTGAATTACAAAAAGATATTAGTTATTTGACTTGTGAAATCAACAACACTACCTTACCAATAAGAATAACAACAAATCATGATTTTGGTTAAAGACTTTATAAACACCGGTAATGTTCGTGTTAATTGTTAGTAAGAATTTAACCGTCCTTTTTTTTATTGATAATCCTTACAGAGTTACATACTTAGTCTAATTAGTTCACCACTACATAAGAATAAACAAATCGTTTTCAATACCTTTGTTCATCACCCTCTCGCTCTGGCCTAGCAAGCGGGTCTATGCAATCGCTCTGTTATTATTTTCATATTTTTTTTTGGTTTAAATTTGTTTTCCCAACTCGTGAATTGGTTTAAGTAAGATATTAGTGATTGTGTTCGGTAGCACGTAAGTGGAATTTAGTTTTTATTGTCGTTAATCGTGTAAATATTGTGGTTTATCATTCGGTAAGTTTTTACTTTTATTTTTTTTCTCTTACGTGTAGGTATCAGTGAATAAATTTAACTTTGAGTGTGAATGCGCACATTGTTTACATTATTTGCTTGTGCCGTTAAATAATTTTATAAAAGTCATGTCTTTACGAAATGAACCCCCCGATAGAGGGGGAGGTAATCGTGTATGTGCAATATCGAGATCGCGCCCGGCAAAGCGACTATTTAGTGAAATGTCACCGGTTTACCATACACCCGACACTTTAAACAAACGGGTACAGACGGTTAAATTAATCAACAGTGACCTCTCGGAGCATCATAGTCAGGATGAATACTGTACTTTAGTCGAGCAAGCTAACAGCTATTTAGCGTCAATCAATAATTTAGTTAACGATCAGGGATCTCGTATCACGCTAAGTAATAAAACATCAATCATGGACATGACCCAGCGCTTGACCGGTATTATTTCCATGTTAGCATTAAAATCATCTTGCAATGAGACTAAGATAGCAAATATGGCCAAAGAATTACAATCTGTTAAATGTCAACCGAAAATGACTTATGCCGATAAACTGAGGCTACGTTTGCCGACAAAATCGGCCCCAGCTCCCGCCGCAGTGGAGGCCCTTTCCGCCCGGCCCTGCGTGTTAGCTTATCCTGCACCTGATCGTACTAGCGAATATACACACACATCGTCTGCGATTAAACAGGCTCTTATGAAGGCTATCAAGCCAAGTAATGACGGATTTCAAATAGTAGGCGTTAAAAAAACCGCGAAATCGGGTGTAGTCTTACGTGTTGCGAGTGAAAACCAGCTAAAGAAGCTGGAGTCCGTGGACGCCATAAAATCAGCGGGTTTGCGTTTAGAAAAACCTAAAGGTCGTAAACCAAGAATATTAGTAAAAGATGTTCCTGGGTCTATGGAAGACAATGACTTTATTAGAGCATTATATCGTCAAAATAAAAAGGACGAATTAAAAGTTAGCGAGGACGACTTTATAAAAAATTCAAAAATTGTCCGTAAGCGTCGGTTGGACAACGGTCGTAAGTGGATTGGCGTGGAGTTGGATCCGGAGATCCGGAATCATTTAGAGACCACGAAAGATAAATTATTTATTGATTGGGCCACTTGTAGATTTATTGATGACCTCGATGTAGTACGTTGCATGAAATGTCAACAATACGGTCACGTCCACAAGTTTGGTACCAGCAAGTCACCCAGCTGTGCTAACTGCGGCGAGGAACATGATACACGAACATGTCCACATACAGACAACTCTGATTTTAAGCCGATCTGTATCACATGCAAAAGGTTTAAGAAGCCACATGACCACCGTTGCGGCTCCAGGGATTGTCATACCTATAGGCATAGACTGCAGCAGCTCATTCTGAGCACAAACTACTTGTAGTTATTTCATTTAATAAAAAAAAAACTATTGTAACATGGAAAATCTAATTATAGGACAATTAAATTTACACAACGATAGGGCAGCCACGGCGGAACTGGACCACCTAGTTATAGAGAACAAACTAGACATTGTCTTCTTACAGGAACAATATCAGAGCACCCGCCTGCGTAACAGAGTGGTACAATTAGATGCCAAGGCACGAGCTGGGATTTATGTTTCTAGTACAAATTTTACTGTAACATCTTTGAGCAACCTCATGACATCTCATTGTGCTGTTGCTGAGGTTACTTCTTCGGCCTATATGGTGTTTCTTGTGAGCTGCTACTTTCAATATTCACATCATGTTGATCCTCACTTACACCATCTTCGTCACGTCCTGCAGTCTCTTGCGGGTCAAAGAATAATCATAGGCGCTGATGTCAATGCCTCTTCTACATCATGGTATGGCAAACTACGTGTATTCGATAGGGACCGGCGCTGTGCCGTCGAAGAATTCATTGCAGAAATGAATCTATCTATACACAATTGTCCCAATGCACCACCTACTTTTTGCGGGCCTATGGGCGAGTCTTCTATTGACGTGACGCTTTCACGCGGCGACGTTTCGATATCCGAATGGCGTGTCCTCCCTGATGCGTCCTGTAGTGATCATCGTCTAATCGTTTACAAGCTCTTACCCGGTGATACACGAGAGGCGCAAAGTACTACTTGTAATTTCAAATATAAAATTAGGGGCGCAAACTGGGAGCTCTTTGGTTCTCTGTTTGCGGCTCACGCAAAAGATTTTAGTCGTGGTAACCTGTCTGTCGAGGAGAGTGCTTCGTTAATGTCAGAAACTTATACCTACTGTGCCGACGTGGCCATTGGTCGTGGATCAATTACTAACACTCGGAGATGCGATTGGTGGACTGATCGTTTGGCTGAGCTTCGAAGGCGTTTCCGGAGAGCTCGTAGAAAATTAAATTATTTTAAAAAGCATAAAATTAGTGACGGTGCGGAATACATTACCGCTTTACTTGCTCTTAGAGTTGCCAGGTCTCATTACAGGGCAGCTGTTGAAAAATCAAAAGGTAATTTGCTACGTAAACTAGTGCATGGGCTGGAAGCTGAGGGTCCGTGGTCGCCTATTTACCATGAGTTTAGGGCCAACCGTTCTGTTGATCTTGCCGTGTACGAAATATCAAAATTAACAACTCGCATACTATAGGCCTGAAGGAAGCCGCGGATTACCTCTTGGATTCTCTTATACCGGACGACTGCTCGGAGAACGATAGTGATTATAACAGACAGATCAGACAGTGGGCTCTTGAGCCACCATTCTCACCTCAGTCAGACCTACCAACTTCTGATGAGTTTCTCGAAATTGTTAGGTCGTTGTCCATAGGTAAGGCGTCGGGTGATGATAAAATCTCTAACAGAATAATAAAGGAGGCTTGCAAGCTGTCGTGTAAAGTAATATTAAATGTTTTTAACCGATGTATTAACGAGGGAGTGTTCCCCCGTATTTGGCGATGTGGCTATATTCCTAAAAAAGGCGACAAGCCGCCAGATGACCCTAAGGATGCATCCATAAATATAAGGAAAGGGTAGCCGAAAAGCTTGACTAGCTTGCTAGACGTCAATGTAAGCAGTGAGAATGTGGAAAGTGTATGGCAGAACCTTAGGGACAGTATGATAAATGCCGCTGTGGAAGTGTGTGGAGAAACGAAAAGAGGCAGTAGTAATAAGCGTGATGCATGGTGGAATGAGGAAGTGAAAGAAGCAGTTCGAATGAAGAAGAAAGCATGGCTGGACTACTTAGCCTCGCGGAATGATTTTAATTTGAAAGAGATATACAAGCTGCAGAAAGTTAACACGAAGGCACTGATAGAAGAAGCTCGTGAAAGGTGCAGAATGAAAGCGGATGAAAGGTTGTCGTCCAATTTCCGGGATAATGCCAAGCTCTTCTGGAAAGAGGTAGGCAAGACCCGGAGTTGTTCGGCAATCTGCAGTATGAATAAAGTGCTTAGTGGTAAAAATGACGTCCTAACAGACCAAAGTGACGTCCTGCAGAGATGGAGTGAATATTATGGAAAGATGTATGCAAGAAAAGACAGAGATGCCACATCGGGAAGTGGAGCTCACTTCGATGCTCCGGATCCCGATGTCATTGAAGTCATTAGTATGAAAGAAATAGAACAAGCGATAAGAAGTATGAAATGTGGTAAGGCTGCGGGAAAAGACAGAGTTACTGCTGAGATAATCAAGTACGGTGGGTCGCGTGTCTGGGACACACTATGTCTGTTATGGAACTTGTGCTGGCGGACGGGTGAGGTCCCGGATGACTGGCGAGTAGCAGTTGTAGTACCTATTTACAAAGAGCTTTTACAAAAATGCTTCTGAGAATGTTACAATTAGTATACATAGTGATTCTGATTTACAAAATGCACTAAAAGACATGGAAAGTGAAGAGTTTTACACTGAACATTTTGGAGGAAATAATTTAAAAGAATATGATGACACAAATATTATTAATGAAATAGATACCTCGGAAGAAAGTATACTAAAGCAGGCTGGTCACATGGATTTAGAACTGCAGGCAGTCGAAGTTGAGAGAAATTGAATAGTACAGATTAATGTAACAGAAAAAAAGAATTATACACCAAAAGTTTTTAATCATGGCAATAACTTCGGGGGCCTATTATATAAGGCCTTATTGTTAAGTAGGCGTAGTTTAAATTATTAATATTTGACATTGACAAATTTGTAAAGGTTTATTTATATCCCAAAAAATATGAAATTATGGCCATATTTTCGAACTTCATTCATAACAATACTGCTATCTGTTTATCACGTGGTCTCGTTCTGACGCACAGTGACCCCGCGATGATAATGTTATCAAATAGCTTAAAATCCAAATACTACACTTTATTCTAACTTTTCCTTCATACTTAACCGGGCTTAGGACCGGCAAAATTACTTTTCGTAGGTACTTGTTCAGTTATGAAAAATAAAAACTTATTAGACTGGAATTAAGTTTAAACAAGATAACTTAAGTTTAAACTTGTAAGAAGGCGATGGGTCCTCGCGGTGTGGGCATCTTAGTAAACCTTTTTAACCGCATACTCCTCAGCGGGCAGATCCCAAACCAATGGAGACTGAGTATTATTACTCCAGTCTTCAAAGGTAAGGGGTCAGTGCAGGAGTGCGGGAGCTACCGCGGTATTAAGGTGATGTCCCACACCATGAAGATCTTCGAGAGGATTATAGACTCTCGGATCCGGCAGGAGTGTACTCTCTCGGGGTGTCAATATGGGTTTCGCCCTGGTTATGGGACCACGGACCCTGTTTTTGCCCTGAGGGTTGTCGTAGAGAAATACAGGTCGAAGAACACGCCTCTGCACTGTTGCGACTACCGATCCGGCCATCGTAAACACGTATTTCAAAAAGGAATCCGAACATCTCATCACCTACAAGAGCGGGAGGTGCACAACTCAGATCGATTTCCTACTCGCTAGGCGACACGGCATCGGCAAGGTAGCCAACTGCCAGGTCATACCCGGAGTGAGTCTCACTGCACAACACCGTCACCTTGTCATCGACCTCGAAGTGTCAATATGGGTTCCGCCTTGGTCATGGGACTATAGACCCTGTTTTTGCCCTGAGGGATGTCGCGGAAAAATAGAGGACGAAGAACATGCCTCCGAACTGTCTGTTCCTAGACATGCAGAAGGCCTTCGACTGTGTTGCTCTAGCGATGATCTGGTGGGCACTGCGGTCCAAAGGGGTTCCAGAGGTCTATATTGACACTATCCGGGACATGTATTGAGACTCCGATTCCATGATTCGGACTATTGTTGGCGACACGAAACCCTTTCCTATCACGGTCGGGGTACACCAGGGTTCGGTCCTTAGTCCGCCTCTGTTCAGTGTGATATTAGACGTATTGCCGGACAGCATCAGGGACGCGCATGAGCAGCCTCCATGGTTGCTCATGTATGCTGGCGATATTGCGCTGGCAGACGCGGACAGAGGCGGTGCGACGTGAGAACGGCGGTCTTTAAGTGGCAAAGACCGAGTACTTGGCACTTAACAGATCCCACATCCGTCCGCATAGGTGGTGATTTCGTCGAGTGCACGGACGAGGTTAAATACCTGGGATTTGTATTTCACACGTCTAGTGACATCGATTGCGATGTCAAGTCACGTGTCAACCGCCGAGCTACGTGGGAAACAAATGTCTGGCCATGTAAGAGTAAGGTAAAAAAGTAAAGAGGTAAGAGGGAAAGACCCAAGAAGTGCTGGCTTGTCGTCGTAAGGGATGACATGCGTGCCAATGATCTCACTACAGGGGATGACGACGACCATGCGAAGTAGGAGAAAATATAGGAAAGCAGACCTGGCGCGACGCGAGACGCAACTGGGACAAATGGCTTGGATGATGATGAATTTCATATTGAATGAAAAGCTATTAAATTAGAATTTTAAACAGACATTTCAATTTTATTTACCTGGAGTTATGTAGATACCTGGATTGCATGGTATTCCTCTCCATAGAGCAAATAAACACCACGTTATGAATTAACGTAGATTTTATTCCTTTTTGGGGAAAATTTATAAAAAACTAGCTTATTGGGAACATTTTTAATCAGATCTGGGAAAGTTTACGAAAAAGTAACTAAAACGGCAACTTTGGGGAAAATTAATGAAAAAGTGTTTTTTTGGGGAAAAGTAAATTTAGATCTGGGGAAATTTACGACAAAGCAGCTAAAACGGCAACATTGATTTATATACTAGATTTAGTGCGAAGCAGACCATGTCCGATGAGTGAGCAAGAGGACCGAGACGGACTCAATTAATAATAATTATAATTTTTTTAAATTAGCTTTGACGGTACATTCAAAATAAATAAAAATAAATAAATGTAAGCGACTAATTAGGGGATTCTGATTTCAAAACTATAATTTTTTTCATTGTGTCTGTTTGTTTGTTTGTTCGGAGTTGGAGCAATATCCAGACAGTCGATCACAATTTCACCATTAGAATATTGTGGTTATTTTCCAGCTTCAATACTGTGCTATATTTCATCAAAATCGGTTTAGCAGAAGTAATAATTCAGCTTGAACTACATATTACTAGACGCGCAATATATTGGAGAGTTCAAAGTATTTTGGTTATTAGTTATAATTTCCTTAAGACAACATTTTTCAATCACATACTGGTATCAAGTTGCCTTCACTGATAACCAACCAATGAGTAAAGTTAAGCTATCTTAGTGTGGCCAAATTTTGTATGGGTGACCATGTATACTAAAAGTTTTGAACTTTATGTGAGTAACATACAAAACACCACGCGAGCGTAGCCCCAGGCAAAAGCTTGTCAACAATAATTGTGTCCGCCTGACTACTCTACAGATGTTAAGATTTGGTCTGTAGGCAAACCAAATACGTTTGTAAGGGATATTAGGTGGCCCGATACAGAGGATGTTACGATCGTAGCGGGCGTTAAGTGGAACGTAGCTTTTATTGAAATGCGTAGAAGTGTACATTTGATTTCCATTGATAAATCGCGGCAAACTCGCGTGTAAGCTCACGATTGGCGAAAGGGGTAAGCGCAAGAAAGAGATAGGTCAATTCGCAACCTGTGTGACCAGATTCAGTATTTTAATATCTTTTCGGTATTTTTATTGACATTTCCAAATATAGGTATTTATTACTAGTGGTTCTGTGAACCGAGACCTCGGAGTAAATTGAGAAAAAAGGCTAAACATATTTTTAGTTAATTATTTTTTATTATTTATGTATTATTGAAGCAACAAATTACATTTATTGTAATGACGAATTTTGAAAATCAGTATTTTTATTAGATTTTTTTCCTTATGTAAATTGGTATATTTTGGTGTTTTTTTAGGTGCTTCGGTATTTTTGTAAACTTTTATCTGGTCACACTGGTCGCAACAACCATTTTGGTTTAAATTTTGTTTGAGTGAATCGGTACTGCGTAATAATTATTTCTTACTTTTGATTTTTTTACCTACGCGTGTTTGTTTAACTTAATTTATTGTGATGGCTTACCAGTTTTCATCACGGGAGTATGTGGCTATGGTACGTTTGTACTTTTTATGTGATAAGAACGTGAGTGCTACTTTAAGAATGTACCGAGAACAATACCCGGATGCTCGACAGCTAAGCTTTAGAACGGTTCTAAACGCTTACCAGCGATTACTCGATCATGGCTCCTTTTACACACCATCACATGCCCAAGGCCGAGGGAGACCGGCGTACCCACAGAACTTGTACGAAAATGTCCTGGAGTACTTTGATGAAGATCCCAGACGAAGCACGCATGACGCTGCTCGTCATTTTAACATAAGCCAGCACTGTGCATGGAAAATTGTAAATTCGGTTGGAGCGCATCCATATCACTACCGAAAAGCACAAGAGCTAACCACCATCGACCGTGAACCTAGAATAACTTTTTGCAATTGGATCCTTAGTCCATCCCGATGCAAATGTGTTGTACTCGGACGAATGCTTGTTCACGCGAATTGGATTGTTCAACCAACATAATGAACACTGGTGGTCAATACGTAACCCGATGCTTACTAGGCAACATTCCTTCCAGCACAAATTTAGTGTAAATGTCTGGGCGGGAATCCTGAACGACCATATCGTTGGTCCATATTTTATTGAAGGACGTCTCACTGGTGAATCGTATTTGAACTTGCTGCGAACCATGGTTTCTTCGATGTTGGATGATATTCCGCTATCCAACTTACGAGGCCTGTGGTTTCAACAGGATGGCACGCCTTCACACTATCATAGCGCAGTGCGTGAGTTCCTAACACAGGAGTTTGGTGATCGGTGGATTGGTCGAGGTGGGCCGGTTGCCTGGCCCGCACGTTCGCCTGACCTAACGCCGCTGGACTTTTTTTGTGGAGTGAATTAAAAAGACGGGTGTACTTTAGTGAACCAAATACTTTAGAACAATTAAAACAGCGCATAATAGACGCTTTTACTGAAGTGAAACGCCAAAGAACCATACTTCTTTCCCTTAAAACAATTCAATAAAACGTGCTCGCGTGTGTATTGATAATGCAGGAGGACATTTTGAAGGACAATTAAAATACATGTTTTTTAAGTTTTATAAATACGTAAATTATTGTAAATAGCAATCGGTTGATTCTGACTTTTTAAATACGCCAAAATTATTTTATATGCTAAAGCTTTAGATTTCAAAACTTAAGTTATCTTGTTTAAACTTAATTCCAGTCTAATAAGTTTTTATTTTTCATAACTGAACAAGTACCTACGAAAAGTAATTTTGCCGGTCCTAAGCCCGGTTAAGTATGAAGGAATTCCGCTACCAACACGAGGGCCAGCTCTCTACACCACGCACACTCACAGCAGGAGTCCCGCAAGGCTCACCACTCTCACCCCTACTCTACACAGCATACACCAACGACATACCCATACCCACTAGAGGCACACAACTTTCACTCTTCTCGGACGACACAGCACTCTACGTGAACAGCACCACAGTTGCTTCAGCTATTAAGAGGCTACAGCCCTCGATTAATAGCTTAGGCAAGTGGTTCCGCAAATGGCGGATCGAGGTCAACGCAGACAAGAGCGCTGCCTTGAGACTCGAAGCTAAACGTAGAAACACACTCAGGCGGCCTCTGCCGCCACCACCCACACTGCTAGGCACACATATACCAAGGCGAAAGGAGGTTAAATACCTTGGCGTCACTTTAGACGAAAGCTTATCTTTCCTCCCACACATTCGCCGCGTGACGAACAAAGCTAGAGGTTATTTAGCTAGGCTCAACTACATGATAGGTAGGAAAAGTAGAATGTCCCTTAGAAATAAGCGGACACTCTACAAGGTTTGTATACGCCCAGTCCTTACCTACGCCTCCCCAGTCTTTGCTCACACCAAACCACTTCACCTAAGGAAGTTACAGGTCATCCAGAATAACTTCTGCCGCAGAGCGGCTAATGCTCCATGGTACGTTCGCAACGCAGATCTCCACAGAGATCTAAACCTCCCCACGATACAAGAGTATCTAAAAGCGAGTTCAACTCGCTTTTTTGCCAAATCACAGCTACACTCAAACCCTTTGATACAAGAAGCAGCGGACTATGAACCGCGTCCCATCCTCTCACACACCCCTCATGTCACGAGAAGACCGCGTCACGCACTTCTCGACCCTCCTAACGAACTAACCGGTGACCTAGCACGCCTTCGTGCAGCTCAGGAAACTGGTGCCCTCTCAGCCCCATTAGGCAGCCCGAGCAATACAACCGCTCCAACCCCACCCCTTCAGTCCACGACGGACCCCACTAGGGGGTCACGTCGTTAAATTGTTTTAAAGCGTATGCTCGGCCGTTAACCGAGTGACGTTGCGTCATCCCTCTCCAGAGGGAGTGACCGCTCCGATGGATCTCAAAAGCCCACGGGCTAGAGACCAAGGCAGAGTTTTAGTCAGTAGGAGTCTGACATAACCAAACGGCCGGCCGTTTAGTACGCATGTAGCCTTCTCTGCCTCCACTCCTCGTATCCTCCGGATCCTCCTGCCATATGGCATTAAAAAAAAAATAGAATAAAGTGTAGTATTTTGGTTTTAAGCTATTTGATAACATCATCGCGGGGTCACTATGCGTCAGAACGAGACCACGTGATAAATAGATAGCAGTAATGTTATGAATGAAGTTCGAAAATATGGCCATAATTTCATATTTTTTGGGATAAAAAAAAAATATTTTGAAAATTTTTAATATAATTTTTAACTATGCCTACTTAACAATAAGGCCTTATATAATAGGCCCCCGAAGTTATTGCCATGATTTAAAACTATTGGTGTATAAATACTGCTGAAGAAATAGTGGTGATGGATGTTAATATGACAGAGCAAGAAATGGAAATAAGTAGCACGAAAGAACAAGAATTAAGGAAAATTGATTGGGAAAGTGACTGTAAGGAGCAGGAATCGAACTTACAAATAGATATAACTGCAACCGAACATGAAATATAAGGAGACAATGTTATTGTACGATATTATATGAGAAAGTCTTGGAGATATTATATAGGTACAATCGAAGATATCCATGAAGATTCTATGAAAGTTGAAAAATTGTACAAAATATCTTTCTATAAAACTCTTAATTCAATGAATACACCCAAATTTCGTAAAGTGCTCCGAGAGAATAAAGACACGGTTCCAGAAAATTCGGTTGTAAAACTTGTCCAATTACTACAAATATCGGAAAAACCTGAAGAGTATGTTCTATACCACGATGAAGATCTGGTATATTTTAGGTAGAAATACAAAACTCCAACAACAATAATGTTGATTTTTCTTTTTAAATAATATAGTTGATTTTTCTACAAATATTTTTTTTATTTCTTTGTTTGTGTAATCTCACCCTATCGTTATTAGTTTCGTAACAATTTATCAGTTTAGTTATATTCTCAGATTAGTTACGATTTCGTTACGGTACATCTATTTTGCATTTCACCCACATACATTCGATAAATACTAGAAATAAGCATAAATTAATTGGAACGCATCATCGTTTACAAAAGGTTCACGACTCTTTTGCAGGAATTGGCGTACGCCTATATAATAAAATTCCTTTAGACATTATGAACCTGCCGTTACATAAATTTAAGGCGGAAATTAAGACGCACCTCTTGAAAAGGGCTTATTACACAATTAATGATTATTTGAATGATAAAAATAAATGGAAATGAGTTGCTTGCTCTTCATCTTCATCTTAGGATTCGACTGAATCTTGTGTTATATTATCTACTTGTCTTGAATCTGCATATATATGTTGTATTTTTTTTTACATTATTTTTATTTACATTCTCCAGTATAAATAATTTGAAACGCCAGGCAAAGGTATGGCTGCGTCTAGTCCCGGTAATAACTAATATACATAATTATATGTCATTTGACTTTGTTATTGTGTGTGCACTATGTAGACTTATTTATAATTTTGAAATTGACATGTTGCTGTGTAGTTTTTGGGTATGTCATGCTCGCCTAAGTGTCCTGGCAGTGGTGGCGTATGTATCGGGTCGCCTTGTTCCCTACAATACGGTTGAATAGGGCGATGGCTGATATATGCGTCATACCCGTGAACGGGTGCCGTCTGTTGGGACTGGCCAGCTCATAGCTGTTATAGCAATTGTTACAAATAATATTATTTAAATTTAAGGCAAACTAAGTTTAGTCGACTGTTCTCACATAAATTCAAAGGAACTATGTAAGTGTAATTTTAATGAACACAACATTTATTTTGTTTTTTTTTGTATAATTTCATTACTGTATAATTGGTCAAATATCATGTTAATCAAACTGTGTCAAATGGCGGTTAGAAAAGAGTGGCCATGAGTTTTATTGCCAGGTTCTTCCTCTGGCTCTACCTATTGCTTTGCGAATCTGGCAGTAAATGTAAATGTAGAAGCAGTAAACTTGACGTTCATAAGTTTTACTTTGTGACCTACATGAATAAAGATTTGTGATTTTGATTTTGATTGAGTGGAACTTGGCCTGGAATTCAAACAATATGAAAACATGTTAATAATTATTCAAGAGATGTTTATAAAAGTGATATATGGCCTGTATACAAGACTACCTATGGTGGCCTGTATAACAATTCTATAATTATTCATGTAAACAAAGTACATAATAACTTTGAATTTTTGCAATTTAAAGATCATAGACCAGACCATTACATAATATACACAGATGGCTCTAAAACTAATGATTGTGTAAAAGCAGCTTATTATGATCCACAGTTAAATATCACTAAATCCGTCAAACTAAATGCTGCATGCAGTATATTTACTGCAGAAAGCTATGCCACTTATTGTGCACTCCAATACATATCTAGCTTTGTAAATAATGTAAATAACGTACTGATAGTCACAGATTCAAAGAGTGTTTTGTCTGCTTTAGAAAATGTAAATATTTCATTTAAGTTAAATTTTATTGTTAATGATATAAAATAAAAGATTCTAGAATTACAGCAGAAGCTAATTATTATAGAATTACTGTGGGTACCATCATACGCAGCATACAGGGCAACGAAATAGCTGATGCATCAGCTCGTTCATTACATAATGAAGACCAATCTAAAGTAATGAAAGTTCCATTCACAGATTACTACAGCATTTTTAAAGAGCATAACAGACAGATGTGGAAAGAGTACTGGGACATAACCCTAAAATTCAAAGGCAAGTGGTATGCGGGCATACAGAAACAATTACCTACAAGACCTTGGTATCATAGTCTCAAGAACATAAGCGCAAATAGAAAATTAATAACTACGATAACACGCATGAGATTGGGACATTGCCTAACACCAGCTCACCTGAACAGAATTCATGTGTATAGTAACAGCCGTTGCAATTACTGTGGATCCGAAAATGCTGATGTAGAACACGTTATATTGCAATGTTCGAATTTTAACTTACGTCTAATTTTGATAAGTGAATTGAGCGACAGTAATGACAATGACGTATGTAGTGTAATAATAAATAAAAATGTTAACAATGGCTGGCGAACCAAAAATAATAATAGATCTCTAATTATGGAGATATGAACTAACAAACAAACTAACAAACAAAATATATAACTTGTTTCAGGCGCCAGGAGGATAAGTCCTACCAACTTTATGCACACGGATATCAGCGATAGAGATTGGGCCTCTAATCATAAGAGCAGGAACCAAAAATAATAGAATACATCTCTACAAGAAAGTTTCTATATTTTTATAGGCGAATTGATTGAATACACATTGTATACCTTATCACTATTGGTATAATTTACTCCAGTGCCCCAGTAAGCTAAAGATTAACTATTCTTAGGGTTGAGGCGTGAAATTTAGAATATCCAGCATTATGCCAGCTTATAAGTCAAAATATATATCGTAGCATGATTCCAAACATGGGCCAAATGAGTCATTACATGGGCCTAATCATGAGTCTTTGGGCCTGTTCATTGAGTCGTGCATCATTTTTAGATTAATCTACACAAAAACAATTCAAACTAAATACCTGAAGGCGTGGTCAAATTACCACGGGATTCGAAATCACCTCTGCAGACCGCGACAGGTGCCGTCTCCACTAGAATGACAAGCCCGTAACCACATGGTCAGCATTTATGGCAAATTTCATCCAAGAATAAAGTTAATATAAAAAAAAGTGCATTTTCAGCTGCAAAGGAAAGAAATTAGTTCCATTAGATTTGGAAAAACAATTGGAGATTTGTTCGTGATTTGAACACATAAAGAGAACTTACCACTTTTTTTGAGGAATACTAATTAATCTTGAAGAGCAGGCAAATATTCCATTAACGCCTCTCCAAGCTTCGTAATTAGCTGTAAACAAGCATATTTTTCCCTTCGTTAAAATACCACCTTGTCATCGAGGTTATGAATGTGGTTCCAAAAATCCAAAGATCTTACCGAAATACATAGTTATTTTGATACAACCATTGATAAGAAGTCACAGGCGTGAACTTCCATATACAATTTATAAAAGATTACTTCTATTTAGCGAAGTTTAAAAAATATATTTACAATCGACATCTTATCTGTCGATCTGTAGCTAGGCGAATGACGTTCCGTCAACACTGTCAAAAGACATTGACCAATTGACAGAACTTTTTTAATGCATTCGTTCCAAGAACAGGCTAAGACATTCAAAAACATTCTGCCTACTCAAAACGTAAATATATAAATTCGATGACAGTGGCGACCATCGCCACCTAGCGTAAAGCTATCGAACCACATCGATACTAAGAATCCTACATCGCGCTATGAGAGTTCTCGCGCTGAAGAATGATATGACAGCCCAACATCAACCGTTGGGCCGCGGCCCGCCAGGCGTGATCACCCTGCCTGGTCGGAGGATCCTCCCTTTGTGTCGGAGGAACATCTCCACCCGTTCCTCCACAGTGGTGACCCCGACGTGATTGGAAGCAGCCTTCACGGAGCAGATCAGCAGCATTATCGCCACCATCACAGCACTCCAGTATGACGGTAATAAGTCTCAGCCAGCCAGCATCTCCGGCCTCATCAGGGATACCACTAGCTAGAAGCGACCGCTCTAGCCTGGTTACCTCCTCGGCCACACCAGCGTCTAGGCACAGCACACTGCACTACGGTCAATGTAAGAAGAGCACACCTCTCCCGTCTACGCAGCAGCCAGCCACTACGCAGCAACCACCCCAACTCACTGGGGTTACCTCACCGCGCACCGCAGCACTGCACTCAGCCCCGACTCACTGGGACTAGCAGCATTCGATTCCGACTCACTGGATTCAGCGGCATACGATTCCGACTCACTGGGATCAGCGGCATACAGTTCCGACTCACTGGGACTACACAATCTGGCACTGGCGCAAATCACAACAGACGAAGACACCAGACTCATACTCACAATCGACCTCCGGTCTCGGAGGGGAGTGATGTGGCGACCAGCGCCACCTAGCGTAAAGCTATCGAACTACATCGATACTAAGAATCCTACATCGCGCTATGAGAGTTCTCACGCTGAAGAATGATTTATACAACAGCCCAACATCAACCGTTGGGCCGCGGCCCGCCAGGCGTGATCACCTTGCCTGGTCGGAGGATCCTCCCTTTGTGTCGGAGGAACATTTCCACCCGTTCCTCCACACTACAATTGCGGTGAACGAGGGCACATACAATCCAGTTGCCCTAAGAGGAACAGAGAAGCTTTTGACCCGGCCCCGATGACGAGGACCTCAGGCTCAGCGCCTGTGAAACCAGTTACAGCCAGGACCATTGGACGAGTGCTGACTGGTGGTCAAAATTGACCATTGGACAAGTGCTGACTGGTGGAAAAAAGTCCCAGTCATGATCCCACAGGCGTACGGCGGGAATAGTCAGGTTGTCAAAGGAGAAATTGATGGAACACCTCGTCACCGTACTATCGAACATCGTAGTGTGCAGACACATGGAAGTGTCTGCGAATAGGAAAGATGCTCACCTGCAGGTTGTTGTTCCAAAGATAAGAGTGAGAGATGTTTTGAAGAGTTTTCATGACGGAACTTCCGGTGGATATCTTGGAGTCAAAAGGACGCTAATAATATTTCGCCAACGGTTTTACTGGATTCACTGCCGTTAAGACGTTGAGGACTGGTGTAAAAATTGTACTAGCTGTTCATCAGTCAAGGGTCCACATACCCGCAGCAAAGGAGCGTTGAAGTCGTACAACGTTGGAGTACCTTGGGAAAGAATTGCTTTGGATGTTGCGGGCCCGTTTCCAACATCAGACTCCGGGAATAAGTACATTTTGGTGGTGATGGATTACTTCACCAAATGGCCGGAGGTATTTGCTATTCCCAACCAGGAAGCGACCACCATAGCGGAAAAATTAGTAAATGAGATATTCTGTCGGTTTGGAGTGCCACTTGAAATTCATAGCGACCAGGGCAGGAACTTTGAGTCTATGGTCTTTCAAGAAACTTGCCGGATAATGGGTTTGCATAAAACGAGAACTACGGCATATCACCCACAATCGGATGGAATGGTCGAAAGATTCAACCAGACACTGGAAAGACACTTGGCCAAAGTAGTCGAGAGTCACCAGAAAGATTGGGACCGACACATTCCGCTCTTTTTGATGTCGTATAGGTCCGCCACTCTTGAAAGACAGCTGTTACCCCGGCCTACGTGAATTTTGGGAGAGAACGTCATCTACCTGCAGATCTTCTAACTGGGCGTCCTCCAGACTCACCTAGATCCATCACCGAGTACGCGAGCGAGTTACGGGATCGGATCGACGATGTTCACAAACTTGTTCGTGAACACGGGCTTCAAGCTAGTGAAAGGATGAAAACTCGGATCGGAGATCAAACCAAGTTGTATTTGATGAAGGCTCATTGGTGTGGTTACATAATCCTATGCGGCGGAAAGGGAAGTCCCCAAAGCTATATCCTAATTGGGAAGGACCGTATAGAGTGGTTACTAGAATCAATGACGTCACGTATCCAATACAGCGGAGTCCTCGCAGTCCATGTAAGATTGTTCACGTTGACCGACTTGCCAGATATCATGGAGACAACGATGCTCGGGACGAGCATGTCTTAGGAGGGGGTAGTGTTACGCCGGCGGACTAGTGAACAACTTTAAACGTCATTTTCTGGACCTTGGGAACGTTTTCAGCAGGCTGAAAAGCGGTTTCAGGCCGTTTCCCAGGAGGCTCTATCACATATCAAATTATTTAGTGCGAATCGAAGTGATCGAAGCTAAATAGTGCGATACTGTTACAGTGCAATTATCTCAGCGAAGAATTTGTGTTTAGTGTGTTCAGTGGCGATTATTAGTAGTGGTTTTACTGTTTTTATTTAGAGTTATTAAAGTGTTTCTTTTAAATATGTGGTATTAGTGCAATTCCTATTAGTACCCACCCTACGAACGTAACAGTATTAAGATCTGTCTAGTAGTTTTGAGTTAACCTTAATAATGCGATTTAAAAAGAATTGACTATATTGATGACTGATCATCACTACTCTGTCTGTCCTTTGGTATGCTTAGATCTTTAAGACTTTGCACCAGAGTTTGATGCGGTTTTTTTAATAGATAGAATGATTCATAAGGAAGGTTTTTATGTATTATTTGGAATAAAAATAAGTTTTTGTATACATTGACTAAATTATAACGATATTTGTTAGGGGTGTCGGAAATAATAAACCATCTGGGAGCTTTCAACGAAAACGCTGCCTAAGTATAAACCCTTTGTGATAATATAACAAAAAATGTATGGTGGAATTGTGTATCTAATGTAGATCTACAATAAAGTCCGCGACAGTACATATCTATCTCTTAAGAATTACATTCTATATCCATTTTATTCTTTAAAAAACCTGCAATTATAAAGCGGTAATTTCAAGGCGATATTCACAAATACGTTATTAAACCTTATCATTTTTAATACGTTAGTTGACTTCAGCATTCCATGAAGATTATTTGATACCTGTACACTTGGCAAATTAAATGAATATCTTCGGAGATTTAGCAAAATCAAAAAAATCAAAGAAATTAATTTTGTGTAACCGTATTGGGTCAACAAACGTTTTTACCTTAACTGCCTTTATCTACAAAAATACGAGAAAAACGGTGGTTTTATTTTTACATATTTCAAAAAATAGCTGAATAATCGATTAAAGTTACGATCAAAGTGCGTATAACGTGGTTACGCGGGTGACCGCATACGTCACCACCCTACTCATTTAATAGTCGCGCTCTCGTTCTTGCACCCGATGGCCGCGCCACGCCTTTCGCAGTGTGTGACGTCGTAATGGGCGCGCCTAATTTTTGTAATTCAAATAAGAACAAAACTTCGCTTCGTAGTAGTATAAAAACTAATTTAATGTACATACATTAGTTACGCTCTACTATTGGCTGTATTTGACATTATTATCTTGTCCCTTTGGTGTTCTCCATTCGACTGGACCGTGCGGGCGTAAGTACTGGAGAGCGGAGAAGTAATGCTTTTAACACGTAGGTTTCCCCTTAGAATGGATTTTTCGTAATTCTACCTCTAAGGAAGTAAATAAGCAATAAACGGTTGTATGAAGGTTCGTCATTTTCAAAGTTAGGTAAACATGAATTTACGTACACCTATTTTTGTTAAGAATAAACGGGCCCGTGTATCGTAACAGGGTTTGTACTAACTGACTCATTGATCACGAAATCTATGAAGCTAACGGAGCAATGAAGCCCAAACTCCGCATGGAGGTTCTTATTAACACGTAGGTGCCCCCTGAGTTTCGTGAAATTCTACCCCTAAGGACGTAAATAAAGGATAAACGGTTGTGTGGAAGATTGTCATTTTCAAAGTTAGTAAAATGTACTGTACTTACGTACCTACACCTGTTTTAGAAGAATCTCCTAAGGCCTGCATTATCAGCAAGTTCGGTGGTCCCACGGGAACCGAATATGCGGCTAAATCAAGCACAGCCTAAGCATTAAACATAGAAATCAAAGTCTTTGGAACATAAAATAAAACGGTATTCCCGATATTTTCATGGGAACGGGAATTACGCGGGTGAAACCACACACGGCCTAAACTACCACACATACCTAAAATTTAGTGAGAGTACTCATTAGGTCTACCTTGAATCAGCACTAAGAATTGAATAAACTCGGTATTCCCACGGGAACGGAACTACGTGGGTAAAGTAAAACCATACAGCCTGAAATTTGGTAAACGTATTTTTTACGTACCTACGTTAGATGAGCACCATGAAAGGAATTCCCGGTATTCCCAGAGGAATGTAATCCTATTAATTATTATTATAACAGTACAAGTTTGTGATGATTTCTATATAATTAAGACGTTTGTTATTTTATCACATATAGATGTAAACCGAAAGAACGTTTCCTGAATAAATACATAGAATACCTACTCTTTATCCGGGAAAACATATTTTCCCGCGAGAAATCTTTTTTGTGCACTAACGAAACTTCACGTGAGCGGAGCCGTGGACATCAACTATTGGAGATATTTCTTAAAATTATTTTTGAGGGACATTCTATAATCGACCATCAAGCTGAGCAGGGTGAATTTCCCAGGCCCAAAAATTGCGTGTCACCGATAAAATCGATACTAAAAACACAAAATATTATATTGTTAAATTATTATAGTTATAATTTTCTAATATTTTTTCCTAGTTACGCTATGTGAAGCACTAAATATTTTAATAATAGGATTAATAAGTACTTCAAAAAGAAATTTCATCCCCGAATTCTTTCATTGCCGTTTTTGTCCACACCTCACCTTGATGTATCTATAATTGGTTAAAAAATATTGATTTTTTATATTAAAACTTAGTTTTTTTTTTATACGTGAATAGTTAAAACATATAAGTTATGGAATATATTTATTCCAATATTTAAAGAATACAACGAATGGTTAATACAAAAACATTTGTCCCAGAACCACCTTTCATCGCCGTCTCCTATACATGTTTAAGAATATTGTCTAATCTAAAGACTTGTGGTCCCCATTGTGCGCTAAACGTTGCACATTAGTGTCGTCTAAGTGCTTGACGTGGAAGGATATACATTCGTGCATGCGTTTTCGCGCTATAAATGTAAATATTCTATTTTTTATGTTATTGACATTTTTTCTTTCATCGCCGTAGACAGGTATAACTTCTATTTGAATAAGTTTGTCCTCTTGATTGAGCATTCAACAGAATGCCTGGTTGAGCGGGCGAGATAAATAAATTCAAAATGGACTGTACTTGCAGGGAAAGACTAAAATGAAATTTACACGCGATTGTCGACGGGAAAAGTAATGGAAAAACAGGAATAGGCACACTACCTTGCTGCTTGCTGCGAGATGCTGAGGTGGAGGCTGCCGGGGGCGTCCCTGGACTTGAATTCCTGGTTTCCTTGCACGAAAACACTATTTATCCATGGAAAATACGATTATTGCGATAGTTGTTGCGGGATTATTGCGAAAGGTTTTTAGCGGGCGCGCGCGCGCGCGTGGTGTAGGACAGACTGCCAGCCCTCAAACGTGGCCGCCAACGTGAGGATAGCGGCGCGCGCGTAGGTACTTGCGCGCGTGTAAAACAGATGTCTCGCTCCTCCTTTATGCGAGACAAGGTAGGTGCGAAAGAGAAATGGAATAAAGGGGAGCGGGGGGAGTGTCGACAACTAATTAATTAAAAACAAATGCAGATCAGCGATGAAACATAGAAAAAATAACGCGGCTATTCTTTAATCATATACCGGCGTAACCAATGCCATTTATCTTAAGTTTATTTGTAAAGTATATATTGCTTCAAATAATTTATAGATTTGTTGTTATTTTAAATTTTTGCCTTGATTTTCATCGCCATATTTTCATTGCCATGGTTTCATTGCCATGAAAAAAATTTCATTGCCATGCCTTGTCTCACAATTTAGTTTCATTGCCGTGGCCAGGTATATTATTTCCATGACTTATGTTTTCATTGCCGTGGAAAGATTATGCAAAAAAAAAAATCATCATCATCATCATCATCCGAGCGCTTGTCCCAGTTGCGTCTCGCGACGCCCGGAGTCCGCCTTCGTACTTTATCTCCTCCACTTCGCACGCTCGTCGGCATCGCCTGTAGTGAGACTATTGGCACGCATGTCATCCCTTATGACGTCAAGCCAGCACTTCTTGGGTCTTCCCCTCTTACCGGGACCCGGCGGGACTGACATGGCCAGACATTTGTTTCCCACGTAACCCAGGCGGTTGCTGCAAGACATGACCATACCAACGAAGGTAACACTCTTGCAAATTATCTGCAATGTCACGGACGTGAAGGCTGCCGCGGATTGAAGAGTTCCTCACGCGGTCCATCCGCATGACTCCATACATCCACCGCAGCATCTTCACATCCGTGACACGCAGTTCCTGCTTGTGTCGCTCCAAAATTGGTCACGTCTCACTGCCAAGTAAAAGGGCAAGTCTAATAATGGTTTTTTAAACCTGTCCCTTCAACCCGATCGGCATTTTTGGGTCACAAATGACACCGGTCATCTCTCGCCATTTGGCCCACGCGACAATAATGCGTGACTTGACATTGCCATCGATGTCACTGGACGTGTGTAATACAGAACCCAGGTATTTAACCTGGTCCGTGCGTTCGACCAATCACCGCCTATTAGGACGGATATGGGATCTGTCGAGTATAGTGCCAAGTACTCGGTCTTCGCCACATGAAGTTTCAGACCACCGTTCCCAAGTCTCCTTTCACGCCGTCACACGTCGCACCAATCTGCCCCTGTCCGCGTCTGCCAGCGCAATATAGTCAGCATACATGAGCAACCATGGAGGCTATATCACATGAATAGAAGCGGACTGGTATACCCCGACAGTGATAGGGAAGGGTTTCGTGTTACCAACAGCGGTTCAAACCATGAAATCGGAGTCGTTGTACATGTCCCGGATAAGTGTCAATATAAACCTCTAGAACTCCTTTGGATCACTGTGCCCACCAGATCATCACTCGAGGAACACAGTCGAAGACATTCTGCATATCTAGGAATAGACAATGCAGAGGCGCGTTCTTCGTCTTTTATTTCTTCCCGACAACTCTCAGGGCAAATCAAAAGTGTTGTAATGTTAACAATTTCTTTGTGTATAACTATGTCACACTATCACTTTCGTTATATATATCTTGTAGGTAATATTTTTCTTCCTTTTTAAAACCTACTATTTATTATTATTATTAATTAACAGGCAGGCAGTTGTAGACAACTGATAGTGCCTGTATCCCTTTTTCCCTTATTTTTTTTTTCATTAATGTTGTTCTAAGTACTTGTCAAGTCTGTTCTTGAATTGAATTGTATTTTCGGCTGATACTACAAACTCTGGGAGCTTGTTCCATTCTCTGACCACTCTGTTACTTAAGAAATGTCTGTGTGGATTGTTGTTGGAAAAACTGGTACTCAACTTCAAGTGATGTCCTCTAAGGTGAACATTAATATTTCGTACAAATAAGTTGTTCAAATCCTTTACATCATAGTGCCCCACGGTCTCTGCGATCCTTCAAAGTCGTGAGCTTCAGCATCGCTAAACGCTCCTCATATGTTTTTTGTTTGAGTATTCGCGGTATTTTAGTAATACGTCTCTGTACCTTTTCTAAGAGTTCAATGTCCTTAACAAAATAAGGGCTCCAGATCTGAAAAGCGTATTCCAATATAGGTCTTATGAAAGATTTGTGAATCTTCATCATCATCTCTGGAGTTAGGGTTCCGAATGCTTTCCTTGTGAGGTAGATCAAACTGTTTGCTCTTTTCGTAATTGATGTTATGTGGGACTCCCATTTCAGATTCTCAGTAATCTTCACCCCTAGATCCGTTTGAACTTTGACGTTCATAAGTTGTGTGTTGTTCAATATAAATGAATGATGAGGATTGCGGTTTCCTATATGAAGCACAGAGCATTTTGATGCATTTAGATTAAGGAGCCATTCCTTCGACCAGTCTGATATTCGGTCTAGATCTGCTTGGAGACGCTCGTAATCAGTGAGTTGGTTGGCAAAAAGCTTGGTGTCATCAGCAAAGACGCTGACACTACATTTCAAGCAGTGTGGCAGGTCGAAAGTATAAATTATGTACAGCACTGGTCCTAATACAGAGCCTTGTGTTACTCCACTGGTAATGGTGTGTCGCTCCGATAACATTTCACCCACTCTTACCCGAAAGGGTCTCTGATCTAGGAATGCTTAGATCCAACTATCTCCCACGAATTCTCACAAAATCCAGTTTATGTAAAAGTTTTCTAATCGGAACTTTGTCAAAGGCTTCCTCATAATCCAAGTAGATAAAATCTACAGGCTCTCTGTTATTGAAATCCTTTGTCCATGATGACAAACATGAAAGCAAATTGGATATGGTGGACCGATGGGGGCAAAACTCATGTTTTGCTGTACAGGAATCACAGGATGCTCAGCAAAAAAACTCTCTGATATGCTTAACCACAATTTTTTCCATAACCTTACAGACCACACTGGTCAAGCTAATAGGTCTATAGTTAGAGAGCTCTAACTTACTTCCCTTTTTGAATATCAGTGTAACAGTGGCAGTTTTCCACAAATCCGGCAGTACTCCTGAGTTGCATGAGGTCTGCATAATTGTTGATAGACAATTTATCAACAATTATGCAGACCTCAGGTCCTCAGGCAGATGCTAGGTCACATTTTTGCAGAATGATCACAGGTATTTGATCTGGTCCTGGTGAGGAGTCTGTTTTCATTTCTTTAATGGCATTTTGGATTTTCTCTTTTGTAAACACAATATATCCAATAGATTCTTCGATCCGTAATAATGAATCCAAGAATGGTAATTGATCAAGTGTTTCCTTTTGGTAGACACTGAGAAACTGATCTGCAAATACCCTTGCAATCTCTCCTGGTGTGGTTACAGTCTCATCTTGGACATTATGCAGAACAGTAGGAATGCTTATTGCTGCTGTCGTACGTATGAATATATTTTTTTCGGTCCAGCTTGCAGTATACTCATCTCATAAGCTATCCGTGATGCTCTGTTAAGATTTGTAAGGTTATTGTTTAATTTTCTGTATTCCTTATAAGTCTCATCCAGCCCAGTCAAAGCAAATCTGCCCCATAGTGTCATTTTTTCTTTGATCAGTTGTTTCACGTCCTTTGATAACCAAGGCTTGTTTATGCTGTTATGTCTGTGTATTACATAAGGTATATATAATTCGATAGATTCCTTAAGTGCTTTAAGAAGAATATCATATTGTGATTTTGCACAGCTGTAGTTAGCTATACTTTCAGGTGGTATGGTATGCAATTTTTCCTTGATTTTCCGAAAATTCGCCTTATTAAAGTTGAATTTGTGTAATGGTGTACTGATTGTATTCTGTGCCTGAACATGGATGGTTGTTACTAGACAAGTATGATCACTTTTTCCAATATGTGCTTGATGGTCGATACTGGCTATTAATGGAACATCATTAGTTAAAATCAAATCCACAAAGGATGGCTGATTTCCCTGTCGATATCTGGTATATTTGTCGACTAACTGTTCAAGATTACTATCTTCATACCACTGCAGGAAGTTAATCTATTTTGGAGTTAGGTATCCATTTTCATTTGGGGGCCACTTGACCTTGCGAAAGTTGAAGTCACCCATTATAATTACCGTATTAGATTCAGACACATGTTTTAGGTGGTTCAATAAGGTGTTGTCCTGGTCTAATGTTGAGGTTTGTCCTCTATATAATCCACATAAATAAATAACTTGGTTTTCGATTCTCAAATCTAGCTTCATGTTTGACATTGTATTTAATATTTAATGTAGTTTTCATGAAGTTTACCCTATTTGAACAATTTATTGCCACTCCACCACTACGTCTATCAACTCTGTCATTTCTGTGCAGGTCATATCCTGGTATTCTTATCATTGAGTCAGGTATATCTACCTTTAGTCAAGTTTCTGTTATTATGATTATTTCAGGATTTACCGTTTCAACTCTTGCAAAAAATAAGTCCAGTTTAGCAGTCACTGACTGAATATTTGAACACAGTATAGCAATTGTGATTAGTGATGGTTTAGATCTATTAACAATGATGTGTTTGGCTTTGTCAGCTGTATGGTGGGGGCAATGCTTATGATTGGTTCTTTTGTTAACTAGTTTTTTTGGTAATTATTTTTTACTATAGTTGGGTATCCTCGAATATATTTTATCGTAATATCAGTCTCCCCTTCATTCATTCGCTTATTAAGCTCTTCTCTTAAGAATTTAATATACTCTCTCTGCATAGGAGTAAAGTCTGTCGTGATTGATGTAGGCTTGCTTCTATTACGAAGGATTTCTACAGCATCAGACTTGCTGCAGAGGACAACTTTCATAGGTCTCGGTCTTGCATTGGCATCTCTTTTAGGAGCTCCAAGGCGGAAGAGTTTCACACCATCTAGATTTACTCTGTTTGTGACACCCTTAGCATGAGGTTGGGCGCAAATTGTTTGCATCTACGGGATCACTGCGTAGATTACGCAATTTTACAGCCACTAAAGTTGCGGTTGCGCAGTCTCTTTTGCTGCCAATTCTTGATTATGCAGATGTCAGCTATCTTGATCTCACGAAAGAGCAACTTGACAAGCCTGAGCGTCTTCAAAATGTTTGTATAAGATTTATATTTGGCCTACGCAAATATGGTCAAGTGTCTGAATTTAGGAATAAGCTCAAGTGGCTCCCAATTCGCCTTCGACGGAATACTCACATACTATCTTTACTATACAGTACCTATACTGTTCAATCCATGCACTCCCCATTGTCTCAAAGAACGTTTCAAGTTCCTTTATGCCACACATTTTAGATTTTTGAGGTCATCGAAAAATTTGAGACTCGGAATGCCACAGCATTCTACAAAATGTATGGACGAATCCTTTACTGTACAAGCGGTTAGCCTGTGGAATGCTTTGCCAGTATCGATAAGACTGGCACAATCACTGGCGTCATTCAAGAGAATGTTAAAGGCTCACTTTCTGTCTGTCTCACATTAGCACAGCGTATCTTCAGGTATATTTTGAAATTAAATAAATAAATAAAAAAACAAAAATACTGTCAATTAATATAGCTGTATTATTATTATTATTTTGTGTACTAAGTAGGCACTGGTACGTACCTACTTGTGTATTTTTGTTGTTGTGTATGTGTATTTTTATATTGTTTATATGTTTATTGTTACGCCGGCGGACTAGTGAACAACTTTAAACGTCATTTTCTGGGCCTTGGGAACGTTTTCAGCAGGCTAGCAGGCTTTCGTGAAAAGCGGTTTCAGGCCGTTTCCGAGGAGGCTCTATCACATACCAAATTATCCGAATTTCACGAAAATGTGACAAGGATAGCAGTATTAGAAAGAGAGAGCTACATTCAGAATATTCCAGAACTATGTGATAGAGATAGCACCAGAAGGGACAGCAATAGGTCGAGAACCTTCCGGCACATACCGAAGGAGCAACTAGTATCGTGTGGAACATTCTAGAGATGTACCCGATTGTCGGTACCGAACAAATTCTCCCGAATATTCCAGAACATTACTAGGCGTATATAAAGGGCCGAGCTCGCGGCTACAGGACGGAGCGAGCCACGGACCGAGAACGACATCTACGCTCCCTACGTTCGCACACGCCGCACGGACCGCCCAGTTCGTTCACCGCAAGGCCTCGGTGTTTGCGGCAACGTCTAATTAGACGTGGCCGTGCACACCGAGTGCGCTTTTTGGGACTTACTGGATTTTTGTTGACGCCCGTCTATTCACAGACGAGCGGTCGCGGCCGGCCCGTCCCCAGAGGACGTCGCCATGAGTCGCACAAACAACAGCCCTTCTAAGGGCTCAAACAGCCCTTCTAAGGGCTCAAACAGCCCTTTTCAGGGCTACAGATCATCTTTGCAGCCGCAATACCCACCGAGCCTGAGCCTGCCAGCTTTGAGGACTCCGAGTCCCCCGTTCACGGGTCTACGTACAACAGCAGCCCACACCTGTCCGCCCGGACAGCGAAAAAGCCCGTCGGCTCCCATCGAGGTTGAGTCGACGCCTGCCACTACCGCGCCGCGCGAGTCAGCAGCGGCCTTCCGCACCCCGGTGGGTCGGCCGCGCGACACCCGCGCTGCCCGCGAGCCTGCGCACGCGACGCGAACGTGTTCCGATGTGCCCCGGACGCGCACGCGCTCGGATGCGCCGCGAACCCCGAGAACGCCCGCAGCGCCCCGACCGGCGCCTCGCGAATCTCCGCCGGCAACCCCGGCGTGGAGTAGTGCATCCGCGCCGCGCACACCCGCACGCAAGCACGCAAAAGACAGCTTATTCTCCCCAGCGCCGTCCCTGTTTTCTCTCCAGGCGTCCGACTCAGACCTCTCATTGACGTCTGCAAGATCGGGCTCCATTGAAGAAAAAAGCGAGACACCACCTCCCCCTCCACGCTCCCGCGCGCAGGAGGCAGCCTTACAATTCGCAAAGAATAAGGGAGAACTGAACAGGACAAGGTCTTTGGACCTCCTGACAATGCCCAGAGGGTCCAGACTCCCCAGGAGCCCGACGGATACAGAAGCACAGGGCACCCTAGAAAAGAGGCCCTGTACAGTCCAAACACCCCATCACGAAGCCTCCACCTCTCGAAACCCACGCCTGAACAGGCACAGTTCGGGTGGGGCCCCGTCCTACGCAACCGTCACAGCTGCTCATAGCGCGACCTCTCGCGCATCACCCCCATTAGTGGAGATTGCTGGGGAAGGCCAACAAGCCGCTAACCCAGAAATCTCAGAACATACACAGCAGCGTAGGAGGACTCGTTATCCACCCCTTATAGTGGAATACCTCCCAAACTGGGCTCACCATATGAAGGCATTTAAAGAAAAACTCGGCAGAGCGGCCAACGCACGCCCTTATGGTAAAGGACTGCGCTTTACCCCGCAGGAGGAAAGCGAATACAGAACGATCCAATCCTACCTCGCTGAACTAGAGAGACAGGAGAATATCTCCTGGTTTTCTTACTCCTTTCCTGCGGAGAAGAGCCTAAAGGTAGCCATAAGAGGGCTGCCCAGCAACGCGACACCCGAAGAGGTCGCCGACGAGCTGAGAAGTCTCGGACACGAACCGGAGTACGTCCGGAACATCAAGGCACGGGGTGAGCGACCAGGTTGCATCCTGCTTGCCATTATTAAGAGACAGAAGGATACGACGCCGGGGATTTATGAAATCACCGAGATGCTCGGTATCCCCGGCGTCAAGATTGAAGCTTGGCGCTCAAAAAGAAAACCGGCACAGTGCCACCGCTGCCAATTGTTTAGGCACAGCAGCCACCAGTGCCACAGACCGCAAGCCTGCGTGAGATGCGGCGGCGAGCACCCAGCCAAGGAATGTCCACGCCCTAGAGAGGAACCGGCGACCTGCGTGAACTGCGGGGGAGAGTACCCCGCAAACTACACTAACTGCCCGACTTTTAAAAAAGAGGCTCGCAACAAAAGATCCGGAACGGTTGCCCGTACCGGGGAGCCGCGTCAAGGACCGGCACCCGTGGAACCTCAGCCAACCGGCGAAAGGAATCAGGGGTCATCTTTAATGGCCGAAGCAAATGCCCCCACCACGCGTAGAACCGCCCCCAGCTCAGAAGGACGCAAAAACAAAAATAAAAAGCGCAAAAAGAAGCCCCTTGCGGATGCCACAATAGCACCGACGCTGACGCCAAACCAGCACTCCGACCCAGCCGTGCCCCCAAGCAACCAAACTACCGCCCCCCCACAAGAGGGACGGAGGAGACCAAATATGAACCCAACGACCTCCACCTCCGGTGCAGGTATAACAGTCCCAGGCGTGAAAAGGGAAAGGGACCCTATAACCCGCATGCTAATAGAAGTCCTGTCTGAGGTCATCAGGGCGCTGGACGAGGACCGCGACCCAAAGGAGATCAGGCAGATCATCCTAAGGGGTCTGTTAGAACTTGCAGGCTCCCTCGATGGATAATAGACCCCTTAGAATTGTACACTGGAACGCCCGCGGCCTCAAAACCTCAGTCGCGCTCTTTCGCCCCCTTCTACAGGACCAACAAGTGGACGTGGCGCTGATTAGCGAGACCCACCTTGGTCCCACGGACATCGTGAGATTCCCGGGCTTCATCATCTACAGGAAAGACGAGATGTCCGAATACAATAGGCGATTCCGTGGCCTTGCCATCCTCGTCAGACGACGGATCGTACACCAGCTACTTCCGAGCACTCCCACTAACACAGTATACACGCTGGGTGTAGAACTGCACTTGGGAGGAGAACAATTGCAACCACGCGGTCTACAAACCTCCAGGCACTCCAATCGACACTACCGACGTGCACACTTTATTGGAAGTGCCGCACCCAGTGATCATCGCAGGCGACCTTAACGCTAAACACCCAGCGTGGAACTCGAGCACCACGAACAGTGCTGGTGTACGACTACACGCCGACGCCGAAGCCCGGGAATACTACGTGCAGGGCCCAGAAGTCCCCACACGATACCCGGAAGAAATCAACCAGACCCCTGACGTTCTGGACATCGTGGTCCACAACAACCTGAGGTTCCAGATCGCTCAGGAGGTTCTAGAGGACGAGGTTGGATCAGACCATCAACCGGTTCTTTTAGTGATCAGAGAGCAGCCTACGCGCACCGTCCCTCCCGCGCCACGCCCCCTACCGGATTGGACGGCCTTCAACGCTGTATTAGAAGCGCACACGCCAACCCGCCCAATTAACTCTGCGGCCGATGTAGACGCACTCGCGGATGAATTGACAGCGTCCATCCGAAACGCCCTCGAAGCGGCTAAGACGAGTCCCCGTGCTCGTGAACGCCTACCAGAGCTACCGAACTACATTAGGGAACAAATACTCGAAAAAAGACGATTACGCAAGTTGTGGCAAACCACCCGCTGCCCCCACACGAAAACCAAACTAAACCGGCTCACAGAGAAGGTCAAAGCCGAGCTGACTGCGCTTACAACGGAAAACTGGCAGAGGTATCTGGAGTCGGGCGGCGAGAACAGAACCACTCTATACAAAATCTGTCGCCGCCTGTCCAACTCCCCTGCCCCAGTTCGTCCACTGGAACACGAGGATGGAAAATGCAGGTATAGAGCTGCCGATCGTGCTGCCATCTTCGCACGACATTTGGAGGGTCAATTTTCGCCTAACCCGACGACGGAAGAGGGACACGTCGCAACAGTCGAGCAACACCTTCGAGAATACCTCACCATACCGATAGCCCCCACAGACGACCCCATCTTTTTCTCACCCGGCACCGTACACCGTGCCATCAGACGCGCCAAGAAAAAGAAGGCCCCCGGCGCAGACGGTATCACCAACTCCGCCCTACACCACCTGCCTCACAAAACCATTACAGCACTTACACGACCTTGGACCTCCTACCATCCTGCATGACCACATGGCGCCTATCGGTGAACGTGGGGAAGACACAGGCGATGGTAGTTTCCGAAATCGTGAAGCTCCCGCCACCGCTCACTTACAACGGCCAAGAGATCCCGTGGAAGAACGACTGCAAGTACCTGGGGATCACCACCGACCGCAGACTTTCCATGGTGTCTCACGTCCGCAGCGTGATTGCGCGCGTACGCGCGACCCGCGCGCTGCTCCGCCCCGTGCTGACGGCCAAGCTACCCCTCGGCGTCAAGGTGTGTGTGTACAAGCAGTACATCCGCACCCAGCTGACGTACGCCGCGCCCGCCTGGTTCGCGCTCACGAGCGAGGCGCGCCGCGCGGACCTCCGCGTGCAGCAGTCGCTGGCGCTGCGGACCGTCGCGGGGGCGCCCCGCTACGTGAGGAACCACACCATCAGCCGCGACCTGCGCGTCGAGAGCCTGGACGCCTTCATCAGCCGCCTAACCACGAGCATGTTTGAGCGCGCCGACGCCTCCGTGTGGGACCACATTCGTGGCCTGGCGCCTTGGCACGCTCGCCCCCCGGACCGATACAAGTACCCGCGCGACTACGCTGCGGACGAACCGAATGAAGCCGAACATCAACAACAGACTTAAACACAAAAAGAATCCAACCCCGCCCCCAGCGGTGATAAAATAAGGCTGCGTGCAAACCACACTCCCATCGACCCCAGCGCCCCTCCTTACGGCACTCCTGTACGCGCCAGAGCGAGATAGCAACAACCCTCTCGCTCACCTAAGCGCCGCCCCGCTTAGTCCGAGCCTGCGGCCGGCCTAACAATTGATAACAAAGCCGCACCTCCATAAACATCACTTTTATTATTTCATTATTTTATAACTTGTCTTTTATCTTATCTGATTACAGATACAAACAAAAAAGATGAGTTCCGGCGCCCGCCTCGTGACCGACATGTGCGTGTAATCTCCCGCGATACGCGCACTATGTGGAAACGAGGCACCAACAAAGACGCCGAACAAACTACAAAACAACCTTTACACCCAGGGACCACCCCATTAAAGTCGCAACCGCTGTCGCTGGACGCTCGGAGCTGGGCTTCCACTGGGGCAACCAGTGGTCTCACCTGGCTCGGGCGACCGCCACGGTGGCGTGAAGTGTGGACGGTGGTCCCCAACCGCCACTGAAGAGGCGAAGAACACCCCAGACTCCAGCAAGAAGCAACCCAGGGACCACTCCATTAAAGCCGCCACCGCTGTCGCTGGACGCTCGGAGCTGGGCTTGCACTGGGGCAACCAGTGGTCTCACCTGGCTCGGGCGACCGCCACGGTGGCGTGAAGCATGGAGTGGACCCCTAATTGCCAAAAGAGGCAAAATTATCTCAACCCAGGGACCCTCTTCCCTTAGGAAGAGGAGCAGACATCCACAAAAGGGGGCATACGCCCCGGATTTGTTTCCACACACCCCCTGCGGGGTGTAGTGACGATTACGAACGTGCTACAGGACAGTCTCCTTTGAGGAAGCGAACAGAGCGAATCGAAGTGATCGAAGCTAAATAGTGCGATACTGTTACAGTGCGATTATCTAAGCGAAGAGTTTGTGTTTAGTAGCGATTATTAATTGTGGTGTTATTGTTTTTATTTAGAGTAATTTAAGTGTATCTTTTAAATTTGTGCTATTAGTGCAAGTCCTATTAGTACCCACCCCAACGAACGTAACATTATTATGTATTTCATATGTTTATTTTATAATTTTGGTTCATTATAAAGAGAGGTCCGTATCGGGTTGCATAAATTTTTAAGGCATAAATTAAAACTGCATAAGGTTTTTTGGCTTACTCTTCGTTTCACATAACGTTCAAACAGAATTAATCATTAGGCATAATTTATTTTCCCATAACTTCTTTATAATAATGATATACCCGCATAAAATGTTTACTCGTATATACTCGTATATCTTATTTACTCGTAAATATCTGTATAACGACAAATGATTACGTTAGGTTGGATTATTCCAAAGATAAATACGATTATTGTTTCTAATTTTTGAATCTATAACCTAAGTTTGGTAAGTTGTTTATTCATTTGCGTTTTATAGTTACTTAGATTTTGTATATTGGAAGTAACAATGCCGTAAAAAATTCAGATCATTTATCATGTGATGTCCAGGATATATACACACACATACATATTGTCACGCTTTTATCCCCGTAGAAGTAAGCAGAGGCATACTATAGCCCAAATTTCACCGTATGCATTTTTGTCCCACGTAACTCTTCAGCGTTTTACAGTTACTTAGACTGTGTATATCGGAAGTCACAATGGCATCAAAGCTCCACAACATTTCTCATTTGACGTCCAGGATGTTAAAATTAATTTAAAACTTTTACGATGATGCAACGTCCGTATTTTCGTATATATCTAAATATGTATAGAACGACAAATGATTACGTTAGATTTGAACACCTGTAAAGATTGATATGATTTTCGTTGTTAATTTTTCAATCCACAGCTTAAGTTCTGTTTAATTTATATTTGTTTATTCTTCAGCGTTTTACTTTTGTTTAGACTGTGTATATTGGAAGTCACAATGGCATAAAAAATCCACAACATTTCTCATTTGACGTCCAGGATGTCAAAAGGAAATTAATTTAAAAGTTTTACGATAGTACAACGTTCGTATTTTAGTATATATCTAAATATCTATAGAACGACAAATAATTACGTTAGGTTTGCGCACCTGTGAAGATTGATACGATTTTCATTCTTATATTTTCAATCCACAGCTTAAGATGTGTTTAATTTAAATTTGTTTATTCTTCAGCGTTTTACAGTTATTTAGACTGTGTATATCGGAAGTCACAATGGCATAAAGGTTCCACAACATTTCTCATTTGACGTCCAGGATGTCAAAAGGAAATTAATTTAAAACTTTTACGATAATGCAACGTCCGTATTTTCGTATATATCTAAATATGTATAGAACGACAAGTGATTACGTTAGGTTTGGAAACCTGTAAAGATTGATACGATTTTCGTTGCAAATTTTTCAATCCACAGCTTAAGATGTGTTTTATTTAAATTTGTTTATTCTTCAGCGTTTTACAGTTATTTAGACTGTGTATATCGGAAGTCACAATGGCATAAAAGTTCCACAACATTTCTCATTTGACGTCCAGGATGTCAAAAGGAAATTAATTTAAAACTTTTACGATAATGCAATGTCCGTATTTTCATATATATCTAAATGTGTATTGAACGAAATATGATTACGTTAGGTTTGAACACCTGTAAAGATTGATACGATTTTTGTTCCTAATTTTTCAATCCACAGCTTAAGATGTGTTTAATTTAAATTTGTTTATTCTTTAGCGTTTTGGAGTCCCCATCGAAGCCTGGAAAGCGATGGGTCCTCGCGGTGTGGGCATCTTAGTTAACCTTTTTAACCGCATACTCCTCAGCGGGCAGGTCCCAAATCAATGGAGGTTGGCCAGGAACTCATAGCACAGGGTATCCTAGTTTGAGTTCCTGACTCCCACGATTAATTGTGCTAAAGTTATATTTTGTGCTATCTATATTGTAAGGTAAATGTTATTGTGGGAGATAAAAAAAATAAAGCATTAATGGAGACTGAGTATTATTACTCCAGTCTTCAAAGGTAAGGGGTCAGTGCAGGAGTGCAGGAGCTACCGCGGTATAAAGGTGATTTCCCACACCATGAAGATCTTCGAGAGGATTATAGATTCTCGGATCCGGCAGGAGTGTACTCTCTCGGAGTGTGAATATGGGTTTCGCCCTGGTCCAAGGGACCACGGACCCTGTTTTTGCCCTGAGGGTTGTCGCAGAGAAATACAGGTCGAAGAACACGCCTCTGCACTGTTTGTGACAGCATCAAGAACTCGCATGAGCAGCCTCCATGGTTGCTCATGTATGCTGACGATATTGCGCTGGCAGACGCGGACAGGGGCAGATTGGTGCGACGTGTAAAGGCGTGAAAGGAGACGCTTGAGAACGGCGGTCTGAAACTAAATGTAGCGAAGACCGAATACTTGGCACTAAACTCGACAAATCCCACATCCGTCCGCATAGGCGGTGATTTGGTCGAGCGCACTGACCAGGTTAAATACCTGGGATCTGTTTTTCACACGTCCAGTGACATCGATTGCGATGTCAAGTCACGCATTGCTGCCGCATGGGCAAAATGGCGGGAGATGACCGGTGTCATTTGTGACCCTAAAATCAATCCGGTTGAAGGGACAGGTCTACAAAACCATTATTAGACCTGTCCTTTTACATGGCAGTGAGACGTGGCCGATATTGGAGCGACACAAACAGGAGCTGCGTATCACGGAAATGAAGATGCTGCGGTGGATGTGTGGAGTCACGCGGATGGACCGCGTGAGAAACTCTCGCATCCGCGGCAGCCTTCACGTCCGTGACATTGCCGACAAGTTGCAAGAGTGTCGCCTTCGTTGGTATGGTCACGTCTTGCGGCAACCGCCGGGCTACGTAGGTAACAAATGTCTAGCCATGTCAGCCCCGCCGGGTCCCGGTAAGAGGGTAAGACCCAAGAAGTGCCGGCTTGACGTCGTAAGGGATGAAATGCGTGCCAATGGTCTCACTACAGGGGATGCCGACGACCGTGTGAAGTGGAGGAGAAAATGTAGGAAAGCGGACCCCGGGCGTCGCGAGACGCAACTAGGACAGACGCTCGGATGATGATGATGAGACTGTGTATATTGGAAGTTACAATAGCATAAAAGTTTCACATCATTTTTCATTTGACGTCCAGGACATATTATGATATTTTATTTGAAAAGTTGTTATATTTTTAATAACTTTTAACTCCCCCGTTACGCTCGCTATACCTATATTGTGCTGATTTGTAAATTAATAACTATCTGTTGTACTTATTTTATGTCACCATAGAAAGAAAGAAGTATGGCAACGTCGCACAGTTCGCAGGACGTGCGATAGGTTGGAAAATATAAATAAAACGATGTATATCATTGGACTTTTGGTAGGTGATAGAGTGGATTGGAGTCCTAATTGGTTTCTCAATGGTTGTCAATATACATATAATTGTATATCAATATGTTTCAAATTTTCGAAAAAAGATTATGAACACAATATTTCTTATAGCCTGAGAAACGGATATACGACGAAACAATTGAAATATTACAAGCGGAACTGGTGGACGCCACAATAATGCAATGATTCGTCAATCCTAACGCACAACTGTCAAGGATAACCTCCACCAATTGTAACGGAGGAATGACGAACCGAACTCCTCAAGGAAAGGGATGTAGGATAGGTAAAAGGAAACCTTACCCTCCAGGTTGTCAAAACTTTTGCAATATTCCGCTTTACAAGGTGGCACTTAGTCGACAAGTCGACACGTGTTTCGCCTACACACGAGGCATCCTCAAGACTGCTTGACAGCAAGTGCGCTCAGCGCGTTCCGCTCCGCCTTTTTATCACACTATCTCCCCACTATCCCCACTCGTCACCGAGGCACTACGTGATCTGTGTTGCCTGTTCGAAAATAAATTAAGTAATGGAGAAGTGTGAAAATCGGTCTGTTCGTTCAAAAATGTATTCCCTTTATGTTTAATAATTTCTAATTGTTCTAAAACGCACAGTTAAAAACTTTTTTGACAAAAATGCAAAACTTCTAACGTATTATTACTATCTAAGTTATGACCGGTGTCCAACAGATGTTTGGTAAAATGTGATTTTTCGGTATGGCAAATTCGAAAAGCTGCTAAGTGTTCTTTATATCTAATTTCAAATGAGCGACCCGTTTGGCCTATATATATGTTTTTACAACGATCGCAAATTAATTTATAAATACAATACAATACAATACTCTTTATTGTACACCATAAACTTACAACAGGAATTTACAATATTTATAACTTAAACTATAGGGTACAATCGGCGGTCTTATCGCAAGGTGCGATTTCTTCCAGACAACCTAAAATGGACATGGTGCCATGGATTTGCTTCTATAGGCAGTTCATTGGTGCACTGAATTTGGAAGATATTAATATTATTATTTTTGTACATAATTATGCATAACGATACTCACAGTTGGTACACATAAATACATAAATATACACTACGTAATACCTACATATAGGTACAAATATTTATATAATTTTATACATACACAGATACATACATATAATACGTTTCTTTTTTTACTTTTTACGTAAATCTTAGTGTGTACATAAATAAATAAATAAATATACATACATACATAACGAAATATACAAACATACTTTCACATATAATTTATATAACATAGATAGCTCAGATAAACTACAAATAATCCAAAGGGAAGTAAGTGTTAGTAGTTATAGTGTTAGGTAGTAATTAGTAAGTAATTTTTTAAAGCTATTTAGAGATTGCGCACGACGCACAGACACAGGCAATGCATTCCACAAACGAGTTGCCTGAACTGTAAAAGATTTATCAAAAAATCTTGTGGAATGCATTGGCATTTTAAGTCGCAAATTTTCCGATGACCTCAGGAATCTCGAATGCGCATCACCCAAGAAATCAAAACGTTCTTTAAGATAAGTGGGAGTACAGGGGTTAAACAAGATATTGTATAGAAGAAATAGAATATGGGCATTCCGGCGAAGTCTAATGGGAAGCCACTTGAGCTTCGTGCGAAATTCAGAAATGTGATCATATTTGCGCAAACAAAATATGAATCTAATGCAAAAATTCTGAAGTCGCTCAAGTTTATTAAGTTGTTCCTCGGTGAGATCTAGATAGCTGGCATCAGCATAGTCGAGGATTGGCAGAAGAAGAGATTGAGCCAGCGCAGTTTTAGTGGCAATGGGCAAAAAGTTACGCAATCTCCTAAGGGCACTGCCAGAGGCGAAAATCTTACGACTTACCTCCCGAATCTGCGGATCCCAAGACATCGTTTTATCGAAGTACACCCCTAAGTTCCTCACTTTGTCACTGAACTCAATAACAGTATCATTGATAACATATCAGGAAGTTGTGTACAGTCAAGTTTTGGAATAAGCCCGGGGCTACCAATAATTATAACCTGGCTCTTCGATGGATTTACTGTGAGTCCATATTATCAAGTTAACAGCGTCAGAAAGCTGAGCAAGAGGAGCATGTGTATAAATCTGCATATCATCAGCATAAAGGTGGTAGGATGAAAGAAGTTTAGACGAGATAAGGTTGATAAATACTGCGAAAAGTAAAGGAGATAAAACGCCACCCTGCAGTACACCAGCTGATATATTACTCCAAGATGAAATAATGTCATCTATTTGAATACGCTGTCGGCGGCCAGACAGGTAACTTTGAAACCAATTAATCACTGTTGGAGATATATTAAGAGAGCGAAGAATGGCCAGCAATATATCGAAATCCACGGTATTAAAAGCATTGCTGAAATCCAGCAGAGACAGCACCGTGAGTTTCCCATTCTCCATACCTATTCTTATGTCATCTGTGACATTGACAAGGGCTGTCGTCGTGCTATGCCCAGGACGAAAGCCTGATTGGTAGCTGTTTAGGAGATTGTTTTTATTAAGGAAGGAGTTGATTTGGTTATGAACTTGACGTTCCATAACTTTGGATAGGAATGGGAGTATAGCAATTGGACGATATTCTGAGTAGGATGAGGGATTAGGTTTTTTAGGTAGGGGAATAATTTGGGCGTCTTTCCAGGATGCGGGAAAGACACCACTGGATAGAGAAAAATTTAAAAGATGGCACAAGGTTGGAAGTATCTCATCTAGCACGGGAATTATCATGTTGCGGCTCACGCAGTCAGTTCCAACAGCGTTGGATGTTATTGATAATATGCTCTTCTTAATATCACAAGCAGTGACTTCATTAAAGATAAATGGAAGATGGTCAGGAGTTGGAAGCGATGACAGATGGTCTAAAGTATTTGCTTTAATTGTCCTATTCAAGTTGGACAAGGCTGTGAAATGGTGATTTAACAAATCAAGATTAATGTTTTTGGAAATTGTTTCTGGTTGTGCTTTTCCAACCCCTAATGACTTTAGAAAGTTCCAGACCTTCGATGAATCACCATTTTGAACGGACTTATGAATGTGTTGGCGCTGTGCTTTCCTACACACCTTATTGCAGTGATTACGAATAGATATATATTTATCCAGGTTTTCTTGTGTAGCCCGACGTTTATATTTCGTTTTTGCTGCTGCCTTTTTAGCAATTAAAGCTTTTATATCATTAGTAAGCCAAGGCGATGGTAAATATTTCAACTTAATTTCCCGGATAGGAGCATGCTTATCGTACAATTTAATTATTTCATCTGTGAAAAAGCCGATCTTTGTGTCAATAGTTTCAGCAACTAGTAGCGGTGTCCAGTCTATACACTTGACATCTTCAATTAGTTTTTCACGGTCCATGCCACCGAAATTGCGCTCGCGAAGTATTTTAGGCTTTGCTTTAGGAGGACGTATTTTGTAGGACACAAAAAGGAGATCATGATAGGAAAACATGTCAGCTGGATATTGGCCATGATTAATGACATGATTTGTCGTGGAAACAATTATGAGATCAAGAAGTGAAGGAGTACAGTTAGGAAAGTGATGGGTGGTTGACAGAGGAAGAATGGATAGATTGCAAGAGCCTAATAAATTTTGAAGGGAAGATGAGCGTGAGTTATTTTTGAGAAGGCAAGTATTAAAGTCTCCCATGATTATAGTATGACCGTAGGAAGTCACATGATTTTCCAGAAAGATTTCAAGAGAAGAAAAGTAATTGACACTTGAGAGATGAGAGTAAAATACACCTACCAGGATTTTTACATGATTAAGTAATACTTCAATGAAAATCTGTTCATCAGCATTAAGTGGTGGTGGCTGTGGCGACACATCAACAACATTAAAAGGAATGTGATCTCTGAGGTAAATAGCCACACCACGACCTCTCTGCCCAATACAATCATTTCGTATCAGTCGAAATCCTGGTAGTGCTACAGATTTAGAAGAAATAGAAGGTTTCAGCCAGGATTCAGAAACTAGAATAGCATGTATATTCCCACAGTCAAACGTCGCCAGCATATCAGAAATATGAGCCGGAATGCTCTGTGCGTTGATGTGAACAACATTAAAGCAGGGAGCTTTAATGTTGTTCACATCAACGCACAGAGCATTCCGGCTCATCACATCACCAGAAAAGTGCGCCTGTAGAGAATCAGCAAGTGATGGCATACTGATAAAGCTGTCATCATTACTGGAAGCAGAGACGAAACTTTCGGAGTCACTGGGATCTAAGTCAATATTTAGTATATCCATATCACACATAGCTTTGATGTTTTATTTTATATGTGTGTATTAAATCAATATATATTAAAAATATAATTATATATAAATAAATAAATAACAATTGTATATATATATATACACAAATATATGCTTATAAAATATTTAATGTACCAACCCAGTCAAAGCACATTGTCCACTCGCCAGTTGAGTGCTTTCTTATATATGAAAACTGAAATAGATAACCGCTCTCCGCAATAATTATACTATTTATTTTATAAAACTAAAAACGGAACATAATAAAAATAAATGAATAAAAAGTACTACAACACTAAACTATCAATCAAAAATAAACAATCACACAGCCGCAGACTACATCAAGATGTCTGTTTCAATTTTAGCGTGAAAACAGCCTTACGGCTGTTCTTGTGATTGGCTGCAGCCATATGACCGTGTGACAATTGACTTTGACAGAGATATAACCTAGGAATACAGATAAACATGATCGATTCAATATAAAGTAAAAAAATCAAATTGTGGGTAATAAAAGTGTAAACATTATAAGTTTCTCATACTTAATGCAGTTAATAATATACTCATAGCACTTGTGTAAATTTCTCACCCGAACGGCAGTAAATTGCATGAATAACGGATGTGTTGTTACTTTTTTGCTGATGCAAGGCGCCTGGACTTACTGCTCTTATCCATAGCTGGAGCTGGCCTTGGAATCTCTTCAAAATTTAAATTATTAACATCAATAATAGAACTGATTTTATGTTTGATGCTATTGGTCCCGAGGACAAATATGGATCCCTCTCTCGTCCAACACTTAGAAATTCCAAACTTCACTCGAGCAGCCATGAAGATATCGTGTCGAGACTTTGTCAAAAACTCGGATATAGTGACTCCAGAACTTTTAAGTTTCGTCTTCGTGAACCACACCTTATCACGCACCGCAACATCCACCAATTTAACTAGGATTGGACGAGGGCTCTTAGCTGTACGAGGCCTGCCCATCCGGTGACACTGCTTGAGATGAGCCATGTTGAAGTCATTCAATCCCAATCGCTCCTGCACCACTCTGACCAACACTTGTGACACATTCTCATCACTGGCCTCTGTCACACCATGAAACATAAGCATCTTACGCCTGCTTCTCATTTCCATGTGATCAATGTTTGAAGCCATTAATGTAATCTGCTTCTGCAGCATGCCCAGAGCCTCTACCATGAAAAATTTAAAAGTGGAAAAATCTGCTGCCAGTGACCCAATGGATGGTGGCGCATTTGGCTTCTTCAGTTCCTCCATCTGAGCTTCAAAATCAGCCATCCGTTTGTGGAAAGAGTCCATCATTGATGCCATAGTATTTTGTATAGAATCCATGTTTAAGTGAACAATGTTATTATATTATTCTTACTGTTTGCTAGCAGGAGATTCACACTATACTGGCAAGTAGATTATGTTGTTATGTAATTATTATCATTAATTTCATTAAATACTATATACAATTATTTTTAATTTCAATATTTATACAGAGCTTTTAAAACTTTGTCTAGAGGTTTCGACTACCCACTAATCTTTTTTTTTCGTTTCGAATACCCGATTTTTTGTGACGATCTGTACTATCTTTGGCGTTACATAAACTTTTTAAAGAGTTTTGGGATCTATAGGCTGAATAAATATTATTTTCTTTAAGTACCCTCGCCACACGCTGAGTAATATTGCCAAAATAGGGTAGACTCGAAGTAAACTTTTTGCTTTCTCTGACTGATGGATACAAAAGAAGTTTAACCATATTATTTTGTTTTTTATTAATCAGAGAATGTATTATCTTCGAGCTATAACCGTTGGACTGCGCAATGTGACAAATAGTATTTAGTTCGCTTTCATATGACTCTTTGCTTAACGAAACGTTTAATAACCTATGAACCATACTATGGAATGCTGCTAGTTTGTGGTTCCACGGGTGACATGATGTGGAAGGAATTGTAGTGTCTGTATAAGTTGGTTTACGATATATTCCGAAACTGTGATTGGTGCCCTTTCTGGAGATGGATAGATCTAGAAAATTCAGTAAGTGGTTTTGTTCTATTTCTAATTTAAACTTGATTCTAGGATGAATATCATTTAATTTATTTAGAAAGATACTCAGTTGTCTATGTGTCCCTGTCCAACCCATAATAATATCATCAACGTATCTGTAATAATACAAAATACTACTGTTTTTGACAATATGGTTGTTTTCAAAGTAGTCCATGAATAAGTCTGCCATTAAGGGGCTCAAAGGTGATCCCATTGCTAAACCTTCTTTTTGGATGAAAAATTCGTTATTAAACCGAAAATAATTTTGTTTCATACAGAGTTCCGTTAAACGTAAAATGTCACTGATCTGTTCTGGATGTAATCTATTTATTTCCAACATATTTTGTATGATTTTTAAGCACTCCTTTTACGGAACGTTTGTAAACAAACTATCGACGTCCAATGAGACTAATATGGAATTACGCGGCAACTGGATATCTTTAATTTTCTCTATCAAATCATAGCTATTACGAATACTATATTTTGGATTGAAACCGGTTCTCTCTCTAATAATTACATTGAGATATTTAGCTAATTTATAAGTGGGCGCGTTTATATATGAAACTACTGGTCGTACAGGTACACTATCCTTATGAATTTTCGGTAAACCGTAAAGCAGTGGGCATTGTGGATTCATCGGTATCAAAGTTAGCAGCAAAGGTGAATCTTCCGGAAAAAAGTATGTGGCGGATTTTAAAGTAAATTTTAGTTCGCAGTGAAATTTTTTGGATGGATCAGAGACTAGTCGCTGGAATTCATCTGCTAATATGATGTCACTAACTTTTTTAGAATAATCTACTCTAGGCATAATTACTATAGTATTCCCCTTATCAGCTTTATTAATTATTAAACTATTGGTGGCTAGTTTTTGTTGTATAGATTTAAAGATTTTTAATTCTGGGTTATGGAAGGTTGTCGACTTAAATGATTTAATCTGGTGGGCAGCTAAACTTTTGACCAAATTATCCTTTTTATTTCTTACTATTGCAACCTCGGTATTAACTGCTAAGGTTTCTAAGGACTTTGTAAGAACCAGTTGAGGTATACTGTATTTTAAACCCTTCTCAAGAAGTGACATTTCGTTTTCAGAGAATTGAATACTAGACAGATTTTTAACCCTAGGATAGAAAGAGTGACTGCAAAAAACTATTTGTTCATTGTTGCGAGGTAACGGGGAATTTTTCGTTATTTTTTGTAGTTTTTATTTTGAACTAAAAATTTCTCGTGGGCTGCTTGGGAAGCTAAATCTCGGGCTTTTTGATCTAATAAATCAAATTCAATATTATGTAGTTTAAATGATAGCTCGGAGTATAGTATTTTTAAATGAAGTTTTAAATTATCTCTAATTTTAAACCAATGCCTAGTCTCTTCACTTAACCAAATTTTTTGGGCCCTTATAGCAATATCCGCAGCTCTATTATGAGTATTTGTTCGTAAACTGATATAATTTGGAATGATGTTGTAGTGCTTACATTGTTGATTGAACCACACGTTTTGGCTAGCAACGCGGTGTAATTTGAATATTTTGATGTATAATTTCGCCTGTACAGCTATGCTTGCTGATTTGATATAACTAATTGAATCGGGCGTTACATGGCGGAAATCCATTGTAGAACGATAATAAAGGAGGGGAGGAGGATCCCACCACACACCCTCGATTCGTCAATCCTAACGCACAACGGTCAAGGATAACCTCCACCAATTGTAACGAAGGAATGACGAACCGAACTCCTTAAGGAAAGGGATGTAGGATAGGTAAAAGGAAACCTTACCATCCAGGTTGTCAAAACTTTTGCAATATTCCGCTTTACAAGGTGGCACTTAGTCGACAAGTCGACACGTGTTTTGCCTACACACGAGGCATCCTCAAGACTGCTTGACAGCAAGTGTGCTCAGCGCGTTCCGCTCCGCCTTTTTATCACACTGTCTCCCCACTACCCCCACTCGTCACCGAGGCACTATGTGATCTGTGTTGCCTGTTCGAAAATAAATTGAGTAATGGAGAAGTGTGAAAATCGGTCTGTTCGTTCAACAATGTATCCCCTTTATGTTTAATAATTTCTAATTGTTCTAAAACGCACAGTTGACAAAAATGCAAAACTTCTAACGTATTATTACTATCTAAGTTATGACCGGTGTTCAACAGATGTTTGGCAAAATGTGAATTTTCGATATGGCGATTTCGAAAAGCTGCTAAGTGTTCTATATATCTAGTTTCAAATGAGCGACCCATTTCGCCTATATATGTAGGAATGTAAAATAGCAGGAGTGGTAACATTAAGGAGTTAATGGGTAAGTGTGAAAGGATGACAACACAGAAGGATATCCGGTAGGAAGGAATACGGTTGGTTGTACGACGGACGACGATAGCGAGTCAAGTGAAGACGTGTAACGATTGTACTATTATAATCATAGATGCTAATAAAATTAAAATACAGTGTTATCAAGATCTCTGACTTTCTGTTCACCACCGATCCCACATTTTGGGGGCTCGTCCGGGATCGATGCGAACAGAAATATTCGATTCAAGACGGACGACGTTGAAAGAAAAAAAAATACGAAGTACCTATTTTTGAAGAAAAGGTGTTAAATATCAACGAAAATGATGAAAGAAAGTCAATCCCAGAAAGAAGTTCAAGTAAAAGAATGTTCTATGCTTCATATGATGGAAGATGCCGTCGTAAAATTCAGTGGACGTGACAAGACTTACCCTGTTTCAAAATGGATTCAAGAGATTGAAGAAAGTGCAGAGATATTCGGATGGACCCCAGTTCAACAGTCAATTATAGCGAGGCGCGCACTTATAGCCACAGCGGCACTGTGGCTATAAGTGCGCGCTGTTGCGGTCTAAAAAAGTGTTCAGATCATGGGAGGAGGTGAAGACTGCCATTGCCAAAGAATTTCCTGATACGTTAGATTCAAAAACTGTGCATGAAATTATGGGCGCAAGAAAAAAGAAGGCCAGTGAATCATATTTAGAATATATGCTTGTTATGAAGGAAATGGGTAACGTTCACTGCGGGCCACATTTTGAAGAACTTTCAGGTGGTGCGGCTGAGGTCGAATCAGCCCCAAGCTAAACTTCCTTGTAATGCGGTTGAGGCCTTTTCTGCCTCATGTTTCAATCATTTGGTAAATGTGTTGTAACTTGATCAGGAGCGTGATTCGATGTTTAGTTTTTTATATTGTTATAGTATTGTGCATAAAAGTATGGGGTGTTGTTAAATAAAATACAAACTATTCGTTCATCTAATTTATTCTATATTACTTTGCATGCTGTTCGTTAAAACAATGCAAGAACATAGCTTTCTTACATTGTGAACAATTAGTCATAATTTTTTTTACTTTCTTTGCAGCCTGCATGGCACCTAATGTAAGTCGTAATTTTGCATAGCAAATGACGCAACGTTTCCTTATTTGACCCTTTGCAAGGATGTGCTGAGACTCTGAATGGTTTGGTTCATACCTGTAAATTGAAAACATTTCTCATTCTAAGTACTTAAATGTAACCGCTCGTGGACGTGCAGAAGTAATTTTAAGAGGCCCAAAATCGTGCTTTAAGCTTTTAAAATAAAAACAAGTCATTGACCTAGTAAATAAACGCCCCCACAACAATAAAACTAATACAGCCAATAGTGATCAAAACATCAAAAACTGCGCATGCAATATTTTTGAAAAAAGTGCTTTAAAAAAGATCATGAATTAGATTCCAAAAATAGAGAAAATATATAGCATAGGTAGTTTTAGAACGGGCATAATTCATAAGCAGCAGTTGCAGTTGAGTGCAGAAAATTTGTGCATTGCATGGTATGTAAATTATTTTACGTAGAAAGATCTAAATGAAACGAAAAAAAAAAACAAAAGCTTATAGCTATGGTTTGCAATATGCGAAAAAATAGGATTAGTGCATGTGCTTATAAATAAAATGATAGCGTGGTAAGTAGAGCAGCCAATTGATAAATAACAGTATTAATCTATTTATCTACCTCTTTGATTCCTCCAGTAAAATGTTTTAACATAAAATTGAAAATAAATCAATTACATGTCTCCGATATGAATCAAACCTGAAACCATTACAATTTCATATCCTAATAAAAATATATGTACTGGGTAGTAGTTGAACAATCTAAGGACGACTTATCTCATTCGTACCCAGATTTTGGTCGCGTTACAACTTACATAGAAAAATCTAGAAAAATTTAAACGCGCGATTGTGTCGCAGTGGGACTCGAACCCACGACCTTCCGATTGCTGAAATAACAAAAATATAGCGACAAAACTTGATTTACTGTAAGGTAAATTAAAATACATATATAAATTTGTGTTACGTACCATTGCCATAAATACTTTTACCAGTAAGTGACTCAATTAAGCATTCTGTGAAATCTTTTTTTGACATTTTCTTAGGGTTTGACATATTATAAATGAGCCAAGCATTTACAACTGAAGTACCGAACAAAAACTCTATTACAACCTTCCTATACCACTTCAGACCTCTCTTCAGGACAGAGTAATATGATGCCATCTGATCACTGTAATCAATGCCCTTTTTGTTTTCGTTGTACATTAATACATTTAGGCTTTCTTATTGGTTCATTGGTTAATCTTGACTGCTTTCCTGTATTTACTAGTTCAACTTTGTGATCTTTGCAAGTAGTAAGCATTAGTACCTCTCGCTTATCACACCATTTTATAATACGTACTCCGCTTTCTGACATCTTGCCATATACTTGACCTTTTCTCACTTTAGTACATACAATTTTTTTGGGCACGCCTTTCCTATAAGACCTTAACGTACCACAATAGAATGTTTTACGTGTTAAAAGCAGTTCTGCAAGTTTGATTGATGAGTAGAAATTGTCTGCAACGACTGTTCGGCCTGCGTCTTCCAGCCCAGCCACTAATTTCATAACTGTTTTGAGGCCATGATCTTGCTCCCGTTTGTTAGCTTCTTTACCTGTATATACAATCATTCTGTACGTATAACCCTCGGGAGTACATAGCTTATATATTTTCACGCCGTATTTGTGGGATTTATTTTTAATGTACTGCCGAAATTTAAGGCGACCTCGCCAAGGAATCATTGTCTCATCTATAACGACTAATTTGCCTGGTTCAAGGGTACATTGAAAACGGCTATTTAACGATTAATATATTTCACGAAATTTATGTAGTTTATCATCGGTTTCTTTTACTGATAATTCACTGAAATTCCAAAATTTAAGAATCAACAAAAATCGGTCTCTTGAAAACAATGAACAGATGTAATCATTTCTATAAATAGACTTCCGCGACTAATAGTCATTTAAATGAGGGACTTTGTTTAAGCCCTTTATTAAAATTACTCCAAAAAATTGACGCATTTCTTCGAAATTGGTCGGTTTCCAAGCTTTAACACGAGATTTTTGTTTAATTGTATGAGCGTTATCAACCAAGTACTTCTCTGCATAATCATTCGTTTCTTTCACCATTTTATTAATTATTTCTTCGGTTACAAATAAATCATATATTTCAATAGGTGTTTTATTGTCTGTAGGTAAAAGTATTTTACAGTCAAGTGTATTTTCGGCAAAATCTGGTATTTCGTCAGTAATATCCACCCATGGTTCTTCTTCAAAGCCTTGTTCTTGTGAATGCAACCAATCACTTTCGATCCTCGATTCATCATCATCTTCCAATTCGTCACTATCTTCTGACGATGATAAAGAGCTTTATTCAAATGATAAATTTTTTTCGTCAGTAGTACTAAGTGAAACTTCACTTACAAATTCAGATATATAACCTCTTTCTTCTATCATTAATTGTACGTCAAAACTTTTTTCTGCTGTCTTATTATTCAACGGCAAAGCTAACATTTCTTCTGTGGTAGTATTTTTTATTCCATTTTCTATCGTAATCATGTTATTATTGTTAGTGTTTAAAGTTACATCAATATTGGTTCTTTTCTGTGAGAATTTTTTCTGGATAGCAATTATATCAGTGTCTTCGTTTTCTTCCTCAAATGTATAAGTAAAAGTTCTTTCAACATCTTTTGTTTCTATTAAATTCGTGCATTGTAAATTATTTGTGTTCACAATTTCAGTTTCATCTAAAGGCATTAAAGAAATGTTGTCTAAAGATGGACATCTGCTGTTTGATGTGCAAAAACGACTTATTGAATCTGGGGTAGATATTTGAGAAGAAACGTTAATATTACGCTTTTGAGTTGGAGTTAACAGTATAGCTGGAGACGGCACTGTAACACTTAGGTCTTTGAGAGGTACAAAGTCGTTGTGTGCACTATATTGTACATGTTCTTCTATATTATTATCCTTTTTGTGTAATGAGTGAGACGGAGATAAAATATTGATGGCATGAGCGTTCTCTAATAAAGCAAATTTTTTGTTAGTAATTGGACTCACGTATATCCGAGGTTCTCTTTGTATTCGTTTTCTTTTTGGATTAGGAAAAAATTCATAATCAGAATCATTAGAATCATCTTTGGCTTCATTTTCCAAAACAGGCAGAGCAATCGGTGGACATACTTTTACATTACTGAGAATTTTCACCCCACTCTCAATTTCTGATTTTGAGTTACTCAAAGGGTATTTTAACTTTTTACTGCACTTTTTATAACTTTTATTCTCCATATTTGTCTAATGGATTAAGAACGGGCTCTTACTTTTGTTATATTACAAATGCTGAAACCCAAAAAACATAAAACAAAAGAATTTAACAAAAATAAAAAACAAACAATTAACACGATTGCGCAAAGACACGTGCTCCAGTATCGACTATGGTAGCGTCACTAAAGTCGACTTACCTGCTCTCACGCCGCCCGCGCGCCCCGCCGCTGGAGGTCGAAATCGGCCTCAACCCGCACCTTATTCAATAATTTTGTGATCAGTGCGTTTGAGGCGTATTTCGACCTCAAATATTTTTTTTACAATATTGAGTCAATGCTTCGCAGACATAAAGAAAGCTATATTTGTCTTTGTCATACCTCATACGGTTGAGTGTAAACAGCCGCCGCACTAGAGAGAAAACACAGTTTTACGCGCCGCACCAGCGTAAAGTCTACCATGAGGCTGAATCAACCTCAAGCCGCAGTGAACGTGTTAAGTATATTGTGGACGGCATTGAAGACAAAGAAATTAACAAAGTTATGTTATACGGTGTCACTACTTATCAAGAGCTAAAGGAAAAGTTAAAAATATACCAAAGTCTCAAACAAAAACTCAAAACTAACGATTATAGGAGGGTGACGCAACGTAAACAACAGTAATACATTCAGAAGTGCCAGTGTTTTAAGGTGTTACAGCTGTGGAGAAAAAAAACATTTATCGGCCGATTGTCCTCATAAAGCGCATGGGCCGAAGTGTTTCCGATGCAATGAATTTGGTCATGTGTCTTCAAAGTGCACAAATTTTGAAAACAACAAAAGTGAAGTTGACCACGGACATCGCCTCAGAAAAGATGGCGGCACTGCATCGGGCCAGGGTGGCCAACGTCAAACAGCTCTCTTCACATCGGAAATGCACAATGAAAATGGCGGATCCAACCTGATTGGTCGGGACTTTGACATGGCGTTAGAAAACAAAGATGGTAGCTATCAAGTTATTTCTCCCGGCATAAATGACGTTTACAATGTAAACAATCAAAATGTGAGTAAAAAGCCTATGAAATGCGTGGAAATTTTCGATAAAACTGCAATTGCTTTAATAGATTCTGGATGTGATGTCAATCTCATGTCAAGTAATTGTTACAACGAATTGGGTAAGCCAAAATGTGATAATTTTCTTAACAATATTATGCTGACTGGTTTAGGTTATTCTAAAGTTCAAACTTGTTGTGTGACGCAATTAGATATTATGATAGATGGTCGCAAATATGTCGATATTGTCTTTTACGTTATGCCTAATGACTCTGTACCTTTTCAAATAACATTAGGCAATGATTTCTTACGCAATATTATGATGATTATGAAAGATAGTACTGTGGTGTTCTTACCTAAAGATGACTGGATGAATCCTAGTTGTGAATGATTGAAGGATGTTGCTTGTTTTGCCAGCTCTGCTGACTGCTTGTAGCATGTGCAAGATCCGGTAATCAAGGAGGAGGTCTTAAGGTTGGTGGAAAATTATGTGCCATGTAAGACGAAAGAGGCTCCAATTGAATTGAAAATTATATTGAAAGATGACATACCGGTATCACAGAGACCAAGATGTATATCAATTAAAGAACAGGCAGATGTGGATCAACAATTGAAACAATGGCTTGAACAGGGCATAATAAGGGTAAGTTTTTCGGAATATTCTAGCCCACTAGTTCTAGTTAAAAAAAAAGATGGCACTTCACGAATATGTGTAGATTTCAGGAAAATTAATAATAAGATGGTGAAAGATGAGTATCCTCTTCCCATCATAGAGGATCAAATAGACAAATTGTCCACTGCCAAGGTATTCAGTGCGCTTGAATGAAAATAAAAAATGGTTATTTTTACTTGCGTGTTCACGAGGACTCCATTAAATCTACCTCTTTTGTAACAACGTCTGATCAATATAAATTTTTATTTGCACCTTTTGGCCTGGCTACATGCCCAAAAGTCTTTACACGGTTTATAACAATAATTTTCAGAGAATTGACCAGTAAGGGTATTATTATTGTATTTATTGATGATATGCTGATCCCAGCTCAAGATGAACAGCAGGCTTTGGAACGTCTAAAGCAGGTTTTAAAGATTGCATCAGAGTATGGCTTACAAATCAACTGGAAGAAGTCTCAGCTGATGACAAAGAAGGTTGAGTATTTGGGATATATTATTGAAGCAGGCAGAGTGAAGCCATCGCCGCTTAAAACAGAAGCAGTAATAAAGTTTCCTGAACCCCAAAATTTGAAACAATTGCAAAGTTTTCTAGGACTCTGTTCCTATTTCAGAAGGTTTATAGCTAATTATGCATTTATTGCAAGACCATTGACAGACTTGCTCAAGAAAGAAAGTACCTTTGAGTTTAATGATGTTCATGGAAGTCTTTTCAACGCATTAAAAATAAAATTAACTTCACAACCAGTGCTGAGGATTTATAACCACAGAGCAGAGACAGAGTTACACACAGATGCCTCTAGTGTTGCTTATGCAGCAATTTTGATGCAACGGAGTGATGATGGTGAGCTGCATCCCATTCATTACATGAGTCGAAGAACTTCAGATGCTGAAGGAAGATATAGTAGCTATGAGCTGGAGGCACTGGCCATAGTTGAAGGTGTAAAAAAGATTAGGCATTATCTATATGGAAAACATTTTCAAATTGTCACTGACTGCAAGGCTTTTCAAATGACGATAGATAAAAAAGACTTATTTCAATCTACTAGGGTTGCACGATGGATCTTGCTCTTACAGGACTTCGACTTCACAGTGGTACATCGTGAGGGTGCTACAATGAGACATGCTGATGCCCTCAGTCGAAACCCATATGTTGCAGTGATGACATCAAGTTTACATGACAATGTACAGCGTGCTCAGCAGTGTGATGAGGGTATTGGCAATAATGCAACTCATAGAACAGGCAATACTTTTAAGACTATTCTATGCAGCAGAGATTATTATACAAAGGAGTAGAACAGCAGTTAGTCATACCTAAGAAGATGGAATTAGAAATTATTCAGAGGGCCCATGGCAATGGTCATTTTTCAAAAAAGAAAACCATTGAGTCAATTAGTAAAGATTTTTGTATTTCCAAGTTGGATAAAAAAATTGAAGAGTACATAGCTACATGCATCACTTGTTTGTTGGCTTCAAGAAAAGGGGGGAAGGCTTTTTGAACCCTATAGAAAAAGGTGACACACCACTTCATACATTACATATTGAGCACATTGGACCTTTAAGCGAGACACGTAAAAAGTATAACTATACACCAATAGTTTTAAATCATGGCAATAACTTCGGGGGCCTATTATATAAGGCCTTATTGTTAAGTAGGCATAGTTAAAAATTTTCAAAATATTTTTTTTTTATCCCAAAAAATATGAAATTATGGCCATATTTTCGAACTTCATTCATAACATTACTGTTATCTATTTATCACGTGGTCTCGTTCTGACGCATAGTGACCCCGCGATGATGTTATCAAATAGCTTAAAACCAAAATACTACACTTTATTCTAACTTTTCCTTCATACTTAACCGGGCTTAGGACCGGCAAAATTACTTTTCGTAGGTACTTGTTCAGTTATGAAAAATAAAAACTTATTAGACTGGAATTAAGTTTAAACAAGATAACTTAAGTTTTGAAATCTAAAGCTTTAGCATTAAAAAATAATTTTGGCGTATTTAAAAAGTCAGAATCAACCGATTGCTATTTACAATAATTTACGTATTTATAAAACTTAAAAAATAACTTACATGTATTTTAATTGTCCTTCAAAATGTCCTCCTGCATTATCAATACACACGCGAGCACGTTTTATTGAATTGTTTTTAAGGGAAAGAAGTATGGTTCTTTGGCGTTTCACTTTAGTAAAAGCGTCTATTATGCGCTGTTTTAATTGTTCTAAAGTATTTGGTTCACTAAAGTACACCCCTCTTTTTAATTCACTCCACAAAAAAAAGTCCAGCGGCGTTAGGTCAGGCGAACGTGCGCCAACCAGGCAACCGGCCCACCTCAACCAATCCACCGATCACCAAACTCCTGTGTTAGGAACTCACGCACTGCGCTATGATAGTGTGGAGGCGCGCCATCCTGTTGAAACCACAGGCCTCGTAAGTTGGATAGCGGAATATCATCCAATATCGAAGAAATCATGGTTCGCAGCAAGTTCAAATACGATTCCCCAGTGAGACGTCCTTCAATAAAATATGGACCAACGATATGGTCGTTCAGGATTCCCGCCCAGACATTTACACTAAATCTGTGCTGGAAGGAATGTTGCCTAGTAAGCATCGGGTTACGTATTGACCACCAGTGTTCATTATGTTGGTTGAACAATCCAATTCGCGTGAACAAGCATTCGTCGGAGTACAACACATTTGCGTCGGGATGACTAAGGATCCAATTGCAAAAAGTTATTCTAGGTTCACGGTCGATGGTGGTTAGCTCTTGTGCTTTTCGGTAGTGATATGGATGCGCTCCAACCGAATTTACAATTTTCCATGCACAGTGCTGGCTTATGTTAAAATGACGAGCAGCGTCATGCGTGCTTCGTCTGGGATCTTCATCAAAGTACTCCAGGACATTTTCGTACAAGTTCTGTGGGTACGCCGGTCTCCCTCGGCCTTGGGCATGTGATGGTGTGTAAAAGGAGCCATGATCGAGTAATCGCTGGTAAGCGTTTAGAACCGTTCTAAAGCTTGGCTGTCGAGCATCCAGGTATTGTTCTCGGTACATTCTTAAAGTAGCACTCACGTTCTTATCACATAAAAAGTACAAACGTACCATAGCCACATACTCCCGTGATGAAAACTGGTAAGCCATCACAATAAATTAAGTTAAACAAACACGCGTAGGTAAAAAATTCAAAAGTAAGAAATAATTATTACGCAGTACCGATTCACTATAAACCAATGGTTGTTGCGACCAGTGTGACCAGATAAAAGTTTACAAAAATACCGAAGCACCTTAAAAAATAACAAAATATACCAATTTACATAAGGAAAAAATTCCAATAAAAATACTGATTTTGAAATTCGTCATTACAATAAATGTAATTTGTTGCTTTAATAATACATAAATAATAATAAATAATTAACTAAAAATATGTTTAGCCTTTTTTCTCAATTTACTCCGAGGTCTCGGTTCACAGAACCACTAGTAATAAATACCTATATTCGGAAAAGTCAATAAAAATACCGAAAAGATATTAAAATACTGAATCTGGTCACACAGGTTGCGAATTGACCTATCTCTTTCTTGCGCCTATTGACCTATCCCTTTCGCCAATCGTGAGCTTACACGCGAGTTTATCAATGGAAATCAAATTTACACTTCTACGCATTTCAATAAAAGCTACGTTCCACTTAACGCCCGCTACGATCGTAACATCCTCTGTATCGGGCCACCTAATATCCCTTACAAACGTATTTGGTTTGCCTCCAGACCAAATCTTAACATCTGTAGATTAGTCAGGCGGACACAATTATTGTTGACTAGCTTTTGCCTGCGGCTACGCTCGCGTGGTGTTTTGTATGTCACTCACATAAAGTTCAAAACTTTTAGTATACATGGTCACCCATCCAAAATTTGGCCACACTAAGATAGCTTAACTTTACTCATCGGTTGGTTATCAGTGAAAGCAACTTGATACCAGTATGTGATTGAAAAATGTTGTCTTAAGGAAATTATAACTAATAACCAAAATACTTTGAACTCTCCAATGTATTGCGCGTCTAGTAATATTGAAGCGCTCGTGGCCCCGCGGTCTCAGTGTTCTGTAAACGATCACTGAGTTACGCAACTTTCACTATGGCTGGTCCACCGATGGGTGACCACTTTGTGGCATTTACATTTGCGAGCGTTTCCGTGCTTCGGAAGGCACGTTAAGCCGTTGGTCCCGGTTGCCAGTAAAATGGCAGTCGTTAAGCCTGGTTGAAGGCCTTATGGGTGGCTTGAAAAAATTCAACAGCAGGTAGCCACAACCTGCGTCTGTCTATTTCAACACGGCAATGGGCTCACCACCTATTACGTGGGACAGGAATCCATACGGTGAAAAGTGGGCATATAATATGCCTCTGCCACCCCTTCGGGGATAAGGCGTGATGGATATTTTTTTTAGTAATATGTAGTTCAAGCTGAATTATTACTTCTGCTAAACCGATTTTGATGAAATATAGCACAGTATTGAAGCTGGAAAATAACCACAATATTCTAATGCTAAAATTGTGATCGACTGTCTGGATATTGCTCCAACTCCGAACAAACAAACAAACAGACACAATGAAAAAAATTTTAGTTTTGAAATCAGAATCCCCTAATTAGTCGCTTACATTTATTTATTTTTATTTATTTTTAATGTACCGTCAAAGCTAATTTAAAAAAAATATAATTATTATTAATTGAGTCCGTCTCGGTCCTCTTGCTCACTCATCGGACATGGTCTGCTTCGCACTAAATCTAGTAAATAAATCAATGTTGCCGTTTTAGCTGCTTTGTCGTGCTTTGTCGTAAATTTCCCCAGATCTAAATTTACTTTTCCCCAAAAAAACACTGTTTCATTAATTTTCCCCAATGTTTCCGTGTTAGTTACTTTTTCGTAAACTTTCCCAGATCTGATTAAATTTTTTCCCAATAAGCTAGTTTTTTATAAATTTTCCCCAAAAAGGAATAAGATCTACGTTAATTCATAACGTGGTGTTTATTTGCTCTATGGAGAGGAATACCATGCAATCCAGGTATCTACATAAATCCAGGTAAATAAAATTGAAATGTCTGTTTAAAATTCTAATTTAACAGCTTTTCATTCAATATGAAAGTCATCATCAACCAAGCGTATGTCCAAGTTGCGTCTCGCGTCGCGCCAGGTCTGCTTTCCTATATTTTCTCCTACTTCGCATGGTCGTCGTCATCCCCTGTAGTGAGATCATTGGCACGCATGTCATCCCTTACGACGACAAGCCAGCACTTCTTGGGTCTTTCCCTCTTACCTCTTTACTTTTTTACCTTACTCTTACATGGCCAGACATTTGTTTCCCACGTAGCTCGGCGGTTGACACGTGACTTGACATCGCAATCGATGTCACTAGACGTGTGAAATACAGATCCCAGGTATTTAACCTCGTCCGTGCACTCGACGAAATCACCACCTATGCGGACGGATGTGGGATCTGTTAAGTGCCAAGTACTCGGTGTTGAGCTCCTGCGGTGGCAATGGACTGTATTTGTTTGGCTTGGCAGTGTGCTGTGCTGGGAGTACTCCGGTGCGTTCAAATAAAAGTTCGAGCTCCATAAACTAAATTTAATAGTATTAATTAGAGCTTAACACAAAACGGCTCGCGTACCGTCGGCGTGTTGGCGACAAGAAGAAGGGATATAATAAAACCAGTGTTGCCACACTAATAATTTTGTGTAGCCAGTATAGACTGCTACATAGTCCCAGCGGGAAGAAATTAATATTTCTTAAAATATTGCAAAAGTGTATATAAAATTAATTATCATAAGCATGTTAACAAAATGCAAAATAAAACAAAGATATCCAAGTATTCGAGATGTGTTCTAGCGAATACTTGAGAATTAAATCAATAGCTTTACATAAGAAACATTTAAAATATTAAGTAGTACCGGGATAAAAATTAGAACGTTGTTTTTAAATAAAGAAACAGTATCAAAAGCATGACAAAATTAACATGATATAAAATAAGCTTAATAACGGCAAATGGTACATAAGTAGTATGTAATGCCACTTGCCACTTAAATACTAATACTTAACTCTAAATAAGTATGCTAACCTTAATCAGAACAGTCAACCGGAAGTAAGCATATTTTAGTAACAGACCGTCTATGGGTTTTCCCATTTTGCATTTTAACTTCCACAGCCCTCACTTTGCCATCTGGCCCTGGGAATACATTCACAATTCTGGCCATTGGCCAGTATAGAGGCTGAACATTGTCCTCCTTAAGAATAACTAGTGAACCTACTTTGACATTTGGGTAATTATCTTTCCACTTGGGCCTGCACTGTAAGACATTAAGATAATGTTTGCTCCACACTTTCCAGAACTGTTGGTACATACTGCAACAAATATTCCAAAATGTTAACCTGTTCGTGGGAACATCAGATAAATCCTGTTCAGGATAACTGTTAAGTGCTGACCCAATTAGAAAGTGACCGGGACTTAAATACATGTAATCATTAATATCACTAGACATGGCAGTTAATGGTCTACTATTTAAAATTGATTCAATCTGTGCTAGTACTGTACTTAGTTCTTCATAAGTAAGTAAAGCTCTTTGAACAACCCTCTTCAAATAGTATTTACTGCTCTTTACAGCCGCTTCCCATAAAGAGCCAAATATTGGAGAATAGCTTGGTATATAATGAAAATTGATACCTTTTTCAGCTGCAAATGACTGCACCTCATGTTGATTGTCTAGGGAGTTCTGTAGTTTATAAAGTTCAACAAGCTGATTATTAGCACCTTTGAAGGTAGCTGCATTGTCACAGTAAATATCTGTGGGCAAACCTCTTCGTGATAAGAAACGCTTAAACGATGCTAAAAAGGCTGAAGTTGTAAGACTTGAGACTAACTCTAGATGAACAGCCTTAGTTGAAAAGCAAACATATACACATATGTACCCTTTTGTTATTAGAGCACGTCTAATTCGAGATTGTTTTATGGAAATCGGTCCAGCAAAATCAATGCCAACTTTTTGAAAAGGTCTACTCACATTCACTCTATCATGAGGAAGTGTGCCCATTAGTTGTTTAGCAACTTTAGCTTTTAAGCGAAAGCAAATACCACATGTATGAATTATTCTTTTTATTTCTTTGATGCCATTCACTAACCAAAATTTTTGATTAAGAGATGACAATAATAGCTTTGGCCCAGCATGTAAATTTTTTATATGTTCATTTAAGACTATTAATTTGGTAACATATGATTTAATTGGTAGTATCATTGGATGTTTTTGTGAATTAGGTATCGTAGCACAATCCAATCTGCCACCTACTCGCAATAAACCTGTACCATCAATGAACGGATTAAGGGATTTTAAACTACCTTGTATGGGTTTATTTTGTTTTAGCATTTTAATCTCACTATCAAAATGATTTTGCTGCTCCCATCTTATAATCATTAACAAAGAATTATTTAATTCACTACTAGTAATATAACAGGACCTACTTTTACAAGGCTTACAAAATCGTATAATGTAAGCGAGAATTCGCTGCATCTTAGTTATGCTAGAATATTTATTGAGAAAGTCTAAGCACAGTGAATTGTTTGTATTTTGATCATTGCATACCATAGTGCTTGTCAACACAGAGTCAGCAGGGTCAGTCCTCATCTCGGGCAGACTTATAAGCAAATTAGTAAATTCTGAAAAACTGTAATCTTTACTTTGCAGGAATGGTGGACCACACCACCATAATGTGTGCTCTTTTAATTCAAGAGGACTTACGCCACGACTCAAGCAGTCAGCGGGATTCATTGCAGTATTGACATAACCCCATGAAAATTTGTCTGTGTATTGTGTAATTTCTCTAACTCTGTTAGCTACGTAGACATTAAGTTTAGTTACATCGGTTTTAAGCCACGCTAGAACAATCTGTGAGTCCGAGTATAGAAACACATTACTTATGTTTAGATTCATCGACAGTATGTTTTGTACTCTATATACTAGCTTGGCTAACAGTAATGCCGCGTTGAGTTCCAACCTAGGAATAGTTAATTTTTGTTTAAGTGGAACCACTCGCGATTTTGAAGAGAGTAAAGTTAACTTAACCTCATCTGTTTTGTCAATTACTCGTAAATAGACACAGCAACCATATGCAGTTGAGCTGGCAGCATCTGCAAAGCCTACTAACTGGATCATGTTTGCATTCTGTAGCATGACATTTCTATTGATGTGTATAGGACTCATGTTAATTAATTTTGTGTAAAATTCAAGCCATTCATTTTGTAATTCAGTTGAGAGACAAGAGTCCCATTTTAATTGTACTGTCCAGAGCTTTTGAATAAATGATTTAGCAAGGACAGTTATAGGACCAGCTAAACCTAATGGATCATAGAATCTTGATATATAACTTAAGATTTCTCTTTTAGTTTTAGGCTCTTGTACATCTGAATCAGGACTCGAAATTTTAAACGTGTCCGTCTGTGTGTTATAAGTTACACCCAGTGTTTTTAAATAATAATTTTCTTTCTGTAAGTCTAGCTCATCAAAATGTTGTTTGTCTAACGGTATGTCTTGTAAGAGAGTACTACAATTAGATGACCACTTGTGTGCCTGAAATCCACCCAGTTCCAGCAACCTAATTAACTGATCCTTCGTTTCAATTAATGACTCTATTGAATTAGTAGACACTAAAATATCATCGCAATATGTCTGGTTTTTCAAAACGAAAGATGCTGCAGGAAATTGTTTTTCATATATCCTAGCCAACTCTATAAGGCACCTGGTGGCTAGGTAAGTTGAAGACTTGAACCCATAGCTAATAGTGTTCAATTCAATACATTTAATGTTTTCGTTAGGAGTGTTCCTCCACAAAATAATTTGTAGAGACTTATATTGCTGATCTAGGCCAATTGAACGGAACATATTCTTGAGATCTGTGCTAAAGACATAAGGGCCTAAACGAAACAAAAGTAATATGTCAAATAGTTCTTTTTGGACGGTGGGACCATTTAATAGTAGATCATTTAAGGATCGCTTTGAACTAGTTAACATTGAAGCATCAAACACTACTCTACACTTAGTTGTCCTTTTGTCAGGTCTTAAAACCGCATGGTGAGGCAAAAAATATACTGGATCAGTAGTGAGGTCATATTTGTCAATGTCTATGTATGTACCGTGATCCTGTGCAATATAATCATCTACAAAGGACTTGTATTGCTTATAGAGTATAGGTTCCTTAGAAAATCTTTTTTCCAAGTTGTGAAATCGTTTTAAAGCTAAATAAAAGGAGTCACCAAGTAACTCATTAATCTTCTCAAGTGAAACTTTTAGTGGTAAAGCTACTACAAACTTATTATCTTTATAAACCATTGTTTTTTGAAAAATTTGTTCAGCTTGAACAAACTCGGGGCTTTGTTCTGGGAACATTTCAGGCACACTCTCAGTCTGCCAAAAGGTCCGGACCGTATCATCAATGTTTGAGTCGCATGTTTTGCAAAATAAAGTTACATGTTTTTGTGTGATTTCTGAGTGTACCAGATTAGGAAAACTACCTGCTACAATATGCCCAAATTTTGTATTTACAAACTGCACTAATGGAGGCCGACCCGCTGCCCTGTCTAGATTAGCCTGCACTGATGGTTGCTTACCAGGATTTTCATGCTGGAGCACCTGGAAAAATATATCAGCTGCCATAAGTATATGAATATTACCAGGAACATTATATTTGGGATCTGCCAATGTCAAATGTGTAGGTATCTTTATTGCAGCAGTATCAATTTTGTGCTGAGGAAGCTGTGAAGTAATCTTATCTATTACATAGCAATTAATGGTGCATTTATATGCTGATACTGTTGAGAAAACCTCCAGCTGCGTGCACTGGCTAATATTGCTATGAGTGTTTCCTATACCAATGATTCCCTTGTTTATATGCTTTGGCTTTAAGCCTAATTGGTTAACCAGTTCTGTGGTTGCAAATGATGTTTGAGATCCACTGTCCAACAAGGCCTTTGCAAGAATCTCAGTGCCATTACGAGCAATTAATTTAACTTGCACGGTTGGTAACAGTACTTGAGTGGTGGATGTTTCAGAAACCATGGTTACCGATGGCTGTATAGGCTGTTCCTCATGCATAAGCGTGTTGTGTTTATTTTTACACACATCACATTTGAAATGAAAGCGACATTTGTTAGACTTATGCTTATTGAGACATATTTTGCAAAGCTTGTGTTCATCTGCAAATTCAATTCGCTTAGAAAAATGTAGAAGTTTAAATTTAGGGCAAGAATAAAGCTTGTGTTCACACTTACAGAACATGCAGGAAGCAATACTTGTACTGGTTACACTATTGATCGCAGCAGGAGCAGAAGCTATCCTCAGCTGGCGAGGCACTTCTTTACGATGAGCTTGTGTCTGCTGCAGATTGCCTTTGCTTGCTATCATAGTGTTTTCGAGCGCTAATGCTCTTTTTTCTAGGAATTTAAGTAAATGTTTAACAGTTGGATCAACATTGGTTTCCCTATCTAATTGGTATTCCCTATTGGAATATGTATCAAGTTTCCTAGTCAAAATACAAACAACTATTGGGTCCCACAGATCAACTGACATATCTAAGTTCTTTAATGCAGATAATTGTTGCTTCACAACACATACAAAGTTTCTAATGTTTTCTGCTGTTGATTTTAATACTGGCTCAAGATCTAATAATAAATTTATGTGCTCATTTATAATCCTATGCTTGTTATCATATCTCTCTTTTAAAATATTGAGAGATTTTTGATAACTTTCACCAATTAATGGCAGATTTTTTACTAAATCAAAGGGTTCGTCTTTGAGAAAATTACGTAAATAATATAACTTTTGAATGTCATCTAAGCCACTATTTTTATCGATCAAAGAATAAAACATTGATATGAATGGTTTGTATTCAGATGACTTACCAGTAAAATTTGGTATATTAATTATTGGTAATTTCGTTTTAGAGTCACGACTGCAATTCATTTTGGCAATGCTACCTTTTAGGCGAGCTAGTGCCGACATGTATTTTTCTTCAAATTCAGAGAAAGGTTCATTATCGTCGTCAGTAACTGTACTAATTTCACAACAATAATTTTCATAGTTTGTGAAAAGAAGTGTGAGCCTATTCTCCCGCACTATCAAGTCCTCTTTGGTAGCTTGATCAAGTTGAAGTTCCATGATAGTATTTACAAGTTTGGTAAAAGAACCTTTGACATAACCACGCTTGCGTATAAGTGCTTTAGACCTTTCGTCCGTCATTGTAAAAATATTGCAAATTACACGTAAATTAATCAGTATTAATCACTTACGCACTACTTAAACACTGTTTTCTTTAAATTTACTATTTTTCTTAAAATTTTAAATCGTGTTTAGTACAAATCTTAGAGTAACAATAGTTTCATGCAAAGACGCGTACAAAATGGCGACACAAAAGTATAGTTAGAATTACTATTTATTTGAAATCTCAACGATGTCAAGCGCGTCGATCGTCTTCGGTACTATTCGGTATCGGTAGAGGCGAACCGAAGATGTCTTTCTCACTCGTTCTTATTTGTTTTTCGCATTGGATGGAAAGGAATGGCCGAAAATTCTTGTGTTGTGCAGTCTTTGTTGGTGGACTCGTGCAGTCGTGCAATTGTGCAATTGTGCAAGTGCAAATGACGATGTCCAAAGTCCAAAATGGCTGCCCAAAATAATGAGACAAAATTAGCTTACTTGATTTGCTTGACCGCCTGTTTCTTTGATGGCGTTGTATGACTGCACATCAAAAAAATACGTTCGCTGTACACTTAGTTGTTCGCACCTTTCTGTGTATCCTTGAAATTTCTCTATTAAACGACACAATGAAGCACTTTTCTTACTGTTTGTGTAGTCCGAGGGACCATATGTTGAGCTCCTGCGGTGGCAATGGACTGTATTTGTTTGGCTTGGCAGTGTGCTGTGCTGGGAGTACTCCGGTGCGTTCAAATAAAAGTTCGAGCTCCATAAACTAAATTTAATAGTATTAATTAGAGCTTAACACAAAACGGCTCGCGTACCGTCGGCGTGTTGGCGACAAGAAGAAGGGATATAATAAAACCAGTGTTGCCACACTAATAATTTTGTGTAGCCAGTATAGACTGCTACACTCGGTCTTTGCCACTTAAAGACCGCCGTTCTCACGTCGCACCGCCTCTGTCCGCGTTTGCCAGCGCAATATCGCCAGCATACATGAGCAACCATGGAGGCTGCTCATGCGCGTCCCTGATGCTGTCCGGCAATACGTCTAATATCACACTGAACAGAGGCGGATTAAGCACCGAAACCTGGTGTACCCCGACCGTGATAGGGAAGGGTTTCGTGTCGCCAACAATAGTCCGAATCATGGAATCGGAGTCGCGATACATGTCTCGGATAGTGTCAATATAGACCTCTGGAACCCCTTTGGACCGCAGGCCCCACCAGATTATCGCTAGAGGAACACAGTCGAAGGCCTTCTGCATGTCTAGGAACAGATAGTTCAGAGGCATGTTCTTCGTCCTCTATTTCTCCGCGACATCCCTCAGGGCAAAACAGGGTCTATGGTCCCATGACCAAGGCGGAACCCATATTGATACTTCGAGGTCGATGACAAGGTGACGGTGTTGTGCAGTGAGACTCTCTCCGGGTATGACCTTGCAGTTGGCTACCTTGCCGATGCCGTGTCGCCTAGCGAGTAGGAAATCGATCTGAGTTGTGCGCCTCCCGCTCTTGTAGGTGATGAGATTTCTTTTTGAAATACGTGTTCACGATGGCCGGATCGGTAGTAGCACACGTTCTGTAGATAGTTTCTCTTTCAGCGCTGCGGGTACCGTATCCAAAACCATCATGAACACGCTCAAACTCCTTACACCCCTCACCTACATGACCGTTTAGGTCACCGGCCAAAACGATTCCCTGTGACAACGTATTGCTCCGAAGCACTCCCGCGAGTTGGCCCCAAAACGACATCTTATCGGCATCGCTACAACCGGCCTGTGGCGCGTAGGCACTTAACAGGTGGGTAATAATGTTAGAGGTTGCTTGCAAGTGGGTCTTTCGCATCAAGCGAAACCCAGACGGCAGTGTTGACAAATATAAGGCTAGGCTAGTAGTAAAAGGGTTTAAGCAACAAAAAGGGATTGACTATGAACAGACCTACAGTCCAGTTGCTAGAATGGCCACCATTAGAGCCTTATTAAGTGTTGCAGCCAAAGAAAAGTTATATTTGACACAGTTTGATGTTTCGACGGCATTCCTCAACGGCAAGCTAAAGGAAGAAATTTACATGCAGCAGCCAGATAGGTTTAGCGATGGAACTTCAAAAGTATGTCGCCTTCAAAGGAGTTTATATGGACTCAAGCAGGCACCCAGATGCTGGAACTCGTGCTTTGAGGAGTATCTATTAGAGAAAGGTTTTAAGCAAAACGCAGCAGATTGTTGTCTTCTTACGAAAAAGATAGGTGACAAGAAAATCCTGATAACTCTGTACGTAGATGATGGGCTTGTAGCTGCTACAGATCAAAATTTGGCAAACCAATTCCTTAGAGAGTTAGGGAATACTCTAAAGATCACCAGCAAGCCAGCATCTTATTACCTTGGACTTGAGATAGAACAGTCGAAAGATGGCTCCATTACGATTAAACAAGAATCGTACGCCAAGAAAATACTGGAACGTTTCAAGATGGCAGAATGCAATCTAGTATCAACGCCAATAGAAACGACTTCTCAAGCAGGGAAAGTTAACAAGGTGGAAGAGAAGAAATTTCCATACAGAGAAGCTGTAGGGGCTTTAGCGTACCTAATGACAGGAACGCGACCCGACATAGCTTACGCAGTCGGATTAGTTTCAAGAAGTTTGGAAAACCCGACACATGACGATTGGCTACGTGTTAAGCGGATTATGCGATACATAAAAGGGACTTCTTCTTATGGTATAACGTATAAAGCGGAACATGGATCTAATCGTATACAAGGCTATAGTGATGCTGATCATGGAGGAGACCAGCAAACAGGACGCTCTACGGGAGTTGCATGTCTCTTTGCTGGAGGAATAGTATCATGGCTAAGCCAACGACAATCTTCAGTCGCTATTTCTACCACTGAATCTGAAATAGTAGCAGCAAGTGAAGGTGCTCGTGAGCTTGTATGGCTTCAAAGAGTATTTAGCTCACTCACTGACATGGATGGAGGCTGCTATACGGCTTGCGTATAACCCAGAGTTTCACAAGCGGACCAAGCATATACGAGTTCGACATTTCTTTGTGAGAGAAACTGTACAAGAAGGACTCGTGGATGTTCAGAAGACTGACACCGCCACGCAATTGGCAGATATTATGACCAAGGCAGTTCCTAAGCCAAGATTAGTCACAATCAGGGATGCCCTGGGTAAACAATGCCATTCGCTTGATTAATGAGGGAAAGTGTTAGAGGTTGCATAGCATCAAGCGAGAACTCTTTTCAGTGTATGTTATGTCACGTAGGAAAAAGTAGTAGTCTGATGTATGTAATGTCGTATGTGTCAATGTAAATAAAATTTGCTAAAATGTTTTGTGTCCAACTAAGTCTTTATTTTTTAAATGATTAGCCATATGTTTCAACTATAAGCTTCCAGTAAATACGCGTACTCGCGACAAATAATACCATCGATAAGAACTCTCAAAATCATAAGCCGCTCGCTATAGCGTTTTACCTCCAAGATACCGCTCTGCAACCCCTCGGTGAGCACCACGGCCACCCCGTTCTCTCCACCAGGCGCACCAGGTGAAATACAACTTGTAGCTCTTCTGCATAGGTCAGGCTCTGTTGCCCTTCCACAGATTCTCCTGCAAGAACGCCACGTCCACCCTCCGCCTGGAGAGCTCTACCGCACGTCCAGTCAGCGTAATGTTCCACGTAGCGAAGCGGATACGGGATTGGGCTAACTTCTTTAGCCGTGCTGGCCCTACATACGGTAGCCCTAGACCAATTGCCACAGGACTCGGGCTTGGCTCCTGCGCGCCGTTTTGCGGCGGCGCCCCATTTCTAGCAGTATTCCTATTGTGCTTTTCCATTAATTGTTTCGGCAGGTGTCTTTTATAGGAGCGACGCCCTCAGACCTCCCAACCCCAGAGGGGAAAGACTTGGGCCCCAAAGATTTTGGTGGGTCCCCTTATGAAATGCATATGAAAGTATTTACCTTATTAAATACTTTTTATTTCTCCAAAATTGCCTCAAAATTTTTATTTAACCCCAGAATATGGCTAAACACCCCTAATCTGTCAAAAGTATGTAAATACTTTTATATGCATTTAGTGACAAGCTGTTAACTTGGAAATACAAACAATTCATTTCAATTTTATTCAACTATGTAGTAGATACCTAGCTTGCATAGTATTTCTCTCCATAGAGCAAAAATAACTCTCAGGACTCAATTAATAATAATTGAGACCGCCGGAATGCTCTACAGACGGTAAGATTTGGACTGGAGGCAAACCAAATGCGAACGTTTGTCAGGGCTATTAGGCGGAACGATACAGATGATGTTACGATCGTTGCGGGCGTTAAGTGGAACGTAGCCTTTATTGAAATGCTCAGTTCAAGTGTAAATTCGAATTTCGATTTTCATTGATAAATCGCGGCATATTTCCCAAGTACACGATTGGCTCAAGAAAGAGACAAGTCAAGTCAAAACCAACCATTTTGTTTTAAATGTGTCAGTGAATTGATACTGCGTAATAATTATTTCTTGCTTTTGAAGTTTTTAACATGCGCGTGTTTGTTATTTTAATTAATTGTGATGGCTTACCAGTTTTGATCACGGGAGTATGTGGCTATGGTACGTTTGTACTTTTTATGTGATGAGAACGTGAGTGCCACTTTAACAATGTACCGAGAAGAATACCCGGATGCTCGACAGCCAAGCTTTAGAACGGTTCTAAACGCTTACCAGTGATTACTAGATCATGGCTCTTTTTACACACCATCACATGGCCACGGCAGACCACAGAACTACTTTGATGAAGATAGATCCCAGACGTAGCACGCAGACGTTGCTCCTCATTTTAACCTAAGCCAGTGCAGTACCAACTGTGCGTGTAAAATTGTATAATATTGTTACTTTTTTTGTGGAGTGAAATAAAAAGACGGGTGTACTTTAGTGAGCCGAATACTTTAGAACAATTAAAACAGATAGACGCTTTTACTGAAGTGAAACGCCAAAGAACCATACTTCTTTCCCTTAAAAACAATTTAATAAAACGTGCTCGTGTGTGTATTGATAATGCAGGAGGACACTTTAAAGTAAATTAAAACACATGTAAGTTATTTTGTTAAGTTTTGTAAATACGTAAATTATTGTAAATTGCAATCGGTTGCTTCTAACTTTTTAAATACGCCAAAATTATTCTTTAATGCTTAATCTTTAGATTTCAAAACTTTAGTTATCTTGTTTAAACTTAATTCCAGTCTAATAAGTTTTTATTTTTCATAACTGAACAAGTACCTACGAAAAGTAATTTTGCCGGTCCTAAGCCCGGTTAAGTATGAAGGAAAAGTTAGAATAAAATGTAGTATTTGGATTTTAAGCTATTTGATAACATTATCATCGCGGGGTCACTGTGCGTCAGAACGAGACCACGTGATAAACAGATAGCAGTATTGTTATGAATGAAGTTTGAAAATATGGCCATAATTTTATATTTTTTGGGAAATAAATAAACCTTTACAAATTTGTCAATAGGCCTTATATAATAGGCCCCCGAAGTTATTGCCATGATTAAAAACTTTTGGTGTATACTTACTATGGTTGACGGATTTACTAAATTTGTGTGGTTGTTCCCCACCAAAACAACATCTGCTGAAGAGACACTCATGAAAGTGGAGTTTCACCAACAAACATTTGGAAATCCAAAAAGAATTATTTCAGACAGAGGAGCTGCTTTCACAAGCAATATTTTCACACAATATTGTATAAGTGAAGGCATTGAACACATAAAGATTACAACCGGCGTTCCCAGAGAGAACGGCCAAGTTGAACGAATACACCGTGTGTTAATTTCAGTATTAACAAAACTCTCTATAGAGAAACCCAGTCAATGGTATTGAAGGGGTTAATTATGCTGCAGGCAGGATGCCTCAAGCAAATACCCTTCCTCGTCGAGAAGGTGTAGGCAAGTAAAAAGATGTTCATGCGGAAACGATAGATTCAGTGTTTATTGGAAATATGAAGGCACAGTATTTACACGACAGAAAGCATAAGAAATAGGAGTAACACATACGAAGATGATAGAGGATATTAGAAAGTAGCACAATATAAACTTAGAGAATTTATGTACTCGCACGCCGGGCGTGATATACGATTCCGCAAGCGACCAGCCGTCGTTCCGCGTCTAGTAGTGTTTTACGACCGCCCGGACTGCCTTTAGCGTTCTGAAGCGTGCGCCGCGCGCTGGAGTATGTGCGGCTCGATGACGTAGCCGAGCGACTAGACAACATGATACGACGGCTCCCGCTAATAACAAAATATTGCGCTGTCTGTTTGTCACAATACAGTGTTTTTAAATTTAATAAAAATAGGTACATAGGCACTATACTATATGTTAGATTACGTAACTTATTAATAAAATATATGAAAAATTTAGAATAGACAATTGACTTACAACTAAATTAACAATTATTAATTAATTACAAATGACCTACGCCCACATCACCCCCCCCTTGAGCCCAACCTACGGGCGATAATAATCAGGGAACCGCACCCTACGGCCTGATTTCGTCCTTCCGATACTAGGTTTCTCAGCTTCAGGCGTAGAAATGGTGACTGGTGTATGTGGTGGCGTAGGTTGTATTTTGTTAGTGTTTGGTTTAGTGTGAATGTGAGTAGTGTTAGTAGTGGTAGACTGTGAGTCACGAAGTATGTAGGCAGGTTTAATTCGGTCTATCGTGACTGTGACTGTCTTTCCCCTAACGAGGAGTTTAAAAAGAAATGGTGACTGGTGTATGTGGTGGCGTAGGTTGTATTTTGTTAGTGTTTGGTTTAGTGTGAATGTGAGTAGTGTTAGTAGTGGTAGACTGTGAGTCACGAAGTATGTAGGCAGGTTTAATTCGGTCTATCGTGACTGTGACTGTCTTTCCCCTAACGAGGAGTTTAAAACATTTGTCACCTCGTTCTACAACTTTATGTGGACCTGTGTATGCGGGTTTAAAAGTACCAGAGGACGCGTTGTCTCTTAAAAACACGTGAGACGCTGTTGCTAGATCCTTGAAAACAAATATAGTTCGATTATCACAGTGACGTGACGCTGGTAAAGGTTGCAAGTTCCTGGCAAACATGCGTAATCTACCTGCAAAGTCTGTCACGTTAGTGTTGTCGTGCGGTTCGGGATCGAAAAAGTCACCAGGCAAACGTAACGTTTCGCCATACGTCAATTCAGCTGGCGTCGTTTGAATATCCTCCTTAAAGGCGTTACGTATTCCCAGAAGGACTAGGGGAAGTATGTCCACCCAATTTCCGTTACCATGGCAAGTAATGGATGTTTTCAATTGCCTGTGAAAACGTTCAATGATCCCGTTCGCGGCTGGATGATAAGCGGTAGTCTTCCTATGATCGAAACCTGCTAACTCTGACAAGTGCTTAAAGAGTGACGACTCAAATTGTCTTCCACGGTCAGTGACAATTTGTGTAGGACAGCCGAACCGTGCAATCCATCCATGAATGAGGGCTTTTGCTACAGTTTCAGCTGTAATGTCCTTAATTGGTATAGCCTCTGGCCATCGCGTGAAACGGTCTATAGCTGTGAGGCAATACTGAAAGCCTTGTGATTGAGGTAGGGGTCCAATCAAGTCAATATGAATGTGCATGAAACGACAGCGTGGTAACTTGAACGTACTTAATGGCGCAGAGACGTGGCGGGTGATTTTTGAACGTTGGCAAGCTATACAGTTCCTCGCCCACTCTCTGCAGTCTTTCCTAACTTCAGGCCACACGTAACGCGAAATTGGTAATCAGCAACCAATTTCACACTAGCGTTTGCTCCCGGATGACTGAGAGAATGTAAGCTTTCGAACACCTGTCGCCGGAACTCCTTAGTGACATAAGGCCTTGGCGTTTTGGTACTTTCATCACAGTATAATTCAGCGCACGAATCTGGCAGTAATACCTTCTTCAGGTGAAGTGATGACTTACCTTCCAACAGCTGTTTCAATTCTAAATCAGAATTCTGTGATTTGGCTAACTCAATTAAATTAATGGGCTGGACAATTTCTTCAACACGGGACAAAGTATCAGCAACAATGTTGTCCCTACCTGAGATATGTCTAATGTCTGTGGTAAACTGGGCAATGAATTCTAGGTGTCTGAATTGCCTTGGCGAACAATTATCCTTACGAGTGCGGTACGCGTAACAGAGGGGTTTGTGATCTGTGTAGATCACAAACTCTCTCGCCTCAACAATATGTCGAAAGTATTTAATTGCTTCATACATTGCTAGCAGTTCTCGATCATATGGGGAGTATTTCTGTTGGGCTGGGCTTAGCTTACGTGAAAAGAAAGCTAAAGGCTCCCAACAATCACCTCTAAGCTGCTGGAGAACTGCCCCTAACGCTATATCTGAAGCATCTGTCACTAAAGCTAATGTAGCGCTTGTATCAGGGTGCGCCAGCATTGACGCCTGGCAAAGGGCACGCTTACAAGCCTCAAACGCCTCTCTTTCCTTCAGTGAAAAGTTTACAGGGTGTGAACCCTTCACGGAACCCTGAAGAAGCGCATTGAGGGGTGATTGATGTTGCGCGGCACAGGGGATGAACCGCCTGTAGAAATTTATCATCCCCAGAAATCTTCTCAGCTCTCTAATTGTTTTGGGGGTAGAGAAGTTGTTGATTGCGTCAACTTTTGAGGGTAAAGGTTTTGTACCTTGGGCAGATATGCTATAACCTAAAAACTTAACCTCTGTTAGTCCAAAAACACATTTTGAAGGGTTGATGACCATTCCGAACTTTTGTAGTCTAAAGAAAACCTGACGCAAATGATTCTCATGCATTTCTTTATTTTTTGAAAATATTCAAAAATCATCTAAGTAACCAAAACAAAAGTCGAGCCCGCGCAACATTTCGCCCACAAAACGCTGAAACGTCTGACTAGCGTTGCGTAAACCGAAATTCATGAATGGAAAGGAAAATAATCCAAAAGGTGTCGTTATTGCCGTCTTAGGTATATCATCTGGATTTACAGGTATCTGGTTATACGCGCGCACTAAATCGATAGTAGAAAATACCTGACAACCCGCCAGATTGTGTGAAAAATCGTGGATATGACGAATGGGGTAGCTGTAGGGTACCGTCCGAGCATTAAGCATCCGGTAGTCCCCACAAAGTCGCCATCCGTTATCCTTTTTAGGTACAATATGTAGTGGTGAAGCCCACGGCGAGTCGGAGGGTATGGCTATACCACTGGCGAGCATAGTTTCAAACTCCTCCTTAGCGATTTTTAGTTTGTCTGGGGCCAGGCGTCGTGGTGTACACGACACGGGTGGCCCAGGTGTGGTACGTATATAATGTTTAGTATTGTGAGTAGGCGTACGATGAATACCTGACGGACGAGTGACGTCGGGGTATTCACGTAGTATGTTGTGATATGTAGTGTCACCATATCTTACCTTGACTGATGAAACAATATCGGCAGAACGAACAGGCAAAGCAGGGGTCGCAAGTGACGTATCGCCATCAATAAGGCGCTGATTGCGTACATCAACGATTAAATTATAATAGGAAAGAAAATCAACTCCTATTATTGCTTTGGTTACATCTGCAACAATAAATTTCCACATAAAGTCGCGGCGTAAGCCTATGTTTAAATTTAAATACGTATAGCCGTAAGTATTTATAATGCTACCGTTAGCTGCACTAAGTTCATAATTTACTTTATTAAACTGGTATTTAACAGCTGATTTAGGAAAAACACATACATCACTTCCAGTGTCAACAAGAAATCGTGTCTTAGTCTTCTTATCCGTCACAAATAAGCGACCTGATTCTTGGCAGTCACCGGTCGCCATTACTGACTGCCATTTTCTTTTTCCGAAAAATCACAAGGATGTACACATTTGTTTGCCTTCTTGCCAAATTTATAGTGGTACCAACATTTTGGGAACTGACGATAATTGGAGTTGGAACGTCTTGCAGGCGATCGTCCCCGGGAGTGACTTCTATTTCTCGACCGAGACATTCTAGCCATATTAGAAGTAAGGGCCTGTACCTGTTTAGTCAGCTCAGCTATTTGAGTGGTCATCTGGTCCATGCTGCTACCTGGAGAAGTAGTCCGCGCTGCCGAAGTAGATGCTACGTGTGGAGTATGCGGTACTACGTCATGTATCCTGTCTGCGAGTTCCGCCACCTCGTCAAGCGATACTTTGGACTGCGAGGCGATGATGCTTTGTGTACTGCTAGGTAAGCGACTTGTCCAGATACTGCGCATAAACTCTTCAGGTACTCCTGGTCCCGCCAATTGTCGTAAGTGTCGCAAGAACTGTGACGGCTTGCGATCACCAAGCTCTTCGTGGGTAAGGAGCTGCTGCACTTTTTTTTCTCTGGATGCGGACAGTCTATTCACCAGTTCAGTTTTCAGCCTCTCGTACTTGTCTGGGGCTGGTGGTGCAGTAATAATGTCCTCCACTTCTGCAGCGTAGATGGGTTCCAGATTACCGATGGCATAATGGTATTTGGTCGCATCTGTAGTAATATTTGCTAATGCAAATTGGCATTCCAATTGCGCAAACCAAAGTGCAGGTTTTTCAGGGTAAAACGGAGGTACTCTTACGCCGACTCGATATACTTCCGAACTGCGGGTCGGATTTTTTTACGGCGCCATCTTGTTGAGATTTGCTCATCGTGCTCTTGCGGGGTCACCAATGAAGGGGTTAATTATGCTGCAGGCAGAATGCCTCAAGCAAATACTCTTCCTCGTCGAGAAGGTGTAGGCAAGTAAAAAGATGTTCATGCGGAAACGATAGATTCAGTGTTTATTGGAAATATGAAGGCACAGTATTTACACGACAGAAAGCATAAGAAATAGGAGTAACACATACGAAGATGATAGAGGATATTAGAAAGTAGCACAATATAAACTTAGAGAATTTAAGTACTCGCACGCCGGGCGTGATATACGATTGCGCAAGCGACCAGCCGTCGTTCCGCGTCTAGTAGTGTTTTACGACCGCCCGGACTGCCTTTAGCGTTCTGAAGCGTGCGCCGCGCGCTGGAGTATGTGCGGCTCGATGACGTAGCCGAGCGACTAGACAACATGATACGACGGCTCCCGCTAATAACAAAATATTGCGCTGTCTGTTTGTCACAATACAGTGTTTTTAAATTTAATAAAAATAGGTACATAGGCACTATACTATATGTTAGATTACGTAACTTATTAACAAAATATAAAAAAAATTAGAATAGACAATTGACTTACAACTAAATTAACAATTATTAATTAATTACAAATGACCTACGCCCACAGTATCAGTTAGTAAGTAGAGTACAGCAATCACTGAACAGTACTCATCAAAGAAGCATAGGTTCAACACCATTTGAACTAATGATTGGAGTGAAGATGAAAAGAAAAGAAAATATTGAGATTTTAAAGTTATTAAAAGAAGAAGAATTAAATAGTTTTGCAGAGAGTAGAGAAGAACTCAGAGTTAGAGCACAGAAACAAATATGTGAGATTCAAGAAGAAAACAGAAAAAACTATAATAAGAAGTGAAAGGAGAGCACTGTTTACAAAGTAGGAGACCTTGTTTGTATCAAAAGGACCCAGTTTGGTACCAGTATGAAATTGAAATCTAAATTTTTAGGTCCCTACAGGGTTGTCAAAGTTAAGAGAAACGATCGGTATGACGTGGAGAAGGTGGACTCTCTTGCCGAAGGACCGATTAAGACCTCCATCACATCTGACTATATGAAGCCTTGGCCAGATTATGTAAGTGACTCCGAGTAGTCAAAAGGTATGCAAGAATGAAGGTGTGGTTTAATGTGTATGATTGAACCTATGAGGAATAAAGTGTTCAACGTTAATGTTATATTGGTTAGGTAAATGTTAGTTTATAGGCTGTGTTCAATAAATGTCACACTATTAGATAAGCTCTTGTTAGTCAATATTATTTGAAACTTTAATGTTTTTTTAGGATTGTTAATTGAGTTGTAATGTAAAGCCAATGTAAAACCAAAAAATTGTTAAGTATATGTTTTTTCAAACGGGTACGGTGCATACCTACAATGTATGAAAGATTTTTTTTTCTATTTTGTAATGTGTTAATGTAAGTTACTGCCTCTGTGGCGCGGTGGGAGTGCATCCGACTGCTACGCAAGAGGTCGTGGGTTCGATTCCCACCCAGGATAAAACTTTGTGTGATGAGCACGATGGTTTATTCTGTGTCTGGGTGTTATTTATCTATAATATGTATGTATTTAGAAATATATAAGTATGTTTATCAGTTATCTAGATCCCATAACACAAGCTATTATTAGCTTACTGTGGGCTAGATAGCGCTGTGTGAAAAGTGTCCCACAATATAAAAAAAAAAAAAGTTGTTTAATAAACCTACTGTTTATTTGTCAGTGTATTACAGAATTTACTTTGTGTTAATATAGATTAAGATTAGGAATGAGAGGTGACAGTGAGTGTATGTTGAGATGTCTGATAGATAATAGGGGGTGGAAGAGGTTGTCATGCCTGAGGGCAGGCATGGTGTCAGGACTTTCTGTTCACCACCGATCCCACATATATATGTTTTTACAACGATCGCAAATTCATTTATAAATACCCGATTTTTTGTGACGACCTATACTATCTTTGGCATTACATAAACTTTTTAAAGAATTTTGGGATCTATAGGCTGAATAAATATTATTTTCTCTAAGTACCCTCGCCAAACGCTGAATAATATTGCCAAAATAGGGTAGACTCGAAGTAAACTTTTTGCTCTCTCTGACTGATGGATACAAAAGAAGTTTAACCATATTATTTTGTTTTTTATTAATCAGAGAATGTATTATCTTCGAGCTATAACCGTTGGACTGCGCAATGTGACAAATAGTATTTAGTTCGTTTTCATATGACTCTTTGCTTAACGGAACGTTTAATAACCTATGAATCATACTATGGAATGCTGCTAGTTTGTGGTTCCACGGGTGACATGATGTGGAAGGAATTGTCTGTATAAGTTGGTTTACGATATATTCCGAAACTGTGATTGGTGCCCTTTCTGGAGATGGTTAGATCTAGAAAATTCAGTAAGTGGTTTTGTTCCCGTATCGTTGTAATAACATATATATAGGCCAAACGGGTCGCTCATTTTAAACTAGATATAAAGAACACTTAGCAGCTTTTCGAAATTGCCATACCGAAAAATAACATTTTGCCAAACATCTGTTGGACACCCGTCATAAGTTAGATAGTAATAATACGTTAGAAGTTTTGCATTTTTGTCAAAAAAGTTTTAAACTGTGCGTTTTAGAACAATTAGAAATTATTAAACATAAAGGGGATACATTGTTGAACGAACAGACTGATTTTCACACTTCATAATCACCATCCGAGCGTCCCAGTTGCGTCTCGCGACGCCCGGGGTCCGCTTTCCTACATTTTCTCCTCCACTTCGCACAGTCTTCGTCATCCCCTGTAATGAGACCATTGGCACGCATGTCATCCCTTACGACGTCAAGCCAGCACTTCTTGGGTCTTCCCCTCTTACCGGGACCCGGCGGGGCTGACATGGCCAGACATTTGTTACCTACGTAGCCCGGCGGTTGCCGCAAGACGTGACCATACCAGCGAAGGCGACACTCTTGCAACTTGTCTGCAATGTCACGGACGTGAAGGCTGTCGCGGATGCGAGAGTTCCTCACGCGGTCCATCCGCGTGACCCCACACATCCACCGCAGCATCTTCATTTCCGTGACACGCAGTTCCTGCTTGTGTCGCTCCAATATCGCCCACGTCTCACTGCCATGTAAAAGGACACGTCTAATAATGGTTTTGTAGACCTGTCCCTTCAACCGGATCGGCATTTTAGGGTCACAAATGACACCGGTCATCTCCCGCCATTTGGCCCACGCGGCAGCAATGCGTGACTTGACATCGCAATCGATGTCACTGGACGTGTGAAAAACAGATCCCAGGTATTTAACCTGGTCCGTGCGCTCGACCAAATCACCGCCTATGCGGACGGATGTGGGATCTGTCGAGTATATTGCCAAGTACTCGGTCTTCGCCACATTTAGTTTCAGACCGCCGTTCTCAAGCGTCTCCTTCCACGCCTTTACACGTCGCACCAATCTGCCCCTGTCCGCGTCTGCCAGCGCAATATCGTCAGCATACATGAGCAACCATGGAGGCTGCTCATGTGGGTTTCTGATGCTGTCCGACAATTCGTCTAATATTACACTGAACAGAAGCGGACTAAGGACCGTACCCCGACGGTGATGGGGAAGGGTTTCGTGTCGCCAACAGCAGTCCGAACCATTGAATCGGAGTCACAGTACATGTCCCGGATAGTGTCAATATAGACCTCTGAAACCCCTTTGGACCGCAGTGCCCACCAGATCATCGCACGAGGAACACAGTCGAAGGCCTTCTGCATGTCTAGAAACAAACAGTGCAGAGGCGTGTTCTTCGACCTGTATTTCTCTGCGACAACCCTCAGGGCAAAAACAGGGTCCGTGGTCCCATGACCAGGGCGAAGCCCATATTGACACTCCGAGAGAGTACCTCCTGCCGGATCCGAGAGTCTATAATCCTCTCGAAGATCTTCATGGTGTGGGACATCACCTTAATACCGCGGTAGCTCCCGCACTCCTACACTGACCCCTTACCTTTGAAGACTGGAGTAATTATACTCAGTCTCCATTGGTTTGGGATCTGCCCGCTGATGAGTATGCGGTTAAAAAGGTTTACTAAGATGCCCACACCGCGAGGACCCATCGCCTTCCAGGCGTCGATGGGGACTCCATCGGGTCCGACAGCTTTCCGATTCTTCATGCGGCGAAGCGCAGTCAGGACTTCTCCAGGCGTTACCGGTGGCACTAGTCCCTGATTCGGAGGGAGGTCCGGAGGCTGCAAAAGCTAATTAGTATTGCAAACGTTCTTAAATCTCCATCTTCTATCCATTGTACGATTAGTTTTTTACCTTAGTGGTATAAAAACAATACTTTTATGAAAACTTAAGTAAAAATTAATTCTATAACTGATGTTTTTTTTTATTTTATGCTTCAGTGTTGGCTGAAATACACTTATTTATAAATTCACAAAAAAAAAACACAGAACAACAATACTACTTGAGGAACACTGCCAGTAGTTCTTAATTCTTCTAGATGTCGCCATAACTTTCCATTAAGCCAGCAGATTCCTTTTGGCAAGCTAATTATAAAAAAAGTGATAACAGACAGACGGACATATGGACGAACGAACGGACAACAAGTACTAAAGTTCCGTTTTTCTTTCTGAGGTACGGACCCCTTGAAATAGAAAATGATGCCCCCCCGCCACTTGAACCGATAACCTAGAAAGGGCACAGTATGTAGAAGGGACAAGATCTTATCGGAAGCATTGGGCTATATTTGATGATGAAGCGCTCGTGGCCCCGCGGTCTCAGTGTTCTGTAAACGATCACTGAGTTACGCAACTTTCACTATGGCTGGTCCTCGGATGGGTGACCACTTTGTGGCATTTACATTTGCGAGCGTTTCCGTGCTTCGGAAGGCACGTTAAGCCGTTGGTCCCGGTTGCCAGTAAAATGGCAGTCGTTAAGCCTGGTTGAATGCCTTATGGGCGGCATGAAAAATTTCAACCACAGGTAGCCACAACCTGCGTCTGTCTATTTCAACACGGCAATGGGCTCACCACCTATTACGTGGGACAGGTAAATCCACACGGTGAAAAGTGGGCATATTATATGCCTCTGCCACCCCTTCGGGGATAAGGCGTGATGGATATTTATTTTGGGCTATATTTAAGGTGTATAGTCTGTATACTTACATGGCTTACCTAAATTTTAAACTTTAATACGATTGTAGCAAAAGAAAAGAAACTCTTACCTCGCTCAGAATGGCCCAGTATCGGCTGTTTTTCTTAACTCTTAATCTGATGGCAACAATTGGTTCTATTCTAAGTTTTCCTGTAGCAAGACCAAATTCATCAAATGAACCTATCTCGGTATAATTTTCTTCAATTAAAAGTGACAGACGGAGCACGTCAACTGCGGTGTCATAAAATTTATCTAACGCATGTGCGACATTGCCACTTCGGAAAGTGAATCTGAAAATATTTGTTATAAAAATATTTATTATTCGTCTTACCTCACGAATAATAAATATTTTTATTATTCGTGAGGTAAGTACACATTCTATACATATAACCGTAGAAATAAGATACATAGCTAAAATATATTATTAAAAGGAGTCCATTTAGGCAAGGTTCCGAAGATACTGGCAGCGTTCCCCCTTTGAATAGCTAGACTAATTCTTTGACCGAAGTAGCTGCCAGTTCTTCGGTCTCCTATGATGTCGATTAACCTTTCTGCTATTTCCTTAAAAAGCCTTATAGCGCTAGGACTCCACGGACCAAGAGCCTCGACACCGAATGGGACAAAATCATATTCGGAGCCTAGATCACTGTATTTGCATGCTTTAGCTTTTTCAGCCGCTTCACAAGCCGCACCAGCTCTGTTATTGGTTCCATGTAGATGGGAAGGGGCCAGCGTGTCTGAACAGGTTGCATCCTATACCAGCACCCGGCCCATCTTTCATGGAATCAAACTACCGTCAGGTCTCTTGCCATCGTCTCTTGCAATACCAGTCTTCTCAAGTAGACACATTGGCACATTGACGGTGGCAAGGGACCGGCGTATGATATCGTTAAGTGTGGCATGTCTCGAGAAGCGGCCTGCACTTTTTTGGCATGATAGTCCGTGATGTCCTAACTTGTAAACATCATTGCCACAGGGACGTTTATGACATAGCGCAAACGGAACTCCAAGCCGTAGACAGGTTGCGATTCGGAGCGTGTCAGGCTCAAGAAATGTACCTGTATTTGACGAAGGGTACGCGTGAAGCCAGTAGCCGGCCAAAAGCCTAGCACGCGCTGAACCTGTACTACAGCTCAGCTTTTTTTTCCTTGTGGCAACTCTAGGCATAACAGCTGATTTGAATTGGCTCCGTATTTTATATTGTAATATTACAAAAATAATTATAATTTTAAGTAAAAACCAATTCCTCATTGCCAAATAATAGTATATTAAGTGTTACATAAACTATTTGTGATAAAAGTAGATAAATATAAACGTTAAAATTGTACCGGTGCAGTGACAGTTATACATCGGAAAATTTTTCAATATTTAAAATAAGTACTTGGATTTGGCAAGATTTTTGAAACTTATAGTTGTTTAAATCAAGGTTTGTTTGTTTATTTACTTTAACATCCTCACATGTCCAGTAATAGATTGATTTTGTAACTTTCTATGAATAGAACATAACCTTGTTTTTGTTTCGCCTTTCTTACTCTTTTTTGCTAATAATCACTGATTCTGTAGTACGTAATTATAATCAAAAATGTCGAATACTGTTAATATGATAATGACGCGTAAAGCCTTGGCAAATCAGCAAGAGACAAGGCTCCAATTAACGTTGAAAGAGTTACAAATTATGAGGGGTAAATGCGATAAACTAAACAAGAAAAGGGACGAAAATTAGTTAGAACTGCTTGGTATTTTAAGTAAGAACGGACAGCTCAAGAAAGAACTGGCACAGTTGCATTCACTGTATACTGATACCTTACAGGATCGGGATAGGCTACCACTTATAGTTGACAGTTTTGACTCTTGTAGGGATCATTATGAACAAACTTTGAACCAAATTGCAGTACTTAAGGAGGAGCTACAACGATCAGAGATCAAAATATCACAACTTGAAACTGAGAAACAAGACACCGTGGTTCAATCTAATCAGAGTTTGTTCGATGAACTGATGGCTACAAGCATAGATACTGCTAAAGCTCACCCTTCCATTATCATAGACCTCACCTCTGATGATGAATCCGGGGTCTGTTCTAAGTCATTGAAAATTATTAAATGTAGTAAAAATAAGTTAAAGAAATATTTAAAAATTAAAAAGTTTATCACTAAATCAAAAAAAAATTATACATAAATATATAGGTTTTTTATAAATACTATGTCACTTAATAAACAGAGGTTGCAACTGATTGACCAGGTGAATATGTATATGTTAGAACTGGACACTGTCGCACTACAGTACAAAACTGATACACCCTTCAATATCAGATTGACCGGCTCCAAGACTCTTTAAAATCAATTACATATAAATATGAAACGGCAGAGAAACAGAGTAGGGAACAGGTGTTAGCTATAAGTAAATTAGTAAACTCATGTCATTGTCAAAATGACCAATTGATATGCGGCCATGTTCCCTCCTCACCCTTGAATTGTAAAAAAAATATATACAGTGATGGAATTGGTGAGCAAACAACTTCTTCAATCCTAAATGAAAATATGTGCAATGTACCACCACATTGCATAGTAATATATCACTGCAGCCACATTTAATAACATCTGGTGATAAACTCACTTCATCACCAGTTAAAACTGTGTATAGTGTGGATACTAGCATATTAAGTTCAAGCAGTACCGGCGAAGTATCTGTAATAGAAAAGCTGCAAATAAAAAATTATGAAAAAATCTTAGTGTATTGTAATGAAATAGGTAAAAATTTTGACATCATTTATCACAAGGTCATTCTGTAATAAATCATACATATCCAGGTGCTTCTTACTCTAAAATTATAGATTTTATTTTGACTGGTACTCACTGCATGCAGTCCACTATAGTGGTGCTGGTTGGTAGAAGAGGCAATATTAATAGTGACAAACTTATAAAAAATTTTGATAAGTTATCAAGTTTAAATGTAAAACAAGTCATTTTGTCCACCTTGCCATACAGCACTGCTATGAGCCACAAGGGAAACAACTTAAGATACAAATTAAATATGAAACTACATACCATGGTATCATATTCCAAAAAAATTAAATTGTTAGATTGGAATATTATTTTCAATAATAATAGTCTGTTGACATTAGATAGACATTTTCTATCAAAAACTTTACAACGAAAGGTAGCTCTGTTGCTATCTAATTTCTTAATTTTTCAAGCCAAATTATTGGCAAGTACAACTGCTTTTATTGAGCAGGATAATTTTGACACTTCACATTTGGAAAATGAAATTCCAAAAAACTAGTTTGTAGGACAACAGATAATAAATCTGGCCAGTTTTGTCAGACTTTGGCCCCTGAGAATAATCATAATAAAAATATTGGTTTTATAAACCTGGTGCACCATAATGTTAGAGGTTTAATAAATGGTAAAGATTTAGAGTTGGAGCTATACATTAATGTAAATTCTATTAATATTTTTTGTGCTACAGAGCACTGGTTAAAGGATCATGAAATCACATTGTTGAACTTGATAAATTACCAGGTTGCTAGCTCGTTCAATAGAAAACATTCTAAACGTGGAGGCTCTTTAATATTAAGTAATAAAAACCTAAAATTTGAAGAACGTAAGGATTTAGTAGCCCTCTCCATTGAGCGAGTTATTGAGATTGCCAGTATTGAGTTTAAGCATTTCATCTTGTTAAGCGTATACAGTCCCCCTGATGCTCCGTACATTAAATGTGAAGAAAAGCTTGAAGAAGCACTGTTCAAATGCCAATGTTCTAAGAAATCTAGATTAGTTTGTGGAGATTTTAATTAGAGTAGAAGCGTGCACGTCGCCATCCCTGCCAGCTACGGCTGCAATTCTACTCCAACACGAGTGCCACCAGGGCGATTACTGCTAGGGCGTGCCCCCGTGGCGACGCGCACCAGTTCGTCCCCGCTGGTGCGAAAAGTGTGTGCCAGAGCGGCGTAGGGGACCGCCACCTTACACGCGCGGCCCGACACGGCGGGAAGTGGAGGATGAAGTGCAGGGTAGCTGCGTGGAATGTTAGGGGAGGAATGACAGATAAGATGAATGAGTTGATGGATGTTATGAATGAGAGAAAGTTAGATGCAGTGTGCTTGACAGAGACCAAGCGCAAGGGCAGCGAAGTCTTGGAGCTCCCGGGTGGGATGCTCGCGCTTTGGTCTGGAGTACCAGAGAGCGAGCATGGTAGTCGGGGGGTTGGAATTTGGCTGTCCTCGCGATTGGCCTCCGGTATGTATGAGTACAAACTGGTAGGTCCTAGAATCCTCTGGATCCGTGTAAAACTTGGTTTGACGAAGATTTTCCTGGTAGCTGCTTACGCGCCAGTATCTTCGTCGAACGCGAGTGAGCTAGAGGACTTCTGGGAGAGTATGAGAGAAGCTCTAAATGTGATAGAAGGAAATGAAAGACTTATAGTATGTGGAGACTTGAATGGATGGGTGGGTACCGCTCGCGATGGTTTTGAGTCGGTACTCGGGAAGTATGGGGATAAAAGGGTGAACGACGCTGGCAAGCTAATACTGGCATTTTGTAAGGAAAAAGATTTGTTTGTGGCGAACACAATGTTCAACCACAAACAAATTCACATGTATACGAGGAGATGTAAGTCAAAGAGAAGCATGATAGATCTATTCCTAATGGATAGTCGGCTCCGTAAACAGGTGATGGACACAAGGGTTTATCGAGGCGCTGAGCTGGGATCAGACCACTACCTAGTCATAACTAGGATTAGGGGTCTGTTCGCGGGTTGGCGTCATCGCACCGAGTGTCCTGAACCTGAGCCGACTTATAGCATCAAAAGCTGGAAGCTGCAGGATGCATCCATTAGGGATAAATATAATGAAAGGGTAGCCGAAAAGCTTGGCGACGTCAATGTAAGCAGTGAGAATGTGGAAAGTGTATGGCAGAACCTTAGGGACAGTATGATAAATGCCGCTGTGGAAGTGTGTGGAGAAACGAAAAGAGGCAGTAGTAATAAGCGTGATGCATGGTGGAATGAAGAAGTGAAAGAAGCAGTTCGAATGAAGAAGAAAACATGGCTAGACTACTTAGCCTCGCGGAATGATTTTTATATGAAAGAGAGATACAAGCTGCAGAAAGTTAACACGAAGGCACTGATAGAAGAAGCTCGTGAAAGGTACAGAATAAAAGCGGATGAAAGGTTGTCGTCCAATTTTCGGGCTAATGCCAAGCTCTTCTGGAAAGAGGTAGGCAAGACCCGAAGTTGTTCGGCAATCTGCAGTATGAATAAAGTGCTTAGTGTTAACAATGACGTCCTAACAGACCAAAGTGACGTCCTGCAGAGATGGAGTGAATATTATGGAAAGATGTATGCAAGAAAAGACAGAGATGCCACATCGGGAAGTAGAGCTCACTTCGATGCTCCGGATCCCGATGTCATTGAAGTCATTAGTATGAAAGAAATAGAACAAGCGATAAGAAGTATGAAATGTGGTAAGGCTGCGGGAAAAGACAGAGTTACTGCTGAGATGATCAAGTACGGTGGGTCGCGTGTCTGGGACACACTATGTCTGTTATGCAACTTGTGCTGGCGGACAGGTGAGGTCCCGGATGACTGGCGAGTAGCAGTTGTAGTACCTATTTACAAAGGGAAAGGCTCGCGCCTAAACTGCTCCAGCTACAGGGCGATCAGCTTGGTCAGCTTAGCTAGTAAGGTGTATGCAAAGGTTATAACGGCACGAATGCAAGAAAAGTCTGAAAGGTATTTATGGGAGGCTCAATGCGGATTCCGACGTGGAAGAGGTTGCATGGATCAAGTGTTTTCTCTCCGCATGATCGCGGAAAAGTTTCTGGCTCTTAGCCAGAAGGTTTTCTGCGCTTTTGTGGATCTAGAGAAAGCATTTGATAACGTTGTGAGAGAAACGCTGTGGGACTTGCTGCCAGGATATGGTGTGGACGGCTCGCTACTGCGGGCAATACAGTCGCTTTATAGGGACTGTAAGGCTTGCGTGCGAGTAGGGGGGGATGTGTCACCTCTTTTTGATGTCTGTACAGGCGTCAAACAGGGATGTGTCATGTCCGCCTGGCTGTTCATAGTGTATCTGGACAGTTGCCTGCAGAAGTTGAAAGATTTTAATATGGGTGTGAATTTGGGTGACTTTACAGTAAACTGTCTGCTGTACGCTGATGATGCGGTGCTCATGGCCTCGTCAGAAGCCGACCTACAGGCATTAGTCACTAATATGAAAGAGGGGTGTGAAAGTAAGGGTCTCTGCTTGAATGCAAGTAAAACTAAGGTTCTAGTATTTGAAAGAGGTGACGTAAGAACTAAATGCGAGATTAGAGTAAACCAGGAACGTCTAGAGCAAGTGAATGAAATTGTGTATTTAGGAAGTATGTTTAGCGCGGATGGAAGATGTGATTCGGATGTAGAACGGCGAGTAGCTGCCAGAAACAAAGTTAACGGTGCTTTGTCCCAGTTAGTAAAGCGACAAAGCATCGTAAAAGAAGCACGACTGGCGATTCATAACGCAGTGCTAGTGCCACCTTTGCTTTACGGTAGTGAAACCTGGGTATGTCAGCAGATGCATGAAAGTAAATTGAATGCTGTGGAGATGCGATCACTTCGAAAATTGTGCGGCGTTACCTTGGCCGACCGAATACGTAACGAAGTGATACGCAATATGGCAGGTTTGAATGAAAGTGTCAGCGTTAAGCTGGAAAAAGGCGTGCTCCGTTGGTTTGGACACGTCCAACGAATGAGTGAGGAACGATTGACGAAGAATATATATTGTTCAAAAGTAGAGGGTAGAAGGAGTCAGGGAAGGCCGAGACTTACATATGAAGACCACGTGAGCAGATTGCTCAAAAACGGAAAGGTCAAAAGTACTCGGATACCCAGACGTGCGTGTATGAAGCGATTGATGAATCTCGAAGAAGCGAAAGAAGTATGCATGGATCGCGAAGCCTGACGATCTGTCCTCTCTGACTACCCCGTCAGGGATACAGCGTGAAGATAGTTCAGTTAAGTTTAAGTTATTTTAATGTTGATATACTAGATACATCATTAACTCCATCAGAGAGAAATAAAATGAAAAATTTATTTAAATCCTTTAATCTGCATAGTACTTTCTTAGAACCTACTCGTATTACAGCCACCTGTGCAAAATGTATTGATAATATTTTTACTAATATTAAACCAATAAATAAAGGTATTGTGGATCCGGTAGCGTCAGATCATCGTGGCCAATGGATTAAGTTTCCTAAAATTAGTAATAAAGTCTGCAAAAAACAAATTAAATATCTACCAATTAACCAAAGTCGTTTGAATATTTTTAAAGAAAATATAGTAAAGAGATTGCCATATCTACCTGACTTTACTAGTGTAGACCAATCATATACAAACTTATTTAATTTGATTAATGATGAGTTTGGCAAAGTTTTTACCTCAAAAACTCCACAGATTGGTGGTCGTCCTGTTTTCAGTGATTGGGCTACACCAGGTATTTTTAAAAGTAGAAACAAATTATTTGAATTATATTCAGAAAAATCATATAATTTTAACCAAACCTTTCAGGAATATGTTAAAAATTATTCTAAGATATTTAAACAAACATGTTATCTTGCAAAGTCAAACTTTATTAAAAATAAAATTTCTAATTCTGTGAATAAAATAAAAATGACTTGGAATATCATTAACTCTGAATGCGGTAGAACTATGGTGACAGAAAGGGATTTCCACTTAAAAGTAACTAACTAACTAACTAACTATCTTCACGCTGTATCCCTGACTGGGTAGTCAGAGAGGACAGATCGCCAGGCTTCGCGATCCATGCATACTTCTTTCGCTTCTTCGAGATTCATCAATCGCTTCATACACGCACGTCTGGGTATCCGAGTACTTTTGACCTTTCCGTTTTTGAGCAATCTGCTCACGTGGTCTTCATATGTAAGTCTCGGCCTTCCCTGACTCCTTCTACCCTCTACTTTTGAACAATATATATTCTTCGTCAATCGTTCCTCACTCATTCGTTGGACGTGTCCAAACCAACGGAGCACGCCTTTTTCCAGCTTAACGCTGACACTTTCATTCAAACCTGCCATATTGCGTATCACTTCGTTACGTATTCGGTCGGCCAAGGTAACGCCGCACAATTTTCGAAGTGATCGCATCTCCACAGCATTCAATTTACTTTCAAGCATCTGCTGACATACCCAGGTTTCACTACCGTAAAGCAAAGTTGGCACTAGCACTGCGTTATGAATCGCCATTCGTGCTTCTTTTACGATGCTTTGTCGCTTTACTAACTGGGACAAAGCACCGTTAACTTTGTTTCCGGCAGCTACTCGCTGTTCTACATCTTCCATCCGCGCTAAACATACTTCCTAAATACACAATTTCATTCACTTGCTCTAGACGTTCCTGGTTTACCCTAATCTCGCATTTAGTTCTTACGTCACCTCTTTCAAATACTAGAACCTTAGTTTTACTTGCATTCAAGCGAAGACCCTTACTTTCACACTCCTCTTTCATATTAGTGACTAATGCCTGAAGGTCTCGCATTTAGTTCTTACGTCACCTCTTTCAAATACTAGAACCTTAGTTTTACTTGCATTCAAGCGAAGACCCTTACTTTCACACTCCTCTTTCATATTAGTGACTAATGTCTGAAGGTCGGCTTCTGATGAGGCCATGAGCACCGCATCATCAGCGTACAGCAGACAGTTTACTGTAAAGTCACCCAAATTCACACCCATATTAAAATCTTTCAACTTCTGCAGGCAACTGTCCAGATACACTATGAACAGCCAGGCGGACATGACACATCCATGTTTGACGCCTGTACAGACATCAAAAAGAGGTGACACATCCCCCCCTACTCGCACGCAAGCCTTACAGTCCCTATAAAGCGACTGTATTGCCCGCAGTAGCGAGCCATCCACGCCATATCCGGGCAGCAAGTCCCACAGCGTTTCTCTCACAACGTTATCAAATGCTTTCTCTAAATCCACAAAAGCGCAGAAAACCTTCTGGCTAACAGCCAGAAACTTTTCCGCGATCATGCGGAGAGAAAACACTTGATCCATGCCACCTCTTCCACGTCGGAATTAGCATTGAGCCTCCCATAAATACCTTTCAGACTTTTCTTGCATTCGTGCCGTTATAACCTTTGCATACACCTTACTAGCTAAGCTGACCAAGCTGATCGCCCTGTAGCTGGAGCAGTTTAGGTGCGAGCCTTTCCCTTTGTAAATAGGTACTACAACTGCTAATCGCCAGTCATCTGGGACCTCACCCGTCCGCCAGCACAAGTTGCATAACAGACATAGTGTGTCCCAGACACGCGACCCACCGTACTTGATCATCTCAGCAGTAACTCTGTCTTTTCCCGCAGCCTTACCACATTTCATACTTCTTATCGCTTGTTCTATTTCTTTCATACTAATGACTTCAATGACATCGGGATCCGGAGCATCGAAGTGAGCTCCACTTCCCGATGTGGCATCTCTGTCTTTTCTTGCATACATCTTTCCATAATATTCACTCCATCTCTGCAGGAAAAGTAAATGATTGTCATGTTACAGGGGACCTGGAAGTGGCGACGGAATTTGAACATTTTTTCGAAAATGTACCTATTTTGACGACTAAATCTCTGCAAGCGTCTTCCAGTTCCTCTGAACATTTATTAGAAGAATCTGTTCCTTATTGCAGGGATGCATTTGTATTCACAGATATTTGCGCTCAGGATGTTATAAAAACTTTTAAATGTATTGAAATTAAGAAAACCGCGGACCTTTGGGGATTATCAGTCAAAACTGCATCATGTATCATTGAGGTCATTGCGCCGCATCTAGCAAATGTGTTTAATGACTGTGTTTCCAGTGGTATATTTCCTGATTTAATGAGACACAGCAAAGTCATACCCTTGTTCAAGGCTGGCAGCGCTACAGACCCGTCTAATTTCCGACCAGTGTCAGTGCTGCCAACTTTGAGCAAAGTATTTGAAAAAATAATTTTGAATCAAATGCTATCCCATTTTGATATTCATAAAATATTTCATACAAAACAGTTTGGTTTTACGAAAGGGCGCTCAACTTCCGATGCTGGTGTTGAGTTATTAAAATGTATTCATGCAGCCTGGGAAGACAAGCAAGATGCATTAGGTATATTCTGCGATCTATCCAAGGCTTTTGATTGCGTTCAACATGAAACATTGTGCAAAACATTACATCACTATGGAATAAGAGGCAAATCTCTCTACCTTAGTTAGTTAGTTATTCTTTATTGTAACACCAAAAATACATTTAACATATTTACAATGTGATACAAAATTGTTTTACAATTGGCGGCCTTATCGCACAGAGGCAATTTCTTACAGGCAACCTTTGGATGGAGAATTATTATGAGAACTAAATTTGGGGCAGAATGGTGTTAAGTACATTAAAATATTGCCACTTCGGTAATTTTTATATTTTCAGTGACATAAATGTATGCATATACAATACATACATACACAGATACATATATAATATATGCATATATAATATATACATACATACATATATAATATATGCATATATAATATATACATACATACATATACACAAATACCTACAATACTATAAATATTAACGGTGTCTCTCTGAAGGCAGAAACGCTAGATATAGCCAATGGCTCGCAAGTAATGGTCGTTCACTAACTTTTTGAATGTGGCTAGACTTTGCGCACGTCTGATAGATACTGGCAGTGTATTCCACAACCGAACCGCTTCGACAGAAAAAGATTTGTCCAGGAAATTAGTAGAATGCCCAGGCATCTTCAATCTCAGGTTCTCTGATGATCTTAGACATTTATTGTTGGAGTCACTCAGAAACTCAAAACGTTTTTTGAGATAGGTAGGAGTAAAGGGGTTTAAAAGAATGGTATATAATAAGAAGAGGATGTGAGTATTCCGGCGAAGGCGAATAGGTAACCACTTGAGTCTTTTTCGAAATTCAGAAACATGATCATATTTGCGTAATCCAAATATAAATCTTACACAGAAGTTTTGGAGTCTCTCAAGTTTATTTAACTGGTCCTCATTAAGATCTAAATAACTGACGTCTGCATAATCAAGAATGGGGAAAAGGAACGATTGCACAAGCGCAACCTTAGTTGTAATAGGTAAGAAATTTCTCAACCTGCGCAAGGACCCAGCCGCAGCAAACATTTTGCGTCTCACCTCATTCAACTGTGGGCCCCAGGATAAACATGAGTCTAAATAAATGCCCAAGTTCTTGACCTTATCACTGTAGGAAATATCAATGCCGTTGCACATAACTTTTGTAAGTTGTGACCAGTCAATTTTAGACGTCATCCTAGAGCCACCAACAACGATAACCGAGTTTTACATGGGTTCACTTTTAAACCATACGATTTACTCCAGCTGCAAATAGTTCGCAGATCATCATTGACATCGTCAATAGCCTCGCTTAGTTGATCTAACGGAGCTTGGGAATATATCTGGAGATCGTCTGCGTAAAGGTGGTAGGAAGAAGTTAAGTCATTTGAGATTGAGTTGATAAAAACTGCGAAGAGGAGGGGAGATAAAACGCCAACCTGTGGCACGCCAGCAGTCACTTTGCACCACGATGAAGAGGAGTCATCAACATTAATACGCTGCCGTCGGCCAAACAGGTAACTATGAAACCAGTCAATCACTGTTGGAGATATGTTTAGGGAGGCCAGTATACCGAGTAGAATATCAAAGTCCACCGTGTTAAAGGCATTGCTAAAGTCCAGCAGTGCTAGTACTGTGAGTTTCTGTCTTCATATTTGAACAATAGAATACAAAGGGTCGATATTAATGGTACACGTTCTGTAGGATCCATGGTTACAATGGGTGTGCCACAAGGCTCGATACTTGGGCCATTCTTGTTCCTCATTTATATTAATGATTTACCATTTTATGTAGGGGACAGGAATAGGATTGTTTTGTTTGCAGATGATACCTCATTGATTTTTAAAATAAGAAGACAATTAGATAATTATGACGATGTAAACAATGCAATCACGAGAGTAGTTCATTGGTTCAGCGAATATTCTTTACTTATGCGGTTGTACAGAAATGGGGCCAGGAAATAAGAGAAGCATTGGGCAAAACTAGTCTTGTAAAAGGGAACCTCGTATACCTCATGTTCTCTTCTTGCAGATATGCAACCATGATTCACACAAGTGTGTTGTTTCAGGACAATGGCTTTAATAAAGAGTTGTCGTATGTTAAAAACTCCAAATTCCTTGTATAAATCAGCGGTAGGGTATCTGAATGGTTTGAAGTTTATTACTTTTATGATGCAGCGCAATGCCCTTTCGATTTTTATGATTGTACTTTTTCTAGCTCCACCCTAAGCCGATATGCCATATGCAACTATTGATAGGCACAAAGTTAGATATACCATTTTATTCGTTCTACTGTCCCTTAATTGCCTCAGTTTTTTGAAAATAGGTATAAGTTTCCTTATTCGAGCTCTCAGATTACTAATATGCTCCTTCCAATTTAAATATTTGTCTATTTCTATCCCTAAGTATCGAACACTATTAGTTGAACATATTGTTTAACAGTTACAGCTGGTTGAGTCTGTGCAGCCAGAAGAATGTGCCTTAATTGAAAATCCTGGGAGGGGTTGTGTATTTGACCTTATACTAAAAGTTACATATTTGGTTTTATCAATATTTAAAGTTAATAAATTGTAATCAAGCCACTCTATTACACTGCGAAGACCTGTCTCAGCTGATAATTTAACGTTTTCCCATGTTGTATTTTGAAAAAGAATTACAGTGTCGTCCGCAAATGTTAATATTTTAGCGTTTTCTAATCTCATGTTACAAAGATTGTTTAAATATATAAGGAACAATGTAGGCCCTAACACGGAGCCCTGAGGTACTCCAAAAGTGACTTGTAATTTAGAGCTAACATAATCTCCTATTTTGACGGTCTGAAATCTGTTACGAAGGTAATCTTTAAAAAAATCAAGGGGAACACCTCGTACACCTATATACTCAAGCTTACGTATCAGTAGGGGCACAGACACCGTGTCGAATGCCTTGGCTAAATCAAGGAACACACCAATACATTTCCTTTTGCAATCAAGGTTTCGCGCCACCTCCGAAACCAAGTATTCGATTGCATCTGTTGTAGACTTTTTCCTCCTGAAGCCATACTGGTTTTGTGAGAGAATACCATTGTGTTCCAAGTAGTTCACCAGCCGCACATTTACAATTTTTTCTAATATTTTTGATATAGTTGGCAACAGAGAGATGGGACGGTAACTACCAATATTATTTTTATCCCCTGACTTAAAGACTGGTACGATAATAGATTCTTTTAACACTTTAGGGAAAATGCCTGAAGACAGAGGCTTGGTGAGTTCATTAATACAATTTTTTATTAACATTGATGATATACCATCCCACCCCGAGGCCTTGCTGGTTTTTAAGGACATGACTATATTATACACCTCTAGTTCGTCAGTCTCCAATAGTACCAATGATTTCACAGGAGGCTTATAAGTTTTATAGCTTCGTACAATAGCTTGCTCTGATGTACTTAATCTTTGTAAAATATGATTTGAGAGGTTAGCACCTACTCTAACAAAGGAGTCATTGAAAAAATCAATTGATTCTTGAGGTGTTGCCTTCACTCCTAGTAACTCACAATGAGTTTGAGATTTATCCGAGATGTTTAAATTGCATACCCGTTTTATCACATTCCAAGTTTTCTTGATATCGCTATTACTTTCGTTTAAATCTAATTTATTATATTCATTTTTAAGATTATGTAAAATTTTATTGCAATGATTTCTGTACCTTAGATATGTAAGTTCCAGATGTTTATTTGCAGGCGACTTTAAATATTTTCTATGCAAAGTATCCCTAAATCTCATGCATCGTAACATACCTGGAGTTACCCAAGGTTGCAAGATTTGCCTTCTGTTTGGAACTGGCTTTTGGAAAGTACTTGTTTGAATAGCTTCCTTTATGACGGTAATACATTTTTCAGTCGCTACATTTGGATCTAATTCTAATAAAACGTTGCTCCAATTTATCTGTTTGATAACACCATCGACTTTTGTATAATTAATTGTCGGAACAGTTGCTTTTTTTTGTTTATTGTTACATTGAGTATCCACTGGCACACAGAAATAAACACATCTATGATCGGTAACACATGATTCACAAACAATAGTCAAAATCTTAGAAGGGGTTTTAACAATGCAGTGATCGTAGCACTTATCATTACGAGTAATCAAAAGATGACTAGGTAACATACTGTGAGTAGCAAGAACATCCAAGTATTCATCTGATCTAGTATCAATATTATATTTAGCTATATCAATGTTTATATTTCTGTCACAAATATATTAGGTACATGTTTAAGTTCCTGTAAAAGTCGGTCCAATGAGTTCAGGAAATTAGAGACCAAACGAAAAGATGGTGATCTATATATACAAACAAATGCATGGCTATTACCAATTTTTACAAGTAAACAGTCTGCGTCTTCGATATTAGGTTCACTTACCACGACATCCGCTATGTCACTTCTCACATAAACAACCACCCCACTGTTTTGATTAATATAATCACGTGTATAGTACCCATTATATCCTTCGATTTCTGGTATTGACACAGAATCTGTTAGCCAACATTCCGTAAGAATGATCATGTCATAATCTAAATTTCCTCTTCCTAGAAATACCTTAAATACTTCTAGATTTTTATTTATGCTTCGTATATTCTGGACAACTATTTTGAGAGATAGTTTACAATCAAGTTTATATTGAGAAAAAGCTTCTGGATTCTCAACCAAAAACGAATCACCAACGTTGATATTTCTATCAACGTCGGCAACTACATCATGTAAGTTGTTACCCATACCAATACCGATCGTGATTTAATATGTTATTACGGGTTTGGTCGAGAAGAAGAGGGTCTTGCCATAGTAGGTTTAGTCTATTTGAGATGAACAAATGATTGGGATGATTCTTAAGTTTGCCATAAAAATATAAATATCGTATAAATATGTTTGTATGTGAGAAAACAAATATAACTTAACTTAACTTAACTATCTTCACGCTGTATCCCTGACGGGGTAGTCAGAGAGGACAGATCGCCAGGCTTCGCGATCCATGCATACTTCTTTCGCTTCTTCGAGATTCATCAATCGCTTCATACACGCACGTCTGGGTATCCGAGTACTTTTGACCTTTCCGTTTTTGAGCAATCTGCTCACGTGGTCTTCTTATGTAAGTCTCGGCCTTCCCTGACTCCTTCTACCCTCTACTTTTGAACAATATATATTCTTCGTCAATCGTTCCTCACTCATTCGTTGGACGTGTCCAAACCAACGGAGCACGCCTTTTTCCAGCTTAACGCTGACACTTTCATTCAAACCTGCCATATTGCGTATCACTTCGTTACGTATTCGGTCGGCCAAGGTAACGCCGCACAATTTTCGAAGTGATCGCATCTCCACAGCATTCAATTTACTTTCATGCATCTGCTGACATACCCAGGTTTCACTACCGTAAAGCAAAGTTGGCACTAGCACTGCGTTATGAATCGCCAGTCGTGCTTCTTTTACGATGCTTTGTCGCTTTACTAACTGGGACAAAGCACCGTTAACTTTGTTTCCGGCAGCTACTCGCCGTTCTACATCCGAATCACATCTTCCATCCGCGCTAAACATACTTCCTAAATACACAATTTCATTCATTTGCTCTAGACGTTCCTGGTTTACTCTAATCTCGCATTTAGTTCTTACGTCACCTCTTTCAAATACTAGAACCTTAGTTTTACTTGCATTCAAGCGGAGACCCTTACTTTCACACCCCTCTTTCATATTAGTGACTAATGCCTGTAGGTCGGCTTCTGACGAGGCCATGAGCACCGCATCATCAGCGTACAGCAGACAGTTTACTGTAAAGTCACCCAAATTCACACCCATATTAAAATCTTTCAACTTCTGCAGGCAACTGTCCAGATACACTATGAACAGCCAGGCGGACATGACACATCCCTGTTTGACGCCTGTACAGACATCAAAAAGAGGTGACACATCCCCCCCTACTCGCACGCAAGCCTTACAGTCCCTATAAAGCGACTGTATTGCCCGCAGTAGCGAGCCGTCCACAACATATCCTGGCAGCAAGTCCCACAGCGTTTCTCTCACAACGTTATCAAATGCTTTCTCTAGATCCACAAAAGCGCAGAAAACCTTCTGGCTAGGAGCCAGAAACTTTTCCGCGATCATGCGGAGAGAAAACACTTGATCCATGCAACCTCTTCCACGTCGGAATCCGCATTGAGCCTCCCATAAATACCTTTCAGACTTTTCTTGCATTCGTGCCGTTATAACCTTTGCATACACCTTACTAGCTAAGCTGACCAAGCTGATCGCCCTGTAGCTGGAGCAGTTTAGGCGCGAGCCTTTCCCTTTGTAAATAGGTACTACAACTGCTACTCGCCAGTCATCCGGGACCTCACCTGTCCGCCAGCACAAGTTGCATAACAGACATAGTGTGTCCCAGACACGCGACCCACCGTACTTGATCATCTCAGCAGTAACTCTGTCTTTTCCCGCAGCCTTACCACATTTCATACTTCTTATCGCTTGTTCTATTTCTTTCATACTAATGACTTCAATGACATCGGGATCCGGAGCATCGAAGTGAGCTCGATTTCCCGATGTGGCATCTCTGTCTTTTCTTGCATACATCTTTCCATAATATTCACTCCATCTCTGCAGGACGTCACTTTGGTCTGTTAGGACGTCATTGTTAACACTAAGCACTTTATTCATACTGCAGATTGCCGAACAACTTCGGGTCTTGCCTACCTCTTTCCAGAAGAGCTTGGCATTAGAGCACGAGCTTCTTCTATCAGTGCCTTCGTGTTAACTTTCTGCAGCTTGTATCTCTCTTTCATATAAAAATCATTCCGCGAGGCTAAGTAGTCTAGCCATGCTTTCTTCTTCATTCGAACTGCTTCTTTCACTTCTTCATTCCACCATGCATCACGCTTATTACTACTGCCTCTTTTCGTTTCTCCACACACTTCCACAGCGGCATTTATCATACTGTCCCTAAGGTTCTGCCATACACTTTCCACATTCTCACTGCTTACATTGACGTCGCCAAGCTTTTCGGCTACCCTTTCATTATATTTATCCCTAATGGATGCATCCTGCAGCTTCCAGCTTTTGATGCTAAAAGTCGGCTCAGGTTCAGGACACTCGGTGCGATGACGCCAACCCGCGAACAGACCCCTAATCCTAGTTATGACTAGGTAGTGGTCTGATCCCAGCTCAGCGCCTCGATAAACCCTTGTGTCCATCACCTGTTTACGGAGCCGACTATCCATTAGGAATAGATCTATCATGCTTCTCTTTGACTTACATCTCCTCGTATACATGTGAATTTGTTTGTGGTTGAACATTGTGTTCGCCACAAACAAATCCTTTTCCTTACAAAATGCCAGTATTAGCTTGCCAGCGTCGTTCACCCTTTTATCCCCATACTTCCCGAGTACCGACTCAAAACCATCGCGAGCGGTACCCACCCATCCATTCAAGTCTCCACATACTATAAGTCTTTCATTTCCTTCTATCACATTTAGAGCTTCTCTCATACTCTCCCAGAAGTCCTCTAGCTCACTCGCGTTCGACGAAGATACTGGCGCGTAAGCAGCTACCAGGAAAATCTTCGTCAAACCAGGTTTTACACGGATCCAGAGGATTCTAGGACCTACCAGTTTGTACTCATACATACCGGAGGCCAATCGCGAGGACAGCAAAATTCCAACCCCCCGACTGCCATGCTCGCTCTCTGGTACTCCAGACCAAAGCGCGAGCATCCCACCCGGGAGCTCCAAGACTTCGCTGCCCTTGCGCTTGGTCTCTGTCAAGCACACTGCATCTAACTTTCTCTCATTCATAACATCCATCAACTCATTCATCTTATCTATCATTCCTCCCCTAACATTTCACGCAGCTACCCTGCACTCCATCCTCCACTTCCCGCCGTGTCGGGCCGCGCGTGTAAGGTGGCGGTCCCCTACGCCGCTCTGGCACACACTTTTCGCACCAGCGGGGACGAACTGGTGCGCGTCGCCTCGGGGGCACGCCCTAGCAGCAATCGCCCTGGTGGCACTCGTGTTGGAGTAGAATTGCAGCCGTAGCTGGCAGGGATGGCGACGTGCACGCTTCTACTCTTCATCCAACAAAATATAGATAAGTAATAATTAATGGTTAAGATAATTGATAGTGCTATAAGGCTACAACAATGTTCCACAAACAGATACAATTTAATATAATAGAAAAAATGTTTGGTTAGTAGTGAGTAGAAAATAAATTGATACCATAACGAAGTAATATTTTTCACAGCATATAGTCATTCGGAGGCAAGATTTCTGATTTGACTCAATGTTTTAATAACTAAAGCTGGTTCTCCTTCCCCTTTACGTAACAAAACGTTGCCTCGCGATGTCCAGCAATACTTGTATTTGCCATTTTTAACAAGTTCTCGAGCAGCCGTAAGTAACTTCTTTGCGAGTGGCGTAAGGGACTCTGATATATAGATCCGAGAAATAGGTCCATGTAGACCTAAAGTTTCTGTAGCTAGTGGTCGATCTTTATTAACTAGGTTATAATTTTTAGCAGCTTTTAACAACAGTTCTTTGTTTTTGTAATCCCGATATTCTATTATTATAGGTCCCTTATTCTTACCTCTTCTATAAACATTAGCTGAATCATCAGTAATCTTGACATCCAAGATCTTGTAAATATCTTTTAAAACCTCATTTACATTTTCGTTACTATCCTGTGGTATATTTTTAATCTCCACATTAAGTCTAATCTGTTGCTTCCGCATACTGTCCAACTGAGTTTCAAGCTCGTCTATTCGCTCCAAGGCCGATTTTTGTTCAGTTTCAAGAGTTATCATTTTTTTTGAGATTTCATTATAGCTTGCAGCATTTGATTTCAGCAATTTTATGATCTCGGTGTTAGCTTCAAGTATTTGGCTATTTTGTTGCTTTATATCAGCCATCTGTAGATTAATCATTTCTTTAAGCGACTTCATGAGATCTACCTTCAATTCCTCAAAATTTTCCTCTTCTGGATTCTTTCTTTTTTTTAAATTGATGTTACGTATAATATTTGGTTCGTTCGAGTCCATGGATAAATCTGGTTGCGATGAAAACCTTATTGAATGACCCGATGTTGGTGAGCGATGCATTCTCTGAAACTTTTCTATATACTACTGTCAATCAACTCCGGTCCAATCTATATGATTATAAACGTATTTGACGAGATAGGCACAATTGAACTTTATTTACTATGACGGAGAGTTCACAATCGAATGTTTATTGATTTATTATTTTAGTGTAGCGTCTAACTTACACAGCAGTCCGAACGAGAATGATTGATGCCAATTTGCAGTGGGGCCCGCACATAGAAAAGACGGCCTTTAGGTTAAGTTCGGCTGCATACGCTGTAAAAAAGATCAGGACTCTAACAGATGTAGATACGGCTAGAATGGTTTACTTCAGCTATTTTCATAGTATTATGTCTTACGGTATTCTCCTTTGGGGGAGTGCTGCAGATGTAAATAACATTTTTGTTCTTCAAAAGCGGGCTGTACGCGCTATATATAATTTGGGCCCCAGAGTCTCCCTCCGAGAAAAATTCAAAGAAGTAAATATTCTAACCGTAGCATCACAATACATTTTTGCCAATCTTATGTATGTCCAGAAAAATCTATCACAGTTTACTAAACTCTGTGATATACATAATATAAACACTAGACATAAAAACAATCTTTTAGTTCACCACAGTCGGCTGCATAAGATTGGCGATTCTTTCCAGGGTAACTGTATACGCTTTTACAACAAGCTTCCCTGTGACCTGAGAAATTTACCATTAAATAAATTTAAAAAGTTTATTAAAAGAATGCTTTGTGAAAAAGGTTATTACTCTATTCAAGACTATTTACAGGACAGGGATGCCTGGAAATGATCTGCTGGCAAATAAAATATTATAGTCATAATATATTAAATTGTAAATAGGCCATGAAAAAAAAAGCCTTCCTAAGTTTCTTGCCGGTTCTTCTCAGGTTCCGAACCGGTGGTCACTTTAAATATACAATTTTTTTTTTTAGTTTTAGTGTATGACATTTTGTAAGCGCCGTTGAAATGGTCTATGCAAAATAAAGACATTTTTATTTTTATTTTTAATAGAAAACTTAAAAGATTGCCATAAGTCAATTTGCAGTTTATGTCGTCCCAGATCCTCTGTGAATTTGGAGAAACTGGAAAATTTTGACCTGAGCATGCAATTAAGAAATCATTTTTAGCTTCTTCCAAGCCAGCAATCTCAAAGTTTGAAGGGGATGCCCTTTAAATTCTTATAGAGTATGAGATATATGTTATAAAAAATATAAGATAACCACAATTACTATACCAACATTATAAAGCCGAAGAGTTTGTTTGTTTGGTTGAACGCGCTGATCTCAGAAACTACTGGATCAAATTGAAAAAAGTATTTTTGAGTTGGCTAGCCCATTTGTCAGGGAAGGCCATAGGCTATATCGCATTCTCGACTACTGCCTAACCTGAGAGGGCCTCCATACATCCTGCACGACACTCTACGCTGGAATCGTGCGGTCTGTGGCTCTATATAGGGCCCCAGTATGGGCCGGGAATGTGACGGTCAGCAACGTTGCAATACTGCGACGTCCACTACGGATGCTGGCCATCAGGATTATAAGAGGATACCGCACGGTTTCTTTCAAAGCAGCTAGTTTTATAGCCGGTACGGTACACCTCCATGGGACTTGGAGGCTAAAACCCTTGCTACATTGTACCTGTGGTGCAAAGAAGCAGTGGAGTGGGACCTAAGACCTGCTTTTCGAGAAATCGAAGATAAGCGATCTCAGCTCCGCCAGGTGGTCGTGAAGAAGTGGGCAACCATGTGCAGGGCACGATATAGTCCGGGCAGTAAGACCTGTCATGAAGGATTGGCTGGAGAGACGAGACGGTTGCCTGTCCTATTGACTGACGCAAATGCTCACCGGCCACGGTTGCCACGATGAGTTTCTGCATCGGATTAGGAGAGAGTGCCAACACTGCTTAGTCTGCTTTCTGGATACGGTGCTCCACGCCCTGGCAGATTTCCCAATGTAGATGGAGCAACGACGTGACCTCGTACTACCATAGAATCGGGAATCATCACGCTGCATCAGCAGTGAAAGTGCGTGGAACTCCGCCGCCTTATTTTGTGAGGAGATGATGTGCACTAAAGAGGCGGCGGAGAAGGAACGGGAGAAAATTAGTACTCTCCCGTGCCGCAGGAGAAGTACCGGGCGCAAGAGATCGCAGAATGATCTCCGTCCCTCATAAGCGTTAGCCTAAGGGCGACGCTCCGGGCTAGCAGTTGCCCTAGCAGAGGCAGGCTCAAGGTGGTGGCGCGACGTGTTCTTCCCTCGCGCGTCTAATCACGGTGTGTTTGGTGGATTGTTAATAAACACGGTCAGGGGTCGCCAGGAATTTGGCGACCTGGGCTGTTCAGAGTCCCTGGGATTTCTTTTCGAGGTACACCAGGTTTTCTGACAACATGCGGCCGGGTAAAAGGGAAAAAAAAGAAGGTCATAGGCTACATATAATCACGTAAATGTCAACAAATCAGGCAAATGTTCATATATTTATGTTAACTTAATAAATGACGGGCTTCGGGTCTTGGGTGAAGCCGTGGGGGTTGACTAGTAAATTACAACCCGTTATCTAAAACATTGATGTTTATTTAATAATAGTAACGCACCTTTCCAAGTCAGTTGGGTATTTAAATCGAAATACAACTGTATCCCCCTTTTTTGGCGCCATTCCCCAGAAAAATTCCTGGCCGTAGTATGCTCTTTCGAGAGTATGTTCTGAAACTTCTTTGATGGTAGTGTTACAGAACCTCAAACGTGGATTCATGTGAGGGAAGTAGGTGTGAAGTACACCGTATTTCGAATCCTGAAAAGTTAAACAGATTAGGTTTGCTACTAAACGTGGTAACAGGGTTAGTAATTTTAGTCCCAACGCTACTAAGGTTACAATATAGCTACAAAATAACTAACTACAAGAATTAAAAATAATAACTAAAAAAATCGACCAGAATCTAATTATTTTGAAGATTCCCTCTAATACTAATACATATATATTAAGTAAAAGGTTGTAGACCGACAAATTTCACGACCTCCCTAAAAAACACCTCCGTTAAATCCTATAATTTACGCGTAAGTTTGGTTAGTAAAAGAAAACGACGCTTACAGAAGTTATTTTTCTTATTAAACAGTTTAAAAAAATTCCAATCCGGCTCAACACCTGTTACGTGGGACAAAAATACTTACGGTAAAACGTGGATAAAGGAAATAAAATTTATTTTCAATGGATTATGATTTTAAAATGATAAAACATGTACTAGATTCAAACTGATTCTTTAGAAAAAACTAGTTACCTACTATTGCGTACTGTTCAGGAAACATACGACTATTTTAAGTCAGTTAAATACCGTTCAATTAATTATTACCGGAGTTAGGAAATCAAAATGTGCTTCTAGTACTAGGGTTCGTTCCCACTTGTTCTACTGAACAGTTCTACGGTAGAACTAATGGGACTTTTTTTTCTTACTTGTTCTACGATATTAGGTGCAACAAAAAAGTAGAACTAGTGGGACTCTTTTTTTCCCACTTGTTCTAGCACTTACGACTGTCACATAATTATGACGTGAAGTTACAACTGGGCCCTTGAGACTGGGTTATAAATTGTAAATTGTAATTTTGAACCAACTTACAATCTAACAACATTATTGTTGATTAATGTAATAAGGTAAATTAATGTAATAATTTTCAATTATTGTTTTGTTTAAACAACAAACAGATTGTAAAGTTTATTAATTAGGACCCTGTTATTTCTTTTGCTGTACAAGACCTTAACCCCACATATATACAAAAGCTGCGTCAAACAGTCGCTGTTTGTTTAGTGCACCCCATTATAAGTCGAATATTAAACTACGTTTACGGGTTAGTTAGGTTTCGTTTGTTTTTATTAAGTTCTGTCCTATTGACTGACGCAAATGCTCACCGGCCACGGTTGCCACGATGAGTTTCTGCATCGGATTAGGAGAGAGTGCCAACACTGCTTAGTCTGCTTTCTGGATACGGTGCTCCACGCCCTGGCAGATTTCCCAATGTAGATGGAGCAACGACGTGACCTCGTACTACCATAGAATCGGGAATCATCACGCTGCATCAGCAGTGAAAGTGCGTGGAACTCCGCCGCCTTATTTTGTGAGGAGATGATGTGCGCTAAAGAGGCGGCGGAGAAGGAACGGGAGAAAATTAGTACTCTCCCGTGCCGCAGGAGAAGTACCGGGCGCAAGAGATCGCAGAATGATCTCCGTCCCTCATAAGCGTTAGCCTAAGGGCGACGCTCCGGGCTAGCAGTTGCCCTAGCAGAGGCAGGCTCAAGGTGGTGGCGCGACGTGTTCTTCCCTCGCGCGTCTAATCACGGTGTGTTTGGTGGATTGTTAATAAACACGGTCAGGGGTCGCCAGGAATTTGGCGACCTGGGCTGTTCAGAGTCCCTGGGATTTCTTTTCGAGGTACACCAGGTTTTCTGACAACATGCGGCCGGGTAAAAGGGAAAAAAAAGAAGGTCATAGGCTACATATAATCACGTAAATGTCAACAAATCAGGCAAATGTTCATATATTTATGTTAACTTAATAAATGACGGGCTTCGGGTCTTGGGTGAAGCCGTGGGGGTTGACTAGTAAATTACAACCCGTTATCTAAAACATTGATGTTTATTTAATAATAGTAACGCACCTTTCCAAGTCAGTTGGGTATTTAAATCGAAATACAACTGTATCCCCCTTTTTTGGCGCCATTCCCCAGAAAAATTCCTGGCCGTAGTATGCTCTTTCGAGAGTATGTTCTGAAACTTCTTTGATGGTAGTGTTACAGAACCTCAAACGTGGATTCATGTGAGGGAAGTAGGTGTGAAGTACACCGTATTTCGAATCCTGAAAAGTTAAACAGATTAGGTTTGCTACTAAACGTGGTAACAGGGTTAGTAATTTTAGTCCCAACGCTACTAAGGTTACAATATAGCTACAAAATAACTAACTACAAGAATTAAAAATAATAACTAAAAAAATCGACCAGAATCTAATTATTTTGAAGATTCCCTCTAATACTAATACATATATATTAAGTAAAAGGTTGTAGACCGACAAATTTCACGACCTCCCTAAAAAACACCTCCGTTAAATCCTATAATTTACGCGTAAGTTTGGTTAGTAAAAGAAAACGACGCTTACAGAAGTTATTTTTCTTATTAAACAGTTTAAAAAAAATCCAATCCGGCTCAACACCTGTTACGTGGGACAAAAATACTTACGGTAAAACGTGGATAAAGGAAATAAAATTTATTTTCAATGGATTATGATTTTAAAATGATAAAACATGTACTAGATTCAAACTGATTCTTTAGAAAAAACTAGTTACCTACTATTGCATACTGTTCAGGAAACATACGACTATTTTAATAAAACACTGAGGTTATCTAAAACATTGAGGTTTATTTAATAATAGTAACGCACCTTTCCAAGTCAGTTGGGTATTTAAATCGAAATACAACTGTATCCCCCTTTTTTGGCGCCATTCCCCAGAAAAATTCCTGGCCGTAGTATGCTCTTTCGAGAGTATGTTCTGAAACTTCTTTGATGGTAGTGTTACAGAACCTCAAACGTGGATTCATGTGAGGGAAGTAAGTATGAAGTACACCGTATTTCGAATCCTGAAAAGTTAAATAGATTTTGTTTAGTTTGCTACTAAACGTGGTAACAGGGTTAGTAATTTTAGTCCCAACGCTACTAAGGTTACAATATAGCTACAAAATAACCAACTACAAGAATTAAAAATAATAACTAAAAAAATCGACCAGAATCTAATTATTTTGAAGATTCCCTCTAATACTAATACATATATATTAAGTAAAAGGTTGTAGACCGACAAATTTCACGACCTCCCTAAAAAACACCTCCGTTAAATCCTGTAATTTACGCGTAAGTTTGGTTAGTAAAAGAAAACGACGCTTACAGAAGTTATTTTTCTTATTAAACAGTTTAAAAAAATTCCAATCCGGCTCAACACCTGTTACGTGGGACAAAAATACTTACGGTAAAACGTGGATAAAGGAAATAAAATTTATTTTCAATGGATTATGATTTTAAAATGATAAAACATGTACTAGATTCAAACTGATTCTTTAGAAAAAACTAGTTACCTACTATTGCGTACTGTTCAGGAAACATACGACTATTTTAAGTCAGTTAAATACCGTTCAATTAATTATTACCGGAGTTAGGAAATCAAAATGTGCTTCTAGTACTAGGGTTCGTTCCCACTTGTTCTACTGAACAGTTCTACGGTAGAACTAATGGGACTTTTTTTTCTTACTTGTTCTACGATATTAGGTGCAACAAAAAAGTAGAACTAGTGGGACTCTTTTTTTTCCCACTTGTTCTAGCACTTACGACTGTCACATAATTATGACGTGAAGTTACAACTGGGCCCTTGAGACTGGGTTATAAATTGTAAATTGTAATTTTGAACCAACTTACAATCTAACAACATTATTGTTGATTAATGTAATAAGGTAAATTAATGTAATAATTTTCAATTATTGTTTTGTTTAAACAACAAACAGATTGTAAAGTTTATTAATTAGGACCCTGTTATTTCTTTTGCTGTACAAGACCTTAACCCCACATATATACAAAAGCTGCGTCAAACAGTCGCTGTTTGTTTAGTGCACCCCATTATAAGTCGACTATTAAACTACGTTTACGGGTTAGTTAGGTTTCGTTTGTTTTTATTAAGTTCAGTGCTTTTACCTTATTATTTCTCAGTTAAATTATAAAGGTGTCAAACAAAAAAACTAAATAACAACTGAAAAAGTCACAAAATAATTTATAAATGTAGGGTAAATGATGAAAAAGATAAAGGTATAAAATAATAATAATATATATAATATAATTTTTATTTCAGGTAATTTACACCCATGTACACAGTATTCATTAAAAATTAAAAATTAAATTACATTCATATTAATTTATAAAGAGACAGAAACAACAAGTAATACATTAAAAACAAAAATAATCAACAATTATAACCAAATAAAATTAAAGCAATTTGCCAAACAATGTTAATTAATATTTTGATGAAGTCAAGAATTATTATTATAATATAACTATTTTAAAATATTCAATTTAAGTACAAAATGTCAGGGATTGCTACCATTACTAATTAAATAAAGAAATGACTACCACTGTCTCTGACCTCAAAGTTGTTACATGTCTGTCACAGCAGTGCCGGATGACATAACAGTCCAATGTTTCTGCAATCATAGCCATAACAGTGTTGGAGCTGCCCCGTACTCTGCGCACTAGGGACGCAGCACGCTTTCTCATGGTCGTATGAAAACAATCTGTACGGGCTTCCGCGAACATACCTGAAGCGCTGCAAAATCGGGGCAGCCCCATCACTGCTCTAAACGCATTATTAAATTGGACGCGGAGGGCGCTGTAACACTTTTGGCTGTAATTAGCCCACAAGCTACATGTGTATAGTGAAGTACAATACGCTCTAAAGAGCGTATTCTTCACCCCCGTTGAACACCGCGCAAACCTACGCGCGATCATGTTTGCTCCAACTGACAGCGCCCTCCGCTCCCGATCCATGTTAGCATGATCCCTGAGATCGACGGTGAGTACATGCCCTAGGTACTTGAACTGGTTGACCCTAAATAGTGGTTGACCATTTAATTTAATTATGGGAATGTTGCTAGGGTACTTAGCACTGGCGGTCTCAAATACCATGTACTGACTTTTTTTGACATTGTAAGTCAGACCCTGGCCACAGGTATATTACTCACATGTCCGTATCAGCTTCCTCAGACCGCAGACTGAGGCACTCAGTAACACCATGTCGTCGGCATAGCTCAAGTTTTTAACACATATATCATCTATGTGGCAGCCTACATGTTGGCTACTAAGTGCCTCAATCAGCCCGTTGATATACTGATTAAAAAGGGTAGGAGACGTTAACCCACCCTGTCTGACACCACATTCGAACTGATACTGATCCGACATTGCCCCCGCCCACCTGACACTGTTAGACTGGTGTGAATACCAGTATTTGAACACTCTGATAACTTCCAGTGGCAGACCTGCGCTTCTCAGCTTATGCCACAACAAATCATATTGCACCAAGTCAAAGGCCCTTGAGAGGTCTAAGAAGCAAGCATACACAGGCGTCTTGCGATCAGTGTAGTATTTGACAGTCTGCTTATGGCACAGTATGGCACTTTCAGTAGAGAGATGGGAACGAAAATCAAATTGGTTAGCATGTAGTACCACATGTTTGTTCAACTGTATATTAAGCAAACTGTCAAACACCTTTGCAATTATAGTGGCCAGCGAAATAGGCCTATAGTTGTTTCTATCGGTTAGGTCGCCTGTTTTATTTTTCACCACTGGCACCACTACAGTTTCCATGAGATCCCTAGGCAAGTATGAATGACTCACACACAACGAGTAGAACATCGCAAGAACCCTTGCCATGTGGACGGGCGTGTTGCAGATGCTCAACGCTAAGTCCATCATGACCCGGGGACTTCCCTCTCGACATAGCTCGTATATCAGTCCTAACCTCACTTGCCAGGAATCGAATGCCCACCTTCTTTCTATTCACACCAGCGTCGCGTAACCCCACCGCACACTCCGACAAAGATTTCACAGCAAAATAGTCTTTAAAGGAGTTGGCAATGCTCTTTCGATCTGTCACACCATCAATGCTCACAGGAAGGCCAGGCCGCTCATTCAATTTACTGGTACCAAACCACGAAAATCCCCCTTGCTATGTTTAACGGCAAGCGCATCTAACTTTTTTGGGTCCTGATTATTTTGGCACCATTTTAAACGAGATTTAAATACGCGTCTGCTGTCACACATTTCATTATAAACGGACCCTGCCTTGGGTCTACCACACCATACCCATTCCTTAAACCTCGACCTCGCCTCTCCATGAGCAACTTTGACGTACTTGTTCCAACCTACTAAAGGTGATCCCCTCCCAATCCTTCTAGTGGCCCTTCCACTCGCCAACGTTGCCGCGTCACGGAGTGCGGTCACAATGTCAGAGTAAAGAGTATCCAGAACATACCTGTGGTCACGGACTGCACACAAATGGTCAGCACATTTGGAAAACTCAACAGGGAAGTCAATCATTCTTAATCTATTATAGTGTGCCGGGACTTAAAGCTTAGTAATTGAAAGACACGAGTGTTCTAATCGACGTTTATTGTATGACTAATGCACTACATTGCGTATTAAAATTAAATCATCTTTCTTATAACTAATTGTTTTTTATTTTGATCATAATTGACCTTTCTCACAATCTTACTATCTATTAACCTTTTTCTTGCATCTCTATGCGCTAATTGAAGTCTATATTTCAATTCTAAGGCATAATTATAAGGATTATACAATGGCTCTAAATCATCTTTTAACCTACTTGGAATATTACAAGGTTTACCGAACACTAGTTAGGGCGTATAATTCGTTGAGGTATGCACTGTGGTGTTATAGGAGAAGCACCAAAAAGGAAGCCAGTGGCTCCAAGTGTAAGAGTTTTCCTCACACTGTATACGCAAAAAGTTACGCAAAGTTTTATGTGTATTTTCTAAAGCGCCTATGCTTTCATGATGGTAAGCTGTCGAAATATTTTTTTCTATGTCTAATAACTTACATACTTCCGTCATGGTAGAAGACATGAACTCCGTACCACGATCAGTTGCGATTACTCTAGGTACGCCGTATCTTAAAATAAAATTAGTAAGTAGCGACCTCGCTACGACAGTAGTTTCTTTAGTCGAAATAGGGTAAGCTTCGACATATTTTGTTAGCTCACATTGAAGTGTTAATATGTACTGATTACCTTCATTATCTCTGTTTAGGGGTCCTACAAGATCTAAAAATACCTTTTCAAACGCTGAATTCGCCGTTGTAGTTATCACCATAGGCTCCTTGTAGCTGGGTGAATGTTTCATCACTTGACACTTACTACATTTACTTACGTAATTTCTGACGTCATTTTCTAGTCCTAGCCAGTAGTACTTACTTTTAATGTTGTTTACCATTCGTCGAACGCTCGAATGTAATAAATGAAAATCGTATAAAATAACAGTTTTTTCGTCTCTATCGATAACTCTCTTTACATTTCTCAAAATATGAATACGAGGGGGTCCGGACCACTCATTTCTACTATCAATTTCTTCACACAATTCTTTTATAAATTTATCGTTAGTCTTGTATTTTATTATACAAATCTCTTTTACATTTATTTTCGCACAAAAATCACTTAATATATTCACAAATACGTCTCGCGTGAATTGTGACATAAAATTAAGGTTAATGTAAACAATTGACTGATTTTCAACGTACGTAAGTCTTTTCAAATCATTTGAAGTTAAGGTTATTCTACTCAATGCATCTGCTATTACGTTATCTTTACCCTTTATATAAACAATATTATAGTCATATTCTTCTAACTGTAATCTAAATTTTAATAGTCTACTTGATGGGTCTTTTATACTAAATAAATATATTAGTGGTTTATGGTCTGTCATGATTGTAAACTTTCTTCCAAATAAATAGGGTCTAAAACTACAGCTCTTTTTGTATTGTAGGGTAATTTAATTCTGCTTTATTTAAGGGTCTGCTTGCATATGCGATTGGTTTTAAATTTTTATTACATAAAACTGATCCTATAGAAATATCTGTTGCGTCAGTTTGAAGTACAAATTCATTATCTGTTGAAAAATTTGGATACTCTAAGATCGGTAAAGTTACAAGTGCTTGTTTCAGGATTTCAAAAGAATTTTGACAATTTTCTGTCCACTCGAATTTAATGTGTTTCCTGCAAAGCTGTTTAGTGAAATGGTAATGTCTGCAAAATGTGGGATAAACTTACGATAATAGTTACACATAGCAACGAAACGTCGTACATCATCTGAATTTTGTAATGTTGTATAATTTTGAATGGCCTTACCTTTTAGGGATCGGGCAAAACACCTTCAGCAGTTACAACATGACCTAAATATAATAGTTCTTTCTTACAAAAAATATTTTTTTTTGGATTTATTTTTAAATTTACTTTTCTTAACCTTTCGAGTACTTTTATTAAATTTTGATTATGAATTTCTAAATTTCTACCTACTATTATCAAATCATCCATGTAAGTTATGCATTTCTCAAAATTTAGTCCTGACATTGCAATTGACATAATACGAGAGAACGCACTTGGGCTAATTTTCAAACCCATGGGGAGACGCTTCATCTGATACTGTCCTGACTAGCTAGTGAAGGCTGATACATTTCTGCTTTGTGGTTCAAGGTCAACTTGATAATAGCTTTGTGATAAATCTAAATGACTGAAATAAGTACATCCAGAAAGCGAATCTAATATTTCTGCTATATTAGGAAGAGGGAACTTATCATCTTTTACTGTTTCATTTACTTTTCTATAATCAACTACTAATCTCCACTTTTTATTATTATTTTCCGACTTTTTTGGAACGAGTAGTATGGGGCTATTCCATTGACTACTAGTTTGTTCTATTATTTCATCATCTACCATTTGCCTAATCTGTTTATCAATTTCTGATTTTGTAGATTGAGGTAGTCTGTATGGTTTGGTATATATATGGGTTGTGCTTGCTTTTAAATTGATAGATTGACTCATTATACTAGTGGTACTCAGTTTATCACCTTCCAAATGGAATACATCTACATACTTTTCACAAATCTGTTCAATACTTTTTTTTTCATCAGGTTGCAAATAATTTAAGTTTAAAGTAGATAAAAGGCGTTTTACTCGGTTTGCATCGGTTTCTGTGCTACTGTATTGACAAACAATGTAATCATATAAATTCTCTAAATCTGGGTGAAAATATGGTAAGTTAATATCTTCCTCACTCGTATTTAAAATTTTAATAGGAATTTTACCGTTTCTTGGCTGCACTGTGAAAGTGAAAGTGAAAAATCTTTTTTCATGTAGGTCACAAAGTAACACTTATAAACGTCAAGATTATTGCTTCTACATTTACATTTACTGCCAGATTCGCAACGCAATAGGTAGAGCCTGAGGAAGAACCTGGCAATAAAACTCATGGCCACTCTTTTCTAACTGCCAGTAATTACATTAGTTTTATTAACACGATATTTGAACAAATTATATAGTAATGAGTCTTTACAAAAGAAACCAAATCAAATCAAAATGAGAGTGTTTCTAGTTGCCAGTTTTAAAGGTAGCCCACCCTTATGAGTAAGACTCCGGCAAGAAACTAAATGGCTGCTATTTTAAAATGCAGGTATGGCTTACAATATTAAACTTACATTGCTCCTTTGGAGTTACGTGAGAACAGTCGACTAAACTTAATTTGCCTTAAATATAAATAGTTTTATTTGTAATAATTACTAGTCACGGGTCTGACGCATATATCAGCCATCGCCCTACTCAACCATATTATAGGGAATAAGGCGACCCGATACATGCACCACCACTGCCAGGACACTTAGGCGAGCATGACATACTCAAACTGCACAGCAACCATCATGTCAATTTCAAAATTTATAAAAAGCTATGTGGACGGTGCTCACACAATAACAAACTCAAATCACACATAATTATATTAGTTAACCTGACGTTTCAGATCACTTATGTTGAACAAATGTACATTATATTTATAATGTTTCTTTATTATTATTATTATTAATTATATTTGTATATTTATGTGTATTGACTTAGAGCGACTTACTCCCATGCATTTTTATCATTTATATAGTCTGAAATTTTATAATATGCCTTGTTACACAATTTGGCCTTGACTGTTGTCTTAAACATATTTATTGACAATATTCTAATTTCATCGGGAAGTTTGTTATAAAATCGTATACATTGCCCCATAAAAGAATTGCTGATTATTTCGAGACGAGTAGAATGTAATACAAGATTATCTTTATGCCTAGTGTTTACATTATGTATATCACTTTTTTTAAGAAATGTGTCTATGTTTTTGTGCACATAAAGCAAATTCTCATATATATATTGTGATATAACGGTAAGAATATTAAGGTATTTGAATCTTTCTCTTAGAGATACCCTGTGACCAAGCTGGTATATTGCTCTCACAGCTCTCTTCTGTAAAATAAATATCGTATTAATGTCCGCTGAGTCTCCCCAGAGAAGAATTCCGTATGACATAACGCTATGGAAATAACTGAAATAAACTATTCTAGCCATTTCAACATCAGTGAGCCGTCTTATTGTTTTTACTGCATATGCAGCAGAGCTTAATTTGTCTGACAATTTTTCTATATGTGGTCCCCACTGCAACTTTGAATCAATAGTTATAACCAAAAACACAGAAGCCCCAACAGTATCCAACCCTGATCCATTATTAAGTTGCACATTGGTCACCACCTATCTCACATTAGGTGTCGAAAACTTAATTACTTTAGTTTTTTTATCATTTAAAAGAAGATTATTAACGTTAAACCAATGAACAACTTTTGACTATACTTCCTGCCAAAAATATGTTTTCTGATAATTGTGTTAGAATAACTACGTAATCATTTTGTGAATTTGATTGAATTGTTACAAAATGAATTGATTTACTTCTACGTGGTAAATATAAGTTTTTATTAAAATCGTTATTGCGATACATGTGTACTAAAAATTCCTTGTTATTATTCTGCAAAGTTAAAACGTTATTTAATAAGCCTATGTTTGCATTATACATTCTGAGAAAATCTAAACCAATAATTCCATCCGCCTTGCATGGCATGTTATTCAATACATGAAACCTAAATGTAAAGGCTGTAGATTCTCTGGAAGTTGAATATGACTCTGTTTGAGAACTAAGGCATAATTGCAATTCAGCTATTTCGTTGGAATAAATGTTACCACCAATGCCTCTGATTGGTATATCATTATGTTGCAATATAATATTATGAGGGATTTTATTTTTAGCTATGACTGATAATTGCACCCGTATCTACTAAAAAGGAACATAAGTTGTTACCTATTTTTAATATCATGCAATCGAGTCCTTGGCACGTTAATATTTTATGCTCGAAAAAACATGTTCAAATTACTCAAGTCACGGTTTTCCGTCGTACTCTCATTCTGATTTGTCTGTTGGTCGGCAACGTATGCTGTTTGATGGTGATTTTCCTGACCATAAAATTGCCGATGTTGATCTCTAAAACCACGACCACGACCGTAACCTGTCTGTGACTGAAATAGCAGGACGTTATTACTGCGTCCACGATTGTAATAATTATTATTTCGTCCACGATAGTTTAAGTTATAATGATTTGCTCGTCCACGATAAGAAAAATTATTATTATTGTAACCCTGATAGTAGTAACCTCGATTGATGAATCCACGACCGCGGGTATTTTGCCACCTTCCTCTGCTCCAGGGCTTACCTCTTAAATGCATTACCGCTTGCTGGACTGGCTGCTCCGGCTCCTCATCCTGTGCTGCACGTATGGCATCTTTCAGCTGCTGGTAGTCGCGGGCCGCAATAATCGTACCAAGCCTTCTATTGCGGAGGCCATCTGAAAATCGTTTTATAGCGAATTTTTCATTTATCGGTTATAAAACATCACTCGCAGCTTGGTTATCGTTTGACTGAGATATAGTTAAATTAATAAAAAGCTCTTCCAATTTACTACCCAATTCTGCTATACTCAAATCATTTTGTGACAATTTATTAATTTGCATAAGTAAAGAATTGGCTGACTGTTTTGTCAAAAGAAATTATTTTATATCTGCAATTAAAAGATCTGTACTGGAATAATCTGACTTTAACTTTAATTTTGCTAATTTTCTTAGTCGTGTCTTAAGCACAAATGTTATTAGTAACTTTTTATCTGTCGCTTCACTTATACAAGAATTATTTCAATACCTTGTATGATTTTTTCCGTAGTCTCCTCGTTATCATCCATCACCGGGATAATTGAACTCGCCGTTTTTAAATCAAACTGCCATGTTGTCAGATGATTTAGACTCACTGTAACTTAATATTTTATTATAAGTTTCCTCTATTAATTTACATAGATTAATTCTGAATATTCAGTACATTTAATGTCTAATGTCTCAACAAATGTTTTAAATGTCTCATATAATTCTTTAGCCGTTTTAATTTTATTTAATCCTAGTTTTTGTAACCTTTTCTCTGGACCTAATTTTCTAAGACTTACTCTGATATATTCTAATTCTTCATAAATGTTTCGTAGTTTTACTTCCATAAACTAAAATTTAATATAACTTATTATAGAAATAATATTTAAAGTTCATAAAAAGTTCATATTTCCGTGGATACGATGACGCCGTTATAGAGAGGACTTTTTATTTTTACTTTATTTTTGGGGAAAGTTTATTTAAGTTATTTTATTTAACACTTTTTGATGTGAATGTACTTCACTGCACTTTTTAAGTATTTATTTAGGGGAAGTTTTATTTTACACACATTTAAGGGGACATTATTTTACACGTAGCACTTAGGGGGGAACTCAGCAGGGGCTGGATCCTTCGTCACCGGGTCGTCCTCTTACTCGGTCCGACATTCTCTCCTGGAGTCGTCTAATAAAATCTGCTTGCATCCCGTTCTGAACTCCTGCTTGTACCCATCCGCTATGACATTTCTTGTATTGGGCATATAAAACATATAATACAGCTACGCCGCAAACTGATAATATAACTCCCAGCAGTATGTTGTTGGTCGAAACATGCGATTAAAAAATCAGTGCCTCCGTTAATTTCGGTACCCCGTTGGCTGATTATTGTTTCTTTGTTTTCACAAACACACTTGCTACAGTCTTTTCCCATTTTTTTTTCTAAGTTTTCCAAGTTAGTTTCCAACGTTATGACCTTCAGTTTATAATTTGTCTTTAAAAGTGCACAGTGTCGACGCGCTCGCCGGCAATCTGCTGATCGCGCACATTCTTCCGCCGCGACCGAGCACTCGGGCCACGCTATATGACAACGCGCAGGGTCGCTATATAGTGTGCCGGGACTTAAAGCTTAGTAATTGAAAGACACGGGTGTTCTAATCGACGTTTATTATATGACTAATCCACTACAGTAATAACTTACATACTACACTATTTTGACACTCTCTTGTATATAAACATACTTGTTCGTCACACCTTGTACCCCAAACTACATAGTCATTAGTACTAATAATAGTAGAAGAGATCTTAACATGTATTACATTTAAATTACATTGCATTATGAGTGGAAGGTGATCCGACCACCCCACGTCATACTTAACTTCAACTCCAACTACACACGGCCTAGCCGCATGAGTTGTTATACAGTGGTCCAACCAGCTGCAACTCCCATGTACATCACTTACATAGGTAAATGTACCTGAGTCAAGCCCCAGTATATCCACATTCACGCATGACCATAATTGTTTGTTACAAATACTGATTAGTTCACTATAAAACAACTCACCCGGATTTGCATTGAGGTCTCCTAAGATAAACACAGATTCAATTCCATACTCGTGTAGTATGGTCAGTGTCCAGGTGACGAAATAAAAGCCAAAGTACTTACGATTAGTCCAGTGTAATATCGTCACACACAAATTTTAACACAACATACCACAAATACAGAAGGAGAAATGTACAGGTATAGTTTATAGCACAAGAATAGAAGTAAGAAACGAAGTGTGAACCAACAGATATTATAATTAGTTTATAAGAAAAGCACATTAATTACTCATATATATCGAGGGTAACTGAACGGCCGAACTGGCTAGTAACGAATGCGCCGCAATATTTCTACGTACGGAGTACGTCATTCAGCGCAGCTGCACTAAACAAAAGGCTTAGGAATGCATGTACGTTTCCACTGCACTATGAACAACCGGCACGATATATTTAAGATAGTGTTTGTTTATAAAGTAAATAATATAGTAAAATAATAATTTATGTTGTATGTATATTGTGTATATATTATGTATTTATTATATATGTGTATATATGCAAAGTTGTGTGTAAATAGTATTTGAATATGTAAATATGTGTATTCACATATGACATTACTTTATATAATGTGTATATATGTAAATACTAGTATTATTACGGTAAATAAATATATAATTACCATAGGTACACCACACTCGTCTATGATCGCGCTTATCGCATAAAACAGTCAATAAAATCTTGCAGGTTTTCAATTGAATTCGTAGGTAGGTACACACTCATTACAATAAACGTTCTGTCATTTGTTGTAACTTTAATGCCACATAAACGAGAATTATTACAAGATAACACTTTCACTTTTTGAAAAACACTACTACGCCACAACAATGCAACACCGCCGTAGGGACGATACCCGCGGTCACATCAACTGCCGATGTCGCCGTATACCCGAAACCACTATCTATCATACCAACGTAGGGAATGTCATGTGACAGTAACCAGGTTTCTTGTAAACATATTACGTCACAGGCCCCTGACATCGTCAATGGAGCGTTTAACATTCCTACAATTGTATGTAGCAAAACGATACAGGCCACTATTCATTGCGTTGTTTGTTATCGTTGACACCAGCATCACTTATACGAGTGTCGTTCGCAATTTTTTTCCTGTAGCTGATAACCCGCCGAAAAATGACTCCTTCGGGCCACAAACTCCTATCCATATTTTGATAGATTAGCTTCTGTAATCAAAATTTTTTATGCCTTGTGTCCCCTGTCGTATTTCATGTTAATAGCCTCTAACGACACTGTTTCTTGTGTTTTATTGTGTATGTATTTAACAATATCGCTTTCCAATGCAGAGTTGTGAATGTTAGTTATAAACATAGCAATTTTCTTGTCTGCCGCCCGGAATGTACATTGTAGGTCTCTGGCTATGCCCGACTTGCCCGCATAACGATATTTATGTTTCTTTTTGCGGTACGTTACTTTATTCCACTCATTTTTATGTGTGTTTTCTGTTAAGCAAGTACCCCACACGTTCGTCATCCTTTTTGATTCGCATATCCCCGCCTCATCATTTTGGCCAACGTTATCAATAAGCATCAGCTGATCTGTAACTTGTTTATCCGGACTAGGTGCATCCGACGTTGCTGACGTCACCACAGCAACGTTTGGCTTGCATTGTATCGATGGAGTTGACGGGCATTGTTTACTCCCTACTTCGACGCAGGCACTTATCTCACCGCATTCGAGTTCCAACCGTTGTTTTTCAATAGAGTCTTCCTTATTCTCACTTACCCTCATATCTCGGTATTCTTGCATGGGAGATATTAAACTCAGCGTTTCATTTGTATTATTCATACCACTATTCGTTTCATGAGAGAGGCCCATCGGACCACTATCTAGCCATGCACCCCTTCTTTTATTGATTTTAAGCGCCGACACAGGCAGTGGTAACGAGTCATGTTGTATGCGTAGTACTATTGTTTTTAATTCATTTACACTGTCTTGAGTTGCGTAAGTCGACTTTACTGCATCAATTTCAGATTTCAATTTCATTATGTCCTTTAATAATTTAATACAGTCCAAATGATCTATTAAAATCGGCGGCAATTTTTCCAATTGCCTAGCTACAAAGACCGGTAAATCATCAGGTTCTGTAAATTTGAACACGTTTATGATATCTATGACATCACGTTCCTCTTTATCTTTATTTTTACGCATTATTTTTCTAATACTACGGGTATTAGAAAAATAATGCGTAATCAGATGAATCGGACGGGATGGACTCGAACAATAACGTTTTCGAATTTAAGATTTCACTACATGTAAATGTTGACGTACAAATGCGCAGTAGTGATTCCTCGTCTACTATGGACACTTTGTTTTGTATGACAACATCTCATCGATTATAATATTACACACATTGCACTTAAGAACGTTTGCCATTATTATAGCAATTCGCGCTCATTTACGTGATACCAACAAACACGCCACCGGATGCGTGCGTGCGACTTGAAAACTACTTTAAAAGTATCTAATTGAAACAACTTATATTCTAATAGTATTAACAATTGATCTTCCACATCTACACATGATTATAAAATAAAATAAAAATCATTTTATGCCACTCTTCCTGATTTGACGCCAAATGATAAGTTAATGGATCACGATTTTTTCTGTAAATAAAAATTAACGCTATGAATATTGTTTATGAATACGGTATTATGCTATACGGATAAGATTGCTTGACGATGTTGGAACCAGAGTGAAGTGACATGGTACGAAACCGAAAAGGTTACGTACCATGTTGATTTGAAGTGAAACTTCTTTCCCATAAGTGAAACTTCTTTATCGACGTATGAGAGAAATTTTACAGCTGTAAAAAATTTCGTACAGATGTTGCACTTCTTACCTGTGTACTCTGGTACACACACACACATTTTTTTTCTTCATCGTAAGTGTTTTCCCAGCTGCTTCCAAACCCTACCGGGATTTTTGAATCCAGTGTTAATTGGGTGCTAGGAACTAACTATCTATTGTTCCATCAGCCTTTCTAACTCCTTAAGGGCGCATGCGTCGTTGCCTTGTCAGTTAAACAGCATGTGCAGAGCAAGCAGGTGAGGTCTCATGAACTCATTATAAGCCAAAAAATTATATTAAAAAAAACGCGTTGCTCTCTGGGAGTGCCGACAGAAGAATTTATTTATCTAGACGCGTTCGCTGTCTGCTATATGTACATACTATAGCTGCGTCTCGTAACGGTGTTGCGAGTCCAGAGATTTTATCTCATCTAAAAATATGCGAACCGCACTAGAAGAAGTTTTCATTTATAAACAACATGTTATTACATACATACATATTATCACGCCTGTTTCCCATCGGAGTAGGCAGAGACTTTGGTTTTCCGCTTGCTACGATCCTCACATACCATTTTCGCTTCTTCTACTTTCACGAGAGTTCTCATACACGCTTGCTGGTACTGTTGACCTATCCTTTTTGCAAAAGGTCTTCGATGTAATTGACATACAACATGTCAATATAAATTTAAGAGTCGTTTTAAGACTGCTTATATAATTTTGGTTTTTAATTGTTATCTATCTATTTATTTATACTATTACAGAATTGTAAAAATAGCTGTAACGGTACATTAAAAAAAAATGAAATCGAATAATTAAGGGATTCCGAGGCCGAAACTATGATTATTTCATCGTGTATGTTTGTTTGTTTTGTTCAGGGTTGGAGCAAAATCCAGGCGGTTTATCACAATTCTACTGTTAGAATATTGTGGATCCTTTTTAGGTGAATGTGAATGAACTTTTTAAGCTATATTTCATCAAAATCGGTTCAGCAGAAGTAATAATACAGCTTGAACTTCATTTTCCTAGACGCGCTATACTAGCTATTGGACAGGTCAAAGTACTTTTGGTATATCGATTGGCGTTCATTAAAACTTCATTTTTCACATATTGGCTGGTTTTAAGTAATGCACATACTCATATGAACTTGCCTTCACAGATGACTTAACGATGACTGTAGTTAAATTATCTTGGCGCGATAACATATTGGAACGGTGACCACTTCAAAAATAGGTGCGTCACTTTTCAGCAAATACATTGCTTTCAGTTACAGCTATTATATAAGTAAACTAGCTGACCCGCGCAACTTCGTTTGCGCCACTTAAGAGAAACAGACAAAGAGAGATTAGTTAAAGAGGGTGGCGCATAGGCTATTCTTAGGAAAACTTTTGAAGTATCCTCTTTCTAACCACTAAGCACTGAATCGGGAAACTATATACGCGGGCGAAACTACGGGAACAGAATAAACATTTTACACACATTTTATCCTCTCTCGCAAAGGAACCGCGCAGAATTTCAGTATTTAAACTCAAATCATGCCAAAATTGATTCAGTATTCTCGGGATGGTCGATTATAAAATGTCCTACAAAAAAAAACATTTTCAAATATCCCCAATAGGTGTTGTCCGCGACTCCGCTCACGTGAAGTTTCGTTAATGCACAAAAAGGATTTCTCGCGGCAAAAATATGTTTTCCCGGATAAAAAGTAGGTATCCTATGTATTAATTTAGGAAATGGTCTTCAAATTCAAATTCAAATATATTTTATTGCAAATATGGGTACATCAATTTTGGTGTTATATATAAGTCAATTATGTTCTGCCATATTTCGCTAGAAAGCATGCAATAGACTAAAGTGTCAAACAAACTTAAAATTAAAATGTAAATTCAATTCCATACATACTACAAGCCATAAAATAATTTCAAAATAGTCATTAATAATTGTCAAATACTAATCAATCAAAGTAATGTAAACAAAATAGTTATTAATAAATATCAAACACTAATTAATTATGGTAATGTCATAACAAATAAACACTGTCATTCAAATATTCATCAGTACTGTAGTAAACCTTATCCAATAAAACATTTTTTAATTTGTGCTTGAATTTCTTATTACATTCGATTTCCAATATTATTTTAGGCAAATGATTATAAACTTTCGGGCCCATACAGAATATGCTATTATTAAAAACTTTTATGCTGTTGACAGCAATTTTTTTGATTATGACGTTGACTTTTATAGTGTTTAAACATATTTAAATTACTCCTAACAAAATTAATTACTTCATATTTGTATAAACATGGCATTGACATAATCCTTAAACTTTAAAAAAATGGCTTACAACTATCGGTTTGCTTCAAATTACAAATAGCTCTAATGCACTTTTTTTGTGCCTTGAAAACGTTACCACTATCCGTAGAATAACCCCAAAATATAATGCCGTATCTTAATATAGATCCAACATATCCGTGATAAGCAGCGAGCACCGAAGTTTTACTAGTTCTTTTTGTAAGCATATAGATAGCGTACGATTGTTGATGAACTTTTTGACAAAGGTTTTCCACGTGAACCTTCCAATTTAAACTATTGTCAATATCTAAACCCAAGAATTTCGTTGTTTTTTTTTTTTTTTTTATTTGATCAAAATACATATTTTTTGTAATGTAGGTACATAAAATGCTACTCACTTAAACCACTGCGGTTTTTGGGTGAGCAGGGAACGCTATACAAATGGACCATTGATAAGTTGAAAAAGTAGATCTTATTACTATGAATACAAAAATCTTACTAACTACTTATGGTAATTTGATAATGCGCGCGGTAGTGCATACTCACTTTAACGCGCACACTTACACACATTGAAAATAATGATCATAAATATGATTAATATATTTTTATACATGCATACACAAAAATATGATTGAATCGGGCGTATGCACGTACATGCGCACACACACACACATGCGCGCGCGCGCGCACACACGAACACACACACACACACACACACACCTCATTCACTTTTACTTGCTATAGTCCAGTCCATATAAGTAAAATCGGGATTTCTTATGAAATATTTTTTTATTAAACTTTTTAATGTATTTGTGAATTCAGTTACCGAGACAAACTTCTTAACAATGTGACTAGGCAGGCTATTTAATATAAGTGGCAATAGGTAAGTATAGATTCTATTACCATATTTGTTACTAGTTTTAGGTAAACAATATTTTTTTACATTTTCTAAGGGTCTTAAGTTTTGGTTTCTTGTATATTTTACTAATTTATTAACCTTATATATTTCTTCTTTTAGAATGGATATTTTAACCTTACTCTGTATGGGTAGTACATTGCAGTAATTAAACAATTCGTTATAGTTACTACGGTGCTGCTGTTTTACTTTTCTAGGTACAATTGTTTTTAATAATCTTATTTGTAAGTTAAAAATTTTTTCAATGTTAGTTTTGCTCGTACGTCCATAACTGCTTATGCCGTATCCTATAATACTATCAGCCAATGCTAAGTACATCAATCTTAAAACCTTATATGGTATTTTATACTTTATAATTGAAAGTTTACACAAAATTGCTCTTAGTTTGTTGCAAATGTAGTTGATATGCGGTTTCCAATTTAGTCTATTGTCAATTATAAGACCTAAGTACATGTGCTCACTGACTAAGTCTATCCCGGTACAGTAGTCATTATGGCAATATTGTGTATTATGTTGGCACTTATGATTATGGGCTATTATGGTAGGTGTAAAGTCATTCTTTCGTGCTTTTTGTGCAGACTGTATACACATTAATTTTGTCTTCTTCGCGTTAATAACCACCCAAGTAACACAGATAAGCTGTATTATGGCCGGTTTAAGGCTTTTGTACATCCTCTTAGCATTGTTACTTATTATACACATTAATTTTGTCTTCTTCGCGTTAATAACCACCCAAGTAACACAGATAAGCTGTATTATGGCCGGTTTAAGGCTTTTGTACATCCTCTTAGCATTGTTACTTAAGTTCTATATTGATTTTATATAACTCTATAGTGCTACTGTAATGCTAATTTGGGCACATATTAAACTACTTTAGGTTTTTAAATTGTTCACAAGGTTATATAAAGGCATTACAGAAACATTATTCTCGCATTATAATGGTCAACAAATGGTAAAAAACAATTAATGGCATTATAGAAGCATTATATTGGCACTATTATTTTAATAAAGCTTGTTAATCGCATTACAGAAACATCATACTAGCATTAAAATGCATTAAACGTCATGTAAGTATTTACAGTAAGAACTTAACAAATCCTGTGAAATTGAAAAAACAGCCCTATTAGTGCCGCGGTGAAAGTGCTTTAAAAAATAAAATTTGTAATAACCAATAAAATTGTTTTTTGATATTGAGGTGATGAAATATTGAGTGGACATTTTGTTTTAATAATATAATCAAGGTAAGTTCCTCATATTCTACTTATTATCTTCGAATATTGCTGCGAACTGTAGTTTACTGTTAATGTCTATATAAGTTTCATTCAAAATTTTCACGCGCCTAAGTTTTACAAAGGTTTAGTTATAAAATCTTATAAAAATTTGTGTGTAAAATAAATAAAAATGGCCCCATTTTGAAATATGGAATGTTTTTTGAAAGTTTGAATTACAGTAATAGATTTACAATAATAAATTAAGCTCTCACATTAAAAATAGGTCTATTAGTTTCTTACATAAATCATAATATTTATATTATTTGGTTATGAAATTTTTACAAAATGGTGTCGTACTTACACAGCTTGGTGGACCAATATAAAGGCTTATTCATGCTGTTAGCTGTACAAATAATCACACGTGAATAATAATAAAACCAGAGGCCTAATAGATGAATTTTGATAAACCAACATAGTGCTGTCGTCTGTACAATGGTTTTCTATGTGTTCCCATTACTACCAGGAAACTTAATGTGAACTGTTTTCCGTCATTCCAAACACACAGTTTTAGTGATCCTTAAACAAAAACCATTTAGCTTTTATTTACTAACCATGTTGTTTGTACAGGTTGTTTATGTTCGTAAAAAATTGAAAATTTTGATTGGCCTTCTGAAGGCATAATTACTACCAAATTGAATAAGTATTCTATTGTGAAGAAATTAATAGGTTCTTATGTAATTGAAAAAAAATATGAACGATAGCATGCACACAGAAAATGTAAATACTAAAAAATATTACAAATCAGTTAAATATTCCAATATTAAAAATAATATTGCATTATATTGAAAAAATATACAAAACCACTTTTCTCTCACTCTCTGTTTTTCTATCATTTATTATTTTAATTTAAATATTGTGATTATGACTTCTAAAATGCGCGACAACTGGCGACAACTGGCGACAACATTGTAGTTTAAGCTTTGCGCTGACGAATCCGAGACACCTCTCGCCACTTTCCCCTCTCCCCGCCTAGCTATCTTCTCGAAACCGAACCGATACCGCCGTTGTCGGTGTGTTGTTATGAAAGACTCACGAAGGTGATCGCGCGTGTAGTTCGTCATTATTTCTAGCGTAGGTACCTAATTTATTAGTTTGTAATAAAGATCGTTGTTTTAGGTATATATTATATAATCTAAGTTTATTTTATGCATGTGTGTAATGTTTTTTATTTGAAATATTAGTTTTTTTAAACTATTACCTTATTTTCAGTGACTAAACCACTATCTGAAAAATGCCGTACAAAATAGTGCAGACAATAGAGAGAGGCAAAAAAAGTCTGGTCATTGTACCTTCTTGTTGGGAAGACAAAGGTAAATTGTGGTGGCCGCCTAAAAAGTCATTGTTTAAATTAATGAAAGCTGAGCAATCAATCCCCAGTAAAGAGTGAAAATTATTAAATTGTATTTTAAAAAGGAATGGTATTCCGTCATACCAGCTTGCAGATAAGGAATTATCTGTAATGGAAGAAAACTCAGACACAGCTGTTCAGGATAACGATACAGCCGTGGTTGGGTCTCCAGAGACAGTTATTCTTCCAAATCAAAATCAACTTGAAATAAATTACGATCTTTTGGCTAATAATTTGGTAAGTAAATATTTTTTTACCCGCTCTATCTGTTCTGTATTAGTGTGAGTGGTGTCATCATCGATCGGTCACAGTCACAGCTATACCTCGCTGTCGGTATCTGAGCACTTCACAATCAATCAAACAAAATAATTTATTCACAATTTTTTATATTTATATATATATAGACGAGAATATGTGATATAAAAAGAAACCGCCGGCAGGTGAAATCTGACCTTTTGACCTTGCATTTCCGAATAGCCCTTTCACTGTGTTGCCATGTAATCTACCATATTATATTAATTTTAAATTTATTATATTCGGGGTAATTTTATTGGGGTAATTTCTAAAAAAGAACACACGAATAAAATCACATCTCAATATCTACCCATACCTTCACGGATCGGACAGGGTTTTCTTAACACATTGTATATATACACGATATACAATATGTTAAGAAAACCCTGTCCAAAAAATGTACCCCAATAATTTACCCCGAAATCCGAATATAATAAATTAAAATTTTTTTGGTTATGTTATGGAAGTGCCTATGTGCCCCTTTCGGGTCGGACAGGGTTTTCTTAACACATTGCATATAGATATTAGCGATTTTTTGTCGTTTATGAACCGATTTCGATGATTGTTCTTTGTTGGAAAGAAGGTGTCCCGACGGTAGTAACATGGTAACGAAACCAGGGTAAGATGATGGAATACCAGAGAAATCGAGGGTAAACTTCGAAAATCGTAGTGACGGCTAGTGCATTTGTTAAGTTATTCATTAGGTATTTTTTAAAGCACTACTGTTTAGAAGTCAATCTGATGATGAAGCCGAAAGACAGTCGAGGGAACTTCTCAACGATATGCAGTAATCACCTTATGTTTGGGCTTGATTAATTTGTATTAATGAGAACTTAAAATCTATAATTATTTTTGTTTTTAACTGTTATTTTTGCAATATTCCGCTTTTTTAGAATGTCGTACGATGTCGACACGTGTTTCGCCTACACACGAGGCATTATCAAGACTGTTTGGCAGCAAAAGTACTTACACGTTCACCTCAACCTTTTATAGTTCGAACGCAACCAAACGATAGCGCGATGTAGACTTCTAGTTGTTTTGTCTATTTTTGAATAAACTAAGCAAAACCGAAGTGTGGAAGTCTGTTTGTTCGTTCAGCAAAGTACACCCGTCCCGTTTTATAATTTCTAACTGCTCTAATACGGACATTTTTAGACCCTTTTCACATAAATGTAATATTTCAAAATTGTTGTTTTCATTCAAAATATGCCCGGTGTCCAGCAAATGCTTCGCGAAATGTGATTTATCTGTGTGACCGTTTCGGAATGCTCCTAGGTGTTCCTTATATCTGGTATCAAAGGAACGACCTGTTTGGCCTATATAAACATTGCTACAACCATCACATTTCAACTTATAAATACCGGATTTTTTGCTATTACTAATACTATCTTTACCATTACATAATGTTTTTAAGGTATTTTGAGGTCTATAGGCCGAGAAAACATTATTTTCCTTAAGTATCCTCGCCACACGATGTGTGATACGCCCAAAGTATGGGAGACAAGAAGTATACTTCTTGGTTTCTTTAGTTGATGGGTACAAAAGGAGCTTAACCATTTTATTTTGCTTTTTTAATAAAAGTGAGTGTATTAATTTTGAGCTATAGCCGTTAGATTGTGCAATGCAACAAATTATATTCAATTCCTTGTCAAATGCCTCTCCGCTTAATGGAACATTTAATAGCCTATGAATCATACTATGGAAAGCCGCCATTTTGTGCAGCCACGGGTGGCAAGAATTAAAAGGGATTGTAGTATCTGTATATGTTGGTTTACGGAATATTTCAAAACTATGCTTTGTGCCATTTTTTGAAATTGATAGGTCTAGGAAGTTTAATAAATTATTTTGTTCTATCTCTAATTTAAATTTAATTTTAGGGTGAATGCCATTTAAATTACTGAGAAATATACTTAGTTGTCTATGGGTACCCGTCCAATTCATTATTATATCATCTACATATCTATAATAATATGAAATATGACTGTTATTGATTATATTTATATTTTCAAAATAGTCCATAAATATGTCTGCCATTAGGGGGCTTAAAGGCGAGCCCATTGCTAGACCTTCTTTTTGTACATAATATTCATAGTTAAATTGAAAGTAATTTTGCTTCATACAAAGCTCCGTCAAGCGTAAAATATCATTAATTTGTTCTGGATGTAATTTTTTAATTTGCAACATATTTTTTATGATTTTTAAGCATTCCATATAAGGAACGTTTGTAAACAAACAATCTACGTCCAACGATACCAATATTGAATTACGCGGCAACTCGATGTCTTTTATTTTTTGAATCAAATCATAAGTGTTACGTAAACAATATTTTGGATTGAAACCGGTCTTTTCCTTAATAAGTGAATTGAGGTACTTGGCTAATTTATAAGTAGGCGCGTTTATATACGAGACTACAGGTCGGACAGGTACATTGTCTTTATGAATTTTTGGTAACCCGTAAAGTAGTGGACATTGTGGATTCATAGGTATTAAGGTCCGAAGTAACGGCGAATCTTCTGGAAAAAGGTATTTTGCTGCTTTTATACAGAGTTTTAGCTCTGCGTGATACTTCAAAGTTGGATCGGAACCCAGACGCTGAAACTCATCTGTCAGAATGATGTCATTCACTTTGCTGGTGTATTCAGCTCTGGGCATAATCACTATAGTGTTACCTTTATCAGCTTTATTAATGACTAAATTATTGGTGACAAGTTTTTGGTGTATTGATTTAATGTTTGTTATTTCCGAGCTATGAAAACCTGTGGACTTATATGATTTTATCTGGTGAGCCGCCAGACTTTTAACTATATTGTCCTTTTTATTCCTAATGATTGCTACCTCGGTATCCACTGCCAGTGTCTCTTTGGACCTTGTAGCAACCGGTTTTGGTATACTATATTTTAAACCCTTTTCCAGGAGTGACATCTCGTTCGTAGAAAACTGAATATTCGAAAGATTTTTAACTCTAGGGTAAAAGGAGTGACTGCAACGTTGTACCTCCTCATTATTTTGAAAACGCAAAGCACTATTTCTCAATGTTTGTAATTTATTACGTTGGTTTAGAAATTTTTTATGAGCTACTTGGGATGCCAGGTCGCGAGCTTTTTGATCTAACAAGTCAAATCTAAAAACCAAAAACTTGTCACCAATAATTTAGTCATTAATAAAGCTGATAAAGGTAACACTATAGTGATTATGCCCAGAGCTGAATACACCAGCAAAGTGAATGACATCATTCTGACAGATGAGTTTCAGCGCCTGGGTTCCGATCCAACTTTGAAGTATCACGCAGAGCTAAAACTCTGTATAAAAGCAGCAAAATACCTTTTTCCAGAAGATTCGCCGTTACTTCGGACCTTAATACCTATGAATCCACAATGTCCACTACTTTACGGGTTACCAAAAATTCATAAAGACAATGTACCTGTCCGACCTGTAGTCTCGTATATAAACGCGCCTACTTATAAATTAGCCAAGTACCTCAATTCACTTATTAAGGAAAAGACCGGTTTCAATCCAAAATATTGTTTACGTAACACTTATGATTTGATTCAAAAAATAAAAGACATCGAGTTGCCGCGTAATTCAATATTGGTATCGTTGGACGTCGATAGTTTGTTTACAAACGTTCCTTATATGGAATGCTTAAAAATCATAAAAAATATGTTGCAAATTAAAAAATTACATCCAGAACAAATTAATGATATTTTACGCTTGACGGAGCTTTGTATGAAGCAAAATTACTTTCAATTTAACTATGAATATTATGTACAAAAAGAAGGTCTAGCAATGGGCTCGCCTTTAAGCCCCCTAATGGCAGACATATTTATGGACTATTTTGAAAATATAAATATAATCAATAACAGTCATATTTCATATTATTATAGATATGTAGATGATATAATAATGAATTGGACGGGTACCCATAGACAACTATGTATATTTCTCAGTAATTTAAATGGCATTCACCCTAAAATTAAATTTAAATTAGAGATAGAACAAAATAATTTATTAAACTTCCTAGACCTATCAATTTCAAAAAATGGCACAAAGCATAGTTTTGAAATATTCCGTAAACCAACATATACAGATACTACAATCCCTTTTAATTCTTGCCACCCGTGGCTGCACAAAATGGCGGCTTTCCATAGTATGATTCATAGGCTATTAAATGTTCCATTAAGCGGAGAGGCATTTGACAAGGAATTGAATATAATTTGTTGCATTGCACAATCTAACGGCTATAGCTCAAAATTAATACACTCACTTTTATTAAAAAAGCAAAATAAAATGGTTAAGCTCCTTTTGTACCCATCAACTAAAGAAACCAAGAAGTATACTTCTTGTCTCCCATACTTTGGGCGTATCACACATCGTGTGGCGAGGATACTTAAGGAAAATAATGTTTTCTCGGCCTATAGACCTCAAAATACCTTAAAAACATTATGTAATGGTAAAGATAGTATTAGTAATAGCAAAAAATCCGGTATTTATAAGTTGAAATGTGATGGTTGTAGCAATGTTTATATAGGCCAAACAGGTCGTTCCTTTGATACCAGATATAAGGAACACCTAGGAGCATTCCGAAACGGTCACACAGATAAATCACATTTCGCGAAGCATTTGCTGGACACCGGGCATATTTTGAATGAAAACAACAATTTTGAAATATTACATTTATGTGAAAAGGGTCTAAAAATGTCCGTATTAGAGCAGTTAGAAATTATAAAACGGGACGGGTGTACTTTGCTGAACGAACAAACAGACTTCCACACTTCGGTTTTGCTTAGTTTATTCAAAAATAGACAAAACAACTAGAAGTCTACATCGCGCTATCGTTTGGTTGCGTTCGAACTATAAAAGGTTGAGGTGAACGTGTAAGTACTTTTGCTGCCAAACAGTCTTGATAATGCCTCGTGTGTAGGCGAAACACGTGTCGACATCGTACGACATTCTAAAAAAGCGGAATATTGCAAAAATAACAGTTAAAAACAAAAATAATTATAGATTTTTAAAATGGATTTCCGCCATGTAACGCCTGATTCAATTAGTTATTTAATGAGAACTTTACACCTTGTGGCTGTCATAATCTCTAATGATGAATATGTAGGACATTCAAGGGAACTCTTCAACATTTTACAGTATCTACCTTGTTAAAATCGATCCATTAACTCCCGAGATTAACGCGTCTATCGAAACAAACTTTTCTGTTTTATAATATTAGTATAGATAAGAATTAACTACAACTCAAAAATTTACTTATTCTTAACCAAAAATTAAATTTAAAAAAAAAGAATAAACGACTTCAAAATTCAAATCCATGTGTACATACTAAAAAGTAAAACAGTTTTGGAGTCGGTGCCAGCCTCTTACCTACTAGATACCTACTCGATTAATCTATTAGTATATGAATATGAAATTGAATAAATGCTGATAATTGAAAGATCAAACATTTTGCGCATTTAGTCACAACTATCCGTCATGGCTGGCAGCGACTTCGAAACTAACTGTTAATAAATATTTAAAGTAATTATAATTAAAAAAAATGTTTTAAGTTTTGCACATATATATGGGATAGAGTTTTGAAGTTTTTATTTTATTTCTTTTTTAAATTAATTTTCATCATTGTATTTAGATAGGTAACAATCTTGTTGAGTAATTTTTATTATATTCGTTTAAATTTAATTGTTTTATTTTCAGACATGGAATCAAGAAAATCAAGGAGACTCGAATTTGAATAACAGTAATGTTGCAGCTACGGAAAATATCCCTAATAATGAAAACGTACTAAAAATATTTAACGCAGAGCCTGTTAACATTGATTTAATTTTAGCCAATCAAAATATTATATCACGAAAAATAGATAGTATGCTCCAAATTCAAGAAGCCACTCTCAATAACCAACAAAAAATAATTCAAGAAATGGCCAAACAATCTATACAATTAGAAGAAGTAACTTTACAACTCGCGGAGATAAAACAGGCTACAAGCGTGACGTTATTGAAAGATGCAAACCCTATAGATAATGAAAGTTTTTCATTCAAGCCTATTGACAATCAAAGAGACATAATATCACTGGACCAGTTATTGGCAGATAAAGCAGAAAGAAACAAACTACGGCAACATTTATCGTTTTTATGTTCAAGTGGCCCAGAAATAACTTGTGCGTACAAATTACTCGACATTATATTTACTCGGGATTTTCTTTGCTTGTGGTCATGGGCGGGTGGAAGTAGAGGAGATAGATCAAAAATCGCAATCAAAGATCATAAAAATGTACTGAAATTCTTTCATGCCATGATTCAAACCTGGGATCAGACGTATACTGTTCAAGACAATGAAAAATTTTTCAAGACTGTAACAAAAAATTCAATGCAAAGAAAATGCATGAGAAACTTAAGAACTTCTGCTAAGAGATGTCGCAAGAATAATAATAATTTATGTAAACAGCAAAACACTGAGAATGTCATAGATCCAATTGAAGAACATACATCAAATGAGGAAGATAAAAAAGCTGAAGGAGAAAACATGTCCTTTCAAGAACAAATAATCGAGAAAGAAAATATTCCTTATAATAATAATAATGACGATATGGAAGAATATGATTTGTGTTAACCTTTACGCAAAAGCTAGCAATACACACGCAGATTTACCCGGCAGATGTATCTGAACGGAAATCCGAATTGGTACGTCTTTATGTGCATGATAAGAAAAGTCACGGATGTCAGAGAGCATGTAGGCACACCAGATCTGCCGGGTAAATCCGATCCGAGAGATGAGAACAGATTTAAGCGGTTTAGCTAAACTTTTTAATTTTCATTGATTTGAATTGGTCCGAATTAAGAAAGATAGATGATCAAATTATGTTAACATTTAATACTTATTTTTTATTTATCTATAACGCCCTATCCCCGAAGGGGCAGAAGCATATTATATGCCCACTTTTCACAATGTAACATTTAATACTTACCTTTGATATTACATATATACAAATCAGAGGTAAGTATTAAGCACGGTAATAATAATTATGTTACTCTCTACTATACAAATCTGATTTTAATTTGTTTAATGAATCTCTTTTTACTTACTTCTTAATACTTAATAATAAGTAAGTGATAACATTTTGCTATTTTCATCGAGGATTTCATATTATGTTAACGAAATTATTTATAAGCATAAAGTTTCAAAAAAAATAAAATAAATAAATAAAATAAATATCCATCACGCCTTATCCCCGAAGGGGTGGCAGAGGCATATTATATGCCCACTTTTCACCGTGTGGATTCCTGTCCCACGTAATAGGTGGTGAGCCCATTGCCGTGTTGAAATAGACAGACGCAGGTTGTGGCTACCTGCTGTTGAAATTTTTTAAGCCGCCTATAAGGCCTTCAACCAGGCTTAACGACTGCCATTTTACTGGCAACCGGGACCAACGGCTTAACGTGCCTTCCGAAGCACGGAAACGCTCGCAAATGTAAATGCCACAAAGTGGTCACCCATCCGACGACCAGCCATAGTGAAAGTTGCGTACCTCAGTGATCGTTTACCGAACACTGAGACCGCGGGGCCACGAGCGCTTCAAAAAAAATAAAAGATAAATACTTGTAATAACGGTGTTTTATTTACATGTATGCAATAATGGTATCAAATACAAATATTCATAATGATCTATACATACTAATTTACATTGTATATTTCTTGGATCTAAAACAATATCAAATTTGGTACTTTCATTAATTTTAGCTTTGTATATATGTAATCGTGATGATTTTATTGGATACGTAAACACATCTTCTTTGTTAATTATTTTAAAGCCATTAATTATAATCCCATTAGTTTCTTCAACTATATTATTTATTTCAACTGTTTCATTGAAAGTTGTTAACACATATCTATCCTTTCTTTTTGGAGAAACTTTAAATTGTTGCATATGAAGTGTTCTGTAATTATTTCTATTTGATTTTACAAACGGACATTTGGGCTCCTCACTTCTTTCAGAACTTTGATCAATAAACTCTTCCGTGGATTCAATTATTCTATTTGCTATCTGTGATAACGGATTCTTTCCACCTCTTAGTAATCGCTTAATACAATATAGCTTATTCTCAAATGGATAAGCGCTAAAGGTGGGTAAAGGGCCAAATCTTTCAACTTCTGCAGTTACGTGGGTTAAATTGTGCACATTACTAGTAACGTAGTCAACTCCATAAAAGTCTTTGTAGTGTGTGACAAAATCATTCAGCAGTTCTTTAGCTAATGGTAACATACACAAGTAACTTTCAGTCGAACAAATTGTAATGCCACAATAAAACTTCAGAAAATGTGAAAATACGTTACCAGTGAGCACCTCTGGTAATATAATAATACTTAGATAGAATAAAAAAGTTCTATATTCAGAAGCTTTCCAAAATGCTAGATATTCCAGACTACGTACTGCTCGATGATGAAATTAGTTACAACTTGAATATTAATTGCATGCCATTTCGTTAAATATTTTCCAAAATTACCATCACGCCATCCAACCAGTAGCCATAATGCCTAAGTCTACTAAATGCAATGAATCACCGACTGGAAAATCTTTTACCATATCTATTGGAAGATTAAGGAAAGGGGAATCAAACTTATGGTGCGCCCCATAGAGTTTATTTCGGAATCCCTCATTAGTTCTCTCAGGACAACTTGAATCAGGAAATGTAACTGTGTGTGAATTGTAGGAATATTCACCAACAGTCGTACACTTCATGCAGCCGTGTTTTCCGTTAAAGTTACAAACACCTGAAAATAAAAAAGAATGTTATTGCTAAAATTAACTAGTCAAATAATAAACAATAAAATAAAATAATCATGGACGATACCTTTTATGAAAGCTCTAGCAGGTGAGTCACAAATAATACATCTGATTTTAACGGTAACTTCCTTCTCGGAATGTTGCATAAGTGAAATCCCGCTCTCCAATAAATGACTAACATCGTTGATAAAATCTTCTAAATAAGCCGGTAAATTCTTAGGTTTTCCCACGCCATAATAAGTTCCAATTACAACTGTCAGGCTTTTCATAAATGTTGCAAAGTATCGGCCAAAATTCTTTTTTTGAACTTTTAAAAATCGGTAATCCATCAAAATTAAAATTTGCAGAAATACATTCCGGCACACCAGGCCACTTTTCCAACATTAGAGTTAGATGATTAGTAATACCGTTATGCCAATATTCCCCATCGTCAATTGTTTTTATGTTGACATGTCTGGGTGTTTTTATAATGGTCCTTGGGTCCATTGGTAATATTTCCGGCATCAACTCATTCATGATTTTCGCGAGATCTTTTAACGCTATTTGAGGAATATTCCGATCAATAGCCCAATTTCTAATTTTTTCACGAAATGTGGATACTTTAACAAATTTATTCATATTTATGTCATCGTCACTTTCATCAGAGCTCAAATATTCAGCATCTGATGCGACTTTAGAGTATTGGTCACTAAATTGACAACACTCAACATTTATTTGTTGTATGTTCATATTATTTGCCAAATCCGCATGATCTTTGCAATGGTAAGTAAATTCTGAGTCTTCTGTGTCTACGGAACCTTCTATATTATAATTACAACCCACTTGCGACGAATTTTGTTGTGTATTGTTTTTGCTCTCATCCGAAGTCTTCATAATTCTTGTATATTCTTTTAATATTTTTCGTCTGATTCCTCCGGTTCTTGCTTTTATTTTCCATGACTTTTTCATCATTTTGAACACTGAAGTGTTTTAGTGACGGCGACTTTTTTAGAATAATAATCAATCCAAATGGCTATACTAATGTTGAAAAGTGAGTGTCTGTACAACTTTACACGTTACAATAACTCACATTTACTTGATTTAAGAACTATTGGGTATATATTAGCATTCAGTTTAACTTCAAAACTGCAAGCATTTTAATGCTACAAGTTCATGCTATTCAGAAGTATTAAGTTTTTACTGACTCCTTGAAAATACTTTATTATTTACATTATACAACTAAAAGTACTGAGAACTGCTGAGAGCATTGTAATGGTTTAAATTAATGCTACTGTGCAGCTTTAGGCATTCACTTTCCATTTAAAAATGCTATTATACAACGAAAGGTACTAGACACAGCTGAAAGTTGTATAACGGATAAATGGAGCATGATAATGGTTCAAAGTAGTGCTCTTAATTAGCATTAGGCATTCACTTACTACAAAAAAAATGCTATTATAGACCTAAAGGTATTAAAAACTACTAAAAGGCGTACATCAACGTTGCATCGTGCTGCACTAACTCTAAAAGCCTTACTAAAGCATTTTGTTTTACCATTAGCCAACCGGTATACAGTGTTAAGTATTATTAAGGTTTTGAAATGCCCATATACAGCGGCAGACTGTTAAGTGAACTTTTATAAGATCTTAATTAGACCTAAGTTCTACATAAGTTCACGATTGCGTAGTTAAAATGCTCAATGTGTTACTTGGGCAAGCCCATGTCATGTGCCCACCGACACATTCGATTAAAATTCTCTTGCATTTTACTTTCTGCACCAGATACGGCCTCGTCAGCCACCACTATGCACGTGTCATCGGCAAACTGGTAAACGGAACCATGCTCGAAAAGATCACACATCTCATTCACATTCCCCGTGTTGTCGGTACGCGACTACTAAGCTGTGAACCAACTTTTACTCTAGTAAATCTATTATCATGGTAATTTTTGAGCAATTTAAGCATTTTTCCACGTATACCAGTCCGCTCGAGTCTCCTGAAAAGAACATCGTGACGGAGCATATCAAACGCCCTGCTGAAATCAATGAAAGCAACAAGAACATGGAGCTTATTGTGCAAGTACCCGTTTATCTCATTAGAAAATTGACACAATAATTGAGAAGTACTTTTCTTTTTTTGGAAACCAAATTGTTTAATATGTATCGAGTTATTTTTTTGCAAAAAGTTATCAATCTTATTACCTATATACGTCTCAATTATTTTATCAACCGAAGATAAAATTGTAATTGGGCGATAATTATTGCAGTTGGTGTGATCTCCTTTTTTATAAATAGGGCGAACCACCCCTATTTTAAGTTCATCGGGGTACTTAGAAGCACCGATGCACGTGTTAATTAAGTGAGTTATTGAAGGTGTTATCTGGTTATTAATTTTTTTAATGTCTATAGCTCTAATACCATCATAACCGGCACTTTTTTTGCAGTTGAGTTTGGCAATATTTTTTTTTGTTTGGAATTCTGTTATTTTAGGCAGTCGCATCGATACGTCCGAGTCCACCTCATGCACGGTACTCAAAAGCGACCTGTCACATCTCGTATCTATATTTTTTATATTGTAACTAAACTCAGAGGCAAATAATTCGGAAGCATCACTGTCTGATAGAGAAAAATGCCTCTGGATAATCTCATCAACTGAGTTGCACACTTTGCCACATATTTCATTAAGTAAATGCCATATTTTTTTAGTATTACCAAAATTCAAATGAATTTGATTTCTATAGTATTTATTTTTCAGATAGTTTACATATTTGTTAGTTTTATTTCTGTATTTGTTATAAATTATTTTATTTTCAATAGATGACTCTTTTTTGAATAATTTGATCAATTCTTTCTTTTTATTACACATATATTCTAGTCTGTTATTCATCCACTTACAATTAGTATTACTATTTCTTGTTTTTTTTTCAATTTACTTTTGACACAATTTTCGGTATGCGTTTTTAAATATCCATCACGCCTTATCCCCCAAGGGGTGGCAGAGGCATATTATATGCCCACTTTTCACCGTGTGGATTCCTGTCCCACGTAATAGGTGGTGAGCCCATTGCCGTGTTGAAATAGACAGACGCAGGTTGTGGCTACCTGCTGTTGAAATTTATTAAGCCGCCTATAAGGCCTTCAACCAGGCTTAACGACTGCCATTTTACTGGCAACCGGGACCAACGGCTTAACGTGCCTTCCGAAGCACGGAAACGCTCGCAAATGTAAATGCCACAAAGTGGTCACCCATCCGACGACCAGCCATAGTGAAAGTTGCGTACCTCAGTGATCGTTTACCGAACACTGAGACCGCGGGGCCACGAGCGCTTCTCTTCTAAAGTTATTATGAATCTCATTAAAGACCTTACTAGGGGAGTTGTAATTTAATGGTGAACGCCAGTCCGCACTACTCAACTCGCTCCACAGTTTTTTGGTATCGTACGAATAAATAACCGGTTTCGGTGTAGGTGTCGAGTTATCGGCGCGCTGGTTGACAATAGTACAGGCAGTTATGTAGTGATCCGCTATAGACTCGTTTATCACAGCGGAGTAAATCGCAGACGTTACAGCCGAACTGCCCCGCACGAAGATGTGGTCAATGCAACTTCGCGTTACAATATTTCCTTTTTTTTCGACCCTAGTGTGTTGATTAATACAACTTGATAAACCCATCGCATGTAAAGTGTTTAAGTAGTTCTGTATAACACTGCTGCGTAATAAAATATTTATATTCATATCTCCGAGCATAACCATATCGACCTTATGGCAGTTATTTTTACATAAGTATTTAATTTCGGAAATAAAGCGTTCTTTATCAAATTCAGGAGGTCTATACGTTACACACAGTTTAATTATAGATTTATTAAAACAAATTTGACCCATTAAAAATTCACAGTAATACGAGCTAGTTGGTATTTCTGTGAATTTCAGAGTTTTATGAATATATAACATAATGCCTCCACCTTTCTTATGCGATCGTAGGTTATTATACATATTGTAGTTGGGTAGTACATATAAAGATTTACAGCTATCCTTTATATTTGTCTCCGTCAGTGCAATGACGTGTATCATTTTATGACTAGATGAAATAATATATTCCAGGTATGAAAAGTTTAATACAAGTGAGCGTATATTTACGTGTATCATTGTTATATTGTATTTGCAAGTTGGCAACGAGTCTATATACTCATTCCAGGAATCATAGTTGTTTTCGTAAATGTCATTAATATTTAAATCCATTTCAAATCGCAATCAGCATACATAGGAATTAAATAGGCAGTACCACACACTATAGAGGGTGTTAGCAACGAGTTATGCAGGTACAAAGATAGATATTTATAAATATATAGGTATGTGTACATTTAGGCTGCAGTTATCGCAGCCCACCGGCATTATATGCATTTTTAATAATTTATTCGAACGACAAAAGGATACAGTCACTCCTTGGTTTTTATTTCCAACACCAATTTCTTTATATCATCTTCTGAACGTATAGTATGAATTTTTTCATTCTCGTTCTTCTCGTCTCCACCTCCATTACTGTTTTATCCATGTAATTAATTTTCATACCAACCAGTCTAGGCACTCTGTTCTTAAAACACATTAGTAATGTTTTCTCCAAATTTATTTGTAAATTGTTAGAATTCAGCTATTTAATTACCGTGTACAGTGTCTCCTTGATTTCAGTCTTAATATCTGTCACATTTTTTCCTTTAAAAATTATAGTGGTATCATCAGCAAATAGAATCGTGGGATGATTGGTTATTTTTGGAAGATCATTGATATAAACGTTAAACAGAAGTGGTCCTAATATACTACCCTGTGGAACGCCCACCTTGACCTCCCTATAATTAGATTTATATTTTCTTTCTTTTTTAAGAACGGGGCATAGGCGTGTAATTTGTGTGCACTGCTTACGATTGCATAGATAGGATTTAATGAGGCTTAACACATTTTCTCTAATGCCATAGGACTCTAATTTGCGTAAAAGTATGTCATGTTGTACATAGTCAAACGCTTTAGTTAGGTCCATATATAGACCACAGATTGGGACGGATTTATCAACATTTTCAGTGACCGTTTCAAGAAACTTATAAAAAGCCAAATTTATTGATTTATTTTTCCAGCCAGCCAGTATGTTCATGTTTTCAAGGTACGTATATATTCTGGTATAGATAATCCTCTCAAAAACCTTTGAAATGGACGGAATCAACGAAATCGGGCGATAGCACCCCATAGATTGCCTATCATTCTTTTTGAACAACGGTTTTACAATTGTCAACTTTAGCTTATCAGGAAAGACTCCATTAAGCAAACACAGATTTACAATATGACTTAAAACGTCCAAAATTTGAGTTGAAACTTGTTTTAATATAGCCGTTGATACTTGATCATACCTAGTACAATTGGTATTTTTTAAATTACTAATGATGTCATTTACTTCTTTAGGAGATGTTGGACTCATAAAGAGAATTCAATATACTTACGAGAAGCCTCATATTTGGGTCATAATTAAGATTTGTTACCTAATCAATAAAAAAGTCGTTAAACAAATTTGCTATTGTTTGTGGATTATTAGTTGTATTATTATCATCAATTTTAATGTTGTAAATTTCGTTCTTCAGTATATTATATTGTGTATTATTTATTACCTTCCACGTAGCACGACATTTATTCCGTGCAGTTTGTATAGAATGGTCATTCTGAAAAATTTTGGTTAATTTAATAATTCGATTTAATCTGTTTGATAAGGAACGATAATTATTTTTATTGGCATTTGAGCCATTCTTTAGAAATTGCCATAATAATTGACGTTTACGTTTGCAGCACTTTTAATTCCAGTTGTCATCCACTTCAGCCGATTGTGGACCCGTATTTTTTTGTAAATTTTTGGAAAGCATAAATTATAAAAGAGTACAAAAGTATCATAAAAATTATCAAATGCCACTACCGGATCATTACTTTCAAAAGAATCACTAAAAGACAACGAATTTATGCATTCAATGATTTTTTTTTGTATTATCACAATGATAATCTCTTTTCTCCGCATACCAATGATTCAAATAGAAACTTCTTTTCACTGGGCAGTTTAGTAGTTGTGCCGTGTGATCCGACCGTGCAAACTCAAACAGTGTACCCTTACAACCACGAAAATTATATAGAAAATTGTCAATACATGTACCGCTTATGATACGAGTGGGTTCATTGAATGTATACTTCAGATTGCAACAGCTCAGTAATTGCAGAAAATCCTTCAATAGAGTGGTTTTTTTCAATAAGTTAATATTAAAATCTCCACATATGACAACTTTGTCCATATTTCTACAAAAGTTATAAACCAACGAACTAAACTTTACCAAGAATATATTAATTTTATCTGGATTAGCCTTCGGTGGTCTGTAAACGCAGAGTATTACAAGTTTATGGTCTAGGAGTTTTATTCCAGAAACGTCAATGATACCCGCAATACAGTATTTTTCTAATCCATCAAGTGCCACAAACCTATGCGGACTACGAACCAAGATACAAGTACCGCCACGGCGCTTTTGACGTGTAAAGTGAGACCCCAGTATGTACACAGCAATTTGGAAAACCTTAGTATCATGTATGATCATATTGTGCTCTGATATACATAAGATATCAATTGGGGATCCCCCCTTTTCCAGAGTTTCCAGACACAATAATAAACGATCAGATTTGCTAATGAGCCTGTCTATGTTTTGGTGAAAGATATTTATAAAGTTATAAGCGAAAAAATGTTTTCTGAGTTTTACAGGGCTCAGTTAAGCTAGTTTTGTGAACTACACTTGTCCTAGCATTATATATTGGAGTCAATTTATCTGTGTTTTCTTTACTATTCTCAACAAAATCGGTCTGGCAAGACTTACTAACTACACGTGGATTGTACTTTGACTCAATCATAAACTTTACAGACTTTCATTTATAAACTATAGTTAGTATTTCCCTTATCAAAATTTTACATATATGTACTGTGGCATTACGCTTTATAGGAAAATCTTTGTCATAACTCATGTCTACAAATGAACAGTGGTTAAATTTACTATTTTATTTTATTTTATTTTATTATTTTTGGGGAGCTTACGGCTAATTTTACAGTACATTTACATATTTGTATAATTACATGCCAATTACAAGCTTCCACATGTGGGCAAAAAACAAAGTAGTACATGTTTGATAACTATATAAAATAAAGAAACTCAGATTTTAACTATAATGAGGCAACTAAAGTAGCAAGTCTGTATTATTACACAATAATCTTTTAATTTTTGTAGTGCTATAATTAAATAAGTCAATTTGTGTTTCAAGGTTCAGTTTATTAAACACCTGACATACTCGTGGTATAAAGCTATTGCGTCTATAATTTTTATTGCTAAATGGCACATGCAACAGACCGTAATCTTCGAGGAGGCACATATAATGAGATCATGTTGAGGAGTTCAGGACAGTCCAGTTTATTCTGAACTATATTGCATAGGAGACTTAAATTCGCTATTTTTCTGCGGAGATGGAGAGGTATAAGGTGTAAGGTAATACATGTACGATGGTAGTCGTCATGAGGAAGCTTGAATTTAAAACCTAGATATCTAACAAACCGTTTTTGAATTTTCTCAATATTTTGACTATATGAGTCATAAAGGGGATTCCAAATTTGACATCCATATTCAAGGTGACTGCGGACAAACGCACAATAGAGAATTTTGATGGTTTTCATATCTTTAAAGTTGTTTGAAACGCGCATAATGAATCCTAGGGATTTGAAAGCCTTGTCAGTAACATGGTCCACGTGCTGATCAAACATTAGTTTACTATCATGCAAAATTCCTAGATCTCTAATGACTTTCACGTTTTCAATTGTAAAACCCTTTAACTTATAATCGAAATTCATAATGTTGCGCTTCCTAGTAAACGTGATGGCATTACATTTGGATACATTTAAGTCCAACTCATTCTCACGACAGTATAGATCGTATCTATTTAAATCATCTTGAAAAAGTAACGCATCAGCACTGTTACTTATAGTACGATAGATTTTCATATCATCTGCAAATAACAAAAAATTGGAGTTTAAAAAACATTTATGAATGTCGTTAATAAACACAACAAACAGGAGTGGACCAAGTAGCGACCCCTGAGGAACCCCTGAAGGAATAATTACCCACGGAGACGCGAAGCCATTTAGGACCACAGCTTGAGTTCTGTTAATCAGATAGGATTTGAGCCAATGCAAAAGATCACCATGAATTCCGAAGTCGGAGATTTTTCGGAGTAATCTAGAGTGATCTATTCTGTCAAAAGCCTTAGTGTAATCAGTATATATGGCATCAATTTGATTACCCTTAGCCATATTTGAGGTTAAAAAGTCATTAAATATTACCAAGTTAGTTGTTGTAGATCGTGCTCTAATGAAACCATGCTGCTGAGGAATGAACACACTTTTGAAGCAATCGTATATTTGATCGAAAATTAGTCGTTCAAAAACTTTAGCCAGATGACAGAGTTTAGAGATTGGCCTGTAGTTCTCAACGTCAGTCTTGGGGCCTTTCTTATGGATCGGTGTGATAAATGCCGATTTCCATAAACTTGGTACAATACCATCCTTTAATGAACGATTAAAAAGCATAGATACAGGAATGGACAATTCCTTCGCACAATTAACCAAGAATAATGCCGAAAGGGCATCAGGACCCTCCGATTTATTTGTATCTAACCGTAACAGTAATTTATACACTTTTTCATGTGTTATTTCTATTGAAGATAAATCACAGGTCTGTTGAACCCTTGATCCTCGGTCTTGATTTGCTTTTGGGGATGATCCCCTAGCCAAAAAAGTTGAACTAAAGTAGTTAGAAAACAGCTGACAAATGCCCTCACTCGAGCTACTAGTGACAGAAGAGTAGGACATTGATGCCGGATAAGAACTACTGCCTCGTTTGTTTTTTATATAAGACCAAAAAACTTTAGGATTGAAAGATATGGACCTTTCCAAAGTCTGCATATAATCTTTAAAGCATTTTCTTTCAACTATTTTAATCCTATCTCGCAGTAATCTATAAGTATTTTCATCGGTTAAATTAGAATAAGTTTTAAATTTTTTGAAATATTTAAATTTTTCTCTAATAATTTTAATTAAGGAAGGTTTGTACCAAGGAGGGTAACTATAATTAGGGGAAGGACGAATTGGAACAAAGTGATCACGCAATTTGTAGACGGCTTTGTAGAAAAATTGAATAGCATCTTCTAAAGTATCAAGAGTCGAAATTTGTAACCAGTCGATGTCAGAAAGATGCACACATATTTGGTCATAGTCAGCTAGCCTATATTTATAAACTTGGCGTTTGGTTAATTTAAGTGCACCAACTTCCAAAAATGCAGTTTTTATAACTAAAGACTTATGAAGGGGATCCTCAGGCACCAAAGGATCAGGGCAGGCTGAAACAAACACAGTATTGGTGCAGAGAACCAGGTCCAACAACCTCCCCAGACAGTTTAAGTGATTACTAAACTGTCTCAAGTTGCAGTCATAAAGAGCAGTAACAAAATTGGTTTCCGGTGATCCGCTGACACTCACCGGTTTGAAGCCTATATCAGATGTAGTCCACTTGATGCTGCTCATGTTAAAGTCACCCAATATAAGAAACTCATCCTGGAGTGCGATCTCAAATATGCTTTTCAATTTAGTTAAATAATTATCCAACTGATCAGAAAAACCGTTCCCCAGATTTTGCTCACATAAATATACTGTACAAATGTGAAGTTTAATTACACGCTTGTTTTGTTTATTGCGAATAGACAAAGTAACCCATATATCCTCGGCTGAGGATCTCCACTCCATCATGTTGTTACACACTAAGTCACGGCGGACTGCAATAAGTACTCCACCCCCTTTAGTTTGTTGGGTACGGGCATAATCCCTATCCCGTCTATATACTAAGAATTTGTCACTAAACAATTCCCTGTCAGAAATGCTATCGAGCAACCATGTTTCAGTAAGTGAAATTACATCGTAGTCTGACATGGAAAGGTTACGCAGGAATACGGCAGTTTTTGTCCTGAGTCCTCTACAATTCTGATAATAAATGTTAACCATTGGTAACAGTAACACTACATTTAAAATAGGTCATTAAAATATGAAAAGTGAATGTGATCACAATCAGTTGCATATGCCATAGTAGTTTGATATTTTTATTTTTAGTATATTTAAATATCCACAACACTATCCGAACAAGATAACATAAGGCTATCAATATATACAAAACTAGCCCTAATACTGTCTATTATACGTTATTATCAGTAAAAGGCAGACGCATTTAAAATTACCACTTTGAGATAACCTAACATACCCATAACAATTTATGACGATTAGTAAAATGAGTTCCATGTACTTCATTGAGAGCTCACTATACGAAGTTATACAGGAGTGCCAGTGACGTTGTTCCACAACCACATGGATAATTATTTTAATATATTTAGAATGTGGACTCAAACAAAATACAAGTTTAAAAACAAGTTTAAAATAACAGTTCACCAAGAAAATAATACTTTTAGTACGCGGTCTTTGCCTGTTATGAGAATATTTTAGTTCCATACGAAACACCAATATAACCAAATGTCGTTTGAATAAAAATAAGTATGCATTAAACAAAAAGACATCCTTCGATACAATAAGCAAAATATTGAATAAAATGCACGAACTCGGGAACGGTATTAAACAGCTGATTAACCGGGCATGCATAACACGAATGAATAGAATTAAATAGAAAAAATGTGTAGACGAGCTTCTCACTATGGTTCTCAAACTTCTCATGCAGTATTTATAATAACAATGATGAATAATTGATATTTTCCTTAAAGTATTAAAATTTGGTAGTTTCAACTTAATTTTAGTAAATCTTCTTCCTTCCTTATCAAAAAAGCTTTGGCTTGTGCATGTTTGCGAGCAAAAATCTTGCAATTTTTGACCCATATAAACTCGAAATTGTTCTCTTTCGCCAGATTTTTCGCCTTGGATAGTAGAATTTTGTTCTCAACTGTAAGATGGTCATTGATATAAATTCGTCCTACTACACAAATATCTTAAAAGTCCATTTAGTTTTTCTTCACGTAAACATTTGTTTGTAATGAGCTTCGAAAATTAGAACGTTCGTATTTATTTTAGTAAGCCAAGTAGTCAAAGAACATTGTATGTCAAATGGACTAACATCATTCACTCCCCCCAAGACGATAATTATGTCATCTTTGTTTAATTTCTTTATCTCGCTTTGCTCCGATTTCAAAACGTCGTTCAGTCTAGCCCAAGGCTTACACGTACATTGTACCGAGAATTCCGTTCCAAGTTGAACTTGTAATACCTTACGTATGTATTTACCCTGTAGATCGGCAATGACTTTTCTCTTTCGTTGTTCTGTTTTGGTGGTTTTCTGAATTATATTACTCACTTCTGCCTTGTTTGTCAAGTTTAACTGCTCCACTGGGCCAGATTCATGTTGTTGAATATATTTTATTATAGTCGATTTGTGATCGCAGCCTATTTTGTTTTGTACGGTATGATTAGTTGGAGAGATAGTTATTGTATTAACATTTATATATAATTTAGCTGAGTTACTTTCCGCGTTCAGAGTTTTAAATTTAAAAGAAGCATTGGGTATATTAGAATCAACAATCACCCTGCGTGAGCGCATCTGGTATTGCGGTGAATAAAATCTTATAGGTGTGGTACAGTTAGTAGTCATAGCGATACCTTTATGTATTCCGACTGATTTATACAGTTTAATTTTGTTTTCGCATGTTAGTAACTTTGATTTTAATTTATAATTTTCCAAATTGAGGTTGTCTATTTCTGAATTTGCTATTTGCAAGTCTGTTTTCAATCTTTTTAATTCCTGCTTTAAGGTCGCGATGTCCCCACATGGGTTAGGTAAACTTTGACAGGACAAATCAAAGTCAAATTCACTGTCACTAGTATTCAAATTTATCCGTCGCCTCTGTGTGGTATTTACAAAATTATCATCCATTATCCTAAGATCACAATTCCATTCAATTGCAAAAATGACGCAATTTAGAAATCGTACATCCTATATTTATAAGTGGCGTAAGCTAAATGATATAATCACAATAAAAATACCAAAAAGTGACCGCAGAATCCAGGATTCGAACCATATAGCTATTTAGCAGCGCGTTCCGTATCTGGCACCTAGCTCGCTGGACCACGGAAGCAGACAAGTGGATTTGCAATATAGGTGTTTTGTTATTGAGTAATAGTACCAATGTGAGAATACTGTGGGTATGGGTATATTTGTAACTTGTGCGCTAAGGAATAAATATATAACGGGTTCTATTTTGCACTGAATTTAGTTCACTTGCTTTTTGTGGTTAGACTATATAAACAAAACTATGACTGCTGCTTTCCAATCACACTGGCTTTTACGCACTATGTTCCAGTGAGTTTTCTTGAATTAAAAAAAAATATGTTTGTAGTAATTGCTTGAGAATCATACAATAGATTTGTTTTTTATATAGTTATGCACTATTTGATATTTTCACAAACGGAACGGAACGGAATGGAACGGTTATTATTGTCTAAAATAAAATAAAAATATCTTTATTTTGCATAGACCATTTCAACGGCGCTTACAAAATGTCATACACTAAAACTAAAGAAAAAATAATATATTTAAAGTGACCACCGGTTCGGAACGCGGCCCACCTGAGAAGAACCGGCAAGAAACTTAGGAAGGCTTTTTTTTTGATGGCCTATTTACAATTTAATATTTTAATTATGTATCTTATGACTATAATATTTTATTTGCCACCATATCATTTCCAGGCATCCCTGTCCTGTAAATAGTCTTTAATAGAGTAATAACCTTTTTCACAAAGCTTTCTTTTAATATAATTTTTAAATTTATTTAATGGTAAATTTCTCAGGTCACAGGGAAGCTTGTTGTAAAAGCGTATACAGTTACCCTGGAAAGAATCGCCAATCTTATGCAGCCGACTGTGGTGTACTGAAATATTGTTTTTATGTCTAGTATTTATATTATGTATATCACAGAGTTTAGTAAACTGTGATAGGTTTTTCTGAACATACATAAGTTTGGCAAAAATGTATTGTGATGCTACGGTTAGAATATTTATTTCTTTGAATTTTTCTCGGAGGGAGACTCTGGGGCCCAAATTATAAATTGCGCGTACAGCCCGCTTTTCAAGAACAAAAATGTTATTAACATCTGCATCAAAGAAGAATACCGTAAGACATAATACTATGAAAATAGCTGAAGTAAACCATTCTAGCCGTATCCACATCTGTTAGAGTCCTTATTTTTTTTACAGCGTATGCAGCCGAACTTAACCTAGATGCCGTCTTTTCTATGTGTGGGCCCCACTGCAAATTGGCATCAATAGTTATACCAAGGAACACAGTTGATTCCACAAACTCTAACACTTGTCCATTCAGTTGAACATTGGCCGTAACTTGTTTTACATTTGGTAGAGTAAATTTAATACATTTAGTTTTGTTTTAATTTTGGCAAAGATTATTTGAGCTGAACCAATGAACTACTCTCGTGATTGCATTGTTTATATCGTCATAGTTATCTAATTGTCTTCTAATTTTAAAAATCAATGAGGTATCGTCTGCAAACAAAACAATCCTATTCCTGTCCCCTACATAAAATGGTAAATCATTAATATAAATGTGGAACAAGAATGGCCCAAGTATTGAGCCTTGTGGCACACCCATTGTAACCATGGATCCTACAGAACGTGTACCATTAATATCGACCCTTTGTATTCTATTGTTTAAATATGAAGACAGAAGGTCGAGAGCTTTGCCTCTTATTCCATAGTGATGTAATTTTTTGCACAGCGTTTCATGTTGAACGCAATCAAAAGCCTTGGATAGATCGCAGAATATACCTAATGCATCTTGCTTGTCTTCCCAGGCTTAATAAATACATTTTAATAACTCAACACGGAAGTTGAGCGCCCTTTCGTAAAACCAAACTGTTTCGTATGAAATATTTTATGAACATTAAAATGGGATAGCATTTGATTCAAGATATTTTTTTCAAATACTTTGCTCAAAGTTGGCAGCACTGACACTGGTCGGAAATTAGACGGGTCTGTAGCGCTGCCAGCCTTGAACAAGGGTATGACTTTGCTGTGTTTCATTAAATCAGGAAATATACCACTAGAAACACAGTCATTAAACACAGTTGCTAGATGGGGCGCAATGACCTCAATTATACATGATGCAGTTTTGACTGATAATCCCCAAAGGTCCGTGGTTTTCTTAATTTCAATACATTTAAAAGTTTTTTATAATATCCTGAGCGCAAATATCTGTGAATACAAATGCATCCCGGCAATAAGGAACAGATTCTTCTAATAAATGTCCAGAGGAACTGGAAGACGCTTGGAGAGATTTAGTCGTCAAAATAGGTACATTTTTGAAGAAATGTTCAAACTCCGTCGCCACTTCCAGGTCACCTGTAACATGGCAACCATTTACTTTTAAGTGAAAATTCCTTTCTGTCACCATAGATCTACCGCATTCCGAGTTAATGATATTCCAAGTCATTTTTATTTTATTAACAGAATTAGAAATTTTATTTTTAATGAAGTTTGACTTTGCAAGATAACATGTTTGTTTAAATATCTTAGAATAATTTTTAACATATTCCTGAAAGATTTGGTTAAAATTATATGATTTTTCTGAATATAATTCAAATAATTTGTTTCTACTTTTAAAGATACCTGGTGTAGCCCAGTCACTAAAAACAGGACGACCGCCAATCTGTAGAGTTTTTGAGGTAAAAACTTTGCCAAACTCTGTCTTTTGGTCTACACAAGTGAAGTCAGGTAGATATGGCAATCTCTTTACTATATTTTCTTTAAAAATATTTAAACGACTTTGGTTAATTGGTACATATTTAAATTGTTTTTTGCAAACTTTATTACTAGTTTTAGGAAATTTTATCCATTGGCCACGATGATCTGACTCTACAGGATCCACAATATCTTTATTTATATGTTTAATATCAGTAAAAATATTATCAATACATTTTGCACTGGTGGCAGTAATACGAGTAGGTTCTAAGAATGTACTATGCAGATTAAAGGATTTAAATAAATCTTTCATTTTATTTCTCTCTGATGGAGTTAATGATGTATCTAGTATATCAACATTAAAATCTCCACAAACTATTATAGATTTCTTAGAACATTGGCATTTGAACAGTGCTTCTTCAAGCTTTTCTTCAAATTTAATGTACGGAGCATCAGGGGGACTGTATACACTTAAGATGAAATGCTCCAACTCTAAATCTAAGATTATTCTCAGGGGCCAAAGTCAACTGGCCAGATTTATTATCTGTTGTCCTATAAACTAGTTTTTTGGAATTACATTTTCCAAATGTGAAGTGTCAAAATCATCCTGCTCAATAAAAGCAGTTTACTTGCCAATAATTTGGCTTGAAAAATTAAAAAAATAGATAGCAACAGAGCTACCTTTCGTTGTAAAGTTTTTGATAGAAAATATCTATCTAATGTCAACAGACTATTATTATTGAAAATAATATTCCAATCTAACAATTCAATTTTTTTGGAATATGATACCATGGTATTTAGTTTCATATTTAATTTGTATCTTAAGTTGTTTTCCTTGTGGCTCATAGCAGTGCTGTATGGCAAGGTGGACATAATGACTTGTTTTACTTGTAGACTTGATAACTTTTCAAAATTTTTATAAGTTTGTCACTATTAATATTGCCCCTTCTGCCAACCAGCACCACTATAGTGGACTGCATGCAGTGTGTACCAGTCAAAATTAAATCTATAATTTTAGAGTAAGAAGCACCTGGATATGTATGATTTATTACAGAATGACCTGTCTGTGATAAATGGTGTCCAAAATTTTTACCTATTTCATCGCAATACACTATGATTTTTTCATTCTTTTTTATTTGCAACTTTTCTATTACAGATACCTCGCAGGTACTGCTTGAACTTAATATACTAGTATCCACACTGCACACAGTTTTAACTGGTGATGAAGTGAGTTTATCACCAGATGTTATTGAATGTGTAAGTGATATATTACTATGCAATGTACCACCGCACATTTTTTCATTTAGGATTGAATAACTTGTTTGCTCACCAATTCCATCACTGCATATATTTTTTTTACAATTCAACGGTGAGGAAGGAACATGGCCAGCGGATATTAAATGGTTATTTTGACAATGACATGAATTTACTAATTTAGGGGAGACTGGTGACACTTGATCCCCCCTTTTGTTTTTTGGCAATTATATTGTAAATATTGATACGATTTTAAATATTTTGGTACTGAAATACGTGGAATTTCATTGATTATACTAGCTAATATTATCCGTATATAAATTTACTAACTAGCCCATGAAAACTTCGTATAGGGAATGATATCATGTGTCCCATATATATGTCGGACTTGATCCCCCCTTCTGGAAGACTTGATCCTGGGGGGAACAAGTCTCCCACATTTAGGGTCATATGATTCCAATAAAGAAAAGGAAAAAAAATGTTAAAATTGTTTTTATCATAAAAATAAAAAATAAATATCCATCACGCCTTATCCCCGAAGGGGTGGCAGAGGCATATTATATGCCCACTTTTCACCGTGTGGATTCCTGTCCCACGTAATAGGTGGTGAGCCCATTGCCGTGTTGAAATAGACAGACGCAAGTTGTGGCTACCTGCTGCTGAAGTTTTCAAGCCGCCCATAAGGCCTTCAACCAGGCTTAACGACTGCCATTTTACTGGCAACCGGGACCAACGGCTTAACGTGCCTTCCGAAGCACGGAAACGCTCGCAAATGTAAATGCCACAAAGTGGTCACCCATCCGACGACCAGCCATAGTGAAAGTTGCGTAACTCAGTGATCGTTTACAGAACACTGAGACCGCTAGGCCACGAGCGTTTCGTTTCGTTGTTTTTATCATTGATTTATTTGCTAAATTAGAAACAACAACAATGTTCCTATTATTACAGAATCTTCTGATTGAACTAAAATAACGTGAAACGTGTTTTGCTTTTATAAAATAAAACAAAAGTTAACTTAAATGTATGTGTAACTTAAACAGTCTTTTCTTTTCGTCTATTAGCAATCATCTATTCTTTTTTCTACGTTTCAATTGTTTGTCATTTATGTCTTTGATTATTAATCAACAAATAACAACTTATATCACTTAATACTTTATTGTATTTGGGAGGCTCTAGCTGCTACAATATTATTAACTACTTTGTAAAAACTCAAATCACATGTTGATTTGTTTAAAAAGAAAATGTTGCTAACAAATATAACTTAATGTTCTAGTAAATATTTTACTTAAAACTAAAAAAAACATTAAATAAATTTTGCAATTAGCACAACAAAACAAAATACCCCTTTGGTTAAATTAAAGTTAAGTTATTCTTTCTTAAAGTTAAACAGTCTTTTCATATTATCTATTAGCAATTATCTTTTCACTTTTATTTCTCAATATTAAATTTTCTTAATGATTTTGGAAACATAAAACTAATGACTCTTTTTGTGGATGATTTCACTTTCGGAACTGGTAGTTTTTTCACAACTTGATATTTAGCAATTGAACTAATATCGTCGTTAACAGGCCACTTGAACATCTTATCATTAATTTTTTTAGCGAATTTAATGCCGTATCCAGCTCGACTTTCCCTCAGTATTTGCCCAACATATCTATGAACGAGATTCTTTTGTGAGATTAGGTTCACAATAACCCAATCTCCAATGATGATGGAGTCATTGGAGTCATCTTCATTCTCTGATTCGCTACAACTGCTACCAGAGACATCACTTTCATCAAATGCACTTAAAACTGATTCTGGCGATGGCGGTAATTCTTCATCTTCCGACGTTGTCACTTCTTGTTCTTGTGAATTTAGGTTACGTTTTACTGCTTTTACTTTCGCTTTGCAAATCTTCTTTTTCTTTTTCTGTTTTCTAACTGCCCACTCATTCTCGATTGCCAGTTTTTCCGGTGTGTCGGTCAAAATCCTAGTTTTACCTTTTTTTCTCCCCTTTCCAGAGCCCTTTCTCGGTCCTGCTTTTGGGTGTGGTCTTATTACTTCAGGACTTACAAATGCTGATGTAGAAAGTTTTGGAACGTGAATATTATGAGAATGGGTCGGTGTTTTAGAGCTATCGTTATTTCTAATTTGTGAAGAACCAGCTGCAGTCGGTCTGTTATTATTGTAGGAATTCATAAGGGCGTCTCCATTACTGGCCATACATATGGAAAGCAATTTTGGGGGAGATTTTGTAGAATCATTTTCCTTTTCATTATCAGAAATATCGGGAGTCACATCGTCATCTGGAATTGGCACTGGTGCAGCTGGCGCAACATTTTCTGCATTAAGCATAAGGGCAGGGGAAGCTGGCACAGTATTTTCAGCCGTTAAAGATTGATCAGGTAAAATAGACGGTGACACAGATGGTGAGGTTATAACATTGTTTGTTTCAGTTTGCACTGCAATGCAATGTATAAATTTAACAGTGTTAGCTCTTAAAATTCAATAACGACAGTAAAATTACTAAATATGAACGTAAAATGTTAGTCACCTAGTAACATCTAAAATTTCACCAATTTGACATTAATGATGATTCATTTAAATGGACCATTTTACGCATTTCCATACAAAACTGTCAAATAAGATGATTTACAAATATGAAACATTTGACCTTCATTTTGTGATTCATCAAATAACTTGTCATTTTACAAACTGCGAAATGAAACATTTGATGATCAAAATATGAAACATACAATGTTGCCTGTTTAGGCCCCCAGGTAAGCGAAAACAGTTCTTACACTAAAATACCTGGGGGCCTAAAAAGGCAACATTGTATGATTCATATTTTGATCATCAAATGTTTCATTTCACAGTTTGTAAAATGACAAGTTATTTGATGAATCACAAAATGAAGGTCAAATGTTTCATATTTGTAAATCATCTTATTTATATATTTCGCTGTCTGGCAAAAGAAACGTAAATGTCTTGAATTTTGAAAACGTAAATGTTGGAATTACACAAAAATGTCTATTTTGAGATAACGAGACTTTTATGTTTTTTAACTACTTTCCACATTGATATTTTAAAAATTATAGGAGTTATATTGCTAATTCTTTTTTTTACAAATTGTATATTTGTATATTCTTCACGTAGCTTATCATTTTCAGAAATAATAGAATTTTTTTAAAGTAACATTCAAGAAATATTTAATGAGGGATATGTTATGACTGTTTTTTTGGAGAAAGATGACTTATTTTGGAAAATAATACTTTTATTTATAATATTAAGAAATACTATGTATTTTAAAAAATCAAACTTCGTCTTACATTAACAAAATGCTGGTACTACTAGATTCGGGAGTCAACGACGATGATGAATCGGATGATGTTGTAGACATGCTACGCTGCAGTATGCCTTTAGACGTAGAAGGAGTCTGATCATAGTTTTCTGTCATGCAACCGAATTGACAAGGAGTATCGGTACTTGCATAAGATGGTTTTGTTGATTTTGTTCCATGGCCGAGAAATCGAGAACTCATTTGACGCGCTTTCTTGCTGTTGGGCGACCAGAGCTACTATCTGAGCTAGATCTTTTATTCATACACTCAATCTCGAAATTCGGGTCACATCACTGTCTTCAAAATAAACATTTTCTTTATTTGATTCCTGACCTCCATCTAGAAGAACAAAATTAATTAAAAGTAAGTCTTGAACCTAAACGAAAAATAATCATTAGCTTAGTAGGTACCAATATACCTACCATTGCAGAAAAGTTGTTTAACATCTATGATGCTTTGACCTTCACATCGGGTATTGATAGTAGCATTTTGTCTAACATATTCATGATTTCCGGAAGTAGACTTCTTATTCTTTGTACCTAGAAAATGAAAACCACAGTGACGTTAAGAAAAAATACTAAGACGACTCACCGATAACAATTAAAGTTAAATTTTGACAAAATCATAAAATATTATGGTTTATTAATTTTGTAAGTACATTTTGTATTTCTACGATTTCTAAAATGTACAGTAGGTACAAACGTGCTTATTAGTGTTAGAAACCGTAAAAAATAAACATAAGAGTGAAATTACCAATATTGCCAGTTAAATACTAACCTGGATTATCACTTATTAAAAATATCTCTGAACCATTGTTTACTATTGGTAATGGTTAAATAGTACTCTGATCAGAAATATTATCATGTTGGTCTTTCCCACAGGCCAGTTTCACCAATAAAGCTCCGCGACTGGTATTCATGTTTTCCCTTGAAGAAAAAATCAAAATTATTATAGTTAGGTCAGATAAATGAAATTTAAAAAGTAAATAATTGTTCTTCGCCTCACGCATATTTTTAATGATAACACAATATGTCACATACATCTAAAAACTAGTTTATATTTATCCTGAAACAAAGACTGAATATAACATAAAACTCAAGATTCACTTTAATGTTCACAATAAAAATGTCAATAAATTTGTTATGCCTTTATTACATGATTCTCAACTAAAAAGTACACCTCAATCCATCTAAAAAAGAGTGTCTACACAGGTTATGACTGTTTTATTTAAATAGTTAAGCATTCTACAACATTTTTCTCGGAAAAAAACCGTCTTAACACAATTTGATGCACTTTCGTTGTACATATTCATATTTGGCTTAGTGAAAAAGAGAACTTACCGCCATCTCTCGATAACTATGTACAACACAATAATGACGATTTTACAGGCGGTAAAATGAAATATTTGCTATCTAATGATACAAAGATGTCAAATCGTAACTTTTATGTATTATGACACTTTTATTGCCGGGCAGCGATTTGTAAATCATCTTATTTGACAGTTTTGTATGGAAATGCGTAAAATGGTCCATTTAAATGAATCATCATTAATGTCAAATTGGTGAAATTTTAGATGTTACTAGGTGACTAACATTTTACGTTCATATTTAGCAATTTCACTGTCGTTATTGAATGTTAAGAGCTAACACTGTTAAATTTATACATTTTGGGACAATGGCAGACTAGGGACATTAAATAAACTTTTTAAAGCATGCTAGCCATGAAGAAATTTGTATGTATAGAAGACGTTGTAACGTTGTAAAACGTCACATTGGAACGTTATTGTTGGTCTTGGGATTTAGAGAGAGAGAAGAGTAGATTGTTGACTCTTTCTCCCTACTTGTCATCGAATTTATATAATTTACGTTTTGAGTAGGCAGAATGTTTTGAGTAACAGATGGTGTGGGTAGGCACTGAAGAAACATTGCAATTATTCAGCTCCCAATAATTAATTGTTTAATATTATTTATCTTTCTAATTAGTATTACATTTATGTGTTAGTTTGTTGCCAAGCTCACCTCTACTCACCACAGCACAACATTTTCTTGTTTACTCCATTTTTGTAAGAGTTATATCACAGATCACAACATGGACAGCAAGTTTGTAAAAAGCCTTGAAGAATTAGAGAACTTGTTTACAAGTCGTCTCCAAACCCATGAAGAAAGGTTGCAAAAGGCACTAGAATCCACTGGCCCTGTTTACTCAGATGTCACTGCTCTGTCCAAGGACTTTGTTGAATTCAAATCCTTCATAATAGAATCTCTGGGACACTTAAGGACTCAAATTCAGCTTTTCTCGCAGGGTATGGACCGCATTGAAACAACAATGCGCAGAAAAGTACTCTTGCTTCATGGCATTCCTGAAAAGTCGAATGAAAAATTAAACAACTCTATTGTAAACATATTATCCGATAAAATGCAGTTGCCTGATGTGAGTACAAACATTATTGAGGAGTTTCACCGCCTTGGATCCAGTCAGGGAAAGGCACGTCCCATTGTCATCAGGTTCCGTGACATGGAGCACCGTCGCTTAGTCTGGGACAACAAAACAACCTTGAAGGGGACTGGATACACCTTTTCCGAATTTCTCACAAGAGGTAGTCGGGTTTTCACAGCGGCTCGCAAGCATTTTAATATGTCGAATGTCTGGACCGCTGGAGGGATCATAAATATAATAACTCCAGACAAAAAGCGCCATAAAATTGAGTCCGCGTCGGAGTTGTCAGCTATGATCACAAAATTTTCCAGTTGTAACACCGAGTTCCTGGGGAGGTTAGAGTGGCTTGTACCGTTGTAACTCCGTCATCAAATTCACACACAGCACCTTCTAACCCTAACCCCGAGTCCAAGACCACGAGGAGCCGTCGTCGATAGCGAGGACGAGGACAGTGTATAATGTTGTTGTTTGGAACTCGAACTTGTTCATTGTCGTGTCCACAATATTTGGCCGTGTAATTGCTTGTATAAAGGTACAACTGTGACGGTATGAATTTAAATATATTGTTAGCCGAGACCAGCAGTAACGGCTAAAGGAAACCTGCCCGCCTTTATAAGGCGCGCGAATACCAGAAAGCGTCCATTTGCTCGTTGGCGTTCGACAAAGAAACATTGCTCGAGGACCATTTCGGTGTTATCTTTCTTGTGTAAGAAGACACGTGAGCCATTTCCTTGTTACAAATGTAAAAAGTTGAGTTGTTAATGTGATCACGGTGCAATTCGGTTTGTTATTAAGTTAGTTTTGATTTGCTTTAATAATTGTATGCGATTAATGTAAAAAGTAAATTAGCGTAGGTTACCGATTAGTGTTTTCTTATCCTTAATCCAACTGTCTTTCTAAGATCAGAAGTGGGATAAAGAGCCAGTAAATTAGATCCACGATTTGATAAAAGCAAAACATATCTACCCTCAAGTTTTTTTTTTTGTAACTTGTGGCTTGGTGATTTCACGTAAGTACAGTTAATTTATTTTTGTAAAATGCCGCGATCTGTATCGCGTGGACGATCTAGACATCGTTTAAGAGATGGCTCACGTGTCAGGGCGCGTTGCCGCTCTCGTAGCTTGTCACGCAAATGTCCACGGAGTAGCAAACACCGCAAGAGGTTGCGATCTTACTCGCGTGATTCGGGTAGTCGGACGCCACGATGTCATTACAGGGACATGACACGTTCGAGTCATCGCTCCCTATCGAATTCATCGGACGTCGACTACTCTCGGCGCCGACGTTCACGATCTCGCAGTTCGTATGGTAGCCGAAGACATAGACAGGCGAACCGTCGCTCGTCTGGGTCACGATGTCACCGGCAATATCGTCGTGATTCGACCCCAGTTCCTGGACCAGCTACAACGGACCATGGTATCACTAATCTAGTTTCTACAGACGGCGAGGCGCGCACGCCTCCCCTACCGACCAGTTCCTCGGTAGCTCGTTCAGCGGCTCAGGCGATCTGTGGTCAGTCCGTTGAGTCAGTTCAACGTTCGGAGGCGTCTACTTTCGCACAGGCTCTCATCGAGGCCATCGGCACGATGCGCCCAGGTAGGTCTCAGAACTATTTCGTTTCAAACTTCGATCCGACGCTTCACAACATAGAAACGTGGTGCGAAGAGGTAGAACGCGCTAGGGAGGCGAATAATTGGAATGACAATGAGTGCCTGTCACGTGTGGCTTCATGTCTCAAGGGAGACGCTAAGGTTTGGCTAGGTGAATGGGTGACAAATGATCGCACGTGGTCGAACTTTAGACGAGAGTTTACCCCGCTTTGCCCCAGTAAACTGGATTTTGCCAATATTTTGTTTGAGGCAATGAAAAACACGTCAGACAAGTACACTACATACGCAGAGTATGCACGACGTACTTTACTTCGCCTCAGGGTCGTGCGGGGTCTGAGTGAGGAGCTGAGGACCCTTGTTATAATACGCGGTTTTGACAATCCCCAACTACGCGCCGCTGCTTCAAATGCAAATTTAACGTGTGAAAAACTCGTGTCATTTTTATCTATCTACACCAAAGCGGGTAAGTCAAATACAGATAAGCGTCCTCTAGCTGCTTTTCAAAAACGTCCACATCAGCATAAGCCCCAGGAAAGATCCTGCTTCACATGCGGACAGAGGGGTCATCTCAAAGGTAACTGTCCTAAGAGATTCAAACCGCACCAGTCGTCTTCTGAATCTGCTGTTCCATCTAAGTCATTCGCTGGCGTCACTTGTACGTTCTGTAAAAAGCCTGGTCACACTGAAGACAAGTGCTTTGGTAAAGCACGATCCGAGGCGCGCAACCAATCTAAGGTAAACTTATGTTCTGAGGTGTCAAAGTACTCGGGAGGTGGAAGTGACATCACCACTGCAGTGGTTGAGGTTATACCCATGGATGTACTTATCGATAGTGGCGCCTTAAATGTTTCGCTTGTCTCGTCGGATGTGCTAAAATACCTCACGTGTCAGCCTAAGTTAAGGCACTGTGTACTTAAAGGTGTTAGTGATAAGGAGATAATTTCCACTTCTTATGTCACCGTAACTCTTGAGTTTGACCACATATCTATCGAGGCCGATTTAGTAGTTGTACCGTCGTCCTGTATGAATACGCCGATCATTATTGGAACTGACGTTCTCAACCGCGATGGAGTAACCTATGTGCGCACCAAGGATGAGCAGTACCTTACCCATTCTGCTGTTAAAGACGTGGTCAAACCGAATGAGGTTATCGAGGTCAACACGCCGATTCAAGGTAAGGAACGTGAAAGTTTGATGGCAGTGGTGACCGAGTTTTCAGATTTCTTGATTTCTGGTACCGCTACAACTACTGTGACGACAGGTGAGATGGAAATCAAACTTACCAGTTCCACTCCGGTGGTTTATAGGCCGTACAAACTTTCTTATCAGGAAAAGTTGAAGGTTCGGGAGATAATAGCAGACCTGTTAGATAAGGGTATCGTCAGGCGATCACAATCGGAGTATGCTAGTCCGATCATTTTGGTAAAGAAACGTGATGGATCCGACAGGCTCTGCGTTGACTTTCGGGCTTTGAATAGGATCACTGTGAAGGACCGTTACCGTCTCCCCTTGATTGATGATCACATCGACCGTCTAGGAACCTCTTCATTCTTCACGAGCCTGGACATGGCCACTGGGTTCCACCAGATTCGAATCAAGGAGGAGTGTATTCATCTTACCGGGTTTGTAACACCAGAGGAGCATTTGGAGTATGTAAAAATGCCATATGGTTTGGCCAATTCACCGATTACATACCAGCGAATCATTAATGATACGTTACGAACCCTCATTGACGAAGGTAAGGTTCTGGTCTACGTTGACGACGTCCTGCTGCTAAGCAGTTCAATTCCTGAAGGTATTGAGCTGCTTCGTCGTGTGTTGCACACGTTGACTAAAGCAGGGTTCTCCATTAACCTGCGAAAGTGCACATTTCTTTCCACTGAGGTCGAATACCTGGGTCGGGTGGTAAGTAAAGGTCAGGTGAAGCCGAGCCCTAGAAAGGTGGAAGCTTTAACTAATACCCATCCGCCCAAGAATGTCAAACAGGTAAGACAACTTCTTGGTCTTGCCGGTTATTTTCGACGATACATTAAAGACTACGCAAGCAAAACCGCATGCATCGCACACCTGACTAGAAAAAATGTAATTTTTAACTGGGGAAGTGAACAAGAAAAGGTACGTCAAGACCTCATAAATCAGTTGACCAATGAGCCAATTTTAGCTATTTTCGACCATGAATTGCCCACTGAGGTTCACACAGACGCCAGCAGTATTGGTTATGGGGCTGTACTTCTACAGACACACTCAGACGGTAAGAAACGCGTCGTCAGTTACTTCAGTAAGGTAACTCAGGGAGCCGAAAGCAGATATCATTCCTACGAGTTAGAAACTCTTGCGGTGGTGAAAGCCGTACAACATTTCCGTCATTACCTCGTGGGGTTGAGATTTGTTGTCGTCACCGACTGTAACGCTCTTAAGTCCACCGAGCGAAAAAAGGATATCCTCTCTCGGGTCGCACGTTGGTGGATTTATCTCCAAGATTTCGACTTCGCCATAGAGTATCGAAAGGGGATAATGATGCCACACGCAGACTTCTTAAGTCGCAACCCGCCTGCACCTGTGGCTGTAAACCAACTATCTAAGCCTCTCAACTGGGCTCAGATAGCTCAATCGGCCGACGATGAAACTCAAAAGCTGTTGGAGAAACTCCGAGAAGGAAGCTTAGACACTAGTAGGTATGTATAGGACCCGAGGCTTCTATGCTATATTCCTAAGGGACACAGGTTGAGTCTGCTAAGAGTGTTTCATGATGAGCACGGACACATAGGAGTAGATAAAACAGTTGATCTCATCCTGAAACACTTTTGGTTCCCGGGTCTCAGACAGTTCGTGACAAAATATATTGGTCATTTTGTGGTATGTATCTCTAAAAAACGCGTACCTAGGGCACCTCAGCAACCACTTACTTCTTGGGAGAAGCCAGACGTCCCTTTTAATACCGTGCATACCGACGCGTTGGGCCCTCTGCCGTTGTCGGGAGGTTATAAGTTTGTACTGTTGATAGTAGACGCATTCACAAAGTATTGTCTTTTGTATCCAATCAGTAGGCAAGACGTAACTGAATTGAAAAGGGTGGTTACAAACGCTTTGTCTTTGTTTGGGGTTCCGAAACTGATGGTCACAGATAAAGGGAGAATGTTTGAATCGAGGGAATTCGTTGTCTGGGTTAACGACATGGGGTGTGATCTCCACTGCATTACTCCCGAAATGCACCAGGCGAACGGTCAGGTAGAGAGGTATGTAAGAACCGTCCTCAATATGATTCGCGTCGAAGCCAACCACAAAGGCTCCTCCTGGTCTGAAGTTTTGTGGAAACTTCAGCTAGTGCTGAACATCACTAAACAGAAGACAACGCGTGCCTCTCCACTTAACCTTCTGATTGGTACGGAAGGCACTACCCCAGTACTTCGCGCGCTGGTTCGTGATGTAGCTGCGAAAAGTTCGAAGCCCAATCGAGAGGCCTTGCGAGAGATTACCAGAAGCAGGACTAGAGAGCTTCTCAGACAGAATCAGGCTCGTCAGGACGAGCGCGTAAACAGGCACAGACAACTGCCTCATGAGTTCCGGATCGGTGACCTCGTTTTTGTAATCAAGTTTTCTCAGTCAACAGGGAAGTTGGATCCGGGAATGCGCGGCCCCTACAAGGTGGTCAGCACACTGCCCAGCGGTCGTTACGAGCTTACGCTGCTGAGTGGCAGCTATGGCAAAACGACGCAGGCTGCGGCGCAGTACATGGTGCCGTGGCGGAGCGAGTGGTGTCCGGAGACGTGTGCGCCGTTCTTCGACAGTAAGTGATTGATCGTCTTTACCTTAGCCCAATAAACATTGCATACTTTTGCCGAATTTTGTCCTCTTATTCAAATCACTGCTTTACTTTCATCGATGGGTACACATTTCACATAAACATACTTAGCTATAGTTGCTATAATTACATTCCCGAATTTTGGATAATTTATTGGCAATCCGGTATGTGATGCGTGGACTGAGGTGAAGTACAATCAGCACGGTGCGTGCACGCATCTGTTGATATGTGGCACGGTTCTTACTTTTACTGTGGTAAAAGTGAGGGGACGATGCGTTCGTTTGCGTGGGAAGGCATGAAATATGTCTACCCGGGTCCTACGGTGGGCGGTCTGTTATCCAGCAGTGCTACGCACTCAGTCGGACCGTACCACCTATGGGCGGCACCCTGGCGGGGTGAAAGTGCGCTGGCTGCTCTCTGCGACGAGTGTGCAGCCGGGCAAGCGCGACGCAGCCGGTGCCAACGCCGCGTCGTGCTGGAAACTCATAACAGTAACAGGGCCCTATTTTTATTACTTGAGACGCCTCAGAGGTGAAGTGTGCGAGAATGAGTTTTCAGATGAACTATGATGTGTGATGTATGAATTAAGTAGCAGAGCTATAGCGAAAGGGGAATGCTTTGTTAGGAAAGATGGCTTTCGATACCAAAGTTATAGCATGTTGCCCCTTCACAGATGATGAGACTGATGACGCCCCCCTATCCCCCGCACAGAGACCTGGGGATGCACTTTCCCTGCCGCTGCTAGAACTCGAAGCAGCATCCGCCGCCGGTCCCAGTGGCACCACACTGAGTTCCCGGGTCGAGGACGACCCTTTGCCAGGAGAGACCGTGTTAGCCGAGACCAGCAGTAACGGCTAAAGGAAACCTGCCCGCCTTTATAAGGCGCGCGAATACCAGAAAGCGTCCATTTGCTCGTTGGCGTTCGACAAAGAAACATTGCTCGAGGACCATTTCGGTGTTATCTTTCTTGTGTAAGAAGACACGTGAGCCATTTCCTTGTTACAAATGTAAAAAGTTGAGTTGTTAATGTGATCACGGTGCAATTCGGTTTGTTATTAAGTTAGTTTTGATTTGCTTTAATAATTGTATGCGATTAATGTAAAAGGTAAATTAGCGTAGGTTACCGATTAGTGTTTTCTTATCCTTAATCCAACTGTCTTTCTAAGAATATTTATTATTGCTACCCCGCACATAGTTTAACATAAATTTAACTTTTTATTAATCTAATGAGGCGGTTTGTTTAAAATTATAGTACACAACTTAACTCAACTGTCACTGTCATATAGACTATGTCGTTTTTTATTTTTTATTTTTTTTTTACTTTACGAAAAATATTGGCTTTGGCATCCGAGTTGTTCTAGATGTAAATTTTTATTACGGCAGTTGCGTTTCGTTACACAAGAGGAACGACAGTGCATTAGATCTTTATATTTTTTTTTTATTTCCATGAATCTTTATTTTGACATCGTGCCTCTTGGATTTATTTCTTGTGTTTATTTTTGTTTTGTAATTCTGACGAAATCTCTTCGTGCGTTTGTAGCTGGGTGGGCTTGTCATTCCATTTTATTTAGTTCTTTTTATTTTTATATTTTTTTTATATTATATACTATTGTATTTATACATATTTACTTATATTATTTGTTATAGGGGCCCCACCAAGATCTTCGGGGCCCAAGTCAACCTCCCGTGCTAGTGCGTGCACCTGCTGACTAACGGACGAGGCTCTGGCGCTGGCTTTCCCCTCTGGGGTTGGGAGGTCTGAGGGCGTCGCTCCCACAAAAGCCACCTGCCGAAACAAAAAAAAAATGAACAGTCAGAATAGGAATGCTGCTAGGGATAGGGCGCCGCCGCAAAACGGCGCGCGGGAGCCCCGCCCGACTCCTGTGGCAAGTGGGCTAGGGCTGCCGTGTGTCGGGCCAGCACGGCTAAAGAAGTTAGCCCCAACCCGAATCCGCTTCGCATCTTGGAACATTGGCACGCTGACTGGGCGTGCGGTAGAGTTGGCCGAAGTACTCTCCAGGCGGAGGGTGGACGTGGCGTTCCTGCAGGAGACTCGGTGGAAGGGCAACAGAGCCCGGCCCTTGCAGAACGGCTACAAGCTGTATTACACGGGTGCGCCTGGTGGGGAGAACGGGGTGGCCGTTGTGCTCTCCGAGGGGCTGCAGAGCGGCATCTTGGAGGTGAAACGCTGTAGCGACCGACTTATGATCGTGAGGGTGCTTATCGATGGGATTATTACCCACCTGATAAGTGCCCACGCGCCACAGGCCGGTTGTAGCGACGCCGATAAGATGTCGTTTTGGGGTCAACTCGAGGGAGTGCTTCGGAGCATTCCGTTGTCACAGGGAATCGTTTTGGGCGGCGACCTAAACGGTCATGTGGGTGAGAGGTGTGAGGAGTTTGAGCGTGTTCATGGTGGTTTTGGATACGGCACCCGCAACGCTGAAGGAGAAACTATCCTCAGAACGTGTGCGGCTGCCGATCTGGCCATTGTGAGCACGTATTTCAAAAAGAAACCCGAACATCTCATCACCTACAAGAGCGGGAGGCGTACAACTCAGATCGATTTCCTACTCACTAGGCGACACAGCATCGGCAAGGTGGCCAACTGCAAGGTCATACCCGGTGAGAGTCTTACTGCACAACACCGTCTCCTTGTCATGGACCTCTGCGTGAAGCCCAAAGGCAAACGCATCGAGTGGTGCCAGCGCCGCATCAGATGGTGGCTGCTTGATGAAACTAGGTCCCAGGAGTTCGTCTCAGCTGTCGGTGACAAGTGCACCGACACTGAAGGCGAACCAGTTCAAGATTACTGGGACAAAGTTCGGGCGGCCATCGTTGGAGCGGCGAAGGTGGTGCTCGGTGAGTCTAAGGGTGGACGCAAATGTGACAAGGAGACTTGGTGGTGGAACGACGCAGTCCAGAGGGAGACTAGGGAGAAGAAAGCCCTCTTTAAAAAGTGGCAAGCGACCGGATCTCCTGAAGACCGCGACGCGTACAGGGCTGCCAAGCGCGCCACAAAGAGAGCTGTAGCCAGAGCCAGACGTGACCACTCACAACCTCTGTATGATAAGCTGGAATCGTCTGAGGGGCAGAAGCTCATCTATAAGCTGGCGCGCTCCAGGGTCAAAGCGGCACAGGATATATCCAAGTGTCGCTGTGTAAAAGACCCTGAGGGCAACCTGTTAAGCGAAGACCTCGCGGTAAAGGAGAGATGGCGCTCGTACTTCCACGAGCTGCTTAATAAACAGCATAAAGAGGTGCAGATTCCGGACCTCCCTCCGAATCAGGGACTAGTGCCACCGGTAACGCCTGGAGAAGTCCTGACTGCGCTTCGCCGCATGAAGAATCGCAAAGCTGTCGGACCCGATGGAGTCCCCATCGAAGCCTGGAAGGCGATGGGTCCTCGCGGTGTGGGCATCTTAGTAAACCTTTTTAACCGCATACTCCTCAGCGGGCAGATCCCAAACCAATGGAGACTGAGTATTATTACTCCAGTCTTCAAAGGTAAGGGGTCAGTGCAGGAGTGCGGGAGCTACCGCGGTATTAAGGTGATGTCCCACACCATGAAGATCTTCGAGAGGATTATAGACTCTCGGATCTGGCAGGAGTGTACTCTCTCGGGGTGTCAATATGGGTTTCGCCCTGGTTATGGGACCACGGACCTTGTTTTTGCCCTGAGGGTTGTCGCAGAGAAATACAGGTCGAAGAACACGCCTCTGCACTGTTTGTTTCTAGACATGCAGAAGGCCTTCGACTGTGTTCCTCGTGCGATGATCTGGTGGGCACTGCGGTCCAAAGGGGTTCCAGAGGTCTATATTGACACTATCCGGGACATGTACTGTGACTCCGATTCAATGGTTCGGACTGCTGTTGGCGACACGAAACCCTTCCCCATCACCGTCGGGGTACACCAGGGTTCGGTCCTTAGTCCGTTTCTGTTCAGTGTAATATTAGACGAATTGTCGGACAGCATCAGAAACCCGCATGAGCAGCCTCCATGGTTGCTCATGTATGCTGACGATATTGCGCTGGCAGACGCGGACAGGGGCAGATTGGTGCGACGTGTGAAGGCGTGGAAGGAGACGCTTGAGAACGGCGGTCTGAAACTAAATGTGGCGAAGACCGGGTACTTGGCACTAAACTCGACAGATCCCACATCCGTCCGCATAGGCGGTGATTTGGTCGAGCGCACGGACCAGGTTAAATACCTGGGATCTGTTTTTCACACGTCCAGTGACATCGATTGCGATGTCAAGTCACGCATTGCTGCCGCGTGGGCCAAATGGCGGGAGATGACCGGTGTCATTTGTGACCCTAAAATGCCGATCCGGTTGAAGGGACAGGTCTACAAAACCATTATTAGACCTGTCCTTTTACATGGCAGTGAGACGTGGCCGATATTGGAGCGACACAAGCAGGAGCTGCGTGTCACGGAAATGAAGATGCTGCGGTGGATGTGTGGGGTCACGCGGATGGACCGCGTGAGGAACTCTCGCATCCGCGGCAGCCTTCACGTCCGTGACATTGCAGACAAGTTGCAAGAGTGTCGCCTTCGTTGGTATGGTCACGTCTTGCGGCAACCGCCGGGCTACGTAGGTAACAAATGTCTGGCCATGTCAGCCCCGCCGGGTCCCGGTAAGAGGGGAAGACCCAAGAAGTGCTGGCTTGACGTCGTAAGGGATGACATGCGTGCCAATGGTCTCACTACAGGGGATGCCGAAGACCGTGCGAAGTGGAGGAGAAAATGTAGGAAAGCGGACCCCGGGCGTCGCGAGACGCAACTGGGACAGACGCTCGGATGATGATGATGATGATGATCTGTCTCTTTTGACTATGGGATCACATCTTTATGTATGCATTTGTGTTCGGAAGGTCGGTGGGGTTGTGCCGGTCACATTTGTCATATTGTTTTGTTACAGCATTTGTGTTCGGAAGTTCGGTGGTGTTGAACCGATCACATCTGTTTGGTTTTGTTACAGCATTTGTGCTCGGGAGTTCGGTGGTGTTGAGCCGATCACATCTGTTTGGTTTTGTTACAGCATTTGTGCTCGGAAGTTCGGTGGTGTTGAGCCGATCACATCTGTTTGGTTTTGTTACAGCATTTGTGCTCGGGAGTTCGGTGGTGTTGAGCCGATCACATCTGTTTGGTTTTGTTACGGCGTTTGTGCTCGGGAGTTCGGTGGTGTTGAGCCGATCACATCTGCTTGGTGTATTTTTCCACAATATTTTTTGTTGGAATAATTTGTTCGTCATGGCTAACTAGTTACTGTTTGACTTTGTGTCTTTGTTTGTCACGGCCACGTTGGTGATGGTGTTTGATGTTGAGGTTGTTCGTTTGTCACGACACTTTGTACAGTTGCTGTTTGACTTTGTAATTATTACATGTTACAGCACAGTTTTGTTTGCTGATATTTTGATTTTTATATGGGATTGTAAATGAAAGAAGTCGGTGGCGATGGGGCTCAACCGCATCTTCAGTATATATAAGGATAAGATTGGATGAAAGAGTCAGTGGCTAGATAGCTTAACTGAACTCCTGGTTTGAGAACTTGGTTGGATTTGTTATTCTTTAGTACTTACGTTAAGTCAATGCTTTGACTTTAAGTTTTTTGTTGTATCAATTTTGATATTCTTATTTGTAAAGAGTTAGATGATAGAGTTGGTGGCTATGGTGCTCAACCGTACTTTCGTATTTAGTTTAGTGTTGGTAGAGTCGGATGTTTTTCTGAACTCATGGAATGTGAATGTTCTGGTTTGTGTTATAGATTTTTATTGGAACTATACTTATGGTTAGTTGGTTATTTATTCTTTTTACAGATTTTTGTGTTTGGGATTTTGGTTTTCTTTTATTGGAATTATTTCCATTTCTTTATTAGAGCTTTATTGTTTGAAAAATAAAAAGTTCCTTTCCTTTATTGCTGGTTGGGGTGTGATGTAACGTTGTAAAACGTCACATTGGAACGTTATTGTTGGTCTTGGGATTTAGAGAGAGAGAAGAGTAGATTGTTGACTCTTTCTCCCTACTTGTCATCGAATTTATATAAATTACGTTTTGAGTAGGCAGATTGTTTTTGAATGTCTTAGCCTGTTCTTAGAACGAATTATCAGTCAAAACTGCATCATGTATCATAGAGGTCATTGCGCCGCATCTAGCAAATGTGTTTAATGACTGTGTTTCCAGTGGTATATTTTCTGATTTAATGAAACACAGCAAAGTCATACCCTTGTTCAAGGCTGGCAGCGCTACAGACCCGTCTAATTTCCGACCAGTGTCAGTGCTACCAACTTTGAGCAAAGTATTTGAAAAAATAATTTTGAATCAAATGCTATCCCATTTTGATATTCATAAAATATTTCATACAAAACAGTTTGGTTTTACGAAAGGGCGCTCAACTTACGATGCTGGTGTTGAGTTATTAAAATGTATTTATGAAGCCTGGGAAGACAAGCAAGATGCATTAGGTATATTCTGCGATCTATCCAAGGCTTTTGATTGCGTTCAACATGAAACATTGTGCAAACAATTACATCACTATGGAATAAGAGGCAAGTCTCTCGACCTTCTGTCTTCATATTTGAACAATAGAATACAAAGGGTCGATATTGATGGTACACGTTCTGTAGGATCCATGGTTACAATGGGTGTGCCACAAGGCTCGATACTTGGGTCATTCTTGTTCCTCATTTATATTAATGATTTACCATTTTATGTAGGGGACAGGAATAGGATTGTTTTGTTTGCAGATGATACCTCATTGAGTTTTAAAATTGGAAGACAATTAGATAATTATGACGATGTAAACAATGCAATCACGAGAGTAGTTCATTGGTTCAGCTCAAATAATCTTTGCCTAAATGAAAACAAAACTAAATGTATTAAATTTACTCTACCAAATGTAAAACAAGTTACGGCCAATGTTCAACTGAATGGACAAGTGTTAGAGTTTGTGGAATAAACTGTGTTCCTTGGTATAACTATTGATGCCAATTTGCAGTGGGGCCCGCACATAGAAAAGACGGCCTCTAGGTTAAGTGCGGCTGCATACGCTGTAAAAAAGATCAGGACTCTAACAGATGTAGATACGGCTAGAATGGTTTACTTCAGCTATTTTCATAGTATTATGTCTTACGGTATTCTACTTTGGGGGAGTGCTGCAGATGTAAATAACATTTTTGTTCTTCAAAAGCGGGCTGGTCGCGCTATATATAATTTGGGCCCCAGAGTCTCCCTCCGAGAAAAATTCAAAGAAGTAAATATTCTAACCGTATCATCACAATACATTTTTGCCAATCTTATGTATGTCCAGAAAAATCTATCACAGTTTACTAAACTCTGTGATATACATAATATAAACACTAGACATAAAAACAATCTTTTAGTTCACCACAGTCAGCTGCATAAGATTGGCGATTCTTTCTAGGGTAACTGTATACGCTTTTACAACAAGCTTCCCTGTGACCTGAGAAATTAACCATTAAATAAATTTAAAAAGTTTATTAAAAGAAAGCTTTGTGAAAAAGGTTATTACTCTATTCAATACTATTTACAGGACAGGGATGCCTGGAAATGATCTGCTGGCAAATAAAATATTATAGTCATAATATATTAAATTGTAAATAGGCCATCAAAAAAAAGCCTTCCTAAGTTTCTTGCCGGTTCTTCTCAGGTGGGCCGCGTTCCGAACCGGTGGTCACTTTAAATATACATTTTTTTTCTTTAGTTTTAGTGTATGACATTTTGTAAGCGCCGTTGAAATGGTCTATGCAAAATAAAGACATTTTTATTTTTTATTTTTTTAATGAATTCAAATAGTTCTGTCAATTGGTCAATGTCTTTTGACAGTGGTGACGGAACGTCATTCGCCTAGCTACAGGTCGACAGAAAAGATGTCGTCGTAAATATATTTTTTAAACTTTGCTAAAAAGAAGTAATCTTTTATAAATTGTATATGGAAGTTCACGTCTGTGACTTCTTATCAATGGTTATACCAAAATAACTAACTAACTAACTAACTAACTATCTTCACGCTGTATTGACTTCTTCGAGATTCATCAATCGCTTCATACACGCACGTCTGGGTATCCGAGTGCTTTTGACCTTTCCGTTTTTGAGCAATCTGCTCACGTGGTCTTCATATGTAAGTCTCGGCCTACCCTGACTCCTTCTACCCTCTACTTTTGAACAATATATATTCTTCGTCAATCGTTCCTCACTCATTCGTTGGACGTGTCCAAACCAACGGAGCACGCCCTTTTCCAGCTTAACGCTGACACTTTCATTGAAACCTGCCATATTGCGTATCACTTCGTTACGTATTCGGTCGGCCAAGGTAACGCCGCACAATTTTCGAAGTGATCGCATCTCCACAGCATTCAATTTACTTTCATGCATCTGCTGACATACCCAGGTTTCACTACCGTAAAGCAAAGTTGGCACTAGCACTGCGTTATGAATCGCCATGCGTGCTTCTTTTACGATGCTTTGTCGCTTTACTAACTGGGACAAAGCACCGTTAACTTTGTTTCCGGCAGCTACTCGCCGTTCTACATCCGAATCACATCTTTCATCCGCGCTAAACATACTTCCTAAATACACAATTTCATTCACTTGCTCTAGAAGTTCCTGGTTTACCCTAATCTCGCATTTAGTTCTTACGTCACCTCTTTCAAATACTAGAACCTTAGTTTTACTTGCATTCAAGCGTAGACCCTTACTTTCACACTCCTCTTTCATATTAGTGACTAATGCCTGAAGGTCGGCTTCTGATGAGGCCATGAGCACCGCATCATCAGCGTACAGCAGACAGTTTACTGTAAAGTCACCCAAATTCACACCCATATTAAAATCTTTCAACTTCTGCAGGCAACTGTCCAGATACACTATAAACAGCCAGGCGGACATGACACATCCCTGTTTGACGCCTGTACGGACATCAAAAAGAGGTGACACATCCCCCCCTACTCGCACGCAAGCCTTACAGTCCCTATAAAGCGACTGTATTGCCCGCAGTAGCGAGCCGTCCACACCATATCCTGGCAGCAAGTCCCACAGCGTTTCTCTCACAACGTTATCAAATGCTTTCTCTAGATCCACAAAAGCGCAAAAAACCGCTAACAGCCAAAAACTTTTCCGCGATCATGCGGAGAGAAAACACTTGATCCATGCAACCTCTTCCACGTCGGAATCCGCATTGAGCCTCCCATAAATACCTTTCAGACTTTTCTTGTATTCGTGCCGTTATAACCTTTGCATACACCTTACTAGCTAAGCTGACCAAGCTGATCGCCCTGTGGCTGGAGCAGTTTAGGCGCGAGCCTTTCCCTTTGTAAATAGGTGTAGTACCTACTGCTACTCGCCAGTCATCCGGGACCTCACCCGTCCGCCAGCACAAGTTGCATAACAGACATAGTGTGTCCCAGACACGCGACCCACCGTACTTGATCATCTCAGCAGTAACTCTGTCTTTTCCCGCAGCCTTACCACATTTCATACTTCTTATCGCTTGTTCTATTTCTTTCATACTAATGACTTCAATGACATCGGGATCCGGAGCATCGAAGTGAGCTCCACTTCCCGATGTGGCATCTCTGTCTTTTCTTGCATACATCTTTCCATAATATTCACTCCATCACCAAAATAACTATGTATTTCGCTAATTACGAAGCTTGGAGAGGCGTTAATGGAATATTTGCCTGCTCTTCAAGATTTATTGGTTTTCCTTAAAGAAAGTGCTGAAAAGCACTTTTTTATATATATTAATTCTATTGTTGGATAAAATTTGCCATGGATGCTGACCATGTGGTTACGGGCTCGTCATTCTAGTGGAGACGACACCTGTCGCGGTCTGCAGATGTGATTTCGAATCCCGTGGTAATGTAACCGCCTTCAGGTACTTAGTTTGAATTATTTTTGTGTAGATTAATCTAATAATGATGCACGACTCATGATTAGGCTCATGTAACGACTCAATGAACAGGCCCAAAGACTCATGATTAGGCCCATGTAAAGACTCAATGATTTGGCTCCTGTTTTGAATCAAGTTACGATATATATTTTGACTTATAAGCTGGCACTATGCTGGGTATTCTAAATTTCACGCCTCAACCCTGTGAATAGTTAATCTTTGGCTTACTAGATCACTGGAATAAATTATACCAATAGTGATAATGTTTATAATGTATATTCAATCAATTCGCCAATAAAAATGTAGAAACTTTTATTTTATAAACTACTCGGGACTTCACGCGAAACAATTTTGTACTTACATTCACCGACGTTTCGAGCGCGTTGCAGCGCCCGTGGTCGCGGCTGGACTGAATTGTTTCGCGTGAAGTCCCGAGTAGTTTATAAAATATGAGTATAAACCGCGAAAGTTTAAAAATAACATATAGAAACTTTCTTCTAGAGATGTATTCTATTATTTTTGGTTCCTGCTCTTATTATTAGAGGCTCAATCTCTATTGCTGATATCCGTGTGCATAAAGTTGGTAGGACTTATCCTCCTGGCGCCTGAAACGAGTTATATCTTTTGTTTGTTAGTTCATGTCTCCATAATAAGACAATTGTAACATTTTTTTAAATATTACAACGTATTGTAGGGCTAAGGAACTTAGAGTTGGCTTTTAAGATGCGTGATCCTGAGTTTATTGGGTTGTTTAGTTTAAATATTGTTTGACTTAAATCTTTATAGAATTAGAGCCTTATTTAGGTTGTATTCATGGGACACTGCCACTGTCAGGCCATTTGAGTATGAGGAAAGGTATTTGAACTGAAAGAGGTCTTCTTCATTTTTGCGTATTCCCAGTTACTTTCAAACTCAAACTGAGCTTGGAACATTGGGTCCTCCTTTATTGGCTGCTAGGACCAGCTTAGGTTTGGCTTTCGTTCTATAATTGCATAAATTACTACTTGTATCATTATATCAAAGCATGTGGCTTATTAACGGTACGCATATTGGAAAGAATAAAGGCGTATTCAAGATATTGTAGCATTTCACAACAAAAACACAACACAAAACGCCCACCAACATTTAAAGCCCAAGCCAATCCCATCTGCCAGCTGGTGTATCTGCCAATCAACAGAGCATGCCTGCTTTCTTAGATTGAGACAGCAGAGATCAGTCGCTCCCGCAGTGGTAATGGTATGTTAATGGTAATTCCATTTGAAGTAACCATATCTGTAATCCTCAGACTTCAATGTGAAGTCAATCAAGCTTCAATACAACCATGGTCAACGCTTAGATGATGATAATGGAAAGGTGAAAATGGATATGTAAGAGATAAAAAAAAATAGAAACTAGTATACAGCTCTTGTATGCTTGCTCTTGTTGCTATAATTGCATAAATTACTACTTGTATCATTATATCAAAGCATGTGGCTTATTAACGGTACGCATATTGGAAAGAATAAAGGCGTATTCAAGATATTGTAGCATTTCACAACAAAAACACAACACAAAACGCCCACCAACATTTAAAGCCCAAGCCAATCCCATCTGCCAGCTGGTGTATCTGCCAATCAACAGAGCATGCCTGCTTTCTTAGATTGAGACAGCAGAGATCAGTCGCTCCCGCAGTGGTAATGGTATGTTAATGGTAATTCCATTTGAAGTAACCATATCTGTAATCCTCAGACTTCAATGTGAAGTCAATCAAGCTTCAATACAACCATGGTCAACGCTTAGATGATGATAATGGAAAGGTGAAAATGGATATGTAAGAGATAAAAAAAAATAGAAACTAGTATACAGCTCTTGTATCATTTATTTATAACAAAACTAACATGTTCCAGTTGATTCACTGCTATGGATCCATTTATGATCACTACTCCACTTCCCACAATCATAGTGTGAGTACCCTTTACTCGTAACTGTTCTTGATTAAATGCAGAAAGATCCAGAGAATAGTGCGTTCAAACAAAAAGTCTTTACCTTTAGAAGATAAAAGAAGCAATATTTTATTAGTATTTTCACATTGCTGAGACCATTTCACTTTAAGATTTGTCGTGATACGGATTTAATATTATAAGTTTTAATGCAAGCCAAAAAGGAACTAATTATTCTTCTTATGGGTAAATTGTCTTGAATCTGAAAATAAAACATTTTGGTTATTAGAAGTGCATTTATACACACCAAAAGTTTTTAATCATGGCAATAACTTCGGGGGCCTATTATATAAGGCCTTATTGTTAAGTAGGCGTAGTTTAAATTATTAATATTTGATATTGACAAATTTGTAAAGGTTTATTTATATCCCAAAAAATATTAAATTATGGCCATATTTTCGAACTTCATTCATAACAATACTGCTATCTGTTTATCACGTGATCTCGTTCTGACGCACAGTGACCCCGCGATGATAATGTTATCAAATAGCTTAAAATCCAAATACTACACTTTATTCTAACTTTTCCTTCAAACTTAACCGGGCTTAGGACCGGCAAAATTACTTTTCGTAGGTACTGGTTCAGGTTTGAAAAATAAGAAAAACTTATTAGACTGAAATTAAGTATAATCAAGATTACTTAATAATTTTGGCGTATTTAAAAAGTTAGAAGTAACCGATTGCAATTTACAAGAATTTACGTATTTACAAAACTTAACAAAATAACTTACATGTGTTTTACTTTCCTTTAAAATGTCCTCCTACATTATCAATACAAACGCGAGCACGTTTTATTGAATTGTTTTTAAGGGAAAGAAGTATGGTTCTTTGGCGTTTCACTTCAGTAAAAGCGTCTATTATGCGCTGTTTTAATTGTTCTAAAGTATTCGGCTCACTAAAGTACACCCGTCTTTTTATTTCACTCCACAAAAAAAAAGTAACAATATTATACAATTTTACACCATTCCATTGATAAATCACGTCAAACTCGCGTGTAAGCTCACGATTGGCGAAAGGGGTAAGCGCAAGAAAGAGATTGGGCAATTCGCAACCTGTGTGACCAGATTCAGTATTTTAATATCTTTTCGGTATTTTTATTGACTTTTCCGAATATAGGTATTTATTACTAGTGGTTCTGTGAACCGAGACCTCGGAGGAAATTGAGAAAAAAGTTAGCCTTTTTTCTCAATTTACACATTACATACACATTACACATATTTTTAGTTAATTATTTATTATTATTTATGTATTATTAAAGCAACAAATTACATTTATTGTAATGACGAATTTCAAAATCAGTATTTTTATTGGAATTTTTTCCTTATGTAAATTGGTATATTTTGGTATTTTTTAAGGTGCTTCGGTATTTTTGTAAACTTTTATCTGGTCACACTGGTCGCAACAACCATTGGTTTATAGTGAATCGGTACTGCGTAATAATTATTTCTTACTTTTGAATTTTTTACCTACGCGTGTTTGTTTAACCTAATTTATTGTGATGGCTTACCAGTTTTCATCACGGGAGTATGTGGCTATGGTACGTTTGTACTTTTTATGTGATGAGAACGTGAGTGCTACTTTAAGAATGTACCGAGAACAATACCCGGATGCTCGACAGCCAAGCTTTAGAACGGTTCTAAACGCTTACCAGCGATTACTCGATCATGGCTCCTTTTACACACCATCACATGCCCAAGGCCGAGGGAGACCGGCGTATCCACAGAACTTGTACGAAAATGTCCTGGAGTACTTTGATGAAGATCCCAGACAAAGCACGCATGACGCTGCTCGTCATTTTAACATAAGCCAGCACTGTGCATGGAAATTTGTAAATTCGGTTGGAGCGCATCCATATCACTACCGAAAAGCACAAGAGCTAACCACCATCGACCGTGAACCTAGAATAGCTTTTTGCAATTGGATCCTTAGTCATCCCGACGCAAATTTGAAGAAGAAGAAAATTGAAGCGCTCGTGGCCCCGCGGTCTCAGTGTGAAGCGCTCGTGGCCCCGCGGTCTCTGTTCTGTAAACGATCACTGAGTTACGCAACTTTCACTATGGCTGGTACTCGGATGGGTGACCACTTTGTGGCATTTACATTTGCGAGCGTTTCCGTGCTTCGGAAGGCACGTTAAGCCGTTGGTCCCGGTTGCCAGTAAAATGGCAGTCGTTAAGCCTGGTTGAAGGCCTTATGGGCGGCTTGAAAATTTCAACAGCAGGTAGACACAACCTGCGTCTGTCTATTTCACCACGGCAATGGGCTCACCACCTATTACGTGGGACAGGAATCCACACGGTGAAAAGTGGGCATATATTATGCCTCTGCCACCCCTTCGGGGATAAGGCGTGATGGATATTTATTTATATTTATTAGTCACAGATTTAGTGTAAATGTCTGGGTGGGAATCCTGAACGACCATATCGTTGGTCCATATTTTATCACTAGGGAATCGTATTTGAACTTGCTGCGAACCATGGTTTCTTCGATATTGGATGATATTCCGCTATCCAACTTACGAGGCCTGTGGTTTCAACAGGATGGCGCGCCTCCACACTATCATAGCGCAGTGCGTGAGTTCCTAACACAGGAGTTTGGTGATCGGTGGATTGGTCGAGGTGGGCCGGTTGCCTGGCCCGCACGTTCGCCTGACCTAACGCCGCTGGCCTTTTTTTTGTGGAGTGAATTATAAAGACGGGTGTACTTTAGTGAACCAAATACTTTAGAACAATTAAAACAGCGCATAATAGACGCTTTTACTAAAGTGAAACGCCAAAGAACCATACTTCTTTCCCTTAAAAACAATTCAATAAAACGTGCTCGCGTGTGTATTAATAATGCAGGACGACATTTTGAAGGACAATTAAAATACATGTAAGTTATTTTTTAAGTTTTATAAATACGTAAATTATTGTAAATAGCAATCGGTTGATTCTGACATTTTAAATACGCCAAAATTATTTTTTAATGCTAAAGCTTTAGATTTCAAAACTTAAGTTATCTTGTTTAAACTTAATTCCAGTCTAATAAGTTTTTATTTTTCATAACTGAACAAGTACCTACGAAAAGTAATTTTGCCGGTCCTAAGCCCGGTTAAGTATGAAGGAAAAGTTAGAATAAAGTGTAGTATTTTGGTTTTAAGCTATTTGATAACATCATCGCGGGGTCACTATGCGTCAGAACGAGACCACGTGATAAATAGATAACAGTAATGTTATGAATGAAGTTCGAAAATATGGCCATAATTTCATATTTTTTGGGATAAAAAAAATATTTTGAATTTTTTTAATATAATTTTTAACTATGCCTACTTAACAATATTTATATAATATAATAGGCGTCCGAAGTTATTGCCATGATTTAAAACTATTGGTGTATAGTATAGAGAAAATTTTTGTTCATCAAAATTCTAAATCATTTTATAAAATTTTTCATTGATTCAGGCTGTCCCCGACACTCAAGTTTAATGACTCCAATACTGCGCACTGAACCTGGAACCCCTAAATTTTGTAATTTATAATTGATACCTAAAATTTATTTACCTTTCATTGATTACAATTTCGATGCATGTATAAGAATCTTTTGGCTAGCCATTCCAAATTTTGGCCTATTGAATTACTACGTAAAAGCTATACTATGTAAGAGGTCCGAGCTTGTTCTAAATCTACTGCAACTCTTTGATTTTCTTCTTCAGAGAATATTCTTCACTATAGTATTATTATATTCTTCATTATAGTCAGGGGAAACAAAAGATTTCACAAATGAACTTTTAAAACTGGGTCACTTGAAACCTCATATTAATAAATCTTGAGTACTTCACAATGTAAGTTATTATAATCTTATGTCGTAATATGCAAGTTCCTAAATTCAACTCAACCTATTCTAAATATTTAAATCTTTCTGTAGAAACTCATCATAGCTACAATATATATGTCACCGGAAAGTTACAAGAACCGCCAATTTATACATTTTCTAGTAAATTTATAAACTTTCGTAGGATTCTAAACGAGAGATAAATTGTATTATTTTACGGCCACATTTTCGCAAATTGATAAACTTACCGAAGTCACGCGTAAAATAATAACTAAGCAATAACCAAACGCCGTGTGCGCTCTGATTGGTTGAATAAGTCACGTGTTCCTTCTCCTTCCTCTCCACCGCCATTGTTCGCCACCAAACGTAAACAAACCGGTTGCTCGTGTGTTTTTGTAAAGTTTTTAATGTTGTAACTGTGTTGGAACTGTGAAAATTGTTTAATTTTGCTAAGGTTACTAAACTAGACCCATAATGAGCGACCTAGAAGCTGCGGACAGCCAAAATGGTGAAGATAGTGCGGTAAATGCTAGAAAATTTGTTGACGAAGTGAAATTTACCACAGAACTACGAAAGTATTATAGTAACCATAACCAAAATAGTAAGAAGTCGGAATGGACGGAGGAAAAAATTAAAAATGTCATTAAAATGATAGAAGATTTTAATAAAGCTAAAGTTTTGGGACGTCGGCCCACAGACAAAGAATACTATAACGCCAAAAAGTATGATATTATGACTTTTAGTGACGAAAAAGTCCTTATACTGAAAAGGAAATCCCAGCAAGATCCAGTGGTACAAATAGTTGCAAGCAGTCAATACTATCAACGAATTCTTGATACACATGTGGCTACAGGTCACGGACGGCGTGACAAAATTATTTACGCCTTGAAAGACAAGTACATGGTTCCAGTATTTGCCATAAATATTTTTCTCCAATTGTGCAAAACTTGTCTTTCCAAGAAAAGTTTCCCTAAAACTGGTATAGTCGTGAAACCACTAATTTCAGATGACTTTAATAGAAGAGGACAGGTAGATCTTGTAGATTTTCAATCATCTCCAGATGGGGAGTACAAATGGATGCTTCAGTACCAAGATCATTTGACCAAATTTTGTTTTTTACGACCACTGAAGAGTATAGAGGCAAAAGAAGTCGCAATAGAGATTTTGAAGATATTTTTAGAAGTTTGTTGTCCCAATATTCTCCAAAGCTACACTGGACGGGAGTTCACGGCATCAGTATTGAAAGAAATTGTAAGCTTATGGCCAGCTTGCAAAATCGTGAATGGAAGATCCAGATATCCCCAAAGCCAGGGAAGTGTAGAACGCTCAAACCAAGACGTGAAGAATATGATTCGGGCTTGGATGGTGGATAATAATTCCACTAATTGGTCAATAGGTTGTTACTTCGCTCAATTCCAGAAAAATTCATCATATCATTCTACGATTGCAAGGACACCGTTTAAAGCCCTGTTTGGAGATGATCCAAGATGCTGTCTAACTTCTACGCATTTGTCTAAGAATATAATTTCTCAGTTTGAAATGGAAGAGGATTTGAAGACGTTCTTAGAAACTACAAATGACAATGAAGATAAGACCATAAATGACGATGAAAATATAACTTCCGATCAAGAAAATCTTTGTAAAACTCTTGATATTGCCACAGAGTCAATTAATATGACAGAAAGCATGACTGAAACTGAGCAAGTCAAAGTACTCTTAGTTGGCAGTGAAAGCACGGTCACAAATACAAACCATATTAGGCACGACTTTGACATGATTGCACACGAAATCGAAAACCCTAAAAAAGTTGGCGAATCAGAGACATTATTTTGTCACATATGTAAAAAGGAATCATCTGGGGCCCATACGTGTATTAAATGTAAACGTATCACACACGTAATATGTGGAGAGTCAACAGAAAACAATGACGAAGGATATGGTTTGCAGTTGATATGTAATTTGTGCACAAACGAAATAAACATCCTGAGAGAAAGGAAGGACTCTCACTTTAATTTAAAAAGAGCAGCAGAAAAAATGACAGCACATTCATCTAAGAAATTCAAAAATATTGACGTTGGCGCTACTGTGTTAGTCGAAGTTCCAGAAGTAGATAGAGGGCCTTTAGATAGCAAGAATGTGGTCGGCAAAGTCATAGAGAAAAGGAATGAACTATATAAAGTTGGCACTTCTTTTGGAGTCATTAATGACTGGTTGCCTCGAAACGCTGTCCTTTCAACCTCAGGAGAAATTTTGACTGATGATCTTCCAGAGGTTTGATTACTATTTTTACTATGATACCCATGAGCATAAGCAGAAAGAAGTATGGTTCTTTGGCGTTTCACTTCAGTAAAAGCGTCTATTATGCGCTGTTTTAATTGTTCTAAAGTATTCGGCTCACTAAAGTACACCCGTCTTTTTATTTCACTCCACAAAAAAAAAGTAACAATATTATACAATTTTACACCATTCCATTGATAAATCACGTCAAACTCGCGTGTAAGCTCACGATTGGCGAAAGGGGTAAGCGCAAGAAAGAGATTGGGCAATTCGCAACCTGTGTGACCAGATTCAGTATTTTAATATCTTTTCGGTATTTTTATTGACTTTTCCGAATATAGGTATTTATTACTAGTGGTTCTGTGAACCGAGACCTCGGAGGAAATTGAGAAAAAAGTTAGCCTTTTTTCTCAATTTACACATTACATACACATTACACATATTTTTAGTTAATTATTTATTATTATTTATGTATTATTAAAGCAACAAATTACATTTATTGTAATGACGAATTTCAAAATCGGTATTTTTATTGGAATTTTTTCCTTATGTAAATTGGTATATTTTGGTATTTTTTAAGGTGCTTCGGTATTTTTGTAAACTTTTATCTGGTCACACTGGTCGCAACAACCATTGGTTTATAGTGAATCGGTACTGCGTAATAATTATTTCTTACTTTTGAATTTTTTACCTACGCGTGTTTGTTTAACCTAATTTATTGTGATGGCTTACCAGTTTTCATCACGGGAGTATGTGGCTATGGTACGTTTGTACTTTTTATGTGATGAGAACGTGAGTGCTACTTTAAGAATGTACCGAGAACAATACCCGGATGCTCGACAGCCAAGCTTTAGAACGGTTCTAAACGCTTACCAGCGATTACTCGATCATGGCTCCTTTTACACACCATCACATGCCCAAGGCCGAGGGAGACCGGCGTATCCACAGAACTTGTACGAAAATGTTCTGGAGTACTTTGATGAAGATCCCAGACAAAGCACGCATGACGCTGCTCGTCATTTTAACATAAGCCAGCACTGTGCATGGAAATTTGTAAATTCGGTTGGAGCGCATCCATATCACTACCGAAAAGCACAAGAGCTAACCACCATCGACCGTGAACCTAGAATAGCTTTTTGCAATTGGATCCTTAGTCATCCCGACGCAAATTTGAAGAAGAAGAAAATTGAAGCGCTCGTGGCCCCGCGGTCTCAGTGTGAAGCGCTCGTGGCCCCGCGGTCTCAGTGTTCTGTAAACGATCACTGAGTTACGCAACTTTCACTATGGCTGGTACTCGGATGGGTGACCACTTTGTGGCATTTACATTTGCGAGCGTTTCCGTGCTTCGGAAGGCACGTTAAGCCGTTGGTCCCGGTTGCCAGTAAAATGGCAGTCGTTAAGCCTGGTTGAAGGCCTTATGGGCGGCTTGAAAATTTCAACAGCAGGTAGACACAACCTGCGTCTGTCTATTTCACCACGGCAATGGGCTCACCACCTATTACGTGGGACAGGAATCCACACGGTGAAAAGTGGGCATATATTATGCCTCTGCCACCCCTTCGGGGATAAGGCGTGATGGATATTTATTTATATTTATTAGTCACAGATTTAGTGTAAATGTCTGGGTGGGAATCCTGAACGACCATATCGTTGGTCCATATTTTATCACTAGGGAATCGTATTTGAACTTGCTGCGAACCATGGTTTCTTCGATATTGGATGATATTCCGCTATCCAACTTACGAGGCCTGTGGTTTCAACAGGATGGCGCGCCTCCACACTATCATAGCGCAGTGCGTGAGTTCCTAACACAGGAGTTTGGTGATCGGTGGATTGGTCGAGGTGGGCCGGTTGCCTGGCCCGCACGTTCGCCTGACCTAACGCCGCTGGCCTTTTTTTTGTGGAGTGAATTATAAAGACGGGTGTACTTTAGTGAACCAAATACTTTAGAACAATTAAAACAGCGCATAATAGACGCTTTTACTAAAGTGAAACGCCAAAGAACCATACTTCTTTCCCTTAAAAACAATTCAATAAAACGTGCTCGCGTGTGTATTAATAATGCAGGACGACATTTTGAAGGACAATTAAAATACATGTAAGTTATTTTTTAAGTTTTATAAATACGTAAATTATTGTAAATAGCAATCGGTTGATTCTGACATTTTAAATACGCCAAAATTATTTTTTAATGCTAAAGCTTTAGATTTCAAAACTTAAGTTATCTTGTTTAAACTTAATTCCAGTCTAATAAGTTTTTATTTTTCATAACTGAACAAGTACCTACGAAAAGTAATTTTGCCGGTCCTAAGCCCGGTTAAGTATGAAGGAAAAGTTAGAATAAAGTGTAGTATTTTGGTTTTAAGCTATTTGATAACATCATCGCGGGGTCACTATGCGTCAGAACGAGACCACGTGATAAATAGATAACAGTAATGTTATGAATGAAGTTCGAAAATATGGCCATAATTTCATATTTTTTGGGATAAAAAAAATATTTTGAATTTTTTTAATATAATTTTTAACTATGCCTACTTAACAATATTTATATAATATAATAGGCGTCCGAAGTTATTGCCATGATTTAAAACTATTGGTGTATAGTATAGAGAAAATTTTTGTTCATCAAAATTCTAAATCATTTTATAAAATTTTTCATTGATTCAGGCTGTCCCCGACACTCAAGTTTAATGACTCCAATACTGCGCACTGAACCTGGAACCCCTAAATTTTGTAATTTATAATTGATACCTAAAATTTATTTACCTTTCATTGATTACAATTTCGATGCATGTATAAGAATCTTTTGGCTAGCCATTCCAAATTTTGGCCTATTGAATTACTACGTAAAAGCTATACTATGTAAGAGGTCCGAGCTTGTTCTAAATCTACTGCAACTCTTTGATTTTCTTCTTCAGAGAATATTCTTCACTATAGTATTATTATATTCTTCATTATAGTCAGGGGAAACAAAAGATTTCACAAATGAACTTTTAAAACTGGGTCACTTGAAACCTCATATTAATAAATCTTGAGTACTTCACAATGTAAGTTATTATAATCTTATGTCGTAATATGCAAGTTCCTAAATTCAACTCAACCTATTCTAAATATTTAAATCTTTCTGTAGAAACTCATCATAGCTACAATATATATGTCACCGGAAAGTTACAAGAACCGCCAATTTATACATTTTCTAGTAAATTTATAAACTTTCGTAGGATTCTAAACGAGAGATAAATTGTATTATTTTACGGCCACATTTTCGCAAATTGATAAACTTACCGAAGTCACGCGTAAAATAATAACTAAGCAATAACCAAACGCCGTGTGCGCTCTGATTGGTTGAATAAGTCACGTGTTCCTTCTCCTTCCTCTCCACCGCCATTGTTCGCCACCAAACGTAAACAAACCGGTTGCTCGTGTGTTTTTGTAAAGTTTTTAATGTTGTAACTGTGTTGGAACTGTGAAAATTGTTTAATTTTGCTAAGGTTACTAAACTAGACCCATAATGAGCGACCTAGAAGCTGCGGACAGCCAAAATGGTGAAGATAGTGCGGTAAATGCTAGAAAATTTGTTGACGAAGTGAAATTTACCACAGAACTACGAAAGTATTATAGTAACCATAACCAAAATAGTAAGAAGTCGGAATGGACGGAGGAAAAAATTAAAAATGTCATTAAAATGATAGAAGATTTTAATAAAGCTAAAGTTTTGGGACGTCGGCCCACAGACAAAGAATACTATAACGCCAAAAAGTATGATATTATGACTTTTAGTGACGAAAAAGTCCTTATACTGAAAAGGAAATCCCAGCAAGATCCAGTGGTACAAATAGTTGCAAGCAGTCAATACTATCAACGAATTCTTGATACACATGTGGCTACAGGTCACGGACGGCGTGACAAAATTATTTACGCCTTGAAAGACAAGTACATGGTTCCAGTATTTGCCATAAATATTTTTCTCCAATTGTGCAAAACTTGTCTTTCCAAGAAAAGTTTCCCTAAAACTGGTATAGTCGTGAAACCACTAATTTCAGATGACTTTAATAGAAGAGGACAGGTAGATCTTGTAGATTTTCAATCATCTCCAGATGGGGAGTACAAATGGATGCTTCAGTACCAAGATCATTTGACCAAATTTTGTTTTTTACGACCACTGAAGAGTATAGAGGCAAAAGAAGTCGCAATAGAGATTTTGAAGATATTTTTAGAAGTTTGTTGTCCCAATATTCTCCAAAGCTACACTGGACGGGAGTTCACGGCATCAGTATTGAAAGAAATTGTAAGCTTATGGCCAGCTTGCAAAATCGTGAATGGAAGATCCAGATATCCCCAAAGCCAGGGAAGTGTAGAACGCTCAAACCAAGACGTGAAGAATATGATTCGGGCTTGGATGGTGGATAATAATTCCACTAATTGGTCAATAGGTTGTTACTTCGCTCAATTCCAGAAAAATTCATCATATCATTCTACGATTGCAAGGACACCGTTTAAAGCCCTGTTTGGAGATGATCCAAGATGCTGTCTAACTTCTACGCATTTGTCTAAGAATATAATTTCTCAGTTTGAAATGGAAGAGGATTTGAAGACGTTCTTAGAAACTACAAATGACAATGAAGATAAGACCATAAATGACGATGAAAATATAACTTCCGATCAAGAAAATCTTTGTAAAACTCTTGATATTGCCACAGAGTCAATTAATATGACAGAAAGCATGACTGAAACTGAGCAAGTCAAAGTACTCTTAGTTGGCAGTGAAAGCACGGTCACAAATACAAACCATATTAGGCACGACTTTGACATGATTGCACACGAAATCGAAAACCCTAAAAAAGTTGGCGAATCAGAGACATTATTTTGTCACATATGTAAAAAGGAATCATCTGGGGCCCATACGTGTATTAAATGTAAACGTATCACACACGTAATATGTGGAGAGTCAACAGAAAACAATGACGAAGGATATGGTTTGCAGTTGATATGTAATTTGTGCACAAACGAAATAAACATCCTGAGAGAAAGGAAGGACTCTCACTTTAATTTAAAAAGAGCAGCAGAAAAAATGACAGCACATTCATCTAAGAAATTCAAAAATATTGACGTTGGCGCTACTGTGTTAGTCGAAGTTCCAGAAGTAGATAGAGGGCCTTTAGATAGCAAGAATGTGGTCGGCAAAGTCATAGAGAAAAGGAATGAACTATATAAAGTTGGCACTTCTTTTGGAGTCATTAATGACTGGTTGCCTCGAAACGCTGTCCTTTCAACCTCAGGAGAAATTTTGACTGATGATCTTCCAGAGGTTTGATTACTATTTTTACTATGATACCCATGAGCATGAATTCTATTTTATTTATGTGCTATATTTTTATATTAACAGGCCAAGTTACCATTAAGGAAAATATCTGCGATGTCTTCTACATTTGGTGGGCAAGGAATGAAGCAATGCAACTGCAAAAAATATTCTAAGGGACAATGTTTATCTAATAAGTGCAATTGTAAAAAAGCAAATATTTTGTGTAATTCGAGGTGCCATAAATCTTTGACATGTTGCAATAAGTAGATAATCGGGAATGTAGTCGGTAGGCACGAGTACTTACGTAAACTTTTAAGTTTCAATTTCCTTATTCTTTTAATGAGAAATGTTTAATTTGTTACATGTTTTTTAAGCATATTTTTTATAAATCTCTTATTTACCTAGCGTCTGTTTAGAAATTCGCGTGAGCCTCACAGATTTTTTTGAAATTTAATTTAAAGATATTTGTTTTTTGGCAGGCCGGTTTTTATGATAAATGATTATTTTTTTAATAAAACTCTTTAATATCGTAGAACACGAGTTCTGTTGTTTTACTTTGGTAGAGTGAAGTAGGGGTCATTAGCATATTATGTAAAAAAGTAGCCCTGTATTATAGGTACCTACCTAGTTTTAAAGTAAAAATACTGTTAGGTAGGTAATCGAAACTGATATGTTTATAGTTTGACAAGTCTGATTGTACCTAAGTCTATGGACACAAGCATTGCCACTGTTAGCATCGACCAATCAGAGAGCAGTGTGTTATTTGCCGTATTTTAAAGAAGCGTAAAATTAAGACCTCTTCTGTGATTGGTCGAACCGTTTAAAATCTTACGAATGGATATCCGTCAGTTTATAAATTTACCACGAGTACACGCAAATTGATATATTAGCGAAAATGTGGCCGTAAAATAATACAATTTATCTCTCGTTTAGAATCCTACTAAAGTTTATAAATTTCCTAGAAAATTTATAAATTGGCGGTTCGTATAACTTACCGGTGACATATACACAAAAACAAATACAAAATTTTTTTTTGTTGACTTCGCCCATCATGGGCAGGCAAAGGAAACTTAGTCCATGCAGCCTAGTCTTCAGTATTTATTATTTTCTTATTATTTTGTTTTAGTCCTGTCTAGTCGTTTGTCGATGTCAAGTCCTCAGTCCTAGGTCCTAGTCCGTACCCCAATAAGGCAATGGATCCCTTATTGCGGCGATCTATGGAAATTGGGCACTTACACAAACAACACCGCTATTCTTTGCAATATATCACTTTCGTTCACTAATGCACTTTTCCGAACTCTTTATGTATAATATTCCACCATTATTAAACACAAAAACACGAATTTTACACTAGTTTTTGAAAATAATATACGACAAACGTGCGTCACCGCTCGCGTTGGCGCCAAAAGTCACAAATACAAACTATTAGATAAATTCACTTGATAGTCGAAGTCGACTGACATGTACGCATCAAGGTCATGCAGACTTTTGGCGGGAAAGTGACAAGTGCGGACGCTTGCTCTATATTATTTTCTAAAACTAGTGCATTTATCTTGTTTTATGTGTGGGAGTGGTGGTTTCTTGGACATAAAAGTTGTGTTAACGTGCTATAGTGATAGACAATGATATATTTGAAGTGAAATGCTATTTTCTCTCTTGACGCGAAAAGTCCACTGAAAACCTCAGTATAAGAATCACCATTATACTGAGGGCACGGACAAGGACCTAGGACTGAGGACTCGACATTGACTGGACAGGACTAAATACTAAGAAAATATAAATACCGAAGACTGGGCTGTATGGACAAAGTTTCCTTTGCCTGCCCAATAATCACAATAATTACAAGCAGCAACACTAAAAATAAAAATTCATATTTATAGATTTTAGTTTCGCTTTTTATTTATTTTATATTTATTAGATAGGAATAACGAACTATAGTTAAATGGAATGTAATAACTACCATTTCACATTGTGGTATAGGCAAACTACTTGTTTAAACAATAACCGTATAATTACGATTCGGTGTGACTCTTTATTTTTTTCAGCGGTCTCAGTGTTCGGTAAACGATCACTGAGGTACGCAACTTTCACTATGGCTGGTCGTCGGATGGGTGACCACTTTGTGGCATTTACATTTGCGAGCGTTTCCGTGCGTCGGAAGGCACGTTAAGCCGTTGGTCCCGGTTGCCAGTAAAATGGCAGTCGTTAAGCCTGGTTGAAGATCTTATAGGCGGCTTAAAAAAATTCAACAGCAGGTAGCCACAACCTGCGTCTGTCTATTTTCAACACGGCAATGGGCTCACCACCTATTACGTGGGACAGGAATCCACACGGTGAAAAGTGGGCATATAATATGCCTCTGCCACCCCTTCGGGGATAAGGCGTGATGGATATTTATTTACCATTTTAAGGTATAAAAAGCATTTCTTTGTAGAAGAAATGCTTTTTGCATTGTATTTTTCATCTATAATCTGATTCATTTGCAGATTTGTAGAAGAAATGCTTTAAAGACCTTGATGCCTAAAAAGGCAACATTGTATGTTTCATATTTTGATCATCAAATGTTTCATTTCACCTTTTGTAAAATGACAAGTTATTTGATGAATCACAAAATGAAGGTCAAATGTTTCATATTTGTAAATCATCGTATTTGACAGTTTTGTATGGAAATGCGTAAAATGGTTCATTTAAATGAATCATCATTAATGTCAAATTGGTGAAATTTTAGATGTTACTAGGTGACTAACATTTTACGTTCATATTTAGCAGTTTCACTGTTGTTATTGAAATTTTAGACCTAACACTGTTAAATTTATACATTTTTGGGACATTGGCAGACTTGGGACAGTAAAGAAACTTTTTAAAGCATGCTCGTCTTGAAGAAGGTTGTATGTATAGAAAACGTATTGTAGGGCTAGGGAACTTTTAAGATGCCTGACCCTGAGTTTATTTTAAATAATCGTTTGACTCAAATCTTTATAGAATTTGAGCCTTATTTAGGTTGTATTCATGGGTAACATTGCCACTGTCAGGCCATATTAGTATATGAATCAAATGAGGTATTCTTCATTTTTGCGTATTCCCAGTTACCAACTCAAACAGTGAGCTTGGAACTTTGGGTCGTCCTTTATTGGCTGCTAGGACCAGCTTAAGTTTGGCTTTCATACAATAATTGTATAAATTATAGATGACCCCCACAGCTTCACCCGTGGCATATTTCGATCTCCCGTCGCACCTATTTAATCCCGCCGCTTATAAATTCTACAATGATGCATTAAAATTTGCCCGATTTGTCGACATTTATGACTACTGCTCCGCTCCCCAGTGTAGTAGCGTAATGATATGTAGCCTATAGCCTTCCTCGATAAATGGGCTATCTAACACAAAAATATTTTTCAAATCCGACCAGTAGTTCCTAAGATTAGCGCGTTCAACCAAACAAATAAACAAACTCTTGAGCTTTATAATATTAGTATAGATATCAATGCAAGTGGCTTATTAACGCTATGCATATTGGCATATAAGAATTAAGGCATTTTCAAGATTAGCATTTCAACACAAAAGGCCTACCAACATTTAAAGCCCAAGCCAATCCCATGCCTGCTTTCTTAGATTGAGACAGCAGAGATCAGTCGCTCCCGCAGTGGTTATGGTATGATAATGGTAATTCCAATTGAAGTAACCAAATCTGTTATCCTCAGAGTTCAATGTGAAAAGCTTTAGGTACAACCATGGTCAACGCTCGGATGATAATAATGGTGAAGGTGAAAAAAGATATGTAAAGAGATAAAAAAAATATAATACAGCTCTTGCATCATTTATTTATAACAAAACTAACATGTTCCAGTTGATTAACTGCTATGGATCCTTTTATGGTCACTACTCCACTTCTAGACTAAATTAAATTATCTTGACATTGTACTTTTATATATTGTAATAGTATTGACATATAATTTAATAGAGATAATAAGTTTCATAAATTTTTGCACGTTGGACATAGTTCCGACGAGGTATGTGAGACACATCAAATATACTATTATACCAACTTATCATACCATACTGAAAGCAAAGCAAATAAATTTCATTTCTTCCCACAGTCAGTGAGTGAGTACCCTATAACAGTTCCTGATTAAACGCAGAAAGATCCAGTGAAGAGTGTGTTCAAACCAAAAGTCTTCAGCTTTAGAAGATCAAAGAAGCAATATTTTATTAGTAGATATTTTCACATTGCTGAGACCATTTCACTTAAAGATTTGTCATAAAAATAAAAATAAAATAAAAATATCTTTATTTTGCATAGACCATTTTAACGGGGCTTACAAAATGTCATACACTATTTAAAATATTTAAAGCGACCACCGGTTCGGAACGCGGCCCACCTGAGAAGAACCGGCAAGAAACTTAGGAAGGCTTTTTTTTTGATGGCCTATTTACAATTTAATATTATTTCACTTTGCCAGCAGATCATTTCCAGGCGTCCCTGTCCTGCAAATAGTCTGTAACGGAGTAAAAACCTTTTTCACAAAGCTTGTTTTTAATAAACTTTTTAAATTTATTTAAAGGTAAATTTCTCAGGTCACAGGGAAGCTTGTTGTAAAAGCGTATACAGTTACCCTGGAAAGAATCGCCAATCTTATGTAGTAGACTGTGGTGGACTGAAAGATTATTTTTATTTCTAGTGTTTATATTATGTTTATCACAGAGTTTAGAAAACTGTGATAGATTTTTCTGGACATACATAAGATTGGCAAAAATGTATTGTGATGGTACGGTTAGAATATTCACTTCTTTGAATTTTTCTCGGAGAGAAACTCAGGGGCCCAAATTATAAATAGCGCGTACAGCCCGCTTTTGTAGAACAAAAATAATATTTAAATCTGCAGCACTCCCCCAAAGGAGAATACCGTAAGACATAATACTATGAAAATAGCTGAAGTAAACCATTCTAGCCGTATCCACATCTGTTAGAGTCCTGATCTTTTTTACAGCGTATGCAGCCGAACTTAATCTAGAGGCTGTCTTTTCTATGTGTGGGCCCCACTGCAAATTGGCATCAATAGTTATACCTAGGAACACAGTTGATTCTACAAACTCTAACACTTGTCCATTCAGTTGAACATTGGCCGCAACTTGTTTTACATTTGGTAGAGTAAATTTTATACATTTAGTTTTATTTTCATTAAGGCAAAGATTATTTGAGCTGAACCAATGAACTACTCTTGCAATTGCATTGTTTACATCGTCATAGTTATCTAATTGTCTTTTAATTTTAAAAATTAATGAGGTGTCATCTGCAAACAAAACAATCCTATTCCTGTCCCCTACATAAAATGGTAAATCATTAATATAAATGAGGAACAAGAATGGCCCAAGTATCGAGCCTTGCGGCACACCCATTGTAACCATGGATCCTACAGAACGTGTACCATTAATATCGACCCTCTGTATTCTATTGTTCAAATATGAAGACAGAAGGTCGAGAGCTTTGCCTCTTATTCCATAGTGGTGTAATTTTTTGCACAGCGTTTCATGTTGAACGCAATCAAAAGCCTTTGATAGATCGCAAAATATACCTAATGCATCGTGCTTGTCTTCCCATGCTTCATGAATACATTTTAATAACTCAACACCAGCATCGGAAGTTGAGCGCCCTTTCGTAAACCCAAATTGATTCGCATGGAGTATTTTATGACTATTAAAATGGGATAGCATTTGATTCAAGATTATTTTTTCAAATACTTTGCTCAAAGTTGGCAGCACTGACACTGGTCGGAAATTAGACGGCTCTGTAGCGCTGCCAGCCTTGAACAAGGGAACGACTTTGCTGTGTTTCATTAAATCAGGAAATGTACCACTAGAAACACAGTCATTAAACACAGTTGCTAGATGGGGCGCAATTACCTCAATTATACATGATGCAGTTTTGACCGATAACCCCCAAATGTCCGCGGTTTTCTTAATTTCGATACATTTAAATGTTTTTACAATGTCCTGAGCACAAATATCTGTGAATACAAATGCATCCCTGCAACAAAGAACAGATTCTTCTAATAATATAGGTACATTTTTGAAAAAGTGTTCAAACTCCGTAGCCACTTCCAGGTCCCCTGTAACATGGCAACCATTTACTTTTAAGTGGAAATCCCTTTCAGTCACTAAAGATCTACCGCATTCAGAGTTAATGATGTTCCAAGTCATTTTTATTTTATTTACAGAATTAGAAATTTTATTTTTAATGAAGTTTGACTTAGCAAGATGACACGTTTGTTTAAATATCTTTGAATAATTTTTAACATATTCCTGAAAGGTTTGCCTAAAATTATATGATTTTTCTGAATATAATTCAAATAATTTATTTCTACTTTTAAAGATACCTGGTGTTGCCCAGTCACTGAAAACAGGACGACCACCAATCTGTAGAGTTTTTGAGGTAAAAACTTTGCCAAACTCATCATTAATCAAAATAAATAAGTGTTTATATGACTGGTCTACACAAGTGAAGTTAGGTAGATATGGTAATCTCTTTAATACATTTTCTTTAAAATTATTCAAACGACTTTGGTTAATTGGTACATATTTAATTTGTTTTTTGCTGACTTTGTTACTACTTTTAGGAAATTTTATCCATTGGCCACGATGATCTGACTCCACAGGATCCACAATACCTTTATCTATAGGTTTAATATCAGTAAAAATATTATCAATACATTTTGCACTGGTGGCTGTAATACGAGTGGGTTCTAAGAATGTACTATGCAGATTAAAAGATTTAAATAAATTTTTCATTTTATTTCTCTCTGATGGAGTTAATGATGTATCTAATATATCAACATTAAAATCTCCACAAACTAATATAGATTTCTTAGAACATTGGCATTTGAACAGTGCTTCTTCAAGCTTTTCTTCAAATTCAATGTAAGAAGCATCAGGGGGACTGTATACGCTTAACAAGATGAAATGCTCAAACTCAATACTGGCAATCTCAATAACTCGCTCAATGGAGAGGGCTACTAAATCCTTACGTTCTTAAAATTTTAAGTTTTTATTAATTAATATTAAAGAGCCTCCACGTTTAGAATGTTTTCTATTGAACGAGCTAGCAACCTGGTGATTTACGAAGTTCAACAATGTGATTTGATGATCTTTTAACCAGTGCTCTGTAGCACAAAAAAATATTAATAGAATTTGCATTAATGTATAGCTCTAACTCTAAATCTTTACCATTTATTAAACCTCTAACATTATGGTGCACCAGGTTTATAAAAACAATATTTTTACTAAGATTATTCTCAGGGGCCAAAGTCAACTGGCCAGATTTATTATCTGTTGTCCTATAAACTAGTTTTTTGGAATTTCATTTTCCAAATGTGAAGTATCAAAACTATCCTGCTCAATAAAAGCAGTTGTACTTGCCAATAATTTGGCTTGAAAAATTAAAAAATTAGATAGCAACAGAGCTACCTTTCGTTGTAAAAATTTTGATAGAAAATATCTATCTAATGTCAACAAACTATTATTATTGAAGATTATGTTCCAATCGAACAATTCAATTATTTTGGAATATGATACCATGGTATGTAGTTTCATATTTAATTTGTATCTTAAGTGATTTTCCTTGTGGCTCATAGCAGTGCTGTATGGCAAGGTGGACAAAATTACTTGTTTTACTTGCAGACTTGATAACTTATCAAAAATTTTTAAAAGTTTGTCACTATTAATATTGCCTCTTCTGCCAACCAGCACCACTATAGTAGACTGCATGCAGTGTGTACCAGTCAATATAAAATCTGTAATTTGAGAGTATGAAGCTCCTGGATATGTATGATTTATTACAGAATGACTTAACTGTGATAAATAATGTCCAAAATTTTTACCTATTTCATCACAATAGACTATGGTCTTTGCATCACTTTTTATTTGCAACTTTTCTATTATACTCGTAGATGCCTCGCAATTACTACTTGAACTTAATATACTATTATCCACACTGCACACAGTTTTAATTGGTGAAAATTCATCATTGCATCTAATTCTTTCACAACTTAAGGGTGAGGAGGGAACATGGCCTGCGGATGTCAATTGCTCATTTTGACAATGACATGAATTTACTAATTTACCTATGGCTAACACCTGTTCCCTACTCTGTTTCTCTGCTGTTTCATATTTATATGAAATTGATTTCAAAGAGTCTTGAAGTCGTTCAATCTGACATTGAAGGGCCTGTGTATCAGTTTTGTACTGTTGTGCAACAGTATCAAGTTCTAACATATACATATTTACCTGGTCAATCAGTTGCAATCTCTGTCTATTAAGTGACATGCTATTTATAAAAAACTTGTATTTATGTATCATTTTTTTAGATTTAGTAATAAACTTTTTAATTTTTAAATATTTCTTTAACTTATTCTTACTACACTTAATAATTTTTAATGATTTAGAACAGCCCCCGGTTTCATCATCAGAAGTGAGGTCTATGACAATGGAAGGGTGAGCTGTAGCAGTATCTAAGCTTGTAGCCATCAGTTCATCGAACAAACTCTGATTAGATTGAACCACTGTGCTCTGTTTCTTGTCTTCTAGTTGCGATATTTTGATTTCCGATTGTTGTAGCTCCTCCTTTAGTATTCTAATTTGGTGCAGAGTTTGTTCATAATGTTCCCTACATGAGTCAAAACTGTCAACTATAAGTTGTAACCTATCCCGATCCTGTAAGGTATCAGTATACAGTGAATGCAACTGTACCAGTTCTTTTTTGAGTTGTCCGTTCTTACTTAAAATACCTAGCAGTTCTAACTCATTTTCGTCCCTTTCCTTGTTCAGTTTATCGCACTTCTCCCTAAAAATCTGTAATTCTTTCAACGTTAATTTCAATTAACGTTGAAATGCTTGTGCTTCAGCCTTGTCTCTTGTTGACGAGCCAAGGCCTTACGCGTCATTATCATGTTATTAGTATTCGACATTTTGTTATAATTACGTGCTACAGAATCAGTAATTATTAGCAAAGTAGACTTAGAGCAAAGAAATGCGAAACAAAACGAGGTTATGTTTTATTCATAGAAAATTACAAAATCACACTATTAATGGACATATGAGGATGTAAAAGTAAATAAACTCACAAACCTTGATTGAAAAAACGATTAGTTTTATAAATCTTGCCAAATCCAAGTAATAATTTCAAATATTGAAAATTTTTCCGATGTTCTAACTGTCACTACACCGGTACAATTTTTAAGTTTATATTTATTTACTTTTAGCACAATAAATGGTGAAAATTATTATTTAACACTCAATATGGTATTATTTGGCAATGATGAATTGGTATTTAATTAAAATTATAATTATTTTTGCAATATTACAATATAAAATACGGAGCCAATTCAAATCAGCTGTTATACCTAGGGTTGCCACAAGGAAAAAACATGATTTAGATTAAAATATTATAAGTTTTAATGCAAGCCAAAAAGGAACTAATTATTCTTCTTATGTGTCAATTGTCTTAAATCTGAAAAGAAAAAAAATTTTGGTTATTAGATGTGCATTTAAATATAGTAAGGAAAAAAATTTTTGTACAATAATTCTAAATCATTTTATGACATTTTCCATTGATTCAGGCTTTCCCCGACACTCAACTTAATGACTCCAATACTGCGCACTCAACCTGATACCCCTAAATCTTGTAATAAAAAATTGATACATAGATTTATTTACCTTTTATTTATTCCAATTTCGATACATGTCTATGAATGTTTTGGCTAGCCATTCCAAATTATGGCCTATCGAATTACTATGTCCTAGCTTGTTCTACATCTACTGCAACTTTTTGATTTTCGTCTTTAGAAAATATTCTCCACTATATTGTTATTATATTCTTCATTATAGTCAGGGGAAACAAAAGATTTCACAAATGAACTTTTAAAACTGGGTTACTTGAAACCAACCTATTGATAAATCTTGAGTACTTCACAGTGTAAGTTAACATTTAATCTTATGTCGCAATAAGCAAGTTCCTAAATTCAACTCAACCCATTCTATCTAAATATTTGAATCTTTCTGTAGAAACACATCATAGCTACAATGTTTACACAAAATAATAAATAAATTCACTTGACAGTCGATCTCGGCTGACATGTACGCATCAAGGTCATGCATCAATAATTACAAGCAGCAACACTAAAAATAAAAAATACATATAGATTTTTGCTTCGCTTTTTATTTATTTTATATTTATTAGATAGGAATAACGAACTATTGTTAAATGGAACATTATAACTACCATTTCACATTGTGGTAAAGGCAAAATACTTGTTTAAACAATAACCGTATAATTACGATTCGGTGTGACTCTTTATTTTTTTCTGTGTAGCAACATCTATGTCAAATATGATTGGGATGTGAAATTAATTGCAGATGATTCATTTTTTAATGTCACCATTTTAAGGTCTATAAAGCATTTCTTCTACAAATCTGCAAATGAATCAGATTAGAGATGAAACATTCAATGTTGCCTTTTTAGGCCCCCTGGATACAAAGTCCTTAATGCTTAACTTTTTAATAAGGGATACATTTTATATTTTTCCTAAGGTATTAACAATATATTTATAGATTGGCTTAAATTATATAGTTAAAAGTTTATTTAAATCCGATGGCACTTCACTTTCAAAAATGTATTGAAGTTCAGAAATTAAAACTAGACGTTGGAGGTTATACTTTTGACACTGCAATATAATTGGTCTCGGTTGGCTAATTCGTTGCAAGTTTCGCACTTTTCGTTGTGTACAATTTTAAGTCTTGCTATATGAGCTGGTGTTCTACAGTGGCCAAATCTTAATCTGTTGATTGTTGTTATGTAGTTTCGGCAATCTATATCTTTTCTTTTATGGTACCAAGATCTTTGCGGCGGGGTGGACTGTATTGAAGCATACCATTTGCCCTTTTTCTCAGACACAGTTATCCAGTATGAATGCCACAATAAGGTAATATTTTCTACTAATTTCTGGTTATAATCACTGAATGGTACTTTTACTATATTTGTGCAATCTTCGTCACACTCTCCTCGGGCTGACTTGTCTGCTGCCTCATTACCAGAGATACCACAGTGTGAAGGTACCCATTTAAATGTAACACATTTGCCTCTGTTACCTAACTCTAGCAGAACCTTTTTAATGTTAAACAAAATATAATTGGACCTAAACTTAAGCAAATTACCATCTAAAGCTAATAATGCACTCTTACTATCTGATATTATTAAAAACTTAGTTCTATTTACATGAAATACATGTAACAAAATACAATAAATTGCATAGCATTCTGCTGTGAATATGCTGCAATGGGTATCTAACTTGACACAAAAGGATTGTTTCGTCTGGGAGTCATAAAATGCTGATGATACATTATCTGGAGTTTTTGAGCCATCTATGTATAATGTATAAACATCACATTGAGAATCTAAATACTCTAAAAATTCTATTTGATTACAAAGTTTTTCCAAATCAATAGAAATGTCATTTTGAATGACATTTCTATTGATTTGGAATAAGGGGTTGGAAGTTTGTAAGTTTTTGCACATATTTTGAACATCTATGAATATCTTTAATATATCTGGGAGGTGTTCTGTGAGAAGCTCTTGTGTATTAATACCAATATTATTAGTTAAATGTGATGGAAGTTCTTTACATGGTAAAAGCCTATTAATGACAAAGCTGTTGTCAGTAGCCAACAATTTAAGACATAGTTTCTGACAAATTTGTAACCGTCTGAGTTTTAATGGTAAAATGCCAGTTTCCGCTTCCATTGCATTAATTGATGTGGAACACATTGCTCCAGTAATAATTCGTAATGCTTTATTTTGGATTACATCTAGTTTTCGCAAGAGACTGATGTTAGCATTCATATATGCTAATGAGCTATAATCAAAGTGCCTTCTGACAATGCTCTTGTATAACATTGATAATATGTTTGGGTCTGAACCCCAATGAACACCAGCTAAAGAACGTAAAATATTTAGCCCCTTACTAGCATTTCCTATGATGTAATTGATATGAGTTTCAATTTTCAGTTGTGGATCTAGGTATATACCAAGAAACTTTTTCTCTTCTAACCAGCTTATGTTACTACCATCATAGGAAACTGTCTGAACATTCTCCAAGTCTATATGCTTTTTGCTAAAAATCATGGCCCCACTTTTATCAACATTGATATTTAAAGACAGACTATTATAGAAATTACTAATTTGGGACATGCCTTATTTAGATTTTGAACTGCTTTATTTACATCTTTATTTACACAATATACAACTATATCATCAGCAAATAACAAACATTTCACTGAAGGTTCAGTGAAATATTTATTTATTTGAGATGTATATATTCCAAACAACAAAGGAGAAATTGTTGAACCTTGCATTGTACCTTTATAGACTTGTCTAGGTCCATGTAAGATGTTATTATACTTTATATACATAGTTCTATTGTAAAGGAAATTGAAAATCCATTTGCATATTTTTCCAGGTACTCCAGCTTGGCTTAGAATCTGAATAAGGGTTGTGGGATTGACATTATCAAAGGCGCCACTGACATCAAGGTAAGCACAGGCAGTGTAAGAATGGCTATAGAAAGAATTTTTGATATCTGTTATGAAATACATGTAGTTTTCTACTGCACTTTTACCTTTTCTGAAGCCAAATTGTTGTTCAGGTAAGATGTTATATGTTTCACTGTAAAATTCTAATCTTAATTTGAGCATATTTTCAAATAACTTGCCAATGCAGGATGATAATGATATGGGTCTATATGAGTTACAATCATTTTCAGGTTTGTTTGGCTTTAGAATTGGTACTGGTATTGAGTTTTCCATGTCGCAGGAATAAACTCATGTTCCCATAACAGATTAAAAATGTTTAAGAGAATATTTTGGGCCTTGGGGTGTAATTCTCTAATTAATTTGTATGGAAACTCATCAAGTCCTGGGGTAGTGTCCTTCCTTGACTTAAGGGCTGTTTTAAATTCACGAATATTAAGTGGTTCATTTAAGTAATGTCCTTCAGCATTACCAATAGATTCAAAAATGATATTTAACCTTGATATGTCAATATCTTTTTCAGGAGGAGACAGTGGAGCTAATTTATTTACAAAGGATAGAATCCATTCATCATTTTTGACAGATTTTCTACAACCAGCTCTTTTAAATCTACGGATGTAATTCCAAATCATGCTAACAGGTGTGTATCTATTGAAAGCCTCACACAAAGGTCTCTCCAGCTATCCTTTTTTTTCTGACTTAATAATTTCTTTTTTAATGCATCAACTTTTTTGTATTCTATGTAGTTTTCTAGTGTAGGGTGTGATCTATAGTTTCTTAAGGCTAACCTACTATTATTAACTGCAGTAGTACATTCTCAGTCCCACCATGGTTCTGGTAATTTCATCATATATGGAGATTGATAGATGATTTTTGGAATGTATTTTTGTTTAATATACTACAGAAAGAGTTATAAGTTTCTAGAGGACATAGAGAATCAATAGTTAAATTATTAAAAGCTTTTTCTGTTTCAGAATTGAATTGGGTCCAGTTTGCAATTTTATAGTTAAAACGCTCAGAAGGAGCAGCTGTAACATATTTTGGTGCTGAAATTCGAACATCAACCAGTATGGGAAAGTGATAACTACCCATTGGGTCATCATGCACGGTCCATTGACATAAAGGAGCTATATTGGGACTTACACATGTTATGTCAATTGATGAAGGAGCATTGCGAATGGTGCCTACAGTAGTTTGAGATCCTGTATTTAAAATGCATAGATCACATTCATCTAATAGGTTGTAAATCTCAACACCTCTAGAATTTGGTTACGTTTTTCTTCTATTTTCTTCATTTTTATGGGGCTCTAGAAATGAGTAGGTGACCTCCGCCGCAATTAATACACATTAGAATATCTGAAACACATTCCTTAAAAAGGTGGGCTCCAGAGCATGATGAACACATTTGAGTGGCATGGCACACTTTAGCAGAGTGATTAAACTTGAAATATTTGTAGCATTGTACGAGTGGTGGAATGTAGGTGTGTACTTGATATCTGAATAAATGTAGGAATGCTGTTTTGGGTAAGGTAGTAGATGAGAATGTGATAGCAACAGTAGTCAATGGTATTAGCTGCCCATTGGCATCTTTTTTCATGAATCTTTTTACTGAGATTACGTCCGCATCGCATGTTATATTCTTGTAGATCTCTTCATTAGATATGTCGATGGGTACAAATTTGATTATACCAACCTTTTCCACATGGTGAGCTGGTATGAAAGCGCGAAGCTTATGTTTATTTAAAAAGCTATCTTGTTTGAGAAAGCTATTAGCTGCTGCGGCCTTCTGAAAGGTTACTTTTATATGGATTGACACGATATACACTGGTAATACCTTTAATATTCTCTACGAAAAGTTGAGTGAGTTTTATTGGGTTTCTATTTCCAATTTTTTCTTTCTCTTTGGATTCAATATAGACGGTGTAGTCAACTGCACTTTTTTCTAGGAAAAGTCGTGTGTAATTTGTTTTAAAATATAAATTATACTTAGCTTCGTCGCTAGTAGAGGTTTTTTCTCGCTTCCGTTTTCGGTCGCTGGGCTCCTCCTCGCTGTCGTCCTGCGTCCCCATTTTTACAAATGGGATACGCCCGCTCTATTTTTCTATAATATGTGTTTGTAATGCAAAATTAAACACAAAAAAATAATTTTATTTTATACGAGAATCAAAAAAGCGCGCCTAAAAGGGCTAACAGACGACCGGATTTGATCCGACCCAACCGCGGATTTGATTTGCCACCCGACCAAATCTTACCGTGTGTACAGCAGTCCGGCGGACATAATTATTATTAATTGAGTCCGCTTCGATCCGCATCGGATATGATCAATGTTGCCGTTCTAGCTACTTTGACATAAATTTTCCTAGATTTAATTTATTTATTTTTCCAATAAGACACTTTTTCATAATTTTTTCCAATGTTGCCATCATAGTTAGTTTGTCAAAAATGTCCCCAGAACCGATTTTACTTTTCCCCAAAAATTTACATTTTCGTACATTTTCCCCAGAAAGAAAAAAGAGCTACGTTAATACATAACGTAGTGCTTATTTACTCTATGGAGAGGAATACTATGCATACCAGTTATCTACACAGATAAATAAAATTAAAATGTGTGCGCGCGCGCGCGCGCGCGCGTGTGTGTGTGTGTGTGTGTGTGTGTGTGTGTGTGTGTGTGTGTGATTTCAATTTAGCAGCTTTTTACTAAATGCATATAAAAGTATATACTTTTATTATAAACTTTTCATTTCCTTAAAAGTTCCTTACATAATTAATTATTATTATCTGAGCTTCTTTTACTTTGACGTAAATTCGTTCTAGCTACTTTGACGTAAATTTCCCCAGATCTAATTTAATTTTTCCTTAAAAAGACACTTTTTTATACATTTTTTCCCAATGTTGCAGTCTTAGTTAGTTCGTCGTAAATATTCCCAGAACTGTTTTTACTTTGCCTAAGAATATACTTTTTCGTACATTTTTTCCCATAAAGGAAAAAGAAATACGTTAATACATAGCGTATTTGCTTTATGAAAAGGAATACTTCGCAATCCAGTTATCTACACGGATAAATAAAATTGAAATGTCAGTTTGTAATTTCAAATTAACACTTTTTCACTAAATGCATATAGAAGTATGTACCTTATTACGTAATTTTCATTTCCCCAAATTTTATATTTTACCCCAGAATAGGGAAAAAAGCCCCCTGTCTGACCGTCTGCCGTCCGGTGCGGTCTGATCCGGTCGTCTGTTGCGACAACAGATTTGGTCGGCGGATTTGATCTGTCGAGGTCCGGCAGACCAAATCTGAACGTGTGTTAGCGCTATTAGGTTTGACTTCCCGCCAAAAAAGTCAAAATTATATTTCGGGTGACAATGTTGCCACACTTATATCTATGGACAATAAGTTTTGTTGGGCTGCCAACAGTCTCTGCCCGTGAAAGGCTAGCGGCGCGAGCGTAGGTACTTGCGCGCGTAATACAGCTGTCTCGCTCCTCCTTTATGCGAGACAATGTAGGTGCGAAAGAGAAATGGAATAAAGGGGAGCGGGGGGAGTGTCGTCAACTAATTAATTAAAAACAAATGCAGATCAGCGATGCAACATAGAAAAAATAACGCTACGCTTTTATCGTATACCGGCGCAACCATTTCCCCCCGGCTTGAAGGGTTACCTTCGAAAAAGGAACAACTGACTATACAGTTGCCACTAAGCTTTAGCTGCTAAATAAACAAATGCTATCGAACTAAACTAAACCTAATCGAACAAGATAAATTTGTTATTGAAGTTACTGTTGATTAGGCAAAGGACAAAGACGAATAACTGGTCGCAAGTACAAACCAGTTGCGGTTTTAACGCGAACTATACGGGTGATCCCATTTGACCCAGGGAAAACTTCTTCTACTACCCCAAGAGGCCAATGTAATGGAGGCATATTTTCAGTTAAAATAACTACGACAGTACCGACAGTAATAGGGTTCGATGGAGTATTCCATTTCTGACGTGACTGTAGCATATGCAAATAGTCTGTCCTCCAACGCTTCCAAAACGATTGAACGAGTTTATCCAATAATGCATGACGCGAGAGATGAAGTCGATCTTCCTCTATTTCAAAAGCGGGTAAGTATTTTAACGGTGTAACATTCAAAAAGTGCGCTGGAGTCAGTGCAAGCGGCTCCGAGGGATCACTAGACAAGGTTCTACAAAGAGGACGCGTATTCATTACGGCCTCGACTTGAGTGAGCCCGGTGCTGAGCTCTTCGAACGTAAAGTGTTTGGAACGCAAAAAATTATGTAGTTCGGAAAGGTTACGACGAGCTCCGACGTAATTCGTACCGTTGTCCGAATACATTCGAGATACGGAACCCCGACGCGACAAAAAGCTTTTAAATGCAGCCATGAGGCATGGCGTGCTCAAATCACCAGCTAATTCTATATGAACGGCGCGAGTCGTCATACAAACAAAAAGACGAACATAAGCTTTCGTGGAGCGTATACCACGACCACGAGAAACTGTTACCCTGAAGGGGCCAGCGTAATCTGTACCCGTGTGTACGAATGTAATAGTGAACTTGGCAGAACATTGTCCAGCAAATCAAAAAAAAAAAGGAAATTTCTGCTCGCATGCAGTAGAGTTCTACAGTTCCTGATACTTTTTAGAAATAGTTCTAGCGTTTTTACGAAAAAAAAAGACAGTTTTAAAATGCTCTGCCAACTTCCGTAACAGATCACTTAGCAGATCATTGTCCAGCAGATCAAAAATAAATGCGAGTTCTTATCGCATGCAGCTGAGTTCTACAGTTCCTGATACATTTTAGAAGTAGTTTTAGCGTTTTTACCAAAAAAAAAGGCAATTGACAAAATTATCTCCCAACTTTCTGTAGCAAATCATATTGCAGCAAATCAAAAATTCGAGTGAGTTCTTCTCACATGCGAATGAAATCTCCAGTTCCAGATACTTCAAAGGAATAGTTTTAATAGTTTTCAAGTTCAGAAGACAGCAGATTCTTCGTTTCAAATTTAAATAAACGGTCAGAACTCATTCTTATTTCACAGATCCGATCGAAACTTTAACATAAGGCTCGATTCGAGTCCAGCACGGCTATTCACAACCATTCGTCAAACTTCTCCCTCGGATAGGGAATATCCATGAAACGTCACAGCCCCCGCTCGATTTGAAAACGCTATTCACAAATCCCGTCTGAAACAAGCTGGTGGCGGGCAATAGAATGTAACTGGTAAGTGCATTTATAAGTATAGATACAGAATGGTAGAAAATTTATTACTGCGGTAGAATATTTACAGACATTATGTGCAACGACATTACTACACATTTTGCTAACTTTCTAACACGAGACTACAAAATCTGACTGGGAACTTATAAAATTCCAACAATAATCAATATTTTATTAACAAATTTTAACAGTGAATTATAATAAAACTAGGTTTTTAAATGTCACTCTATGCCTGTTTCATTTTGGGCTGTGGTTTGATAGTCTATGTTTGTCTATTATGTTTGTTTACTTTTGAGTAATGAGGTTAGGGATTTTGGCGCGAAGATGAGCAGTGACGCACGTTTGTCGTATATTATTTTCAAAAACTAGTGTAAAATTCCTGTTTTTGTGTTTAATAATGGTGGAATATTATACATAAAGAGTTCGGACCTGCATTAGTTAAAGAAAGTGATATATTGCAATGAATAGCGGTGTTGTTTGTGTTAGTGCCAAATTTCAATAGAGAGCTGCAATAAGGGATCCACTGCCTTATTGGGGCACGGACTAGGACCTAGGACTGAGGACTTGACATTGACAAACGACTAGACAGGACTAAAACATAATAAGAAAATAATAAATACTGAAGACTAGGCTGTATGGACTAAGTTTCCTTTGCCTGCCCAAGATGGGCGAAGACAATTAAAAAAAAAAAGTAATGAGGTTAGCTGAACCTGTTGCAATATTCAGTGCTATGAAACACATTGTTAACCATGGTTCAGAACATAGTAAGTGGGTAGTGGTTAGTGAGTGTTTTGAAAAATTTGGCAAACAATAGACTTCATGCTAGCACTAATTAAGTAATTCATTTAATAAAACAGCTATGGGTTGAATTATTGGAAATGAATATTGTGGTACGTCTAGTCTGGGTGCCTTCACACATTGGAGTAGCAGGGAACGAGAAAGCCGACTATCTGGCAAAACAAATAGTCCAATTACAACAACTAATATCAAATCCTGACACAAACTCAAATGTTTATATCCCCTATACAGATGTGGTTAGCTTGTTAAAAGGACGCATGTATCAAGTATGGAGAACACATTCCGAACATTGCATTACAGTTGAAAATAAAGGGACCTGGTTTGCTACGCTGAATGTTAAAATAAACTCTTCACCTTAGTTCTGCATGAGTCGTACTTTTGTTAATAGGAAATTTTACTCAACTATCTGTCGTCTGCGTTTCGGTCATTGTCACTTAAATTATCATCTATATAATCTTAAAATGGTCAACTCACCTTATTGTGATTATTGTCGATCTGGGAAAGTTCAGTCATTGCAGCATCTATTCTTCGAGTGTTCGTCTTTTAGCATTCAGCGCCTTGTGCTGTCAGGCGAACTGCTAGACATCTATAAAAAACCTGAGCGGGTCCCGCAATGCTTACAGGAGTTACTAATGAACCCCTCGACATATGTATCTTTGTATAAATTTGTTTTAGAAACTGTAAATGATATTTAGTTTTAAGGCCCATTATATTAATGTAAATATGTACGTTAATCTGTTCAAGATAAAATACTTTGTTTCAAAGCTACGATTACGATGTAAACATTGACGACACTGACAGTCAGCTGAGGCTGACGTCAACCAAGGACATTGACCTCTGTCAAACTCAATGAGGAAAATTAAGTATCTCCGAAATTCAATACTAGCCATCCTAGTGAATGTGGATTATTATTTATTACAAACACGAATGACATTATAAAAATTCACAAAACTAAAGGGTAAAATACTAACTAAAGACAAGGCGGTATGGTCGAAAGACTACCCGTAATGGGGCGAATTAAAAAAAAAAAAGTAATGAGGTTATCTAATATCGGTCAGATCTGAAAAAAAAGGGCGGGAAACTGAAAGTGAAAAGGCGCGCTCCTCTAAATTTTTTTATTTAATAATATAACAATCTGCAATAATTGTATATTAAAACTGTAAATATCTTTATCTGTAAGCGTTCCAGTTAGTAGTTTTATAAATAAAACCCCGCTATGGGGAAAAAAAGGCGGCGAAAGGATGAACTGGCCTCTCCAGAACTGCTGATGTCGACGGCCTTGGAGTCTTCGGATTCCGACTCTGCTGAATCAGTAGCCAGTAGCAAGCTGTAGTAGTAGCCAGTAGCTAGTAACAACCATGACTACCAAAGAAGATAAACAACACATATATGATGTTTATAAGGTAAAGGGGTACACTCGTAAGTATCCCGAGGATGGTAAGTTGACAGAACTGATAGTATTCCTGACTCACAAAGACGAAAACAATGTATTTACCGATAAGGACCGTATGGCTCTGTCCAAAGGCTTGCGGGAACATGGTGTTTCGGGCGTCATGCATTTGCGTTCTGTTAATAAATATAAAGTCGGTATCACCTTTGATTTGCCTAACAACGCAAACACTTTTATTAAAAACAAGAAACTTCTTGATCAGCTCTCACTAAGAGCGTCTATTCCGGCTAGAGACACCGAAATTACAGGAGTCCTCACTTCGGTTCCTATTGATATGTCGAATAAGGAAATATGCTCATTGATTGGCAGTTCTAAAAATGTTATCCAAGTAAGGCGTTTCATGCGCCGAGTGAAAAAAGATGATGCAGTATCGTTTGTTCCCACACAGGCTGTTGCTGTCACGTTTGCTTCCACGGTCTTGCCCGAATATATCTATCTTGACTCCTGGCGTCATGAGGTCAGTAAATATATTCCACCGGTAAAGCAGTGCCTCAATTGTTTACGTTATGGTCATATTGCCAAATACTGTCGTAATACTGTTGTTTGCTCCATTTGCTCACAAAATCATAGTTTTAAAGTATGCCAAACTAATACAACTGAAGCCAAATGTGTAAATTGTAGTGGCAACCATATTGCAATATCGTCAACATGTCCCATCAAAAAACAAAAAATTGAAGAAAATAAGATTAAAACAAGGAATACAACCTACTCAGAACTCCTCAACCCAAATGCCTTTCCAGCTCTTTCAGCTCGGACTTTTGAGACCCAAATTAATAATTTAATTAAAAATGACAAATTCATAAATTATATAGTTGAATCCATCACTAAAATAATCAGCAATAAAGATGTACCAATCAATACAATATCTATTAAAGAGGTCCTTAAAACAACTCTAAGTAACAAAACTTCTTCTTTGTCATGATGGATTATAATCATTTAAATATTGTACAATGGAATGCCCAAAGTCTAAACAGCAATAAACATATTTTCACCAATTTCCTCTACATACACAATATTCATATTGCAATTATAAGTGAAACTTGGTTTAAGCTAGGTCAGCAATTTAATATAAAAAATTACAATATTGAAAGAAATGACCACAATGGAGTTGCAGTAATAATTCATAAAAGCATATGTTACACTTCAGTTAGCACTCATTTTGACAACTCCCTACAAAACATTTGTGTAAAACTATTAATAAAAAAGATATTAGTATAGTCAGTTTCTATAGCCCTTCCAACTGTAATCCACCTTTTAGCAAAAATAATTTTGACAAATTGGTCAAGTCAATCCCCAGTCCATTCATATTTGCTGGTGACTTCAACGCCCATCACACTTCTTGGGGCTGTGCTTACGACTCTCCACGAGGCCGAGATGTTATGGATGTTATTGATGATAATAATTTGATTCTTCTTAACACTGGTGAACCAACAACAGTAGGCTCCATTTCTTGGCGTCCTAATGCATTGGATCTTACATTTGTTTCTTCTTCATTAGCACTCAACTGTGAATGGGTTCTTCATGATTTTCCTTTAGGTAGTAGTTATCACATTCCTGTAATCATAAAGCTTGTGGTTACCAAAATTCAGGAAAAAGACACAAATACAAACTGTTCTAGTGCTACACATTTGCCTGTTTATCCAAACTATAAATTGGTGGATTGGCGGGTGTATACTACACACACTAGAATTAGAATTAGAATTGTCATTGAACACTTGACACTCGACTGACATGTACGCATCAAGGTCATACATCAATAATTACAAGCAGCAACACTAAAATAAAATACATATTTATAGATTTTTGCTTCGCTTTTTATTTATTTTATATTTATTAGATAGAAATAACGAACTATTGTTAAATGGAACTTAATAACTACCATTTCACATTGTGGTAAAGGCAAAATACTTTTTTAAACATTAACCGTATAATTACGATTCGGTGTGACTCTTTATTTTTTTCAGTGTAGCAACATCAATATCAAATATGATTGGGAAATGAAATGAATTTTAGATGATTCATTTTTTTAAGTCACCATTTTAAGGTCTTTAGAGCATTTCTTCTACAAATCTGCAAATGAATCAGATTACAGATGAAACATACAATGTTGCCTTTTTAGGCCCCCTGCTGCCACTTGAACGTGAGTTCTGCTAGGCTATTCACAAACCTCGGATACAGCGGATATCGGATTGAGCGAGGAAATATTCGTCTAGGAAGCATAAACGCAATTCACAAACATCGGATCCGAATCCTCTACTGCGCTAATGTCATCGATATTCGAGTTCTCTCCGGAGAACTATGCCAGCGGAACGCTTTTCACTACACAATAAATAATCGTTAAAGTACTAAATAAGGTACTTAAATTCAGTGATTCTGTGAAATATAGCGATATTTGAATAATTATCATTACTCAAAGCAACAAAAGCAGTTTGTAAGTGATATATTCGATTTGTTTTTGTAACCTAGAAAGTTGTTTTTACCAACAACACTACAGTGATAGTTTATGAAAATGAAGTACCATAAAAAGTCGATTTCAATGAAACTCCATCGTACCAAGACATAGCGGATCTCATAAAAAGTCGATTTCAATGAAACTCCTTCGTACCAAGACATGGTGGATCCCTTCAAAAACTGATCCTGATCACTGGGACACACACACATCTCCTCTAAAGTCAGGCGTGAGATGTGTGATCATTTATATTACTTTTATTTACAAGTGTTTTCATATTACAGTAGCATGGTCTATTTTAACACAGTAACAAGCTTACCACCAATTATTTAGGACTTAATCCCACTCACCAGTGAGATACACCGTACTGTAGGTGTAGGGTATATAGAAAAAGACATGATTGTATAAATATATGTATTTGTTTCTTTCATTTACCGATGAACACAATAAACAATTTACATTACACTTATATACAGAAATACTTCAAAGTGTTGTCATTTTACAGGTTTGCCGCAGGATATTGTAGTTACAAACTCTATTGCAAGGTTTATGGTAGAACTTTATTTGGAAGACCACTTTTGTAAGAGGCAAGACGATGGAGTTGACTGATGCAAGTACATGTTGCCGTCTTTATAATCAAAACCTGCAACAATAGTGATGAATTTTATTTTAACATAAATAAAACCAACAAAAATAATATATTTTCAGAAGATTCAGAATATTCACTGAAGATGGCTTCTAATTTAATGTTAGTGACTGAGTGCGGAGCCAAACTGAGTACCAAATTACACTGCATATAAAATGGAAGTGTATTGAAGCATGCTAGTGCTTACCAATAACCTTTATTTAATAAATAAGGGTTACATGCATAGGCAATTCAATAAATAGAATGATATAAATTACTGTTGTATTATTTACCACAAAAGATTTTAATTATCATATCCTATCCAAAATATACCCATGAGATAATTTTACAATACTCATCTCAAACTAGATAGATCCGCACACACACATGACAGGCATCACATAAAGATCCAAAAATTCCCCGTTAACCATGCTTCCTAAATATATCAATGTATCCTATATTCCTTTATCATGTATCATAGTGGCTACATGCATAGACAAACCTACATTATATTGAAATAAATTACAGTGATATTTGCCATACAACCTATTATTAAAGTGAAACTTCTTTGTCGACATTGAGAGAAATTTTATAGTTGTAAAAACTGTTGTAACAAAGTTTCACTTCTTACCTGTGTAATTTTTTTTTTCATCTATAATTATAAAAGGCGACTATGAGATATTGATCTATCAACACTTGGCTTAAAGTGCTGAATGGATTTGGCTCATAGATCCATAACACAGTCATCTGCATCAATCTATTTGTAAAATTGGGTTTAAAAGGGATTGTTACGCCATTAATCATAACGTATATGATATGTTAATAGGTAGAAAGGTCGTAAATTGATAAGGGAAATTGACTTACTTTGAGTCGTTTTTTCTGTTATTGTATTTAAAAAATCAGTCAATTCCTCAAGTAATCTTTTCTTGGGGTAAATAGCGTCACGATGGTTTTTGGTTTACTCGGCCTCAGGCACAGTAGAGTTCACTTGACACTAGAATCGAAAATAAATAATTCACATAATGAAGTAATAAAAACGAACAAGTAGTAAGTAAAATGTTTGAAACTCTTACACTCACATCTATTAGACAAAAATAGTAGTCATATCATTTCGTAGGTACGTGATACAATACAAAAAGGTTTGCCCAATATATAGTTTTAATTCATATTTTATGGTAGATATTAGATAATTTTTTTTTTTAATTCGCCCCATTACGGGCAGGCTATAGTCTTTCGACCATACCGCCTTGTCTTTAGTTAGTATTTTACCCTTTAGTTTTGTGAATTTTTATAATGTCATTCGTGTTTGTAATAAATAATAATCCACATTCACTAGGAAGGCTAGTATTGAATTTCGGAGATACTTAATTTTCCTCATTGAGTTTGAGAGAGGTCAATGTCCTTGGTTGACGTCAGCCTCAGCTGACTGTCAGTGTCGTCAATGTTTACATCGTAATCGTAGCTTTGAAACATAAAGTATTTTATCTTGAACAGATTAACGTACATATTTACATTAATATAATGGGCCTTAAAACTAAATATCATTTACAGTTTCTAAAACAAATTTATACAAAGATACATATTTCGAGGGGTTCATTAGTAACTCCTGTAAGCATTGCGGGACCCGCTCAGGTTTTTTATAGATGTCTAGCAGTTCGCCTGACAGCACAAGGCGCTGAATGCTAAAAGACGAACACTCGAAGAATAGATGCTGCAATGACTGAACTTTCCCAGATCGACAATAATCACAATAAGGTGAGTTGACCATTTTAAGTCTATATAGATGATAATTTAAGTGACAATGACCGAAACGCAGACGACAGATAGTTGATTAAAATTTCCTATTAACAAAAGTACGACTCATGCAGAACCAAGGTGAAGAGTTTATTTTAACATTCAGCGTAGCAAACCAGGTCCCTTTATTTTCAACTGTAATGCAATGTTCGGAATGTGTTCTCCATACTTGATACATGCGTTCTTTTAACAAGCTAACCACATCTGTATAGGGGGATATAAACATTTGAGTTTGTGTCAGGATTTGATATTAGTTGTTGTAATTGGACTATTTGTTTTGCCAGATAGTCGGCTTTCTCATTCCCTGCTACTCCAATGTGTGAAGGCACCCAGACTAGACGTACCACAATATTCATTTCCAATAATTCAACCCATAGCTGTTTTATTAAATGAATTACATAATTAGTGCTAGCATGAAGTCTATTGTTTGCCAAATTTTTCAAAACACTCAGGCTATCACTAACCACTACCCACTTACTATGTTCTGAACCATGGTTAACAATGTGTTTCATAGCACTGAATATTGCAACAGCTTCAGCTGTGAAGACACTAGCAGCTTTATGCATCATTTGACCAATTCCTATATTTGAAGTAGGCTCATATAGAGCAAAAGAGACTGCTTTGTCATTTTTAGAGCCATCAGTATATATAAATTTATGATCAGACCACTCTGCCAACATGGCATATACATCCTCTTTGGTTGGGAGGTCAACTTTTTGCTTTAAATGTATATCAATAGCTGGGAACTTACTATCAAATGTTCCTTGATAGCAAGATAGAGTATATTGAGATTGATAAATGTTTATGCTTTTAAGAAATTTATTTGTATTTTGTAAACCTTGTAGCATATATAGTGGTTTTAAAGCTGACAAAGGAGTAGAACTGATCAAATTTGCCATCAGGCTATTACCAGAGACAGCATAAAGCTTTAGTATAAACCTTTCTTTTAAATAATTAAATCGAATACTTAATGGTGGGATATTACATTCAATCTGCAATGCATTTACAGGAGTACTTCTGAATGCCCCAGTTATTATACGCAAACACTTATTTTGCACAATATCTAAACTTTTTACAATCTTAGCGTCTACAGCAAAACAGAAGAAACCATATTCGAAGTGACTACGAACCAAAGATTTATACAACAATAATACAATTTTGGGATCTGCACCCCAGTAACAGCCAGTCAACGATTTTAATATATTGCATGCTCTACTTGCTTTACTAATTATATGTTTTTTATAATTATTCCAGGACATATTGCAAGTGAAAGGAATACCCAAAAATTTCACCTCTGATGTGATAGGAACCACACAATTATTATACTGTACATCAGGCATGTATCGCAAGTGCCCCTGTTTGCCAAACACTACCACTTTGGACTTAGTTGGGTTTACATCAAGATCAAGGTAAGAGAAGTATTCATACAGATGACCTAAGGCTGCGTTGATTAACTGAACTGTATGTAGTACATTACTCCCTGATGCATATACAACAAGATCATCTGCAAACTGCAGATTTTTAACATTTGGACCTAAAATTAAATTTAACCTACGTATATACAAAATAAACAGCAAAGGTGATAAAATACCACCCTGACAGACTCCTCTCAATGAAGTCCTAGGACCATAAAGATGTCTGTTAAACTTTACAAACACATTACGATCGGATAAGAAACTTCTTATCCAACTTAATAATTTGCCAGGAATCCCTATTTGTGATAACTCAAGGCATAGGATGTCTATATTAATGCTGTTAAATGCTCCTGCAATATCAAAGAACACTCCAACTAAGTTTTTGTTTTCCAGTATTGAGTTATATATATCAAGTTGTAACTGACATATACTTTCCCTGGCTGACCGATTTCGCCGAAAACCAAATTGATTAGAGGGTAAAAGCATATTTTTTTCAACATAAAACTCTAATCTTTGTTTCAGTAACTGTTCAAATAGTTTACCTCCACAGGAAGTAAGAGCTATGGGGCGGTAAGAATCAGGACATAATTTAGATTTATCAGGTTTCAATACTGGCACCAGACAGTCCACCTTCCAGTCTACTGGTATACTGTTATTTTCCCAGAGTAAGTTCAAAATTTTTAGAAATACATTTACACTTTTGTTGCTGAGGTTTTTGAACAATGTATATGGCATACCATCGAGACCATAAGTTGTATCTTTTCGGGAAGAGATAGCAGATTTTAACTCACTTATTGTAAATTGTTTCACTAAAAAATTATTACTGGGATTTGTGTCATTTGTATAGTGTTTGGAGTCGGGTATAACTAAGTCTGGTGTGTATTTGTTCAAGAAGTTGGACACCCAGGTGTCATTTTCGGGGTTTATAGCACTGTATGTTTTGTTGTATTTGCGCATAAATTTCCAAATTGTAGCTAATGGTGTGCATCTATTGAAACGCATGCAAAGATCTAACCAACTTTTTTGTCGCTCTATTTTTAGAGTGAGTTTTTTAACAGCTCTTAACCTCTTAAATTCCAAGTATGTTTCTTCTGTTGGATTATTCTTAAACCTGATGTATGCAGCCTTAAAGTGTGATACAGCATCAGAACATCTTTGATTCCACCAAGGAAGTGGGGTACGATATCTGTTAGGTGAAGAGAAGGAATGACTGGTACAATATGTCACTGATGAGCTAGGGCTACTGTAGTCTCGAATAGAATGTGTCGCTGCTGTGCGTAATATTGAACAAAATTGAGTATATGAATTAAGAGGACAATCATAATCTATGATGAAAGAATCTAACGACTTCTCTTACTAGAGAATACACTACATACGTAGAGAAGTCGTTAGATTCTTTCATCATAGATTATGATTGTCCTCTTAATTCATATACTCAATTTTGTTCAATATTACGCACAGCAGCGACACATTCTATTCGAGACTACAGTAGCCCTAGCTCATCAGTGACACATTGTACCAGTCATTCCTTCTCTTCACCTAACAGATATCGTACCCCACTTCCTTGGTGGAATCAAAGATGTTCTGATGCTGTATCACACTTTAAGGCTGCATACATCAGGTTTAAGAATAATCCAACAGAAGAAACATACTTGGAATTTAAGAGGTTAAGAGCTGTTAAAAAACTCACTCTAAAAATAGAGCGACAAAAAAGTTGGTTAGATCTTTGCATGCGTTTCAATAGATGCACACCATTAGCTACAATTTGGAAATTTATGCGCAAATACAACAAAACATACAGTGCTATAAACCCCGAAAATGACACCTGGGTGTCCAACTTCTTGAACAAATACACACCAGACTTAGTTATACCCGACTCCAAACACTATACAAATGACACAAATCCCAGTAATAATTTTTTAGTGAAACAATTTACAATAAGTGAGTTAAAATCTGCTATCTCTTCCCGAAAAGATACAACTTATGGTCTCGATGGTATGCCATATACATTGTTCAAAAACCTCAGCAACAAAAGTGTAAATGTATTTCTAAAAATTTTGAACTTACTCTGGGAAAATAACAGTATACCAGTAGACTGGAAGGTGGACTGTCTGGTGCCAGTATTGAAACCTGATAAATCTAAATTATGTCCTGATTCTTACCGCCCCATAGCTCTTACTTCCTGTGGAGGTAAACTATTTGAACAGTTACTGAAACAAAGATTAGAGTTTTATGTTGAAAAAAATATGCTTTTACCCTCTAATCAATTTGGTTTTCGGCGAAATCGGTCAGCCAGGGAAAGTATATGTCAGTTACAACTTGATATATATAACTCAATACTGGAAAACAAAAACTTAGTTGGAGTGTTCTTTGATATTGCAGGGGCATTTAACAGCATTAATATAGACATCCTATGCCTTGAGTTATCACAAATAGGGATTCCTGGCAAATTATTAAGTTGGATAAGAAGTTTCTTATCCGATCGTAATGTGTTTGTAAAGTTTAACAGACATCTTTATGGTCCTAGGACTTCATTGAGAGGAGTCTGTCAGGGTGGTATTTTATCACCTTTGCTGTTTATTTTGTATATACGTAGGTTAAATTTAATTTTAGGTCCAAATGTTAAAAATCTGCAGTTTGCAGATGATCTTGTTGTATATGCATCAGGGAGTAATGTACTACATACAGTTCAGTTAATCAACGCAGCCTTAGGTCATCTGTATGAATACTTCTCTTACCTTGATCTTGATGTAAACCCAACTAAGTCCAAAGTGGTAGTGTTTGGCAAACAGGGGCACTTGCGATACATGCCTGATGTACAGTATAATAATTGTGTGGTTCCTATCACATCAGAGGTGAAATTTTTGGGTATTCCTTTCACTTGCAATATGTCCTGGAATAATTATAAAAAACATATAATTAGTAAAGCAAGTAGAGCATGCAATATATTAAAATCGTTGACTGGCTGTTACTGGGGTGCAGATCCCAAAATTTTATTATTGTTGTATAAATCTTTGGTTCGTAGTCACTTCGAATATGGTTTCTTCTGTTTTGCTGTAGACGCTAAGATTGTAAAAAGTTTAGATATTGTGCAAAATAAGTGTTTGCGTATAATAACTGGGGCATTCAGAAGTACTCCTGTAAATGCATTGCAGATTGAATGTAATATCCCACCATTAAGTATTCGATTTAATTATTTAAAAGAAAGGTTTATACTAAAGCTTTATGCTGTCTCTGGTAATAGCCTGATGGCAAATTTGATCAGTTCTACTCCTTTGTCAGCTTTAAAACCACTATATATTCTACAAGGTTTACAAAATACAAATAAATTTCTTAAAAGCATAAACATTTATCAATCTCAATATACTCTATCTTGCTATCAAGGAACATTTGATAGTAAGTTCCCAGCTATTGATATACATTTAAAGCAAAAAGTTGACCTCCCAACCAAAGAGGATGTATATGCCATGTTGGCAGAGTGGTCTGATCATAAATTTATATATACTGATGGCTCTAAAAATGACAAAGCAGTCTCTTTTGCTCTATATGAGCCTACTTCAAATATAGGAATTGGTCAAATGATGCATAAAGCTGCTAGTGTCTTCACAGCTGAAGCTGTTGCAATATTCAGTGCTATGAAACACATTGTTAACCATGGTTCAGAACATAGTAAGTGGGTAGTGGTTAGTGATAGCCTGAGTGTTTTGAAAAATTTGGCAAACAATAGACTTCATGCTAGCACTAATTATGTAATTCATTTAATAAAACAGCTATGGGTTGAATTATTGGAAATGAATATTGTGGTACGTCTAGTCTGGGTGCCTTCACACATTGGAGTAGCAGGGAATGAGAAAGCCGACTATCTGGCAAAACAAATAGTCCAATTACAACAACTAATATCAAATCCTGACACAAACTCAAATGTTTATATCCCCCTATACAGATGTGGTTAGCTTGTTAAAAGAACGCATGTATCAAGTATGGAGAACACATTCCGAACATTGCATTACAGTTGAAAATAAAGGGACCTGGTTTGCTACGCTGAATGTTAAAATAAACTCTTCACCTTGGTTCTGCATGAGTCGTACTTTTGTTAATAGGAAATTTTAATCAACTATCTGTCGTCTGCGTTTCGGTCATTGTCACTTAAATTATCATCTATATAGACTTAAAATGGTCAACTCACCTTATTGTGATTATTGTCGATCTGGGAAAGTTCAGTCATTGCAGCATCTATTCTTCGAGTGTTCGTCTTTTAGCATTCAGCGCCTTGTGCTGTCAGGCGAACTGCTAGACATCTATAAAAAACCTGAGCGGGTCCCGCAATGCTTACAGGAGTTACTAATGAACCCCTCGAAATATGTATCTTTGTATAAATTTGTTTTAGAAACTGTAAATGATATTTAGTTTTAAGGCCCATTATATTAATGTAAATATGTACGTTAATCTGTTCAAGATAAAATACTTTATGTTTCAAAGCTACGATTACGATGTAAACATTGACGACACTGACAGTCAGCTGAGGCTGACGTCAACCAAGGACATTGACCTCTCTCAAACTCAATGAGGAAAATTAAGTATCTCCGAAATTCAATACTAGCCTTCCTAGTGAATGTGGATTATTATTTATTACAAACACGAATGACATTATAAAAATTCACAAAACTAAAGGGTAAAATACTAACTAAAGACAAGGCGGTATGGTCGAAAGACTATAGCCTGCCCGTAATGGGGCGAATTAAAAAAAAAAATTATCTAATATCTACCATAAAATATGAATTAAAACTATATATTGGGCAAACCTTTTTGTATTGTATCACGTACCTACGAAATGATATGACTACTATTTTTGTCTAATAGATGTGAGTGTAAGAGTTTCAAACATTTTACTTACTACTTGTTCGTTTTTATTACTTCATTATGTGAATTATTTATTTTCGATTCTAGTGTCAAGTGAACTCTACTGTGCCTGAGGCCGAGTAAACCAAAAACCATCGTGACGCTATTTACCCCAAGAAAAGATTACTTGAGGAATTGACTGATTTTTTAAATACAATAACAGAAAAAACGACTCAAAGTAAGTCAATTTCCCTTATCAATTTACGACCTTTCTACCTATTAACATATCATATACGTTATGATTAATGGCGTAACAATCCCTTTTAAACCCAATTTTACAAATAGATTGATGCAGATGACTGTGTTATGGATCTATGAGCCAAATCCATTCAGCACTTTAAGCCAAGTGTTGATAGATCAATATCTCATAGTCGCCTTTTATAATTATAGATGAAAAAAAAAATTACACAGGTAAGAAGTGAAACTTTGTTACAACAGTTTTTACAACTATAAAATTTCTCTCAATGTCGACAAAGAAGTTTCACTTTAATAATAGGTTGTATGGCAAATATCACTGTAATTTATTTCAATATAATGTAGGTTTGTCTATGCATGTAGCCACTATGATACATGATAAAGGAATATAGGATACATTGATATATTTAGGAAGCATGGTTAACGGGGAATTTTTGGATCTTTATGTGATGCCTGTCATGTGTGTGTGCGGATCTATCTAGTTTGAGATGAGTATTGTAAAATTATCTCATGGGTATATTTTGGATAGGATATGATAATTAAAATCTTTTGTGGTAAATAATACAACAGTAATTTATATCATTCTATTTATTGAATTGCCTATGCATGTAACCCTTATTTATTAAATAAAGGTTATTGGTAAGCACTAGCATGCTTCAATACACTTCCATTTTATATGCAGTGTAATTTGGTACTCAGTTTGGCTCCGCACTCAGTCACTAACATTAAATTAGAAGCCATCTTCAGTGAATATTCTGAATCTTCTGAAAATATATTATTTTTGTTGGTTTTATTTATGTTAAAATAAAATTCATCACTATTGTTGCAGGTTTTGATTATAAAGACGGCAACATGTACTTGCATCAGTCAACTCCATCGTCTTGCCTCTTACAAAAGTGGTCTTCCAAATAAAGTTCTACCATAAACCTTGCAATAGAGTTTGTAACTACAATATCCTGCGGCAAACCTGTAAAATGACAACACTTTGAAGTATTTCTGTATATAAGTGTAATGTAAATTGTTTATTGTGTTCATCGGTAAATGAAAGAAACAAATACATATATTTATACAATCATGTCTTTTTCTATATACCCTACACCTACAGTACGGTGTATCTCACTGGTGAGTGGGATTAAGTCCTAAATAATTGGTGGTAAGCTTGTTACTGTGTTAAAATAGACCATGCTACTGTAATATGAAAACACTTGTAAATAAAAGTAATATAAATGATCACACATCTCACGCCTGACTTTAGAGGAGATGTGTGTGTGTCCCAGTGATCAGGATCAGTTTTTGAAGGGATCCACCATGTCTTGGTACGAAGGAGTTTCATTGAAATCGACTTTTTATGAGATCCGCTATGTCTTGGTACGATGGAGTTTCATTGAAATCGACTTTTTATGGTACTTCATTTTCATAAACTATCACTGTAGTGTTGTTGGTAAAAACAACTTTCTAGGTTACAAAAACAAATCGAATATATCACTTACAAACTGCTTTTGTTGCTTTGAGTAATGATAATTATTCAAATATCGCTATATTTCACAGAATCACTGAATTTAAGTACCTTATTTAGTACTTTAACGATTATTTATTGTGTAGTGAAAAGCGTTCCGCTGGCATAGTTCTCCGGAGAGAACTCGAATATCGATGACATTAGCGCAGTAGAGGATTCGGATCCGATGTTTGTGAATTGCGTTTATGCTTCCTAGACGAATATTTCCTCGCCCAATCCGATATCCGCTGTATCCGAGGTTTGTGAATAGCCTAGCAGAACTCACGTTCAAGTGGCAGCAGGGGGCCTAAAAAGGCAACATTGTATGTTTCATCTGTAATCTGATTCATTTGCAGATTTGTAGAAGAAATGCTCTAAAGACCTTAAAATGGTGACTTAAAAAAATGAATCATCTAAAATTCATTTCATTTCCCAATCATATTTGATATTGATGTTGCTACACTGAAAAAAATAAAGAGTCACACCGAATCGTAATTATACGGTTAATGTTTAAAAAAGTATTTTGCCTTTACCACAATGTGAAATGGTAGTTATTAAGTTCCATTTAACAATAGTTCGTTATTTCTATCTAATAAATATAAAATAAATAAAAAGCGAAGCAAAAATCTATAAATATGTATTTTATTTTAGTGTTGCTGCTTGTAATTATTGATGTATGACCTTGATGCGTACATGTCAGTCGAGTGTCAAGTGAATTTATTTATTATTTTGTGTAAACATTGTAGCTTTGTATTTCTACAGAAAATTTTTAACATTTAGAAAGGGTCGAGTTGAATTTAGGAACTTGCATATTACGACATAATTATATAATGTCTGTCTGATTATATTAACTTACACTGTGAAGTACTCAAGATTTATTAATAGGTGGCTTCAAGTGGCCCGGTTTTATAAGTTCAGTTATGAAATCTTTTGTTTCCCCTGGCTATAATGAAGAATATAATGACACTAAGATGGAGAATTTTCTCTGAAGAAGAAAATCAAAGAGTTTCAGCGGATGTAGAACAAGCTTGGACCTCTTTTATAGTATAGCTCGTAGCTATGTAAGAGATAGGCCAAAATTTGGAGTGGCTAGCCAAAAGAGAAACGTGTATCGAAATTGGAAATAATAAAAGGTAAATAAATCTTATGTATCAATTTTTAATTACAAAATGTAGTGGTATCAGGTTCAGTGCGCAGTATTGGAGTCATTAAACTTGAGTGTCGGGGACAGCCCGAATCAATGGAAATTTTCATAAAATGTTTTAGAAGTTTGATAAACAAGAATTGTGGGAAAAGTGGGCATACATATTGTATGCCCACTTTTCACCATGTGTATCTCCTTACTATATATAAATGCACTTCTAATAACCAAAATGTTTTATTTTCAGATTCAAGACAATTTACACATAAGAAGAATGATTAGTTCCTTTGTAGCTTGCATAAAAACTTATAATATGTAAATCTGAATCACGACAAATCTTTAAGTGAAATGGTCTCAGCAATGTGAAAATACTAATAAAATATTGCTTCTTTGTTCTTCTAAGTCTGAAGACTATTTGTTTGAACACACTAATCTCTGGATCTTTCTACATTTAATCAGGAACAGTTATAGGGTAGTCATACTGATTGTGGGAAGTGGAGTAGTGACCATAAAAAGATCCATAGCAGTGAACTAACTGGAACATGTTACTTTTGTTATAAATAAATGATGCAAGAGCTCTATACTAATTTCGAACACTTTTTTTTATCTCTTTAGATGTCTATTTTCACCTTTACCATTATTATCATCTGAGCGTTGACGACGGTTGTATGTAAAGCTTTTCACATTAGCAATAACATACCATTACCACTGCGGGAGCGACTGATCTCTGCTATCTCAATCAAAGAAAGCAGGCATCCGCTGTTGATTGGCAGATACTCCAGGTGGCAGATGGGATTGGCTTGGGCTTTAAATTTTGGTGGGCCTTTTGTGTTGAATTGCTACTAGCGTTAATAAGTCACTTGCTTTGTTATTATAATTCGACTGGTAATTTATATTTATATATTTATAAAATAAAAATAAATATCCATCACGCCTTATCCCCGAAGGGGTGGCAGAGGCATATTATATGCCCACTTTTCACCGTGTGGATTCCTGTCCCACGTAATAGGTGATGAGCCCATTGCCGTGTTGAAATAGACAGACGCAGGTTGTGGCTACCTGCTGTTGAAATTTTTTAAGCCGCCTATAAGGCCTTCAACCAGGCTTAACGACTGCCATTTTACTGGCAACCGGGACCAACGGCTTAACGTGCCTTCCGAAGCACGGAAACGCTCGCAAATGTAAATGCCACAAAGTGGTCACCCATCCGACGACCAGCCATAGTGAAAGTTGCGTACCTCTGTGATCGTTTACCGAACACTGAGACCGCGGGGCCACGAGCGCTTCATATATTTATCTATCACGCCTTATCCCCGAAAGGATGGCAGAAGCATATTATATGCCCACTTTTCACCATGTGTATTTCAAGCCTCCCATAAGGCCTTCAACATGACTTAACAACTGCCATGGTACTGGCAACCGGGACCAACGGCTTAACGTGCCTTCCGAAGTACGGAAACGCTCGCAAAAGTAAATGTCACAATATATGACATGAATATAAGATATGATATAAGATATGATATATACACAATATAAGATATGAATATGTTGGGGCATAGCATAGTGAAAGTTGCGTAAATCAGTGATCGTTTACAGAACACTGAGTCCGCAGGGCCACGAGCACTTCTAATATATGGCTTTCATTCAATACAATATTGAATAATATACAATTATTGAATGAAAGCCAAACTTAAGCTGGTCCTAGCAGCCAATAAAGGAGGACCCAAAGTTCCAAGCTCACTGTTTGAGTTGGGAAGTAACTGGGAATACGCAAAAATGAAGAAGACCTCTTTTGATTCATATACCTTTACTCATACTAAAATGGCCTGACAGTGGCAATGTGTCCCATGAAAACAACCTAAATAAGGCTCTCATTCTATAAAGATTTGAGTCAAACGATTATTTAAAATAAACTCAGGGTCAGGCATCTTATAAGCCATCTCTAAGTTCCTTAGCCCTACAATACGTTTTCTATACATACAGGCTTCTTCAAGACGAGCATGCCTTAAAAAGTTTCTTTTACTGTCCCAAGTCTGCCATTGTCCCAAAAATGTATAAATTTAACAATGTTAGCTCTTAAAATTCAATAACAACAGTGAAATTGCTAAATATGAACGTAAAATGTTAGTCACCTAGTAACATCTAAAATTTCACCAATTTGACATTAATGATGATTCATTTAAATGAACCATTTTACGCATTTCCATACAAAACTGTCAAATACGATGATTTACAAATATGAAACATTTGACCTTCATTTTGTGATTCATGAAATAACTTGGCATTCATGGCATCATTTTACAAAAAGTGAAATGAAACATTTGATGATCAAAATATGAAACATACAATGTTGCCTTTTTAGGCCTCCAGATCATATGCGAAAGTGTAAAAAGTCAAAAACTTACCACTCTCACTGTTTGAATAACACTAAACTTGAATGCTAGAACTCTTCGGTATTTCACAGAATCTTATTGGAACTAAGCCCCAGGACTCAATTCAAGTCCGGAACTCTTTTTAAAATGCCAGCATAGCATGTTAAAACGGCCGAAAAGCAGGAAATTACCATTTTCGTTATTTCAAAATTATAGAAGAAGTTTATAGGAGTAGAAAATTACCGATTTCCTCGTTTCTAAATTATAGAAGTACAGAGAACTCTTTGGTATTTAAAAGATCTATTTCGAAACTGTAATCAAGGATACGATTTGAGTCCAGAACTCTTTTTAAAATACCAGCAGAGCACGTTAGAACGGACAAAAAGTAGAAAATTACCACTTTCCTCGTTTTAAATTAATATGAAATGCCAGAACTCTTTCGTATTTTACAGATCCATATACAAACAGTATACAAAGACCTAATTCAAGTCCAGAACTCTTTATAAAATGCTAGCAGAGCATGTTAAAACGGCCGAAAAGCAGGAAATTACCATTTTCGTCATTTCAAAATTATAGGAGAAGCCAGAACTCTTTGGTGTTTTATAGATCCGTATAAAAACATTAATCAAAGATACAATTCAAGTCCAGAACTCTATTGAAAATACCAGCAGAGCACGTTAGAACGGACAAAAAGTAGAAAATTATAAATTTTTTCGTTTTGAAATAATATGAAATGCCAGAACTCTTTCGTATTTTACAGATCTATATACGAAAAGTATCCAAAGACCTAATTCAAGTCCAGAACTCTTTGTAAAAAGCCAGCAGAGTACGTTGAAACTGACGAAAAATAGATAATGACTAGACTGCCTCTGTGGCGCGGTGGGAGTGCATCCGACTGCTACGCAAGAGGTCGTGGGTTCGATTCTCACCCAGGATAAAACTTTGTGTGATGAGCACGATGGTTTATTCTGTGTCTGGGTGTTATTTATCTATAATATGTATGTATTTAGAAATATATAAGTATGTATCAGTTATCTAGATCCCATAACACAAGTTAAAATTAGCTTACTTTGGGCTAGATGGCGCGCTGTGTGAAAAGTGTCCCAAATATTTATTACCAATTTCCTCGTTTCAAAAATATAGGAGTAGCCAGAACTCTTTAGTATTTTATAGACCCGTATAGAAACTTTAATCTAGGATACAATTCAAGTCCAGAACTCTTTTGAAAATACCAGCAGAGCACGTTAGAACGGACAAAAAGTAGAAAATTACCAATTTTATCGTTTTTAATTAATATGAAATGCCAGAACTCTTTCGAATTTTACAGATCCTAATACGAACAGTATCTAAAGACCTAATTCAAGTCCAGAACTTTTTACAAAATGCCAGCAGTGCATGTTGGAACTGCCAAAAAATTGAAAATTACCATTTTCCTCGTTTCAAAAACATAGGACTAGTCAGAACTCTTTGGTATTATATAGATCCGTATAGAAACTTTAATCTAGGATACAATTCAAGTCCAGAACTCTTTCAAAAATACCAGCAGAGCACGTTGGAACTGCCAAAAAATTGAAAATTACCATTTTCCTCGTTTCAAAATTATAGGAGAAGCCAGAACTCTTTGGTATCTTATAGATCCATATCGAAACTGTTATCTAGGATACAATTCAAGTCCAGGGGGCCTAAAAAGGCAACATTGTATGTTTCATCTGTAATCTGATTCATTTGCAGATTTGTAGAAGAAATGCTCTAAAGACCTTAAAATGGTGACTTAAAAAAATGAATCATCTAAAATTCATTTCATTTCCCAATCATATTTGATATTGATGTTGCTACACTGAAAAAAATAAAGAATCACACCGAATCGTAATTATACGGTTAATGTTTAAAAAAGTATTTTGCCTTTACCACAATGTGAAATGGTAGTAGAGGTGCGCAAATCATGTCCTACAGAGGATCGGACATGGAACGATTCCTTTCCTTCTCGGAACCATGTTCAGGAAACATGTTCGCGGAACTATTTAGTTCCACCGATTCAAATATGGCCTTTCGGTTCTTGATTTCATGTCCGTGTGATTGGAGATGTCATAATATTATGATTGTATAAATTTTTTACATTATTATTTTGATTTTTTTTCTGAAAGAAAATTGAATGAAAGACGGCTTTATAAGGTCTCGTTGACTAAAATAAATGAAGAATGGACGTTATAGTTAAAAACTTTTATTAGGTACCAAAACGTTTGAGGTAAAATGCTTTCGGATAGGGTTTTTCGGGTGGGCAAAGTGTATGATGGATTCAACATTGCGACGAACCTCCTGAACTCTGTGTCGTTGGCTAAATTTAAAGGAATTCTTTAGCTGTCATTATCATCAACAGTCGGTCGATTTTAGTTTTTTTATTAGGTGGCAGAGGTCTTTGAGTAAACCCATCCATTTTGGATTGTACAGACTTTGCTGTACGTACTGACGAAGAAGAGGGTACAGACACTGACATTGCCTGTTCGACTGCATCGGGAATGTTGGGATCCATTTGATCAGATATGATACGAGGATCAACAGTTTGCCGTTCCACTGGGGCCATAGATATACCGGGATGCTTTCGCTTTAAATGCCTACTTAAATTGCCCAGGCTCCCAGAAGTGAACGAAATTGACTCCGAGTAAACGACCATATAGCAAGTGTAAACGGCACATTATCAAATGCAATTGTATGGTAAGAGATGACACGTGCCGTGGGTTACGCTGTTGCATCTAACAAGTGTGTATTTTACTACATATTATTATATAATCGACTTTAAGTTGTATACAATAAGTCACATTATTCCAAAATAGCAAGAGCCTAATAGGATAAAGAGAGAGCGGTCGGTTCGGTTCGTGAGTCATCGGCTATCGCCGTCGGTCGGTTCGGTACGGTCGGTGTGTGATGCGACACAGAGTTCCTTTAGACTATTACCTAACTCGCTCGCACTCGCACCGATTACCGCGGACATGCGGACCGACTTCGATTGACATTGTGGATTGCACCGAAATCGTTCCAGTAGAGGACATAGTTCCCGGACCTATTTATGTCCGGAACGACGCATCACTAAATGGTAGTTATTAAGTTCCATTTAACAATAGTTCGTTATTTCTATCTAATAAATATAAAATAAATAAAAAGCGAAGCAAAAATCTATAAATATGTATTTTATTTTGGTGTTGCTGCTTGTAATTATTGATGTATGACCTTGATGCGTACATGTCAGTCGAGTGTCAAGTGAATTTATTTATTATTTTATTAATTGTGTAAACATTGTAGCTTTGTATTTCTACAGAAAATTTTTAACATTTAGAAAGGGTCGAGTTGAATTTAGGAACTTGCATATTACGACATAATTATATAATGTCTGTCTGATTATATTAACTTACACTGTGAAGTACTCAAGATTTATTAATAGGTGGTTTCAAGTGGCCCGGTTTTATAAGTTCAGTTATGAAATCTTTTGTTTCCCCTGGCTATAATGAAGAATATAATGACACTAAGATGGAGAATTTTCTCTGAAGAAGAAAATCAAAGAGTTTCAGCGGATGTAGAACAAGCTTGGACCTCTTTTATAGTATAGCTCGTAGCTATGTAAGAGATAGGCCAAAATTTGGAGTGGCTAGCCAAAAGAGAAACGTGTATCGTATATGTAAATGTAGTGGTATCAGGTTCAGTGCGCAGTATTGGAGTCATTAAACTTGAGTATCGGGGACAGCCCGAATCAATGGAAATTTTCATAAAATGTTTTAGAAGTTTGATAAGACAATTTACACATAAGAAGAATGATTAGTTCCTTTCTGGCTTGCATTAAAACTTATAATATTTAAATCTGAATCACAGCAAATCTTTAAGTGAAATGGTCTCAGCAATGTGAAAATACTAATAAAATATTGCTTCTTTGTTCTTCTAAGTCTGAAGTCTATTTGTTTGAACACACTAATCTCTGGATCTTTCTACATTTAATCAGGAACGGTTATAGGGTAGTCATACTGATTGTGGGAAGTGGAGTAGTGACCATAAAAAGATCCATAGCAGTGAACTAACTGGAACATGTTACTTTTGTTATAAATAAATGATGCAAGAGCTCTATACTAATTTCGAACACTTTTTTTTATCTCTTTAGATGTCTATTTTCACCTTTACCATTATCATCATCTGAGCGTTGACGACGGTTGTATGTAAAGCTTTTCACATTAGCATTAACATACCATTACCACTGCGGGAGCGACTGATCTCTGCTATCTCAATCAAAGAAAGCAGGCATCCGCTGTTGATTGGCAGATACTCCAGGTGTCAGATGGGATTGGCTTGGGCTTTAAATTTTGGTGGGCCATTTGTGTTGAAATGCTACTAGCGTTAATAAGTCACTTGCTTTGTTATTATAATTCTACTGGTAATTTATATTTAAATATTTATAAAATTTAATTTTTTATAAATATATAAATATAAAATTTAATTTATAAAAGAAGCGCTCGTGGCCTCGCGGTCTCAGTGTTCTGAAGCGCTCGTGGCCTCGCGGTCTCAGTGTTCTGTAAACGATCACTGAGTTACGCAACTTTCACTATGGCTGGTCCTCGGATGGGTGACCACTTTGTGGCATTTACATTTGCGAGCGTTTTCGTGCTTCGGAAGGCACGTTAAGCCGATGGTCCCGGTTGCCAGTACAGTGGCAGTCGTTAAGCCTGGTTGAAGGCCTTATTGCCGGCTTGAAAATTTCAACAGCAGGTAGCCACAACCTGCGTCTGTCTATTTCAACACGGCAATGGGCTCACCAACCGATTACGTGGGGCAGGAATCCACACGGTGAAAAGTGGGCATATAATATGCCTCTGCCACCCCTTCGGGGATAAGGCGTGATGGATATTTATTTTTATCTATCACGCCTTATCCCCGAAAGGATGGCAGAAGCATATTATATGCTCACTTTTCATCATGTGTATTTCAAGCCGCCCATAAGGCCTTCAACATGACTTAACAACTGCCATGGTACTGGCAACCGGGATCAACGGCTTAACGTGCCTTCCGAAGCACGGAAACGCTCGCAAAAGTAAATGTCACAAAGTGGTCACCCATCCGAGGACATTGGGGCATAGCATGCCTTAAAAAGTTTCTTTTACTGTCCCAAGTCTGCCATTGTCCCAAAAATGTATAAATTTAACAATGTTAGCTCTTAAAATTCAATAACAACAGTGAAATTGCTAAATATGAACGTAAAATGTTAGTCACCTAGTAACATCTAAAATTTCACCAATTTGACATTAATGATGATTCATTTAAATGAACCATTTTACGCATTTCCATACAAAACTGTCAAATACGATGATTTACAAATATGAAACATTTGACCTTCATTTTGTGATTCATGAAATAACTTGGCATTCATGGCATCATTTTACAAAAAGTGAAATGAAACATTTGATGATCAAAATATGAAACATACAATGTTGCCTTTTTAGGCCTCCAGATCATATGCGAAAGTGTAAAAAGTCAAAAACTTACCACTCTCACTGTTTGAATAACACTAAACTTGAATGCTAGAACTCTTCGGTATTTCACAGAATCTTATTGGAACTAAGCCCCAGGACTCATTTCAAGTCCGGAACTCTTTTTAAAATGCCAGCATAGCATGTTAAAACGGCCGAAAAGCAGGAAATTACCATTTTCGTTATTTCAAAATTATAGGAGAAGTTTATAGGAGTAGAAAATTACCGATTTCCTCGTTTCTAAATTATAGAAGTACAGAGAACTCTTTGGTATTTAAAAGATCTATTTCGAAACTGTAATCAAGGATACGATTTGAGTCCAGAACTCTTTTTAAAATACCAGCAGAGCACGTTAGAACGGACAAAAAGTAGAAAATTACCACTTTCCTCGTTTTAAATTAATATGAAATGCCAGAACTCTTTCGTATTTTACAGATCCATATACAAACAGTATACAAAGACCTAATTCAAGTCCAGAACTCTTTATAAAATGCTAGCAGAGCATGTTAAAACGGCCGAAAAGCAGGAAATTACCATTTTCGTCATTTCAAAATTATAGGAGAAGCCAGAACTCTTTGGTGTTTTATAGATCCGTATAAAAACATTAATCAAAGATACAATTCAAGTCCAGAACTCTATTGAAAATACCAGCAGAGCACGTTAGAACGGACAAAAAGTAGAAAATTATAAATTTTTTCGTTTTGAAATAATATGAAATGCCAGAACTCTTTCGTATTTTACAGATCTATATACGAAAAGTATCCAAAGACCTAATTCAAGTCCAGAACTCTTTGTAAAAAGCCAGCAGAGTACGTTGAAACTGACGAAAAATAGATAATGACTAGACTGCCTCTGTGGCGCGGTGGGAGTGCATCCGACTGCTACGCAAGAGGTCGTGGGTTCGATTCTCACCCAGGATAAAACTTTGTGTGATGAGCACGATGGTTTATTCTGTGTCTGGGTGTTATTTATCTATAATATGTATGTATTTAGAAATATATAAGTATGTATCAGTTATCTAGATCCCATAACACAAGTTAAAATTAGCTTACTTTGGGCTAGATGGCGCGCTGTGTGAAAAGTGTCCCAAATATTTATTACCAATTTCCTCGTTTCAAAAATATAGGAGTAGCCAGAACTCTTTAGTATTTTATAGACCCGTATAGAAACTTTAATCTAGGATACAATTCAAGTCCAGAACTCTTTTGAAAATACCAGCAGAGCACGTTAGAACGGACAAAAAGTAGAAAATTACCAATTTTATCGTTTTTAATTAATATGAAATGCCAGAACTCTTTCGAATTTTACAGATCCTAATACGAACAGTATCTAAAGACCTAATTCAAGTCCAGAACTTTTTACAAAATGCCAGCAGTGCATGTTGGAACTGCCAAAAAATTGAAAATTACCATTTTCCTCGTTTCAAAAACATAGGACTAGTCAGAACTCTTTGGTATTATATAGATCCGTATAGAAACTTTAATCTAGGATACAATTCAAGTCCAGAACTCTTTCAAAAATACCAGCAGAGCACGTTGGAACTGCCAAAAAATTGAAAATTACCATTTTCCTCGTTTCAAAATTATAGGAGAAGCCAGAACTCTTTGGTATCTTATAGATCCATATCGAAACTGTTATCTAGGATACAATTCAAGTCCAGGGGGCCTAAAAAGGCAACATTGTATGTTTCATCTGTAATCTGATTCATTTGCAGATTTGTAGAAGAAATGCTCTAAAGACCTTAAAATGGTGACTTAAAAAAATGAATCATCTAAAATTCATTTCATTTCCCAATCATATTTGATATTGATGTTGCTACACTGAAAAAAATAAAGAATCACACCGAATCGTAATTATACGGTTAATGTTTAAAAAAGTATTTTGCCTTTACCACAATGTGAAATGGTAGTAGAGGTGCGCAAATCATGTCCTACAGAGGATCGGACATGGAACGATTCCTTTCCTTCTCGGAACCATGTTCAGGAAACATGTTCGCGGAACTATTTAGTTCCACCGATTCAAATATGGCCTTTCGGTTCTTGATTTCATGTCCGTGTGATTGGAGATGTCATAATATTATGATTGTATAAATTTTTTACATTATTATTTTGATTTTTTTTCTGAAAGAAAATTGAATGAAAGACGGCTTTATAAGGTCTCGTTGACTAAAATAAATGAAGAATGGACGTTATAGTTAAAAACTTTTATTAGGTACCAAAACGTTTGAGGTAAAATGCTTTCGGATAGGGTTTTTCGGGTGGGCAAAGTGTATGATGGATTCAACATTGCGACGAACCTCCTGAACTCTTTGTCGTTGGCTAAATTTAAAGGATGATATTCTTTAGCTGTCATTATCATCAACAGTCGGTCGATTTTAGTTTTTTTATTAGGTGGCAGAGGTCTTTGAGTAAACCCATCCATTTTGGATTGTACAGACTTTGCTGTACGTACTGACGAAGAAGAGGGTACAGACACTGACATTGCCTGTTCGACTGCATCGGGAATGTTGGGATCCATTTGATCAGATATGATACGAGGATCAACAGTTTGCCGTTCCACTGGGGCCATAGATATACCGGGATGCTTTCGCTTTAAATGCCTACTTAAATTGCCCAGGCTCCCAGAAGTGAACGAAATTGACTCCGAGTAAACGACCATATAGCAAGTGTAAACGGCACATTATCAAATGCAATTGTATGGTAAGAGATGACACGTGCCGTGGGTTACGCTGTTGCATCTAACAAGTGTGTATTTTACTACATATTATTATATAATCGACTTTAAGTTGTATACAATAAGTCACATTATTCCAAAATAGCAAGAGCCTAATAGGATAAAGAGAGAGCGGTCGGTTCGGTTCGTGAGTCATCGGCTATCGCCGTCGGTCGGTTCGGTACGGTCGGTGTGTGATGCGACACAGAGTTCCTTTAGACTATTACCTAACTCGCTCGCACTCGCACCGATTACCGCGGACATGCGGACCGACTTCGATTGACATTGTGGATTGCACCGAAATCGTTCCAGTAGAGGACATAGTTCCCGGACCTATTTATGTCCGGAACGACGCATCACTAAATGGTAGTTATTAAGTTCCATTTAACAATAGTTCGTTATTTCTATCTAATAAATATAAAATAAATAAAAAGCGAAGCAAAAATCTATAAATATGTATTTTATTTTGGTGTTGCTGCTTGTAATTATTGATGTATGACCTTGATGCGTACATGTCAGTCGAGTGTCAAGTGAATTTATTTATTATTTTATTAATTGTGTAAACATTGTAGCTTTGTATTTCTACAGAAAATTTTTAACATTTAGAAAGGGTCGAGTTGAATTTAGGAACTTGCATATTACGACATAATTATATAATGTCTGTCTGATTATATTAACTTACACTGTGAAGTACTCAAGATTTATTAATAGGTGGTTTCAAGTGGCCCGGTTTTATAAGTTCAGTTATGAAATCTTTTGTTTCCCCTGGCTATAATGAAGAATATAATGACACTAAGATGGAGAATTTTCTCTGAAGAAGAAAATCAAAGAGTTTCAGCGGATGTAGAACAAGCTTGGACCTCTTTTATAGTATAGCTCGTAGCTATGTAAGAGATAGGCCAAAATTTGGAGTGGCTAGCCAAAAGAGAAACGTGTATCGTATATGTAAATGTAGTGGTATCAGGTTCAGTGCGCAGTATTGGAGTCATTAAACTTGAGTATCGGGGACAGCCCGAATCAATGGAAATTTTCATAAAATGTTTTAGAAGTTTGATAAGACAATTTACACATAAGAAGAATGATTAGTTCCTTTCTGGCTTGCATTAAAACTTATAATATTTAAATCTGAATCACAGCAAATCTTTAAGTGAAATGGTCTCAGCAATGTGAAAATACTAATAAAATATTGCTTCTTTGTTCTTCTAAGTCTGAAGTCTATTTGTTTGAACACACTAATCTCTGGATCTTTCTACATTTAATCAGGAACGGTTATAGGGTAGTCATACTGATTGTGGGAAGTGGAGTAGTGACCATAAAAAGATCCATAGCAGTGAACTAACTGGAACATGTTACTTTTGTTATAAATAAATGATGCAAGAGCTCTATACTAATTTCGAACACTTTTTTTTATCTCTTTAGATGTCTATTTTCACCTTTACCATTATCATCATCTGAGCGTTGACGACGGTTGTATGTAAAGCTTTTCACATTAGCATTAACATACCATTACCACTGCGGGAGCGACTGATCTCTGCTATCTCAATCAAAGAAAGCAGGCATCCGCTGTTGATTGGCAGATACTCCAGGTGTCAGATGGGATTGGCTTGGGCTTTAAATTTTGGTGGGCCATTTGTGTTGAAATGCTACTAGCGTTAATAAGTCACTTGCTTTGTTATTATAATTCTACTGGTAATTTATATTTAAATATTTATAAAATTTAATTTTTTATAAATATATAAATATAAAATTTAGTTTATAAAAGAAGCGCTCGTGGCCTCGCGGTCTCAGTGTTCTGAAGCGCTCGTGGCCTCGCGGTCTCAGTGTTCTGTAAACGATCACTGAGTTACGCAACTTTCACTATGGCTGGTCCTCGGATGGGTGACCACTTTGTGGCATTTACATTTGCGAGCGTTTTCGTGCTTCGGAAGGCACGTTAAGCCGATGGTCCCGGTTGCCAGTACAGTGGCAGTCGTTAAGCCTGGTTGAAGGCCTTATTGCCGGCTTGAAAATTTCAACAGCAGGTAGCCACAACCTGCGTCTGTCTATTTCAACACGGCAATGGGCTCACCAACCGATTACGTGGGGCAGGAATCCACACGGTGAAAAGTGGGCATATAATATGCCTCTGCCACCCCTTCGGGGATAAGGCGTGATGGATATTTATTTTTATCTATCACGCCTTATCCCCGAAAGGATGGCAGAAGCATATTATATGCTCACTTTTCATCATGTGTATTTCAAGCCGCCCATAAGGCCTTCAACATGACTTAACAACTGCCATGGTACTGGCAACCGGGATCAACGGCTTAACGTGCCTTCCGAAGCACGGAAACGCTCGCAAAAGTAAATGTCACAAAGTGGTCACCCATCCGAGGACATTGGCGCATAGCATAGTGAAAGTTGCGTAAATCAGTGATCGTTTACAGAACACTGAGTCCGCAGGGCCACGAGCACTTCTAATATATGGCTTTCATTCAATACAATATTGAATAATATACAATTATTGAATGAAAGCCAAACTTAAGCTGGTCCTAGCAGCCAATAAAGGAGGACCCAAAGTTCCAAGCTCACTGTTTGAGTTGGGAAGTAACTGGGAATACGCAAAAATGAAGAAGACCTCTTTTGATTCATATACCTTTCCTCATACTAAAATGGCCTGACAGTGGCAATGTGTCCCATGAAAACAACCTAAATAAGGCTCTCATTCTATAAAGATTTGAGTCAAACGATTATTTAAAATAAACTCAGGGTCAGGCATCTTAAAAGCCAACTCTAAGTTCCTTAGCCCTACAATACGTTTTCTATACATACAGGCTTCTTCAAGACGAGCATGCTTTAAAAAGTTTCTTTTACTGTCCCAAGTTTGCCATTGTCCCAAAAATGTATAAATTTAACAATGTTAGCTCTTAAAATTCAATAACAACAGTGAAATTGCTAAATATGAACGTAAAATGTTGGGTCACCCAGTAACATCTAAAATTTCACCAATTTGACATTAATGATGATTCATTTAAATGAACCATTTTACGCATTTCCATACAAAACTGTCAAATACGATGATTTACAAATATGAAACATTTGACCTTCATTTTGTGATTCATCAAATAACTTGTCATTTTACAAAAAGTGAAATGAAACATTTGATGATCAAAATATGAAACATACAATGTTACCTTTTTAGGCCTCCAGAACTCTTTTGAAAATACCAGCAGAGCACGTCAGAACGGACAAAAAGTAGAAAATTAACATTTTTTTCGTTTTGAATTAATAAGAAATGCCAGAACTCTTTCGTATTTTACAGACCCAAACATGAACAGTATCCAAGGTCTTTATTCAAGTCCAGAACTCTTTATAAAATGCCAACAGTGCACGTTGGAACTGCCAAAAAATAGAAAATTACCACTTTCCTCGATTCAAAAATATAGGAGTAGCCAGAACTCTTTGGTATTTTATAGATCCGTATAGAAACTTTTATCTTAGAAACAATTCAAGTCCAGAACTCTTTTGAAAATACCAGCAGAGCACGTTAGAACGGACAAAAAGTAGAAAATTACCAATTTTTTCGTTTTGAATTAATATGAAATGCCAGAACTCTTTCGTATTTTACAGATCCAAACATGAACAGTATCCAAGGTCTTTATTCAAGTCCAGAACTCTTTATAAAATGCCAACAGTGCACATTGGAACTGCCAAAAAATAGAAAATTACCACTTTCCTCGATTCAAAAATATAGGAGTAGCCAGAACTCTTTGGTATTTTATAGATCCGTATAGAAACTTTTATCTTAGAAACAATTCAAGTCCAGAACTCTTTTGAAAATACCAGCAGAGCACGTTAGAACGGACAAAAAGTAGAAAATTACCATTTTTTTCGTTTTCAATTAATAAGAAATGCCAGAACTCTTTCGTATTTTACAGATCCGTATCAAAACTATATCAAAGGACTCAATTCAAGTCCAGAACTCTTTTTGAAATGCCAGCAGAGCATGTTAAAACGGCGGAAAAGTTACCATTTTCGTCATTTCAAAATTATAGGAGAAGCCAAAACTTTTTGGTGTTTTATAGATCCATATAAAAAACATTAATCTAGGATACATTTCAAGTCCAGAACTCTTTTGAAAATACCAGCAGAGCACGTTAGAACGGACAAAAAGTAGAAAATTACCAATTTTTTCGTTTTGAATTAATATGAAATGCCAGAACTCTTTCGTATTTTACAGATCCACGAACAGTATCCAAGGTCTTTATTCAAGTCCAGAACTCTTTATAAAATGCCAGCAGAGTACGTTGGAACTGGCAAAAAATTGAAAATTACCATTTTCCTGGTTTCAAAATTATAGGAGAAGCCAGAACTCTTTAGTATTATATAGATCCGTATAGTAACTTTAATCTATGATACAATTCACGTCCAGAACTCTTTCGAAAATACCAGCAGAGCACGTTGGAACGGCCGAATAGTAGAAAATTACCAATTTCCTCGTTTCAAAATTATAGGAGTAGCCAGAACTCTTTACACGAAAAACGGCCGAAAAGCAGGAAAAAGCCCACCTCAATCACAGGACTCCGCTTTTTGATTAAAATTTCTGGTAAATCTAAAATTTTTAAAGATTTTCTATATACGCGCTAGGTTTTTTGTACCAGTGCGAGCCCCCTGACGCTCTCTGTCGATCAGCATTCATTTGGTTGTGCTAGGACGTATAACTTCCGAAATATACATCGATTAGTGAAAACAATTTCGTACAGATTTCACTTTTGCTCCATTTATTAGAGTTTTATCAAAAATAGTATAGCATTTTCATAGCAAACAATTGTGCATGTTAAAACCACAAAACTGACGACACCTTTGCCGAACCTCTACGGCTTATAGTTTTAGTGATAATCTTCATTGTATATGCTGGCGGTCGCCGCGGACTCGCGGATATGTTGAGAAAGTTTACCTACAGAGCTCTGTAATAGAAGAAATCCCTTATAGATTTTGAATAACTAATTGAATCAGGCGTTACATGGCGGAAATCCATTTTAAAAAACTATAATTATTTTGTTTTTAAATGTTATTTTTGCAATATTCCGCTTTTTTAGAATGACGTACGATGTCGACACGCGTTTCGCCTACACACGAGGCATTATCAAGACTGTTTGGCAGCAAAAGTAATAGAAATAGAAGTAATTAATAGAAGAAATCCGTTATAGATTTTGAATAACTAATTGAATCAGGCGTTACATGGCGGAAATCCATTTTAAAAAACTATAATTATTTTGTTTTTAAATGTTATTTTTGCAATATTCCGCTTTTTTAGAATGACGTACGATGTCGACACGTGTTTCGCCTACACACGAGGCATTATCAAGACTGTTTGGCAGCAAAAGTAATAGAAATAGAAGTAATTAATAGAAGAAATCCGTTATAGATTTTGAATAACTAATTGAATCAGGCGTTACATGGCGGAAATCCATTTTAAAAAACTATAATTATTTTGTTTTTAAATGTTATTTTTGCAATATTCCGCTTTTTTAGAATGACGTACGATGTCGACACGTGTTTCGCCTACACACGAGGCATTATCAAGACTGTTTGGCAGCAAAAGTAATAGAAATAGAAGTAATTAATAGAAGAAATCCGTTATAGATTTTGAATAACTAATTGAATCAGGCGTTACATGGCGGAAATCCATTTTAAAAAACTATAATTATTTTGTTTTTAAATGTTATTTTTGCAATATTCCGCTTTTTTAGAATGTCGTACGATGTCGACACGTGTTTCGCCTACACACGAGGCATTATCAAGACTGTTTGGCAGCAAAAGTACTTACGCGTTCACCTCAACCTTTTGTAGTTCGAACGCAACCAAACGATAGCGCGATGTAGACTTCTAGTTGTTTTGTCTATTTTTGAATAAACTAAGCAAAACCGAAGTGTGGAAGTCAGTTTGTTCGTTCAGCAAAGTACACCCGTCCCGTTTTATAATTTCTAACTGCTCTAATACCGACATTTTTAGACCCTTTTAACATAAATGTAAAATTTCAAAAACTGTTGTTATCATTCAAAATATGCCCGGTGTCCAGCAAATGCTTCGCGAAATGTGATTTATCTGTGTGACCGTTTCGGAATGCTCCTAAGTGTTCCTTATATCTGGTATCAAATGAACGACCTGTTTGGCCTATATAAACATTGCTACAACCATCACATTTCAACTTATAAATACCGGATTTTTTGCTATTACTAATACTATCTTTACCATGATACTCGTCTGAGAAGGTTGGGTCTGGAGGTGAATCCCTCGAAGTGCGAATTCTTCCCTTGTGGCACTGTGGCTAAAACATATTTCCCACTTTTCTGCGCATTACTGCCAGGACTTACAGAACTTTCTCCCACTGCTTTCTTTCTCTTGGGGTCTCCTATTCTCCTCGATACTGTCCCGGGGGCGATCGATTTGCGTAGGCAAGTTCTGTTAAGCGCACGTGAGCGCCTCGGAGATTTATCCGCGCACGTAGGTTTGGTGTTGTTGCGCATGTGTTTCGCGCTTCCCAAAATAACTTACCTTTTGCGAACTGCTCCGACATGGCTTTGTCAATGTGAGGTGTCGACTTTCGACGTTACGTTGAGGGAGACGGTTGAGTCTGTTCTTAACGTCTCGCTTAACGAGGCGCAGTGGACACAGGCGTCTTCCCCAATTCGCTATGGAGGATTGGGAATACGGCGAGCGGCGGAAGTGGGCTTGCCGGCCTTTCTTGCTTCGGCCCGTGGGGTGGCTGGTCTTGTTGCTACTATTCTTCATTCGGACGGCAACGGGGCTAGCATACCCTATGAGCAAGGGGCTCTTTTTGGCCTGGTCGGCCCTCAACTTGGGTGCGCCGAGTCCGGACGCTTCCCAAACCCAACGAGCGTGGGACGATATTGGAGCCAAACACACATTCGGGCTACTCTTGGATAATGCCGCTGGAGTGGACTTAGCTAGACTTCGGGCGCTGGCGCCGGTGGAGTCCGGAGCATGGCTGCACGCCCTCCCATCGCCTCATTTGGGTGCTTTTATGGACGATGACTCACTCAGTGTAGCGGTGGCTCTTCGCCTTGGCTGCAAAGTGTGCGAACCACACATATGCATTTGCGGTTCTATGGTGGGAGCTGACGGTCACCACGCACTGAGCTGTCGTCGTTGTGCGGGCAGACATCCGCGTCATCATGCCCTAAATGAGATTCGCAGGGCCTTGGCGTCGGCGGATGTTCCCAGTGTACTGGAGCCACCTGGTCTCTCCCGTTCGGATGGCAAAAGGCCGGACGGTCTGACTTTGGTGCCGTGGAGAAACGGGAAGTGTTTAGTGTGGGATGCGACTTGTGTTAGTACGTTCGCCGCAAGTCACCTAAGTCGTACTATTCATTCACCGGGGTCTGCGGCGGAAGACGCAGCCAACAGGAAGCGCCAAAAGTATGCGGCAGTCCCGATACCTTGTGGTGCCAGTAGCCGTGGAAACGATGGGCTGCTGGGGGCAGGAGGCTAAGTCATTGATCTTGGAGATCGGGCGTAGGTTGCGGGAGAAAACTCTTGACTCCTTCGCCGGGACGTACCTCACCCAAAGATTGGCCATCGCGATTCAGCGCGGTAATGCTGCCAGTGTTATGGGCACCTTTGGGTCGGGTACGAACCGGAGCAGGTTATTTTATGTATAGTATCTTGTGAAGTATAAAATAAATAAATCTTTACCATTACATAATGTTTTTAAGGTATTTTGAGGTCTATAGGCCGAGAAAACATTATTTTCCTTAAGTACCCTCGCCACACGATGTGTGATACGCCCAAAGTATGGGAGACTAGAAGTATACTTTTTAGTTTTTTTAGTTGATGGGTACAAAAGGAGTTTAGCCATATTATTTTGCTTTTTTAATAAAAGTGAGAGTATTAATTTTGAGCTATAGCCGTTAGATTGTGCAATGCAGCAAATAATATTCAATTCCTTGTCAAATGCCTCCGCTTAATGGAACATTTAATAGCCTATGAATCACACTATGGAAAGCCGCCATTTTGTGAAGCCATGGGTGGCAAGAATTAAAAGGAATTGTAGTATCTGTATAAGTTGGTTTACGGAATATTTCAAAACTATGCTTTGTGCCATTTTTTGAAATTGATAGGTCTAGGAAGTTCAGTAAATTATTTTGTTCTGTCTCTAATTTAAATTTAATTTTAGGGTGAATGCCATTTAAGTTACTGAGAAATATACTTAGTTGTCTATGGGTACCCGTCCAATTCATTATTATATCATCTACATTTCTATAATAATATGAAATATGACTGTTATTGATTATATTTTTATTTTCAAAATAGTCCATAAATATGTCTGCCATTAGGGGGCTTAAAGGCGAGCCCATTGCTAGACCTTCTTTTTGTACATAATATTCATTGTTAAATTGAAAGTATTTTGCTTCATACAAAGCTCCGTTAAGCGTAAAATATCATTAATTTGTTCTGGATGTAATCTTTTAATTTGCAACATATTTTTTATGATTTTTAAGCATTCCTTATAAGGTACGTTTGTAAACAAACTATCTACGTCCAACGATACCAATATTGAATTACGCGGCAACTCGATGTCTTTGATTTTTTGAATCAAATCATAAGTGTTACGTAAACAATATTTTGGATTGAAACCGGTCTTTTCCTGAATAAGTGAATTGAGGTACTTGGCTAATTTATAAGTGGGCGCGTTTATATACGAGACTACAGGTCGCACAGGTACATTGTCTTTATGAATTTTTGGTAACCCGTAAAGTAGTGGACATTGTGGATTCATAGGTATTAAGGTCCGAAGTAACGGCGAATCTACTGGAAAAAGGTATTTTGCTGCTTTTATACAGAGTTTTAGCTCTGCGTGATACTTCAAAGTTGGATCGGAACCCAGGCGCTGAAACTCATCTGTCAGAACGATGTCATTCACTTTGCTGGTGTATTCAGCTCTGGGCATAATCACTATAGTGTTACCTTTATCAGCTTTATTAATGACTAAATTATTGGTGACAAGTTTTTGGTGTATTGATTTAAAGTTTGTTTGTTTGGTATCCACTGCCAGTGTCTCTTTGGACCTTGTAGCAACCGGTTTAGGTATACTATATTTTAAACCCTTTTCCAGGAGTGACATTTCGTTAGTAGAAAACTGAATATTTGAAAGATTTTTAACTCTAGGGTAGAAGGAGTGACTGCAACGCTGTACCTCCTCATTATTTTGAAATCGCGAAGCACTATTTCTCAATGTTTGTAATTTATTAAGTTGGTTTAGAATTTTTTTATGAGCTACTTGGGATGCCAGGTCGCGGGCTTTTTGATCTAACAAGTCAAATTCAACGTTACCCACTGTGAACATGAAAAAAACATAAATTTAAGTCTAGCACATGCAGCATTTAGCGTAACTGCCAATCCAGAATCATTACGTCCAATGCGTGACCCACAAATAGAACGACACTCAGCTTGTACTAAGATATTTCTCAGTATATCTGTTTTTCAGTGCCATCCTTAAGTGATACCCGGCGCCCCCAGGCAAAATAAAATACTTTTAGATAATATACTTATTTGTTAAAAACCTATGAAAATACTGTACTGCTTATAAAAACTACACCAAAGCGAACCAAAACTAAGCATCCATGAAAAGTAAATGAAATTGTCTATATTTCATTGTATCAAGTACACCCACTCGTTATTTATAATTTTTACCACTATTAACTATTTTCCTATAACCTACACCACAATCGAGTACAACTTAACTTCACACAGCAATAATAGTACAAACTTATTCTATATTAAAACATTGAACAGAATACATACATACATACATATCTAACTTATTGCACGTCTCATAAGCGAAGCGTTGAGGTGGGTACTACTGTCACTTCGCGCAAAATATCTGATTTTTCAAACTTAAAATGTCTCTATTTATCATATATTGCACTTGTAAAATAATATATACACACACATATCAAGAAAAAACACTATTTTTAACACTCATGATATTAAAAAAACTATAATTATTTTGTTTTTAAATGTTATTTTTGCAATATTCCGCTTTTTTAGAATGTCGTACGTTGTCGACACGTGTTTCGCCTACACACGAGGCATTATCAAGACTGTTTGGCAGCAAAAAATTTGATGCCATTTTTGTTATTTAAACTAGTTAAAAAACTGTTTAAAAAAGTTCCGTCTTGGACGTCCGTGTGTCTGTATACAAACATACATATTGTCACGCCTTTATCCCCGAAGGGGTAGGCAGAGGCATATTTAACGCCCACGTTTCACCGTATGCATTTCCGTCCCACGTAACAGGTGGTGAGCCCATTGCCGTGTTGAAATGGACAGGCGCAGGCTGCATCGACCTGCTGTTGAAATTTTTTAAGCCGCCCATAGGGCCTCCAACTTGGCTTAACGACTGCCATTTTATTGGCAACCGGGACCAACGGCTTAACGTGCCTTCCGAAGCACGGAACTGGGGTGGGTCTAAAGGGCCGAAAAAATTTAATAAACTGTGTCTATTTTAGATGTTAAATTTGGAAGAAATTTTGAACCCGTTGCCTTTTTAGTGAGGTGGTAACAAAAAGGCTAAAAGGTCTTATGTGCTAGACCAAGGCTTGCCATACCTAGGCCCGCGGGCCACAAAGTGGCCCGCCAAAGTATTTGAATTTGCCCGCCAGCACTTCAGCGGCACGATAGCACTGCTTCCACTTGATTAGTCGGCCGAGAGCAACCGATCCGCGTCGTTCGGGTATTGTCGCTACTTCTCCGCCCGCACCCCGCACGCATATCGGTCCGGTCCTCTAATAGCCAAACAGATGGACGGCTTGCATTTACCGTTAGCAATCTTACTTGAATGCACGTGCGTTGAATTACTAATTCGTTTTGTGACAATTTGTTTAAAAAAATTAGAAGATTACTACCAAAACTTGCATATTTTTTGCAGGTAAGTAACTATGGTAAATGCTGTGATTTAGTTTGTTGTGTTACGTGACAATTAATGTAGGATTTGTACCTACGAATCTTAAGTAGATATTTATTAATATTGTCGTGCAGTGCCTGTCTAAATTAATAATTTTATTCTACTTACTTACCTTCATTTCATTCAAAAATCGCAAGTATGTACTTTTAAAAGTAAATTCTATTGTTTTAGTATGGCCCTCAGCAAACCTAGTACGAGTACATCAAGAATAAAGGATAACCCTCGGACATTTCACGAAGAATGGGAAACAAAATACCTTTTCACCGAAAGCAAAGCCCGCAAACCTGTGTGTCTCATTTGCTCAGCAACAGTAGCTGTTGCTAAAAAATATAATTTAGAACGGCATTTCAAGCAAAACCATACGAAATTCGACAAAGACTATCCAGTGGGGTCAGCTTTAAGGACTGATTTTATAAATAAAAAGAAGAAAGAACTATTTTCCCAGCAAAATATTTTTGTAAAACGACACGAAGAACTGGAGGCCATGGTCAAAACATCATATGAAATATCTTTACTATTGGCTAAAAAGAAAAAGCCGTTTTCTGATGGGGAAATTATCGAACAGAGTTTGTCAATTTTTGCGCAGAACTGCAATGATCAAAAGGTTAAAGCCATGGCCGATAGTATTTCACTGTCGTGCAACACAGTAATGAGGCGAGTAGAAGATATGTCAACAGACATTACCAGTTAAATTACAGAGTTTGTTGCTAAATGTAGATATTATTCACTTGCATTGGACGAAACCTGCGATTTAACCGGTATGGCGCAATTAGCTGTTTTTGTACGCTGTATTGATGATAATTTCAATATATTTCAAGATATATTGGACCTCTGTCAACTGGAAACTACAACCACAGGAAGAGATATATTCATGAAACTGAAAGATTGCGTTGAGGGTAAGAGTCTAAATTGGGATAAATGCAATTCAATTTGCACTGATGGAGCACCTGCGATGGTGGGGAAATTCAATGTCAATTTCAAGCTTTGCTGCAAAATCACATTGGTCGACAATTGTTTACTTATCATTGTATTATACATCAAGAAGCTTTGTGCGCTAAAGACATGACGTTCGAGGATGTGATTGTCCCAGTAGTACGCTGCATTAATTTTATACGTGCCAGAGCACTTAACCGCCGAGAATTCAGAACATTGTTTGAAGAAGAAATAAAAGAATACGGAGAATTACATCTTTATTGCGCTGTTCGCTGGTTATCCAAAGGCGAAATGTTGAAACATTTTTATGATATGAGGGAACATGTCCTGGAATTTCTGAAAGAAAAACAAGCATTGCCAGCAGAGAGAGCTCTGCTTGAAAATTCATTATGGCTGTGCGATCTTGCATTTTTAGTTGATATATTGAAGTACCTTAATGTCCTGAACCTTAAATTGCAAGGAAAAAATTGTTCTCTTCCAACAATGTTCAACTTGATCAATGGTTTCAAAGGGAAGTTGGACTTGTTTGCAGCAAACTTGGAGAGAAATAAATTCGACCATTTTTGCACACTTGCTAGTGTGAAAGAAGGATTAAAGATCACTGACCTTGATATCCCAAAATACCTATCAAAAATAAAGTGTTTAAAAGAGTCTTTTGTAACCAGATTCCAGGATTTTGAATCGGACAAGAGAAATATTCAGCTGTTTATTAATCCATTTGCCATCAGTTCTACTGACCTGGTTGAATACCCTGCAAACATACAGCGTGAAGTGACAGATTTTCAAAACCACACTGCCCTGAAACAAATTTTCTACGAAAATGTATCTTCAGAACAGCTAACAGAAAGTTTTGCAAGTTTTTGGAAAAACGTCTCCAGTGAAGATTTCCCAACATTGCGCGACCTTGCTATGCAAATTTTATGCAGGTTTGGTTCCACCTATGTGTGTGAAAAAACATTTTCGACTCTATCCTACATCAAAAATAAATATCGCACATCTCTAACTGCAAAACACATTTCGGATTTAATTGTACTATCAACATCAGACTTAAAACCAAATATCGACAAATTACTTTCACAAAAACCTCTTCACAGCTCACATTAAATAGAAATAATGTTGTTATTATGTTTCTTAATTTCATTTACAAATAAATTAAATTAAAACATATTTTATGTACTTTTTGTGAATACCTTAAGACTATGATATTTGGCCCGGCGGCGCCACAGTCTATGGAATTTTGCCCACCTGGAAAATTTATTGGCCTGCCTTGTGCTAGACACTAATTAGCACGACCAATTAAAGTCCTGGTAGTCTCGGACTGTATGTGACGATTGTATGTGTGTCTGTATGTGACGATTATTTTATTGTTAACACGATAACGACCGAAATACTTTACTAATCGAGTCTTTTTTTTTTCTCTTACGCTTCAGTATAATTAGGAATATAACCCTTTCAATTTTCACGGTCTGATTCGATGTGGTTTAATTGTTATTAAATAAACCATTTTAGCACAACGCCATCTAGCGCAATTCAAGCTAACTAATCCTTTAATATAATAAACTAAGACAATCACGAATATTGTATAATACTTTTAATCTATAAAGCTATTTTGAACTACCATTTTAAGCCCTAGGTTTGTGGCTTCATCGACTCTCTGTATTCCTGCCCATTTACCCTGATTACTGGATTATGTTTTAGTATACATTGAATTTGCAACCTACTACCCAGTATCATAAATTTTGATTTTGATGGGTTTAGGATCAAAAAATGCTCCCTGGACCACTCAACTATTCTTTCCAGGTCCTCATTGACTAGTGATATAGCCGTAAGTGTATCACATGGCTTAAATGGTAGATACAATTGTGTATCATCAGCATACATGTGATATTAATATGTATAATATAAGGCAATATTTGAGTATACCAGTAAGGTAATTACTAGTTGATAGCTTAATATTGTCTAAATTCAATTATTGTGATACTGTTTATGGCCCCTGTCTTCTTAAAAGGACAGAGGCTATCATACAAAGAGTCCAGAATGCATGTGTCCGATTCTGCATTAATGTTCCGAAAAGAAGTCATATCACACCACACATTAATAACATAAAAATGCTAAAAATGGCTGCGAGGAGAAGGTTACATTTGGCTAGCCTGTTGTTTGGGGTTATAACTACCAAAAGACCTGCTTATCTCTATGAAAAGTTGATCTGGAGACATGACAAGCAAAGGTATAGCAAAAGATCGTCATTGCCACCACTCTCGCTTCCAGGGTACAGGACTGTGTCATTCAGAGGCTGCTTCAGAAGTGCCGCGACGAACTGCTGGAATGTCCTTTCGCCGCCACTCCGTAGTCTAAAAACAAAGCATACTTTCATTAAACGCGTGAAAGAAAAGTTCATGCAAAAACAGCTGGGGTCATGATAAATTTATATTAATTTACACACATCAGAGTAATAAAAAAAATTATAGTATAATTATTTATCATACTTGTATAATGTATAAATATTTGATTTATCATACTTGTTTATTATTTTAATCACTTATTTGCAATCTAATATTTTAATCACATATTATATAAAGAAAACAGAACTGATTTTAAGTTTTTTAATGTAAACGTTGTTTGGCCGTTCGTAATTGTGCGACACCAATGCAGTTTTGTTGCGGCTTGGGTATTTATGTAGTTTGTTTCGCGGGACAACAACAGTACTGGATTTCTTTTCGTGACTAAGGTCCGTGTTGCGGAGCGTTTCTCGGTGCTCGGTCGGCGCTTGAGGCTAGTTTTTTGTCTTATAAAATCTACTCTCGAGCGTCGATTGAGTGTTGATGGGCGTTCTGGGATGCGGCCCTAAATTTATCGAGGACGTATATATAGATTAGTGTTATAAAATTTCTTATCTGATTCTAATTTCAATATAAAAGTAACCAAAACTAACCTGTTAATGTTGATTATTATGAGTAAGATGGGCAATTCTGGCGGGTTTCTGTTCTCTTTGCTCTTCATTTTCATCCTTATCCAAATATTGGTGTAAATATTGTGTGACACCGACACTATGCATAACATATAATGACATTTACATTGATTTCGATAACGCTATAAATGTTTGAAATTAAATTACAAACAACTCTGAAGTTGTTTTGTTTGTTATGATATGATACTGACCGCCATTTTGGCGCCACTGACACTGACGCACAGTGTTGGAATTGGACAGATAAAAAATATTGTACATTCCGTTCAAAAAGATAGTACTTTCAACAAAAAGATCGTACAACTTGAAAAAAAAAGAAAAAATAGATTAAAACGACAATTTCTTTACACTTGAAATAGTAATAACTTAAAAAACAAATCAGGTATTTATAATTTAGTGCCTTCGTTGACTTGATGGCACTGAATTGGTAAGTGACATGTCGGGCCAACCCGGCGCTGTCCACCGGCTCAAATCAGTGGAGCCAGTTGAACATCAATTACATGCAATTACACCAACAATTATTTATTGAAATTTTGGTATATTTATATGCATTTCGGCCACCTCTTCAATGCACTGCATCCCGTCAATACTTTTGTCATAAACTCTTTGTAACATTTCTTCTGTGGGTTGAAAATCAGTGCAGTTGCCACTTTTACTTCGTTTTATTGCATCACATGGCAGTATAAATGAATTAAAAAATACAATGCATCAACTACAAGATAAACTGGATAGTGCTCACTTAGAGATTGAAAATCTGCTATTGGAGAAGTCCAATCTTGAGAAGCGACTATTAGACCAAGAGCTTAAGATAATTAATTTAACTAGAATATGCACACCAAAAACTAGTACACCAAGAAAAAATATTAGCAGAACACAGGATACACTAAAAACAAAGAAAACTAAATGTGATATAATAGAGGAGCAAGTCAATTCCGGTAACTTGTCTGTATCTAGAAAAAGGCTCTTCAAAAACACTACAACACAACAAACAGCAAGTGGAAACGGACACTCGAATATTGCGACTTCAACTGATAGAAAAATATTTGTTGTAGGCACACAACAGGTGGCAGGTATGACTCTGCGAATGCACACCATGAGACATAATAATCAATGCGAAAAGTATTCTGTTACGGGAATTATTAAACCAAATGCTACTGCTATTCAGGTGACGGGCTCTCATCAGGAACTAACTAGTAATCCAACCGACAAGATAATTATCTGTATTGGTGAGAATGACTCAAACCCATCTATTATAATCAGTGAACTTTGTAGTTTTATTAAAAGGAATAATAAATGCCAAATTATAGTACTAAGTATCTTACAGAATCGGTTTTTAAATGAACAAAAACTTAATAACTGTTTAGAATTAATATGTAATAACCATTATAACTGTCACTTTTTAAAATCATTTAGTAACACATGTTATAAAATAAATATGCTTATTGACTTTATAGATTATAAGGAGAAATATCTTACTTTTGACGAGATGCATAAAATCCATGCAAGATGCTTGAATTCGAATAAAAATAGGTATTATGAAAGAATGTATAATGATCATAGCTATAGGTACACAAAAAATCATTTTTTATTTTGTTAATGAGATTGATGATTGTGGGGCGTCATTTGATGTTTCAATCAAAGCAAAGGGAACTTATGACTCTAGTAAACTGTATAATGGGCAAGGTATATCTACCTCCCACCAATTTAATATTTTATTTCAAAATACTCAGTCTCTATAATAAGCAACATATCATGGAACAATTTGTTCAACAAGAGCCAACTTATCAAGCAATCTGTGTTACTGAATCCTGGCTAAATGCATATAAAATAGATATGATACAATTAAGTGGCTATAAAATCGCGGCATCCTTCTGTCGACACAAGCAGGAAGGTGGAGGTGTATATATACTACTGCGGACCCACTTAGAACACATTGAAAAAAATGACATCACAATTATGTCAACGCAGTATGTATTGGAAGTATGTGCAGTGGAACTTCCAATACTTAATTTACTATTGGTAGTTATGTACTGGAATGGGAGATTAGAGGAAATTTTCCTCAATCGCTTGAGTAAAATTTTGAAACACTTAGATAAAAAATACCGCACTCATAACATAATTATAGGAGGAGATCTAAATGTTAACGTACTTTTAAGTAGTACCACGACTGACCGCTTTTTAAATATGATTTTCGAACACAACTATTGCCAGCATATTAATAAACCTACACGAGTGTCAAAGACAACGTCAAAGTGTATTGACTTGATATTTACACGTACAAACATATCAAAAAATGCTATTAGTACATCAGTAAAGAATTTTGGATTTTCAGATCACAATGGAACTACTATATCTATACCCATTAACCACACCATTAAACCCACGACCTGGTATACCTATAAGCGATTCTATAATGAAAAAAATATACGGCAATTTAAATATCAGTTAGGTAATCAACATTGGAATGAAGTTTTGACAATAAATAATAAACTTAACGACAATTATAATATATTTCATAAAATATTAATAACCATACTTAACAAATACATACCCGTTCGAAAAATCAAATTACAGTCTAATTCAAAAAAACACTGGTTAACTACAGGGATTAAGAAATCTTGTAGAAATAAAAGATTATTGAAAATTATAACACTTGACGCAAATAGCCCTATTCTTACATCTCATTATAAACGCAATGAAAAAACGTTAAAGCGAGCTGTAATAACAGCTAAAAAAATACAGTATATCAATAAAATGAAAAAATCCAATAACAAAGTGAGAACCATGTGGAGTATAATTAATGAACGAACAAATAAAAATATAATTAAATCGTGTAATAATATTAAATTGAAAATAAATAGCAATATAATTTCTGACCCCAAGCTGGTGGCCAATACATTTAACGACTTTTTTTGCGACGATTGGAGAACAAAATCTTGGTATGCCTGACAGACCAGAGATCGAGCGTAACGAAAACTCCTTATTCTTGAAACCTGTTGAACCCTATGAAATTAAAACAATAATAAAAAATCTTAAAAATAAGAGAAGTCACGGAATTGATGAATTTCCATCCTTTTTATTCAAAAAGTGTTCGGACGAATTGACTTTACCCTTCTATATTCTAATAAACAAGTCCTTTGAAGAAGGTACTTTCCCTGAAATATTAAAAAAGGCAATCATTAAACCTATACATAAGAAAAATACAAAAGCGGACCCCAGTAACTACCGCCCGATTGCATTACTGCCAACAGGATCCAAAATATTCGAAAAAGCTATGTGTAGTCGTGTCTACTCCTTCTGCGAAAAATATAACATTTTTCACGAAGCTCAAAATGGATTTTGACACAATCGTTCCACTACATTAGAAGTCTACAAATTCATACAGCAAGCACACAACTTTATTAATGATAAAAAATATGGGTTAGGCCTCTTACTAGACATGACTAAGGCCTATGATAAGGTACAATACAAAATATTATTGGATAAATTAAATGGAATAGGCATTCGGGGGAAAGCGCATGATTGGTTTGCATCTTACCTAAAAGATAGAGAGCACCAGGTTGAAATAGAGCACTACAATGATAATACTACAGAAATACAAAAAATACGATCCGAGGTAAAAATTATTAACGCGTCTATTCCTCAAGGAAGTGTAATTGGATGCCTACTATTCTTGGTCTATATCAATGACCTCCCAAAAAACATTGACACGCCATGCATCCTATTCGCCGATGATATCTCCATGATTATGCCATGTACTAACAGTTTTAATGTAAACCAAATACTACACAAAACTTTGTCTCAAACAGTAGAATGGTTAAAGAAGCACAATTTAGAACTTAATTACTCAAAGACTAAAATAATTACCTTTCACCCGTATCAAAAAAGAACTTTGGATATACATATCTCGTTTGATGGTAAGAATATAGATAAGGTGGCTACCTTCAGTCTGTTAGGTTTAACAATAGACATTAACTTGAACTGGATCGCGCACATTCGGAATGTAAAGGCTAAATTATTGAGATTTACATATGCACTCTATGAAATAAAGAAACTACTTGTGTCAATACTGCACTAGCGGCATACTACGCGTATGCCTATGCTTGGTTGAGTTACGGTGTGATGTTATGGGGGAATAGTACAAACGTGGAAGAGCTTTTAGTTTCACAAAAAAAACTAATTCGAATACTGGTTAACATGCGAGGGTTGGACAGTTGTAAACCTCACTTTAAGGCCCTGAGGATTTTGACCCTTCCTTGTATTTATATTTTGGAGGCATGTATATTTGTACGAAAGCATCCAATGTTCTACACCACTAGGGAAGAAAAACAAAGCAGGTATGAACTACGTCACAAAACAAGGCTCAACCTCCCTAGGTCAAGACTGGATATGCACTCTACTAGCCCTTATGTGATGTCAATTAAAATATACAATAAATTACCGAAAGATATTAGAAATGAAAATAAAATAAATGTATTTAGGAATAAAATTAAAAGCATACTATTAGAAAGGTGCTATTATTCAGTAAACGAATATTTAACGGACATATGCATAGCGCCTCCCTTAAGTAATAACTGAGAGATAAAATTCAAATAGGTAAAAATAATGAAATAATGAATAATGGATATTGTTTGCTTTCTTTTGTTCTTGACTGTTACTAACACTAAGATTAAGTTATGTTGTATTCGACGTCTAATATTAAGTTAAAAATTTTTTGCTGTGCCCGACAAGGTATACAATGGCCATATAATATTACCACCTAAGAAACACATTGTAAAATGCAAATAAAGAATATGAATATGAAAAAAAATAAAAAATAAAATAGCATCTAGCGTTCTTGTTACAAGCTTATTTCGAGTTTTTGACTTGGTAAGGTTGATCTTACTAAATATTCTCTCACAATCTGCGTTGGCATGTGGCAACACGAGACAATACAAAACAAATTGGGCTATATTCCGGAATGGCTTGTTTTCGGTCAGATCACTCCATTTACCAAGTTTAGCCCAAAATACATCTACTCTCTTTTTAGTTTTAATTTCTTCTGGTATTTCTGCAAGGGGTAGTTGGCGCCATTGATCATCCAGAATTTGCAAACTATTTATATCATTAACGTCGACGACCCTGGGAAATGCTAATGCCAGAGGTAGAATTGAAGGATTATCCTTTCTTATTTCCTCGCTCAGGGAATTTTTCGGACTCAATAAGGATATTTTCATTAGTGGTTCATTATCGAAATCCCATCTTTTCTTTATCTGTAAAGCAGCTTCAACCAGAAAGTCTTTACAACGTTGCAGGAACTCTAAGCGCTTTTTTTTATTGGCTTTTATATCTGAAGTGTTAATTTTGGATGCAACTGCAATTCCTAGGTATAGCTGTTCAATATTTAGGTGGTGTCTTGAATCTGCGGGATCAATGTTACTTAATTCAGATCTATTAATATGATTTCTGTCCATGAAACATATTAGAAAATCTTTATACATATCTTTTATTTTCGAGTCCAACTCCGTTACAACTACTTCCGCCGATTGGAAGTATTTATTAAAATGGGTAAATTTAGGCAGAACCCAGGACATAAAGTCATAGTATAATTTTATATATGGATCACTGAGCAAGTCTAAAGTCAATTGTCCTGATACCAAATGCTCAGAGAGTGTCATATCAGTAAAATACAGCTTTAAGGCATCCCAATGTGTTAAAATCCTTGTAACGACATCAACAAGAGACAACCATCTAGTTTGAGATGGATGTAACATTTTTTGCGGCTTTAGATCTAAGAATACCTGAAACTGTTGTAACTGAGCGTATCGTTTTGAACTCATTTTCAAAAATCTAAATACATTTCTTGCTAACTCTTCGCATCTATTGGGCAGCTTCTGACATGCTGCGCTTGCACAAAGATGTGCTGAATGACAGCTACATTTCATAATTATAATCCCCGGACAATCATTTCTAAATCTGCTTGCCACGGAGTTTTCAGCACCCATCATAACGTTACACCCGTCGGAACCAAAACCAATGACGTTTTTGAGAGGAATGTCGTGATCCGTAAATTTAATCATCGGATTTAATCAATTTATTGTATATATTATTAGCAGTAGCTCCTGTGTTCGCTGTGTCGGGATCATCGCCAGTAAAAATATCATGTAAGTTCCAAAATTGACTTTTAATTCTGCCTTCTGTTTCATCATAAAATCTAACAACTACACAAGAAGTTTTATTAGTCGAAATGTCAGTGGATTCGTCAGTCATAATGCTAAACTTCGTGTTTTTTAGTTTAGCCACCATAACGGTTTTATGTGTGGGAGCAATAGCATTGCATATTATTTTTGCACTTTTTTTCTAGTGAAATTGATTTCTTTTGCGATTTTTGAATCTGTGAAACATTCCTTAAGTAATTTACTAAGATGATCTGCTGCGTTAAAGGCTATGTTACGTTCAGCAAAATAAGCAGCCAACTTGATCTCTGCAGTAGTTGCCATTTTTTTTGTATTTGTTTCCGACGAACTACTGGTACTTGCAAAATACGATGTAACAGATTTGGAACTCCGTATTACAGATAAATTTTTCAAGTGTTTTTTACCTTCAGAGTGTTTTGTTAAAACTTGTTTTTCGGCGGTCATACTTGTTTCACATACTTTACAGCGTGCTTTATAAACATCAAAATTGTCACGAGTAACCCACCTGCTAAAATTTGGATCGTTTTCCCACTCAACCCTGTATTTTTGTAACCGATGTTTTTCTTTCTTCACCAAATCACCTCTTACCAAGCGCTTCTTTTTTGGTGTGGAAGCCGAAGCTTTACCAGTGTCACTTTCGCTCATCACTGCTCACTCCGGGTACACAAATCAAGATGTTTTATAGTCGTTAAAACGCTGTAGCAGAATAGAACTTTTTAACGATGGAGTGGAGATAGAATTTATGTGCGTGAACGTAGTAGAAAGTAGTAGAAATTTCCGGGGAATCCCAATAAAAGAGAATGTAATCACAACGTTTAGGTAAACTGTATTCATTCTCGGTTCACGATTTAACCATAAAAATAGTATCTGTGGTACTCCGTACCGAATGTTGTTATTGCTATATGTAAAAATATTATCATGCATACTTTTTAACTAAGTTTACAATATATAAATTATCGTATTTTTACGTACGATCCTTTAATTAGGATAGATAAACAAAATATAGTACAAATACGATAATTATCGTACGAAATCCAACACTGCCGTCATGCGTCACTGACGCATGACGGCCGCTGTATATTTTTCTTTTTTTTTTGTATTTTTTGTATTCTTGTCCAGGCTGAAAATTTTGAATACTGTTGTTTTTTATTTTATTTTCTACTGGGTGCCACTATCCTCGAAATGGGGCTCCTTTGAAAACCAGCGTCGCTACGTGGAGGAAGCAATATGCTATACCTTACGTGGCGGCATAATGCTGAAAGGCGGCCCTATTCTGCGGGAGTGTGAGATGCGCTGTATGTAGTGCAGGGCTAAATGATTTTGTTATTAGGTAATATTTTAACTTACTTTTTGTTTTCTTTTATAAAATATTTTATAACTTATATTTGTGGCTTTTTTGTGTGCCTATGTACTGTGCATTTCATATAACACAGAATAAAATTTCTTTCTTTCTTTCTTTTCTTTCATATTGGCAATTCCGAAAACACTGTGTAATGTCAGCAGTATACAAAATAAACAGAAGTGGCCCAAGAACGGAGCCATGTGGCACCCCTCTGGTCACCCTAAGAGTGGATGATGTCATAACCAAGCCATCTTCTTTGTGCACCTCAACATATTGCACCCAATTTGTCAGTTAACTACTAAACCACCTAATTGTATCTGCTGAAAATCCGTAGTATGCCAACTTCGATAGTAAAAGGGATGTATCCAAGACATCTATTATCCTTCTTTACCTTGCAGTTGACTCATTTATCTATTCGTGCTTTTGGCTATTTACTTGTTTATATTTCTTTTTATATTCATATGTTTATTTATTTTTATGTTTATTTGATTGTTTTTATATATTTCGAATATATTATATGAATAAATTTTATATGAAGCGCTCGTGGCCCCGCGGTCTTAGTGTTCGGTAAACGATCACTGAGGTACGCAACTTTCACTATGGCTGGTCGTCGGATGGGTGACCACTTTGTGGCATTTACATTTGCGAGCGTTTCCGTGCTTCGGAAGGCACGTTAAGCCGTTGGTCCCGGTTGCCAGTAAAATGGCAGTCGTTAAGCCTGGTTGAAGGCCTTATGGGCGGCTTAAAAAATTTCAACAGCAGGTAGCCACATCCTGCGTCTGTCTATTTCAACACGGCAATGGGCTCACCACCTATTACGTGGGACAGGAATCCACACGGTGAAAAGTGGGCATATAATATGCCTCTGCTACCCCTTCGGGGATTAGGCGTGATGGATATTTATTTATTTTTTTATTTTTTATATATGTATATGTTTTTGTTTGTGTATTCTAGAATCTTACAATAATATGTACGTTTTTGTTTTCCTATTTCTACTTACAACTTTCTCCTCTCTTGGGTCTGGAGATTTCTATTTAGAAATAAGCAGACCCTTTGTACTTCTTTTCTTTTACTTTATCACTGTGTTAGATTGTATGTACAATAAATATATAAATAAATAATAAAATAAATCAAATGCTCGTGAATAAATCAAATGCTCGTGAATAGTCCAAAAGAACCAGTGCCGTACCTTCTCCACGATCCCTTGCTTCGAATATTTTACCTACCACATCAGATAAAGCAGTTGCCGTCCCTCTTTTCTTTCCGAAACCTGATTGCTTATCAGGAATGATGTTGTTTGCCTCAAGGAACTCCATCACTTGCATATACACAACCCTTTCGAGCACCTTAGATAGGCAGGGTAATATACTGATTGAACGTAGGTCCTTAACAGCATTTGGCTGGTGGATTTTTGGTATGGGCTTAATCAGTGCACATTTCCACAACTCAGGAAAGGTATGGGTTGCAATTGAGGAGTTTATAATGACCGTAATAGCATCTAATGAATATGGCAGTGTAAGTGTCAACATTTTGATATTCATTTTGTGAACTCCCTGTGCTGAGGTCTTAATGTTATTAAGGATTTTCCGAATTGTTTCTTGATCGACAGGTTTAAGATCAAAGACATTGGAATTATGTCTACGATGTTCATAGAATGTCAGTTTTGATATGCTAACCCCCATACTGTCCTGGGATATCAATAAATGCCTTGTTTATAACTTCAGGGTCATTAAAGTGGTCTGGCAGATATAAAGATGCTCCTTGTGAAAGTAGTATCTAACTTTTCAAGTTCTTCCACATGAGTTTAGGATCATGTATGTTGTCATTAATATGTTCTGAAAAGTAGGCAACCTTCTCACTGCGTAAAGCCGCCACTGCTTGATGCTTGAGGTCTAAGTAATATTGCCTTTTTGACTCCAATTTAGTTTTTTTATACTCAATCTTGGCCTTATTTCGTAGACTGAAAAGCGATTTAACATTATCTGTTATCCAAGGTGTGTGTTTGGGCTTAAGTAGTATTTGCTATTCAGGTGCATGCATATCAAATAAGTAATTGACCCATGCAGACAGACAGTCCACCATACGATCAACCTCACCCGGTGCACTCAAAATATGCCACGATCTCTTCACCACATCCATCAATATATCCCTATATGATCTACATGTCATCCTCCTAGGTTTAACCTTATGTTTTTTTAAACCTTGTCGCGCAGGTGATGGTTGCATGCTTGCCCAATTCAGGAATATGAGTCACTGTAACGTTGCAAACATCCATATCTGTACATATTACATCAATAAGAGAACTACCATCATCAAAAAAATTTGTTGGTAAGCTCACCACTTGATTTTTATTTTTTCAAAGTCTTTATTGTATATATATACATAGCATATAACAACTCCAGTGTAAATTTAATCCTAGAGGTTTTTAGCAGATTGACACTTGAGTGCTAAATCTAGACATAAGCATGTGGTTTATTATAGAACTATCCCCATGCTCAGATCGGTGAAAAGTAACCTTGAGTAAATATCCAAATCTCCAATCGCCAGAATACGCATTGGAATGTTGCAAGCCTAAAAACAGTCTGTTTTCTATTACATTTTTATTCCTTACATATTTTGTTTTCATTCCACGCATACTTTTTGATATTTATGTTTCAAAAGCTTATTTTTTATTTGCTTTTTTCATTGAAATGATTTAATCACCTCTGTGATTGCTTTAAAGTATCCTTACTTCAAAATACTAAATGTAAGTTTGTACGGGTTGTATTGTTATTGAATGTTTATAAATAGTTGTCGTAGTGAGCTGGTCTCCTTCGAGATAAAAGGTATCATTATTGGGGAGATGCGCTAGCCCACCGACAAGAGTGGTCGTATTCTGTTTGTTGTGTTAAAGTAAAACAAAATAAAATTATAAAGTGTGTATATTCGTGCATAAAATAGTGATATAAGTGTTTGCTTAAGTCTAGCGTAACAAATATTGTATTTGTTCTTGGTGCCATAAACGGACAAGTGCTCATCAACAGCTTTTTGATACTATCATTGCAAATAAATATCGGCATACATTTTGTTTTAGATTTGTAAATCTACCTGTAACCAAAACAAAAATCAGCTGATCGTGATTTACCGACACCCAAAAAATTTATTCAGCGCCATCTATCGAGCGACTGGGCAATTGCGCTGTGTATAAGCTTGAACTGTCCCCTACTATGAATAAGTTTGGAGCCTGCGCACGTTTTCTGTCGCCTACAGATATCGCTAAATGTGCGAAATGCGAGAGATGTCATTCATTTTACCATAAGGCCTGTGTGGGTATAACTGCAAAAGCTTCTGTGCCGTCTTCTTGGCATTGCCCGGAGTGTTAGCGCCAACAAGTTTTTTTTTTTTTTTTTTTCTTTATTTTTTAACGAGGGTTTTATCACAAAGTGAATATGTCACCCTCATAGGGGCTGATACACTATTTATATGATACAAATCTATTTATCTACGCTTAATACATAAGTTAACTAACTTATATAATATTTTTGCAGACAAGCTTAAAGGGCTCCCAAGAATATTATTACATTCACCTAGTTTATGTACATCAATATTATGTTCATAATAAATACTAACTCTCTCAGCTTCGTTCCGGACACATTCCACTAAAATATGATACACGTCTTCTGGGATATCGCACTCATCACAGTTTTCTGATGGGACATTGCCCATCATCGCAGCAAACTTATTCAGTGGCATGTGTCCTGATCTCAGTCTGAAACTAGTTACTAATTCTTGTCTATCCATATCGGCACCGTCGAACCACGGTCTCAAAGCTACAGTCGGCTGAATAGTTTTGAACCAAATACCTTTCTCACGTGATCTTTCGTCAAAGTATTCTTGCCACATAGTACGACTTTTTGATTTTACCACGCATAGAACATCTGTCAAGGAAGGCAGACATGAGACGGCTACGCCATCTATGGCTGCCTCCCTCGCCAGACCATCCACTTTCTCATTCTCTTCAATGCCGATATGGGCTGGCAACCATTGTAGAATAACATTTTTACCATGTTTCCTTAAGCTATGCAAGGATTTTATTACACTGTAGGCAATCGGGATACCCCTAGATCTAGAGATACAACGAAACAAGTGTTGGAGTGCGCTCTTTGAATCAGTATAGATTACCACATTGTTGGCATGCACAGAATCTGTATATGAAATAGCTTTTGCAATTGCAATCAATTCAATGTACATTATACTAAGTTCAAAGTTGACCTTAAATTTTGCAGCGTTATTAGTTTGGGGGTCGAAAAATGAGGCACCGGCACTGGTTTGATCTCTAGATCCGTCTGTATATAAACTATAAAAGTTATTGTATTTGTTCTTAAATAAAAAAAAAAAACAGAAAGACAGTTGGCCCGTAGTGCAGTAATATTATACGACCTTTTTGACTGTTCCGCCCCAGGTATCTCAAATTTTATAGCCTCGAAAAGGTTTACATTACTCATCCATGTGTCGAGTGTGTATCTTTCTAACTGTTCACTTAAATGCATAGGACTACCGTTGAATTCATTCCAAACCAAGACTAACAGCGGTTTCTTTTTAAGTCTCCAATATTCTGTCTGACATACACTCCGACAGAGACAGGTGACTACCTTCAATGTTACTCCACAATTAAAAGATTTAAGTTTCAACAAAAATTTGCCAGCTAAGTAATATCTACGAATATGTAACGGTGGAAGATGTAGTTCGCATTCCATCACGTGAATAGGTGTACTTTTAATGAAGCCTCCAATTACTCTCATACTTTGATTTTGGACTAATTCTAATTTTTTAAGGTTTGTTTGAGCGCTGTTGTCATACAGGAAGCAGGCGTAGTCCATTCTGCTGCGTATTATAGCTATATACAGACGTCGCAAGAGAGACGGATGCATACCCCACCCTGGTCCAGCTAAAATTTTGAATACGTTTAAAAATCTCGAACACTTTTCCTTTACTTCGTTGGTATGTCTAGTCCACCTAAGGGATCTGTCCAACCAAACACCTAAATATTTGATATTATTAACGATTTCTAAGTATTTGTTATCAATTTTGAGATTGATTTTTGTGCGATTTCTGTTAGCACCTGCTCTAAAGATACAGATCTTGCTTTTATCTGGCGAAATAGACAACCCATTTTTGTTAACTAGACCATTGAATATATCCAAAGCCATTTGTAGCTCCTGTTTAGCCTCCAATATATTATTACACGAAACGTACAGTACAAAATCATCGGCGAACTGTTCAATATATACATTTTTTATCGAGTTGCAAATATCTATTGTGGCTATATTAAATAATATAGGTGATAAAGGATCACCCTGTGCTAGCCCATGATAAGTTGTTCTAGTTAGGTACGTGTCATCAATTCGGATTCTCAAGTTTCTCTCTTTTAAGAAACACCACAAATAAGAGCACAATTTACTACCCACTCCTAATCTATCCATTGTACGTAATAAACTATGCAAATCTACATTATTATAGGCGTTGTCTAGATCTATGAAACAGCTGACCGTAATTAGATTTTTTGAAAAACCTGTTTGTATTCTGCCCGTTAAGTTAACTAGGTTGTTAAGTGTAGACCGACATTTTCTAAACCCTGTAGTGTTTGGCGAAAGGCAATTATTCTTTTCTATATACCACTCTAGTCTGTTGAATAGAAGGTTATGAAATATTTTTGCTAGACACGAAATCATAGAAATAGGCCTAAGTGAAGAAACTAAACCTGGATCGCGTCCAGGTTTAGGGATCGGCATCACCAGAATATCGCGCCATTGCCAAGGTATAAAAGAAAAGGTGTAAAAGTTGTTCAATAGATTTAAAAGCAGGTTTCTTCCATTTTTAGGTAAATGTTTTATCATAGTATAAGATATATAATCGCAGCCGGGTGCTGTATCTTTAGATTTAATACAATTCTCGAGTTCTTGTATACTGATTTGCTCCTCCATCGTGGTGTTGACAGACGTAAAGAGAGGCGGGGCACATGGCACGTAGTCCGGTGCTAAAGAGCGTAGTAGCATGCTAGCCTTATGTTGATCAATATAAGATTGGGACCTGTAACCTTTAATCCACCTCATTTTTTGCCAAAGTTCGCCATGACTTGTAGATTGACTGAGAGCCGAACAAAATCCACGCCATGAGCTTTTTTTAGCAGCTCGAATCTTATGTTGGGCTTCGCGTATCTTATTTTTAAGTATGTTTAAGTTATCAGGAATGGGGTTGCGACGAAATCTTGTTAGTGCTAATCGAAGTTCTGCTACAACCTTAGAAAGCTTTTCAGACCAATATGGCTTAGGTTGAAACTTGCTACTGGGATCTTGACAAACTTTAGTATAAGGTATATGAGCATCCGCTGCAAAATTTATGTGTTCGGTGAATTTATCGTAAGCCTGTTGTAGATCCCCAGGTAAAAAAAAATTTTCAAATAAATGATCAAGGGTGTCCGAGTAAGATTTCCAATCCGCTTTTTTTAAATTTCTTTTTGATATCGATCGCGTGCAAGATATTAATTCAGTACTTACTTTAATAATGCAGTGATCACTACCAAACGTTTCCGCTAGTACTTGCCATTTGAATCCTAAGCCTATATCTGAAGTGGCTATAGAAATATCAGGTGCCGATTGTTGTAGTACCCCTTCAACCAGTTTAATACGGGTTAATTGACCGCTGTTTAATGTAACTAAATTGTTATCTAATAGTGTATCAAATATTTGGTAACCCCTTCTATTTAGTCTATTGGACCAGTTAGTGTGGTGACCGTTGAAATCCCCGAGAAATAGAGTTTTTCTATTACCAATAGAGAATAATTGCTCCCAATCGGACTGGCTAGTCGAAACAGATGGTGCACAATAGACAGACACAATATTTTCTATTTGAGTGCAATTATATAACTTAATGTGGATAGTTTCTATACCTCTATTATTTAAAGTAAAATTACACCTTACCGACTTAATTGATTTATGTGTGAGTATTGCAACCCCGCCGTAACGGTCGTCCCTGTCTTTGCGGTAAATATTATAGTTAGAAATTCTTAAAGGGGTGTCTGGTACTAGCCAAGTTTCACTCAACACTGCAATGTGAACCTTCTCCTGTGCTAAGAAATTGTCAAATTCAACCAATTTAGGTTTAATACTCTGCGCATTCCATTGTATTATATTCAACTTTACAATTTTATGTCTGCTATCCATTTTTTGAAAAATAGCTAAAGATTAAATTAAGTAAAGGACAATCTGTCATAATATCTTCACTCATAATTGACATGAACCATTCAACGCTTATTTTAACAGCTTCCTTAATTTTATTAAAAATTGTACTCTCTCTTAAAAATATGACTTCTTGTAATCTAATCAAAAGTTGACTAAATTTTATGTCTTTTTTTTGTTTGGTTTTAGGTTGTGTTGTTTCCGTTTCTTTGTGCCATACGACGCCTTCCCATTCATTTGCGCTAGGAGGTTGCCTTTTACGAGTTGTATTCTTCTTGGGAAGTTCTATCACTTTGGTCTTCGTCACGCTAGCATATGTATTAAGACCGACATTTTGAATTGTAGACATTGACTCTGTATCTTGACAGGGAGAACCTATAGTCTCGTCACAGGTGTTTTCAACCTGGGGTGTAGGGTCACGGCTAGCCGGGACGTAAATTGTCAGCGCTCTGCGGTAGTTGCAGTTAAACTCAGCCATAAGTTGCCGTATTCTTTTTTCTTTTATAAAATTTGGGCATTTTTTTGATAGTGATATGTGGTTTCCTTCACAGTTAACACATTTCATCACCGTTTCATCATCATCATTGGGGTCACAGTTTGCGTGGTTTTGTCCACACTTTGGGCATATTATTTTGGAACTTGGGCATTTTTTAAGCATGTGACCAAATTTCCAACAGCGAGAACATTGTGTAACGGGAAATACATAAGAATCAACTTTAAGACGTATATCATGTGTGTATAAATAGGCGGGAATAAAGGTGCCCTTGAAACATAAACGTACGGTCTCACTCGGAAGCCAATCACCGGATTCAAAATCTTTACGAAGTAAACGTTTTACCGATATGAGCTCAGCTGGCTCAGAGCATCGTATATTTTCCATAATTGATTCATCGGACATATCTATATCTACATTTCTGATAACACCATATGAGAAATGAATATCTATTGCTTTTTGCGTACGCCATCCTAACTCTTTAAGTTTCTCGCAATTTTCAAGTTTTTTAACACTAATTTCGTTCGTAAAATCAAGCCTTACTTTAAACGATGATATATATTTTACCCGCAAAATATCTTTTATACCCCAGTCATTAAACAAGCGCGCTTATGAAAACTGTTTTGGTAATTTCTCCTTGCTAGCTATATATATTTCCATATTCGATTCCTTTTGTTTCTTACTCCTTCCTGTAACTGGTGTCCACTCATCTTCGTTTTCCTCCCTCATCCTTTTTGATAGTCCAATACGTTGGTCCCGTGAATTATTTATAATACATTCGTTATTCGACTGATTTGATTGACCTTCGTCCACTTCAATTATATTATTACTATCTTTATCTTCATCGTCTTCAGGTGTGTCTTCAAAAATATCCCTTACGTCCATTAGCCGTAAGGTATATAATCCATTCAACGAGTCGACCCGCCCGACAACCGGGCAGGTAAACAACTATTGTTCTCGGATTCAATACAATACCGATACCAAGTTTACACAAATAAACTACTAGTATAGTACGTTTCACTCGCACGAAGTCGATAAACACACTGGCCAACAAGTTAATAGAAGTAAAAATGATGACACACCTGTCCGCGCGCTGCACTCGGAGACATCAGATGGGGAGACAGTTTTCAGCCCGCTGAGTGAGTCTGAAGCTTAGGTTGCTAACTCGATGGGTGCTGTTATCGACACGTCGGAGGGAGTGTTACAGGAAATCAAAATGCTGCGTGCTGACATCCGGACCTTCAGAGCGAGCATGGAGCTTGAGATGGCGGCGATAAGAGCATCTATACAAACGTGCAACGCCCGGATGGATGGCCTGGAGGCAAGACTGGTTGCGTTAGAGACTAGAAAGCCCACGCGGGAAGATAATCGAGCTGTCGAGGCTGTCGTTGAGACGCTGCGCCGGGAGCTGAACGACAGGGACCAAGAGCTCCTGGCAAACGATGTCGAAGTCTCAAATATAACGGAGACGAATGGCGAAAATTCCGTTCATCTTGTTAGAACACTGGGAGTTAAACTGGGCGTCGATCTGGAGGAAAGAGACATCGTCAGCGCGGAGCGCGTCGGGGGACGCCACATCGTCGCGACGGAGCCGGCGGGCACCGTGCCGCGCCCCCGCGTGCTGGTGGTGCGCCTGGTGCGGCGCGACCAGCTGCTGAAGGGCGTGCGAGTGCGCCGCACTGCCACCACGCAGGACCTCGACCTGCCCGGGGCCCCCAGGCGCTTCTATGTGAACGAGCGACTCACGAAAACGAACCGCCTGTTATTTCGTAGAGCGAGGGAGGCTGCCGGGGCTGCCGGCTGGAAGTTTGTATGGACAAAGAGGGGCCAAATTCTGGCCTGTCGCAGGCCCAGTGATCCGACCCACCGCATTCGTTCAGAGATGGACCTATCTACAGTATTCGACACTGTCGCCACTAGTTTATTATTGTAATACTTTATATCACAAATGTAACTTCAAGCAGCTTTGCTCGGCCCGTGTGGTTGATGCCTGGGCCTCAATTCTACTAATTTACGTTAAAGAACAAGCCATGGTCATTCCATCGCCACTCAATTGACATGCCATTGACATTGAGCAAAAATCGGTAATCTGCTAACGTAAAAACACGGTGGCAGCAAAATGTCGATAGAGTGGCTATGGAATGACAATGGCTCAATAGTGGCGCTGGCAACCACATTGCCATTTCGTGAAAATCAAATACCCAGTTTTCTTATATAATCAATATGCATTATGTTTTCTATAATTTTGAGCCAGAGAATTGTTAATTTTATAAAAACGTATCATATTTAATGAAGTGTATAAATGTGGCAACCAAAACAAATTAAGCATAACTAAACTAAAAAAACAGAAATTATATCTTAGGCTGTTTCTACGTGCCTGTGCTAGGTACATGAAAAAAAGTGATATTGACATTAATGGTAGTTGCAAAAAAATTCCGAACTTCGGCGCGGAAAACAAACAATTTATTCATATTTTATTATATTAATAGTTCATATAAAAGTTTGAATAAAGTTGTAACTTTATAAGAAATAGTAAGTACATAACACAGTATGAAGAAAACTTTTGAGCACACTTTATCGTTTACTTTGAATCTTGAAAATACAAAGATTCAATTACTTTTTGCAGAAAAATGACAAGTGTGGGAGCACCCAGAGGTTTTAATATTGTTTATTAGGAACCCTATGGACCTGGCTATGAGATGTTCTCTGTCCAAGGAAGTGTTTTGTCTGAAAGTAGTCATTGTAGCAAACTTGTTCAAAGTACATATTGGGTACCTTTAGACTAAAAGTGAGTGTATATTTAAAATATACACTCACTTTTGGGGATGAAGAGTAGAAGTGTGCACGTCGCCATCCCTGCCATTTTTGTCAACTTCAAAGGCGTAACGCTACTGATAGGTTTACTCTTTATACTGTGGTCTTACTATTTACTTATACCTATCCCTCTTCGGGAATTAGGTACTCAAACATTATTTTCTCGCCGGCTATATTAGACGCTTTTTCGTCTACGATCCTCGTCTAGCATTAGCGAGTGTAATATTTTTCGTTTTTTCCTAATTATTAACTAAATTTGAGATATGAATAGTATCAACCACTCGTAACAAAGCAGTGTCTGCTCGATGGTGGTTCAATGGTGGCATAATGACAAATAGTCTTATTAGCCATCGTGAAGTCATTGAAACTAATGTTAAATAATTAGTACCTTTCGACTAGAGTGTATATAAAATCTCCTGTCCATAGATCTCTAGTAGAACTAGTAGTAGATAGACTTCACACAAGTTGAAACTGAGAACTCAATTAAGCAGATTTTTGTTTATTTGTCCTTACTAAAAGGCTAGCCATAGCTATGAAGAGAAAAGTTTAAGTAGAGACTTGCAGTTTTACTGGGGACTAATTATTTATTTGTCTTTTATTGTCAGTTTTATAACTAAACACATCCAAATAAGGTACTCAGAAACATAAATCTAAGCTGCCGGCAACGGGTATTAAACTTTTCAATCTTCATATTGATATTTGTGTTGAGGTGAAGTTTTATCAACATTTTCAGGGCCCAAACTACCTGCAAGTCCTGTACCTACTGACTAATGGATGAGGCCATGGCAAAGAAAAGGCAAACTAAATAAAACCTTTAACCAATTAGTCTTGCCAGCATGGTATAGTAAGATTATATACCTCCTAAATTATACAGTAGAACACCTAGTGGTGGTGAAGATTGGGAGAGGCCTACATCCAGCAGTGAACTGTGCAACTACTGTTTTAAGTCAGCCAATATAAGTGTAAATGCACTGTAACTTCTCCACTGTAACGGGAGGGTTATATATTTAGTATTATTACATAAAATACTAAGGCATATATTATAATAGATATTTTTTAATAAATTATTGTATTTTACTTTCAGAGACAAAGAGCCAGGATAGTATTGCTTTCAGATTTAAACCCAAACTAATAAGAAAAAAGGCAAATTAACACTAAGGTATAGTATAAATTTAAGACATTTCTCTCTGCCCATAATTTGTTCTCCAGCGCATGCTGCATGGCATGGCCTTCCACGAGGAAAACAAGACATTTTCAACATATTCATCATTGTTCGACTGATTTTTAGCTTTAAGAAAACATTCAAATATATTTGTTACATATAAATTCCATTAAATTATGTATTAATAAAGATTTATTTCTAATAGACTGTTTCTTTATTGTTCCTATTCCAACTTAGATGGCATGCGAAACATGTGTATGTGTGTAGGGTGTAAAGGGCCAAACCAATATTACTGGGGCCTAAGTTACAGCTGCTAGCGGTGCACCAGCTGACCAACGCATGAGAAGATGCTAGTGCCGCTACAAGGTTAGGGGGTCAGACAGTGGTCACTTCCAATTATGCTAGAAACTAGCTAAACTAAAGCTCCTGCAGTTACAAAAAAAAGTAGCACAATGTTTGCAAGTCACTGGAAATATGTTAAGATGAAGAAGATATGTCACAAATATAACTGTGCTGTAGTGGGCTATAAGCTGATCCTGATGCATGAGGTAAATATTTGTAAAAGACGGCCTAACCTACCCTTGGCCTTAGGTAGAGAGTTTAAGTCAATAGGAGTATATGACAAGGTATATTATGTCCAACTGGGCATAGCACTTCGTTTTGTCAATATTTAATGAAAGAAGATTCTCGCAGAGCCACCTCGTGACAGCAGACAATGCTTATTCGGCAAGAAGTTTAGTGTCATTCCAATTTGGCCCTTGCACAAGCAAAACCGTGTCATCGGCATACGTTATCACTTTACAATTCCGAAGAGAATATTGACAGAGGTTTTTGATATATATTAGGAAAAGGGTAGGCCCCAAAACACTCCCCTGGGGCACGCCAAAGACAATGGGTTCTCGTTCGCTAACCAAGTCACCGATCCTGACACACTGGAAACCATCTTCAAAATAGCTCCTGAAGATGTCATGGGCGATTCCTCTAACACCAAGGCGGTCTAGCTTCCTAAGTAGAGCAGGAATTGGGACAGTGTCGAAGGCTTTAGAAAGATCTAGAAAGATTGCCAGTGATTTAAAATTTTTGTTGAGGTTGGTGACAACCGAGTTAGTCAGGGTCAGGACTGCATCCTCAGTGGATTTACCAGCCCTAAAGCCAAATTGATTGTCAGCGAGAACCTTGTTATAACTCAGGTACTTTATCAGTCTAACATTGATGATTTTTTCCAATGTTTTTGAAAGTGTAGTAAGGATTGAAATAGGCCTATAATTCTGAACATTGCCCCTATCTCCACCCTTGTGTACTGGCAGAACAAGGCCAGTTTTAAAAGCCACCGGGAAAACACCCTCCGAGAGACAGAGGTTAAAGACATGGACAAGAATTGGTATGAGGATAGATTTAGCCTTCTTAACAGTTGACACGGGCATCCCGTCCCAACCAGCAGCCGAAGTATTCCTGAGACTGTTGATGATATTGACGATTTCGATAACGTCAGTGGCAAGTAGAGACATTGAGTTTAGGGGAGGGATGCTAGTGCCCCCAGAGCCCTGGTCCATATATTCTGGGTTTGATTGTATCTTTGAGGCCAAATTTTTCCCTACATTTGCAAAGTATATATTTATGTTGTTCACAGCAGAGGTCGGGTCAGAGTAGGCGCTCAGTAGTTCGTCGCCAGGTGCATGTTGTTTGACCAGATTACCCTTTTTTTATAAGGTCCCATGTAGCTCTGGGGTTTCCACTAACCTGTTGAAACTGATCACGTTCGTATTCTATTTTTACTTTTTTTAGTAAATTGTTACAGAAGTTTTTATAACGATTATAGGTAATTGATGCAATTGAACTGTCTGGGTTTTTTTTTTCATTTTACGGTAAAGTTTGTCGCGGTTTCTTAAGCATCGCAGGAGGCCAGGTGTGATCCAAGGCTTTAATATTATTTTCCTGCTTAGAATAGCCACTACGCGTGTATGTTTTGAAACAATACGTGACATGGTATTGACCAATAGCGTCGCTGCCTGGTCTGCGCGATAACAACACAAAACACGACTAAAATCAGTTTCCATTAGTTCTTTTATGCAAGAATTTTCGTCGAACCGCTTGGTTTGTTGTTTTGTTTGCTTTGATTGAATACATTAAGTTACAATACTATAGAGTCACAATCATAAACAGACAACACTCAAAAAATGTCCGAGCGCAGTTCTCATACCTATACATTTAATATAACAAAGTTCAAAATGACATTTGCTCGAATTTAGGCGTTAGGCCGATTGCATAATGTTCAAAATCGCTCGTATGCAATATCATCATCATTCACTATGGGCTTGCGTATGAATAGGGAACAAGTCAGCAGTGGAAACGTTTTTGATACTCAAATTATTATATTTTTTTGCCTAGAAGGAATGTATAATGTAAAATGTAAAGAGTAATATGTAACAAAATTAGATTGTATAAAAGAGTGAGTTAAAATATACCTAGTATTTTTATTTTAACTACCTATCATATTATTGCACTAGTAAATTAGGTAAGAAGTGGTTATGCGTGGAGCAGAGAGCAGAATAAAACAAAATTAATATGAGGAATAAAGGTTTTATGTATTAGAACTTTAATTAATGAACCGAAAAATTTGGAATAATTACATTAGATAGGAAAAAAAACCTTTCATGAACATAGCAGGATAAATACAACAACGTTTCTAAATTGTATTGTTGTGTAGTAAAAAACCTAAACATTTTGGTTAAGAACACTTAAGAACACCTTTATAAATTAATTTAGTAAACTTTAAAATAGTAAAACGCAATCGACCTATTTTTAGTACGAAAAACTAAAAAATAAAACATTCAGCAACATGGTAATACATAAGTATAAATATTTAGTTCATAAACTCAAAAATATTTAGTGTCAATCCGCTCCATAGCTTTCCGCTAGAACACAATTTGCCAGTCACTCTCGGACGCGACACTATTTGTTTCTCTTGTACTCTTGCATATTTATCTAAAGTGTGAAAGAGATACACTTTAGACGCGATGCGCGGTCGGGCGGTCAGCATTTTATTTTTGGTAAGAAAATGATTTTTTTTTAAATTTAAATGTAAACACGCACTGTGGATACATAAAAAAATAATAATAAATTCGTTTTGATACTTACCTAAAATATGAGACACCATCCTTTTTTGTCACGTATCTGCTGTTATTTGGGCAGGAAACAACCGAACATTTTGGCATCACGGACGTTGTACGAGGATTGCGGTCGCCTTACAACTAAACAAAAACTCTGCGCACTTCGCAGCGTGCGCAGAGTTTCGGCGCGGACATTTTATTTGTCTGATTGTGACTCTATAGTATTCTAACTCAATGATTGAATATCAATATCGCAGCTCAAGATTATCGGTAAATGATCAGTGATACAAGTTTTTAGGATCAAAGAGGTTGCCTTAGCTTTAGACTTTATGATCGTGTGATCCAGGCATCTGACATTTCTGGTTGGTAGGGTGTACGCAGGCATGAGCCCATGAAACATTATTGTATTAAGATACCGATCGTAACTAGTGTCCTCGCTATTTGATGCAATATAAATGTTTATATCACCGACAATGGCTATATTATGATAAGTTTTTAATGAGTCTAGAGTATCATTGAGAGCGCTTATAAAATTATCAGTGCATTTATATGACGGCGATCTGTAGATAGCAATAAGAGCAAACTGCTTGTGTTTAACAATGAGGCAGTTTGAATCCGCTAAATTAGGTATTTCCACTGAACATTTTAGATCTTTCCTCACATAAATTATAACACCATCATTTTGAAGTTTATAGTCTGATAAATAAGATATGTCGGAGTGTTGATACAAAAGTTATTTTTTTAAAAGGCGCATACCCGCTGGCCTAGAATAGGTCAGCGAATCTGCTTATATTTAATCATGTTTACAAGTGAATATCTAGCTATCACTGTAATCCCTAGCTATTTACAAAAATTATGAAATGTTGAGGCATTTATTTTAGATGGCACAGTAATAAAAACAAGTAAATGAAACTCCACTAATTTTTATTCGAAATTAAAAACAACATAGATTCTACTCACAATGTTTACTCTTCAAAATCCAGCAGAAAAGTGAGTCTCCGGCCTATGTCACTGGCTATTTATTGATTTTAAATCATTGTCATTGAGCGTCTTACGTCACAGAACACATGGCTCGATTTTGATTGTTAAATAAAGAAATTCGCTTTTGTTTATTTTGAATTAAATATTTACTTGTTATAGTAACTATTTATTTAGTTAAACTAACAGTTAGACATGAATTGAATTACAAAAAGATATTAGTTATTTGACTTGTGAAATCAACAACACTACCTTACCAATAAGAATAACAACAAATCATGATTTTGGTTAAAGACTTTATAAACACCGGTAATGTTCGTGTTAATTGTTAGTAAGAATTTAACCGTCCTTTTTTTTTTTATTGTTAATCCTTACAGAGTTACATACTTAGCCTAATTAGTTCACCACTACATAAGAATAAACAAATCGTTTTCAATACCTTTGTTCATCACCCTCTCGCTCTGGCCTAGCAAGCGGGTCCATGCAATCGCTCTGTTATTATTTTTATATTTTTTTTGGTTTAAATTTTGTTTTCCCAGCTCGTGAATTGGTTTAAGTAAGATATTAGTGATTGTGTTCGGTAGCACGTAAGTGGAATTTAGTTTTTATTGTCGTTAATCGTGTAAATATTGTGGTTTATCATTCGGTAAGTTTTTACTTTTATTTTTTTTCTCTTACGTGTAGGTATCAGTGAATAAATTTTACTTAGAGTGTGAATGCGCACTGTGTTTACATGATTTGCTTGTGCCGTTAAATAATTTTATAAAAATCATGTCTTTACGAAATGAACCCCCCGATAGAGGGGGAGGTAATCGTGTATGTGCAATATCGAGATCGCCCCCGGCAAAGCGACTATTTAGTGAAATGTCACCGGTTTACCATACACCCGACACTTTAAACAAACGGGTACAGACGGTTAAATTAATCAACAGTGACCTCTCGGAGCATCATAGTCAGGATGAATACTGTACTTTAGTCGAGCGAGCTAACAGCTATTTAGCGTCAATCAATAATTTAGTTAACGATCAGGGATCTCGTATCACGCTAAGTAATAAAACATCAATCATGGACATGACCCAGCGCTTGACCGGTATTATTTCCATGTTAGCATTAAAATCATCTTGCAATGAGACTAAGATAGCAAATATGGCCAAAGAATTACAATCTGTTAAATGTCAACCGAAAATGACTTATGCCGATAAACTGAGGCTACGTTTGCCGACAAAATCAGCCCCAGCTCCCGCCGCAGTGGAGGCTCTTCACGCCCGGCCCTGCGTGTTAGCTTACCCTGCACCTGATCGTACTAGCGAATACACAACATCGTCTGCGACTAAACAGGCTCTTATGAAGGCTATCAAGCCAAGTAATGACGGATTTCAAATAGTAGGCGTTAAAAAAACCGCAAAATCGGGTGTAGTCTTACGTGTTGCGAGTGAAAACCAGCTAAAGAAGCTGGAGTCCGTGGACGCCATAAAATCAGCTGGTTTGCGTTTAGAAAAACCTAACGGTCGTAAACCAAGAATATAAGTAAAAGATGTGCCTGGGTCTATGGAAGACAATGACTTTATTAGAGCATTATATCGTCAAAATATAAAGGACGAATTAAAAGTTAGCGAGGACGACTTTATAAAAAATTCAAAAATTGTCCGTAAGCGTCGGTTGGACAACGGTCGTAAGTGGATTGGCGTGGAGTTGGATCCGGAGATCCGGAATCATTTAGAGACCACGAAAGATAAATTATTTATTGATTGGGCCACTTGTAGATTTATTGATGACCTCGATTTAGTGCGTTGCATGAAATGTCAACAATACGGTCATGTCCACAAGTTTTGTACCAGCAAGTCACCCAGCTGTGCTAACTGCGGCGAGGAACATAATACACGAACATGTCCACATAAAGACAACTCTGATTTTAAGCCGATCTGTATCACATGCAAAAGATTTGAGAAGCCACATGACCACCGTTGCGGCTCTAGGGATTGTCATACCTATAGGCATAGACTGCAGCAGCTCATTCTGAGCACAAACTACTTGTAGTTATTTCATTTAATAAAAAAAAACTATTGTAACATGGAAAATCTAATTATAGGACAATTAAATTTACACAACGATAGGGCAGCCACGGCGGAACTGGACCACCTAGTTATAGAGAACTATAGAGAACAAACTAGACATTGTCTTCTTACAGGAACAATATCAGAGCACCCGCCTGCGTAACAGAGTGGTACAATTAGATGCCAAGGCACGAGCTGGGATTTATGTTTCTAGTACAAATTTTACTGTAACATCTTTGAGCAACCTCATGACATCTCATTGTGCTGTTGCTGAGGTTACTTCTTCGGCCTATAAGGTGTTTCTTGTGAGCTGCTACTTTCAATATTCACATCATGTTGATCCTCACTTACACCATCTTCGTCACGTCCTGCAGTCTCTTGCGGGTCAAAGAATAATCATAGGCGCTGATGTCAATGCCTCTTCTACATTATGGTATGGCAAACTACGTGTATTCGATAGGGACCGGCGCTGTGCCGTCGAAGAATTCATTGCAGAAATGAATCTATCTATACACAATTGTCCCAATGCACCACCTACTTTTTGCGGGCCTATGGGCGAGTCTTCTATTGACGTGACGCTTTCACGCGGCGACGTCTCGATATCCGAATGGCGTGTCCTCCCGGATGCGTCCTGTAGTGATCATAGTCTAATTGTTTACAAGCTCTTACCCGGTGATACACGAGAGGCGCAAAGTACTACTTGTAATTTCAAATAGAAAATTAGGGGCGCAAACTGGGAGCTCTTTGGTTCTCTGTTTGCGGCTCACGCAAAAGATTTTAGTCGTGGTAACCTGTCTGTCAAGGAGAGTGCTTCGTTAATGTCAGAAACTTTTACCTACTGTGCCGACGTGGCCATTGGTCGTGGATCAATTACTAACACTCGGAGATGCGATTGGTGGACTGATCGTTTGGCTGAGCTTCGAAGGCGTTTCCGGAGAGCTCGTAGAAAATTAAATTATTTAAAAAAGCATAAAATTAGTGACGGTGCGAAATACATTACCGCTTTACTTGCTCTTAGAGTTGCCAGGTCCCATTACAGGGCAGCTGTTGAAAAATCAAAAGGTAATTTGCTACGTAAACTAGTGCATGGGCTGGAAGCTGAGGGTCCGTGGTCGCCTATTTACCATGAGTTTAGGGCCAACCGTTCTGTTGATCTTGCCTATGTACGAAATATCAAAATTAACAACTCGCATACTATAGGCCTGAAGGAAACTGCGGATTACCTCTTGGATTCTCTTATACCGGACGACTGCTCGGAGAACGATGGTGGTGGATCTGTCTGGTCTGTCTGTGTAGGTCTGACTGGGGTGAGTATGGTGATACTCACCCCAGTCAGACCTACCAACATCTGATGAGTTCCTCGAAATTGTTAGGTCGTTGTCCATAGGTAAGGCGTCGGGGGACGATAAAATATCTAACAAAATGATAAAGAAGGCTTGTAAGCTGTCGGGTGAAGTAATATTAAATGTTCTTAACCGGTGTATTTACGAGGGAGTGTTCCCCCGTATTTGGCGATGTGGCTATATTCGGATTATTCCTAAAAAAGGCGACAAGCCGCCAGATGACCCTAAGTCGTACCGACCGATCACATTGTTGCCCTCCTTGGGAAAGCTTTTAGAGCGTCTCATAGTACCCCGGCTCCTGCCGGGCGGTATTAAATTTCACGAAAATCAATTTTGATTTACAGTAGGAAAATCTACTATTGACGCAGCGATATCAGTGCGAAAGACTGTCACTTCATCGGTTTCTCAATATGTGCTGGCCATCTTCCTAGATATTTCCGGGGCTTTCGATAATGCTTGGTGGCCAATGTTATTAATGAAATTAAAGTCTCGCGGTTGTTATAAAAATATTTACTCTCTGATTTATTCATATTTTTCACAAGGTACAACAACTTTAAAACTAGGTCATTATTCTGCTACCAAAACGTTAACAATAGGCTGTCCACAGGGATCTGTGCTAGGTCCACACTTGTGGAATTTAGGATTTAATGACTTTTTTAGTTTACCATTACCGGAGGGCTGTTCAATGACCGGATACGCCGATGACGGTATGTTACTCGTTCGGTCAAATATTCGTGCAGGACTCCAGAGCTTGGCCCACTCGTGCTTGCTCGTCGTTGCGGAGTGGGGCGTACGAAACAAGTTATTTTTTGCTCCAAACAAAACATTTCAGCTGCTTTTGAAAGGAAGTTTGAAAGTACCACCGCGCATAAAATTCAATAACGTTTACATTAAAAATAAAACTTCGGTTTGCTTTTTAGGATAGATTTTAAAGAGAAATTTTGCATTCGTTGAGCACATAAAAACTGTAGGTGAAAAGGCTAAAAATAGCTTTTACGCGTTGTCGAGAATATCTACTAATACATGGGGACTTTCGTTCAAAACACTGAAGTTCGTTTACGGGGCCACTTATCTAGGCTGTATGTGTTACGGGGCGCCGGTAAGGCTACAATGTGCAACTGTTCTAAATCATTAAAAATTATTAAGTGTAGTAAGAATAAGTAAAACAAATATTTAAAAATTAAAAAGTTTATTACTAAATCTAAAAAAATGATACATAAATACAAGTTTTTTATAAATAGCATGTCACTTAATAGACAGAGATTGCAACTGATTGACCAGGTAAATATGTATATGTTAGAACTTGATACTGTTGCACAACAGTACAAAACTGATACACAGGCCCTTCAATGTCAGATTGACCGACTTCAAGACTCTTTGAAATCAATTTCATATAAATATGAAACAGCAGAGAAACAGAGTAGGGAACAGGTGTTAGCCATAGGTAAATTAGTAAATTCATGTCATTGTCAAAATGACCAATTGACATCCGCAGGCCATGTTCCCTCCTCACCCTTAAGTTGTGAAAGAATTAGATGCAATGATGAATTTTCACCAATTAAAACTGTGTGCAGTGTGGATAATAGTATATTAAGTTCAAGTAGTAATTGCGAGGCATCTACGAGTATAATAGAAAAGTTGCAAATAAAAAGTGATGCAAAGACCATAGTCTATTGCGATGAAATAGGTAAAAATTTTGGACATTATTTATCACAGTTAAGTCATTCTGTAATAAATCATACATATCCAGGAGCTTCATACTCTCAAATAATAGATTTTATATTGACTGGTACACACTGCATGCAGTCTACTATAGTGGTGCTGGTTGGCAGAAGAGGCAATATTAATAGTGACAAACTTTTAAAAGTTTTTGATAAATTATCAAGTCTGCAAGTAAAACAAGTAATTTTGTCCACCTTGCCATACAGCACTGCTATGAGCCACAAGGAAAATCACTTAAGATACAAATTAAATATGAAACTACCTACCATGATATCATATTCCAAAAAAATTGAATTGTTCGATTGGAACATAATTTTCAATAATAATAGTTTGTTGACATTAGATAGATATTTTCTATCAAAATTTTTACAACGAAAGGTAGCTCTGTTGCTATCTAATTTTTTAATTTTTCAAGCCAAATTATTGGCTAGTACAACTGCTTTTATTGAGCAGGATAGTTTTGATACTTCACATTTGGAAAATGAAATTCCAAAAAACTAGTTTATAGGACAACAGATAATAAATCTGGCCAGTTGACTTTGGCCCCTGAGAATAATCTTAGTAAAAATATTGTTTTTATAAACCTGGTGCACCATAATGTTAGAGGTTTAATAAATGGTAAAGATTTAGAGTTAGAGCTATATATTAATGCAAATTCTATTAATATTTTTTGTGCTACAGAGCACTGGTTAAAAGATCATCAAATCACATTGTTGAACTTCGTAAATCACCAGGTTGCTAGCTCGTTCAATAGAAAACATTCTAAACGTGGAGGCTCTTTAATATTAATTAATAAAAACTTAAAATTTAAAGAACGTAAGGATTTAGTAGCCCTCTCCATTGAGCGAGTTATTGAGATTGCCAGTATTGAGTTTGAGCATTTCATCTTGTTAAGCGTATACAGTCCCCCTGATGCTTCTTACATTAAATTTGAAGAAAAGCTTGAAGAAGCACTGTTCAAATGCCAATGTTCTAAGAAATCTATAATAGTTTGTGGAGATTTTAATGTTGATATATTAGATACATCATTAACTCCATCAGAGAGAAATAAAATGAAAAATTTATTTAAATCCTTTAATCTGCATAGTACATTCTTAGAACCCACTCGTATTACAGCCACCAGCGCAAAATGTATTGATAATATTTTTACTGATATTAAACTTATAGATAAAGGTATTGTGGATCCTGTGGAGTCAGATCATCGTGGCCAACGGATAAAATTTTCTAAAAGTAGTAACAAAGTCAGCAAAAAACAAATTAAATATGTACCAATTAACCAAAGTCGTTTGAATAATTTTAAAGAAAATGTATTAAAGAGATTACCATATCTACCTAACTTCACTTGTGTAGACCAGTCATATAAACACTTATTTAATTTGATTAATGATGAGTTTGGCAAAGTTTTTACCTCAAAAACTCTACAGATTGGTGGTCGTCCTGTTTTCAGTGACTGGGCAACACCAGGTATCTTTAAAAGTAGAAATAAATTATTTGAATTATATTCAGAAAAATCATATAATTTTAGGCAAACCTTTCAGGAATATGTTAAAAATTATTCAAAGATATTTAAACAAACGTGTCATCTTGCTAAGTCAAACTTCATTAAAAATAAAATTTCTAATTCTGTAAATAAAATAAAAATGACTTGGAACATCATTAACTCTGAATGCGGTAGATCTTTAGTGACTGAAAGGGATTTCCACTTAAAAGTAAATGGTTGCCATGTTACAGGGGACCTGGAAGTGGCTACGGAGTTTGAACACTTTTTCAAAAATGTACCTATATTGACAACAAAATCTCTCCAAGCATCTTCCAGTTCCGCTGAACTTTTATTAGAAGAATCTGTTCTTTGTTGCAGGGATGCATTTGTATTCACAGATATTTGTGCTCAGGACATTGTAAAAACATTTAAATGTATCGAAATTAAGAAAACCGCGGACATTTGGGGATTATCGGTCAAAACTGCATCATGTATAATTGAGGTAATTGCGCCCCATCTAGCAACTGTGTTTAATGACTGTGTTTCTAGTGGTACATTTCCTGATTTAATGAAACACAGCAAAGTCGTTCCCTTGTTCAAGGCTGGCAGCGCTACAGAGCCGTCTAATTTCCGACCAGTGTCAGTGCTGCCAACTTTGAGCAAAGTATTTGAAAAAATAATCTTGAATCAAATGCTATCCCATTTTAATAGTCATAAAATACTCCATGCGAATCAATTTGGGTTTACGAAAGGGCGCTCAACTTCCGATGCTGGTGTTGAGTTATTAAAATGTATTCATGAAGCATGGGAAGACAAGCACGATGCATTAGGTATATTTTGCGATCTATCAAAGTCTTTTGATTGCGTTCAACATGAAACGCTGTGCAAAAAATTACACCACTATGGAATAAGAGGCAAAGCTCTCGACCTTCTGTCTTCATATTTGAACAATAGAATACAGAGGGTCGATATTAATGGTACACGTTCTGTAGGATCCATGGTTACAATGGGTGTGCCGCAAGGCTCGATACTTGGGCCATTCTTGTTCCTCATTTATATTAATGATTTACCATTTTATGTAGGGGACAGGAATAGGATTGTTTTGTTTGCAGATGACACCTCATTAATTTTTAAAATTGAAAGACAATTAGATAACTATGACGATGTAAACAATGCAATTGCAAGAGTAGTTCATTGGTTCAGCTCAAATAATCTTTGCCTTAATGAAAATAAAACTAAATGTATAAAATTTACTCTACCAAATGTAAAACAAGTTGCGGCCAATGTTCAACTGAATGGACAAGTGTTAGAGTTTGTAGAATCAACTGTGTTCCTAGGTATAACTATTGATGCCAATTTGCAAAAAGATCAGGACTCTAACAGATGTGGATACGGCTAGAATGGTTTACTTCAGCTATTTTCATAGTATTATGTCTTACGGTATTCTCCTTTGGGGGAGTGCTGCAGATTTAAATATTATTTTTGTTCTACAAAAGCGGGCTGTACGCGCTATTTATAATTTGGGCCCCAGAGTTTCTCTCCGAGAAAAATTCAAAGAAGTAAATATTCTAACCGTACCATCACAATACATTTTTGCCAATCTTATGTATGTCCAGAAAAATCTATCACAGTTTTCTAAACTCTGTGATAAACATAATATAAACACTAGAAATAAAAATAATCTTTCAGTCCACCACAGTCGACTACATAAGATTGGCGATTCTTTCCAGGGTAACTGTATACGCTTTTACAACAAGCTTCCCTGTGACCTGAGAAATTTACCTTTAAATAAATTTAAAAAGTTTATTAAAAGCAAGCTTTGTGAAAAAGGTTTTTACTCCGTTACAGACTATTTGCAGGACAGGGACGCCTGGCAATGATCTGCTGGCAAAGTGAAATAATATTAAATTGTAAATAGGCCATCAAAAAAAAAAGCCTTCCTAAGTTTCTTGCCGGTTCTTCTCAGGTGGGCCGCGTTCCGAACCGGTGGTCGCTTTAAATATTTTAAATAGTGTATGACATTTTGTAAGCGCCGTTAAAATGGTCTATGCAAAATAAAGATATTTTTATTTATTATTTATTATTTATTATTGGGGCTGCACGGTTAAAGTTACTTCAAAGTCAACGCCTTGCCTTGATATTTTTATGCAAGGCCTACAGGACGGTTAGCACGGAGGCTCTGCCGGTGATGGCAGGTGTCCTCCCGGTTGACCTCGAAATTCAGAGACGCGCGGCTTTATACTATTCGGCTAAAGATGGCATGGAAAGGTTTTTGTTAGCAAGAGATCGCCATAGAATTGCCAGGCTGTATCGAGATAATGTACGTGAAGAACTTTTAGACGAATGGCAGCTGCGTTGGAACACTTCCATCAAAGGGCGCCACCTCTACCGGTTTTTCCCAGACATTCGTGAACGATTGAGAATATCCTGGCTGGAGGTTGATCACTGTGTTGCTAAATTTCTTACAGGTCATGGTAACTTTAGGAGCAAATTACATTCGTTTAAGCTAGTGGAGTCACCGTTCTGTCAGTGTTCAACTGCTGATGACAAATATGATCAGACCGCCCATCATATACTTTGGGAGTGTAGCATTTGGCAAAACGAGCGATATAATATGCTTAATTGTTTACAAGTAACATCGGGAATAGTTTACTATGCGGATCTCGTGGCATCGACGGTGAATTTTCGTGCTTTTAAACGTTTCTGCCATACATATTACTGGAATCAATATAGCTCACATAGGACCCATACAATATCTACTATTACCATGGTGCTTCCCTATTTCTATAGGATTTACACCTAGTTGCTTTCCAGGTCTCCCGCTTTTCAAAGGAGGGAAGGGGCATTACGTTCTTTTTCTACTAACTCACATTATCTTCTGATTAATTTCGTTGCGGGTTCCAAGACATGCTAACTTCTCCTGGGACTTCACCGAGATCGAGCTCGGTGTAACTTTTCTGGTGTTTTGGTCATTGCTGTAGATCCTGGTTTACAGGAGTCACAGTAGTGGGAATGAGGGTGGGATTAGTCCCATTAAAAAAAAAACCTTTTATAACTAATAGAATCTTACATTACTATTTCGTAGAAATAACTTATGCAATTTATTATAATTATTAAATCAACTTATTAATTAAAAGTAAATGGTGGTGCGGCGACACGGCCATACTGATTAACGATGCGTGCTCTGCATCGTTGTGATCTGAAATGGAAATATTAAAATGGTCAGGCTTGGTACTTCCACAGTACACGCAAACCAGGTTCTGTTTTAACAAGCATTTACTTGTGCGAATTCATAACTTATAATAGTATTTAAGTGCCACCGCTCATTATCAATGAGAACGGTGAGTCTGTTATGACAAGCTTACTATGGTTCTTACTGCTCATTCCACATGACAACAGTAAAAGTTTCTATACAAGGTAAGGATGGGTAGGGGCGAGGTCGATGCTGTTCAAGACAGAGGCCCTAAAGGATAATGATATAGGTCGATGCTGTGCTCTGCGCGGTCTTGTACGCAGTGGTACACAGGGGATTTTACTTCTTTTAGAATTGGGTTATTGGTGGCTTATTGGACGGCTCCACACGCCAATAGCATCTTTATATTCAAATATTTTAATTGGCTTATCGGTGACTCCACACACCAATAGCATCTTTTCGAGAAATATTTTTTGTAATTATTTTTTTTTTTTTTAATTTCGTGTCCGACAATCATTCGGCTCACTTGATGGATTACGGGCACTGTAGCCTATAGACATTTACAACACCAGAGGTACTGCACTCACGCTGCCTCTAGCGTACATTGCTGTCAAAACACTTTTTTTTTGTTAGTAATGAAGAGACTATCATTATTAATGAAAATATCTCACATTTGTTGTTTCTGATAATCCAGTGATTTCTCCGCCCGAAGTACTCGTGCCTGAGGGCCCGGGCTGTTGATCATTAGGGGGCGACACGGCTGCCTGCTCACCACCGCCAGGCTGTGGGGCTCGCCGCAGTTGATCGTGGGCGACCTTTCTCGCCCGCCCGTGATGACCTACAACTTTTTTTACAAGGTAGCGGTCGTTGTCGAGAACCTTGTGAACTTCATAAGGAACGCTAAATTTAAGGTCAAGGGAAGTTTGATTTCTAGGGTTATTTTTTATCATGACGAAGTCGCCTCGCTGATAGCGAATAATTTTTGCACGACCGCTGTCAAATCTCGCCTTGTCCTTTATTGACGCCTGCGTCATTCGTTGTTGCACATGCCGTTCGAGGGCTTCAAAGTCTATTGATGCATTTTCGAGGTTGACCAAATTAAGCAATTCTGCTGGCACACAGTTTTGACGGCGAGTTAATAGTTTAAGAGGAGCTACGCATGTAGTTCGGTGTACGGTGCAATTGAGAGCTAGTTGAAGACTGTCCAGTGCAGTGTACCAATTTGGAGTCTCGTAATTCCTTATCATGACAAGACTGTTTTTTAATGTTGCCATGACTCGCTCCACTTGACCATTAGCCCTACTGACACCTGGGGCAATGGAGTGGATTTCTATACCAAAAATATCACAGTATTGTTTGTATTCACCTAAAAACTCACGCCCACCGTCTACAATCACTTGTCTTGGCGCTCCAAAAAGTTGAACTACCTGTTTTAGGGCCGCCAAGGTGCTATGTTGACTTTTGTTGTTTGTATAACGTAGCAAGACGTATTTTGTAAAGGAGTCCACTGTGACGACAACATATTCTTGTTCGTCGGGAGTGCCTAGCTTACCCGTTACATCCATATGTATGACTTCGAAGGGCACAGTTGGTTTGCTAATGGGATGCAGCTGTACTTGAGTTGCCCCTGATGTTTGTTTCGAGGTCCTACAAATGATACAGTTGTCCACAAAATCTCTAACGGTACTTGTCATTTTATCAAAATAGTAACTTTTATTTTATGAAGAGTCTTTTCCCAGCCTGCATGTTTAAGGGAAGAATGGAATGTATTAATGAGGCTCCATTGGAAGGATTTGGGCACAACTATCAGTCGTTGTAGTACCAAGATTGGGTCTTGCTTTTCAAACTTGAGTACATTTTCTTGCAAATGATATCCCGGGACAATTTCACCTGTATGCAAACTATCTATGATAGTACGTAAGTGATTATCTCTACGTTGTTCGATGTTTATCCAGTCCAAATTATTGGTCAAAACATTTACTGTCAGTAGGTCTGGGTTTCGGCTTAAGAAATCGGCATGCTGCATCCGCTCGCTCTTCCTGTATTCTATATCGAATTCAAAATTTTGTAGATATGCCCACCATCTATGGATACGGGGTAACAAGTCTTTCTTGTGCTTGGAGGCTTTAAGCGCGTTACAGTCCGTGATCACCTTGAAGTGGCGTCCATACAAGAAATGTCGGAAATGCTTGATCGCTCGTACTACAGCCAGAGTCTCGAGTTCCTACGAGTGATATCTAGTTTCTATGTCTGTCGTACGCATACTAAAGTAGGCCACTACGTGCTGACGACCGGAAATGATTTGAGTGAGGATGGCTCCGAACCCAAGGCTACTTGCATCAGTGAATAATTCGATAGGTTCGCCTTCTTGAAATATTGTAAGCACGGGTGTAGAAGTTAGGTGGTTTATGATGTTTTGACGTGCTTCCTCATGAACATGAGTCCAATGCCACTTAGCGCCTTGTTTAGTTAGTTCGTATAGAGGAGCCATAGTACGCGCGAAGTTTGGTATAAAACGACGGAAGTAACCCGCGAGGCCATTAAATTGACGAATTTGCTTAGCATTGGTAGGTACTGGGGCTTTTACTAAGGCCTTGACCTTTTTGGGGCTAGGACGCACTTGACCGTTCTCTATAACATTTCCGAGATACTCGATAGATCGTTTAAAAAAAAGACATTTATCTATATTCACCGAAAATCCGGATTTACGTAATGCTACTAGGATCCTTTCTAAGTGACTGAGCCCGGAGGGAAAATTACGACATTTGCTAATGACGTCGTCTATATAAACTTGTGCTACACTGTCATTATGGTCCTTGTCCGCACTACCGGGACTTAAGAGATTGCCTAGAGCCCGGTTTATGCACCTTTGATACACCGACGGAGCGTTACAGAGACCAAATGGCATAGTTTTATACATGTATAAACCGTCCGGAGTGACGAAAGCATTCTTCTCCATAGAGTCGGGAGCCGAGAGTCTGGGATCTGGTGGAAGCCGGATGCCATATCAAGAGTGGTGTAGAATAGACCACCTGCCAATTGATCAATTTGGTCCGCAATTAAAGGCAAGGGATAGTGATCTCGTACAGTGTTCGCATTTAATTCTCTATAATCTACGCACATACGGTCATTCCCATTCTTCTTTTTGACTAAAATTATTGGACTGGAATATGGTGATTGACTTTCCTGAATGATGTCGTTATCAATTAATTCTTTAATAATTACTTTAACCTTCTCACGTTCAATTGGGCTTAATCGATAAGGCCTCCGTTCAACAAATTTGTCTGGGTTCTTAAGACTGATTTCCAAGTGACCCGTATTGACCCGAGTTTTCGAGTAACCGCGCGTAAATACATCAGAGTACTTGTTAAGGAAGATGAGCAACTGGTTCACTTCATCTTCGGTATCGAGGTCGTGAGCTAGGCTTTCAAATAAACTAGATTTTAATTGCGTATGCATGACGCGGGGCAGTGAAACTAAAGTAGCTGTATTTTGAGTAACGATCACACTTAAACCCGTACCATTCAATAGATTTGCACCTATCAATACATCTGACGTCATGTCATAATCAGGTAGAATGTGAAATTCGATTTCTACGTTAATATTATTAATAATACATACTACCGTCATCATGCGGCGGTTGCCGCAAGACGTGACCATACCAACGAAGGCGACACTCTTGCAACTTGTCTGCAATGTCACGGACGTGAAGGCTGCCGCGGATGCGAGAGTTCCTCACGCGGTCCATCCGCGTGACTCCACACATCCATCGCAGCATCTTCATTTCCGTGACACGCAGTTCCTGCTTGTGTCGCTCCAAACATACTACCGTCAACATGCTCATAGAAACAACAGGAAATGGCCCTATGCCACGTAAATAATTAACAACGTATTTTCTGCTTCCTGCCAACTTATTTGAGACTGACTCACGAATTAACGAACATTCGGCCCCGCTATCAAAGATTGTATTAATGACTAGATCACCTACCCTCACACGCATCGTATTCAAGTTGGAGGCATTATGGTGAACAGAGTTTACATTAGAGGTTATCTGTTTTTCGCGGCGATAGCACACGTCAAAGGTGTCCTGCTTTTGAGCAAAACGAACAAAATTTGGTATCATTTTGTTTACTTGTAGATAACTGCGTTATTGTTGTATTGAGACTTCTTTCAGTTGAACGCTTGTCCGAATCTGATTGTGTAGTTTTAGAACGGCAATCGCGTAAAGTATCACCGGATTTTCTACAAAAACTGCAGTAAGGAACGTTTCTGTTATCAATGGAGTATTTTAAACGTTTTTGTGGAGGTTCTGAACAATTAACATTTGGACGCTTGTGACGTATAGAAGAGGCAACCGAAATCAGTTCTGGCACTGAGGTAGCTCTGGCATTCATCAGTTCAATCCTAAGGCGTTCGTCATTAATTGTCCCTGTCACAGCTTCCACTGCATCGCAATTGTCCAGTTTATCCTTTGTAACACGACGCCACAAGATCCAAGACTTAGATAAAAAATCCGCTATATCTTTTGAAGAATCATAATTATGCTCCTTAAATTTTATCACGTCACGTGAACCGAGATTCTGGTTCGAACGTGGTTATAATATTCTGGGACAGTTCTGCCCACGAAGACGTCGTAACCAACCAGTTATCAGCCCACATTTTAGCACGGCCCTTGAGTAAGCTAGTCACTTTCATACGGATATCGTAGTCGCTGAGATCATAGTTAGTTTTAGCTAAAGAAATATGATTGCACCACTCGCGGACCCCAACGTTGCCATCTGGGTCATATGAGGGTAGAAACACATCAGTTATCTTAACTTTCTCTTGTTGTTTGGAAAGGCGTTCACTCATACTGTGCATCATTGTGATCATGTTTAAAAAGAATTCGGGTGGTACATTACCCCCTTGGAGCTGTAACGGAGTCACGCTGCCGTTGGAAGACGCACTGGCACCAGGATCCTCCGGTATAGTAGCGGGACACGATGGCGTGCCCGTTGCCGCCTGCGGTGCGTTCTGTTCTTGCGCTTCCATTATGTTGTTTGGCAGACTTATGCACGTTTGATATCCACGTAGTACAATCCTGAAAATTAAATTATTGCGCACAGTATATTGTAGGTAGATCCCACTTCTGATGTCGGAGTGTTGATACAAAAGTTATTTTTTTAAAATGCGCATACCCGCTGGCCTAGAATAGGTCAGCGAATCTGCTTATATTTAATCATGTTTACAAGTGAATATCTAGCTATGTCACTGTAATCCCTAGCTATTTACAAAAGTTATGAAATGTTGAGGCATTTATTTTAGATGGCACAGTAATAAAAACAAGAAAATAAAACTCCACAAATTTTTATTCGAAATTAAAAACAACATAGATTCTACTCACAATGTTTACTCCTCAAAATCCAGCAGAAAAGTGAGTCTCCGGCCTATGTCACTGGCTATTTATTGATTTTAAATCATTGTCATTGAGCGTCTTACGTCACAGAACACATGGCTCGATTTTGATTGTTAAATAAAGAAATTCGCTTTTGTTTATTTTGAATTAAATATTTACTTGTTTGTTAAGGCATCGAACAGTAAGGGAATTGCTGACTAGAAGTTCACCTCGCTATTGCGTCAGACATCAGTCACGAGCTTGGACACGAGGTGCTGACGCAGCGACGCTCAAGTTCTCATGCAATCGCAGTTACTCAAGTTGCACACTTCGTATCTAGCATCGAACGTAGTCGGTTCCTTTAGTTCGTAATTTTGTATTAAGTGTAATTTCTGTTCAATTAATTAAATTAGTTTTAAAAGTAAATTTGGTTTTTTTTGGAACCATCGGCTGCAAGTTACTTAATTGGCGCAGTCGGTAGGATACTCGAAGCAGTGCGCGGCGCGTTCAAGGACTCTCGTATCGAATCCTGTCGGCTCCGCAAAGCCGCTGCGCGTGGTCCACGGCCCGAATCGAGTATCAAGAACCTCAGTAAGCAGTAGCCGGTACATCCAGACATTGATGATCCAGATTACCAAATGATGAGACTGTAAGTACATTAGAATCATTTTTCTTGTGTTGCTTCCTTTTGTTCCACTCCAGTCTCACTAAACCTTCAAGATTTTTCACCCAAGGCAATCTACTTCTGATAGAGTTGCGAGGGAGGATAAGCGTAATAAGTTAGACTTAAATAGGGATTTAGGTAGCTTAAGGGAAGAAGAGGAAATGAGTCTGTCAGGTCAGCCAGCAGATTTCCCTCCTCGTAGGGACCCCATAGACGCTATTTTTAAGGCTCTTAGCTTAGTCCCAGAATTCGATGGTAACCCCAACATACTCACTAGGTTCATTAGTCTATGTGATGAATTAGCCAAGAGATTTTTAAACCCTGCACAGGGACACGAGTTAGAAAATCAATCCTTACTTAACGGCATCCTTAATAAGGTTACGGGTAATGCCGCGAGGCTTATAAATACGAATGGTATACCGACGGACTGGAATGGAATTCGTACAGCCTTGATAAATAATTTCGCAGATCAACGTGACGAAACAGCGCTGTATAATGATTTGTCTTTACTGACCCAAGGTCATAGTACTCCTCAAGAATTTTACGAACGTTGCCAGAATTTGTTCAGCATCATTATGACGTATGTTATGTTACACGATGATCTGTCCAGTACAGTAGAGGCTAAACGTCAACTCTATAAAAAAACTAACTCTCCAATCTTACTTACGCGGTTTGAGAGATCCGCTGGGCGCACGTATTAGATGCATGCGTCCCGTATCTATAGAGCAGACACTAGAGTACGTACAGAAGGAAACTAACACCCTATACTTACAGCAGCGTAACGATAACTTCTTAGATAAGAAACAGCCACATGCTAATTTTATGGGCATGCACCAAAAGCAGACTAATAATTCGCATCCCCCATTCCCTCTCGCTAAAACTATAAACTACGGCATGCCTAAGCCAGGACCTTCACAGCAACCACCTACACAGGGCCATTCAGCCGGCCCCTGGAGACCAATTAACCATGGACCTCAACCGTTCCGAGGTCCAACAAGAACCCAACAGATATTTAGGGCTGCTCCACCTAACTACAACGAACGTAGTAACGTATTTAGGTTACCTCCGCGAAATGCACCCATCGGGATGGGTCCGCAAAGGTCAACCCCAATGAGTGGCGTCAGTCACTACGTTAGTAGGCCGATGCCAATTCGAGGTCATGATTGGAATAAGTCCGGCAACCCACCGCCGAGTAATTATTTTAAATCACGCGAATTAAATTTTAACGAATGTCCCGACTATGAATACGGCCCATGTTACGAACAGTACGCGGTGTCCGATTACTTTGAGCCGGAATGCTACGGATACTATAATTGCGATAGTAATGAGTATTATCATCAATCTTCTTATGACGATATGTCACAGACAGTAGACGAAAATTTACCGGGCAGTTCAGCACCTGCAATCCAGGAGGATTTTTGCAAGGACACTCAGTCCGACAAACCAAAATAGAAATTAATACCCAAACTCAACGTCAACTTCCTTACATCCAAATACAGGACCCGCCTTTACAATTACTAATCGATACTGGGGCCAACCAGTCGTTCATTAGCCCAGAAGCAGCTTAGAGTTTCTACTCGCATTTACCTCTAGATTACGAGCCGTTTCAAGTTACAAATATCCACGGCACCACAAGTGCCGATCATACCATTACTATACCGTGTTTCTCAGAATTCAATGATAGAGATAGTATTAAGTTATTCGTTTATAAATTTCATAAGCACTTTGATGGGTTAATAGGTTCCGATTTACTAGGTGAATGGCAAGCAAACATAGATTTCAAAAATATGCAGCTTAATACTAAGTATGCTATGAACACAATTCGTGTTCATGATACCAGCAGGGTCGTCAAAATTAGTTAAATTGCCGATTAACATTCACGATGGTTCTGCATATATACCGGAGCAAGTAATTTCTAATTGTAGAATTAGCGAGTGTCTCACGTCAGTTATTAACAGCCGCGGATTAATAGAGGTCGTAAATCCAAGCAAACACGATATCATTTTCTCTGTTGATCGTCAAGTCACAGCTGAACTTTTCAACGCCGAGTGCGTACGCGACCCCCTACTCTCTAGACGTGCCCAGGAAGTGATTTCTAAATTACGTACCGATCATTTGAACCCAGAGGAGCGTGCTAACCTCGAAAACCTCTGTGGACAATACGCGGATGTGTTCTATGTGGAAGGCGAGCCTTTAACCTATACCAACCAAATTAAACATAGGATACAAACTACCGATGAGACACCTGTTTACACAAAAAGCTATCGCTATCCTTTTATACACCGGGAAAAAGTTAGAAACCAGATCCAAAAGATGTTAAATCAAGGCATAATCAGACCGTCACACTCGGCTTGGAGCTCACCTATCTGGGTGATACCCAAGAAATTAGACGCTTCAGGTAAAGCTAAGTGGCGTATCTTTGTAGACTTCAGAAAATTAAACGAAAAGACATTAGACGACAAGTATCCAATACCCAACATCACCGACATTCTTGATAAGCTAGGTAACTGCCAATACTTCACAACCTTGGACCTAGCAAGTGGCTTTTATCAAGTCGAGATGGATCCAAGGGACATCCCCAAAACAGCCTTCAATGTAGAGCAAGGACACTTCGAGTTCTTAAGAATGCCACTAGGAGTCAAGAACTCACCGTCTACCTTCCAAAGGGTAATGGACAACGTTCTCAGAGGCCTTCAGAACGTCATATGTCTCGTGTACTTAGATGATATTATAATCTTCAGTACATCACTTCAAGAGCATGTGAACAACCTGGAGAAGGTTTTCCAGCGACTGAGGGAGTCCAACTTTAAAATACAGCTTGATAAATCAGAGTTTCTTAAGCTGGAAACTGCTTTTCTTGGTCACATCATCAGCAACGAAGGCGTCAAGCCAAATCCTGACAAAATAGCCGCTATTCAAAATTATCCGTTGCCCAAGACACCCACGGAAATAAAACGATTCCTAGGCTTACTCGGCTACTATCGTAAGTTTACTACGCTCGTTTGACGAAACCCCTCACTCAGTGTTTGAAAAAAGGCTCAAAAATTGCTTTCACTCCTGAATACACAAATTGTTTCGGAAATGCAAAACCCTCCTTATAAACGACCCCATACTTCAATACCCTGACTTCTCAAAAGAATTCCTTCTCACTACGGACGCTTCCAATTTAGCCATTGGTGCTGTGCTGTCACAAGGGCCCATAGGGAGTGACAAACCGATAGCTTATGCCTCACGAACCCTCAACTCCAGTGAAATCAACTACAGTACCATCGAGAAAGAGTTACTTGCGATAGTTTGGGCTACGAAGTACTTCCGCCCTTACTTGTACGGACGCAAATTTAAGATCATTACAGACCACAAGCCATTGCAGTGGGTTATGAATCTCAAAGAACCCAACTCTCGCTTAACTCGTTGGCGATTAAAGTTGAGTGAATATAACTTTACCGTTATCTATAAACAGGGCAAGTCAAACACCAACGCTGACGCCTTGTCAAGAATCGAAGTCTGTAACGAAGACACTAGCTCAGTGGCAGTTAATCCCTCCGTTAACCAGCCTATGTTGGACGAATCTAGGACCCTTACAGCTCACACAGACGCTGAAAATCCCATATTGGAAATACCCATCACAGATGAACCCTTAAATAAATTCAATAGGCAAATAGTTTTTACTGTTGTTGGTGCTTACAGGTCCAAAACCGTTGTTACCAAACCTTTCGATACCCATACGCGAACAGCTATACAATTACGCAAACCCATACTCGAATTAGACCTTGTAGACGCAATCAAAGAATATGTCCACCCGAAGGTAAAGACAGGGATATTAATCAACCCACCTTTAGAGATGTACAACATCATTCCAATCGTCCAAAATCATTTTAAAAGTTCTTCCATGAACTTAGTCCAAAACTTAGTCCAAACCAAAACGGAGGTTGAGAATATCAAAGAGTATTTACGTCAGCAGGAAATAATTCAGAAGTACCACGATGGAAAAACCAATCATCGCGGTATTAACGAGTGCTATTCTGCATTGACGCGACGTTACTACTGGCCCAAGATGAAAGAACAGATTACGAAGTACATCAATGAATGTACGCTCTGTGGGCAAAGCAAGTATGACCGTAATCCCATTAGACAACAGCTTTACTTAGTGCCACCACCGACAAAGCCTTTTGAAGTTATTCATATGGACCTATTTACTGTGGAAACAGAGAAATTCCTTACCATCATAGACTCTTTCTCAAAGTATGCTCAAGCGTACCATCTGAGGGATGGAACGGCCATGAGTGTAATTCAAGCTTTACTTATCTTCTGTACTCATCACGGTGTCCCAATAACGATAGTAACTGATCGTGGAACCGAGTTCACGAACCAGTTATTCCTCGAGTTTACACGATTACATCAGATACAGCACCACAAGATCTTAGCTCACGCGCCCAACGAAAATGGAATGGTAGAACGCCTACATTCCACCCTTCTAGAACACCTTAGAATACTTAAAATAAAGCATCGTACCGAGTCCGCTATTAACCTGATGCCCTATGCCATTTTAGCTTACAACAGTACCATACACAGCTTTACTAGGTGTAGACCTTTAGAAGTCATAAGTGGCCACTTTGACCCACGTGACCCTTTAAATCTAGACGTAACCGAACATTTAATGCAACAATATATGCAGGATCACCAGTCGAAAATGCGTAAAGTCTACGATATAATTAATGAAAACTCTATTAGGGATAGGACAGACATAATTCCTTCTACCAGCGGTAGCCGCCCAAGAGATAACACTTGAAAGCATCGACGATGGCCCAGGACTCCTACCCTTCGACTTAGGTCCAACTAAGATAATTTCTCAATACCACTCCTTCCTACAATTCGTTGACATTGAAGAGTTAGCGTCTAAAGTCACAAGCGTCAAAGATCAACTAAACAGTATTGAACCCCAACTAAATAACAAGACTTTTTCACTGTATGAAGTCCATATCCAGTACCTTCGTACCAAGTTAGATAACGTAACAGAACAAATAGAAACTTTCACTTCAAGTCGTGTTAAACGGGGATTGATAGACGGATTAGGCTCTGTAATCAAAAGTATCTCAGGTAATTTAGATTATAACGATGCCATACGCTACGATAATGCTATAAAAGTACTAGAAGGGAACCAAAAAGAGTTAAGTTTGCAGTATAATCATCATATTAGCCTAAGTAAGGAATGGATGTCCCAACAGTCTAAAGTCATAGATAGCCTAACCAATAACCAGAATAAAATCATCGAGATGGCCAATACTCTGATAAACACCTCCAATATAGCCAATGTAGGTTTAACTACACTTGCTCATCTATCTCAACTATTAACTATCATGAGCGATAATATAGAAGAGCTCTCCGAGGAAATGCTAGGAATGGAAAATTTATTAGCTTTTATTCATGCGAAAAGTACTCACCATTCAATGCTTAACCTAAAAGCATTAACGGCTATGATAAGTAGTGTACGTAACCTTTACGATAAGGACGAAATACTAGATATAAGTATTAGGGATTATTTCGATATAATTAGTTTGGGCTCTTATTATAGTAACAGTAAGATAGTTATAGTATTTAAAATACCGATTGCCTTACCTAAAACCTATCATCTATACAAACTATCCGTCGTACCTAACAAAAACCATGAAGTCCTTATTCCATCCTCACCTTTCATAGCAATACATGAGTCTGATTTTATGTACATGGAGGCAGAATGCCCGAAGGTAACCGACTGGTATATCTGTGAAAAATTATCAAGCTTCAATCACCACGTTCAAGAAGACTGCATCCAACGGGTCATTACAAAACAGACGTTAGACTCCTCCTGCAACCTCACTCCAATCTCACTTACAAAGGCAGCCTTCGAGCGACTAGACGACAAGCACTATACAATCTCTTTCCCGAAACCTACCAAGGTGCAGACATCGTGTGAGAGAAACATCTTCAAAACGCTTCAAGGAAGTTATCTAGCCGTCTTGCCTCAAGACTGTTATCTAAAGACTTCTGAGTTCACTATAGCTAATACCAACAATCGTTTAAAGGGACAAGCTACGAAGATAATGGATCTACCATTAAACTACAACAGGAATTCATCCTTGCAACCCACTCTCACACTGAATTCAATAAACCTAGAAAATTTACACGCCAGCCATACCAAGATAATGATGCAGCCTCCGGTTGATCTACAAGCGTTGCAAGACACATCATTATACCATACCACATTACCCATGTATGTTATCCTGTGTGCTGCAGTCGTCGTGTTAACCTACTTCCTTATTAAGAGGCACCTTCGTCGAACTATCAAGATATCAGACCATGAATTAAGCCAACCTACAAGCCAAGATGGCTAGAAGACAGACTCTGAACCATCGCAACATCCAAGTCATACTCCGGATCATTATTCAGCACTATTCTCAACAAAAGTTCTCAAATAGATGCTGAACTACGGCGGGAGGTGTTAAGGCATCGAACAGTAAGGGAATTGCTGACTAGAAGTTCACCTCGCTATTGCGTCAGACATCAGTCACGAGCTTGGACACGAGGTGCTGACGCAGCGACGCTCAAGTTCTCATGCAATCGCAGTTACTCAAGTTGCACACTTCGTATCTAGCATCGAACGTAGTCGGTTCCGTTAGTTCGTAATTTTGTATTAAGTGTAATTTCTGTTCAATTAATTAAATTAGTTTTAAAAGTAAATTTGGTTTTTTTGGAAACATCGGCTGCAAGTTACTTAATTTGTTATAGTAACTATTTATTTAGTTAAACTAACAGTTAGACATGAATTGAATTACAAAAAGATATTAGTTATTTGACTTGTGAAATCAACAACACTACCGTACCAATAAGAATAACAACAAATCATGATTTTGGTTAAAGACTTTATAAACACCGGTAATGTTGGTGTTAATTGTTAGTAAGAATTTAACCGTACTTTTTTTTTAATTGTTAATCCTTACAGAGTTACATACTTAGCCTAATTAGTTCACCACTACATAAGAATAAACAAATCGTTTTCAATACCTTTTATAACTAATAGAATCTTACATTACTATTTCGTGGAAATAACTTATGCAATTTATTATAATTATTAAATCAACTTATTAATTAAAAGTAAATAATGGTGCGGCGACAGATATATAATCGCTTAATTTAGGGATAATTGAGCATTTGCTTGTCCAACATTCGGTTAGAATTATAATGTCCATGCGGACTTGCATTCTATGTAGTAAAGTCTGAAAGAGATCAAAATTGTGTGAGATACTTCTGATATTTAATTGAATTATTTTAAGGGAGGTCTGGGCATTACTCAAATATTGATCGCACTGCTCTGGGGCGAATACGTGTGTCTCAGAGACTACCAATTGCTCGATATCGTTTAATAAGTTAAGAGTATCCATATCCATGTTTTATATAACGATGGGATTACGCACGGGTCCCCGGGTTCAGGGCCCGGACACCGGAAGGCAACCGGCACCCCACTGCCGATGGAAGTTTGGACATGGAATCTTCGTCGTTCCTTGCACCCGATGCTAATGTCTTGATGACAAAGATGACCACCAGGACCTTTTGCATGACGATGATGGCCTTTCCGGCACGAGCCTCTGTAGTGAACTTCAACATGTTGGTGACCTCCGTCTGCATGATGATAATGCTTTTATATGATGCATGACTTGTTTTTCTGTGAAATTTATAGATTCCGTAGTCGAACCAAACAATAGAATAACTACTAATATTGCATCCTACCAATATTATACACCCGTGAGTTTGTGAGAATGTGTCGGAGTATGAATGTCTGTTTATTACTATCCACGTGAAAACCACTGAATGTATCTTGATGAAACTTTACGATAATAATGGTTACGCATCCGAATAACACCCACGCTATTTTTTATCCCAGGTACAAGCTCACATGGGAAACGGAAACAGGGAAATTCACAACGCGGGCGATTCACAACGCGGGCGCAGCCGCGGGCGTCAGCTAGTAAATACCAACCGGTGGCGGTGGCAATTCTTGTAGTTATAATTGTTAGTATATCAGTATAATAAGCGCGACAATCAGTGAGAATGTATAGGTGAAAGTCTGTCACCCTCTCACTCAAAAACCAACCAAGGGACCCTGACGTGACTTTCCAATAACAAAGCACACACATCAGGACAACACACTGGCTAACTTTTGTCACGGGAACACGTTTTTGTGGGCAACAAGAATGGACCAACTTCATCACACGAGTTGACCCTCGAGCGTCAACTAGTAAATAATAATTCCGACCTGTGCCTTTTAAGTTTTTAACCTTTGTAGTTATATAAGTAGGTATAATTGTAGTTGCATAAATAATCTTATTACCGCGTTTAGGAATAGTGTTCGTGTAATTATGGTAGTATGAAAGGTTTGTGTGTAGTGTATACAATAAGAATATTATAATTAGAAACAAAGAACCTTGCGTAACATACAAGGTCGTTGTCATGCAAAACAATAAGTAGAATACAATAAGTAGATTAGAATTAAGTAGATTAGAATTAAGTAGATTAGACACAGTTATCAATCCATTGCAATATAGGTAGATATTCTTTCAATAAGTAACAGCACTCAGAAAAAAGCACTATAAAGCTGTAATGAAATATGATTAATAAATACAAGGTAGAAAGTCAATTTGTAACCTTTTTTAGATCTGTTTCATTTTTTATTATACGATGGGGAGCTCCATCAGTCTTCCGTAGGTAATTTTTCCATTGGATGTCCAACAATATTTAAAGTTATGTAGCTTTGCAAAATCTCGTGCCAGAAAGAATAATCTCTTCCCTTTAGCTGACAGGTTTCCAGATATATAGATTGGTTTTATAGGTTCAGCTAGTTTAAGCGTTTCCGTCGTAAGTACAGTAGACTTCTTGAACTTCTTAAACATCATAATAAACTTCTCCTTCATTATAACGCTAGTAAAATCCACAATAATGGGTTTGTTTACTAAGTTCTTATGGTGTATACGAAAGACATCTCTTATTTCATAAGGTTGTACATTAATATTAAGCATTTTGCTGAGATTGATAATTGAATTTAATAATTGAGTTTTAGACTCCTGATGAGGAATAGGGAAATTTCGTACCTCAATGCATGTAGATCTTGAAGAACACTCGGTCTTCTCCAATTTATCTTCAAGGGTGTCCGGATGTATTCAAGGTTATTTTGGCGGTCTGATTCCAATGATTGAATTTTTTCGACCAAAGAGTCATACGATTTGGACAGATAGTCAACAGAGGAGTAAATCTCGGCATTCTGTTTTTTGATTTCTGCAATGGCACAATAGATTTCCTCGGTTTTTTTTTTGCTCGGTCTTGAAATCTAAAAACAATTGCTTTAAATCATTTATAAGTTCGTGAATGGCATCGACAATGATCGCATCAATTATACGGAGGGAAGAAGGTATAATATGAGGAAGACATAACACGAAATAAATCATTTATTGTCTACATATCTGGCAAATATTGCAGCAAAAAGTAGATATGTTTTGAAATATATGTACGGAACCAGTTCATTTAAACGTTAAAATTAAGGTAATATTCGTTAATTTAAGTAGTAGAGTTCATTCGAAATAGGTATGTTTATTGTTTGTGTTGGGTATGAACATAAATACAATAACGATATTTTGCACTGTCGATGAAAGAAAAAAATCATTTCACACGACACGATAAGTCGATGGGAATCAAAACCCCTAGCCGTGCGTTACTGATATGAATCTTAACGCCACCTTCGCATATGACTACACATTTCTGTAACAGATTGTATACTGATCATGCCGCCTTAAAGTGGTTCTTAAATTTAAATAACCCTAATGGTCGCTTAGCCCGCTAGGGAGTTAGATTATCCAGTTTCAACTTTGACATTCGACATCGTTGTGGTTCAGACAATGTGGTATCTGATTTTCTTTCGAGTTCAGCTCCCATAGCTGCTAATTCAAATAACCTGAATAGCAACACTATGCATCAACCAACTACTTCTGATACTTGGTACCTTAAAATTTTTAATGGTTGTCAGTCTTCTCCAACTTCATCCATGGATTACTAAATACACTACATATATATATACACACATAATTACATTTTAATATTACACATATTTATGAAGGAAGCTAATATATTATAAACATCAGGCTGGCAAGAATATAGTAAGCATTGTATAGATGTAGGGAAAGGTATATGGATCTTAGATAGGTTTTGTAAAAATTCAAACCGATCGTAAAGAGTGCACGAAAAGAAAATACGATTCACATCACCATACTCTCCACAAGAGCAAAGTGGGCTGTCAACAATTTGAAATTTGTATAAATTAGCAGGAGTACAAACATGTCCCAGTCTCATTCTACATATGACTGTAGTAGTCCATTTGTTGTAATGCATTTTGAAGAACCATGGCTTTTTTGGAATATCGGAGGATACACTATACACCAATAGTTTTAAATCATGGCAATAACTTCGGGGGCCTATTATTTAAGGCCTTATTGTTAAGTAGGCATAGTTAAAAATTATATTAAAAATTTTCAAAATATTTTTTTTTATCCCAAAAAATATGTAATTATGGCCATATTTTCGAACTTCATTCAAAACATTACTGCTATCTATTTATCACGTGGTCTCGTTCTGACGCATAGTGACCCCGCGATGATGTTATCAAATAACTTGAAACCAAAATACTACACTTTATTCTAACTTTTCCTTCATACTTAACCGGACTTAGGACTGGCAAAATTACTTTTCGTAGGTACTTGTTCAGTTATGAAAAATAAAAACTTATTAGACTGGAATTAAGTTTAAACAAGATAACTTAAGTTTTGAAATCTAAAGCTTTAGCATTAAAAAATAATTTTGGCGTATTTAAAAAGTCAGAATCAACCGATTGCTATTTACAATAATTTACGTATTTATAAAACTTAAAAAATAACTTACATGTATTTTAATTGTCCTTCAAAATGTCCTCCTGCATTATCAATACACACGCGAGCACGTTTTATTGAATTAGGCGCGCCATCGCGTTGAAACCACAGGCCTCGTAAGTTGGATAGCGGAATATCCTCCAACATCGAAGAAACCATGGTTCGCAGCAAGTTCAAATACGATTCCCCAGTGAGACGTCCTTCAATAAAATATGGACCAACGATATGGTCGTTCAGGATTCCCGCCCAGACATTTACACTAAATCTGTGCTGGAAGGAATGTTGCCTAGTAAGCATCGGGTTACGTATTGACCACCAGTGTTCATTATGTTGGTTGAACAATCCAATTCGCGTGAACAAGCATTCGTCCGATTACAACACATTTGCGTCGGGATGACTAAGGATCCAATTGCAAAAAGTTATTCTAGGTTCACGGTCGATGGTGGTTAGCTCTTGTGCTTTTCGGTAGTGATATGGATGCGCTCCAACCGAATTTACAATTTTCCATGCACAGTGCTGGCTTATGTTATAATGACGAGCAGCGTCATGCGTGCTTCGTCTGGGATCTTCATCAAAGTACTCCAGGACATTTTCGTACAAGTTCTGTGGGTACGCTGGTCTCCCCCGGCCTTGGGCATGTGATGGTGTGTAAAAGGAGCCATGATCGAGTAATCACTGGTAGGCGTTTAGAACCGTTCTAAAGCTTGGCTGTCGAGCATCCGGGTATTGTTCTCGGTACATTCTTAAAGTAGCACTTACGTTCTCATCACATAAAAAGTACAAACGTACCATAGCCACATACTCCCGTGATGAAAACTGGTAAGCCATCAAAATAAATTAAGTTAAACAAACACGCGTAGGTAAAAAATTCAAAAGTAAGAAATAATTATTACGCAGTACCGATTCACTGAAACAATATTTAAACCAAAATGGTTGTTGCGACCAGTGTGACCAGATAAAAGTTTAGAAAAATACCGAAGCACCTTAAAAAATACCAAAATATACCAATTTACAAAAGGAAAAAATTCCAATAAAAATACTGATTTTGAAATTCGTCATTACAATAAATGTAATTTGTTGCTTTAATAATACATAAATAATTAACTAAAAATATGTTTAGCCTTTTTTTTTAAAATACCGAAATTTTCAATAAAAATACCGAAAAGATATTAAAATACTGAATCTGGTCACACAGGTTGCGAATTGACCTATCTCTTTCTTGCGCTTACCCCTTTCGCCAATCGTGAGCTTACAAGCGAGTTTGCCGTGATTTATCAATGGAAATCAAATTTACACTTTTACGCATTTCAATAAAAGCTACGTTCCACTTAACGCCCGCTACGATCGTAACATCCTCTGTATCGGGCCACCTTATATCCCTTACAAACGTATTTGGTTTGCCTCCAGACTAAATCTTAACATCTGTAGAGTAGTCCGGCGGACACAATTATTGTTGACTAGCTTTTGCATGCGGCTACGTTTTGTATGTCACTTACATAAAGTTCAAAACTTTTAGTTCAAAGTGGTCACCTATCCACAATTTGGCCACACTAAGATAGCTTAACTTTACTCATCGGTTGGTTATCAGTGAAGGCAACTTGATACCAGTATGTGATTGAAAAATGTTGTCTTAAGGAAATTATAACTAATAACCAAAATACTTTGAACTCTCCAATGTATTGCGCGTCTAGTAATATGTAGTTCAAGCTGAATTATTACTTCTGCTAAACCGATTTTGATGAAATATAGCACAGTATTGAAGCTGGAAAATAACCACAATATTCTAATGCTAAAATTGTGATCGACTGTCTGGATATTGCTCCAACTCCGAACAAACAAACAAACAGACACAATGAAAAAAATTATAGTTTTGAAATCAGAATCCCCTAATTAGTCGCTTACATTTATTTATTTTTATTTATTTTGAATGTACCGTCAAAGCTAATTTAAAAAAAATATAATTATTATTAATTGAGTCCGTCTCGGTCCTCTTGCTCACTCATCGGACCCAGATCTAAATTTACTTTTCCCCAAAAAAACACTTTTTCATTAATTTTCCCCAATGTTTTAGTTACTTTTTCGTAAACTTTCCCAGATCTGATTAAAATTTTTCCCAATAAGCTAGTTTTTTATAAAATTTCCCCAAAAAGTAATAAGATCTACATTAATTCATAACGTCGTGTTTATTTGCTCTATGGAGAGGAATACCATGCAATCCAGGTATCTACATAAATCTAGGTAAATAAAATTGAAATAACTGTTTAAAATTCTAATTTAACAGCTTTTCATTCAATATGAAAGTCATCATCATCCAAGCGTTTGTCTTAGTTGCGTCTCGCGTTGCGCCAGGTCTGCTTTCCTTTCCTTTCTCCTACTTCGCATGGTCGTCGTCATCCCCTGTAGTGAGATCATTGGCACGCATGTCATCCCTTACGACGACAAGCCAGCACTTCTTGAGTCTTTCCCTCTTACTTCTTTACTTTTTTACCTTACTCTCACATTTGTTTCCCACGTAGCTCGGCGGTTGACACGTGACTTGACATCGCAATCGATGTCACTAGACGTGTGAAATACAGATCCCAGGTATTTAACCTCGTCCGTGCACGACGGATGTGGGATCTGTTAAGTGCCAAGTACTCGGTCTTTGCCACTTAAAGACCGCCGTTCTCACGTCGCACCAATCTGCCTCTGTCCGCGTCTGCCAGCGCAATATCGCCAGCATACATGAGCAACCATGGAGGCTGTTCATGCGCGTCCCTGATGCTGTCCGGCAATACGTCTAATATCACACTGAACAGAGGCGGACTAAGGACCGAACCCTGGTGTACCCCGACCGTGATAGGGAAGGGTTTCGTGTCGCCAACAATAGTCCGAATCATGGAATCGGAGTCGCGATACATGTCCCGGATAGTGTCAATATAGACCTCTAGAACCCCTTTGGACCGCAGTGCCCACCAGATCATCGCTAGAGGAACACAGTCGAAGGCCTTCTGCATGTCTAGGAACAGACAGTTCAGAGGCATGTTCTTCGTCCTCTATTTCTCCGCGACATCCCTCAGGGCAAAAACAGGGTCTATGGTCCCATGACCAAGGCGGAACCCATATTGACACTTCGAGGTCGATGACAAGGTGACGGTGTTGTGCAGTGAGACTCTCTCCGGGTATGACCTGGCAGTTGGCTACCTTGCCGATGCCGTGTCGCCTAGCGAGTAGGAAATCGATCTGAGTTGTGCGCCTCCCGCTCTTGTAGGTGATGAGATTTCTTTTTGAAATACGTGTTCACGATGGCCGGATCGGTAGTAGCACACGTTCTGTAGATAGTTTCTCTTTCAGCGCTGCGGGTACCGTATCCAAAACCATCATGAACACGCTCAAACTCCTTACACCCCTCACCCACATGACCGTTTAGGTCACCGCCCAAAACGATTCCCAGTGACAACGTATTGCTCCGAAGCACTCCCGCGAGTTGGCCCCAAAACGACATCTTATCGGCATCGCTACAACCGGCCTGTGGCGCGTAGCCACTTAACAGGTGGGTAATAATACCATCGATAAGAACTCTCAAGATCATAAGCCGCTCGCTATAGCGTTTTACCTCCAAGATACCGCTCTGCAACCCCTCTGAGAGCACCACGGCCACCCCGTTCTCTCCACCAGGCGCACCAGGTGTAATACAACTTGTAGCTCTTCTGCATAGGTCAGGCTCTGTTGCCCTTTCACAGATTCTCCTGCAGGAACGCCACGTCCACCCTCCGCCTGGAGAGCTCTACCGCACGCCCAGTCAGCGTAATGTTCCACGTAGCGAAGCGGATACGGGATTGGGCTAACTTCTTTAGCCGTGCTGGCCCTACATACGGTAGCCCTAGACCACTTGCCACAGGAGTCGGGCTTGGCTCCTGCGCTCCGTTTTGCGGCGGCGCCCCATTTCTAGCAGTATTCCTATTGTGCTTTTCCATTAATTGTTTCGGCAGGTGTCTTTTATGGGAGCGACGCCCTCAGACCTCCCAACCCCAGAGGGGAAAGACTTGGGCCCCGAAGATCTAGGTGGGCCCCCTTACGAAATGCATATGAAAGTATTTACCTTATTAAATACTTTTTATTTCTCCAAAATTTCCTCAAATTTTTATTTAACCCCAGAATATGGAAAAACACCCCTAATCTGTCAAAAGTAAGTAAATACTTTTATATGCATTTAGTGACAAGCTGTTAACTTGGAAATACAAACAATTCATTTCAATTTTATTCACCTATGTAGTAGATATCTGACTTGCATAGTATTTCTCTCCATAGAGCAAAAAACACTAAGTTATGTATTAAGTAGTAGTAGTAGTCTTATTTCTTTTTAGGTATGTAAAAATGTATAAAAAAGTGTCTTTTTTTAAAATCAGATCTGGGGAAGTTTACGACAAAGTAATTAAAACGGCAACATTGGGCAAAATGTGTGAAAAAGTGTCGTTTTGGGGAAAAATAAAATCAGTTCTGGGGAAATTTACGACAAAGTAGCTAAACGGCAACATTGATTTATTTACCAGATTTAGTGCGAAGCAGACTATGTCCGATGTGCGAGTAACCGGACCGAGACGGACTCAATTAATAATAATTGAGACCGCCGGAATGCTCTACAGACGGTAAGATTTGGACTGGAGGCAAACCAAATGCGAACGTTTGTCAGGGCTATTAGGCGGAACGATACAGATGATGTTACGATCGTTGCGGGCGTTAAGTGGAACGTAGCCTTTATTGAAATGCTCGGTTCAAGTGTAAATTCAAATTAAAACTTTTGGTGTATATATATACACCAAAAGTTATTGCCAAGATTAAAAACTTTTGGTGTATATACACCAAAAGTTTTTAATCATGGCAATAACTTCGGGGGCCTATTATATAAGGCCTTATTGTTAAGTAGGCGTAGTTAAAATTATTAATATTTGATATTGACAAATTTGTAAAGGTTTATTTATATCCCAAAAAATATAAAATTATGGCCATATTTTCGAGCTTTATTCATAACAATACTGCTATCTGTTTATCACGTGGTCTCGTTCTTACGCACAGTGACCTCGCGATGATAATGTTCTCTAATAGCTTAAAATCCAAATACTACACTTTATTCTAACTTTTCCTTCATACTTAACCGGGCTTAGGACCGGCAAAATTACTTTTCGTAGGTACTTGTTCAGTTATGAAAAATAAAAACTTATTAGACTGGAATTAAGTTTAAACAAGATAACTTAAGTTTTGAAATCTAAAGATTAAGCATTAAAAAATAATGTTGGCGTATTTAAAAAGTTAGAAGCAACCGAATGCAATTTACAATAATTTACGTATTTACAAAACTTAAAAAAATAACTTACATGTGTTTTAATTTCCTTTAAAATGTCCTCCTGCATTATCAATACAAACGCGAGCACGTTTTATTGAATTGTTTTTAAGGGAAAGAAGTATGGTTTTTTGGCGTTTCACTTCAGTAAAAGCGTCTATTATGCGCTGTTTTAATTGTTCTAAAATATTCGGCCCACTAAAGTACACCCGTCTTTTTATTTCACTCCACAAAAAAAAGTAACAATATTATACAATTTTACACGCACAGTTGGTACTGGACTGGCTTAGGTTAAAATGAGGAGCAACGTCTGCGTGCTAAGTCTGGGATCTATCTTCATCAAAGTAGTTCTGTGGTCTGCCGTGGGCATGTGATGGTGTGTAAAAAGAGCCATTATCTAGTAATCACTGGTAAGCGTTTAGAACCGTTCTAAAGCTTGGCTGTCGAGCATCCGGGTATTCTTCTCGGTACATTGTTAAAGTGGCACTCACGTTCTCATCACATAAAAAGTACAAACGTACCATAGCCACATACTCCCGTGATCAAAACTTGTAAGCCATCACAATAAATTAAAATAACAAACACGCGCATGTTAAAATTTCAAAAGCAAGAAATAATTATTACGCAGTATCAATTCACTGACACAACATTTAAAACAAAATGGTTGGTTTTGACTTGACTTGTCTCTTTCTTGAGCCAATCGTGTACTTGGGAAGTATGCCGCGATTTATCAATGAAAATCGAAATTAGAATTTACACTTGAACTGAGCATAAAGGCTACGTTCCACTTAACGCCCGCAACGATCGTAACATCATCTGTATCGTTCCGCCTAATAGCCCTGACAAACGTTCGCATTTGGTTTGCCTCCAGTCCAAATCTTACCGTTCTGTAGAGCATTCCGGCGGTCTCAATTATTATTAATTGAGTCCGTCTCGGTCCGGTTACTCGCACATAGGACATAGTCTGCTTCGCACTAAATCTGGTAAATAAATAAATGTTGCCGTTTAGCTACTTTGTCGTAAATTTCCCCAGAACTGATTTTAATTTTCCCCAAAATGACACTTTTTCACACATTTTGCCCAATGTTGCCGTTTTAATTACTTTGTCGTAAACTTCCCCAGATCTGATTTAAAATAACCTAACCTAACCACTCCGGGAGTGCCGACAGAAGTGAAAACTCAATTTATTAATAATTTATTTATCTAGACGCGTTGGTACATGCATATATGCACACACTATAGCTGCGTATCGTAACGGGGTGTAGCGAGTCCAGAGATTTATCTCATCTAAAAAATTGCGTACCGCGCTAAAAGAAGTTTTTCCTTCAAAAATTGACCGGGATCGACGTTAATGATGATGATGATGAAAAATAAATCTACACTGAAAGACTCCTAATTGATTACACAGCATTATTTAATAAGACCTGTAGATGACCGGAATCAACGTTAGATGATGATGATGATAATGGTCGCGAGTCCAGAGATTTTATCTCATCTAAAAATAAGCGCACCGCGCTAAAACCGCGCTAAATAGCTTATAAGATACCTACCAAAAGATAAGCTGAAGGTATTGCGCCATCATGTAATCTTGCCACATCAAGAGTTTTATTCAAACAAGTTTCTTCGAAATGCATTGAGCAGACATACCATATTTTATTTCGGTGATTAATATTTTCAGAGCCAATTACTTCCAGCCATTTATTCTTCAAAACCTCATTCTTGGGAAATCTGTTTAATATAAAACGAAAGCACTTTAAAATATTATCTTTAAATGGATCAATTATTTTCATTGTTGTTGTGAGTGTTAAAATCACTATAGTCTATAGATTTTATATATACAATTTGTTTGTGGTAACATAAGGAGTGCTGTTGACTGTACATACCTACCCAATATAATATTAATATAATTAACTAGCTGACCTGCACGGCTTCGTCCGTGACATACTTCCAACCCCGTGGCACCCAATTAATCCCGTCGCTTATTACTTTTCCAAAATTGTATAAAAGTTACCCCGATTTGTTGACATTTATGATTACTGCTTCGCTCTCCTGTGCAGTGGCGTGATTATATATAGCTTAGAACCTTCCTCAATATATCTTCTAATACCTCTAATAGCTATCCAATACAAAAATAATTTTTCAAATCGGTCTAGCCATTCACGCATGATGGCGGGACCAAGGGAAATAGGGATTAATTTTTATATATCTATATTAATATTATAAAACTGAAGAATTTGTTTGTTTGTTTGGTTGAACGCGCTAATCTCAGGAACTACTGGTCGTATTTGAAATAATATTTTTGTGTTAGATAGCCCATTTATCGAGGAAGGCTATAGGCTATATATCATTACGCTACTATATTGGGGAGCAGAGCAGGAGTCATAAATGTCGACAAATCGGGCAAATTTTAATGCATCATTGTAGAATTTATAAGCGGCGGGATTAAATAGGTGCGACGGGAGGTCGAAATATTCCACGGGCGAAGCTGTGGGGGTCATCTAGTATAGATATAATATAGAATATTAATAATTTGGTACAATATGTTCAACTGATACATACTAAATAATGTATTGATGTACTCTGTGGTACATGCATTTTAATAAAAAAAGGTTGTTATTTGTTTAACGGCTGGCCAAAGTAATATTTTGCTGTGAGTGCAGACATTAAATCACAAACCAGGGAAGTAGTCTAATGAATCTTAGGGCCATATTCCAGAATGTTTACCAATACTCAAGAAACACTTGAGAGTAGATAGTATAAGGCAAAATCTAGTCTCAAGCGTTGATTGAGTATTGAGCAACGTTCTGGAACACGGACCTTAATCATAACAAGTGTTGTTTAAATTATACTACTGAGTGCAGTGTGTAATTTAAAGGCACAAGACAAAAATTGTTTTAAAGTGTAATATTTAAATGTATGTTTAAGTACAAAGCTAAAAATTATTACCAAATTAAAATTAAAAGTAAAATTAGTGCTTTTATTTTAATTCTATGTTCTCAGCAAAAACTCGACCAAATACCTAATTTAGTCTGAGAGCAAACAGAGTTTTTACTTCGAGACTTTACAAAGCAGAGGTCTTTTGGTGCTGGAGAAAAAATATGTAATCTTTAGAACAAAAAAATAGTATCGATACTTCAAGATCGTATAGCAGCACTATGATACCTGTTAATTAGTAATGTTAAAATTTATCGGTTTAAAATCCAAGTAGAACTATTTTTGCCCTTTACAATCATTAGAATCACTCATATGGAACGATGAACAATTTTATTTCGTAAACTAAAGAACTTAAAACAACAAAAATTGATTACTAACCTATGAAGGCTCAATGTCGGTTGATTATTGTTTTTTCTGGCACCACACTGTTTCACACAGCACGATGGCATGATTGTTCACAATAAGACAAAGCTCAACACACTGTAATAACCACTTTCTCAACGTATATAACACAAAAACTATTTAATTAAAGCACGACAATCTAGTGTTTGACAGGCCAACTACCACAAAACTTGGAGCACAATATGGCGGTAACTGTTACGAAAGGTACATACTGATGACGTCACAAGAAAAAAGTAAATCATTTAATAGTATTTATCCCTCTTTTCAAACGCAACCGTCCGTTAGTTAAAAAGAGACAACATGACATTTGACATCTTTGTATCGAAAATATGTTAGCTTATGAATAGGGCATCTCCTTTCTATTCTTTACTCATTGGCCTGGACGCTATCCAATCGCTGTTACAAATGATACGTAATACGAAATTATCGCTTGATCGCTGCCGCAGTAGAGCACAATTGCACTATTTAGTTTACTGATTGTTCCACAGAGGCAGCACCATCGCAAGTTTGTTATAGCAAGATGATTGTTGATACATAATACGAATAGTGAACGAACAGCGATTATCGCGAGATTATCGCTATCGCTTGCTTTTCATAACATACGCAATCAGCCTGCGGGAGTGATTTCGACGTAATTGATCGCATAACATATGAACAGGCGGAGAGGACATACCAACTATGCAGTGCAACACACGAAAAGAAATTCGACAAACTAAAGGTTTCTCAGAGCAAAATTTCGCACTTGCAGAATAAGGCTTGTTCCACACTATCAAACTTTAATGACACAGTGATCAATTTGTCAAACGTAGACTTAGACCAGCCAGCCCTAAATATACTGCAAAAGGGGTTAAATTACGCTCTCACACCGAGTAAAGTGCCGTATGAAAGTATTATCTGTGGGGTAGAGGAGGCTATCGCCCGCAACAAAGTACCTTTTGGTGAAGCTGAAATTCTACGACAAGACGTTTCCCATGTCTTACGTAAGGCACGCTTTCCCAAAAGCAATACTACCGCAGAAGAGCGAGAAACACTTGCCGCTTTGAGGAGCAATCAAGACGTATTGGTACTTAAGGCCGACAAAGGCAACGCCACCGTAGTACTTCAGACTACAGATTATGAGGCGAAAATACGCACTTTGCTCGAGGACACACAGACATATAAGCAGGTAAATTATAATCCCACATCGCGAGTAACACGTAAAATACGAAAATTGATCAAGGAGCACAAAGAAGATTTCACAGAAGACGAGTTCAACCATTTGTACCGAGCAAAGATTACGCAGCCACCCAAATTATATGGCTTACCAAAAGTGCATAAACCCAATGTGCCACTGCGACCTATCGTAAGTCAAATTAACTCTCCCACTTACGATCTAGCAAAACACATTGCCAAAGCACTGCAGCCTTGGTGGGAAAAACACCGTTTTTTGTCAAAGATTCTCGCCATTTTGTGGACATAGTTAGAGACATTAAGTTGGAACCGGATGAGGTAAGTTTTGACGTGGAATCTTTATTTACTAATGTTCCATTAGAAGAGTGTCTACTGATTATTGAGACTAAAGTGAGGGAGAATGATCTGCCGAACAGTTACACAACACTATTGCGAAGTTGCATAGAAGGAAACTACTTCCTTTAACACAACCAGCACTACCTCCAGATAGACGGCGTTGCTATGGGAAGTCCATTGGGACCAGTGGTTGCGAATATTTGGATGGAGCATATAGAAGACATGGTATTCCAGGATGCCCAAAGCCAGATCAGGTTGTGGAAAAGGTATGTAGATGACATTTTCTGCATATTTAAAGGCAACAGAGAGCAGGTGATTTGTTTTACTGAGTATCTCAACTCATTACATGTGAAAACACAGTTTACGTATGAGATTGAGAACAACAGATCATTTCTTTTCTCGACATTAAGTTAATGGTGAGAACTGATGGTTCCTTGGCCCATACTGTGTACCGGAAACCCACTCACACTAACAGAAACTTGCACGCCTTATCGCATCATCACCCACTTCACCTAAAATCAGTAAGCGCCACGCTCATCAAGAGAGCCAATGACCTCTGCGACCCTGAGCATCTACAGCAGGAGTTGGAGCATGTTCAGGAGATACTTAGGATGAATGGGTATGATACGAGTAGCAGGAAGACACGACGTGCACCGAGGAAGATGAAACCGGGTGTTGACCGTCAACCGGCTTATATGCCGTATGTGAAAGGTATAACGGACAAGATTGGATTGTGTTTACGGCAGTTCTCCATTCGTACAATATACAAACCGTTAGCCAAAGTAGCGAAGTATGTGCGAACACCAAAGGACGTCATCCCTCTGCAAACACCAGGTGTCTACAAAGTGGATTGCAGCTGCGGTCGTTCATATATAGGCCAAACAAAACGAACCATCGCAGAAAGGGTCAAAGAACACATCGCAGCTGTGAAAAACCGTCAGTTCAACAAATCGGCGATAGCGGAACACCTCAAGTCGGGTAGTAATCACTGGATCGAACTCCATCAACCCAAAGTCCTCTCCACTGATCGCCACTATTATCCTCGTGTTGTGCGTGAAGCTATTGAAATTAGAAGATACAATAATTTTAATAGGGAAGATGGATTCAAGCTATCCGGGATGTGGAATTCAGTGATGAAAAAACTTGGCCGTAGAAAACCTGTGCCAAACAAAACTGACGTAGTGAGTGTAGTGTGTCGCCGGCCTTATCCTGCATTATAATAATAATAATGGAGGGTAGCTACAAACAAAAGTAACTCCATGCATACTCTCGGCCCTCACCATCAGTCCAGCCGCGACCATGGGCGCTGCAACGCGCTCGAAACGTCGGTGTATCTCAACTCATTACATGTGAAAACACAGTTTACGTATGAGATTGAGAACAACAGATCATTTCTTTTCTCGACATTAAGTTAATGGTGAGAACTGATGGTTCCTTGGCCCATACTGTGTACCGGAAACCCACTCACACTAACAGAAACTTGCACGCCTCATCGCATCATCACCCACTTCACCTAAAATCAGTAAGCGCCACGCTCAAATCAAACCTACAATTTTGGATCTGACTGTAACTGCATCTGGTAGCTCCTCCTCAAATGTAAAAAAAGCGTTCTTAAGACCATTCCAATTTCGAGGGCTATCAAAAGTAGGACCGCGGAAATGTGGCAGATCTCCAAGACGAAAAGGAAAATCATTGATTGCTACTGACACACCAAATAAAAATGAAATACAAATGAGAGAAGAAAAGAAACGAAAACAGAGAAAGGCAATTGCAGAAACAAAGAAAAGAAAAGTTTTACAAGACAGTTCCAGTGAAAATGAAGATAATATATTAGATGATGAAGAAGATGATTATGCAGTGGTGTATCCTGACTGCTTCAAAGTTTACCTAAAGAAGGTGATTTTATTATTGTTAAATTCTTAGTTAAAGACAAAGAAATTTATTACATAGCCAAAGTTATAGGAGAGCTGGAAAATGAGACTGAAGTGAGTTTTCTTAGAAGATCTAATAAAATACCAAATAACTTTCACATGCCAATCGTGCCAGATATTGCCACGGTTGCTTTACATGACATTAAGATGATTTTACCAAAACCGAACTGTTCTGGTAACACAAAGAGAAAACAGTGTATGTATAACTTTGACCTAGATTTTTCTAAAATTGATTTACGTTAATTGTGTGTGTTCTCGAGTTATTACAGTTAAAAAAAATATTTTATGTTAGTTAATTGTTAGATCTAAGAAAAACGATTTTTATGTTCACAAAATGTGATTGATGTTTTTTATAGGACCAGATAGTACAAAAAAGTACTTATGTGTTGTGATTGTAATTATTTTTTCTGAGGTGAATTTATTATTTATATTTGTTAATTTTAGGTGTAGGAAAACCTATTTTTATGTTTATTAAAAAGTGATAGCTAATTTTACATAACATTATTATGACCTAAAAGACTGTCTAGTAGTACAAATAAAAAAAAATATATTATAATTTAGGTTTTTTAATATTTCTTTGCAATTGATCCTGTGTATCCCAGTCGTTTCACTGTCACCCGTGCATTGATCCAAAGTGACCCGTTCCCGGGTCACAGTGGATCATTTCTCATTTTTTTAAAAAGTACCTTTTATTTGTAAGTTTGTATAATACACGCCATGAAATGACTTTTACTGTAGACATTATATATTCAAATTATCATTTAATTTCAGAGATTGATCATTTCGTTATAAACTTCGGAGCAATATGGCTTGAAAGAAAATTTGATTCACTGTTACCCAATCTCCCCTACTCCCTCGAGAACATTCTCTGGTTTCATTTTACGAAGAGGGTTGATTTGGCATTTAACTACATCATTGAACCTATCCCAATTGGCTTTATCTAATTATATTTAATGGCAGGTTTGTTGCAGAGGTTGGGACAGGTTCGTTAAACCGTTAAACCGTTAGCCAAAGTAGCGAAGTATGTGCGAACACCAAAGGACGTCATCCCTCTGCAAACACCAGGTGTCTACAAAGTGGATTGCAGCTGCGGTCGTTCATATATAGGCCAAACAAAACGAACCATCGCAGAAAGGGTCAAAGAACACATCGCAGCTGTGAAAAACCGTCAGTTCAACAAATCGGCGATAGCGGAACACCTCAAGTCGGGTAGTAATCACTGGATCGAACTCCATCAACCCAAAGTCCTCTCCACTGATCGCCACTATTATCCTCGTGTTGTGCGTGAAGCTATTGAAATTAGAAGATACAATAATTTTAATAGGGAAGATGGATTCAAGCTATCCGGGATGTGGAATTCAGTGATGAAAAAACTTGGCCGTAGAAAACCTGTGCCAAACAAAACTGACGTAGTGAGTGTAGTGTGTCGCCGGCCTTATCCTGCATTATAATAATAATAATGGAGGGTAGCTACAAACAAAAGTAACTCCATGCATACTCTCGGCCCTCACCATCAGTCCAGCCGCGACCATGGGCGCTGCAACGCGCTCGAAACGTCGGTGAATGTAAGTACAAAATTGTTTCGCGTGAAGTTCCGAGTAGTATATAAAATATGAGTATAAACCGCGAAAGTTTAAAAATAACATTAGCAAACCGTTACGGGCCGGAAATTGCACAAAAAGTGAAAGACCTTGAATATTATCGGAAGAAGTGCGCGCGTATATCTACCTCACTTACATTTTTAAAAAAGTGCCGTGATTACGATATAATTTCTAATTGTGTTCGAATTAGGCCGCGTGATGACATCGCATTCTCCGGTAAAATTCTAAGACACGCGAGTGGTCGGTTACTGCGACAATTAATAAATAACAACCATGCGACATGTTAGACAAAGTGCACAGGGCGTTATATGTGTTACATTTGGAATGCAGTGAAGTGTTGACCGGGAGTGATTTCCACGTAATTGATCGCATAACATATGAACAGGCGGAGAGGACATACCAACTATGCAGTGCAACACACGAAAAGAAATTCGACAAACTAAAGGTTTCTCAGAGCAAAATTTCGCACTTGCAGAATAAGGCTTGTTCCACACTATCAAACTTTAATGACACAGTGACCAATTTGTCAAACGTAGACTTAGACCAGCCAGCCCTAAATATACTGCAAAAGGGGTTAAATTACGCTCTCACACCGAGTAAAGTGCCGTATGAAAGTATTATCTGTGGGGTAGAGGAGGCTATCGCCCGCAACAAAGTACCTTTTGGTGAAGCTGAAATTCTACGACAAGACGTTTCCCATGTCTTACGTAAGGCACGCCATAAATAACATAGTTACACCAATTAAGATAGACCTATGAGTTGTATGGGCGCTCCTACAATTTGGAGCTTAATTGACACTAACTTCAAATAAGGTACTAATTTTATAATGACGGCAGGTTTATGGCGGCGGTAATGGATAGGTACGGAACCCTTGGCGCATTAGTTCGACTCGTACTAAACCGTTTTTTTGAAATGTGATATTATGTTAATTTGAATTTTAATATAACCTTTAATTACTCCGTAGGGTATTAAAATGTATTCATGAAGCTTGGGAAGACAAGCACGATGCATTAGGTATATTTTGCGATCTATCAAAGGCTTTTGATTGCGTTCAACATGAAACGCTGTGCAAAAAATTACACCACTATGAAATAAGAGGCAAAGCTCTCGACCCTCTGTCTTCATATTTGAACAATAGAATACAGAGGGTCGATATTAATGGTACACGTTCTGTAGGATCCATGGTTACAATGGGTGTACCGCAAGGCTCGATACTTGGGCCATTCTTGTTCCTCATTTATATTAATGATTTACCATTTTATATAGGGGACAGAAATAGGATTGTTTTGTTTGCAGATGACACCTCATTAATTTTTAAAATTAAAAGACAATTAGATAACTATGACGATGTAAACAATGCAATTGCAAGAGTAGTTCATTGGTTCAGCTCAAATAATTTTGCCTTAATGAAAATAAAACTAAATGTATAAAATTTACTCTACCAAATGTAAAACAAGTTGCGGCCAATGTTCAACTGAATGGACAAGTGTTAGAGTTTGTAGAATCAACTGTTCCTCGGTATAACTATTGATGCCAATTTGCAGTGGGGCCCACACATAGAAAAGACAGCCTCTAGATTAAGTTCGGCTGCATACGCTGTAAAAAAGATCAGGACTCTAACAGATGTGTATACGGCTAGAATGGTTTACTTCAGCTATTTTCATGGTATTATGTCTTACGGTATTCTCTTTTGGGGGAGTGCTGCAGATTTAAATATTATTTTTGTTCTACAAAAGCGGGCTGTACGCGCTATTTATAATTTGGGCCCCAGAGTTTCTCTCCGAGAAAAATTCATTCTAACCGTACCATCACAATACATTTTTGCCAATCTTATGTATATTTTATATACTACTCGGGACTTCACGCGAAACAATTTTGTACTTACATTCACCGACGTTTCGAGCGCGTTGCAGCGCCCGTGGTCGCGGCTGGACTGATGGTGAGGGCCGAGAGTATGCATGGAGTTACTTTTGTTTGTAGCTACCCTCCATTATTATTATAATGCAGGATAAGGCCGGCGACACACTACACTCACTACGTCAGTTTTGTTTGGCATAGGTTTTCTACGGTCAAGTTTTTTCATCACTGAATTCCACATCCCGGATAGCTTGAATCCATCTTCCCTATTGAAATTATTGTATCTTCTAATTTCAATAGCTTCACGCACAACACGAGGATAATAGTGGCGATCAGTGGAGAGGACTTTGGGTTGATGGAGTTCGATCCAGTGATTACTACCCGACTCGAGGTGTTCCGCTATCGCCGATTTGTTGAACTGACGGTTTTTCACAGCTGCGATGTGTTCTTTGACCCTTTCTGCAATGGTTCGTTTTGTTTGGCCTATATATGAACGACCGCAGCTGCAATCCACTTTGTAGACACCTGGTGTTTGCAGAGGGATGACGTCCTTTGGTGTTCGCACATACTTGGCTACTTTGTCTAACGGTTTGTATATTGTACGAATGGAGAGCTGCCGTAAACACTATCCAATCTTGTCCGTTATACCTTTCACATACGGCATATAAGCCGGTTGACGGCCAACACCCGGTTTCATCTTCCTCGGTGCACGTCGTGTCTTCCTGCTACTACTAAAAACTTTTCTAGCGGCGCGGTAGCAACCAAAGAGGCTTTCTTTTCCTCTGGCGGCGTGGACACAGTAGCGGGGTTGAAAGGGCTAACAGGCCATTCATCAGGTGGGGCTTGGCACCAGGAAGAGCCATGGAACCACAACGGATGATCCAAAATCTGTGCAGGTGTTAACCCACGAGACAAACAATCGGCAGGTTTGTCCGTACCTGAGACGTGATAAAAGTTTTGCGGCGCCAATTCCGACTGAATTTTTGCCACCCTATTGCGACAAATGTATCCCAGCGATGGGGCGAAGAATGTGTCCAACACAAAGCGACGGTCGAGTCCGAGAATGCGAAAATTCTATCTATATTAATGCGTTGAAATCGGCGATCTGATTTGCGAACACGAATACAAAGAAACATTTGTCTAATGTCGGCTGAAAGCGCGACAGCGAATAAGCGAAAATTAACTATAATTTCGAACAAATTACCTTGGAGATTTTGACCACTGTGCAAAATATCGTTTACCGAAACATTCGAACTAGTTTTGGCGCTGCCATCTAAAACAACGCGCAACTTGGTGGTTAGTTTATCCTCGCGGACAACTCCATGGTGCGGTGTGGTTTACGAAGGAGCGTGCTTCGTCTCTTCGGTTACGGGAGGCGCGGGTGAAATGAAACCTGTATCCAAATATTTTATTATTACGCTATCGTAAGCCTCCTTCAACTTTGGAGATGTCTGCATTTTCCGTTCTAAACAAAAGAAGCGTTTTTCGGTTGACTAAAACGAATCTCCAAGCGAATTAACATCACCCTTAAAGGGGAGTGCGACAAAATTAGGACCATCACTATCGCGAGTAGTCGTGCGACTATAAAACTCTTCACAAAGTTTATGATCCGGGCTGACAATAGGAGGGACGTTCACCTCTTCTATCTACCAGAATTTACGGACAGCGGAGTCCAGCGGCTCGACGGCGCAACTATATGACACTGTCGAGTTACAATCAAAATAAGCGGGTGTGGAACCAACAATAACAAACCCAAGAACCGTCTCTAAGGCGAGCGGTGCGGGGTGCGATGCGTGACCTTGAACCTTACGCTGCAACAGGAGGTGCGGGAAAATCGAAGCGCCAACTAACAAATCAATATCTCCTGGAACGGCGTAAGTATCAGTTTACAACTCGTGTTAAATCAAAAATAATGATGTCTCTTATGATGTTCTACCAGGGTGACAATAATTTCAAAATAATTTGGACATACACCTTTTCTACTACACTAAATGTTATTACTCAATAAGTGACTACTTGGATGATAACTCATTAAATAATGCGATTGCTTCATGTAATTCCTAGTGTAGTTAGTTTTTATCTGACGTGATATACATTTTTATTAACCTGACATAGTACCTATTTTGATAACATACTTATGGAATGAAATCGTGCATTGATTTGTATTTTTATTGACTGTTTTTTTATTGATTATTGTATTTTATTGATTATTTTTATTGTATTTTTGTTGATTATTAGTAATTTGTTTGTTAATTTTGAATGTAGCTAATATTATGATTACAATACTTAAACATTGTATGCCTAAGCGGCTGGACATAGCTGAGCTTAATTATTGTAAAACAACCTATGTACCTATGTTTCCACAATAAATAAATTAAATTGAATTGAAAAAAAAAAATGCATCCATTAGGAATAATTAATTTATATCATAACTTAAAGTTAAATCTTCAGCTTGTAAACTTTTTGTTTTGTTGTAATTTGATAGCCATGGAATTTCATAGAATGAGTTAAAACAATCATCACAAGAATCAGTAACCTGATGCTCTATGTGGAGACTGCAGACCCAGGTCACTTTGCGGCAGTTTTCGCTTATCATCCTATTTTTTTTTATTAAAGCGTAAGCAAATGACGCCACTAAGATATGTGTCATATTACCAAAGCTGGAACTAACTGAGCTAGGGACGTTGCATGCCACACCATCATGATGTCGAGCTTCAGTGTGTCGCACAAGCGTGCATTCAAACTATGATGAGTCGCAGTAGTTTAATCACACCAACAATAATCGCACTTTCATTTTTCGAGCTCACATTACACTCTAAATATAAAAATGTCTTTATTTTGCATAGACCATTTTAACGGCTATTACAAAATGTAAACACTAGAACTAAGGATAAATTTAATATTTTTAAAGTGACCACCGGTTCGGAACGCGGCCCACCTGAGAAGAACAGTCTTGGGTCGTATTACTAGTCTGTTTTCTATTACATTTTTATTCCTTACATATTTTGTTTTCATTCCATGCAGCTTACTATTTGATATTTATGTTTCAAAAGCTATTTTTTATTTACTTTTTTCATTGAAATGATTTAATCACCTCTGTGATTGCTTTTAAGTATCCTTACTTCAAAATACTAAACAAAAAACTGCTGTAGAGGAAGTCCCGGACTCATAAAATGAACCTTTTGTCTGCGTTAAATGGATCGCGAGTTTAATAAACTTTGCTTGACTGACATTTGATATTATCGTACCAGTGTTATCTTTACATTGTAAATTAATTGAAATTCTTGTAATTCTGTACATATCTGAAAAAAGAAGAATTTTACGATCGTCCAAAGGAATCTATTACTAGAAATATTAAAATCTTTCAAGAATATTAGGTATACAAATTAAAAAACGATGCCATACAACATCTTGGGCCAATATTTCAGAAAAGTATATTTACTACAAAAACTATCGAAACGGTAAGTGTTGGAGGTTTATGGTCTTATAAATTTATGCAGATATACACCATCTAGTAATTCATGATAACTGTTTAATAAGATTCATTCTATTTTTGTTCTAGGCCTCCGGAGAGCAGTTGAGCCTCTTTGTGGAAAAATTTCAGAGCAAGACAGCGTGATGCACTTACGCGTGAAAGGCAGTACCATATAGCCACTGTCTTTGGAGGTCTTTGTTCTGATGCCGATATGGATCCAGATATCTAATTTAACATATGCACTGAATTTAAATACCAGAGACTATTAACACATACCGGGTAATTACCTATTATTTGTTGAAAATATTATAAAGTTTTGTACACTTTGTAAAATTGGTTGCATAGGGTTTGGGGCTCTGTCATAAACAACCTTGAGAGGATAGAACGATAGAGCTTAAAGTCACATGTAGAACAGAAGTTTTAACACCATGAATCAAAGTTGTATGTAGGTAATGAGTTTATAAATAAACATTGTAGGACACTTTTCACACAGCGCCATCTAACCCTTTAAGCTTGGGTTATGGCAACTACTCACCTGATAAACATACTTATATATATCTAAATATATACATTGTTATAGAGCAAACACTCAAACTTCTAAACAAACATTTGGGGATCTCACAAATATTTATTCCAATCTGGGACCTTCACATGAGTAGCAGTCACATACACTATCACCTACACCACAGAGCCAGTAATATATGCATACCTGAAGATTTTTTTTGTTACAGTGATATTGTAAGCTGAAACAGATACTGTGGAAATAATAGTATCTCAGAGAACAGAAGTTGAAACTCTTGTCCTTTTGTTATTAATGAGATAGTCGACTGTGACACAAGCGTCCAAAAACTTGCCGAGCCTGTCGTGCACAATATCCACCACAAGAAAGTACCAAAGAATCTGTCATCAAATCATTATCTTAAGAAATAATAACAATAATGATTAATTATTTTTAAGTTCTTTATTTAAAAAAAAAAATAATTGTATTGTTTACTATGAATATTTAATTAATATAGTATAAATAAATCATTAAAATAAATATTTTATCTATTGATGATGGTTGTTATAAGTTGTAGTGTACACACCTCTCATTCAAATAAATGTTATTACAGTGATAAAGATAACTCTGTTCAAGATGGGGCTTGAACGAGTGACAATGAAAATATAGTGAATAATTTAATCTTATTTTGGTATGGTTATGGTACCTCAGGGGCATAGAGCATTGCCCTGGTTAGACATAGGTTACGGGTCAAACCCCATCCTAAACCAAGTCATGTTTTTCACTTTAATAAAAATTATATGAAAGTCAGCATCTACAAATCGCTTTGAAAATTTATCCAAACCTCTCCTTTATCTGTTCCTATTCCTCCTACATATTGAATGATCATGTTCTTATTATATGGAGTACTCTCTTAGGGGGTAAAGTGTATTGGAAGTCAATAGGGATATTAATATAATAGGCACAATAGTACAGTACAGCACAAGCCACAGTACTATTCTGAAAGGATGCTGTGGCATAAAAAGGATGTCCACGCTACTATTGCTTTAACAAATGTTCCATCATTTAAGGTATTATCTTGTGTTTAATGTTATGTGTTTGATGGTACATAGTTACACTACTCGTAAGCGACATTGACTCTACAACACAACCATATAATGACATTATTTTTTTAATCATCATGATCACACTGTCTTCGGTATTAATATAATACTGAATTAATATCTTTGTAAAGTAATTGTTATTGATTGGTACGGGTCTGCTGTTCGGTAGAATGTGCTGGCACTGAAATAGGGGCGTAAATATGACTCTGCCACCCTTTCGGGGATAAACACGTGAATGATAATTATGTAATAGTCTATTTATCTTCAAAAATATCCATTTTAGAAAGATAAAGGAGGCCATCTTTTATTTTTGTTAACTAAAATCTCTGCTTGAGCGTGGTGTCGACTAAACTTACGAAAACTGCTCGCAAATCTCGAATCATGTAGCGAATCTGAGCTGAATATGGTTTAAAAATAAAGGATTACTGAAATGACACTTGAGCACTGTTCTATAATATGAATCAAACGTCATTTCACTGTGACAGCTCTCAGGTGATTCTAGATTGACGTTTCACGAATCGAGTAAGGTTCTATAATAAAAGCTCAGCTTAAAACTAGTTCTAAGTAAAACTTGAGGCTTGAGTAAGGTTCTATAATACGACCCTTATTGTATCTATGTATACACTTCCTCGAAATAAAATTAAAATCGAACTTAAATCCTCGAAAATATGTGGCGCCACCTATCACAAGCATAACAGAAAATCCATGAAGATGTTGTAGTCTTGTTTTGTATTTCGTATAGATTGCACCACCAACGTTTGAGTAAAAATGGCGGTCAGTCCACAGCTGACTCCACTGACTGGCAGCTGACATTTCTTTGTTCCAGTTGGAACAGGCGAAGTTTTTTTTGTTCCAGTTGGAACAGGCGAAGGTCAGAGACCATGCTGCCTAGTCATTAGTAATAATTTGTCATTAGTATTTTAAGTTCGATTACGTCTTCGGTAGTATTTTTCAATCAAGTCCATGTTCAATTCCTATATACGTAAAAACTTTAAACTCACTGTACAAATGAGTTTGTGAGTTATCTCGTCCGTTAATTAGTAGATTAAAATAAAATTCAGGTAATGTCTTTACAGACGTCGCGTAACATGCTATGTGCTGATATTGCCATGTCCATAATATCCTCTAGCCCTAGACTTGAAAACAAAATAAAATTTAATTAAAAATATCGAAAAAAAATATAAAATACTTACAGAAAATTTTAATACCAATAACAGACTCATGTTAACTCAAAATCTCTCGGTGTCATCATAATTTAGTTCACCCAGATATTTTGACAGGATCACTTTGCAAACCTTAAAGTTAGTTGTATATATATGCAATAACCTATTAAACTTATTATAAAGATATGGACCTAAAAATATAAAAAATCTATTTACGAATGCATGTTTGGTCATTGATCTGTCACAAACTATGTCCTTTCTTCGTCGATCACTCGATATTGTACTGAGAGGAACTTCAGTGTGCTTTTTAAGTATAGTGTGAAGAATAAATAATTGACGTACAGTTAGAACATTACACGCTTTATAGAGTGTATGTGTAGGGAATAAGAAGGGGCGAAAGCCTTTAAAACGGCTCTTTGCGCACGTTCCAGAGGGAGTAGGATAGTTTTAGCCGCACCCCCCCAGGAAGTTATGCAATATGTTAGCATAGACTGACACAAGGCCAAGTACACCTGTTTTATAAGAGTATAATCGGCAATATTGCGTAAATTCTTAAATATATAAATTAGCTTACGAACTCTACTGCATAATAAATCAATATGTTTACTAAAATTTAGATTTGTGTCAAGAATAATACCTAGATATTTTACCTCGTTTGTAATTCGCAAAGCAGAGCAAGTACATGCAGTGTCATCAAATTTGCTACAATTATGTGCGTAAAGGCTTGGGTTAGAAAAATCGTAGTTAATATTTCTCATTCTAAATACTTAGCATTATATGTATGACTTGTTACGTAACGTTATGTCTCACCAAGGATAGGAACTGTTTTTACTTATTTCATAGTACTTTTTAAATTTTACTAAAGTAATAATACATACTCGTAGGTTGTTTGACTGACAAATTGATTGCGCGTTTTTAATTTTTTTTTGTGTAGTTGTGTTTATGTTCCTGTTTTTTTGTATTGAAGTTTTGATACTTTATTTTGAGAAGAAACCCTTTTTTTTGACATATTTTTTATGTCGAATTTATTGTGAGACTATGTTTGTTAGATTGTGTTTATGTTGCTGATTTTTGTAAACACTGTATTTTGAGATAAGTTTGGCTGCTGATATTTTATGTAGTGATAGATAAAAATAATTATGAAAAACTGAAACCACCAAAACCCAAGCCTAAAATACTACACAGGCGTTGCTTTGCTCGTATGGACGTCGGTAAATTACGTCAAGATGCTGCTTTGCTTGATTGGGGGTTCGTAAAGGTATCGGAAAGGTTAGGCATGTAGGGCTACCCGAGACTATTGGACTGGATGCTATTAATACTCATTTCTCTACCTCCCACACAATGAATGTCTAGACCATTAGTCAAACGATAGACTCTGTAGCCAAACTGAATAAATCCAATCATTTATATGACTTCCAACCCTTTAAATTTTCTCCGGTCACAGTGGATGAAATCAAAAAGATAATAATTTCATTAAAATCTAATGCTGTTGGCTGTGACAACATTAGTCGTCGCATGATCGTTACAATCTTAGATCAACTTTTGCCTATTATTTCACACCTTATTCATTACTCTTTGGATTCCTGTCAATTTCCTACTCTGTGGTGCAAAGCCTATGGTCATTGCCTAAGGTTACTAATCCCTCCCTTCCAACGTGGCTGCTCCACCCTGCTAACCGTTTGTGAACTTTAGCACCTATAAAATTGGTCTGTGTGGCAACGACCGCCGAACGTATACATGACGCTACAGTTGCATACATCTCATCAATTATCATTCTGTGATTAATATCCCCACACAACTTACCACCACACTTTACACAGTCACTTGGAAAATCTATATTTTTTAGTGTACTATTACATATGTGATAATATTTCTCTATTTGCTCAAGTGACCGCTCGCCCCATTTGATTTTATTTTGTGTCATAGATAACGATGTGTTAACTTTCCTCTTTATAATATTCATATTACAATTTATTAACAATGGGAAATGATCAGACCGGAGGACATCATGCTTTATTTATAAAATATAAAATAAAATAAAAATATCTTTATTTTGCATAGACCATTTTAACGGCGCTTACAAAATGTCATACACTATTTAAAATATTTAAAGCGACCACCGGTTCGGAACGCGGCCCACCTGAGAAGAACCGGCAAGAAACTTAGGAAGGCTTTTTTTTTTGATGGCCTATTTACAATTTAATATTATTTCATTTTGCCAGCAGATCATTTCCAGGCGTCCCTGTCCTGCAAATAGTCTGTAACGGAGTAAAAACCTTTTTCACAAAGCTTGTTTTTAATAAACTTTTTAAATTTATTTAAAGGTAAATTTCTCAGGTCACAGGGAAGCTTGTTGTAAAAGCGTATACAGTTACCCTGGAAAGAATCGCCAATCTTATGTAGTCGACTGTGGTGGACTGAAAGATTATTTTTATTTCTAGTGTTTATATTATGTTTATCACAGAGTTTAGAAAACTGTGATAGATTTTTCTGGACATACATAAGATTGGTAAAAATGTATTGTGATGGTACGGTTAGAATATTCACTTCTTTGAATTTTTCTCGGAGAGAAACTCTGGGGCCCAAATTATAAATAGCGCGTATAGCCCGCTTTTGTAGAACAAAAATAATATTTAAATCTGCAGCACTCCCCCAAAGGAGAACACCGTAAGACATAATACTATGAAAATAGCTGAAGTAAACCATTCTAGCCGTATCCACATCTGTTAGAGTCCTGATCTTTTTGCAAATTGGCATCAATAGTTATACCTAGGAACACAGTTGATTCTACAAACTCTAACACTTGTCCATTCAGTTGAACATTGGCCGCAACTTGTTTTACATTTGGTAGAGTAAATTTTATACATTTAGTTTTATTTTCATTAAGGCAAAGATTATTTGAGCTGAACCAATGAACTACTCTTGCAATTGCATTGTTTACATCGTCATAGTTATCTAATTGTCTTTCAATTTTAAAAATTAATGAGGTGTCATCTGCAAACAAAACAATCCTATTCCTGTCCCCTACATAAAATGGTAAATCATTAATATAAATGAGGAACAAGAATGGCCCAAGTATCGAGCCTTGCGGCACACCCATTGTAACCATGGATCCTACAGAACGTGTACCATTAATATCGACCCTCTGTATTCTATTGTTCAAATATGAAGACAGAAGGTCGAGAGCTTTGCCTCTTATTCCATAGTGGTGTAATTTTTTGCACAGCGTTTCATGTTGAACGCAATCAAAAGACTTTGATAGATCGCAAAATATACCTAATGCATCGTGCTTGTCTTCCCATGCTTCATGAATACATTTTAATAACTCAACACCAGCATCGGAAGTTGAGCGCCCTTTCGTAAACCCAAATTGATTCGCATGGAGTATTTTATGACTATTAAAATGGGATAGCATTTGATTCAAGATTATTTTTTCAAATACTTTGCTCAAAGTTGGCAGCACTGACACTGGTCGGAAATTAGACGGCTCTGTAGCGCTGCCAGCCTTGAACAAGGGAACGACTTTGCTGTGTTTCATTAAATCAGGAAATGTACCACTAGAAACACAGTCATTAAACACAGTTGCTAGATGGGGCAACTGTGTTTATTAACGATGGGGCAACTGTGTTTATTAACGGATGTTATTTATTAACGGACATGCTGCTTTAGTGACTACACAATGGTCTAACCACCTCCGACTGCCATTAGCATCGCTGATAAACGTGTAGGTATCAGATTGTAAGTTATTTACATCAGCACACACCCATTCCTGTTCCATACAAAACATTTGTAACTCGTTATATAAAATAGTTGGTTTGGGTGCGCATTAAAATCACCCAAAATAATCACTGTCTCCACATTGCTGTCTTCTATAATTGCACTAATCGAACCTAAACAATTCGAAAATTCCGGTAGATTCGCCTTGATATCAACTGGTAGGTACACACTAAATATTAAAATGGATCGGTCACTCAACACTATTTTAATTGCCGCGGTTCGTGGATTACCACACGGTATTACATTCACACAACTAAATATGCTCTTTCTCCATAGAATCGCCACTCCACCATATGGGCGACCCTCTAACAATCCTGCTGAAGTATCAACAGCTGACGTTCCCGTACTGCCAAAATCGGCATCAACCATTGTTAATGTACCTAAGTCATGAGCCAGGAGCCACGTTTCCTGAAGTGCTATTAAATCAGCTTCTTTGCACAATGATCTTACCCCCTCTATTGACCTCTTAAGCGACTTACAATTAAAAGACGCAAGGACAGCGTTGTGAATTACTGTCTCGTCCATTAGAGATGCTTGATGGTTGCCTCGACACGATCTGATTTCTCCACCTCTTTGTTCTTATGGTGGACAAAACGACGGAAAATTACACCTGCAGGCCATAACTGCTCATTCATGAATAAACGTAATTTAGTTTTCGATACAAATAATTTATAAGCGTTATGTTTATCATTTTTTATATGCATTTTTATCACCGTTATATTTTCACCAGTTTTCCTCAGGATATACTCCGCAATGTTCCGCTCACTTGTATCCTTGTGAACGTTAGTAATGAAAAGAGGTATTATGCTATTAAATTTTTGACGATTATGAGGTTAATGGGCTAGTATTTCCTCGTACATTTTTTTTAAATTTACCTCTACATATTCATCATTCAGATTACATCTCATTAAAATAGAAAACTCTTCTTCTTTCTTTATAAATATTTCTTTTGTGTTAAGCCATGACACTTTTGATCCATTAGTGGCTTTTTTCTGTTAGTTATCTTCTTTTCCAAGTTAGTGCTAGACAAAAAATCTTCCTTTCTCATTCTATGTACTTGCATTGGTTTGTTTTTCTTACATGACTGCATTATTCGCATATAATCCTCTGGGGTATATAATCTTTGCTGCAGCTTAAGAGCACATTCGATTCGCCCAAAATCAGAATCGTTAGGTAGGAAACTATGTCCAGATTCTAGAAAGCGAAGGCTTACTGTTTGAAGAGTTGGGTGATCCCCTAATAAAGCTTTAAGCATCAACGTCAGCTTTATGTTACGGTTTTGACCGCCGCAAGAGTCACTCCAAAGTATGAGATTCTTTACTTGGCCATCGCATCTCTCCATTATATGCTTAATACGACAGAAGCCCACCTCCTGTGATCCCCTACCCGCTTCACCTTCCACCCAAACGTTACAATGGGCCTGGTCATTGCTTCCTGAGTGGATCCCAAAGTTATAAACCCAAAACTGCCTTTTGTAAAACACCACGTTGGTGGGTATACGTGGAAGGGGTAGCTTCGCTCTCAGAATTCACTTTATTAAGACCGGCTTGCTTACCACGCTTATCTTTAATACAATTATCCCGTTTTTTACAGAGGGATGTAATTAACCTTTCTGGGAACTCGTCTTAATAGTGTTTACTAACATTTTCTTGCAAACAAGTACATCCTTTAGGTGGTATTCTCGCGTAAATGTCTTCTTCTTTGAAGTACCTGTATTAGCAGAAGCGTATGAACGTTTTACAGGTATTGCCTTCACGCAAGCGGCAATAAACATATTTTGCGCTTCATAGGTACCTAAAGCATAAATTTTTTGAAATTCAGTTAGTCTATTGTCACTGGAAATTTTGTCTCGACATTTCTTGGACAGTTGCAGTCATAATCTAAAAATGGCTTGGGGTCAATATTCTGTTTCCTAGAGTTAACATAGGACAAATTTTGGTATTTCCGCTTTTTTCTATCTTCACGAGAGAGTTCACCATATTTTCTCTTTCTACCCTTGCTTGGCCTACCTTGCGACGATAGTAGCTTAAGAACTGTTCACCTGCAGCGTATGATTGGAACGGCTGGAGCATGGGAATTCATTCGTATCAGTAGGACTTCCATACACTTCTGCTTCTGTGGTTAGCAATGAAACTGATACCGCGGAACTAGTATCACTTTCGTTTATATTATTAGTAACAAAATCGGGATCTTGTACGGAGTCGTCACCATTAAACATGATTTCCGTTGCGTTAGAAGATGCCGATGAGGCTGTCGGACGGTTTTCCTCTCTAGTTTTTGGAGACTCGAAGTTATTTTCCGAGATGCCCTCTATTAACATATTATATATTTTTGTTGTCTCTGGTGACATTGGACGCAAAGGGATGAAGGGGAGTACTTTGTATGGGCTGTGGAACAAGCTGAGAAGACAATGAATGTACAATACTCTTCTCAGCAATAGTTTTATGAGATTGAATGTGAGCCTCAGGAGATATCAAACACTCGTCATTGCTAGGAGACATGCATTGTTTTTTATTTAGCAGTGCATTAAAATTGCTAAGGGGTCGAGGTGTTAAGGGAGAATAGGGCGGCGGCTCTATACTTTTTTCTGCGATACTTTCGTGACAGTTCAAAGAATTTTCCAAACAACCCACACCAGAAAAAAGCGATTCAACATGCCTTTCATCAGTTACATTAGACTGATCTTCATGCTCAGTAAGCTTATGGCAATTAGCATCAGTAATGGGCAAAGCTGCAGAAGAATCAAAAATGTTACCTCAAACATACTAGAAGGTACCATGCGTTTCAAATGAGAAGATACCCGAGATCGCAGCAACTTCACTCCGTACTCGTCAAAATTGTATAGCTAGCAACAAAAGTAGGTTCATAGGCGTATAGTATCCACGACTGAATATTTATATTGATTACCTTAAGATTAGAAGATAAGATTTTTTTAGTGAATTATAATAATAGTTTTGTTCATTTAATTTATTCCATAAATAGATAATTGACTTTTGTGTAATATTCTTATTTAGAAATGGCAAATAATTGATTAAAACATTTTTGCTCGCTGTTCGGCATTTATTTGAATTTAGTTCAATGATCGTCATAACTTTTCTATTGGAAATATATTAAGAACTATTATTAGTGTCAAGAAATAGTGAAGTATAAAAATGTATTTGCTGACCTTACATTATACAATGAAGTTAGTAGCGCAGGTCAAAATGGCGTCCTGTCAGGTATCAACTCATTTGGAACGCATATTAGGTGTTAATAAAACGGGTGTGTAATATTTTGACTTAATAACAGTTGAACTAATAACACTTATAACGTAATAGGTATAAACTTTTAAGATATTAAGAAAAGTAGTACCCTAATGGGCCGGTATATTTAAATCATGATTAAATTGTTGTTATAATCGGGCAAAAAAGTAAAGAAATCACTAAGTAGAAAGTTTCAAGTAGGTATCAAAAACTTTTATAACCTCAAAATTAATAATTACATACCTTGATGGTCTTTTACTTTATTATCTACCTGGTTGAGGCAGCTAGAAAGCATTAATTGTATTCTTGTATTCTATTGGAAATCACTCTCTTCATTTCGAAATAGTAAATTAATTTTACAATAATTTTAATCCACAACGTCACGGTACGCGCCAGTTTTTAGACAGAGTGATGCCATTATTGCCATTGTCAATATTACTTACTATTCGCTTTAGGAAGAGTTGCCAATAATCATATCAAAACTTCACACAAAATATTTATATAACATAAAAATAAATTGCATTTAGAAAGACATGTGAATATTAAAAATTTAATAATGAATAAATTAAGGTATCAATGATAGTATGGCATAATATAGTACCTTTCTGTTTTTAGCAAACATTCTACTTTACCAAACGCAAAACAAACTTAAGCTGCTTAGTTCATTATTTTAGTTCTGATTTTACAAAATTAAGTAACATGAATAGAACTAGGCATCTTGGTTACTTTTAAAAATACTTTGTTTAACATGCAAAATAGAACCAACCATCATGGTTCCCTTTAGAAAAAAAAAAACATAATTAGCCTTATGATTTTTTTAACGAGAACCATGTGGCTAAGTTCTATTTTGTGTAATGCATATGCTTAAAAACTACATGTACCATGCCACATGGATCCACTTCGCTTTTATTAAGTGGCTTCGTTTATGGTTGGTACCCTAGACGGCTTAATTTTTGTTCTTTTGTATGTTGGTAATACTGGTCAGTCTTTTCTGAGGAGGTTAGAAACATAGTTGAGTATCTATTTCAAATGTAATATGAATTTCACTCAAGGTGTGGGTTGGTTCTAGTTTGCAAAACTACGTCCGTTTTAGACTTGTGCTAATGTTCATTACGTATGTCGGAGCACCATAACGATCTGTTTGATAATTGTAACTGGATACTTTTTTGGTCCCAGTTACTATCTCATTATAGTTTTGAGGTTTCAATGAATCCATTAAGTTTTTAATAGTTGGGTTGAGTTTTTTTAATTCTATTAACAATTTGGACAATTCTCTCATTTTACGAGATGTTACATTGATAAAATGTTTTTCACGGTGGATTCCCAAATGCACAGATCAGTAGGTCTTTTTTAGCCTCTAGAAATATTTTGTCTGGTCTCATTTTTGAGAACACATCTTCTTTAAGCTTTTTATCTACTGCCAGATTACGCAACATAAAATTTTGAGCTTCAATTTGGGTGTTCGTAGTTTCAGATAGCGGTTGACATTTCTTTTTGTGTTACCACAGTTGTTTTCTCGAGTAAAAACCTAAACATTTCTCACAAGGTAAGTAGTCAATATCTGGATAAATATTGCTTTTTTTTATAGGTTTGCAGCATTTTGTAACGTTTTTAATATAATTTCATTTTGTAACGTTTTTAATATAATTAATAGATTTTTTCGAGTAAAGCTTTTTGTAGGATATGCAAGAATTTTTTGAACCTCACATTCCATGGTGTGATTGCGTATAATCTTGCAAAATTCAAAACATCACTTTCACAATAAAAGTAATAACCTTTTGTTCTAATTCTTTTAATTTTTTTTTCGGCTTCTTGACTTCTTATTTCTTTAGTACTATCAATATTACTTATGATTTTTGTGTCTCCTCTTAAAAATGTAACCGGTCGTAATTCACTCGCAGCGTTTGCCAAGATATCTCCTACTTCTTCTGTATGGCTAGTGTCACTAAACGAGTCAGAAGATGCAGGATTATATGTTTTATCTTGGTCACTATCAACTATCTCCGAGTTCTCTGAGCTATGATTGTCATAAGAATAAGGATCATCATTGTCAGCAGTATAACTTGACGTAGTGGGTACTCGGTCTTGAATCGAAGAATGAAGGGGTTGACCTGGCGATAATACATAGAATAAATAACGCGGCTACTCTTTTATAATATACCGGCGCAACCATTTCCCCCCGGCTTGAAGGGTTACCTTCGAAAAAGGAACAACTGACTATACAGTTGCCACTAAGCTTTATCTGCTAAATAAACAAATGCTATCGAACTAAACTAAACTAAAAAGGCAAAGGACAAAGACGAATAACTGGTCGCAAGTACGAACCAGTTGCGGTTTAACGCGAACTATACGGGTGATCCCATTTGACCCAGGGAAAACTTCTTCTACTACCCCAAGAGGCCAATGTAATGGAGGCATATTTTCAGTTAAAATAACTACGACAGTACCGACAGTAATAGGGTTCGATGGAGTATTCCATTTCTGACGTGACTGTAGCGTATGCAAATAGTCTGTCCTCCAACGCTTCCAACACGATTGAACGAGTTTATCCAATAATGCATGACGCGAGAGAAGATGAAGTCGATCTTCCTCTATTTTAAAAGCGGGTAAGTATTTTAACGGTGTAACATTCAAAAAGTGCGCTGGAGTCAGTGCAAGCGGCTCCGAGGGATCACTAGACAAGGTTCTACAAAGAGGACGCGTATTCATTACGGCCTCGACTTGAGTGAGCCCGGTGCTCAGCTCTTCAAACGTAAAGTGTTTGGAACGCAAAAAAATATGTAGTTCGGAAAGGTTACGACGAGCTCCGACGTAATTCGTACCGTTGTCCGAATACATTCGAGATACGGAACCCCGACGCGACAAAATCTTTAAAATGCAGCCATGAAGCATGGCGTGCTCAAATCACCAGCTAATTCTATATGAACGGCGCGAGTCGTCATACAAACAAAAAGACGAACAAAAGCTTGCGTGGAGCGTATACCACGACCACAAGAAACTGATACCCTGAAGGGGCCAGCGTAATCTGTACCCGTGTGTACGAACGGTTTAGCAGCCTGAACAACACGAAAAGGACGATGATCGGCCATTTCGGGCGCGATTGACTTCGGGCGAAGTTTGAAACACGGAATACATCTATGAACTGTCGAACGAATCAAATTGCGTGCGGAGAGAATCCAGTATTTCTGGCGCAAAATCGACATTAATAAATCTGGACCAGCGTGAACCTATCGATCGTAAAAGAATTTAAGTTAGTTTTAAATGAATAGTAATCGCCATAACATAAATACTAGAAGCAAAGATAAAATAGTGATAACTAGATTTAGGCTAACTAAAGTTAATATGTCTTTTCTCGGTCGGTGTGTTCGTTTCTAAAATAAAACCCCTCTAGAAGTAACTAAGATGTCTTATAGTAAATTCAAAAGTTATATAAAAAAGACTTTTATTGACAAAGCCTACTATTAGGTGGCTCAATTAAAACATAATATTATAAAAACCGTAATAATTAATTATAAAAACCGTCAATCGTTCCGCACTCATTCGTTCAACATGTCCAAACCATTGGAGCACGCTAAACGCCGACACTTTCATTCAAACTTTTGAATTATCCTTTATTTTTCACAGAGGCCCAGACACAACCCGCCTACAATATCAATACCTAATACCAGTACTGACGATTCATTTATGGATACTACTTACAATGAGAACAACAGAGATGAAACTTATATTCCAGCTACAGACGACAACACTACAAACAGTTCATATTCATCCGACAACTTGTCGGCTTCTGTGAACGATGTATCTAATAGCACCAAAGATTTGGCTTCTGGAAATATTTTAATGGAACAGAACACCGATATAACACATTTCATAGACCAAGTTGACAGTAATGTCATTATTGAAAAAAACGATAATTTTTATGTTGAAAACAGTGACAATTCAATAATCGAAAATTCTGACCTTTCTAATACGTTGGAGTTATCTCATAACCATATTAATATTTCGTCAAGTAAACGCGATAAATCATTTGTCACAAAAAATGATATCTATACTGGCCAAACATTGCTACCATGTCAGACCAGTGTTCATTCAAATATATTGAATCAATTTCAGTACCATGTATCGCTTTCACCACTACCAATTGAGAGCGTAGACTTATATGATAACAAAAATCATACCGTCACAAGTCAAATATTATCGCCAGGTCAACCCCTTCATTCTTCGATTCAAGACCGAGTACCCACTACGTCAAGTTATACTGCTGACAATGATGATCCTTATTCTTATGACAATCATAGCTCAGAGAACTCGGAGATAGTTGATAGTGACCAAGATAAAACATATAATCCTGCATCTTCTGACTCGTTTAGTGACACTAGCCATACAGAAGAAGTAGGAGATATCTTGGCAAACGCTGCGAGTGAATTACGACCGGTTACATTTTTAAGAGGAGACACAAAAATCATAAGTAATATTGATAGTACTAAAGAAATAAGAAGTCAAGAAGCCGAAAAAAAAATTAAAAGAATTAGAACAAAAGATTATTACTTTTATTGTGAAAGTGATGTTTTGAATTTTGCAAGATTATACGCAATCACACCATGGAATGTGAGGTTCAAAAAATTCTTGCATATCCTACAAAAAGCTTTACTCGAAAAAATCTATTAATTATATTAAAAACGTTACAAAATGAAATTATATTAAAAACGTTACAAAATGCTGCAAACCTATAAAAAAAAGCAATATTTATCCAGATATTGACTACTTACCTTGTGAGAAATGTTTAGGTTTTTACTCGAGAAAACAACTGTGGTAACACAAAAAGAAATGTCAACCGCTATCTGAAACTACGAACACCCAAATTGAAGCTCAAAATTTTATGTTGCGTAATCTGGCAGTAGATAAAAAGCTTAAAGAAGATGTGTTCTCAAAAATGAGACCAGACAAAATATTTCTAGAGGCTAAAAAAGACCTACTGATCTGTGCATTTGGGAATCCACCGTGAAAAACATTTTATCAATGTAACATCTCGTAAAATGAGAGAATTGTCCAAATTGTTAATAGAATTAAAAAAACTCAACCCAACTATTAAAAACTTAATGGATTCATTGAAACCTCAAAACTATAATGAGATAGTAACTGGGACCAAAAAAGTATCCAGTTACAATTATCAAACAGATCGTTATGGTGCTCCGACATACGTAATGAACATTAGCACAAGTCTAAAACGGACGTAGTTTTGCAAACTAGAACCAACCCACACCTTGAGTGAAATTCATATTACATTTGAAATAGATACTCAACTATGTTTCTAACCTCCTCAGAAAAGACTGACCAGTATTACCAACATACAAAAGAACAAAAATTAAGCCGTCTAGGGTACCAACCATAAACGAAGCCACTTAATAAAAGCGAAGTGGATCCATGTGGCATGGTACATGTAGTTTTTAAGCATATGCATTACACAAAATAGAACTTAGCCACATGGTTCTCGTTAAAAAAATCATAAGGCTAATTATGTTTTTTTTTTTCTAAAGGGAACCATGATGGTTGGTTCTATTTTGCATGTCAAACAAAGTATTTTTAAAAGTAACCAAGATGCCTAGTTCTATTCATGTTACTTAATTTTGTAAAATCAGAACTAAAATAATGAACTAAGCAGCTTAAGTTTGTTTTGCGTTTGGTAAAGTAGAATGTTTGCTAAAAACAGAAAGGTACTATATTATGCCATACTATCATTGATACCTTAATTTATTCATTATTAAATTTTTAATATTCACATGTCTTTCTAAATGCAATTTATTTTTATGTTATATAAATATTTTGTGTGAAGTTTTGATATGATTATTGGCAACTCTTCCTAAAGCGAATAGTAAGTAATATTGACAATGGCAATAATGGCATCACTCTGTCTAAAAACTGGCGCGTACCGTGACGTTGTGGATTAAAATTATTGTAAAATTAATTTACTATTTCGAAATGAAGAGAGTGATTTCCAATAGAATACAAGAATACAATTAATGCTTTCTAGCTGCCTCAACCAGGTAGATAATAAAGTAAAAGACCATCAAGGTATGTAATTATTAATTTTGAGGTTATAAAAGTTTTTGATACCTACTTGAAACTTTCTACTTAGTGATTTCTTTACTTTTTTGCCCGATTATAACAACAATTTAATCATGATTTAAATATACCGGCCCATTAGGGTACTACTTTTCTTAATATCTTAAAAGTTTATACCTATTACGTTATAAGTGTTATTAGTTCAACTGTTATTAAGTCAAAATATTACACACCCGTTTTATTAACACCTAATATGCGTTCCAAATGAGTTGATACCTGACAGGACGCCATTTTGACCTGCGCTACTAACTTCATTGTATAATGTAAGGTCAGCAAATACATTTTTATACTTCACTATTTCTTGACACTAATAATAGTTCTTAATATATTTCCAATAGAAAAGTTATGACGATCATTGAACTAAATTCAAATAAATGCCGAACAGCGAGCAAAAATGTTTTAATCAATTATTTGCCATTTCTAAATAAGAATATTACACAAAAGTCAATTATCTATTTATGGAATAAATTAAATGAACAAAACTATTATTATAATTCACTAAAAAAATCTTATCTTCTAATCTTAAGGTAATCAATATAAATATTCAGTCGTGGATACTATACGCCTATGAACCTACTTTTGTTGCTAGCTATACAATTTTGACGAGTACGGAGTGAAGTTGCTGCGATCTCGGGTATCTTCTCATTTGAAACGCATGGTACCTTCTAGTATGTTTGAGGTAACATTTTTGATTCTTCTGCAGCTTTGCCCATTACTGATGCTAATTGCCATAAGCTTACTGAGCATGAAGATCAGTCTAATGTAACTGATGAAAGGCATGTTGAATCGCTTTTTTCTGGTGTGGGTTGTTTGGAAAATTCTTTGAACTGTCACGAAAGTATCGCAGAAAAAAGTATAGAGCCGCCGCCCTATTCTCCCTTAACACCTCGACCCCTTAGCAATTTTAATGCACTGCTAAATAAAAAACAATGCATGTCTCCTAGCAATGACGAGTGTTTGATATCTCCTGAGGCTCACATTCAATCTCATAAAACTATTGCTGAGAAGAGTATTGTACATTCATTGTCTTCTCAGCTTGTTCCACAGCCCATACAAAGTACTCCCCTTCATCCCTTTGCGTCCAATGTCACCAGAGACAACAAAAATATATAATATGTTAATAGAGGGCATCTCGGAAAATAACTTCGAGTCTCCAAAAACTATAGAGGAAAACCGTCCGACAGCCTCATCGGCATCTTCTAACGCAACGGAAATCATGTTTAATGGTGACGACTCCGTACAAGATCCCGATTTTGTTACTAATAATATAAACGAAAGTGATACTAGTTCAGCGGTATCAGTTTCATTGCTAACCACAGAAGCAGAAGTGTATGGAAGTCCTACTGATACGAATGAATTCCCATGCTCCAGCCGTTCCAATCATACGCTGCAGGTGAACAGTTCTTAAGCTACTATCGTCGCAAGGTAGGCCAAGCAAGGGTAGAAAGAGAAAATATGGTGAACTCTCTCGTGAAGATAGAAAAAAGCGGAAATACCAAAATTTGTCCTATGTTAACTCTAGGAAACAGAATATTGACCCCAAGCCATTTTTAGATTATGACTGCAACTGTCCAAGAAATGTCGAGACAAAATTTCCAGTGACAATAGACTAACTGAATTTCAAAAAATTTATGCTTTAGGTACCTATGAAGCGCAAAATATGTTTATTGCCGCTTGCGTGAAGGCAATACCTGTAAAACGTTCATACGCTTCTGCTAATACAGGTACTTCAAAGAAGAAGACATTTACGCGAGAATACCACCTAAAGGATGTACTTGTTTGCAAGAAAATGTTAGTAAACACTATTAAGACGAGTTCCCAGAAAGGTTAATTACATCCCTCTGTAAAAAACGGGATAATTGTATTAAAGATAAGCGTGGTAAGCAAGCCGGTCTTAATAAAGTGAATTCTGAGAGCGAAGCTACCCCTTCCACGTATACCCACCAACGTGGTGTTTTACAAAAGGCAGTTTTGGGTTTATAACTTTGGGATCCACTCAGGAAGCAATGACCAGGCCCATTGTAACGTTTGGGTGGAAGGTGAAGCGGGTAGGGGATCACAGGAGGTGGGCTTCTGTCGTATTAAGCATATAATGGAGAGATGCGATGGCCAAGTAAAGAATCTCATACTTTGGAGTGACTCTTGCGGCGGTCAAAACCGTAACATAAAGCTGACGTTGATGCTTAAAGCTTTATTAGGGGATCACCCAACTCTTCAAACAGTAAGCCTTCGCTTTCTAGAATCTGGACATAGTTTCCTACCTAACGATTCTGATTTTGGGCGAATCGAATGTGCTCTTAAGCTGCAGCAAAGATTATATACCCCAGAGGATTATATGCGAATAATGCAGTCATGTAAGAAAAACAAACCAATGCAAGTACATAGAATGAGAAAGGAAGATTTTTTGTCTAGCACTAACTTGGAAAAGAAGATAACTAACAGAAAAAAGCCACTAATGGATCAAAAGTGTCATGGCTTAACACAAAAGAAATATTTATAAAGAAAGAAGAAGAGTTTTCTATTTTAATGAGATGTAATCTGAATGATGAATATGTAGAGGTAAATTTAAAAAAAATGTACGAGGAAATACTAGCCCATTAACCTCATAATCGTCAAAAATTTAATAGCATAATACCTCTTTTCATTACTAACGTTCACAAGGATACAAGTGAGCGGAACATTGCGGAGTATATCCTGAGGAAAACTGGTGAAAATATAACGGTGATAAAAATGCATATAAAAAATGATAAACATAACGCTTATAAATTATTTGTATCGAAAACTAAATTACGTTTATTCATGAATGAGCAGTTATGGCCTGCAGGTGTAATTTTCCGTCGTTTTGTCCACCATAAGAACAAAGAGGTGGAGAAATCAGATCGTGTCGAGGCAACCATCAAGCATCTCTAATGGACGAGACAGTAATTCACAACGCTGTCCTTGCGTCTTTTAATTGTAAGTCGCTTAAGAGGTCAATAGAGGGGGTAAGATCATTGTGCAAAGAAGCTGATTTAATAGCACTTCAGGAAACGTGGCTCCTGGCTCATGACTTAGGTACATTAACAATGGTTGATGCCGATTTTGGCAGTACGGGAACGTCAGCTGTTGATACTTCAGCAGGATTGTTAGAGGGTCGCCCATATGGTGGAGTGGCGATTCTATGGAGAAAGAGCATATTTAGTTGTGTGAATGTAATACCGTGTGGTAATCCACGAACCGCGGCAATTAAAATAGTGTTGAGTGACCGATCCATTTTAATATTTAGTGTGTACCTACCAGTTGATATCAAGGCGAATCTACCGGAATTTTCGAATTGTTTAGGTTCGATTAGTGCAATTATAGAAGACAGCAATGTGGAGACAGTGATTATTTTGGGTGATTTTAATGCGCACCCAAACCAACTATTTTATATAACGAGTTACAAATGTTTTGTATGGAACAGGAATGGGTGTGTGCTGATGTAAATAACTTACAATCTGATACCTACACGTTTATCAGCGATGCTAATGGCAGTCGGAGGTGGTTAGACCATTGTGTAGTCACTAAAGCAGCATGTCCGTTAATAAATAACATCCGTTAATAAACACAGTTGCCCCATCGTTAATAAACACAGTTGCCCCATCTAGCAACTGTGTTTAATGACTGTGTTTCTAGTGGTACATTTCCTGATTTAATGAAACACAGCAAAGTCGTTCCCTTGTTCAAGGCTGGCAGCGCTACAGAGCCGTCTAATTTCCGACCAGTGTCAGTGCTGCCAACTTTGAGCAAAGTATTTGAAAAAATAATCTTGAATCAAATGCTATCCCATTTTAATAGTCATAAAATACTCCATGCGAATCAATTTGGGTTTACGAAAGGGCGCTCAACTTCCGATGCTGGTGTTGAGTTATTAAAATGTATTCATGAAGCATGGGAAGACAAGCACGATGCATTAGGTATATTTTGCGATCTATCAAAGGCTTTTGATTGCGTTCAACATGAAACGCTGTGCAAAAAATTACACCACTATGGAATAAGAGGCAAAGCTCTCGACCTTCTGTCTTCATATTTGAACAATAGAATACAGAGGGTCGATATTAATGGTACACGTTCTGTAGGATCCATGGTTACAATGGGTGTGCCGCAAGGCTCGATACTTGGGCCATTCTTGTTCCTCATTTATATTAATGATTTACCATTTTATGTAGGGGACAGGAATAGGATTGTTTTGTTTGCAGATGACACCTCATTAATTTTTAAAATTAAAAGACAATTAGATAACTATGACGATGTAAACAATGCAATTGCAAGAGTAGTTCATTGGTTCAGCTCAAATAATCTTTGCCTTAATGAAAATAAAACTAAATGTATAAAATTTACTCTACCAAATGTAAAACAAGTTGCGGCCAATGTTCAACTGAATGGACAAGTGTTAGAGTTTGTAGAATCAACTGTGTTCCTAGGTATAACTATTGATGCCAATTTGCAGTGGGGCCCACACATAGAAAAGACAGCCTCTAGATTAAGTTCGGCTGCATACGCTGTAAAAAAGATCAGGACTCTAACAGATGTGGATACGGCTAGAATGGTTTACTTCAGCTATTTTCATAGTATTATGTCTTACGGTGTTCTCCTTTGGGGGAGTGCTGCAGATTTAAATATTATTTTTGTTCTACAAAAGCGGGCTGTACGCGCTATTTATAATTTGGGCCCCAGAGTTTCTCTCCGAGAAAAATTCAAAGAAGTGAATATTCTAACCGTACCATCACAATACATTTTTGCCAATCTTATGTATGTCCAGAAAAATCTATCACAGTTTTCTAAACTCTGTGATAAACATAATATAAACACTAGAAATAAAAATAATCTTTCAGTCCACCACAGTCGACTACATAAGATTGGCGATTCTTTCCAGGGTAACTGTATACGCTTTTACAACAAGCTTCCCTGTGACCTGAGAAATTTACCTTTAAATAAATTTAAAAAGTTTATTAAAAACAAGCTTTGTGAAAAAGGTTTTTACTCCGTTACAGACTATTTGCAGGACAGGGACGCCTGGAAATGATCTGCTGGCAAAATGAAATAATATTAAATTGTAAATAGGCCATCAAAAATAAAAGCCTTCCTAAGTTTCTTGCCGGTTCTTCTCAGGTGGGCCGCGTTCCGAACCGGTGGTCGCTTTAAATATTTTAAATAGTGTATGACATTTTGTAAGCGCCGTTAAAATGGTCTATGCAAAATAAAGATATTTTTATTTTATTTTATATTTTATAAATAAAGCATGATGTCCTCCGGTCTGATCATTTCCCATTGTTAATAAATTGTAATATGAATATTATAAAGAGGAAAGTTAACACATCGTTATCTATGACACAAAATAAAATCAAATGGGGCGAGCGGTCACTTGAGCAAATAGAGAAATATTATCACATATGTAATAGTACACTAAAAAATATAGATTTTCCAAGTGACTGTGTAAAGTGTGGTGGTAAGTTGTGTGGGGATATTAATCACAGAATGATAATTGATGAGATGTATGCAACTGTAGCGTCATGTATACGTTCGGCGGTCGTTGCCACACAGACCAATTTTATAGGTGCTAAAGTTCACAAACGGTTAGCAGGGTGGAGCAGCCACGTTGGAAGGGAGGGATTAGTAACCTTAGGCAATGACCATAGGCTTTGCACCACAGAGTAGGAAATTGACAGGAATCCAAAGAGTAATGAATAAGGTGTGAAATAATAGGCAAAAGTTGATCTAAGATTGTAACGATCATGCGACGACTAATGTTGTCACAGCCAACAGCATTAGATTTTAATGAAATTATTATCTTTTTGATTTCATCCACTGTGACCGGAGAAAATTTAAAGGGTTGGAAGTCATATAAATGATTGGATTTATTCAGTTTGGCTACAGAGTCTATCGTTTGACTAATGGTCTAGACATTCATTGTGTGGGAGGTAGAGAAATGAGTATTAATAGCATCCAGTCCAATAGTCTCGGGTAGCCCTACATGCCTAACCTTTCCGATACCTTTACGAACCCCCAATCAAGCAAAGCAGCATCTTGACGTAATTTACCGACGTCCATACGAGCAAAGCAACGCCTGTGTAGTATTTTAGGCTTGGGTTTTGGTGGTTTCAGTTTTTCATAATTATTTTTATCTATCACTACATAAAATATCAGCAGCCAAACTTATCTCAAAATACAGTGTTTACAAAAATCAGCAACATAAACACAATCTAACAAACATAGTCTCACAATAAATTCGACATAAAAAATATGTCAAAAAAAAGGGTTTCTTCTCAAAATAAAGTATCAAAACTTCAATACAAAAAAACAGGAACATAAACACAACTACACAAAAAAAAATTAAAAACGCGCAATCAATTTGTCAGTCAAACAACCTACGAGTATGTATTATTACTTTAGTAAAATTTAAAAAGTACTATGAAATAAGTAAAAACAGTTCCTATCCTTGGTGAGACATAACGTTACGTAACAAGTCATACATATAATGCTAAGTATTTAGAATGAGAAATATTAACTACGATTTTTCTAACCCAAGCCTTTACGCACATAATTGTAGCAAATTTGATGACACTGCATGTACTTGCTCTGCTTTGCGAATTACAAACGAGGTAAAATATCTAGGTATTATTCTTGACACAAATCTAAATTTTAGTAAACATATTGATTTATTATGCAGTAGAGTTCGTAAGCTAATTTATATATTTAAGAATTTACGCAATATTGCCGATTATACTCTTATAAAACAGGTGTACTTGGCCTTGTGTCAGTCTATGCTAACATATTGCATAACTTCCTGGGGGGGTGCGGCTAAAACTATCCTACTCCCTCTGGAACGTGCGCAAAGAGCGGTTTTAAAGGCTTTCGCCCCTTCTTATTCCCTACACATACACTCTATAAAGCGTGTAATGTTCTAACTGTACGTCAATTATTTATTCTTCACACTATACTTAAAAAGCACACTGAAGTTCCTCTCAGTACAATATCGAGTGATCGACGAAGAAAGGACAAAGTTTGTGACAGATCAATGACCAAACATGCATTCGTAAATAGATTTTTTATATTTTTAGGTCCATATCTTTATAATAAGTTTAATAGGTTATTGCATATATATACAACTAACTTTAAGGTTTGCAAAGTGATCCTGTCAAAATATCTGGGTGAACTAAATTATGATGACACCGAAAATATTCTAGAGATTTTGAGTTAACATGAGTCTGTTATTGGTATTAAAATTTTCTGTAAGTATTTTATATTTTTTTTCGATATTTTTAATTAAATTTTATTTTGTTTTCAAGTCTAGGGCTAGAGGATATTATGGACATGGCAATATCAGCACATAGCATGTTACGCGACGTCTGTAAAGACATTACCTGAATTTTATTTTAATCTACTAATTAACGGACGAGATAACTCACAAACTCATTTGTACAGTGAGTTTAAAGTTTTTACGTATATAGGAATTGAACATGGACTTGATTGAAAAATACTACCGAAGACGTAATCGAACTTAAAATACTAATGACAAATTATTACTAATGACTAGGCAGCATGGTCTCTGACCTTCGCCTGTTCCAACTGGAACAAAAAAAACTTCGCCTGTTCCAACTGGAACAAAGAAATGTCAGCTGCCAGTCAGTGGAGTCAGCTGTGGACTGACCGCCATTTTTACTCAAACGTTGGTGGTGCAATCTATACGAAATACAAGACAAGACTACAACATCTTCATGGATTTTCTGTTATGCTTGTGATAGGTGGCGCCACATATTTTCGAGGATTTAAGTTCGATTTTAATTTTATTTCGAGGAAGTGTATACATAGATACAATAAGGGTCGTATTATAGAACCTTACTCAAGCCTCAAGTTTTACTTAGAACTAGTTTTAAGCTGAGCTTTTATTATAGAACCTTACTCGATTCGTGAAACGTCAATCTAGAATCACCTGAGAGCTGTCACAGTGAAATGACGTTTGATTCATATTATAGAACAGTGCTCAAGTGTCATTTCAGTAATCCTTTATTTTTAAACCATATTCAGCTCAGATTCGCTACTTGATTCGAGATTTGCGAGCAGTTTTCGTAAGTTTAGTCGACACCACGCTCAAGCAGAGATTTTAGTTAACAAAAATAAAAGATGGCCTCCTTTATCTTTCTAAAATGGATATTTTTGAAGATAAATAGACTATTACATAATTATCATTCACGTGTTTATCCCCGAAAGGGTGGCAGAGTCATATTTACGCCCCTATTTCAGTGCCAGCACATTCTACCGAACAGCAGACCCGTACCAATCAATAACAATTACTTTACAAAGATATTAATTCAGTATTATATTAATACCGAAGACAGTGTGATCATGATGATTAAAAAAATAATGTCATTATATGGTTGTGTTGTAGAGTCAATGTCGCTTACGAGTAGTGTAACTATGTACCATCAAACACATAACATTAAACACAAGATAATACCTTAAATGATGGAACATTTGTTAAAGCAATAGTAGCGTGGACATCCTTTTTATGCCACAGCATCCTTTCAGAATAGTACTGTGGCTTGTGCTGTACTGTACTATTGTGCCTATTATATTAATATCCCTATTGACTTCCAATACACTTTACCCCCTAAGAGAGTACTCCATATAATAAGAACATGATCATTCAATATGTAGGAGGAATAGGAACAGATAAAGGAGAGGTTTGGATAAATTTTCAAAGCGATTTGTAGATGCTGACTTTCATATAATTTTTATTAAAGTGAAAAACATGACTTGGTTTAGGATGGGGTTTGACCCGTAACCTATGTCTAACCAGGGCAATGCTCTATGCCCCTGAGGTACCATAACCATAAAAAAATAAGATTAAATTATTCACTATATTTTCATTGTCACTCGTTCAAGCCCCATCTTGAACAGAGTTATCTTTATCACTGTAATAACATTTATTTGAATGAGAGGTGTGTACACTACAACTTATAACAACCATCATCAATAGATAAAATATTTATTTTAATGATTTATTTATACTATATTAATTAAATATTCATAGTAAACAATACAATTATATTTTTTTTTAAATAAAGAACTTAAAAATAATTAATCATTATTGTTATTATTTCTTAAGATAATGATTTGATGACAGATTCTTTGGTACTTTCTTGTGGTGGATATTGTGCACGACAGGCTCGGCAAGTTTTTGGACGCTTGTGTCACAGTCGACTATCTCATTAATAACAAAAGGACAAGAGTTTCAACTTCTGTTCTCTGAGATACTATTATTTCCACAGTATCTGTTTCAGCTTACAATATCACTGTAACAAAAAAAATCTTCAGGTATGCATATATTACTGGCTCTGTGGTGTAGGTGATAGTGTATGTGACTGCTACTCATGTGAAGGTCCCAGATTGGAATAAATATTTGTGAGATCCCCAAATGTTTGTTTAGAAGTTTGAGTGTTTGCTCTATAACAATGTATATATTTAGATATATATAAGTATGTTTATCAGGTGAGTAGTTGCCATAACCCAAGCTTAAAGGGTTAGATGGCGCTGTGTGAAAAGTGTCCTACAATGTTTATTTATAAACTCATTACCTACATACAACTTTGATTCATGGTGTTAAAACTTCTGTTCTACATGTGACTTTAAGCTCTATCGTTCTATCCTCTCAAGGTTGTTTATGACAGAGCCCCAAACCCTATGCAACCAATTTTACAAAGTGTACAAAACTTTATAATATTTTCAACAAATAATAGGTAATTACCCGGTATGTGTTAATAGTCTCTGGTATTTAAATTCAGTGCATATGTTAAATTAGATATCTGGATCCATATCGGCATCAGAACAAAGACCTCCAAAGACAGTGGCTATATGGTACTGCCTTTCACGCGTAAGTGCATCACGCTGTCTTGCTCTGAAATTTTTCCACAAAGAGGCTCAACTGCTCTCCGGAGGCCTAGAACAAAAATAGAATGAATCTTATTAAACAGTTATCATGAATTACTAGATGGTGTATATCTGCATAAATTTATAAGACCATAAACCTCCAACACTTACCGTTTCGATAGTTTTTGTAGTAAATATACTTTTCTGAAATATTGGCCCAAGATGTTGTATGGCATCGTTTTTTAATTTGTATACCTAATATTCTTGAAAGATTTTAATATTTCTAGTAATAGATTCCTTTGGACGATCGTAAAATTCTTCTTTTTTCAGATATGTACAGAATTACAAGAATTTCAATTAATTTACAATGTAAAGATAACACTGGTACGATAATATCAAATGTCAGTCAAGCAAAGTTTATTAAACTCGCGATCCATTTAACGCAGACAAAAGGTTCATTTTATGAGTCCGGGACTTCCTCTACAGCAGTTTTTTGTTTAGTATTTTGAAGTAAGGATACTTAAAAGCAATCACAGAGGTGATTAAATCATTTCAATGAAAAAAGTAAATAAAAAATAGCTTTTGAAACATAAATATCAAATAGTAAGCTGCATGGAATGAAAACAAAATATGTAAGGAATAAAAATGTAATAGAAAACAGACTAGTAATACGACCCAAGACTGTTCTTCTCAGGTGGGCCGCGTTCCGAACCGGTGGTCACTTTAAAAATATTAAATTTATCCTTAGTTCTAGTGTTTACATTTTGTAATCGCCGTTAAAATGGTCTATGCAAAATAAAGACATTTTTATATTTAGAGTGTAATGTGAGCTCGAAAAATGAAAGTGCGATTATTGTTGGTGTGATTAAACTACTGCGACTCATCATAGTTTGAATGCACGCTTGTGCGACACACTGAAGCTCGACATCATGATGGTGTGGCATGCAACGTCCCTAGCTCAGTTAGTTCCAGCTTTGGTAATATGACACATATCTTAGTGGCGTCATTTGCTTACGCTTTAATAAAAAAAAATAGGATGATAAGCGAAAACTGCCGCAAAGTGACCTGGGTCTGCAGTCTCCACATAGAGCATCAGGTTACTGATTCTTGTGATGATTGTTTTAACTCATTCTATGAAATTCCATGGCTATCAAATTACAACAAAACAAAAAGTTTACAAGCTGAAGATTTAACTTTAAGTTATGATATAAATTAATTATTCCTAATGGATGCATTTTTTTTTTTTCAATTCAATTTAATTTATTTATTGTGGAAACATAGGTACATAGGTTGTTTTACAATAATTAAGCTCAGCTATGTCCAGCCGCTTAGGCATACAATGTTTAAGTATTGTAATCATAATATTAGCTACATTCAAAATTAACAAACAAATTACTAATAATCAACAAAAATACAATAAAAATAATCAATAAAATACAATAATCAATAAAAAAACAGTCAATAAAAATACAAATCAATGCACGATTTCATTCCATAAGTATGTTATCAAAATAGGTACTATGTCAGGTTAATAAAAATGTATATCACGTCAGATAAAAACTAACTACACTAGGAATTACATGAAGCAATCGCATTATTTAATGAGTTATCATCCAAGTAGTCACTTATTGAGTAATAACATTTAGTGTAGTAGAAAAGGTGTATGTCCAAATTATTTTGAAATTATTGTCACCCTGGTAGAACATCATAAGAGACATCATTATTTTTGATTTAACACGAGTTGTAAACTGATACTTACGCCGTTCCAGGAGATATTGATTTGTTAGTTGGCGCTTCGATTTTCCCGCACCTCCTGTTGCAGCGTAAGGTTCAAGGTCACGCATCGCACCCCGCGCCGCTCGCCTTAGAGACGGTTCTTGGGTTTGTTATTGTTGGTTCCACACCCGCTTATTTTGATTGTAACTCGACAGTGTCATATAGTTGCGCCGTCGAGCCGCTGGACTCCGCTGTCCGTAAATTCTGGTAGATAGAAGAGGTGAACGTCCCTCCTATTGTCAGCCCGGATCATAAACTTTGTGAAGAGTTTTATAGTCGCACGACTACTCGCGATAGTGATGGTCCTAATTTTGTCGCACTCCCCTTTAAGGGTGATGTTAATTCGCTTGGAGATTCGTTTTAGTCAACCGAAAAACGCTTCTTTTGTTTAGAACGGAAAATGCAGACATCTCCAAAGTTGAAGGAGGCTTACGATAGCGTAATAATAAAATATTTGGATACAGGTTTCATTTCACCCGCGCCTCCCGTAACCGAAGAGACGAAGCACGCTCCTTCGTAAACCACACCGCACCATGGAGTTGTCCGCGAGGATAAACTAACCACCAAGTTGCGCGTTGTTTTAGATGGCAGCGCCAAAACTAGTTCGAATGTTTCGGTAAACGATATTTTGCACAGTGGTCAAAATCTCCAAGGTAATTTGTTCGAAATTATAGTTAATTTTCGCTTATTCGCTGTCGCGCTTTCAGCCGACATTAGACAAATGTTTCTTTGTATTCGTGTTCGCAAATCAGATCGCCGATTTCAACGCATTAATATAGATAGAATTTTCGCATTCTCGGACTCGACCGTCGCTTTGTGTTGGACACATTCTTCGCCCCATCGCTGGGATACATTTGTCGCAATAGGGTGGCAAAAATTCAGTCGGAATTGGCGCCGCAAAACTTTTATCACGTCTCAGGTACGGACAAACCTGCCGATTGTTTGTCTCGTGGGTTAACACCTGCACAGATTTTGGATCATCCGTTGTGGTTCCATGGCTCTTCCTGGTGCCAAGCCCCACCTGATGAATGGCCTGTTAGCCCTTTCAACCCCGCTACTGTGTCCACGCCGCCAGAGGAAAAGAAAGCCTCTTTGGTTGCTACCGCGCCGCTAGAAAAGTTTTTAGTAGTAGCAGGAAGACACGACGTGCACCGAGGAAGATGAAACCGGGTGTTGGCCGTCAACCGGCTTATATGCCGTATGTGAAAGGTATAACGGACAAGATTGGATAGTGTTTACGGCAGCTCTCCATTCGTACAATATACAAACCGTTAGACAAAGTAGCCAAGTATGTGCGAACACCAAAGGACGTCATCCCTCTGCAAACACCAGGTGTCTACAAAGTGGATTGCAGCTGCGGTCGTTCATATATAGGCCAAACAAAACGAACCATTGCAGAAAGGGTCAAAGAACACATCGCAGCTGTGAAAAACCGTCAGTTCAACAAATCGGCGATAGCGGAACACCTCGAGTCGGGTAGTAATCACTGGATCGAACTCCATCAACCCAAAGTCCTCTCCACTGATCGCCACTATTATCCTCGTGTTGTGCGTGAAGCTATTGAAATTAGAAGATACAATAATTTCAATAGGGAAGATGGATTCAAGCTATCCGGGATGTGGAATTCAGTGATGAAAAAACTTGACCGTAGAAAACCTATGCCAAACAAAACTGACGTAGTGAGTGTAGTGTGTCGCCGGCCTTATCCTGCATTATAATAATAATGGAGGGTAGCTACAAACAAAAGTAACTCCATGCATACTCTCGGCCCTCACCATCAGTCCAGCCGCGACCACGGGCGCTGCAACGCGCTCGAAACGTCGGTGAATGTAAGTACAAAATTGTTTCGCGTGAAGTCCCGAGTAGTATATAAAATATACATAAGATTGGCAAAAATGTATTGTGATGGTACGGTTAGAATGAATTTTTCTCGGAGAGAAACTCTGGGGCCCAAATTATAAATAGCGCGTACAGCCCGCTTTTGTAGAACAAAAATAATATTTAAATCTGCAGCACTCCCCCAAAAGAGAATACCGTAAGACATAATACCATGAAAATAGCTGAAGTAAACCATTCTAGCCGTATACACATCTGTTAGAGTCCTGATCTTTTTTACAGCGTATGCAGCCGAACTTAATCTAGAGGCTGTCTTTTCTATGTGTGGGCCCCACTGCAAATTGGCATCAATAGTTATACCGAGGAACAGTTGATTCTACAAACTCTAACACTTGTCCATTCAGTTGAACATTGGCCGCAACTTGTTTTACATTTGGTAGAGTAAATTTTATACATTTAGTTTTATTTTCATTAAGGCAAAATAATTTGAGCTGAACCAATGAACTACTCTTGCAATTGCATTGTTTACATCGTCATAGTTATCTAATTGTCTTTTAATTTTAAAAATTAATGAGGTGTCATCTGCAAACAAAACAATCCTATTTCTGTCCCCTATATAAAATGGTAAATCATTAATATAAATGAGGAACAAGAATGGCCCAAGTATCGAGCCTTGCGGTACACCCATTGTAACCATGGATCCTACAGAACGTGTACCATTAATATCGACCCTCTGTATTCTATTGTTCAAATATGAAGACAGAGGGTCGAGAGCTTTGCCTCTTATTTCATAGTGGTGTAATTTTTTGCACAGCGTTTCATGTTGAACGCAATCAAAAGCCTTTGATAGATCGCAAAATATACCTAATGCATCGTGCTTGTCTTCCCAAGCTTCATGAATACATTTTAATAACTCAACACCAGCATCGGAAGTTGAGCGCCCTTTCGTAAACCCAAATTGATTCGCGTGAAGTATTTTATGACTATTAAAATGGGATAGCATTTGATTCAAGATTATTTTTTCAAATACTTTGCTCAAAGTTGGCAGCACTGACACTGGTCGGAAATTAGACGGCTCTGTAGCGCTGCCAGCCTTGAACAAGGGAACGACTTTGCTGTGTTTCATTAAATCAGGAAATGTACCACTAGAAACACAGTCATTAAACACAGTTGCTAGATGGGGCGCAATTACCTCAATTATACATGATGCAGTTTTGACCGATAATCCCCAAAGGTCCACGGTTTTCTTAATTTCGATACATTTAAATGTTTTTACAATGTCCTGAGCACAAATATCTGTGAATACAAATGCATCCCTGCAACAAAGAACAGATTCTTCTAATAAAATTTCAGCGGAACTGGAAGACGCTTGGAAAGATTTTGTTGTCAATATAGGTACATTTTTGAAAAAATGTTCAAACTCCGTCGCCACTTCCAGGTCCCCTGTAACATGGCAACCATTTACTTTTAAGTGGAAATCCCTTCCAGTCACCAAAGATTTACCGCATTCAGAGTTAATGATGTTCCAAGTCATTTTTATTTTATTTACAGAATTAGAAATTTTATTTTTAATGAAGTGTGACTTAGCAAGATGACATGTTTGTTTAAATATCTTTGAATAATTTTTAACATATTCCTGAAAGGTTTGCCTAGAATTATATGATATTTCTGAATATAATTCAAATAATTTATTTCTACTTTTAAAGATACCTGGTGTTGCCCAGTCACTGAAAACAGGACGACCACCAATCTGTGTTTTTGAGGTAAAAACTTTGCCAAACTCATCATTAATCAAATTAAATAAGTGTTTATATGACTGGTCTACACAAGTGAAGCTAGGTAGATATGGTAATCTCTTTAATACATTGATAAATTTTTTAAAGCAATAATTTGCTAAATTTCTCATAAATTTTTATTAAAGTGGAAAAAGACAATTTGATTCGAGACAGGGATTGAACCTGTGACCTTTGCCTAACAAAGCAAAGGTCTAACAAAGCAAAGGTCTTTAATACATTTTCTTTAAAATTATTTAAACGACTTTGGTTAATTGGTACATATTTAATTTGTTTTTTGCTGACTTTGTTACTACTTTTAGGAAATTTTATCCATTGGCCACGATGATCTGACTCCACAGGATCCACAATACCTTTATCTATAGGTTTAATATCAGTAAAAATATTATCAATACATTTTGCACTGGTGGCTGTGTAGTCGCGCTTTTCAGCATTTGAAACATTTTTTGAAGGATGGCCTCATTCGAATTGGTGGTCGTTTGAGCCAGTCCGCATTAGAGTACGATCAAATGCATACTATAGTTCTCCCGCGCAAGGATCATATCGTTGATCTTTTAGTTGAATATCACCGTAGGGTGAATTGTCACGCTGGTCCAGATTTATTAATGTCAATTCTGCGCCAGAAATACTGGATTCTCTCCGCACGCAATTTGATTCGTTCGATAGTTCATAGATGTATTCCGTGTTTCAAACTTCGCCCGAAGTCAATCGCGCCCGAAATGGCCGATCATCGTCCTTGTGTTGTTCAGGCTGCTAAACCGTTCGTACACACGGGTACAGATTACGCTGGCCCCTTCAGGGTAACAGTTTGTCGTGGTCGTGGTATACTCTCCACGAAAGCTTATGTTTGTCTTTTTGTTTGTATGACGACTCGCGCCGTTCATATAGAATTAGCTGGTGATTTGAGCACGCCATGCTTCATGGCTGCGTTTAAAATATTTTTGTCGCGTCGGGGTTCCGTATCTCGAATGTATTCGGACAACGGTACGAATTACGTCGGAGCTCGTCGTAACCTTTCCGAACTACATAATATTTTGCGTACGCATTCCATTTCTGACGTGACTGTACGTCAGAAATGGAATACTCCATCGAACCTTATTACTGTCGGTACTGTCGTAGTTATTTTAACTGAAAATATGCCTCCATTACATTGGCCTCTTGGGGTAGTAGAAGAAGTTTTCCCTAGGTCAAATGGAATCACCCGTATAGTTCGCGTTAAAACCGCAACTGGTTCGTACTTGCGACGAGTTATTCGTCTTTGTCCTTTGCCTAATCAACAGTAACTTCAATAACAAATTTAGCTTGTTCGATTAGGTTTAGTTTAGTTTAGTTTAGTTCGATAGCATTTGTTTATTTAGCAGCTAAAGCTTAGTGGCAACTGTATAGTCAGTTGTTCCTTTTTCGAAGGTAACCCTTCAAGCCGGGGGGAAATGGTTGCGCCGGTATATGATAAAAGAATAGCCGCGTTATTTTTTCTATGTTGCATCGCTGATCTGCATTTGTTTTTAACTAATTAGTTGTCGACACTCCCCTCGCTCCCCTTTATTCCATTTCTCTTTCGCACCTACCTTGTCTCGCATAAAGGAGAAGCGAGACAGCTGTATTACGCGCGCAAGTACCTGTCGCTCGCGCCGCTAGCTTCACGGTCGGCGGCCACGTTTGAGGGCTGGCAGTCTGTCCTACAAACACCGCGCGCGCGCTCGCATAAAACCTTTCGCAATAATCCCGCACCAACTATCGCAATAATTGTATTTTCCATCTCGCAGCAAGCAGCAAGGTAGTGTGCCTACTCCTGTTTTTCCATTACTTTTAAATATAAATAATAAATTCACCTCAGAAAAAATAATTACAATCACAACACATAAGTACTTTTTTGTACTATCTGGTCCTATAAAAAACATCAATCACATTTTGTGAACATAAAAATCGTTTTTCTTAGATCTAACAATTAACTAACATAAAATATTTTTTTTAACTGTAATAACTCGAGAACACACACAATTAACGTAAATCAATTTTAGAAAAATCTAGGTCAAAGTTATACATACACTGTTTTCTCTTTGTGTTACCAGAACAGTTCGGTTTTGGTAAAATCATCTTAATGTCATGTAAAGCAACCGTGGCAATATCTGGCACGATTGGCATGTGAAAGTTATTTGGTATTTTATTAGATCTTCTAAGAAAACTCACTTCAGTCTCATTTTCCAGCTCTCCTATAACTTTGGCTATGTAATAAATTTCTTTGTCTTTAACTAAGAATTTAACAATAATAAAATCACCTTCTTTAGGTAAACTTTGAAGCAGTCAGGATACACCACTGCATAATCATCTTCTTCATCATCTAATATATTATCTTCATTTTCACTGGAACTGTCTTGTAAAACTTTTCTTTTCTTTGTTTCTGCAATTGCCTTTCTCTGTTTTCGTTTCTTTTCTTCTCTCATTTGTATTTCATTTTTATTTGGTGTGTCAGTAGCAATCAATGATTTTCCTTTTCGTCTTGGAGATCTGCCACATTTCCGCGGTCCTACTTTTGATAGCCCTCGAAATTGGAATGGTCTTAAGAACGCTTTTTTTACATTTGAGGAGGAGCTACCAGATGCAGTTACAGTCAGATCCAAAATTGTAGGTTTGATTTGAGCGTGGCGCTTACTGATTTTAGGTGAAGTGGGTGATGATGCGATGAGGCGTGCAAGTTTCTGTTAGTGTGAGTGGGTTTCCGGTACACAGTATGGGCCAAGGAACCATCAGTTCTCACCATTAACTTAATGTCGAGAAAAGAAATGATCTGTTGTTCTCAATCTCATACGTAAACTGTGTTTTCACATGTAATGAGTTGAGATACACCGACGTTTCGAGCGCGTTGCAGCGCCCATGGTCGCGGCTGGACTGATGGTGAGGGCCGAGAGTATGCATGGAGTTACTTTTGTTTGTAGCTACCCTCCATTATTATTATTATAATGCAGGATAAGGCCGGCGACACACTACACTCACTACGTCAGTTTTGTTTGGCACAGGTTTTCTACGGCCAAGTTTTTTCATCACTGAATTCCACATCCCGGATAGCTTGAATCCATCTTCCCTATTAAAATTATTGTATCTTCTAATTTCAATAGCTTCACGCACAACACGAGGATAATAGTGGCGATCAGTGGAGAGGACTTTGGGTTGATGGAGTTCGATCCAGTGATTACTACCCGACTTGAGGTGTTCCGCTATCGCCGATTTGTTGAACTGACGGTTTTTCACAGCTGCGATGTGTTCTTTGACCCTTTCTGCGATGGTTCGTTTTGTTTGGCCTATATATGAACGACCGCAGCTGCAATCCACTTTGTAGACACCTGGTGTTTGCAGAGGGATGACGTCCTTTGGTGTTCGCACATACTTCGCTACTTTGGCTAACGGTTTGTATATTGTACGAATGGAGAACTGCCGTAAACACAATCCAATCTTGTCCGTTATACCTTTCACATACGGCATATAAGCCGGTTGACGGTCAACACCCGGTTTCATCTTCCTCGGTGCACGTCGTGTCTTCCTGCTACTCGTATCATACCCATTCATCCTAAGTATCTCCTGAACATGCTCCAACTCCTGCTGTAGATGCTCAGGGTCGCAGAGGTCATTGGCTCTCTTGATGAGCGTGGCGCTTACTGATTTTAGGTGAAGTGGGTGATGATGCGATAAGGCGTGCAAGTTTCTGTTAGTGTGAGTGGGTTTCCGGTACACAGTATGGGCCAAGGAACCATCAGTTCTCACCATTAACTTAATGTCGAGAAAAGAAATGATCTGTTGTTCTCAATCTCATACGTAAACTGTGTTTTCACATGTAATGAGTTGAGATACTCAGTAAAACAAATCACCTGCTCTCTGTTGCCTTTAAATATGCAGAAAATGTCATCTACATACCTTTTCCACAACCTGATCTGGCTTTGGGCATCCTGGAATACCATGTCTTCTATATGCTCCATCCAAATATTCGCAACCACTGGTCCCAATGGACTTCCCATAGCAACGCCGTCTATCTGGAGGTAGTGCTGGTTGTGTTAAAGGAAGTAGTTTCCTTCTATGCAACTTCGCAATAGTGTTGTGTAACTGTTCGGCAGATCATTCTCCCTCACTTTAGTCTCAATAATCAGTAGACACTCTTCTAATGGAACATTAGTAAATAAAGATTCCACGTCAAAACTTACCTCATCCGGTTCCAACTTAATGTCTCTAACTATGTCCACAAAATGGCGAGAATCTTTGACAAAAAACGGTGTTTTTCCCACCAAGGCTGCAGTGCTTTGGCAATGTGTTTTGCTAGATCGTAAGTGGGAGAGTTAATTTGACTTACGATAGGTCGCAGTGGCACATTGGGTTTATGCACTTTTGGTAAGCCATATAATTTGGGTGGCTGCGTAATCTTTGCTCGGTACAAATGGTTGAACTCGTCTTCTGTGAAATCTTCTTTGTGCTCCTTGATCAATTTTCGTATTTTACGTGTTACTCGCGATGTGGGATTATAATTTACCTGCTTATATGTCTGTGTGTCCTCGAGCAAAGTGCGTATTTTCGCCTCATAATCTGTAGTCTGAAGTACTACGGTGGCGTTGCCTTTGTCGGCCTTAAGTACCAATACGTCTTGATTGCTCCTCAAAGCGGCAAGTGTTTCTCGCTCTTCTGCGGTAGTATTGCTTTTGGGAAAGCGTGCCTTACGTAAGACATGGGAAACGTCTTGTCGTAGAATTTCAGCTTCACCAAAAGGTACTTTGTTGCGGGCGATAGCCTCCTCTACCCCACAGATAATACTTTCATACGGCACTTTACTCGGTGTGAGAGCGTAATTTAACCCCTTTTGCAGTATATTTAGGGCTGGCTGGTCTAAGTCTACGTTTGACAAATTGATCACTGTGTCATTAAAGTTTGATAGTGTGGAACAAGCCTTATTCTGCAAGTGCGAAATTTTTCTCTGAGAAACCTTTAGTTTGTCGAATTTCTTTTCGTGTGTTGCACTGCATAGTTGGTATGTCCTCTCCGCCTGTTCATATGTTATGCGATCAATTACGTCGAAATCACTCCCGCAGGCTGATTGCGTATGTTATGAAAAGCAAGCGATAGCGATAATCTCGCGATAATCGCTGTTCGTTCACTATTCGTATTATGTATCAACAATCATCTTGCTATAACAAACTTGCGATGGTGCTGCCTCTGTGGAACAATCAGTAAACTAAATAGTGCAATTGTGCTCTACTGCGGCAGCGATCAAGCGATAATTTCGTATTACGTATCATTTGTAACAGCGATTGGATAGCGTCCAGGCCAATGAGTAAAGAATAGAAAGGAGATGCCCTATTCATAAGCTAACATATTTTCGATACAAAGATGTCAAATGTCATGTTGTCTCTTTTTAACTAACGGACGGTTGCGTTTGAAAAGAGGGATAAATACTATTAAATGATTTACTTTTTTCTTGTGACGTCATCAGTATGTACCTTTCGTAACAGTTACCGCCATATTGTGCTCCAAGTTTTGTGGTAGTTGGCCTGTCAAACACTAGATTGTCGTGCTTTAATTAAATAGTTTTTGTGTTATATACGTTGAGAAAGTGGTTATTACAGTGTGTTGAGCTTTGTCTTATTGTGAACAATCATGCCATCGTGCTGTGTGAAACAGTGTGGTGCCAGAAAAAACAATAATCAACCGACATTGAGCCTTCATAGGTTAGTAATCAATTTTTGTTGTTTTAAGTTCTTTAGTTTACGAAATAAAATTGTTCATCGTTCCATATGAGTGATTCTAATGATTGTAAAGGGCAAAAATAGTTCTACTTGGATTTTAAACCGATAAATTTTAACATTACTAATTAACAGGTATCATAGTGCTGCTATACGATCTTGAAGTATCGATACTATTTTTTTGTTCTAAAGATTACATATTTTTTCTCCAGCACCAAAAGACCTCTGCTTTGTAAAGTCTCGAAGTAAAAACTCTGTTTGCTCTCAGACTAAATTAGGTATTTGGTCGAGTTTTTGCTGAGAACATAGAATTAAAATAAAAGCACTAATTTTACTTTTAATTTTAATTTGGTAATAATTTTTAGCTTTGTACTTAAACATACATTTAAATATTACACTTTAAAACAATTTTTGTCTTGTGCCTTTAAATTACACACTGCACTCAGTAGTATAATTTAAACAACACTTGTTATGATTAAGGTCCGTGTTCCAGAACGTTGCTCAATACTCAATCAACGCTTGAGACTAGATTTTGCCTTATACTATCTACTCTCAAGTGTTTCTTGAGTATTGGTAAACATTCTGGAATATGGCCCTAAGATTCATTAGACTACTTCCCTGGTTTGTGATTTAATGTCTGCACTCACAGCAAAATATTACTTTGGCCAGCCGTTAAACAAATAACAACCTTTTTTTATTAAAATGCATGTACCACAGAGTACATCAATACATTATTTAGTATGTATCAGTTGAACATATTGTACCAAATTATTAATATTCTATATTATATCTATACTAGATGACCCCCACAGCTTCGCCCGTGGAATATTTCGACCTCCCGTCGCACCTATTTAATCCCGCCGCTTATAAATTCTACAATGATGCATTAAAATTTGCCCGATTTGTCGACATTTATGACTCCTGCTCTGCTCCCCAATATAGTAGCGTAATGATATATAGCCTATAGCCTTCCTCGATAAATGGGCTATCTAACACAAAAATATTATTTCAAATACGACCAGTAGTTCCTGAGATTAGCGCGTTCAACCAAACAAACAAACAAATTCTTCAGTTTTATAATATTAATATAGATATATAAAAATTAATCCCTATTTCCCTTGGTCCCGCCATCATGCGTGAATGGCTAGACCGATTTGAAAAATTATTTTTGTATTGGATAGCTATTAGAGGTATTAGAAGATATATTGAGGAAGGTTCTAAGCTATATATAATCACGCCACTGCACAGGAGAGCGAAGCAGTAATCATAAATGTCAACAAATCGGGGTAACTTTTATACAATTTTGGAAAAGTAATAAGCGACGGGATTAATTGGGTGCCACGGGGTTGGAAGTATGTCACGGACGAAGCCGTGCAGGTCAGCTAGTTAATTATATTAATATTATATTGGGTAGGTATGTACAGTCAACAGCACTCCTTATGTTACCACAAACAAATTGTATATATAAAATCTATAGACTATAGTGATTTTAACACTCACAACAACAATGAAAATAATTGATCCATTTAAAGATAATATTTTAAAGTGCTTTCGTTTTATATTAAACAGATTTCCCAAGAATGAGGTTTTGAAGAATAAATGGCTGGAAGTAATTGGCTCTGAAAATATTAATCACCGAAATAAAATATGGTATGTCTGCTCAATGCATTTCGAAGAAACTTGTTTGAATAAAACTCTTGATGTGGCAAGATTACATGATGGCGCAATACCTTCAGCTTATCTTTTGGTAGGTATCTTATAAGCTATTTAGCGCGGTTTTAGCGCGGTGCGCTTATTTTTAGATGAGATAAAATCTCTGGACTCGCGACCATTATCATCATCATCATCTAACGTTGATTCCGGTCATCTACAGGTCTTATTAAATAATGCTGTGTAATCAATTAGGAGTCTTTCAGTGTAGATTTATTTTTCATCATCATCATCATTAACGTCGATCCCGGTCAATTTTTGAAGGAAAAACTTCTTTTAGCGCGGTACGCAATTTTTTAGATGAGATAAATCTCTGGACTCGCTACACCCCGTTACGATACGCAGCTATAGTGTGTGCATATATGCATGTACCAACGCGTCTAGATAAATAAATTATTAATAAATTGAGTTTTCACTTCTGTCGGCACTCCCGGAGTGGTTAGGTTAGGTTATTTTAAATCAGATCTGGGGAAGTTTACGACAAAGTAATTAAAACGGCAACATTGGGCAAAATGTGTGAAAAAGTGTCATTTTGGGGAAAATTAAAATCAGTTCTGGGGAAATTTACGACAAAGTAGCTAAACGGCAACATTTATTTATTTACCAGATTTAGTGCGAAGCAGACTATGTCCTATGTGCGAGTAACCGGACCGAGACGGACTCAATTAATAATAATTGAGACCGCCGGAATGCTCTACAGAACGGTAAGATTTGGACTGGAGGCAAACCAAATGCGAACGTTTGTCAGGGCTATTAGGCGGAACGATACAGATGATGTTACGATCGTTGCGGGCGTTAAGTGGAACGTAGCCTTTATGCTCAGTTCAAGTGTAAATTCTAATTTCGATTTTCATTGATAAATCGCGGCATACTTCCCAAGTACACGATTGGCTCAAGAAAGAGACAAGTCAAGTCAAAACCAACCATTTTGTTTTAAATGTTGTGTCAGTGAATTGATACTGCGTAATAATTATTTCTTGCTTTTGAAATTTTAACATGCGCGTGTTTGTTATTTTAATTTATTGTGATGGCTTACAAGTTTTGATCACGGGAGTATGTGGCTATGGTACGTTTGTACTTTTTATGTGATGAGAACGTGAGTGCCACTTTAACAATGTACCGAGAAGAATACCCGGATGCTCGACAGCCAAGCTTTAGAACGGTTCTAAACGCTTACCAGTGATTACTAGATAATGGCTCTTTTTACACACCATCACATGCCCACGGCAGACCACAGAACTACTTTGATGAAGATAGATCCCAGACTTAGCACGCAGACGTTGCTCCTCATTTTAACCTAAGCCAGTCCAGTACCAACTGTGCGTGTAAAATTGTATAATATTGTTACTTTTTTTTGTGGAGTGAAATAAAAAGACGGGTGTACTTTAGTGGGCCGAATATTTTAGAACAATTAAAACAGCGCATAATAGACGCTTTTACTGAAGTGAAACGCCAAAAAACCATACTTCTTTCCCTTAAAAACAATTCAATAAAACGTGCTCGCGTTTGTATTGATAATGCAGGAGGACATTTTAAAGGAAATTAAAACACATGTAAGTTATTTTTTTAAGTTTTGTAAATACGTAAATTATTGTAAATTGCATTCGGTTGCTTCTAACTTTTTAAATACGCCAACATTATTTTTTAATGCTTAATCTTTAGATTTCAAAACTTAAGTTATCTTGTTTAAACTTAATTCCAGTCTAATAAGTTTTTATTTTTCATAACTGAACAAGTACCTACGAAAAGTAATTTTGCCGGTCCTAAGCCCGGTTAAGTATGAAGGAAAAGTTAGAATAAAGTGTAGTATTTGGATTTTAAGCTATTAGAGAACATTATCATCGCGAGGTCACTGTGCGTAAGAACGAGACCACGTGATAAACAGATAGCAGTATTGTTATGAATAAAGCTCGAAAATATGGCCATAATTTTATATTTTTTGGGATATAAATAAACCTTTACAAATTTGTCAATATCAAATATTAATAATTTAAACTACGCCTACTTAACAATAAGGCCTTATATAATAGGCCCCCGAAGTTATTGCCATGATTAAAAACTTTTGGTGTATATACACCAAAAGTTTTTAATCTTGGCAATAACTTTTGGTGTATATATATACACCAAAAGTTTTAATTTGAATTTACACTTGAACCGAGCATTTCAATAAAGGCTACGTTCCACTTAACGCCCGCAACGATCGTAACATCATCTGTATCGTTCCGCCTAATAGCCCTGACAAACGTTCGCATTTGGTTTGCCTCCAGTCCAAATCTTACCGTCTGTAGAGCATTCCGGCGGTCTCAATTATTATTAATTGAGTCCGTCTCGGTCCGGTTACTCGCACATCGGACATAGTCTGCTTCGCACTAAATCTGGTAAATAAATCAATGTTGCCGTTTAGCTACTTTGTCGTAAATTTCCCCAGAACTGATTTTATTTTTCCCCAAAACGACACTTTTTCACACATTTTGCCCAATGTTGCCGTTTTAATTACTTTGTCGTAAACTTCCCCAGATCTGATTTTAAAAAAAGACACTTTTTTATACATTTTTACATACCTAAAAAGAAATAAGACTACTACTACTACTTAATACATAACTTAGTGTTTTTTGCTCTATGGAGAGAAATACTATGCAAGTCAGATATCTACTACATAGGTGAATAAAATTGAAATGAATTGTTTGTATTTCCAAGTTAACAGCTTGTCACTAAATGCATATAAAAGTATTTACTTACTTTTGACAGATTAGGGGTGTTTTTCCATATTCTGGGGTTAAATAAAAATTTGAGGAAATTTTGGAGAAATAAAAAGTATTTAATAAGGTAAATACTTTCATATGCATTTCGTAAGGGGGCCCACCTAGATCTTCGGGGCCCAAGTCTTTCCCCTCTGGGGTTGGGAGGTCTGAGGGCGTCGCTCCCATAAAAGACACCTGCCGAAACAATTAATGGAAAAGCACAATAGGAATACTGCTAGAAATGGGGCGCCGCCGCAAAACGGAGCGCAGGAGCCAAGCCCGACTCCTGTGGCAAGTGGTCTAGGGCTACCGTATGTAGGGCCAGCACGGCTAAAGAAGTTAGCCCAATCCCGTATCCGCTTCGCTACGTGGAACATTACGCTGACTGGGCGTGCGGTAGAGCTCTCCAGGCGGAGGGTGGACGTGGCGTTCCTGCAGGAGAATCTGTGAAAGGGCAACAGAGCCTGACCTATGCAGAAGAGCTACAAGTTGTATTACACCTGGTGCGCCTGGTGGAGAGAACGGGGTGGCCGTGGTGCTCTCAGAGGGGTTGCAGAGCGGTATCTTGGAGGTAAAACGCTATAGCGAGCGGCTTATGATCTTGAGAGTTCTTATCGATGGTATTATTACCCACCTGTTAAGTGGCTACGCGCCACAGGCCGGTTGTAGCGATGCCGATAAGATGTCGTTTTGGGGCCAACTCGCGGGAGTGCTTCGGAGCAATACGTTGTCACTGGGAATCGTTTTGGGCGGTGACCTAAACGGTCATGTGGGTGAGGGGTGTAAGGAGTTTGAGCGTGTTCATGATGGTTTTGGATACGGTACCCGCAGCGCTGAAAGAGAAACTATCTACAGAACGTGTGCTACTACCGATCCGGCCATCGTGAACACGTATTTCAAAAAGAAATCTCATCACCTACAAGAGCGGGAGGCGCACAACTCAGATCGATTTCCTACTCGCTAGGCGACACGGCATCGGCAAGGTAGCCAACTGCCAGGTCATACCCGGAGAGAGTCTCACTGCACAACACCGTCACCTTGTCATCGACCTCGAAGTGTCAATATGGGTTCCGCCTTGGTCATGGGACCATAGACCCTGTTTTTGCCCTGAGGGATGTCGCGGAGAAATAGAGGACGAAGAACATGCCTCTGAACTGTCTGTTCCTAGACATGCAGAAGGCCTTCGACTGTGTTCCTCTAGCGATGATCTGGTGGGCACTGCGGTCCAAAGGGGTTCTAGAGGTCTATATTGACACTATCCGGGACATGTATCGCGACTCCGATTCCATGATTCGGACTATTGTTGGCGACACGAAACCCTTCCCTATCACGGTCGGGGTACACCAGGGTTCGGTCCTTAGTCCGCCTCTGTTCAGTGTGATATTAGACGTATTGCCGGACAGCATCAGGGACGCGCATGAACAGCCTCCATGGTTGCTCATGTATGCTGGCGATATTGCGCTGGCAGACGCGGACAGAGGCAGATTGGTGCGACGTGAGAACGGCGGTCTTTAAGTGGCAAAGACCGAGTACTTGGCACTTAACAGATCCCACATCCGTCGTGCACGGACGAGGTTAAATACCTGGGATCTGTATTTCACACGTCTAGTGACATCGATTGCGATGTCAAGTCACGTGTCAACCGCCGAGCTACGTGGGAAACAAATGTGAGAGTAAGGTAAAAAAGTAAAGAAGTAAGAGGGAAAGACTCAAGAAGTGCTGGCTTGTCGTCGTAAGGGATGACATGCGTGCCAATGATCTCACTACAGGGGATGACGACGACCATGCGAAGTAGGAGAAAGGAAAGGAAAGCAGACCTGGCGCAACGCGAGACGCAACTAAGACAAACGCTTGGATGATGATGACTTTCATATTGAATGAAAAGCTGTTAAATTAGAATTTTAAACAGTTATTTCAATTTTATTTACCTAGATTTATGTAGATACCTGGATTGCATGGTATTCCTCTCCATAGAGCAAATAAACACCACGTTATGAATTAATGTAGATCTTATTACTTTTTGGGGAAATTTTATAAAAAACTAGCTTATTGGGAAAAATTTTAATCAGATCTGGGAAAGTTTACGAAAAAGTAACTAAAACATTGGGGAAAATTAATGAAAAAGTGTTTTTTTGGGGAAAAGTAAATTTAGATCTGGGTCCGATGAGTGAGCAAGAGGACCGAGACGGACTCAATTAATAATAATTATATTTTTTTTAAATTAGCTTTGACGGTACATTCAAAATAAATAAAAATAAATAAATGTAAGCGACTAATTAGGGGATTCTGATTTCAAAACTATAATTTTTTTCATTGTGTCTGTTTGTTTGTTTGTTCGGAGTTGGAGCAATATCCAGACAGTCGATCACAATTTTAGCATTAGAATATTGTGGTTATTTTCCAGCTTCAATACTGTGCTATATTTCATCAAAATCGGTTTAGCAGAAGTAATAATTCAGCTTGAACTACATATTACTAGACGCGCAATACATTGGAGAGTTCAAAGTATTTTGGTTATTAGTTATAATTTCCTTAAGACAACATTTTTCAATCACATACTGGTATCAAGTTGCCTTCACTGATAACCAACCGATGAGTAAAGTTAAGCTATCTTAGTGTGGCCAAATTTTGGATGGGTGACCATGTGAACTAAAAGTTTTGAACTTTATGTAAGTGACATACAAAACGTAGCCGCATGCAAAAGCTAGTCAACAATAATTGTGTCCGCCGGACTACTCTACAGATGTTAAGATTTAGTCTGGAGGCAAACCAAATACGTTTGTAAGGGATATAAGGTGGCCCGATACAGAGGATGTTACGATCGTAGCGGGCGTTAAGTGGAACGTAGCTTTTATTGAAATGCGTAAAAGTGTAAATTTGATTTCCATTGATAAATCACGGCAAACTCGCTTGTAAGCTCACGATTGGCGAAAGGGGTAAGCGCAAGAAAGAGATAGGTCAATTCGCAACCTGTGTGACCAGATTCAGTATTTTAATATCTTTTCGGTATTTTTATTGAAAATTTCGGTATTTTAAAAAAAAAGGCTAAACATATTTTTAGTTAATTATTTATGTATTATTAAAGCAACAAATTACATTTATTGTAATGACGAATTTCAAAATCAGTATTTTTATTGGAATTTTTTCCTTTTGTAAATTGGTATATTTTGGTATTTTTTAAGGTGCTTCGGTATTTTTCTAAACTTTTATCTGGTCACACTGGTCGCAACAACCATTTTGGTTTAAATATTGTTTCAGTGAATCGGTACTGCGTAATAATTATTTCTTACTTTTGAATTTTTTACCTACGCGTGTTTGTTTAACTTAATTTATTTTGATGGCTTACCAGTTTTCATCACGGGAGTATGTGGCTATGGTACGTTTGTACTTTTTATGTGATGAGAACGTAAGTGCTACTTTAAGAATGTACCGAGAACAATACCCGGATGCTCGACAGCCAAGCTTTAGAACGGTTCTAAACGCCTACCAGTGATTACTCGATCATGGCTCCTTTTACACACCATCACATGCCCAAGGCCGGGGGAGACCAGCGTACCCACAGAACTTGTACGAAAATGTCCTGGAGTACTTTGATGAAGATCCCAGACGAAGCACGCATGACGCTGCTCGTCATTATAACATAAGCCAGCACTGTGCATGGAAAATTGTAAATTCGGTTGGAGCGCATCCATATCACTACCGAAAAGCACAAGAGCTAACCACCATCGACCGTGAACCTAGAATAACTTTTTGCAATTGGATCCTTAGTCATCCCGACGCAAATGTGTTGTAATCGGACGAATGCTTGTTCACGCGAATTGGATTGTTCAACCAACATAATGAACACTGGTGGTCAATACGTAACCCGATGCTTACTAGGCAACATTCCTTCCAGCACAGATTTAGTGTAAATGTCTGGGCGGGAATCCTGAACGACCATATCGTTGGTCCATATTTTATTGAAGGACGTCTCACTGGGGAATCGTATTTGAACTTGCTGCGAACCATGGTTTCTTCGATGTTGGAGGATATTCCGCTATCCAACTTACGAGGCCTGTGGTTTCAACGCGATGGCGCGCCTAATTCAATAAAACGTGCTCGCGTGTGTATTGATAATGCAGGAGGACATTTTGAAGGACAATTAAAATACATGTAAGTTATTTTTTAAGTTTTATAAATACGTAAATTATTGTAAATAGCAATCGGTTGATTCTGACTTTTTAAATACGCCAAAATTATTTTTTAATGCTAAAGCTTTAGATTTCAAAACTTAAGTTATCTTGTTTAAACTTAATTCCAGTCTAATAAGTTTTTATTTTTCATAACTGAACAAGTACCTACGAAAAGTAATTTTGCCAGTCCTAAGTCCGGTTAAGTATGAAGGAAAAGTTAGAATAAAGTGTAGTATTTTGGTTTCAAGTTATTTGATAACATCATCGCGGGGTCACTATGCGTCAGAACGAGACCACGTGATAAATAGATAGCAGTAATGTTTTGAATGAAGTTCGAAAATATGGCCATAATTACATATTTTTTGGGATAAAAAAAAAATATTTTGAAAATTTTTAATATAATTTTTAACTATGCCTACTTAACAATAAGGCCTTAAATAATAGGCCCCCGAAGTTATTGCCATGATTTAAAACTATTGGTGTATAGTGTATCCTCCGATATTCCAAAAAAGCCATGGTTCTTCAAAATGCATTACAACAAATGGACTACTACAGTCATATGTAGAATGAGACTGGGACATGTTTGTACTCCTGCTAATTTATACAAATTTCAAATTGTTGACAGCCCACTTTGCTCTTGTGGAGAGTATGGTGATGTGAATCGTATTTTCTTTTCGTGCACTCTTTACGATCGGTTTGAATTTTTACAAAACCTATCTAAGATCCATATACCTTTCCCTACATCTATACAATGCTTACTATATTCTTGCCAGCCTGATGTTTATAATATATTAGCTTCCTTCATAAATATGTGTAATATTAAAATGTAATTATGTGTGTATATATATATGTAGTGTATTTAGTAATCCATGGATGAAGTTGGAGAAGACTGACAACCATTAAAAATTTTAAGGTACCAAGTATCAGAAGTAGTTGGTTGATGCATAGTGTTGCTATTCAGGTTATTTGAATTAGCAGCTATGGGAGCTGAACGCGAAAGAAAATCAGATACCACATTGTCTGAACCACAACGATGTCGAATGTCAAAGTTGAAACTGGATAATCTAACTCCCTAGCGGGCTAAGCGACCATTAGGGTTATTTAAATTTAAGAACCACTTTAAGGCGGCATGATCAGTATACAATCTGTTACAGAAATGTGTAGTCATATGCGAAGGTGGCGTTAAGATTCATATCAGTAACGCACGGCTAGGGGTTTTGATTCCCATCGACTTATCGTGTCGTGTGAAATGATTTTTTTCTTTCATCGACAGTGCAAAATATCGTTATTGTATTTATGTTCATACCCAACACAAACAATAAACATACCTATTTCGAATGAACTCTACTACTTAAATTAACGAATATTACCTTAATTTTAACGTTTAAATGAACTGGTTCCGTACATATATTTCAAAACATATCTACTTTTTGCTGCAATATTTGCCAGATATGTAGACAATAAATGATTTATTTCGTGTTATGTCTTCCTCATATTATACCTTCTTCCCTCCGTATAATTGATGCGATCATTGTCGATGCCATTCACGAACTTATAAATGATTTAAAGCAATTGTTTTTAGATTTCAAGACCGAGCAAAAAAAAAACCGAGGAAATCTATTGTGCCATTGCAGAAATCAAAAAACAGAATGCCGAGATTTACTCCTCTGTTGACTATCTGTCCAAATCGTATGACTCTTTGGTCGAAAAAATTCAATCATTGGAATCAGACCGCCAAAATAACCTTGAATACATCCGGACACCCTTGAAGATAAATTGGAGAAGACCGAGTGTTCTTCAAGATCTACATGCATTGAGGTACGAAATTTCCCTATTCCTCATCAGGAGTCTAAAACTCAATTATTAAATTCAATTATCAATCTCAGCAAAATGCTTAATATTAATGTACAACCTTATGAAATAAGAGATGTCTTTCGTATACACCATAAGAACTTAGTAAACAAACCCATTATTGTGGATTTTACTAGCGTTATAATGAAGGAGAAGTTTATTATGATGTTTAAGAAGTTCAAGAAGTCTACTGTACTTACGACGGAAACGCTTAAACTAGCTGAACCTATAAAACCAATCTATATATCTGGAAACCTGTCAGCTAAAGGGAAGAGATTATTCTTTCTGGCACGAGATTTTGCAAAGCTACATAACTTTAAATATTGTTGGACATCCAATGGAAAAATTACCTACGGAAGACTGATGGAGCTCCCCATCGTATAATAAAAAATGAAACAGATCTAAAAAAGGTTACAAATTGACTTTCTACCTTGTATTTATTAATCATATTTCATTACAGCTTTATAGTGCTTTTTTCTGAGTGCTGTTACTTATTGAAAGAATATCTACCTATATTGCAATGGATTGATAACTGTGTCTAATCTACTTAATTCTAATCTACTTAATTCTAATCTACTTATTGTATTCTACTTATTGTTTTGCATGACAACGACCTTGTATGTTACGCAAGGTTCTTTGTTTCTAATTATAATATTCTTATTGTATACACTACACACAAACCTTTCATACTACCATAATTACACGAACACTATTCCTAAACGCGGTAATAAGATTATTTATGCAACTACAATTATACCTACTTATATAACTACAAAGGTTAAAAACTTAAAAGGCACAGGTCGGAATTATTATTTACTAGTTGACGCTCGAGGGTCAACTCGTGTGATGAAGTTGGTCCATTCTTGTTGCCCACAAAAACGTGTTCCCGTGACAAAAGTTAGCCAGTGTGTTGTCCTGATGTGTGTGCTTTGTTATTGGAAAGTCACGTCAGGGTCCCTTGGTTGGTTTTTGAGTGAGAGGGTGACAGACTTTCACCTATACATTCTCACTGATTGTCGCGCTTATTATACTGATATACTAACAATTATAACTACAAGAATTGCCACCGCCACCGGTTGGTATTTACTAGCTGACGCCCGCGGCTGCGCCCGCGTTGTGAATCGCCCGCGTTGTGAATTTCCCTGTTTCCGTTTCCCATGTGAGCTTGTACCTGGGATAAAAAATAGCGTGGGTGTTATTCGGATGCGTAACCATTATTATCGTAAAGTTTCATCAAGATACATTCAGTGGTTTTCACGTGGATAGTAATAAACAGACATTCATACTCCGACACATTCTCACAAACTCACGGGTGTATAATATTGGTAGGATGCAATATTAGTAGTTATTCTATTGTTTGGTTCGACTACGGAATCTATAAATTTCACAGAAAAACAAGTCATGCATCATATAAAAGCATTATCATCATGCAGACGGAGGTCACCAACATGTTGAAGTTCACTACAGAGGCTCGTGCCGGAAAGGCCATCATCGTCATGCAAAAGGTCCTGGTGGTCATCTTTGTCATCAAGACATTAGCATCGGGTGCAAGGAACGACGAAGATTCCATGTCCAAACTTCCATCGGCAGTGGGGTGCCGGTTGCCTTCCGGTGTCCGGGCCCTGAACCCGGGGACCCGTGCGTAATCCCATCGTTATATAAAACATGGATATGGATACTCTTAACTTATTAAACGATATCGAGCAATTGGTAGTCTCTGAGACACACGTATTCGCCCCAGAGCAGTGCGATCAATATTTGAGTAATGCCCAGACCTCCCTTAAAATAATTCAATTAAATATCAGAAGTATCTCACACAATTTTGATCTCTTTCAGACTTTACTACATAGAATGCAAGTCCGCATGGACATTATAATTCTAACCGAATGTTGGACAAGCAAATGCTCAATTATCCCTAAATTAAGCGATTATATATCTGTCGCCGCACCATTATTTACTTTTAATTAATAAGTTGATTTAATAATTATAATAAATTGCATAAGTTATTTCCACGAAATAGTAATGTAAGATTCTATTAGTTATAAAAGGTATTGAAAACGATTTGTTTATTCTTATGTAGTGGTGAACTAATTAGGCTAAGTATGTAACTCTGTAAGGATTAACAATTAAAAAAAAAGTACGGTTAAATTCTTACTAACAATTAACACCAACATTACCGGTGTTTATAAAGTCTTTAACCAAAATCATGATTTGTTGTTATTCTTATTGGTACGGTAGTGTTGTTGATTTCACAAGTCAAATAACTAATATCTTTTTGTAATTCAATTCATGTCTAACTGTTAGTTTAACTAAATAAATAGTTACTATAACAAATTAAGTAACTTGCAGCCGATGTTTCCAAAAAAACCAAATTTACTTTTAAAACTAATTTAATTAATTGAACAGAAATTACACTTAATACAAAATTACGAACTAACGGAACCGACTACGTTCGATGCTAGATACGAAGTGTGCAACTTGAGTAACTGCGATTGCATGAGAACTTGAGCGTCGCTGCGTCAGCACCTCGTGTCCAAGCTCGTGACTGATGTCTGACGCAATAGCGAGGTGAACTTCTAGTCAGCAATTCCCTTACTGTTCGATGCCTTAACACCTCCCGCCGTAGTTCAGCATCTATTTGAGAACTTTTGTTGAGAATAGTGCTGAATAATGATCCGGAGTATGACTTGGATGTTGCGATGGTTCAGAGTCTGTCTTCTAGCCATCTTGGCTTGTAGGTTGGCTTAATTCATGGTCTGATATCTTGATAGTTCGACGAAGGTGCCTCTTAATAAGGAAGTAGGTTAACACGACGACTGCAGCACACAGGATAACATACATGGGTAATGTGGTATGGTATAATGATGTGTCTTGCAACGCTTGTAGATCAACCGGAGGCTGCATCATTATCTTGGTATGGCTGGCGTGTAAATTTTCTAGGTTTATTGAATTCAGTGTGAGAGTGGGTTGCAAGGATGAATTCCTGTTGTAGTTTAATGGTAGATCCATTATCTTCGTAGCTTGTCCCTTTAAACGATTGTTGGTATTAGCTATAGTGAACTCAGAAGTCTTTAGATAACAGTCTTGAGGCAAGACGGCTAGATAACTTCCTTGAAGCGTTTTGAAGATGTTTCTCTCACACGATGTCTGCACCTTGGTAGGTTTCGGGAAAGAGATTGTATAGTGCTTGTCGTCTAGTCGCTCGAAGGCTGCCTTTGTAAGTGAGATTGGAGTGAGGTTGCAGGAGGAGTCTAACGTCTGTTTTGTAATGACCCGTTGGATGCAGTCTTCTTGAACGTGGTGATTGAAGCTTGATAATTTTTCACAGATATACCAGTCGGTTACCTTCGGGCATTCTGCCTCCATGTACATAAAATCAGACTCATGTATTGCTATGAAAGGTGAGGATGGAATAAGGACTTCATGGTTTTTGTTAGGTACGACGGATAGTTTGTATAGATGATAGGTTTTAGGTAAGGCAATCGGTATTTTAAATACTATAACTATCTTACTGTTACTATAATAAGAGCCCAAACTAATTATATCGAAATAATCCCTAATACTTATATCTAGTATTTCGTCCTTATCGTAAAGGTTACGTACACTACTTATCATAGCCGTTAATGCTTTTAGGTTAAGCATTGAATGGTGAGTACTTTTCGCATGAATAAAAGCTAATAAATTTTCCATTCCTAGCATTTCCTCGGAGAGCTCTTCTATATTATCGCTCATGATGGTTAATAGTTGAGATAGATGAGCAAGTGTAGTTAAACCTACATTGGCTATATTGGAGGTGTTTATCAGAGTATTGGCCATCTCGATGATTTTATTCTGGTTATTGGTTAGGCTATCTATGACTTTAGACTGTTGGGACATCCATTCCTTACTTAGGCTAATATGATGATTATACTGCAAACTTAACTCTTTTTGGTTCCCTTCTAGTACTTTTATAGCATTATCGTAGCGTATGGCATCGTTATAATCTAAATTACCTGAGATACTTTTGATTACAGAGCCTAATCCGTCTATCAATCCCCGTTTAACACGACTTGAAGTGAAAGTTTCTATTTGTTCTGTTACGTTATCTAACTTGGTACGAAGGTACTGGATATGGACTTCATACAGTGAAAAAGTCTTGTTATTTAGTTGGGGTTCAATACTGTTTAGTTGATCTTTGACGCTTGTGACTTTAGACGCTAACTCTTCAATGTCAACGAATTGTAGGAAGGAGTGGTATTGAGAAATTATCTTAGTTGGACCTAAGTCGAAGGGTAGGAGTCCTGGGCCATCGTCGATGCTTTCAAGTGTTATCTCTTGGGCGGCTACCGCTGGTAGAAGGAACATCAGGATCGTCCTGTAACAATCGTGCTGCCTTAGGTACCCTTTTTAAACGGGATTTGGCGACGGGACCACGTTTCTTTTTAGTGTAAATGTGTATGGGTAGATCTGCGAGTATTGTATCTTGTGTGAATCTTGGGGCTAGCTTTTGACGAGAAGCTAGGGGGTTTTTAATAAATATCTGTTGATTGGGGATGTAGCTTTCTTCTGGTTTTTCTGTCTTCCCGATTTTTATTTAAATTGTCTATTATGTCTGTCCTATCCCTAATAGAGTTTTCATTAATTATATCGTAGACTTTACGCATTTTCGACTGGTGATCCTGCATATATTGTTGCATTAAATGTTCGGTTACGTCTAGATTTAAAGGGTCACGTGGGTCAAAGTGGCCACTTATGACTTCTAAAGGTCTACACCTAGTAAAGCTGTGTATGGTACTGTTGTAAGCTAAAATGGCATAGGGCATCAGGTTAATAGCGGACTCGGTACGATACTTTATTTTAAGTATTCTAAGGTGTTCTAGAAGGGTGGAATGTAGGCGTTCTACCATTCCATTTTCGTTGGGCGCGTGAGCTAAGATCTTGTGGTGCTGTATCTGATGTAATCGTGTAAACTCGAGGAATAACTGGTTCGTGAACTCGGTTCCACGATCAGTTACTATCGTTATTGGGACACCGTGATGAGTACAGAAGATAAGTAAAGCTTGAATTACACTCATGGCCGTTCCATCCCTCAGATGGTACGCTTGAGCATACTTTGAGAAAGAGTCTATGATGGTAAGGAATTTCTCTGTTTCCACAGTAAATAGGTCCATATGAATAACTTCAAAAGGCTTTGTCGGTGGTGGCACTAAGTAAAGCTGTTGTCTAATGGGATTACGGTCATACTTGCTTTGCCCACAGAGCGTACATTCATTGATGTACTTCGTAATCTGTTCTTTCATCTTGGGCCAGTAGTAACGTCGCGTCAATGCAGAATAGCACTCGTTAATACCGCGATGATTGGTTTTTCCATCGTGGTACTTCTGAATTATTTCCTGCTGACGTAAATACTCTTTGATATTCTCAACCTCCGTTTTGGTTTGGACTAAGTTTTGGACTAAGTTCATGGAAGAACTTTTAAAATGATTTTGGACGATTGGAATGATGTTGTACATCTCTAAAGGTGGGTTGATTAATATCCCTGTCTTTACCTTCGGGTGGACATATTCTTTGATTGCGTCTACAAGGTCTAATTCGAGTATGGGTTTGCGTAATTGTATAGCTGTTCGCGTATGGGTATCGAAAGGTTTGGTAACAACGGTTTTGGACCTGTAAGCACCAACAACAGTAAAAACTATTTGCCTATTGAATTTATTTAAGGGTTCATCTGTGATGGGTATTTCCAATATGGGATTTTCAGCGTCTGTGTGAGCTGTAAGGGTCCTAGATTCGTCCAACATAGGCTGGTTAACGGAGGGATTAACTGCCACTGAGCTAGTGTCTTCGTTACAGACTTCGATTCTTGACAAGGCGTCAGCGTTGGTGTTTGACTTGCCCTGTTTATAGATAACGGTAAAGTTATATTCACTCAACTTTAATCGCCAACGAGTTAAGCGAGAGTTGGGTTCTTTGAGATTCATAACCCACTGCAATGGCTTGTGGTCTGTAATGATCTTAAATTTGCGTCCGTACAAGTAAGGGCGGAAGTACTTCGTAGCCCAAACTATCGCAAGTAACTCTTTCTCGATGGTACTGTAGTTGATTTCACTGGAGTTGAGGGTTCGTGAGGCATAAGCTATCGGTTTGTCACTCCCTATGGGCCCTTGTGACAGCACAGCACCAATGGCTAAATTGGAAGCGTCCGTAGTGAGAAGGAATTCTTTTGAGAAGTCAGGGTATTGAAGTATGGGGTCGTTTATAAGGAGGGTTTTGCATTTCCGAAACAATTTGTGTATTCAGGAGTGAAAGCAATTTTTGAGCCTTTTTTCAAACACTGAGTGAGGGGTTTCGTCAAACGAGCGTAGTAAACTTACGATAGTAGCCGAGTAAGCCTAGGAATCGTTTTATTTCCGTGGGTGTCTTGGGCAACGGATAATTTTGAATAGCGGCTATTTTGTCAGGATTTGGCTTGACGCCTTCGTTGCTGATGATGTGACCAAGAAAAGCAGTTTCCAGCTTAAGAAACTCTGATTTATCAAGCTGTATTTTAAAGTTGGACTCCCTCAGTCGCTGGAAAACCTTCTCCAGGTTGTTCACATGCTCTTGAAGTGATGTACTGAAGATTATAATATCATCTAAGTACACGAGACATATGACGTTCTGAAGGCCTCTGAGAACGTTGTCCATTACCCTTTGGAAGGTAGACGGTGAGTTCTTGACTCCTAGTGGCATTCTTAAGAACTCGAAGTGTCCTTGCTCTACATTGAAGGCTGTTTTGGGGATGTCCCTTGGATCCATCTCGACTTGATAAAAGCCACTTGCTAGGTCCAAGGTTGTGAAGTATTGGCAGTTACCTAGCTTATCAAGAATGTCGGTGATGTTGGGTATTGGATACTTGTCGTCTAATGTCTTTTCGTTTAATTTTCTGAAGTCTACAAAGATACGCCACTTAGCTTTACCTGAAGCGTCTAATTTCTTGGGTATCACCCAGATAGGTGAGCTCCAAGCCGAGTGTGACGGTCTGATTATGCCTTGATTTAACATCTTTTGGATCTGGTTTCTAACTTTTTCCCGGTGTATAAAAGGATAGCGATAGCTTTTTGTGTAAACAGGTGTCTCATCGGTAGTTTGTATCCTATGTTTAATTTGGTTGGTATAGGTTAAAGGCTCGCCTTCCACATAGAACACATCCGCGTATTGTCCACAGAGGTTTTCGAGGTTAGCACGCTCCTCTGGGTTCAAATGATCGGTACGTAATTTAGAAATCACTTCCTGGGCACGTCTAGAGAGTAGGGGGTCGCGTACGCACTCGGCGTTGAAAAGTTCAGCTGTGACTTGACGATCAACAGAGAAAATGATATCGTGTTTGCTTGGATTTACGACCTCTATTAATCCGCGGCTGTTAATAACTGACGTGAGACACTCGCTAATTCTACAATTAGAAATTACTTGCTCCGGTATATATGCAGAACCATCGTGAATGTTAATCGGCAATTTAACTAATTTTGACGACCCTGCTGGTATAATATCCTCGTAGAGGTTGACATTACGGGAGTCATGAACACGAATTGTGTTCATAGCATACTTAGTATTAAGCTGCATATTTTTGAAATCTATGTTTGCTTGCCATTCACCTAGTAAATCGGAACCTATTAACCCATCAAAGTGCTTATGAAATTTATAAACGAATAACTTAATACTATCTCTATCATTGAATTCTGAGAAACACGGTATAGTAATGGTATGATCGGCACTTGTGGTGCCGTGGATATTTGTAACTTGAAACGGCTCGTAATCTAGAGGTAAATGCGAGTAGAAACTCTAAGCTGCTTCTGGGCTAATGAACGACTGGTTGGCCCCAGTATCGATTAGTAATTGTAAAGGCGGGTCCTGTATTTGGATGTAAGGAAGTTGACGTTGAGTTTGGGTATTAATTTCTATTTTGGTTTGTCGGACTGAGTGTCCTTGCAAAAATCCTCCTGGATTGCAGGTGCTGAACTGCCCGGTAAATTTTCGTCTACTGTCTGTGACATATCGTCATAAGAAGATTGATGATAATACTCATTACTATCGCAATTATAGTATCCGTAGCATTCCGGCTCAAAGTAATCGGACACCGCGTACTGTTCGTAACATGGGCCGTATTCATAGTCGGGACATTCGTTAAAATTTAATTCGCGTGATTTAAAATAATTACTCGGCGGTGGGTTGCCGGACTTATTCCAATCATGACCTCGAATTGGCATCGGCCTACTAACGTAGTGACTGACGCCACTCATTGGGGTTGACCTTTGCGGACCCATCCCGATGGGTGCATTTCGCGGAGGTAACCTAAATACGTTACTACGTTCGTTGTAGTTAGGTGGAGCAGCCCTAAATATCTGTTGGGTTCTTGTTGGACCTCGGAACGGTTGAGGTCCATGGTTAATTGGTCTCCAGGGGCCGGCTGAATGGCCCTGTGTAGGTGGTTGCTGTGAAGGTCCTGGCTTAGGCATGCCGTAGTTTATAGTTTTAGCGAGAGGGAATGGGGGATGCGAATTATTAGTCTGCTTTTGGTGCATGCCCATAAAATTAGCATGTGGCTGTTTCTTATCTAAGAAGTTATCGTTACGCTGCTGTAAGTATAGGGTGTTAGTTTCCTCCTGTACGTACTCTAGTGTCTGCTCTATAGATACGGGACGCATGCATCTAATACGTGCGCCCAGCGGATCTCTCAAACCGCGTAAGTAAGATTGGAGAGTTAGTTTTTTTATAGAGTTGACGTTTAGCCTCTACTGTACTGGACAGATCATCGTGTAACATAACATACGTCATAATGATGCTGAACAAATTCTGGCAACGTTCGTAAAATTCTTGAGGAGTACTATGACCTTGGGTCAGTAAAGACAAATCATTATACAGCGCTGTTTCGTCACGTTGATCTGCGAAATTATTTATCAAGGCTGTACGAATTCCATTCCAGTCCGTCGGTATACCATTCGTATTTATAAGCCTCGCGGCATTACCCGTAACCTTATTAAGGATGCCGTTAAGTAAGGATTGATTTTCTAACTCGTGTCCCTGTGCAGGGTTTAAAAATCTCTTGGCTAATTCATCACATAGACTAATGAACCTAGTGAGTATGTTGGGGTTACCATCGAATTCTGGGACTAAGCTAAGAGCCTTAAAAATAGCGTCTATGGGGTCCCTACGAGGAGGGAAATCTGCTGGCTGACCTGACAGACTCATTTCCTCTTCTTCCCTTAAGCTACCTAAATCCCTATTTAAGTCTAACTTATTACGCTTATCCTCCCTCGCAACTCTATCAGAAGTAGATTGCCTTGGGTGAAAAATCTTGAAGGTTTAGTGAGACTGGAGTGGAACAAAAGGAAGCAACACAAGAAAAATGATTCTAATGTACTTACAGTCTCATCATTTGGTAATCTGGATCATCAATGTCTGGATGTACCGGCTACTGCTTACTGAGGTTCTTGATACTCGATTCGGGCCGTGGACCACGCGCAGCGGCTTTGCGGAGCCGACAGGATTCGATACGAGAGTCCTTGAACGCGCCGCGCACTGCTTCGAGTATCCTACCGACTGCGCCAATTAAGTAACTTGCAGCCGATGGTTCCAAAAAAAACCAAATTTACTTTTAAAACTAATTTAATTAATTGAACAGAAATTACACTTAATACAAAATTACGAACTAAAGGAACCGACTACGTTCGATGCTAGATACGAAGTGTGCAACTTGAGTAACTGCGATTGCATGAGAACTTGAGCGTCGCTGCGTCAGCACCTCGTGTCCAAGCTCGTGACTGATGTCTGACGCAATAGCGAGGTGAACTTCTAGTCAGCAATTCCCTTACTGTTCGATGCCTTAACAAACAAGTAAATATTTAATTCAAAATAAACAAAAGCGAATTTCTTTATTTAACAATCAAAATCGAGCCATGTGTTCTGTGACGTAAGACGCTCAATGACAATGATTTAAAATCAATAAATAGCCAGTGACATAGGCCGGAGACTCACTTTTCTGCTGGATTTTGAGGAGTAAACATTGTGAGTAGAATCTATGTTGTTTTTAATTTCGAATAAAAATTTGTGGAGTTTTATTT